>CM077083.1:46773879-48072669 GCA_039513925.1 Platanthera zijinensis
TGGACTCTGTCCCCCTTTATGCAACTATTTCCCGAACTCGAAGACCAAGGTTGTCGAGTCGAGCAAGCAGCAAACGGGGAGGCGGTTGATGATGAAGAGGAGAAACCTTATGATGGAGAGACCCCTGAGGTCACTGTGTCAAGCCAGCAAGGGAGCAAGTCTGGCTAGTCCGCCTCTTCCGAATTTGAAGGAAGCAGCGAGCGGACGGAACCCGCGGCGGCAAGAGAACGGAGTCCGACCAGCTCAAGATCCAATGGTAGCAGTAGGAGTACCTCTGGAGACTATTCTCCCTTGGTCGACGTGGACGGGTCGAGTCTAGAAAAGCCTGCCGAGAAGAAACAAAGAACAGAATAGACATTGTAACTTTTTGTCTTTATTGTAAAAAGAGAGCGGACTCCGTTTGAGTCCGCCTACACTTGTAAAAAGTTTTTGAATGATATGAAAAGGATATTTTTGTCTCATGGTGTTTTGATCTGTTTGTAGTGTATCTGTCCACCTCATATAGACGTTATCCGCGCAACATAATTTTTTCAATCCGCAAATAATAATTATTGAATTTGTTGGAACTTGCTGCGACATGAACCTTATTTTTTTCCTTTATCGGAAGTAATAATCATTAAGTAGTCCCTTGACGAGTTCGAACAGCAGTTCGTGCTTTGCATAAACAGAATCAACCTTTGCGAATCCCAAGACAACTAATATAATAACAGGAGCTGCGTTTTAGAATAGTTCTGACGCGGTAACACTGATTTGCTAGTTAGCCGGATTTATTCCATAGTCTGCCGATATTTGAAACCGAGACGCAACACTTATCTAACCAAAATGAAGCCTGCGGACTGAGCGGACTGAAGAATTTGAGTCCGCCAATAATTATAATAACGATAAAAATTATCTATAGCTAATGACCAAGTGGGCAGGTGCGCCTAGTACGACATAGCTTATCACACCGGACCATGACCAATAAGGTCAACCCGAGAAAACTGGCAGACTGAGCGGACTGAAGAATTTGAGTCTGCCAATAATTATAATAACGATATAAATGATCTATAGCTCATGACCAAGGGCAGGTGCGGCTAGTGCGGCATAGATTTCCACACCGGGCCATGAACTATAGGTCACCCGAGGGAAAACCGGCGGACTGAGTGGACTTAAGAATTTGAGTCCGCCAATAAGCTTGTTTATTGAAATGGAAACGCCCCCCTCTTGCCTGGAGTACAGCCTCGATTGATCCTTCGGGCAGGTGCGGCCGGAGCGGCATTGCTTTTCTTGAGATCAACCAGGCTGTGGGTCACCTGCATGCACTGTTTGAGGGTACAAAGGAGTGTTCGAAAGTCAGAAACCAAGATGATCTGCAGGCAGGTGCAGTCGGAGCGGCATTGCTTTCCATGCGCGATCATCAAAGTTGTAACGATATCCCCCAAATGGCATGGTAGAGCTGACCGCCACTCTGTCCCTCCAATATGCAGAAGTGGGGTTAGGTACTAGCCGGGATCCAAAGTTTAGTATCATGCCGCGGTAGAACCGGTAAGCTCCCACTACACGGTGCGAAATCTCCCCGCAACACGTGGTCTTTGTGGTGTTACACTAATAACAACGGTTCTAAGGGAGGTATTTGCTGAACTCAACGATGTCTCCTTGTTTTAGATGCTGGATCTGCTCATGGAGCGAAAAAGAGAAAGCACAAAAAGAAGTGTTAGTATGCAAACTTCAACAAGTATTAATTTTCAAGAAATTTGCGTAACACAGAAAGGAGAGTTCAGGGATAGAACCGTTTTTGAGCTGCCCTTGCTTAACATATTAACTGCAAATATTTGAGATAAAAAGACACTTGAAGAAGCGTTAGCAAGGAGCTTTTTATTAATGATACACCTCTTTACAAGTTTGCATAAAAAGGAAGAAAGAAGAGAAGAAGTTAAGGAATAGAACCGTTTTAAGTCATCTCCACTCCATGTATATGGCATATCTTCTCCTTTATATGTTTGCAGACGATAAGCCCCCTTCTCGAGTACTTCCTTGATGATGAATGGTCCAGCCCAATTCGGATTGAGCTTTTCGACTGAGCCGGCTCTTGCCGCAGCATCTACCTTTTTAAGAACTAGATCTCCCACTTAGAAGTGTTTGATCCTTACGTTCTTATCAAAATACCGAGTCATCCTTCTCTTGACTTCCTCTTGTCTGATTGCAGCCTTATCTCTGATCTCCTCGATGTGTTCCAGGCTGAGTCTTAATTCCTCATTATTCAGTTCCTGCCAATCTTCCATACCTTGCCTTGCAAGCAGAACTCTGGGTGAAGGGACTTCAAATTCAACAGGAATTAGTGCTTCCGATCCATGTGAAAGCTTGAACGGAGTTTCCCCTATTGAAGATGAAGGCGTCATTCTCAGGGTCCAGAGAACTGAAGAAAGTTGATCAGCCCAACTGCCCATAAGGTTCTGTACTTTCTTCTTAAGCAAGTTGAGAATCTGCTTATTGGCTGCCTCTACCTGACCATTGCTTCTGGGGTGATGGACTAATGAAAAACGTAGCTCTATTCCGATTCGCTTGCAGAAATCTAGCATCTCAGCATTGTTGAATTGTGGTCCATTATCAGTGATTATCACCATCAGGATACCATGTCAGCAGACTATCTCTCCCTAAACAAAATTCTTTAAAATCTGTGTGGTTGTCTTTGCCAATGCTTTAGCCTCGATCCACTTACTGAAGTAGTCAATCATGACTATGACGAAACGTCACTGTCCACATGCCATGGGAAAAGGACCAATGCGATCCATTTCCCAAACGATAAAGGGCCAAGGGGTTGCGATTGATCTAAGGGATTGGGCAGCCTGATGCTGGAGTGGTGCAAACTTCTGGCAAGGAACACACTTTTTTGCAAAAGCTTCAGAATCTATTTTCATTGTGGGCCAGAAATAACCCTGTCGCAGGATCCTTCGTTCCAAAGTTCTTTCCCCTAAGTGGCTTCCGCACTCACCAGAATGGACCTCCTGAAGGATGGTAGGAACTTAATTTTTTATACACACCATGCCATTGTAGCTAAGAAGGTCTTTCTGTAGAGAACTCCAGCCGCTAAGTAATAGTGTGGTGCCTTCAATCTGAATCTCTTCTTATCTCTGACCGATAGATGCAAGTTCCCAGCCGAGAGATAGAGGATGAACGGGTCCATCCAAGAGAGGCATTGATCTATCTGCATCAACTCTTCCTCCTCTACTACCGGGCAGAAGAGTTCAGAAGTCATCCCTCCTGATGAAAGTCTGTATTTTGCAAGGACATCTGCCTCCTCATTCTCCGCCCTCGGAATGTGTTCAATGGTGAAACCTCTAAATTTTCCAACTTCAACCTTTACGAGTGCAAGATAATTCTTCAGCACCGGCTCCCTGGTCTCAAAGTTACCCAAAACTTGTGATGCCATTACTTAGGAGTCAGTCTTTATGTGGACATGGTCGATCCCGAGCTCTCTTGCGAGCCTCAAGCTGGCCAACAGAGCCTCATATTCTTCCTGGTTATTGGTCACTAGAAAGTAAAACTTGATTGCCTGCTCGAGTTTGATGCCATTTGGATTTATCAAAACTACTCCTGCTCTAGATGAATTTCTGCCTGAAGCCCTATCTACATAGATGGTCCAAGCAAGAGGAGACCTCTCTGCCTGATCAGAACAAGATTCTTCCATATCAATCAGAAAATCTGCCAGTGCCTGCGCCTTGATGGCCGTCCTGGGCATATAGGAGATCTCAAACTCACTCAGCTCGATTGCCCATTTGGCTAACCTGCCCAAATGTTCTGGTTTCTCCAACACACTCCTCAAAGGTTGATCGGTGACCACTTGGATTGAGTGTGCCTGGAAGTAGGGACGGAGTCTGCGAGCAGACATAACTAGTGCTAGAGCTAGCTTCTCTAGGATTGGGTACCTGATTTCTGCATCTTTCAGGATATGGCTGACATAAAAAACTGGAAATTGTCTCCGATTTTCCTTTCGGACAAGAATGGAGCTAACTGCCTTCGGGCCAACTCCCAGGTATAGGAACAACATCTCCCCGGCTCGGGTGCTTTGTAACAAGGCCGTAGAGGTTAGTTGTTTCTTCAACTGTTCAAAAGCTTGAGTACACTCTTCCGTCCACCGAAACTTTGACACTCCCCGAAGAGTTTTGAAAAATGGGGCACTCTTATCCCCAACCCGAGAGATAAATCTTCCGAGTCCTGCCAACCTCCCCCCTAATTGCTGAACTTCTCTTGGAGAATGGAGGGGAGCTATATCAAGGATGGATTTAACCTTATCTGGATTGGGGGAAAGGCCCTCTGGAGTAAGGAGATAACCAAGGAATTTCCCCTTACTTGCTCCAAAAACGCAGATGTTGCGAAAGAGACTTGCTTTTAACCAAAAGATCGTCCACATATACTTCAAGGTTTCTGCCCTTTTGTCCTCTAAACACATGATCCAACATGTGTTGATACATCGCGCCAGCGTTTTTAAGCCCAAAGGGCATCACAAGATAGCAGTAGTAACCATCGTTAGTAATAAATGATGTGTGAGTGATATCAGGCTTATGCATTCTTATTTTGTGGTAACCAGAGAACGCATCTAAAAAGCTCATAAAAGGATACCCTACCGCAGAATCAACTAAAGAATCTATCTGAGGCAAGGGGTAGCAATCTTTTGGGCACATTTTATTCAAACGGGTGAATTCTACACACATCCTCCACTTCCCCCTAGCTTTTTAACCATTACAACATTTGAAACCCACTCAGGATATTGAATCTCTTAAATAAAGCGCACCTTGAGAAGTTTGGCAACCTCCTCTCTGATTGGCTCCGCCAGCTTGATCGTCGTATCTCTCTTCTTTTGTTGCACCGGCCTGGCGGTTTGATCAATGTTGAGATGGTGGCAAGCCACGTCGGGATCGACTCCCGTCACATCTTCCGCCGACTAGACGTAGACATCCAGGTTCTTTAGCAAACAGGATATCAACTCTGCCTTTTGGTCTTCTGGCAATTCTGAGTTGACGAGACAACCTTCTCTCTTCCCCCTCAACAATAGGGACTTCTTGTGTCACCTGGGCAGGTTCCAGGTGAGCTCCTTCGCTATCCATGGAAGCTTCTGACTGAGTAGATACTTCTGTTATTGCCGAGAAGGTTGGAGGGGCAACTTCGGTCATGTTAACTGTTCGTAGATAGCACTCCCTGACATGTCTGAAGGTCGCGTGTTAACTGTTGATGCACGAAATGCGACAAGGACTCGAGCACCACCGGTCAACTGTTCGAGCACTAGAGAAAGAAGAAAAAGCAGACTTCAAGCAGTAGCCTACTTAGCGGATGAGAGAAAAGCACAAAGGGGCCGCGAAGAATGGCAACACCATACTTCGCCCGTCGCGACCTGAATGCCACTCTTGCGACGGGCTTTACTTTGATTGCAAATGGCGGTAGTTGCGGCCAACGGAAGTCTCTGATCACGAAACTTTTGATGGCCAAGAAAAGGTTTCTTGTGACGGAGGTTTCGCCCCCTCTGAGAAGGAGGCTGGAAATAAGGCTGAGGATGCTTGCCGTGATGGTGGTTGCTAGAGGAGGCATTGGAAACGTCCCATCCTCCAGCCTTAGCTGACAGGGATGAAATGTAGGTGGGATTGGAATTCTCACCTTCAATAAAGCGATTGGCCATCGCTATCAATTCCTTGTAGGTTGATGGTGCCTTTGTTGTTACTTTAAACTTCAATGGGCCTTCCCGGAGGCAATGAATCAAGGAAACCTTATAGTAGTCGGGGTTTACATTTCTCACCCCCTGGATCTCCTTTTGGAATAGGTCAACGAACCGTGCTACTGATTCGTTATCTCTTTGTATGATATCAAAGAGGGCTGCTGGCCCATCTTTCTTCTTCTTTGAGGTAGCGAACCTCAGAAGAAGTTTGCTGCGGAACCCAGCGAAGGAAGAAATCGTGCCCGAGGGAAATTCATAAAACCACTCTCTCGCCTGCCCATTGAGAGTGGTAACTAGAAGCTTGCATTTCAAGGAATCGAAAATGCATCTCAAAGCGACTGCCCCCTCGAATGCCTGCAAATGGGAAACTAGATCGGTCTCCCCTAAGTAAAAAGGGAGACGGGGTTCTCTAAAATTGTTGGGTGCTGACTCCCATCGGATTCCGTCAACGAAGGGAGAAGGAGTCTTGAGTTCAGCAGATGAGCGGACTAGCGCAAGGGGGTCCGCGAGCTCAGCGGATTGCCGATCAACAAAATCAAGCGGGCGGGATGAAGTCCCCCTGGCCGCCTCCCTGAAGAAATCCATCAGGGGGGCAAACTGGTCAGCTTGGGGTCGCAGGGGAGCTGCGGGCTGAGCTTGGCGGCGAGACTGAGTGGCGGCAGGTGACTGTTGGAGAGAGGTCTGGCGAGCTGGAGTCCGGCGGACCGGAGTTTCAGCGTCTTCTCCTGCAGTCTGGGGAGAAAGCCACTGGGTTAGCGTGAGCAGATCTTGGCTAATAGTATCAAGCTGCTGGTCCGTCTCTCTGCGAGATAACTCGGCTTCCCAGCGAGATTGTTCCAGAGCTTCCCACAACGAATCATCTGGCGAGCTGGAGCGGTCTGGACGGCGAGCTCGGCGACCTGACATTTCAATCTGCTGATTTCGAAGACTACTTGGATCTAAAGGTCGCGTGTTAACTGGTGATGCACGAAATGCGACAAGGACTTGAGCACCACCGGTCAACTGTTCGAGCACTGGAGAAAGAAGAAAAAGCAGACTGCAAGAAGTAGCCTACATAGCGGATGAGAGAAAAGCACAAAGGGGCCGCGAACTACTGCAACACCAGACTTTGCCCGTCGCGGCCTAAACTCCACTATTATGACGGGCTTGACTTTGATTGCAAATGGCGGGTTACAAAAGGCAGAAAGAAAAGCTGTGCAGTAAGCAAGTTGGAGTCTGCAAAGCCCGAGATTCGAGTCCGCAACCTTTAACAAGTAGGTTCTTGGGCTCGAGTCAGTGTGCCTTAGATGCACCACTTCCCCCTATTTATAGGTTTGGGGGCCTGCCCAAATGGGCAGGTCTAAAATAACCGGCTGCCCGGGGTACAGGAGAGTCGGGCAGCGGTGAAGGGAATCAAAAAGAAATAGACAAGCAGTCCACACGAGATAGACGGACTGGGCTTGCGAGCTGGTGCATCCCCTTGGTCGTGCGGAGCGCCATCCTGGCTGGAGGGACGCGACCTGGGCGGACTAGCTCTTGAGTCCGCCTAGTGAATGGCAAGATCTAGAAACTGAACAAGGCCGGGCGACCTGAGCGAACTGGGAACTGGAGTGCGCCTCTGGCGTGCCTTGACGACCTGAGCGGACTGAAGGTCTGGAGTGTGCCGAAAGAGGGATCTTGGTCGGGCATTTTGCGAATTCTGGGGTTAACACTTTCCTCTCATCGTTGTTTTGCAGAGCCCATTAGGCGAAATTCACGTGTCCTTCATTTTGCTAAAAAAAGCTCATGTACGTGTAAGATGTACCTCTTTCCGCCTATGTTAATTTGTCCCTTTGCGGGAAAATACAGGCATTAGCAAACCTTGTTTCTGAGGAGAGATATCAGGTTCCATCTCTCCTTCCCCCTTTGTTTTCTCGAGGGAAGGATCACGATTTTCGTGGGTATCCTACTTTTTCAAAGTTCTCTTCGGAACTTGAAAAAGTGCGGGGATAATGTTAACCCAGAAATCGGCGATCCCTCCCAAGGCACCCAGCTCGCAAATCCCGGCCTGCACCAGGAGGTCGCGGCCTGTGAGCCTTTCGTTCAAAGGGTGGGCGGACTGACCTTTCAGTCCGCTCAGTTTGCGCGGCTAGGGAGGTCTCCCCGGTCTAACCGCCCAGGTCACGCAGTAGCCGCTCGTTCTGCAGGGGCTGCAGACTGCTTCCTCAGTCCGCCCCTGCAGGCCGCGTCGTTAGTTCGGTTAACCGTGTGGTGGTTCATTCTTCCTCCAAGGTGCGAGCTACTCAACTGAGTGGCGGACTCGAAATCCCTATCTGCCCAGACCGCGCGCAAGATGCTCACCTAGAGGCGGCGACCTGCTCTCCTGTCCGCCAGCTGTATGCGGATTTGATCTCAGTTTGACAGGTCTCCTACCTCATCAAGCGAGCTGCCTGATCAACATACCACACGGTGTGCCGACCTCACTGGTAAGTCCTCCAAGTCGCCAACCCTCATCCCCAAGCAAAGGATGCCACCAGTCGACAGCGGCTCTCGCCAATAGGCGTGACCTAGACTCTTCAATCAGCCAGGTCGCTAGTCCTTGTCACCAAGCAATGGCGACAAGCCTACAGTAGGCAACCTGCTCTCCTGTCCGCCGCGAGGTAGGCGGACTCGTTGCGCAGTCTGCCAGATGAGCCCCAGCTCGGCAGCCTGCGATCTGCCCTCTCCCCAGCGAGCTGGGCGGACTCGTTCTGCAGTCTGTCGGCTAGCCCTCCAGTTTCCCGGAGTCCGCTTCTACCCAGCAATGGGCGAACTCCTCAGCTAGCATAGCCAAACGCGAGATTGCTCAGCAGTAGGGGCGGACACGTCCCAGTCCGCCTGCAACACCAGCCATCTCCAGCCCCAAGTCCCTAAACGCACCGCCTGGCGCGGACTCTACGGACTCAATATTTGTACTTGCCCGACCCAATGCGAGATCAGCCAGCAGCAGCCATCTCCATCTCCAAGTCCCAGGCCACGCGACCTGGCGCAGACTCTGCGGACTCAATGTTTCTACACGCTTAGCTCACCGCCTCACCGGTGGTGACGTTACCAAGACCGTTATCTCCTCGGGCCAATAAATAGGCCCCCACACCCCTCATTCGAGGAGTGACAGACGACGCAACAGAGTCGTAAAGATCTCGCCATCGCTTCCTGTGGACTCAAGTTTCCAGTCTGCGCGAACTTCTCCCAGCTTCTTCTCCCGGCTTGATCAAGCAGCCCGTCCGCCTAAGTCCTGCGAGCACCATGATCAGCTCACCGCGCGGTCTGCCAACCTCCCTGGTCAGTCTGCGCGGCCCCTGGCATTCTCCTCTCCTTAGCCACCAGCTCCCCCCTTGTTCCCTTTATTCTGCTTTCCACGTAAAGGTGCAACCTCGAGCTGTAACTTCAATTGTAATCAAAGGAAAGCCCGTCGTAAGAGAGGCATTCAGGCCGCGACGGGCAAAGTTTGATGTTGCCACTGCTAGCGGCCCTCTCTTCTGTTTTTCTCTCTATCTTCATGCGCGACTCAGAGTAACCAACTGCCCGGCAGTCTCTCATACCTCTCCTCTATCCCCGCAACCCTCCTATTAACCTAGCTTGTGAGATCGCCGATTTTTGGGTTATGTTAACCAAGAAATCGGCGATCCCTCCCAAGGCAGCCAGCTCACAAATCGCGGCCTGCACCAGTAGGTCGCGACCTATGAGCCTTTTCTTTCCAAGGGTGGGTGGACTGAACTTTCAGTCCGCTCAGTTCGCACGGCTCGGGCGGTCTCCCTGGTTTAACCGCCCAGGTCGCGCAGTAGCCGCTTGTTCTGCAGGGGTTACGGACTGCTTCCTCAGTCCCCCCCTGCAGGCCGCGCGGTTAGTTCGGTTAACTGTATGGTGGTTCATTCTTCCTCCCAGGTGCGAGCTACTCAACTGAGTGGCAGACTCGAAATCCCTATCCGCCTAGACCGCGCGAAAGATGCTCAGCTAGAGGCGGCAACCTGCTCTCCTGTCCTCCAGCCATAGGCGGACTCGATCTTAGTTCAAAAGGTCGCATACCTCATCCAGCGAGCTGCCTGATAAGCTGAACGCGCGGTCTACCAACCTCATTAGTTAGTCCGCCAAGTCACCAACCGTCGTCCCCAAGCAAAGGATGCAATCAGTCGACAGCGGCTCTCGCCAATAGGCGCGACCTGGACTCTTTAGTCTGCCAGGTCTCCAGTCCTTGTCGCCAAGCAATAACGACAAGCCTCCAGCAGGCAGCTTGCTCTCCTATCCGCCGCGAGGTAGGCAGACTCGTTGCGCAGTCCGCCAGATGAGCCCCAGCTCGGCAGCCTTCGATCTGCCTCCTCTCCGCAACGGGCTGGGTGGACTTGTTTTGCAGTCCTCTGGCTAGCCCTCCAGTTTCCCGGTGTCCACATCTACCAAGCAGCGGGCGAACTCCTCAGCTTGCATATCCCAGCGCGAGCTCGCTCAATAGTAGGGGCGGACACATCCCAGTCTGCCTGCAACAGCAGACTTCTCCAGCCCCAAGTCCCTAACCGCGCAGCCTGGCGCGGACTCTGCAGACTCGGTATTTGTACTTGCACGAACCAGCGCGAGCTCACCCAGCAGTAGCCATCTCCATCTCCAAGTCCCAAGTCGCGCAACCTGGCCTGGACTCTGCGGACTCAATGGTTGTACCCGCTCAGCTCACCGCCTCACCGGTGGTGACGTTACCAAGACCATTACCTCCTCGGGCCTATAAATAGGCCCCAAGACCCTTGATTCGAGGAGGGACAGACGACGCGGCAGAGGCATCCAGATCTCGTTATCGCTTCCTATGGACTCAAGTTTCTAGTCCGCGCGACCTGCTTCTAGCTTCTTCTCCCTGATTGATCAAGCAGCCCGCCCGACTAAGTCCTGCGAGCTCCTTGATCAACTAACCGCGCGGTCTGCCGACCTCCCTGGTCAGTCCGCGCAGCCTCTGGCATTCTCCTCTCCTTAGCCGCAAGCTTCCCCCTTGCACCCTTTATTCCGCTTTCCATGTAAAGGTGCAACCTCGAGCTGTAACTTCAATTGTAATCAAAGGAAAGCCCGTCGCAAGAGAGGCATTCAGGCCGCGACGGGCGAAGTCTGCTGTTGCCGCTGCTAGCGGTCCTCTCTTCTTTTTTTCTCTATCTTCATGCGCGACTCAGAGTAACCAGCTGCCCGGCAGTCTCTCAGACCTCTGAGATCCCCGCAACCCTCCTATTCACCTAGCTTGTGAGATCAAACAACCCGTTAACTTGGCGGTGTCACATTTCGCACATCAACATTTACAACTAAAGTGCACATCATCATTATAAATAGATTTAAACACCAATATTCAGCAACAAAGGAAGAATAAGTTAAGATATCAACCGAATCTGAAGGCTCATTGAGGGATCGCGGAAGGAATCGTCGGGTTGTCAATCCGCGTCAAAGCTCGGTCCTCAACTACGTCTGGGGTAGAGAAGGGTTGTCACTACCTTCCAATGCACCCATCTTCTTTGTGTCACGATGCGAAAGAAAGTTGCAAGCTTTCCTTTGCTTGATGGCTACGACGTCAAACCATGAAACTGAGCTTAGAGGATGAAGGAGAAGGCCGAGAGCAAGCGCCGACAAGGCATAGGCTTCGCGAGCATAGCCGGAGCTTCTCTCCTTGGTGGAATAGGAAGGGAAAAGGTGGAAGGGTGGAGCTTTGCCCTAAAAGGCAGCTGGAAGGGCTCAAGATGAAGCTGTCCCCTAAAATGGCAGGAAATCTGCTCTTAAATAGAAACAGGTAAGAAAATTAGTCATGCACGGTTTGGCGCACGACCGTGCATGAACCGTGTGATTTTGTCGCACAAAAAATGGTTTGTGAGAGAGATGCGTTGACCCGTGTGTTTCCTTGCGCACAGGCGCTTCCGCCCGTGCGTGAAGGAAATTGTACTGGTAAACACAGAGCGCAGGAAATCAATTCGGAATAGGAGAACCGTGCATTTTACTCGCGCACGGGCGCTCCGCCCGTGCGTGAAGGAAAATGCACGATTAACCACAGAAAAAAGAAACTCAGAGGAAAATATGCAGACCGTGTGATTCCTTCTCACACGGTTTGTCCGAAACCGTGCGGAAACAAAACTCACGGGTAGCCACAGAAGTCCCCAGAATTGCTGTGTAAAACGCACGATTGCCAAGAGACTGTGCGAGATGAAGAACGCACGACCGTGTGTTTTACACAGAAATTGGAAAATGAATCCGGGACGTTCCGACTACCTACACAGCAATGAATCTAATTGGATATCAAGCTCCCAGCAACACATAGCAAACGATAAACACAAAAAGAGCAATGGGGAGCACCATGTGCATACCCCCAACAAAAGATTGTGTAATTTCACACCTATGGGCTAAAACAATACACTTTGGTGAAGTGAATCCCTAAACAAAAATATAACTTTTCCAATTGAAAAAGTACTGCGCATGCAAGAAAATAAGCCCAGATGAGTCCTAAAAACCCTATATAAATCGATCTCATCAGGCTGTAGCTCGGTAACTATCCACGTTTGGCATAGTGGTGTTATGATCCACAAAAGGTGGAACGGGGCGTTAAAATAAAAAAGTACAGCCCAAGCACCCCAACCCCTCACCATCAACAGGTGGGTTGTTAGTGGCTATATCCTCCCTTTGATGAGTCAAACTCGATAGTCAAGAACGCACCACGAGGACTTCCCAGGAGATCACCCATCCCGATACTACTCCAGCCCGAGCACGCTTAAACTATATAGTTTTTCCAACTCTCATCACCAATTAAGTTGCAACTCAATTGTTGATGAGTTGTTGAAAAACTCCATAGTTTAGCGTGCTCGGCCCAGAGTAGTTCCGGGATGGGTGACCTCCTGGGAAGTCCCCGTGATGTGCGCTTAACTATCGAGTTTGACTCATCAAAGGGAGGTTGTGGCAACCAAAAACCCGCCTGCAGGTTGGAGAGGGGTTAGGGTTATTGGGCTGCAGCCCTGTAACGGTCTGCGTAAGGCCTAGTGGTGTTTTGATCAACGAAAGGTGGAACTGGTCTTTACAATAAAAAGTGCACTTTTTATTATAATAACCCTATCCGATCCAACGTGACAATGTCATGGCTCCGCTCTAGGCGATGCTACTAGGATGCAGCCCAAGCACCTCAACCCCTCTCCAACCCACAGGCCGGTTGTTGGTGGCAACATCCTCCCTTTGATGAGCGAACTCGACAGTTAAGTTGGGCCGTATGGGAACTTACCAGGAGGTCACCCATCCCAGTACTACTCTCGCCCAAGCATGCTTAATTATGTAATTATTTCACACTCAATTTGTGATGAGAAGTGAAAGAACTTCAAAGTTAAGCGTATTTTGGTGAGAGTAGTACTAGGATGGGTGACCTTTTGGGAATTCCACGTACGGCCCTACTTAACTATCAAGTTCACTCATCAAAGGGAGGCTGTGGCCACCAACAACCCGCCTGTGGACTGGAGAGCGGTTGGAGTGCTTGGACTGTAGCCTGGTAGCGTCGTCTAGAGCAGAGCTGTGACGTTCTTATGTTGGATGTCTAGGGTCGTTATAACGACTGTGTTCCCCGGCAATGGCACAAAAACTTGATGGGCTGACAGCAAGTGCACCGGTCGTACGAATAATAAAAAATAGGTAAATTTTTCCAAGTATCAATCTCTCAAGGAACACAATAAGGTGGAGTTTGCTTTGGAGGATGGACTTGAGATTTAAGTCCTCAAGGCCAGGGTTATGATGGTGCTTTTGGTTTGCGGAAATAAATTAAACTAAACTAAATTAACTACTCCTATACAGGCCGCTATGCACTATTTCACTTGCTGGGATGGAAACTACGCAGGCCACAATACACTGCTTCGCAGTGTGGATGGACAAGCAGACGAGGAGGGAATGGTTTGTACTAGCGGATTTAGGGTCAAAATGCAACTCTCTGCCACACATGCCACTAACAATTGATAGTACGATAACACTCACAATGGTGAGAGTGATGGAATATGGAGGCACACCTCAAGCATCTAAAACACAGATAATTCCCATAGACATGAAATATAACTCTATTAACAAAGGTTTGAGTGCAACATCATCAAATAATAGAAAATCTAGCTTGAAACATCCACACAAGAGGAACGAGTGCGAGGAATCGACCGAATTTGAAGCCTCATTGGGGATGCATGGTAGGAATCACCATGTTGTCAATCTGCATCTAGGCTCGATCCGTAACTACATACGGTGTAGAGGAGAGCCTTCACTTTCTCTCAATGGACACGTCTTCTTCATCTCACAACCCGATCTATTCCAGGGCAAGCTCTCCTAGCTTGATGGAGAGTGTAGGGATAGAATCCCCTTCCTTTGAGCTCTTTAATGATGGAGGCAGCCTAGGGCAAATGCCCTAACACAAGGAGGGAGAAGAAGAGAGCGGATCTCGATCTCCTTGGGGCGAGAAATGGAAGAATGATGATCCCCAAAACTTGGGAAAACCTGCGGTATTTATAAAATATGTGTTAAAAATTAAGGCATGCACGGTCAAACACACGATCGTGCATGAATCGTTCAATATTAACCTCACAGGATGGACCATCATAGAAGGAGAAGCAGACCGTGCAATTATGAACACGTACGAGCAAAAAAACCCATATGAGAACAAAACGCATGGCGGGGAAAATGCTTAAAGCCCAAGCAAAGAGAGAGATCGTTTATTTCCTTTGCGAACGGTTGAATCCAACCGTGTGTGATGAAAATGCATGAGCTATAATTTCATAAATATTTATAAGAATAGAGGAGGACATGCGATTTAGTCACGCATGGGTAAAACAGCCCATGCGCGATCAAAAACCACGGCCTTAGGCAGAGCACCAGAAAACAAAACTGTGGCCATCGCACGATCGTGCAGATTGTGGGTGAGGAAAAACGCACGACTGTGTAATTACTACATGTAAGAACTGGAGTAGAATTGGGCTTTGCCCACCTGCACGGGAAAATTACAGTTGGGGCACATGCCCATAGCACTCACAAAAAACCAAAATCAACAGAATAAATATATGGGGAGCATCATGTTCTTACCCCAAGCAAAATAGAACACAAATGCACATCATAATGGGAAAAATTTGCACTTCAAGTGAGATATGTGTAACTCCCCTTAATTTTTGATTATTATTTTGATCTCTATAGTGGCATAATAATGACGTAAGGGCATTATATTTACGCTTAGTTAATGGTGCACCGACGTTAGTGCGTGATTTTGCTCGTTTGGGCGAGTCGGCCAGTTTTTAGACTCATCGGAGTTATATTTTTGACCTGGAAAATTAAAGTGAATAATTTTCAGCATGCTTGTGAAGTTTTGTTGCCATACGGGCATAATTGGATTCGTAGCACCGACATTTAGCTTTGGGGCGAATTTCATCAACAACTGAGGCGATTTGGTAACTCTCGTCGTTTGAGTTTTTCTAGTTATTATATTAATAAAATAATATTATTTATATATATATATACTTATAAAAAGAAAACCCTATTCATCCTTCTTCCCCAAACATCGGTCCTAAGAGCGGAAAGAACAGGATGGCGACCTTCCTCCATGAATCTTCCGGTCGTAGTATCGGGAACTCCAGTGGGCGAAATCTTTGACGGAGCATAGATCCGGAGAGCTCTCGCTGATATCTTCAAGTGTGCGGTAAGTATTCTAGATTTCATTGATTTTTGGGGTTTGAGGAAGTAGCCTAACCATTATTTGTGCCCCGAAAAGTTTCAGAGATCGTAGACGAAGAGTTCTTGCGACCGATTCTTGAAGCGGGGTGTTTGAGAGGCTAGTTTTCTAAGATTTGATGCAAGTGATGGTTTGTTCTTCTTGCCTTATATTTTATCCTTCTTCGTTGTAATTAGTTCTTAAGAAACCCCCTTGATTCCCGTAAAGTGGTTCCTTGAAGAATTTCATCCTAGATTAAAGTAAAACTTGTGGAAAATCGTCGAGTCAAATCTGTCGAGTGTCCTCCAATTCGCCAAGTGTAATTCGTCGAGTGTCTTCGAATCCGTCAAGTTAAATCTGTCGAGGGTCATTGAATTCATCGAGTAAATTTATTGAGTCTGACTTCAATTCCTTATGTAACTTGAATTCGTCGACTGTCTTGAAGTCGTTGTTGAGTAACCTTGTGTTCTCTAAGTAACATCGAATTCGTTGGGTCATCCTTGGATTTTGTCGAGTAGGTCCCTTGAGTTAATTGACTTTCATGCTTATTTGTCGAGTATCTTTGTGTTTAGTTGAATTCATTGAGTAGATTCGTTGAGTCCGACCTTATTCGTCAAGTTGAATTCCTCGAGTGTCTTTGAACCCATCGAGTCAATTCGTTGAGTTTCGATTTGAAGTCAAGGGTAATCAAGGGTACATTCTTGTTGAGGTGAGCTTTTATTTGAATGCCTCTGGCTCGAAGTAGTAGAGATCTAGACAGCTAGAGTTGGTGGCCTCAGGCATTCGGTAGTAGTAGACGTTTTTCCCTCACCTCCATGAGGTTGTTTTGTAGTTCTTACTTTGGTTCAGACATACATTTTGTTTTGTGGGTTCGTGTCGCGTTGTTGACGCCCACAGTAAATTATTGTAGGTGTTCGACTACTTGCTAACTACTATGCTATTTCCTTGCTGATTTGTTTTACCTTCTTGCTCTCTGGGATGGTTTTTTGCTAAGTTGCATGTTAGTTATTTTCAAAGTATAAAAAGATCAATATTCTTATCTCATACTCATAGCATCTCTTTAAATGAAATGACACCCTACTTTAGCGAATGTAAAAGCTCTTTTAGTACTTATATTAAATCTAGAGGTGTGCATATCATGAATTGCTTTATTGGATATTCTTACTCATATACGGTAATAAATGAACTAAACAAAGTAATTTCTAATACATATATATATATATATATATATTTACCCGTGGTCTAATTGATCCACTGAGCCGAGGGACGCGACCATCAAAAACTTAAACTCAAACAATATTTTTATCATAACAATTTGTGAATTTCATGAAAAGTATTAGGAGTAGGTTCTTGCCTGAGTTTCTGGTGTTGTCCCCTGCACGGCGTGGCATCATAGCGCATATTTTTCTCTTACTCTGATGAATTATTTAATGCGGAGAAAATGCGGGTGGTAATAATATCTGAACAAGTGAAATATAATTAATAACAAC
The DNA here is from genome assembly GCA_039513925.1 of Platanthera zijinensis. Lineage (NCBI taxonomy): Eukaryota > Viridiplantae > Streptophyta > Magnoliopsida > Asparagales > Orchidaceae > Platanthera > Platanthera zijinensis. The sequence continues at coordinate 46,790,714 of CM077083.1, forward strand.
TTAAAAGTGAAGTGCAAGTGAGTGAAAATGAAACCGGATGTATCCAAAAAACAATATAAATATAGGACTCATCAGTGCTCCCGACGAGAGAGGCTGACGAGTAGAATGCTGTCGAGATTAGGTTGACGAGTCGAATGTTGCCGAGGTCAGGTTGACAACTCGAATGCTGGCGAGGTTAGGTTGACGCGTCTAATGCTATCAAGGTAAGGATGACAAGTCGAAAGATGCTGAGGTATGGCTGACGAGTCGAATTCTGCCGAGGTCAGGTTGATCTCTCCAATGTAGCCTGTATCTCTCCCCTGGGAGCCTGGATCTCGCCCCTAGTGGTGACTTCTTCTTCATTCATCCTTAGTGGGCGAGATCCTGTTGGTTATCCTTTGTCATCTCTGATTTCGACGAATTACGGGTTATATAAATAAGTTAAAATAAAAATGCAGGAAAAAGTAAAATAACTACTAGGGTTATTGTCCTTCCATCATGACTTATTTAGTAGCTGAAATATGTTAACTAATTGTTCTATGGAAACTAAAACGCACAGGTAGCTTCACCAATATCTGTTTTAGCATCAGGTGGTAATACGGTGATAAGACAACAAAACGTTTACCTGAATATAAATAACTACAATGCACGTCGGGCAGGGGCAAATAATATGATAATGGAATGTCAATGTCCATCTCCTGGCGCAGTTTGTCCAAAACCATGTCAGGCAGCATAATGGGCCTGACCACGTATTAAATCAGCTACAAGGTGGAACCTTGTAGAGGAAAAGACACGTGAGAAGAATCGAGGAATAAATTGGAAGAACGACATAAAATGATGGCATCTTTGGAGGTGATCCCGATATCACTCCTAATGGGTAGATCTAGAGGTATGAGTCAGTATCATCGATAACGTCGCAGGGTTCAGCAAGATCAATAGTGGCCTCCTCCATAACTTGGTCTTCCTCTACTAGTGCTTAAGTAATCACCTCGTCACCATAAAGAACGTCCTCCTCGATAGGAGCATGCACAAAACTATAAGTACCTGCGTCATCCTACAAAACATTCTCAATAATAATGTCAGGAACAAGTGTAGTATTATGCTTAAAAGATGGAGAAGTAGTGCTCTATGAAAAATCGAGCACTGATTCCTCACAAATAATCGGTTCCAAACAAGGCAATATATGAACAGACGGGACATGCACAACTATGTCAGGAAACAAATCAGCCTTAACTCAAATAGGAGCATCCACACCATAACCTTCAGAACACGAAGGTGACATGGATACATAACCAGTGGTAGAAGGTGTGTAGACCAAGGCAGGACTTGGAACGATCTAGATATCTAGGTCATCATCCTAATCCATTTGGCGAAGGTACTCGACATAATCTTTCAGAGAGTGATCCATGCCCCGACAAAATAGGCATTATTTTGTACTCTTTTTTGGTCAAAATTGGGCCATAGTAAAATTCAAAATTATCATGTGCGACACATACCAATATCCCTAGAACATAGGCACAGTGTCTGAAGTACCGTACGTTGTCGGTGGCCAATACACTAGGCCTTGTAATCTAGAGACACCATCCTTGAAGGGCATCTATCACTAGCATGGGAGACATCCCCACACCACTTGTAGTGGATATTAAATCCAACCCACATTGTGCGAGGAAAACTAGGATTACTATAAAAATAGTGTTGTGCACAACACTACACCCAAAAATAACCAACTGCAACACACTATAATTCGAACAAGAAAAATTGGAAGTATCCAAAAAATAAGACTAGAATTCTTTACAACTAACTTTTCCAACAAAAAAATCACAACAACTTTCCTTCCCCGATAACAGCACCAAAAAATTGATGTGTTGACGGCAAGTGCACCGGTCGCTCAAGTAATATAAAATGGGAGAGTTTCTTCAAGTATCGATCTTTCAAGGAACGCAGGATGGGGTGCGTGATTCAAATGTTTAGAAAATTAATTTTAAGGATTTAAAAGTTAAAAATAGGGCTTGGATTAGGGTTTTGCAAAAGAAACTAAAAACATAAACTAAACTAGTGTGGGTTGTAGTCACCGCTTCCCAATATGGATGGGCGACTAGGCAAGCGTATGGAGTTGTTCACAATGGAGAATTAGGGTTGAGAGAACCTCTTTGTTTTTCACACCACTAGCAACTGCTAGTGCAACCAACATTGTGATGGTGGAGAGGAATCGAAGGGATGGAAGCACTCCTCACGTGTATAAACCGCAATCAATTTCACATTGACATTAAATATAACATTAAAACAATTTAGGGTTTGCACAAATCATTCATACAACCAATACTAATTAATAAGAAATACACAACATCAAAGGAGAAGGAAAGATTATAACCAAAGCACAAAGTTTCATCAAAGGTTCGCGACCGGAACCAAGGGATCTCAATCCTTGTCCATGCTTGGGCTTTGACTACCGTTCGGTGTCCTAAAGAGCAGTCGCTTTCTTCTACTATACACATATTCTTTGTCAATCTTCTTTAGTCATGACCTCGCCAACGCTCTCCTTGAATGCAATGAGAAATCTCTCGAAATGGAGCTTAGATGCAAGTAAAAGACAAAGAAGGCTGAGAGGATGTTCTAGCTCTTTATTTCCAATAAAATAGTGCCTGGAACACCTCTAGATGGTGGCCGGAGATGGAGTGGTGGAATGGGGAGAAACAAGACATGTACGAGAGGATCGGAGTGAAGTTCGAATTAGGGCAAACATTTTCGCTTAAATATGAAGTAGTTAGAAATTTGGTTACGTATGGTCGAACCCATCAACGAGTGATTTAACCGTGTGATATTTACTAAAAATTATACAATGTAGCCACGGGGACGCCATTGCAATTTTCCTTCACACACGGTTGCATCAACCGCGCACGGACAAAATTCATGAGTAGTGACAGAACACAGAATTTCAAGGACAACCACTGGCCTGTGCAATTTTCCACTCGTACAGTTGAATCCTACCGTGTGTGAAGAAAATGCACAACCACTAAAAACCATAAAAAAAACTTGGAGAAATAGGCCGCCTGTGCAATTTACTCTCGTACGGTAGAAATCAACTGTGCATGACCAATCTTCACGGGCAGAGGCAAAACCCACCATATCAGCAAAACAAGCACGTATGGGCAAAACGCTGGTGCGCGAAGGAAAAATGCATAACTATGTGATTCCCCAGAATTCTAAAATTTGCTTAGGCACACCCCCAAACGATCCAAAACTACAATATCATCAAAAACACGATATGGGGAGCACCATGTTCTTACCCTTAGCATCAAATAACACGATTTTGCACCACAATGGGCCAACGAGTGCACTTTGTGTACAATTACATATCAAGATAAATATAAGCAAAAATGACCCAAAAGTGCAGTGCACGCAGGAGAAAACTAGGCTAGATGTGTCCGAAAACACTATAAATATCAGACTCATCACTGGCTCCACGATGGGATCTTATTCCAAGAGATAGATCTTACGCTCTTTCTTGAGAACATTTCTCAGGTTCATACTATACCAGCCAAGGAAATTAGTCTTATGGAGCTTGTTCTTTTCAAGGATGGCTCTAAGGGATAAGGTGGAGTGTGAACCACTTGCCATGGATATTCTATAGAAATTTTGCAAGATAAATTTAGTACTTTATTTCAAAATACATTATATTTTAATATGGACTTATTAAAAGCTCCCACTATTTTATTCAAATTGATAACCATTAATATCATTTCTGAGAGTTTATGCGAGCTAATCTCTAGTGAACAAGATCCATATTTAACAAACATCATAAGTTAGCTTTGGCTGATCACCCATAATGTGGTTATTTAGGTAAGCAACCTTTGCCAATTGCATCATCGTGCAACTCTTTTATGGTGGGTGAATAACTCTTTATTCACATCCATCTTATAGACCATGCCAACCCTATGCCTCTAGGTACTCAACCTTTGAGGTCACCAAGTTAAGTTAGATCTGATGTCGATAGTAGGATATAACAATTATCTACTCACACCCTTACCAAGATAAATTAATGCACCTTGCTTTGGCAAGCCCACACTTCATCGATCAAGATAGGGAGAGTATCATCCATCGAATGGCATCCAAACACTCAATATGAAGTTAAGGGATTTTCATGATTGGGGATTAATAATTAATCGTGATTTTCACTTAATCACAAGAACAAATTTACAAATCATGAAACAAATTAAAACATTCACATTCCAGAAACATCCTAGCCATGCACAAGATAAAACCATCAATACTTATGTGAAAGGGATAAATCTGAACATACAAAACATTTCTAAATCTTTAGATTTACATGTATTGGACACAGACATAAGTAATCTTCCTTATGACTGTAGACAATCTCGTCTCACATTATTGAATTCAAAATTTATAAATAGAATTTTGTTTCACAACTTACATAGAGAGATGGTAACTGCTAAGGGAAAAACATTTCTAAAACATGGAACTCATTCCGAAATCACAAGTGTTCCTGGTAGGGTTCCAAAGGGTTGCTCCCCTGGCAGAGTCTTAGGGGCAGATCCACTAATGGGTTGTAAGGGGCAATGCCCCAGGTAGTGGTCTTGCTGAGTGGAACAGCATATCATAAGTGCACAGCAAAAAAATACTAGAAAACCCTAAGTAGATGTGGGATCTTGTGAAATCCATAAATCAAGAGATAAAATCACATATACTTGTATGGGATCGAAACAAAGTTGATTAAGATGCTCTAGGGAAATCTCCTTATTATGATTTGGAGTTCTATTCCAAGTGCTCCTTATTTATTGAGTCTGAGAGCAAATAAATGTATTTGTGCCTTTACTGGATTTCCACACTAATGGGAAAAATCCCTCACTGTTGTCGCACGAGGGCAAGCTTGAAGGGATGATCGATGCCTTCATTTCCACGAAATTCTAGGTTCGCTTCTAGGAGAGGACTACTGACACTAGGGCTCTAATTCTCAAGACGAGGCTAAAAAGTTGTAAGCCTCTCATCCGGGATGGTGGAGGTAGTAGGAAGATTAAAAGACATATAAAATTAAAGAAATAATATCCGTCCCAACCAACTTTATCAAGCGCAAAAAAGTTCTTAACTTCTCATCCAAGATGGGGGTCGTAGTAAAAGAATTATGAAAAAGAAAAGAAATACGAACACACCCTGTCTCAACAAAAATTGGAAACTAAGTTAAAAGAAATGAAAATTGAAGAATTACTTAGAAACTGAAATTTTATTACATAAAAAAGTATTACACACTAAATACCAAAACTAGGGTTTGGAAAATTTTACTCAAAATATACTCCTAAAAACTATATAAAACTGTGGAACTCTGCCAGTTCTCCTAAAACATCAGTCGGGGCCACCTATTTATAGCCAAACAATTTGAGGTACGCACCCCCATTATATGATCCCCTAGGGTGTGTCGCCTGGGCATGTTACTGGCATGGAAAATAAGATGGTCTACGGATAGAATTTTTGGAAGCTTCTGGATCGATCTGGAAGATTACACAGGCATGACATAAGGGTCATGGGTGTGTCTGCGAGCGTGGCAGATAGTCTTTGGCACGGCATAACAACGAGCTTCTGGCTTGGTCATGGGTGAGGTCACAAGCGTGACATATATAATACGAGCGTGTAACCTGGGCGGGACTGAGCTTTTGGCTAAAATCGGTCGGATTGCTGAAATTACTAGTTTTAAAGTTACACTCGCTAGGTCACGGGAGTGACCTATGGGCGTGACTTACGAAAATTTGCTAAATTGCCCAACATCTGCAAAAATACCTATATAGCACAAAATAAAGACAAGTTAGAATTGAAAATAAAAAATAAACGATTTATTTAGGTATGTACATAATATAATTACATTTTTTTTTTAAAACTAAACTAAAATAGAACCTAAAAATATTTATATTGTTGGGTATTGTATCCACAATAATTCAAATTTGTATGAAGTCACCCTTGAACTAAAATGAATTAAGTTGTATTTGATGTCCTTGTTGAGTTATGTGTTTGCAAGATATGATTGTCAAGTGTAGACCAATGTCAGTTTACAATGAATCACAAAACACAGGACCATACAATTTAATCCCTCATTGTGTGATCCATGGTGTTGACTCATGTGTAACCTCTCTATTGGGACACACTTCATTTTCAAGCACTAAAGCAATGGAAGGAAGAATGGTTGCTGATTTCATTTGAAGAAAAATAATTTTCAGGAAGCAAAATTTTCTCTATGTCCATTACTCGAGTAGTATATGTTGTAATCGATTAGTGCTGGAATGAATTCTCGAGTATACTAGGTAAAGTTCTCGAGTAACAAAAATCGTTCTCGAGAAAGATAAGTCCATTACTCGAGTAAGCCTTGGAGTACTCGAGTACTACATATCTATGTCTCGGGTTTACTAAATAACTCATTTTAGACATTTTCTAAGTGTTATACTCGAGTAGTAGAAGCAAGTACTCAGAAAGGCTAAGCCTTGTCGCGAGAAGTCAGAGGACCAGTACTCAACTATGAAGAAAATTTGTTTCAAGAAGAAGTCTGGTTCTCGAGAAGTCATATTAATTCTCTAGATGTTTTACTCGTTCTCGAGTAGTAGAAGTCACTTCTCGAGAAGCCAGGATTCATGTTCGAAATTTCTCTAAGTCTTGTTCTCGAGAACCTTACACCCTTCCTCTCGAGAATCCGAAGTTATTACTCGAGTAGTCTATAAATAACTCGAGAAATGCAGAACATTTTTCTAAAATTTCGTTAAGTCCAGACGAGATCAATTTCAATTTAATCTCAATGATTGTTGGTCCACATGTACTGTCTTTATGATTATGACTGTTAGGCTTGTCCTATAAAAGGTCGAATCATTTCGACTAAACCTAAGAAGTGAAATCAAGTATTCTGAATTTTTTTGTTCATTCTAAATCAGGAAGCCGCCGTCGCTCTTCATCCGACGATCTCGCTGCTGCTCCTTCTCTGATTTCTATGATTCAGAGCAAGTAGAGATCAACAGATCAAGGTGCTTTTACTTCTCAGATTCATCTCTTGATCGTGCTGATCTAAGTTTTTTAGGTCTAGAATATTTTCGGCTTGTCTTCTTCGATCAGTTTCTGAGAAAGCTTCAAAGTTCAAGGAAGAAGAAAGACTGAAGATTCAGATCTAGGATATTCTGTTTGTATAATTTTTGTTTACAATATTTTTATCTAGTAGGAGATTTTGTCTCTGAGTGTTGTAGGAAGTTTTTCTTCCGAGTGTAGATCTGTTTTGTGGATCGAGTTGTAGGGGAGTTGCTCCGAGTTATAGGATTGGTTTTCAATCCGAGTTAATAGAGAAGTAGCCAAGTATAGCGTATTGCTACATCGGTGAGGTGGAGAGTGGACATACCCAAGATTGGGGAACCACTATAGATCTGGTGTACTCTGTGATTTGTGTGCTTATTTTTTGCGCTTCGTTCATTCAATTTTTATTCCGCAAAAAGACGCAGACCTCACCTATTCACCCCCCTCTAGGTGATTTAGGTAGACAACTAAAAACATTAATTGGTATCAGAGGGAGGTTATTCGTATAAAAGGTTAACACCTTGAACAAATCTCCTCCTAGTTGTCTTTAGAGGATTCAAGCATTGACAGAGTTAAGGATTTTTCTAAGCTTCCATTATGCACAAAGAATAATTTTGATATGTGGAAAGAGAGAATAAAGTTCTTCATGGAAGCTGTAGATCCAAGGATCTTTATGATTGTGGAAGAAGGTCCTCATGTTTCAATGATAGCTTCCACCATTGATCCAACTAAGCAAGTTCCAAAGAAGCTCATGAATCTTGATAAAGATGAGATTGCACTTGTCTCCCTAGACAAGAAAGCAAAAAATATCATTGCTAGTACAGTCGATGATTCTAGGCTGCAGAACCTGATTCACTGCTAATCCGCCAAGGAAATGTGGCAGTCTATTATCGTCTTGATGGAAGGCACTGAAGAAGTTAGGGATGACAGAATATCCCTTCTAAATCAGAAATATGAAGCATTCTGACAAGGTCCCAAGGACTCTATTGCTGATACCTTTGAAAGTTTCATCAAGATTGTCAATAACCTAAGAGTCTATGACCGAGCCTTCACCCATGGAGAATAGAATGATAAGTTCCTGAGATCCCTGACTAAGGAATGGGATAACAAGGTTTGTGATATCCGAGAGTTTGGAAAGCTAGCATAGACTGACCTTCAAAATCTCTTTAGAAAGCTTATGTCATATGAATTGCAAATCAACTCAAGAAAAGCTGAAGAAGAGAAGAGGCGGTTTTCATCCAAGGAGAAGTCTGTCGCTCCAAAGGCAGACATCTCAAGGAAGTCAAAAGCTGCTTCTACCACCCCAACATAGGAAGAAAGTGAAGAAGAATCTTCAGAGCTAAGTACCTCAGGCTCAGAATGATCTGAAGGAGAGTTTTCTCTTCTTTCAAAGCAGTTCAAGAAGTTCTTGAACAATAAGAAATAATGGAAAGGCGAGGATGCATCATTCAGAAGATCACGTCACGATGGTGATCGCTAAAAGAAAGGCTCAAGTAGCCAAGACAGGTATTACTCCAAACAGAACAAACACATTTCTACAGACATTATTTGTTATTGTTGTAATAAGCCAGGACAAGTAATAGTTGATTGCCCTCACAAGAAAAAGGATGGTGGAAGAAGAGAGGAAAAGAAAACTTCTTGCAATAAGAAGAGGACTGAAAGAACCCTGGTAGCCAAGAAGGGCAAGACCCTCAGTGACACAGATTAATCTGAGTCTAGTGATGAGGAGGAAGCCTACTTTGGGCTCATGGTACAGATAGATGAAGAAGAAGAACCCCAGTTCACTGGGAAGGTAAATTCTCATACCCCTCTCTCTAAATCTGATGCTTCTGACCATGATCATGAGGACTGATCGTTTGATGATGAATCTAAACTTATGACTCAATATAAAGAGATGATCAAAGCCTACGATAAATGTCGTAGAGTCACAAGATCTCAAGCTAAGGAGATCAAATCTCTTAAGGCTGAAGAGAGCAATCTGAGGGAGGAAATTTTAATGATCGACTCACTCAGAAAGGACTTCCATAATGTGATGGAATAATATAATAAGGCTCTCGAGCACCTAAATTTGAAGGAGAAAATCATCAAGGAACTGGAAGAACAACTTGAAGCTGAAAAGAAACTTGTTGAAAGTTTCTCCAAGCCCAAGACAGTCCTTCCGCTTGTTGCTAAATTCTCTGCACAGTCCAAAGGTGCTGGCTTAGGACATGTGGTTGCTCCTAGTAAATTTTCTAGGAGAAATAAAGCCCAGAGAAGAAATAAGGCTGCCAAGAAGGCTTTAGCCAAGGAGAAGGGGAAAGCTCCTCAAGAACAAACTCCTTTCAAAAAGGTGATCTTTCCAACGAATGAGTTTGATCTTCACTCGTCCTACGGTCACTTTGCTAGGCCTACTCATGTAGAGCCCAAGTCTAGGTATCAAGGATGGACTCGTCCCCAAAACTTTGGCGAGAGTGTCTTAAAGGCACCTTATGAGGAGATCACTCTTCAGAGCTACGAACCTTATAATCATGGTCACAATATCAAGAATGATCCAAAAGCCAAACCCGTTGTAGAAAAGCTTATTATGGAGAAGAAGTCATGTGAGTGTCATCACCATGAAGCTTCTACCTCCAAGTATACTGCCCCTACTAGAGCACACTCTCAAAAGGCCAAGCAGGAGATCCTTAGGCAAAGATAAAATAGATTTGACTGTTGGTGTTGTGGAAAAATCGGTCACTTTGCCATAGTTTGCTGGTTTAATCCCAGATATTATGAAACTCCTCAAGTTAATAATGTGAGAAAGGCCGCTTACAATGTTAACATACGTAGGGGGAGTATGCTAACTAGAGACCAAGGGCCCAAACAAGTTTGGGTTCCTAAGCCAACTTGATTCTACTTTTGTAAAAATGTCCAAAGGCCACCAAAAATCCCATCTGGTATTTGGACAGTGGATGCTCTCGGCATATGACTGGGACTAGAAGCCTTTTCTAGAATTATTCTCCAGTCATGAATGGCCCAACGGTCATCTTTAGAGGTTCTGACAGATGGATTACTAAAGGCTACGGTATAATCACTAATGCTAGTGTATCTGATACTTTTCCGATGTGGCTTATGTTGAAGGATTGGAACACAATCTGATAAGCATAATCTAGCTCTGTGATATACATCGTAGAATTTCATGCAGACAAGTGTTTGATAATATCGGTTGATAATTTAGAAACAATTTTATCAGGCACTAGTAGTAAGAATATATTTTGCTTAAATTTTATCTGTATAGACTATTCTACGCCAGTGTGCTTTTTGGCAAAAGATAGTGCGTCTCTTGGTGACAAATGGAAAAAGAGATTAGCACATATTAATTTCAAAACTAGTAATAAATTATTTTCTCTTAATTTAGTACGGGATGCCCCAAATATAAAGTGCGCTAAAGATAGACCTTGTCACACATGTGTAAAAGCAAGCAAAGAAAGGGCTACCTTTAAAAGCATTATTGGCAAAGACTCTAATAGGTTCTTACACGTACTTCATATGAACTTGTTCGGTCCACTACAAATTAGAAGTTTGGGAGGTAAGAATTATACATTGGTTATTGTTGATGATTACTCTCGCTTTGCATGGGTGTTCTTTCTAAAACACAAGTCAGATACTTTTGATATCTTTACTAATTTTGTCAGGCAGATCCAGAATGAATACAACTGTTCCGTAGTCAAAATCAGAAGTGACAATGGAACAGAGTTCAAGTCTAGGGCCATGACAGAATTCTATGAAAGCCTAGGTATCTTTCATGAGTTTTCCTCTTCTCTTACTCCTCAACAGAATGGAGTTGCTGAGAGAAGGAATAGAACACTCATAGAGGCTTGGAGAACCATGTTGAGTGATGCCTCACAACCAAAAAATTTCTGGGCTAAATCCTTCAACACTGCATGCCACGTGCAAAATCGAGCACTCATAAACAACAACCATAATCAGACACCTTACGAACTACTAAAGGGTAGGAAACCGACTATATCATATTTTAAAATCTTTGGTAGTAAGTACTTCGTACTTAACAATGGTAAGTATCACACCACTAAATTTAGTGAAAATAGCTTTGAAGGTATTTTCAAATGTTATAGTAGCCATAATAAGGCATATAGGATCTTTAATAAGAAAACACTGGTTGTAGAAGAATCTATCAATCTTGTTTTTGATGAGGTGAGCTTGCTACAAGGCAGTTCTTCTAGTGTGTTCATTGAAGATGCATGATCAAGAATAAAAGAATTAAACTTGGATGAGCTGACTGAAGAAAAAGATCAAAAGTACATCAAGATCACCACTCCAACCCCAATTGGAGAGGTTGATGACCATGATGAAGATATCATTCAAGTTGATGAAGCCACTCCTGTGATAGAAGAAGGTCTAGATGCAAGAACCCTAGAGCTCAGACACTTGAAGGATCACCCAATTTATCAAATCATTGGAGATCCCCGGGACGGTGTCAGAAATCATAGAGGTACAACTAATGAAAATTTATATTTGAGTTTCCTCTCGCGGGTTGAACCAAATAATTTTGAGTAAGCAAACTCAGATGCATCTTAGATAATTGCAATGGAAGAAGAATTGAACCAATTTAAGCGTTGCCAAGTCAGGGAGCTTGTTCCAAGACCCAAAGGTAAGAACGTTATCGGAACCAAGTGGGTCTACAGGAACAAGATGGACGAAGATGGAACAATCATAAAGAACAAGGCCAGACTCGTCACCAAAGGATACCAACAAGAAGAAGGAATCGACTTCCACCAGACGTATGCTCTAGTGACAAGGCTGTAGGAAATCGGGTTGTTCCTAGCTTATGATGCACTTAAGGGCATCACTGTCTATCAGATGGACGTGAAGTCAGCCTTTCTTAATAGTGATATAAAGGAAGAAGTGTATGTGGGACAACCTCCAGGTTTCGTTGATTCTAACTTTCCTGATCATGTTTATCTTTTGTTTAAAGCTTTATATGGTTTGAAAAAGGCCCCTCGAGCTTGGTATGAGACGCTGTCTAGCTTTCTTCTTGAGAACAAGTTCACAAGAGGAAAGATAGATAAGACATTATTTCTTAGGGAAATAAAAGGCAAGATTTTGCTAGTGCAAATCTATGTCAATGATATCGATAATATTTTGCTCTACTGACGACAACCTTTGCAAGAAGTTTTCAAAACTTATGCAAGGGAAGTTGAAATGAGCAGCATGGGAGAGCTGAAGTATTTCTTAGTGATGCAGGCTTGCACATTGACACCGAAATATATCTACGGACGCACACGAATATCCCTTTACGAACCAAATTCTACACTCGCACACTCGATCTATGCAGCACCACGTAATTAATGTTATAAATTTATACTAGCATACAGGTAGCCAAACCGATTAGGATCGAACAAGGGCTATAGGCCAAAGTTCTTTCTGGCCAAAGGGACCTACACGGTCTGAACGAGCGGTGTTTTATCAAAAGAAATCTACCGAATAAAATACGATTCGGAAAGGGTAGATCTCTCCCAACAAAAGAAAACGAAGGTTTGCCAAACCTTTTTGAATGAAAAAAAATAAAGAAGAAGCTAAAAACAAAGAAAGATAACCGCGATGTTTTCAATGCTATCCAAATTAACGCTAAGAAAATCCACCACACAAATTAATCTAGGAAGAGAAACACACAAAATGTAGAAAGGATTCGTTACCCAATCGGAATGGGTGATTCTGATTTCTCTCTACTTGGATCGCTTCTTCAATGGCTCCGCTAGAGTCACGCCGAAAGAAGAGAAACTTGACCGCCTTCGTCGCTTCACGCCGGAGTTGGAGTCCACAAGGAGGCAACCTTTGCCTTGGCCGATTTACTCAAGGAGGAGGGTGGTCGATTTTTTTGTGAGGGTGAAGGTGGTGGTTGGGTTAGTAGTGAAGGGGGTGGCCATCTTTGATGAGGTTGATGAGGGGTCGAGTTCTTTGATGGTGGTGGTGTTTTGGTGGTCGGTTGTGGTTGGCAAGGATGAGAGTGGGCTCGGTTTGGAGAAGGAGGGGCTCAGGTGGTTCTCTTTGGAAGAGGGAGGAGGAGAAGTCGAGATAGAGAAGGGAGACAAGGGGGGATGAAATTTTGAGAAGGAGAAAGGAGAGGAGGAGAGGAGAGGAGGAAGGAAATCTTCACAAGATTTTGAGGGGGATTTTTTTCTTCTATTTCATTCTCTAATTATTCCTTCATAACATGGCTATATATAGCCTACACCACTCAATCTCCCTCCATTCAAAATTCAAAATTCAAAATGAAAGTTATGATGGTTATATGCACCCATCATAATACAAGAAATGAAATAATAAAAACAACCTATGATGGTTATAAGCACCCATCATTACATGAATTATTTAAATGCAATAAAAATAAAAATGCTAAAATAAAATAAAACATGAAAATAACTTAATAATTAATAATAATTATTATTAATTATTATTAATTATTAATATATTGGTTTGCGTTCAGGACGGATATTATGGTGACGCTCCACATGGTCATCCGTAAGCACGCTGTTACAGTCTTTAAAACGTTGCGGACCGTCATCTCCATCACTTAGGACTTCAGGTGAAACAATCGAAAGATGGAATTTTCATCTCTCAGACGAAGTTCACAAAGGAGTTTATTAAGAAATTCGGAATGGAGAATGCAACCTCTATGAGGACTCCAATGGGTTCAGCTATGTCTCTAGACAAGGATGAGAAAGAGAAACCTTTTGATGAAACCAAGTACAGAAGAATAATTGGATGCTTGCTCTATTTTACTGCTAGTAGACCGGACATAATGTTTTCAACATGTGTGTGTGTTAGATTTCAAGTGAACTCTAAGGAATCTCACTACGCTGCTGCAAACCAGATTCTGAGATACCTTAAAGGTGCACCAAGTCTTGGCTTATAGTACCGAAGAAGTAATGAGAGCGAACTAATTGGTTTTTCAGATGCAGATTTTGCAGGTAGCAAAGATGACAGGAAGAGCACTTCCGGGACTTGTCAATTCCTAGGAAGAAGGCTCATCTCCTGGAGCAGCAAAAAGCAGAATTGTGTTACAATTTCAGGTTCCGAGTTAGAGTATATCTCTGTAGGCAGTTGTTGTGCACAACTGCAATGGATAAAGAACCAGTTTGAAGATTACAACATGAAGTTCAACAACATTCCATTGTTTTATGACTCCTCCAGTGCAATTGCAATCGGTAACAACCCAGTCTCTCATAGCAGGACAAAGAACATAGAGCTGAGGTATCACTTCATTAGGGAGTATGTGGAGCAAGGTGCACCAAGTCTTGGCTTATGGTCCCAACTAATAAGCTGGTTGCAGACATCTTCACGAAGTCGTTGGACGAGGCTAAGTTCTCGTTATTCAAAACAGAACTTGGCATGCTCAACAAAGAAGAATGAAGAAGGAGGTCTCGCAACCAAGCTCATGGATCAGGTAACACTTCAAATATTCAGAAATTCTTAAGTTTGGACTTCATTAAGTAAGACTCTTACTACTCGAGTACTGGATAGGACCACTTGAGAAACAAATCTGCAACTCGAGAAACGAGTATGCCTTTCGAGAACTGCTTCTCAAATTACAGTCTGCCTCTCGAGAACTATCAGAACACTTCTCGAGAACTTCCAATCTACTACTAAAGAAAGCAAGTTACTCTCGAGAACTAAAGTCTCTTCACTCGAGTAATGCTTGTCCACTCGAGAAGCCTGAAGCAACTTTTCGTCTTCAAGTTCAAATTTTTGATATTTGCACCCAGACGTTATGCCGCGATATTTTCAGGTATGTTACTCTATTATTTCCTTAATTATTATAAATTAAGACTTAAATTAAGAGAAAAGTCTGGAAAATTCAAAATCACTCGATCTCTAAACCCTTCCTCGAGAGAAAAGAGGAAAAACTCTTAGTCTTCCAGTCGCCGTCGCCAACTTGCCGCCGATCTAGCCCTTTCTCTCCAAGAAAAATTTTTCGTTCTTCTCTGGATAAATGACTCCTCCATCCAAGATAGGGATCGAAAGTGAACTAGTTTCGACAGGGATTGTAGAGCTTTCAAATGATTTTCAGAATCTTCTGCTACTTCTAGAAACCGGCAAATTATCTTTCATTTTAGAGCAACCGTGTAAAATTATTTTTCCAGAGGTAGAAGAGTTCTTCCAGAATGCTAAGATAAAGAGAAATGGAAAGCTTCTTAAAACCAGAGTTCGTGGGATTAAGGTCAAACTTTCTACTCCAGTTGTTTTTAAGCTTCTTCTACTACCAGAGATTGACGAAGAAGATGACCTAACCGTCGAGGACTATAACAGAGCTTATGGTTTCTGTGGAATTTCTTTTGTTGTAAACACCATTCGTCGACCTGACCTAAATACAGAAAGCAAACTTCTAGTTGATATACTTGGGAAAGTTCTTCTTTGCAAGACAAGTTCTATAAGCTTCATCACTGCAGACTTATTTGATATGATGACAGCAGTCATATGTAGGAAGAAATTTCAATTTAGGATGATGATCTTTGATAAGATTAAGGAAAGTATCAAAGCTCCAAACTATGCAAGGATTATTTCTCTACTTCTACATGAGCTCAAGCCATGGATTTTTAATTTAGCCAAAGGTTACCCTTCACCATATGAAGAAAGTTTCTATATCTTCTATTCAGAGATGGGATCTTAAGCTCAAGAACCCTGCCCAAACTACACAAACACTTGATCAACCAGAGGATGAGGACAGGACCCCATCTTCCCCTCTACCTAAAGAAGCTGGCATATCTGGTGCAGTTACTGAGGGGGAGCCTGCTCCTTCAACCCCAGAGGAAAGACATTCTACTCCTCCTCCAGATGATGATCTACCTGATGCCACCCCTGCTGACAATTTGTTTACTGGTGCTCAAGTCCAAGAAAAAATTCTTTCTACAGAGGATGACATAAATAGAATGATTGATGAACTCACTTCAAAAGAGTCTCCCTTCACTACCCGTACAGAAAAATCTCCTCCCGCTGAACCATCTCCATCTTACCTCCATTCTGACCAAGAATCCCCTCTTCATCAGTCCCCCGCTGTAGACATACAAGAAGAAGAAAATGTTCTAATCTCTAATGATAAAGAAGAAACACCTGAACTAGCAGAGGCTCCTCTCAAGAGCCTGGATTTCTCTCTTCCTACCATTCTTGGTGAGGAAGGAGATATTTTGATTCACACTACCAGAGCCCAGAGCTCAGTTGTCATTGAAGAAATAGTTCCATGGACTGCTCCTCCTCCTCCTCCAGCTCCTCAAGTTAAAAATCCATCTACTGATAATATTTTGAGTAAGATAGAATTGATGCTAGCTAAACAAAGAGCTTATTTTGATGAATCTCTGAAAATTGTAACTGAAAAAGTAACTGCTCTAAAAAAAGAGATAAGCAGAGGATTTACAGAAATACAACATAATACTGATGAGCTGAAACACCTCTTCCAAATATATGGGAAATATCTAGACCACACCATAACTAGTATTGGTCAGGTGATGGATCAGTCAGTAACCCTTGCAAACAACCGAATCAAACTAGAAAAGAAAGCAAAGAGCATACCTTCAAGATATGTGAAGAAGTGGGCAAATTCAAAGAAGATGATATTGCCACCCTATCAATAGAAGTCAGAAAAGGGGAGAGCCTAGTGAAAGAATTCTTAGAAAAATCTGAAGAAATGAAGAAGATTGAATGGGAAGCAAAGTTGGATGAGCTACATGCTGATGTCCAGAATAAAATTGATGGTGTCAAATTTCATATTTATGACACAATAGTGTAGGTGGAAATTCAGATATTCCCTGAATTTCAAGCTGATTCCAATATTATCCCTCATCATCTTAACCCTCTTGCTTATCATCCTCCTACTTAGCAGCCTCCTACCCAGCAGCCAACTTTCACTCCCAGACCTGTAGATCAAGAACCACCTCCAGATAGTTATGCTCAAGCATGGTCAGATTCTGAAATGCCTCAAGCTCCTCCTCCAGAAATCCCAGGGCATAAGAAAAGAAAATGTGGTGATGGAGCCTCTGCCAGCAAGTCCATTCCCAATCCAGAAGCTGAAAGGAGAACCCAAGAATTTGCTGAAATTTGATGCCCAACTTCTAAATCTTTAATTCTTGATACTCTCAAACTAGTAATTGATTATAATGAGAATAGACATGATCATTACAGCTCCCATGAATGGGACTTGTATGAGAAATCTATTACCAATAGAAGGATATATGATAGAGAGTATGGTAAGAATAACCCCAAGGCTCCTCCTAAACCTCCAAAGTATTATCCCAAGCATTTCAGCTACCAAAAGAGACAGCAAGAGAAGAGAGACAAACATCAACATTAACAGGGCTACTGGAAGCTGAAGTTGATCAGAAAGTTTTCTTATGATAGTTTGTTGAATTGGATTTCACGGACATTTTCTATATATATATAAATCTTCTATTTTGATGATCTGATTTTTCATTGCTTAGATTTTCTGAGTATTATTGTGTTTACTAGTTAATATGTTATGATTATCTTGATGTAATTCACCTTAGTGTAGAGGGTTCTGACTTCTACAAATAGGGAGAGATTGTTGGGTATTGTATCCACAATAATCAAGATTTGTATGAAGTCACCCTTGAACTAAGATGAATTAAGTTGTATTTGATGTCCTTTTTGAGTTATGTGTTTGCAGGATATAATTGCCAAGTGTAGACCAATGTCAGTCTACAATGAGTCACCAAACACAGGACCATACAATGTAATCCCTCATTATGTGATCCATAGTGTTGACTCATGTGTCTATGGGACACATTTTATTTTCAAGCACTAAAGCAATGGAAGGAAGAATGGTTGCTGATTTCATTTGAAGAAAAATAATTTTTAGAAAGAAAATTTTTTTCTAAGTCCATTACTCGAGTAGTATATGTTGTACTCGAGTAGTGCTGGAATGAATTCTCGAGTATACTAGGTAAAGTTCTCGAGTAACAGAAATCATTCTCGAGAAAGCTAAGTCCATTACTCGAGTAAGCCTTGGAGTACTAGAGTACTACTTATCTAAGTCTCGAGTTTACTAAATAGTTCATTTCAGATATTTTCTAAGTGTTATACTCGAGTAGCAGAAGCCAGTACTCGAAAAGTCAAAGCCTTATCTCGAGAAGTCAGAGCACCAGTACTTGAGTATGAAGATAATTTGTTTCAAGAAGAAGTCTAGTAGTTCTCGAGAAGTCATATTAGTTCTCGAAAAGTTTTATTAGTTCTCGAGTAGTAGAAGTCACTTCTCGAGAAGCTAGGATTCATGTTTGAAATTTCTCTAAGTCTTGTTCTCGAGAACCTTACATCCTTCCTCTCGAGAATCAGAAGTTAGTACTCGAGTAGTCTATAAACCACTCGAGAAATGCAGAACATTTTTCTGAAATTTTGTTAAGTCCAGACGGAATTAATTTCAAATTAATCTCATTGATTAGTGGTCCACGTGTACTGTCTTTATGATTATGACTGTTAGGCTTGTCCTACAAAAGGTCTAATCATTTCGACTAACCCTAAGAAGTAAAATCAAGTATTCTGAATTTTTCTGTTCATTCTAAATTGGGAAGCCGCTGCCCCTCTTCATCGACGATCTCGTCGCCGCTCCTTCTCTGATTCCTGTGATTCAGAGCAAGTAGATATCAATAGATCAAGATGATTTTACTTCTACAGTTTCATCTCTTGATCGTGTTGATCTAAGTTTTCAGATCCAGAATATTTTCGGCTTGTCTTCTTCGATCAATTTTTGAGAAAGCTTTAAAGTTCAAGGAAGAAGAAAGGCTGAAGATTAATATCTGGGATATTTTGTTTGTTTAATTTTTGTTTAAAACATTTTTTTCTTGTATGAGATTTTGTCTCCGAGTGTTGTAGGAAGTTATTCTTCCGAGTGTAGATCCATTTTGTGGATCGAGTTGTGGGGGCGTTGCTCCAAGTTGTAGGATTATTTTTCAATCAGAGGTAATAGTGAAGTAGCCGAGTCTAGCGTGTTGCTAGATCGATGAGGTTGAGAGTGGACGTACCCAAGATTGGGGAACCACTATTGATCTGGTGTACTCTATGATTTGTGTGCTTATTTTCTGCGCTTCATTCGTTCAATTTTTTTTCGCAAAAAGACGCAGACCTCACCTATTCACCCCCCTCTAGGTGATTTAGGTAGACAACTAAAAATATCATATATTTTGCTACTCATCAGATATAACCTATACTAGATATATCTTCTATATCTACTATGTCATTTGGACCATCAAGTTGGCAAGTTGTAAAACATCCTCTACTGGATATATTGACTACATTGATTGGGAAATCCAGTTGAGAAGCTATCAAATCACTTCTAGTTGATTCCTTCTAGTCGACAAACCCTCTAGTCGACAAACCATGCAGCCTACAAATCATGTAGTTGATAAACCATGTAATCAACAAACCATGCAGTCGCCAAAAACTTATCTATCCGCACTTATATCCGATATGAGTCGAGTCACCTCAATTAATTATCCATTTTCTTGTGCGTTATTATGTCCAAACCCAAAAGCTCATATTACGTTGGCAGTGAGAATAACTTGTTGATTACTTCTAGATCACAAAGATTTCAAAAGCTCATATGATTTACTCTCGAACAGTCGAATGGACCGTGCATGAACAAAATGCACGAGCAGTGGTAGAACCTCAATTTTAAGTATAATGAGTGCGCACAGGTAAAAGTCTCGTGTGCAAAGATAATTTATATGGTGGTGTGATCATAAAGATTAAACATTTCAACCAGGTCATGAAACACTCGTGCGAAACACCCGTGCATGAAGGGAAAACACACGACAATATGATATGTGTAGAATTCATCCAACAGATTGGGTTCTGCCCATGTGTGTCCAAAACTCTTGAGTATATTGATCACAATATCCCGGATTTGAAGAAGGTCTTCATGACAATAGTATATAAATGTTTGTGTCTGATGCATGCTATAAGTTCTATATATGCAGGGGATCTTTGTTACTTTGATTAGACAATTTATTCAAGTGACAATGATAGGAGGACATATGACAGGATGTGATGGGCGCCGCGGGCCCCCTTTTAGATAGAAAGAATATTTTTTTTATTTAATTATTAAGAAGGGGCGATTTAGTTTAAGTGGGCGGAGTCCACGGGCGTTTTTTCATTTTAATTTAAGATTTTAACGAAAGGTGGCAAGTGCACATATCCTAAGTAGTACAGGATATTCCGATGGGGAATATCGGGGACGTATTGTTCTCGGGGACGGGTTGATTATTTCTACTCCTCCAGGAGGGACTATTATTTTACCGCTGATTAACTTGTCGGGTTAATTAATTATCTAATGCAGTTTATAAAAATGCAGAAAGAAAACGATCGATGAATAAATAACGCTCAGTATCAAATCGATTAGGACTAAAATAATTTTAGTTAACTAGAGATCCTAGGCTTCAAATTAATTAAAGGGCGACTTGGCTGTGGAGGCTCCCTAAAAATTAGCTCACCTATCTCTAGGACAATCTCTCACCTGAACATTAAGACTATTCGACCGGGCTTTCATACGACGAAGGATTCCTCTTAATGACCGCATTAAACTAAGAACCCCGCTATTGGGTGGGGAACCCAATCCGGTAGAGTTACGCTTATCCTCTCTCGAGGTTGTGCGCTCAAATATCTTTACCCAAGGGTGATCAGTCAATACACACGGCCTCTCGGCTAGCTAGCATATGGACAACGAAAATAGAGCCCACATATCGATATGCAGTCCGACGCATTGTATACCCGGGGCAAACCTTAAGTGCTCTAATTAATGAGAAAAAGAAGACCTTAAATTATTTAAAAAAAATTTATGTCCAAATGCTCTTCAATACTAAGATCTAAGAGCGATTAGCCACTCATCGGAATGGGGACCGCTTATATGTTTGGTGAGACGCGAGTTTGAAAATAAATGCTATATGGATTTTAAATATACTAAAAAAAAGAACTCACACACACCAAACCCAAAAATAAGAAAAGACATAATTAAAATACCAAATTACTCAAACGAGTAGGAGGGAAATTGCGAGTCCTACTCAAACGAGTAGGCGGGAAATAAAAAGCGGTAAATTGCAGGTCCTACTCAAACGAGTAGGCGGGAAATGAAAGCTGTAAAATTCAAGTCCTACTCAAACGAGTAGGCGGAAAATGAAAGCAGTAAAGGAAGTAATAAAGGAAAGCAAAAAAGGAAAGCGGTAAAAGAAAGCAGGAAAAGCTATCTCATACACACATGCACTCAACATAATTGAAGAAAGCAGTAAAAGAAAGCAGTATAATCTAACTCATAAACGCACGAACTCTACAAAAAGAGAAAAACAAAGTACTCGAAAAATTAAAACAACTACTAATCTACTCCTAGAATATGATAAAAATGCATACAAAGAGAAAATAAAAATAAAAGGAGCAAAAGGTTTTCAAAATAAAAGGGTTGCAAAAATTAAAACAAGTAGATTTTCATTCTTATAATTTCATAAAAATTCTTAAAAAGTGGAAGAAAAGTTAAAAAGAACATAAAGTTTTAAAACCTAAAAAACCTAAGTTAAAGAAAAATCAAAACCATTTTAAAAACGTTTTTATAAATCTATAAGAATGAAAAGAAGAACACTTAAAAACAAAACAATTAAAAGCTAAGGAAATAAAAAGCTATCATAACAAAAGTAGACTAAGAGAAAAACAAGAACAATCCTAAGTAGAAAAATAAATAACTTAAAACATAAAAATAATAAATTTAACTCATACACACACACACACACACACACACACTTATTAAAAAGAAAAAAAATACAAAAGACAAAAGATCACTCAAAGTGGACACTCAAATGAAATTCCAAACTATACAAAGAGAGAAAAAAACTAAACATTATATTAAGCTAAAAAGAGAGTTACAAAAAGCTAAAACAAACTAAAGAGAGGTGGAGAAAATTCCCTTTCATAGCTTGTGTTGATGCAAGAAATGCGCTTCAGGGTTCTGCGAAGAGAAAAGGGGGGAGGAAACTGTCGAATAGTCGGTTACTAGCAGCTAGGATTGTTGGTTGAGACCAAGAGATGGAAAAAGAGAGGGAAAGGTGAAGAAGGGGGCCGCTTGTGGTGGCAACATCTGACTTCGCCTGCCGCAGCTTAAATACCACTCTTGCGACGAGCTTTTCCTTTAATCAAGTAGGGTTACAGCTTGCTATTGCACCATTACATTAAAATGATGTAAAGGATACAATAGGGGAAGCTGGCGGCTAAGGAAGGAGGTGACAGAAACTAAGTAAAAGAGGCTGCAGAGGACTGGAGAACTGAGGCTATAGATGCTGCTCAAACTGTCTGCTGAGGGCAGAAAAACTAAGTCCACAGCTCTTGACGACCTGGGAGAACTGGAAATCGGAGGCTGCAGCTTCTGCTCAAACTGCTGGCTGAGGGCAGAAAAAACTAAGTCCACAACTCTTGACAACCTGGAAGAACTGGAAATCGGAGGCCGCAGACCTTTCTTGATAAACTTTGGCGAACTGGAAAAATGAGTCCGTAGGCCTTGATCAAGCTAGCAGTTATCCTCCCGCGCGTCCAGAATGAGAGGCGTTAAGGGCTATTTATAGGCCCGGGAGAATCTTCTAAAAGTGGGGCCCAGTGACGTCACCATGGAGGACTGTGTGGAATCGGAGGACTGAGAAAATTAGTCTGCCCGGCTTGCTGGAGGAGCTGGTTGACGACCTGAGCGGCCTCCACGGACTCGGCGGACTGAGAAAATCAGTCTGCCCGGCAAGCTGGAGGAGCTGGTTGACGACCTGAGCGGACTCCGCGGACTCGGCGGACTGAGAAAATCAGTCTGCCTGACTGGCTGGAAGACCTGGTTGATGACCTGAGCGAACTCCGCGGACTGGGGTTTTCTTTGCTGGAGCAAACTTCCGGGAAGCTAGAAGAAGGCGTACCGCACCTAGCCGAAATAAAGAGGGCAGGCCGCCCCTGAATTGGAGACCGCCCAAGCTGTCGGCTTGGGCACAAGAGGCTGCCCAAGCAAGCAGTGGCAGGAGGCCGTGCCCCTGGCAAGCTAGAGGCGGCTTCAGCGGTTAGCGACAGGAGGCCGAGCCCCTTGGGCGAATAAAGGAGGTGGCCTGAGGAGCAGGACGCCCTCTTAGGGTCGACGGACACCTGTGCTAGAGGGGCTTGCCGAACCTGCGACGGTGGCACTGTCCAAGGGTTGACTCCGGCGAAACGACCAAGCGGACGGATGCAGGTTCCCTCCTACAAGGAAGAATGCTACACAGTTAGCAAGACTAACCGCGTGGTCTGCGAGGGTGAGCTATGGGAGTAGCCCGCCGTCCCGCAGGGCACGCAGTAGCTATGCGGCCGGGAAGGTTAGACTGGGGAAGCCATCCTAACCGCATGGCCTAGGCGAATAGGAGAAGGGAGTCCGCTTGGCCCAAAAAAGGAACGCTGAGGCAGATCGTGACCCTCGGGGGGGGGGGGGTACCCCTAAGTGGGCCGCGACTTGCGAGCTAGAGACCTTGGGAGGGATCGCCGATTTTGGGGTTAATATAATCCCCGCACTTTTTTAAGTCCCGAAGGAAACTTCGAAAAAGTAGGAGACCCACGAAAAACGTGATCTTTCCCTCGAGAAAAGAAAGGGGAAAACCAGAGATTAGAAGAGATAGAACCTGATGTCTCTCCTCAGAAAAAATTTGTCAATGTCTATCTTTCCCCTGAAAGGAACTTGCTAGTATCTGCTAGCCTCTACAAAAGTAGAGTGAGCAACCGGATATGAAGGAAAATTAAGCTGCAAGTACCTGAAGGGGACTTGCTAATATCTGCTAGCCTCTGCAAAAGTAGAGTGAGTAAGCAGATAGGAAAAGAGAATAAGCTGCAAGTACCTGAGAGGAACTTGCTAATGTCAGTTAATCTCTGCAGAAGGAGAGTTAGTAAACATATATGATAGAAAACTAAATTGCAAGTACCTGAAGGGAACTTGGTAATGTATGCTAATCTCTGCAAAAAGAGAGTTAGCAAACATATATGATGGAAAACTAAATCGCAAGTACCTGGAGGGAACTTGCTAATGTCCGTTGATCTCTGAGGAGTTTATAGATAAATCTTCTACTAAAGTCATTGCGATAAGATAGATATGATTAGATTGCAGAAGAAATGTCCGTGAAATCCTAATATTGTCTGAGCAAGCAAAATCAAGTAGGGATCAAGCCACAATAATAAACTTCTTGTTCGGTTAGATATGATATCTAATATGAAATCCAGATTAGTCAGATGAAAACACTAACTAGTCTTCAACCAGATGGTTTGCCAATCAAAGAGAACCCAATTCTCTGACTGTCAGAAAAATACAATAAGAGCAACAGAGAGCTTGTTAACCATCATCTGAGAGGCTTCAAGCAAGCATGGTTGTGGGGACTTTGATGTCCTCCTTCATCTCAAACTTGTAACAATCCAAGGAATCCTTCATCGTTAGCATTGATGGTTTCGTAGATGTCGATGTTGCTGACTTGGTTTGTCCTTTTTGAGCTCAGAGAGGGGTTTTCTATTTATTTGCTCTTCATGACTTGGCTTAATTTCGTAGAGAACGTTGCGGATGAAAGTTTAGCCAAAATAACAGCTCGAGCGGAGAGGAATCTCCTTGTTCAAGGTTAGCCAAAACAAGTAGCTTTCCAAGTTCTTCTAGTGAGGTAGAACCAAATGGGTATACAGAAACAAACTGGATGCCCAAGGTGTAATTATGAGAAACAAGGCTAGGCTTGTTGCTCAAGGTTATAGGCAAGAAGAGTGAATAGACTATGACCAAACATTTGCACCAGTTGCAAGATTGGAGGCAATCAGAATATTTCTTGCCTATTCTGCCTACAAGAAGTTCAAAGTCTATCAGATGGATGTGAAGAGTGCCTTTCTGAATTGAGTGCTAAAGGAAGAGGTTTTTGTTGAACAACTTCCAGGTTTCATCTCTCCAACTCATCCTTATCATGTCTTTAAATTGCATAAAGCCCTCTATGGTCTAAAGCAAGCTCCAAGAGCTTGGTATGAGACTTTAGCCAGCTTTTTGATAGAGCATAAATTCATTAGAGGCATTGTAGATAAAACATTGTTCACTAGACATCATAAGGATCAAACCTTGTTAGTATAAATATATGTGGATGACATTATATTTGGGTGTACTAATCCCAAATTATGCAAGAGGTTCTCTGACCTCATGCATTCAAAATTTGAGATGAGTAGCATGGGTGAGCTCTCTTACCTCCTTGGTCTCCATGTGAAGCAGCTCCCTGATGGCATTTTCATTTCCAAGGCTAAATATGCTAAAGAGCTTATTAAGAAGTTTGGAATGGCTGATGCCTCAACAAAGAAAACACCTATGGCTACAAATGTTGTAATAGACTCTGATACACATGGGAAACCTCTGGATCAGAAATTATATAGGGGAATTGTTGGATCCCTACTATATCTTACAGCTAGCAGACCTGATATCATGTTTACTATATGCCTTTGTACTAGGTTCTAGGTGAACCCTAAAGAATCTCATCTAATTTTTCTAAAAAGGTTTTTAAGATATATAAAGGGTTGTCCTAGTCTAGTCCTATGGTATCCTACTGAGTCAGAGTTTGAGTTAACTGGATACTCAGATGCTAACTTTGCTGGAAGTAAAGTGGACAGAAAGAGTACCTCAGGAATCAGACAGTTCCTTGGTATGAGATTAGTGTCCTGGTTTTGCATGAAGCAATCATCTGTGTCCACATCAACTGCTGAAGCAGAATATATTGCAGCTGACAGTTGTTGTTCGAAGATGCTGTGTATTCAAAACCAACTCCTAGACTATGGGTTCAACTTAAATAATTCAACTCTACTATGTGATAACACAAGTGCTATTGCCATAGCACAAAATCCAGTCCATCACATTAGGACTAAACATATAGACATTAGGCATCATTTTATTAGAGAGTGTGTAGACAAAAACAAAATTAAACTTTTCTATATCTACACTGATTTGCAAAAAGCTGATATTTTCACCAATCCCTTGGATGAAAGAAATCACTTATTCTTTGTAAATCAGCTTGGAATGATCAATGGAGAAGACTTCGTTTAGTTTCTGTCTGCACTCAAAGAACTCTTCAGATTTCGTCGATCTGAGATCGACGAATTACCTATTAATAAAGTTAGTTTCGTCGACCTGAGAGCGACAAACCTTCTTCAGAAAACTTTCGTCGAACGGGCTCGGCAAAATGTCTTCAACCCTTCAGACTGAGATCGACGAATTGTTTAACTCCAAATAATTTCGTCGAGCTCAGATCGAAGATCTATTTCTTTCTCGTGGAACGGAGTCTGTCGATTCATATTCCGGAAAAACTTATATTTATGTTTTCTTTGACCTCCGTCTCACGCTTTCAGTTCTCTTGCTCTTGATCCTTGTTTTCTCTTATAGGTGCTCTCACGGCGATTCTGGCAGGAACTCTAGGGGTGATGAAGTTTGATACTGGATTTGACCTGGACTTCGAATCTTTCCAATACTCAGACCCCATCTTCCTGAACATTCTACAGTTACATGAAGACCAACAGTTGAAGACTCTGCTCTCCACCCGCATGAAGATATAAGGAATAGAGATCAGGGAATTGGTTTACACGGCTTCTACAGAGGAAAATATGATGTCTGGAATAATCGCGGGTACTACTGTTTCTCTTACCCCCGATGTCTTAACTGAATTTTTTGGATTGAGAAATGGTGATGAATTAGATATAAATTCGGAGGAATTTGATATGATGCTTAGCATGATGGATGTATTCGGGACAAACCCCCAATAAATTGCTCAAGAAACATTTGACTGCAGAGTACAAGTTTCTTACCGATATTGTGGGGAAGGTGCTTCTAAGGAAGCACATTACACATGACTATATCACCAGTCATCAGTTCCTGGTCATGTGTGCTATAGTGAATAAAAGGACAGTGAACTGGGAACAGATCTTATTTGATCTGATTAGAAAGAAGAACAACAAAAAGGAGGTTTGCTTTGGAAGGATCCTAGGGATCTTCCTCAAGGAAAAGGCTACTGAATCACTGGTCTCCCCGACCATATTCCTTAATGCTAGCAAGAGGCTCACTTGTGCTCTGTTTAGCAAGTGGGAGAGGACAATCTCTAAGCCAACCAAGGCTCCTTCCTCTTCCACCGGAACTTCTGAAAGTACCAGGGTTGTACCAGCCACTCCCCACCCCATTGAAGAAATCCCTTCCACCCCTCCACCACCTTCAGCTAATCAGGTTCTATCCCAACCAGCAACATAAACAACCCCACCTTCCACTACCACTACAGTCCCAACCTCTACACCTCCAGCATCCCAACTTCCTGCTTCTCCAACAAACATTCCCTCTAATACTCCATCCCCCCAGCCTGATACATTTGTACCCTCACCACCTCAATCTCCTCTTCCACATCATCTTGCTGATATCCCCTAAACAAACATATCATCACTCCCATCCTTCAACTTCTTATCATCCCCACTACAAACTCCCTCTCCTCCAAATGACTCTCCCCTACACACTCAGATTCCACTTCCCCCTCCACCTCAAACTCCCCCAGCACCTACCATATCCACTCAACAAACCACTGCCACAACATCTACCT
The DNA here is from genome assembly GCA_039513925.1 of Platanthera zijinensis. Classification (NCBI taxonomy): domain Eukaryota; kingdom Viridiplantae; phylum Streptophyta; class Magnoliopsida; order Asparagales; family Orchidaceae; genus Platanthera; species Platanthera zijinensis. The sequence goes on from CM077083.1 coordinate 46,818,349, forward strand.
CTCCACACTTGGATCCCTCCCTTGTCTCCACACTCATTACCCTCCTCACACCCCTCCTAAAAACACGCATGACAGAGGCTATCTCTCCTCTTGCTGCCTCCATCTCCTCTCTTGCTGCTCAAATTACTGCTTTAACGACTGATCCCTCTTCATTTGGGGGTCTGGCTTCAGTTCCTCCTGAAACCAGGCAGGGGGAGATACTTGATGAAGAAGTAGCATTAGATATAGCACTAGCAGAATCAGATGAAAAGGATATGGACACAACAGTTGTAACAGAAGATGTAGCAACAAAAGAAGTTATAGCAGAAGGAGTACAAGAAGAAGTTATGGCAGAAGATGTACCAACAAGCAATACTAAGCCATCTATGGCTATAGTTCCATATACCACACCAATTTGGCTCAAAGCCACTTTTGCAGCTCCTAAGCTTCTTCCCAGAGCTGCTTCCCCCACCATCTCATCCCCTATAGTGAAAGAGAGGGAAAGATAGGTTTTACTCTAGAGGGGGGGGGGGTGAATAGAGTATTTTAAAAATTGTTTAGATTTATTGCGGAATTAAAATACTGATAACAATAACTAGTGAAATAAAATCGGCTAGACTACCATAGCATAACACAGCACACAAAGAAATCACACAATAACCAGACGACACAAGAAAATTTATAGTGGTTCCCAAAATCTGGGTACATCCACTCTTCTACCACCCAGGTAGGAATCCACTTAGGTTTTTGATCAGGTGCCCTCTCACCACAAGATATGCTGCAGGTAGATCTTGAGACCCTTTGAGCTTTTGATCAGGAGCTCAAAATCCAATAGGTTTTGATCAGGTGCCCTATCACCACAAGTGTTCACTTTTGAAGGGAGAGATAACCCTGTACAGATTGAGTTAAAAGAAACAAGAATGTTTGGAAATCTTCTCTTTCTCGGGCAAATAAGAAGACTGTGTGGATTAAAGTTGAATGTCCAACTCCCCCTGAGATGTTGTATATATTCAGGAAGAGGAAACTTGGCCCTGTGTGTTGGTCTTCAAAATATGTTACAGAGCCTTTTGATTCTGTGAACTGTTATAGATTTTTGGCTCTCTGTAAATCTTTGAAGTCTGAAGAAGGAAGAAGACTGGAGAGAGTTGTTTTTTTTGAAAAAGTTCTTCTTCTTCCTCTATTCAGCGAAACATGCAAGATCCTTTGAGAGCAATATTCTTCTCTGACTATTGATTAATTACTACTATCTTTTTTTTTGTCTTACTAAGATATATATTTAGTCAGAATGAAGAAAACGACATCAATTTGAGTTCCCAAGACAAAACATAATTCTCTGCAAGAATTGAGGAGCCCAAATGGCTAGATATTGCTGGCAATCATAAATGCATTTCCATAACTGTCTTGATAAAATATTCTGTGAATACCATAATTAATGCTTCAAGAATACGGCTATTAGCCTTGAGAGAATCAACATTAATTATCAGAATATATTTGTCTTGAAATACTTTATCATAATCAAAATAAATAACTCTGACCATTCTGAAGAACTAATAACTGAAAGCAGTATAGAATCGTAAAGCTCCGTTCAGAGATAGTCGAACTGAGTTAAGTGATCGTCGACCAAAGAACGGCTATTATAGAACTGAGATCACTGCTGAGAAGAACGAAATCGTCGACCTGAGCTCGTAGATCGTCGAGCTCAGTTTAGAGTAGAAGACTCTTAGATCATCGATGGGAGATCGACGATCTTCGAGCTGAGTTTGACTATAGTCGAACTGATATAGATAGTCCATAACATTTATCTGAATCTAAGTATGAGTCCACTGCAATGCTAGTCTGCACAAAACTTGACCTAGAGGAGACCTAACTAAGACTTAGACAGAGACGCTGGCTATACAAAGGGGTCAAGACATCCTAAGAGTGAACCTAGCACAAATCCAAACAAGGGTTCCAACAATCTCCCCCTATTTGTGTGAGGTCACTAAAAAAACAAAACTGAAAAGAAATAAAATACAAAGACCATAAATATCTGACGGGATGAAATGACATCAGCAGATATGTTATAACAGTGCATTGTACATAATCAGTTAAGCAATAGACAAAGAGTACAAACTATAATCTATCAGATGGAGAACTAGATGAGGGTTTAGAGAAGATTATCTTCCTGCTTGGGTCTGGTACATTCTTCTTAGATGTCATCAAGTCTTGTCCACCAAGAGATGTCTGAGTGCTGGTTCTGGGCACAATTTCTTCAGGATGCAATGCCAGATATTCAGCTGGATCAAAGACTTTCTTACTGACTTGAAGTTTATTCAGCTCTTTTTCTCTGTAGGAAGACATAGTAGAGAATTTAGATGGATCTTCTCCTTCTTCTACAGCTTTTCTGATCTAAGAGAGACCAATCAGTTCCTGAAGCCTAGCCATCCTAAAGTTTGGATCAAGTTCCTGATCAACAGGTGGCTGATCTTCTTGAGGAGGCATCATTGTAACTCCTTTGAACTGAGTGGATTGAGCATGAAACTTTGTTGAGCTATACTGTTTATCACTTTGAGAATAAGGAGATCTTGGAGGAGCAACCTCACTATACTTTCTTTTATGAGATACAACATGTCTTCAGCAGCTGTCTTCGGATCCTTGGGCGGAACTTGTTGTTGAGGAGGAGAGAAGGATGGGTTCTGATAAATCACTTCTTTTACTTGTTCTGAGGAACTTTGACTTCTATGCTGCTGGCTGTCTCCTTGGGAATGAGTCCTAGATGATCTATCATACCTTTGATATGATCTTGAGAAAGAGGAAGGCTGGGAAGATGCACCAGATGCTTGAGAAACAACACCTGAAGCACCAGGAGGAGGAGGAGGAGGAGGAGGGCCTCTTCTGAATTTCTGAGGAGGAGGAGGAGAATATCTCCTGCTCTTCTTCCTGGCTTTCTGCTCATTTTTGGATAACCACATCCAGTCTTCTTATGAGGGTATGGAGTAATCCCTTTCATGATGTAATAAGGGGTATCATTTGTATTTCCTGGCTTGGGAGCAGCCTGGGGAGCAACTTTTCTTTTCCTTAAAACTTTCTTTTTCTTAGAATTACCATCCTCTGAATCATCATCATCATCATCAGAAGAACCCTGAGGATTGTCATACAAATTATCAATTTCCTTCACCTGTTTGTCAACAATCTTTTTGGCAGCATTTTCTTTGGCTTCTTCCTGAATATCAATAGCAATAAAATCATCCAGAGAGGGAAGAGAGCTGTAAGACTCACAGAGATTAACTAAACTTTTTTCTAGGGCTAAGGCCAGATTTTTTGAGGCCACTAGATCGAGTAGTTCATCAGCAACTAAGATAGCATCAAACTCATTCTTTTCTTCTGACATAAGCATAGGCTCAACATCCAAAGGGGATGACATATCGATACACACTGTAACTGATGGAATATCTGTATAAACAGAAGGACTCATGGGTCTGGTATAACAGACCATGGCCCTGGAAGAATTTATCTCAACTGAAAACAAAACTGGTCTAATCAGAGAGAATGAATGTAAAAGAATTTGTAAATTAATGGAGGGAGTAATAAAACAGTAACCATTGGAAATCTCAGGAATTGACACATCAGTATCTTCATCTGACATCAGCAAATCTTAATAAAGAACTATGTCTACACAAAATTTCTGAAACACTTCTTCTTCTGGCACTACTAGAGGAGACTGAGCTTGAGGTTCTGCTGAGACTGAACCTGCAACATCTTCATTGGATATCTCCCCCTGCCTGGTTTAAGTGAGAACTTGAACGAGGCCCCCAGATGAAGAAGGGATAGTGGAAATAGAACTAGAGGCAGAAAGAGAAGAAATAGAGAGAGCAAGAGGGTAAATAGCCTCTGCTATCAAGGATTTTAGAGTATGAGTGAGGAGTTCCAGAAGATGAGAGATGAGGGTTTGATCAATTTGAAGAAACTCAGGTGGAGTCTGAGTCGAGACGGAATTTTATGAGTGAGGAGGAGTGAAATCGGTCATGATCTCATCCTGAATAGGGGTGTTTCTGGAAGAATGAATTGGGGAAATATGTGGTGAGGTTTTAGTGTTGGTGGGTGAATCATGTTGGTGAGAAGGAGATGAGAGAGGTGAGAGGAGGTCAAAATTTGGAAGGGACAAGGTGTGGAGGTTTTGAGGTTAAGAAGGGTGAATGGGAGATGATGGCTTAATAGGAGAAGAGATGGTTTGGACAACATTGGGGGGGTAGATAAGGAACATTGGGAATAATTGGAGGAGGAGGAGGAAGAGAAGGAACTTCTTCATTAGGTTGGGAAGTGGCTGTGACAGCTCTTGTGTCTACAGATATAAGGGAGGAGGTTCCATCCCTTGAGGGCTTTTGAATCGTCCTCTCCCACTTCCCGAATAGAGAGGAATCCAACCTCTTGCTTGCATTAATAGCTTTGGTTGGAGAAACCAATAGCTCTAGAGCTATTTTCTGAAGGAAGATTCCAAGAATCCTTCCAAAGCAGACTTCCTTCTTGTTGTTCTTCCTCTTAATCAAATCAAAGAACAAGCTGGCCCAATCAATGTTGTTATTATTTACCAGACCAGACATGATGGCACACTGTTTCCTATTGATGTTGTCATGGGTCGAATGCTTGCCCAACAGAACCTTTCCCACGATATCCGCAAGGAACTTAAAACCTACGGATAAATTTTTCTTTAATAACTTAGATGGGATGACCTCAGTATGACCCATCTCCAATAGCATCCTGCTATACTCTGAACTATCATGTTCCAGGACATCTGATCCATTATTTAACTAAAAAATGTCTGTAAGAGTTGCAGGGTTTATAGTCACCTGCTATCCTGAGACAAAACCGATCATTGAAGAGTCATTTGTAGAGGAAGTGTAAACCCATTCTTTAATTTCAGCAACAGATAGTTTTATCCTTGTATTCATGAACTTCTTCAATCCATGATCATCGCACAACTGTAACATTTCCTGAAAAATGGGATCACAATGACTGATAGAGTCGAAATCGACGTCGAATCCTGTGTCAAACTTCATCGCTACGAGAACTGCTGCATAAATCGCCATGGAAAACCTGTACACTCAAGAGAGACAAAGAGATCATGAGCAAAGAGAAAAAGAAAGCGCGGGACAGAGATCGAAGAGAAACCTACATGTAGGGTTTCTTTTTGGAATATGAAGAGACGATCTCTATCCGACGATAAAACAAGAATCGTCGATCTTAGGTTAAAGATTTAATTTATAAACAAATAATATCTTTGGTTTCTGATCTCGGTAAAAAAAATCAATAGTCGAGCTTAGGTCAATGATTGATTTACTGAAGCAAAGTCGTCGATCTCCGGTCGACGATTTTTGTCTCCACACAGAGTTGTCGTCAATCTCAGGTCGACGATTTGGCTCAAGATGAGTTCGAAGATCGTCGATCTCTGTTCGACGATCGTTGCACATCTTCACAAAGACAAAAGTCAATTTTAATCCATGTCCTTTATCATTCCAAGCTGATTCAAAAAAAATTGATGTTTTTGCACATCCAGAGGCTTGGTAAAAATATCTCCTCTTTGAAAATCAGTAGAGATAAACTTGAGGTTAATCTTGTTTTTGTCAACACAATCTCTAAAAAATGATTGCTTATTTCTATATGAATTGTCCTAGAATGTAGAACTTGAATTTGTGCAATAGATATGGCACTGGTACTGACACAAAATATGGTGGAATTTTTTAGAGAACACCCATAATCCAGTAGCTGATTTTGAATCCACAAGATCTGTGAACAGTAACTCCCAGCTGCTATATATTCAGCTTCTACAGTTGATGTAGACACAGATGATTGTTTCTTGCAAAACCAGGATACTAATCTATCACCTAGGAATTGACAAGTTCCTGATGTTCTTTTTCTGTCAACTTTGCATCCAGCATAGCCAACATCAGAATATCCAGTTAATTCAAATTCTGACTGTTAACCCCAGAATCCGCAACATATCCAGCTAGACGTCTCGTTCCTCCTTGGCCGGATTCCAGACCTCAGCCCGCCAAGGTCGCCCTTAGTTCTCAACTCAGCTGGATCATCGACCTCCCGTCGACGATAGTCGAGCTCAGATCGGCGAGCTCCGAGTCAAGTCGCCCAGGTCGCTCAGGTCGCAACTGGTCTGACAGGATCGCGCTCGACGCGACCAAGGGAGGATTCCAGTTCGCAGGCCCAGTCCGCCGGTCCCGCGCGGACTGCTTCTTCTTTCTCTTTTGTTTCCCGTCACCGCTGCCCGGCTCCTTTGTACCCCGGGCAGCCGGTTATTTTAGCCCTACCCGTTTGGGCAGGCCCCCAGCCTATAAATAGGGGGAAGTGGTGCACTTAAAGCATGCTGACTCGAGCCCAGGAGCCCACTAGTTAAAGGCTGCGGACTCGAATCTCTGGCTTTGCGATCTCCAGCTTGCTTTCTGCATTGCTTTCCTTTTCCCTTCTTGTAACCCCTTCTTTGCAATCAAAAGTAAGCCCGTCACAGGAGAGGCATTCTGGCCGCGACGGGCGAAGTCTGGTGTTGCCGTGCTCCACGGCTCTTGCCTTTTTGTTCCTTTTCTAGTCTGCCAAGTAGACTGCTGCTCGCAGTTTGTTTTTCCTCTTTCTTCCCAAAGTGCTCGAACAGTTAGCTGCTGGTGCTCGTTTCCGCCTTCGCTTTTCGCGCATCAACAGTTAACTCACGACATTCAGATTCGAGCAGTTTTTTGAAAACCGCAGATAGAAATGTCGGAATATATTACCTTTTTGAGAATCTATTATAATTTTACTTACTTGTTTGTTTATGTGGCTTAATCTTTCTTACTCGTTTCCGGCTTAAGAAATCTCATCGATGACTTCACCGAATAATAACTACCTTTGCTCCGGTTAAACTCGAGTAGAATACCGGTAACCGGATATATTAGTCGTCTGTGAAATTATAACAATCCGGTCATCCTTGAGCGTATATAGAGCAATAAGCCGGGCAGTCAGGAGATTTTTCGCCAAGAAGATAAGGCAGTTCAACTGTTGAAGGTACCACGAAGTCCCACGATTAATGTATAGGCTGTAATTTTATTGGAGATGAAGAAGATACATGGCGATCGACAAGCCGCTCGGCTAAGGGGATAAACAGGATAAATATTGTAAAAACCAAGCTGATTGTGGCGGCTTGTCCGAACTTTAATACGAAACTCGCTTCCCATAGGAGAACTACTGAACGATAGAGTTAAACATATTGCGACTTCTTTACATAGTAAGCCGCGAATTGATTCGAATGAATACCATAACCCGGCGGACTAGAATTAGTTGACAGGATCAAGTCGGCCGAATTCCAGAATATATTAATAATAATCCGTGAGAGATTTCATAGCCGAATAGAATAAACAGAAATAGGTAACCGCGCGGTCTGCGGACTGTGCAATATAAATCGGCTAGGTTGTAAGACCGTGAGACGGTGGATAAGCTGGAACGGATAATTGCGAGGTCTATGAACTGACCAGCATATCGATAATCATATGTGAAAACCACAATTTATCAACCACTGTAACTTGCAGGTTGAAAAGATAACGAAAACTCTGCCTGTACTGTCTTTCACCATAAACTGAGAATCATTACTCTTCTAAAGAAGATCTCATTTCAACTAATCTGCGAGTGATTCGAGCGGGGTTTATGTCTGCGACTGATGTCGTGCGGGATTGCCACTACACATCTGCGACTGATGTCGTGCGGGATGTGGAGGGCCAAAAAAGTAATATTGTTTTTGTTATAATTAAATGTCCACACACGTATATCAATATTAAGTGTAAAGCTAAGAAGCAGAATTTAGAGGGCCTATGAATGCTTATTTCTAGGTGAAAGCTTAGTAAAAGGATATGGGCTTGAAGCCTAATTGAACCCAATTGTCGATGATCGTTGAGAGATATTTGTGAAGCTGGATGCTGGTGAGGACTGGTTTGGGGCTATATCTATTACAACTGTCATTATCAAAAGAAAAGAAGCAAATGCAAGAAACTCCGAACACATGGGAGATATACGAAATATGTAAAAGAAAGTCAAACAAGATACTACCGCTTCTAACAGTTCCACCATTTAACAACAGAATCTTCATTTGAAACATCGGCTTTATCAGTGAAAAATGTGCTGGAAGATCATAGGACAACATAGTCTTGTAATTTCCCTGCCCTTGCAAATTGATCTGCCAGTTTCCGGAGAGCCTGACAATCTTCTGTGTTGTGACCAATATCCTTATGATATTTACAAAAAAGTTCTTCATGTCGATGTTCAATCTTTGATTTAATATGTCGAGGCTTTTTAAATTCTTTCATACTAGCAAGAATTGGCAGAAGATCTTCCATAGAAATTTTGAACTTGACATATCTGTCCGAGTACTTTTCATACTTGAGTGTTTTAGGATCAAAAGACATGATAGGGCAAGCTTCTATACACTCTGATGATTTATCCTGTTGCGGAGGTTCTATTGCATTTCGGGAAGAACCGGGATGTTGATGATAAGAATCTTTCTTATATTCCTTAGCCATTTGATTTAAGAAGGATATATAGTTGGAATTTGCTCCTTCACCCATTATGAACTGATTATCTGTTTTAATAAGATCTCCATAGGTCTTCGGCTCCTTTTTGCTAACTTTAAATTTGAGAGGACCTTCTCGAAGTCCTCTTATCAAGGCATATTTGTAAAAGTCTGGATGAACGTTAATGATATCGAGCGTTTCCTTTTGAAACCGATCAACGAAATGAGCGATAGACTCATCAACTTCCTGCTTGATTTGGAAGAGAACTACTGGGTTTCTCTTCCGCTTCCTGAAAGTATCAAATCTCAAAAGAAACTATTTTTGAAAATCCCCAAAGCAAGTGATGGACCGAGAAGGTAAACCATGAAACCATTCCTAAGCAAGACCGTCAAAGGTCATTAGAAAAAGCTTTCATTTGATTCCATCTGACATGGCTTTCAGAGAAGCAGCCGCTTCAAATGCTTGTAGATGTGAAACTGGATCACTAATCCCAGAATAACGTGGCAAGCGAGGCTCTCTAAAATCATCAGCAACAGTATCCCAGCGAATTTGATCAACGAACGGAAAAGAAACTTCTTCTTCTCTGTAGAGAGGTGTCTGCTTCGTGCCAGCCTGAAATGCATCCTTAGCTACATTCTCGGGATGAGAACCATCTTGCCTCGTTAAGGAATCCCGCATAGATGATAAGAAATTTCTGTAATTCCTCGGGAGATCCATTGCAAATGATAGATAACAACCAACACGAACTTAGAGACCGCCGGACAGTTACAGTCTGACCGAGCGGATAGAATTGCCAGCGGTTACTGAGCAGGTTAACTACCATTGCCGCTGCTTGCTCGACTAGCCTCTAAGCACTAGCGGCTGAGCGGTCTGACAATATCTAGCCGCGGATTTCACCGGCTAACCGAGATCTGAAGGTCGCGTGTTAACTATTGATGCGCGAAATGCGACGGGGAAAATGGGCACCGCCAGCTAACCGTTCGAGCACTGGGGAAGGTATTGTGAAAAGACTGTCGGCTAGTCGGTTACTAGCGACTAGGAATGTCTGATAAAACCGGGCAGAGGAAAGAGAGAAAGGGCCGCTACTAGCGGCAACACCAGAATTCGCCCACCGCGGCTTAAATGCCTCTCCTGGGGCGGACTTTCCTTTTATAGGAAATTAAGCGATTATACTTAAAAAAGAAAGAAGAAAGGAAGAAGTCGGCCAGACAATAGACCGCAAAGGACTAGAATCGAGGCCGCAGCTCTTAACAAGCGAGCTCTTGGACTCGAGTCAGCGTGCTTTGGGTGAACTCCCGCCCCCTATTTATAGGCTTGGGGGCCTGCCCAAACGGGCAGGGCTAAAATTACCGGCTGCCCGAGGTACAAGAGAATCAGGTAGCGGTGATGGGAATTGAGAAGAAAAAGCAAAGCCAAGAGACAGGCTGAGCAGCCTGGCGATCTTCTTCTGTCGAGCTGCAGTACTCGGCCTCTGGGCGGGCTGGTCTGGACCACTGATGACGACCTGGGACATAGGTCGCGCAGCTTGGGCAAGGACAGGCCGGCCCTTGGAATGAAGGCTGACCTTGGAACAGGCGGCGGCCTGACGGAGAGGCCGCCCGGCTTACCTGACAACAAGGCGGTTTGCTGAGAATGGCGGCTAGAAAGAACAAGCCGTACGGACTTGAAAACCTGGAGAACTAGTCGCGGATTCCGGGTTAACAGGAGGTACTCCTGTTAAGATCGAAGCATAAATGTCTTCATCAATTAAATTCATATAAAGTCTGATTCTTGCCTTCCAGATTCCAAACTTTTGCAAGTGGCAAAATGGAGGTCTGGTGCTTGCAAAGTCCTTGTACTGTGCCATGGTATAACAAAAAGAAATAGAGTAAAAAAAATATCTATCAGAGATCTTATGTTTAGGTGTTAGCCTGTACAATCTTAAAAACACACCCTCTGATACCAATTGAAAGATAGGGATAGATAAGTTTTACTCTAGAGGGAGGGGGGTGAATAGAGTATTTTAAAAATTGTTTAGATTTATTGCGGAATTAAAATACTGATAACTATAACTAGTGAATTAAAATAGGCTAGACTACCACAGCATAACACTGCACACAAAGAAATCACACAGCAACCAGGCGACACAAGAAAATTTATAGTAGTTCCCCAAATCTGGGTACATCCACTCTTCTAACACCCAGGTAAGAATCCACTTAGGTTTTTGATCAGGTGCCCAATCACCACAAGATCTGCTACAGGTAGATCTAGAGACCCTTTGAGCTTTTGATCAGGAGCTCAAAATCCAATAGGTTTTTTATCAGGTGCCCTATCACCACAAGTGTTCACTTTTTAAGGGAGAGATAACCCTGTATAGATGGAGGTAAAAGAAACAAGAATGTTTGGAAATCTTCTCTTTCTCAGGCAAATGAGAAGACTGTGTGGATTAAAGTTGAATGTCAAAGCTCCCCGTGAGGTGTTGTATATATTCAGGAAGAGGAAACTTTGCCCTGGGTGTAGGTCTTCAAAATATGTTGCAGAGCCTTTTGATTCTGTGAACTGTTATAGATTTTTGGCTCTTTATAAATCTTTGAAGACAGAAGAAGGAAGAAGACTAGAGAGAGTTGTTTTTTATGAAAAAGTTCTTCTTCCTCTTTTCAGCAAAACATGCAAGATCCTTTGAGAGCAATATTCTTCTCTGACTACTAATTGATTATTACTATCTTTTTCTTTTTGTCTTTCTAAGATATATATTTAGTCAGAATGAAGAAAATGACATCAATTTGAATTCCTAAGACAAAACATAATTCTCTGCAAGAATTGAGGAGCCTAAATGGCTAGATATTGCTGGCAATCATAAATGCATTTCCATAACTGTCTTGATAAAATATTCTGTGAATATCATAATTAATGCTTCAAGAATACGACTATCAACCTTGAGAGAATCAGCATTAATTATCAGAATATATTTGCCTTGAAATACTTTATCATAATCAAAATAAATAACTCTGACCGTTCTGAAGGACTGATACTGAAAGAGTACAGAATCATAGAGCTCTATTCAGAGATCATCGAACTGAGTTAAGTGATCATCGACCAGAGAACTGCTATCGTATAACTGAGATCACTGCTGAGAAGAACGAAATCGTCGACCTGAGCTCATAGATCGTCGAGCTCAGTTCAGAGTAGAAGACTCTGAGATCGTCGATGGGAGATCGACGATTGTCGAGCTGAGTTCGACTATAGTCGAACTGATATTGATAGTCCACAACATTTATCTGAATCTAAGTTTGAGTCAACTGCAATGCTGGTCTGCACAAAACATGACCTAGATGGGACCTAACTAAGACTTAGACAGAGACCCTGGCTATACAAGGGGGTCAAGATATCCTAAGAGTGAACCTAGCACAAATCCAAACAAGGGTTTTAACATAAAGCACTAGTGTATATTATGGATGATTCTCCAATGCCTGACCTAGATGCATTGGTCATGGCTGATATTGAGGAAGAAAATAAATTAGCTGCTCAAAGCACTGATGTACACAGTTCTCCAGTTCCCCCCCCCCTAGTTCCTTCAAAGACAGAAAAGACAACAGCTTCTGATGACACATTGAGAGATATTGATGCCATGTATGACAATCCTCAGCCTTCTGATGATGATGATGATGATTCTGATGAGGAACCAAAGAAGAAGAAAGTTTCAAAGAAAAGGAAAGCTCCTCCACCTCCTATCCCAAAACCCAATCCAGTAAATTACACACCCTATTATATTCTGCAGAATATAACTCCATATAAGGGTATGCCAGCTTGGATGTGGCTGTTTAAAAATGAATAAAAGGCAAGGAAGAAGAGCAGAAGATATTCTCCTCCCCCAAAGAAATTCAAGAGAGGTCCTCCTCCACCTCCCCCTCCTCCTGCTGATGGTGCCTCAGGAACTACTTCTCAAGGGATGGATGCACCTTCCATGTCTAAATCCTTCACCAGAACATATCAAAGACAGGAAAGGCCATCTAGACATCATTCTCAAGGAAGTAGTCAGCAAAGGAATGTCAGCTCTACAGAGCAAATAAAGGAGATAGTTTATCAGAAACCAGAGTTCTCACCTCCCAGACAGCAAGCTCAACAAAGAAGGCATACAGAATCTCACAAGCCTAAAAGAAAATATAGTGAGACTGCTCCTCCAAAGTCTCTGTATACTCAGAGTGATGAAACCCAAAAAGTAACAAATTTCCAAGCATAGTCCACTCAATTCAAGCCAGTTACACTGCTACCCCCACCAAATGATCAATTATCTATTAGTCAGGATATTGATCCCAACTTCAAGATGGCTAGGCTCCAAGTGTTGATTGGTCTGTCACAAATTAAGAAGGCCAGAGAAGAGAGTGAAGATCCAACAAAGTTCACAACTATGTCTTCATACAGAGAAAAAGAGTTGGATAAACTTCAAGTGAGCAAGGAAGTGTTTGAAACTGCAGAGTACATGGCTATACATCCAGAGGCTGTAGTACCCAGAACCTCCACCCTTATAGTGATTGGAGCAGCAGATATGTACATGTCAAAGAAAGAAGCTGCTAATCCTGACAGGGAAATCATCTTTACTCCGCCTGGAGATAAGAGCAAAGGAGCAGAGAAACTGAAGAAATAGAACCTGAACTCCTATGTGTATGGTATACTGTTGAAAAACTATGTTCTATGATACAAAGCTAACTGTGTAAATATATCTGCTGCATATATATCATTTCATTCTCTGCCAGATATATATTTTCTTGCTTTGTACATTTCTTTTTATCATTGAGTCTGTAATTTGTGACACCCAAATAGGGGGATATTGTTGGATCCCTAGTTCGATTTTGGCTACGTTCACTAAGTTAGGATATGACCCAATATGTATATCCAGGGTCATGGTTGTGTCCTAGAGTCTAGGTCTAGTCCTTAGAGTCAACAATGCTAGGGACCAGCCTCCAACACTGCCAGAGACTGAGGACTTAGAGAAAATTCAAGACTTTAAAAAAGACCTCTATGTTCGTCGATCTCAGGTCGACAAAAGTCGTGCTCAGCTCGACGAACTCAGAGACAATTCTTTGAGTTGAGCTCGACGAACTTGGTTCTCATATCGACGAACTCTGGACAAAGTGACAACACTTCTAAGTCAAACTTCGGTCGACAAACTTAGAACATTAGCTAGACGAACTCTGTTCTCTGATCCCAGATTGACTAATTCTGGATCAGATGTTTCAACACTCAACACCGAACATCACACTCAACTCAAGAATGATGATTAAACACTCAATACCAGAGAACATTACACTCAATGCCAGAATTGTTAACCCCAGAATCCGCAACATATCCAGCTAGACGTCTCGTTCCTCCTTGGCTGGATTCCAGACCTCAGCCCGCTAAGGTCGCCCTTAGTTCTCAACTCAGCTGGATCGTCGACCTCCCGTCGACGATATTCGAGCTCAGATCGGCGAGCTCCGAGTCAAGTCGCCCAGGTCGCTCAGGTCGCTCAGGTCGCAACTGGTCTGACAGGATCGCGCTCGACGCGACCAAGGGAGGATTCTAGTTCGCAGGCCCAGTCTGCCGGTCCCGTGAGGACTGCTTCTTCTTTCTCTTTTGTTTCCCGTCACCGCTGCCCGGCTCCTTTGTACCCCGGGCAGGCCGGTTATTTTAGCCCTGCCCGTTTGGGCAGGCCCCCAGCCTATAAATAGGGGGAAGTGGTGCACTCAAAGCACGCTGACTCGAGCCCAGGAGCCCACTCGTTATAGGCTGCGGACTCGAATCTCTGGCTTTGCGATCTCCAGCTTGCTTTCTGCATTGCTTTCCTTTTCCCTTCTTGTAACCCCTTCTTTGCAATCAAAAGTAAGCCCGTCGCAGGAGAGGCATTCAGGCCGCGACGGGCGAAGTCTGGTGTTGCCGTGCTCCACGACTCTTGCCTTTTTGTTCATTTTCTAGTCCGCCAAGTTGACTGCTGCTCGTAGTTTGTTTTTCCTCTTTCTTCCCTAAGTGCTCGAACAGTTAGCTGCTGGTGCTCATTTCCGCCTTCGCTTTTCGCGCATCAACAAGAATGATAATTCAACACTTAATGCAAGAGAACATCACACACAATGCCAAAATGATTCTTCAACACTCAGCACCAAAAAATAGTCTAAGTACAGAATCAAAACTCAGTTCGACGATCTTGGACCTCAGCTAGACGAACTCAATTCTCAAGTCTCAGTTCGATGATCTTGGACATCAGATCGACGAACTTGGTGCACAGAATCGGAAAGTTGTCAAGCAGCAGTCAGCCATTCAGAGGTCGACGAACTTGGACCTCAGCTCGACAAACTATGGACTCAGGTTGACGAATCCAGACTTGGCTGTTTCCCTCTTCTGTTCTTATTATATTGCAATGATTTCTGAGTAATTAATGCTCTAATATTTTCTGAATATTACTGTTAGACAAGAGCATTAATTATGGTCTTCATTAGGATTATTGACTGCCGTTTTCAAAAGGGACAGTTGGGGAAAATAATCAATGCAAATTTTCCAAAGCTGTCTGCATTGATTACAGAAGGGATTTAAAAATTCAAATGGACTTTTATATAAAAAATATAATAGTATAGATTCTTCTTCCAGGATGACATAGCAGACGACATACAACTGATACTGATACACAGAAAACCAGTCAGGAAGAATAAAAACACCATCGTCTCGCAACAAGGATTCTCTCTGCTCTTGCTCTCTCTTGACAACAAAGCATTAGAAAGAAAGGACTTCTAGACCAGAAGAAGAATAGATTTCAGAAGAAGAAGAACAACCATTTAAATCAAGAGACTTCTTCTTTTGTCATCCTCTCAGGAACTTTCAAAGGATAACAACTACTGTATCTGTCAAAGAGTTCCTGAAGTTCTTCTGGTTGAATTTCAAAGCTTGAAGGCCTATCACCCTGAAGAAAAGTTCCTTTCACCCTGAATAAATTCAGTATTTCAGGGGGAGCTTTTGCCACCATAAAATCCACAGAGTCTTCTCAGTTGAATACTTGAGAAAGAGAAGACATCATAACTCTCTCATCCCCTCTGTAAAAAGGGTTCTCTACTCCCTTCAAAAGTGATTCCTTGTTCAAGTATCCTAACCGAAAGACTTGAGGTTTGGTTTTTGAGCACATTACCAAAAGCTCAATGGTGGACGTCACCAGAATAAAAACCTGAGTGGATTCCTACCAGGGTGGTAGAAGAGTGGATGTACCCAGGTTGGGGAACCACTATAAAATTCTTGTGTTGTCTTGTTGCCTTTTTCTTTTGTTCTTTCTGTGGCTGTGATAGTTAGGATTCTTTGATTTTTATTAGTTTAATCTGTTGTGCTTGATATAGCATCTGAGTTTAGGAATAAGTTATACTATTCAGCAAAAGATTTTAATTACTCACAAATACTCTGTTCAACCCCCCCCCCCCTCAAGAGTATATTAGATCTAACCCTCACTTTCAGAGAGGTTAAGAATGGTATATTCGATTTATTTGTTTCATAATAATATTATTTTTGATGATTTTTTTTATTTTTTAGAGTGATCATTTTTTGTATTTTTGATTTTTTTATCTTTTTATTGGAATTTTTATCTTTTTCTTAATAAATTTTATTTTGAATTTTTGTATTTTTAAGATTTTTAACAAATATTTACAAGAGAGGAAAGAGAAATTATTAATAAAGATGACAGAGAAAGAAAGAGTGGAAAGAGAATATATTAAAAATATATATATTTGCAAAGAAAGGGAAGAGATAGAGAAGAGGGGAAAGAGAATGTTTACAAAAAAAATTTAGAATTTATTTATATATATATATATATATATATATATTTGATGATAAAGCAAAAAATATTTTTGGAGTTTTAATTTTTTTTGTATTTTTTTGTATTTTTTAATGATTGCAGAATATACAAGTGCGGGAAAGGAAAACATAAAAATACCGTCATACTTAATTTCAACATTGTCCCAATGTTGTAATATAAGTATGCGAGCAAAAAAAAGTTAAACGCAATATGTACAGAAATAAAAAAGGAGAGTAGAAGTTTCCTTGGAATGTGTTCGGGGAGGCCCATTTAGAAACCCTACAAAAATTAAAGAAAGAGCAAAAACATAAACATGGGGTGCCTTCCAGGAGCGCTATGTTTATATGTGGCGGGGTTATATTCTGAGGCGGGGTATGGGAGTGAGGATATAGTTTTATATGTGGCTATATATAATTAACTTTTTGGTGTTTTGAATTTTTTTCACTTTTTCATTTTTTTTGAATTTTGGATTTCAAAATAAAAAAGGAGAGGAAAAAACACGCGGCCGACCTTTTATTTTTATTTAAAAAAAATACTACATAATAATTCTTTTTATTTTTGATTTTCGAACTAGAAATAAAAAATATTAAGACAAAGGGGGAAGAATTTTTTGCATTTTTAAGTAGTTTTATTTATTATTTTTTGTTTTTAAGACAAAGCGAAAAATAATTTTTTAAGACAAAGCAATTTTTTTAGTTTTTAAGTAGTTTTATTATTATTATTATTATTATTTTGGTTGGCCATTTTTTTATATATAAATAAATAAATAAAAGGTAAAAATAATAGTTTCCCAAATTCGAAATAACAACACACTCCCCGGCAATGGAGCCAAAAACTTGATAGGCGCCGCGGGCCCCTTTTTAGATAGAAAGATGATTTTTTTATGTAATTATTAAGAAGGGGCGGTTTAGTTTAAGTGGGTGGAGCCCGCAGGCGGTTTTTCGTTTTAATTTAAGATTTTAACAAAAGGAGGCAAGTGCACCTATCGTAAGTTGTATAGGATATTCCGATGGGGAATATCAGGGTCGTATTATTCTCGGGGACGGGTTGATTATTTCTACTCCTCTAGGAGGGACTGTTATTTTACCGCTGATTAACTTGTCAGGTTAATTAATTATCTAAGGTAGTTTATATAAATGCAAAAATAAAATGATTGATGAAGAAATAATGCTCGGTATCGAATCGATTAGGACTAAAATAATTTTAGTTAACTAGAGATCCGAGGTTTCAAAAAAATTAAAGGGTGACTTGGCCGTGGAGGCTCAATAAAAATAAGCTCACCTATCTCTAGGACTATCGCTCACCTTAACATTAAGTCTATTCGACCGGGCTCTCGTCCGATGAAGGATTCCTCTTAATGCCCTCATTACGCTAAGAACCCCGCTATTGGGCGGGGAACCTAATCCTGTAGAATTGTGCTTCTCCTCTCTCGAGGTTGTGCGTGCAACTCTCTTTACCCAAATATTATCGGTCCATACGCACGACCTCTCGGCTAGCTAGCGTATGGACAACGGAAATAGAGCCACCGATTATTATGTCGTCCTGCGCGTCATATACCCGGTGCAAACTTTATGTGCTTTAATTAATGAGAAAAAGAAGACCTTTAATTATTTAAAATTATTTTTATGTCCCAATTCTCTTCGATACTGAGGGCTAAGAGCGATTAGCCACTCATCGGAATGGGGAAGGCTTATGGGTTTGGTGAGATTTGAGTTCGATAATAAACGCTGCATGAATTTTAAGTATACAAAAAAATAAGAACTCACACACACCAAACCCATATATAAGAAAAGACATAATTAAAATAGCAAGTCCTACTCAAATGAGTAGGCGGGAAATTGTGAGTCCTACTCAAATGAGTAGACAGGAAATAAAAAGCGGTTGCAAATCCTACTCAAACGAGTAGGCGGGAAATGAAAGCTGTAAAGAAAGCTATAAAATGCAAGTACTACTCAACCGAGTAGGCGGGAAATGAAAGCATTAAAGAAAGCAATAAAGGAAAGCAGAGAAGGAAAGCGGCAAAAGAATGCAGGAAAAGCTATCTCATACACGCACGCACTCTACATAATTGAAGAAAGCAGTAAAAAAGCAGTAAAATCTAACTCCTAAACGCACGCACTCTACAAAAAGAGAAAAAACAAAGTACTCGAAAAATTAAAACGACTACTAATCACTCCTAAAATATGATAAAAATTCATAAAAAGAGAAAATAAAAATAAAAGGAGCAAAAGGTTTTCAAAATAAAAGGGTTGCAAAAATTAAAAGTAGATTTTTATTCTTATAATTTCATAAAAATGCTTAAAAAGTGGAAGAAAAAAATAAAAAGAACAAAAAGTTTTAAAACCTAAAAACTTAAGTTAAAGAAAAATCAAAAACATTTTAAAAACATTTTTATAAATTTATAAGAATGAAAAGAAAAACACTTAAAAACAAAACACTTAAAAGCTAAGAAATAAAAAGCTATCATAACAGAACTAGACTAAGAGAAAAACTTGAACAATCCTAAGTAGAAAAATAAAGAACTGAAAACATCAAAATAATAAATCTAACTCATACACACACACACACTTATTAAAAAGAAAAAAGAAAATAATGGCAAAAGATCACTCAAAGTGGGCACTCAAATGAAATTCCAAACTATACAAAGAGAGAAAAAAACTAAACATTTTATTAAGCTAAAAAGGGAGTTACAAAAAGCTAAAACAAACTAAAGAGAGGGGGGGGGGGAATTCCCTTATATATCTTGGAAATCCATCTAGGCAGCCCACTAACAGCAAAATGCTTCAAAAAAGTTAACCCTTGGTTCATAAAGAAAATTTTACATTTATAGACAAAATTTTGGGGGTGACACGCCCTGGCCACAGGCGTGATAGGGGGCGTGTCATGCTGGTGTGTTGGAGAATTCAAAATCTCGGTGACTGGTTGAATTCTTGAAGCTTATGGAATGAGACAGGTGGCGGTCACGGGCATGTGCCGAAATTAACGGGCATATAAGCAAGGTATGACTGGTGAAGGCGTCGAGTGTCGATCGTCGAGCGGCGATGGACGAACGCCGAATGGGATTGACACGGGCGTGTCAAAAAGGTCACGGGCGTGTTCCATACGTTGATTCGAGTTTGTCGAACGTCGAATGCTAGCGTTGAGTGTTGAGTGGCGTTGAGTCGAGTTCGACGAACATCGAATGCTGGCATTGAGTGGATTTTGACAAACATTGAATGCTGAGTCAGGATTGATACAGTAGTGTCAGACGGGACACGGGCTTGACATGTTCTTTTCTTTGCAGGCAGTGCTTTTTCACTAGAATCAAAGTAACACGCCAAGTTCACGGGCGTGACCAATATGACATGGGCGCGTATTTTGAAATTTTTACTTTTTCTAAAAAAATTCAGGAAATAAAATAAAGCTATGTTAGAAGAGTATGTACAAAAAAAGAAGCATTTTATTGAAGAAAAATAAAAAAAACTACAAAAATAACCTAAAATTACTTATATAAAGTACTGAAAAATATGAATATTTATAACTTATCAGGATGCTGACAAGGCTGAAATTTCTCTAAGTCCAGATGCGTTGAGTGAAGACAATTCACTCAATACCATATGGCCTTAAGGATTGAGTAAATATTAGATCGTCAAAGCATCAGCATTGCCAAGGCAGAAATCTGGTTAAGTCCAAAAGCGTTGAGTGAAGGTGGTTCACTCAATGCCCAGAGCCAGAAGCATTGAGTAAAGCTCAAGCAGTCAAAGCTGTAGAGGATCTGCCAAGAAATCTGGCTAAGTCTAGAAGCGTTGAGTGAAGGCAGTTTACTCAACGCCATGCAAAGAAAGAGTCGATAGAATATAGTTTAGTCAGAGCTGTAGTATTAGTTGATATAGAATTCTGTCTAAGGCCAGAAGCATTGAGTGATGTCAACTCACTCAACGCCTATTCAATAGAAAACTATCTAAGGACAGAAGCGTTGAGTAAAGGCAGTTCACTCAATGCCTCTTTAATTAAACAGGCAAAGACAGAAAGCGTTGAGTGAAGACAACTCACTCAACGCCTTCATACAGAGATAATCAACTAATTCCAGATGCATTGAGTGATGAACGCTCACTCAATTCCTATTCGGTTAAACTGCAAATGTCTATATTCATCTAGTTATGACTGATCATTCAATGCCTGAAGATGCCGAAATCTACCCAAGTGTTTTGGCATTGAGTGACAAGGCTTCACTCAATGCTTATGCAGAAGTGTGAATTTGGCAAAGTCCACTGGTGTGGTGTCATGATGACATCAGCAAAAATTCAAAAGTTACGGGAATTGAAATGTTGAAGACAAATGGCGTCGCTTGACTATCGTATGACATTTAATGCAAAAGATAAGTTGTAGCTACCAACTCTTGGTGGTCCTCCTGCACAAAGAGTCGTTGGACGACGGAATAGAAAAGAAAGAGGTCAAGGAAGAAGACAAAGACTTTTTGGGAATTACAGAGCTTCATCTTCTTCCTCTCGACCTAGTTGTAGATTTGAAGAACTTGCTCCTTCTATTCCAAAAGAAGTTCAAGAAAGTTAGTTGTCTAAATTCTCATCTTCAACAGCAAGTTCAGAGAACTCTCTCTAAGGTACAAGAAGAAATAGAGCAATCCATTGCTGTTGTGCTTCACAGCTCAAGCAGAACTAATTTTAAAGATCCATTCCTGAAGCTGTGAAGAAGAAAGGACTGAATCATTTTAGTTCAGGAAAAGATAGACTCAGAGATTTTTTTTTCTCTGCAGTCATTCATCAACACAAACCAACCTTTTTTTTAGGATCATCACTGATCTGAGTGTAATCCTGATCTATAAAGTCTGAGGTAGGATCTTTCTATAGATTTGAGTTATAGGGCCTTTGGGCCTGAGTTGTAGGATTCTAGTTGGGAATCTGAGGGGTAGAATCGTTGTGCGGATCTGACATAGGGCTAAGTTCCTAAGCAATAAGAGATTTATCCTCTGAGGTAGGATCCAGTGTTGGATCTGAGTCTACGACTTTTCTCCAAGCCTGAGTGTAGGACTTTGCCTAAAGTTTGAGGTAGGTAGTCTGGTGCAGATTACCTAGTTGTAGGAGATTACAACTCTGAGTGTAGGGCCTTGGGCCTGAGATAGGACTTGGAGGAGACTGAGAGATCCTGAGGAATCTGTGTTGGAGCCAATATTAGAGGAGTTGGCTGTAACATCCTTCAGACTTATAGACCCCTAGGATGGTTTTGTCATGACTGGGTCATGACAAAATAATGGGAAGCACTAAAGGGTTTGGGTGAACATGGAATTTGGGTGTGAACCCCCTTGGTCTGCAAATAGTAGAATTCCAATTACAAGCTAAGGGATGACCATAGGGCTTCACGATGACTCCATGACCCCACCACAACATCACGAACCTATTAGAGGGTCCATTGGAGCCATAGGGACCCATTGGAGTCAACATAAGAGGACAAGTTGACCAAAGTCAACCAATAGTTCAAGTTGGTCAATTTGGGCTAACCTAGCCCAATCCAAATGGGCTAAGCCCAAACTAGTGTGGCCCATTTGTCTAGGAGGTGGAGAGACACCTTTGGGGCCCACCAATTTCAAAGATTGGTGACTAGGAGAGAGAGAACGGGAGTTTCTCCAATTTGGAGGACAGAGAAAATGTGAGCTTAATTGCAATCATGGCCATAGAGGCTCCATAACCCCCCACTTTTATGGGGCTTTTACTCCTCTGAGGTAGAGGAGAAGTTTTCAGAAGGTGGCCGGCCATTGGGGTGGCTCAACCCCCTCTACTTGGCTGAAACCGAAAAAGCCCCATTATGGCAATTAATGGAGTATTTCAAAATTGAGGAGTTACATGCCTCCTCTCCTCATTTCCCTCTTTAAGGCCTTCACTGGAGCACGGGCAAGCATTTCCCATGTTCCTTTCTCAATTTCATTGAAGTTGCTATAGAAGTTGTAGAAGACCCAAGCTCGGTGGCCGGAAATGGTGAGGAAGCAAAGCACTCGCATTTAAGCCGCAAACCAGGTCCTCCTCTACTCCTTCATGGGTTATATATTAGGAATTGTTAGAGCAAAGAATCAAGCTCAATTGATCCCGATCGGGTGGCATTTTTCCACTATTTTCCGTGAAAAAATGGGGCATCGGGTTCACCAGAATCCGCCGTCTCCGACGGCCAAACCACCGTCGGCCGATAGCCTTCACCTCGACGGAGGAGGTGGTGGTGGTGGTTGGCCGGGGAGGTGGTCGAAGGGTCAGGAATTAGGGTTGTAGTTGGCTCCAGGTCGGGCGGATTAGGACCATTGGTTGGAGGAAGAAGAAATCCAGTAGCCGCCCTGTAACACCCCAAATTTGAGGAACAAGAGCAGTTCAATGAAATTCTGGGATCGTCGAAGGCCGTTCGACAAAAGTCAAACTCTGGCCATTCGAAAAAAGTCAAACTATGGTCGTTCGACGTTTTCATCGAACACTGGCCGTTCGACGACATTCAAGCTCAGGGCCATTCATTGAGTTGAGGGCCATTCGTCGAACTCAGGGCCATTCGTCGAACTCAGGACGTTCGATGAATTTTGAGCAGTTCGACTAAATTGCCGAAATGCGGGGTTTCGTTGATCGATTTCTTAGCCATTTGATTTAACATTAAAGTTGAACCTGGACCCCAGGATCATCTTCCCAAAGGGCTTTAGTAGGGCTAAACGGTTCTCTCCCACATTTGTTCTCATTTTGGAGTTGACTTAGGGTTTGAGAGTTGGAGAGCAGAGGAGGAAGGAAGCTTTCTCTGCCATTGACGGAGCTTCAGAGCTCCGATCATCGTTCCGAGGCCAGATCTATGGAGAGGACGTTGAGGCGCTTGTTTTCTCCCGTGCAAGGCAAAGATTCTATGGCTAGGAAGTGGGGTCGTATGATAACGACCCTTCTACTCTCGATTTTAGGATGCGTGCACGGCATCTACTATTTTTTCGTGCATCCTTTCAAGCATTTTAGGCACCGGATCTCTCAAGTTAGAGGGACTCGGGTTGCCAAAGCTCAAGAGGAGCCACCAGGTTGACTTTGTCAGTCGTCGACATGATATTTCATTAGAAATCCGCTCCGGTAGTGGATTAGGAATGTTGGGTGATGCCGTAGTCGCGACCGTTAGTCCGACTCGGTGATGTTGCATAGAGATCCTTAAGGATTTTTCTATTAATCCGTTGCGGCAATATGCCGTTTGTGATGTATGTCTCCCTTATTTCACGCGAGTACATGTAGTCAGTACCAGACAAGGTTAGCTCTGTGATGACGGTAGATTGTTTCCTTGGAGCACGGAAATGTTACAGTACGAAAGGTTGATTAGGGTGACAAAGCTATGTGTTGTGATGTGCGAAGGCTTGACTTGTCTCCATGTTCGGCTAGCTAGCCCTTGACGTGCAAGTCAAGTGTGAAGAGTGTCTCGGCGAGACAAGTCCCCTTCTGTGAAACTAACGAGAATGTCAAGCATTGGGCAAGCACGGGCAATGAAGCCCACGAGCGGGTGGGGTCCTGCGAGGGTTCTTAGTATTGGTTTGTTTGTTTGGATGGTGGAATCCTGACGTGAGAAGTCAAAGTTTGCAGGCAAGCCCGGGTTTTGAGACCCACGAGCGGGTGGGGCCTTGGCAAGAGTTCTGTGAAGCAGCTTGAATGTCGTTTGGGGAAATTGGAAGTACCCATGTGTTTGTGGCTTGAACGCCGAAGGGAAAAATTGAAGTACCCGATTGATGATGCGTGATGATTTGTTAGATTCATACGCTTTAGGGTGCCTTGGGTGAAACCCAGGTTTGCATACATGATGCATTGTAGGCCCCTTTTACTATATGATCAACGTAGAAACATGTTTGTTGCGTGAGACATCCAAACTTGTTTAACTGCTTTACATGTTTTTGTATATTGCATACAAAGTGCTGACCTGCAGGGTGATGGAGTTCCCCGTGGTTCGCTAGGGACGTCCGGGAGGAGATGTGTTGGTTACACAGTTGAGGTCAGCCTTTGCTAACCCACGTTAGAACAAATTTTTACAGAACAAGGATTGCAAGCAGGAGAAAGCACTCCGGCCAAAAAGGCCTAAGCTTTATGAAGTGAACCTTTTTTTTCTTATGTTTTGATGTTATGATATGACCCTTGAGATAAAATCGGCTTGCATGCCGAGGTAGCCTAGGAGTGCTTTCGCACATTGATAGGATTGTTATTCAGTTTTTGACTCATGTTGTGTAAGGCCTTAAGGCCATTTTTATACTCCTGGTTTGGTGGATAACTTCTAGTTTTGTTTGTATGTTTCCACTATTTTATTCTGAGTTTTTAGTTGGGTAGTTTTATATCATCTTTTAATGCTTTAGTTGTGGCGTATGTATGTTGTGGGGCCCTGGACGGACCCATATTATACGATCATTAGATGAGAGGCGTTACAATTTGGTATCAGAGGGAGGTTGGTGTCCAAGGTAAGGTTTAGCGATCTATTTAACATAATCGGATCGCGTAGAGAAGTTATCCACATAGGAGTATTGCGGGACCATGAGTGTCCTTGTGTTTTAGTCTTCCGAACAGAGACTGATTTGTGTTTACCTTGCTTTTGTTTAGGGTGCAAGCGATAAGGTAGGGATGTCAAGGCCACGAGAAGAGCCTTCGGGAAGCATTGTTACTACTCCAGATTAGTTGGGCATGGGGGTAACCCCAGCCAATTTCTGTCGCATGCTTGCAGAAGCGATGGTAGCGTCCTAAGCTGTAGTGGCAGCACAAGTTGTGGCCCCTACTGTGTAGGAGACTACTCGTGTTACTAGGGAGGAGACACCGGTTACTCGGGGTGGAGGAGTCAGACAAGCTGAGCCTTTGGCTGAAAGAGTGGTTGTCGGGCATGGAGACCGACAAAAGAAATATTTTCTAAGTTTCCACCCTCCAACGTTAAAGGGGGTCAGCATGACGACTGATGCGGAGGATTGGTGGGCAAGGATTCAAGAACTTCTTAGGGCGGCAGAGATGCCAGAGGAAAAGAAATCTGAGTTTGCAACCTTCATGTTGGAAGGAGACGCTTAGTTGTGGTGGGTGAGCCATAGCGGTGGCCAGTTTCCTGGACACACCCTGAAGTGAGGGTAAGATCTACCTTTACTCTAGAGGGGGGGGGGGTGAATAGAGTATTTTAAAATAATTTTGCAATTTAAAAATTAATCAGCAGTGGAAGACTTGATTTATATATATGTATATTGTGCTTGCAGTAAATAAAAACTAAGTAAGCAAGAAACAAATCACATCACACGGCAAATCAAACACAGCAACCAGAAGACACAAGGATCTATAGTGGTTCCCGAATCAACCTGGGTACATAACCTCTTCTACCACCCTAGGTAGGAATCCACTGCAGGAATAGTTGATCAGGTGTCCTGAGCACTAATGAGCTTTTGATAAGGTGCTCAAAAACCAAATCAGATTTTTTTATCAGGTGTCTTGCCACCACTGAGTTTTGACAAGGTCTTAGAAACCAACCACAAAACTTTTGAAGGTAGTTTTGAGTAACCCTTTTAGAGCAGAATAAAAGAAAAAGAAAGAGTTGATGTTCTTCTCTGTCAACAGTCAAAGAGAAGACTTGTGGATTGTTGTTGTCAAAGCTCCCCTTGAGATTTGTAGTTGTTCAGGAAGAGAAGCTTTGCACAGGGTGATAGGCCTTCAGTCTGTTTGAGATCTCCAACAAAGAATGATTTCAACAAAGGCTGAAATGTGATGTGTCTGGAGTCCTTAATTGATGAAGACTTGAACACTTGAATAAGAAGAGATCTTGAAAGAATAGAGGAATTCTTTTCTGTATGGTGACCTCCTTCACTGTTGTATTCCTTGTATTCTATAAGAATTCTAACTTGTAATCTTGTAGACTTGTGTCTCAAAATCTATTTCTTAGAAAATAATAATCATGTCTCAAATACTCTGAGATGATATATTGAAATTCAGTCTTCTAAATTGCCGTTAGCAAGTCATAAATGACTTCCTTAATTTATATCTGTCTCTGGAGGAAAATCCTAAGAGACATTCCATTTAGTATTCCTTGAAACTTGCTCCAGAATAATTGAAACGGCTATAAAATCCTTTAAAATAAATGCTGGATATAGATCAGATTGAATTCCATAACTGACTGAATTTGAATTCTGAAATCGTCGATCTCTCAAGAAAGTCGTCGATCTGAGCTCGACTATCGTAGATCTGAGCTCAGAGACTGGAATTAGACTTGACACAGAAATCATCGATCTGAGCTCGGAGATCGTCGAACTGAGTTCGACGACTCGTTGAACTGAGCTCAAAGATAGTCGAACTGAGTTCGACGCCTCGTCGATCTGAGCTCGACGAGAATTGCCTTAAACTTCTGCACTTGTATTGTGAACTAGAAGGTCTTGGGGGCAGCTTTCAAATCTAAGTTCTAAGCCTTAGACCTATTCTAGTTGACCTTTAAAACTATACAAGGAGGTCAAGACATTTTCCTAAGGACATAGTGATCCTTACCCAAATCAGTAATAGGGTGTTCCAACAATCTCCCCCTATTTGGGTTAGGATTACTGTTTACATGACATAGGAATTAAAAAGCATATAAGCAGAAGCAAAAGTAAATATAACATAGCAGAATAATGAAGTGCAGCAATGCAGAAGCAGATATAAAGTCACAGCAGATAGTCAGAAATAGATGTATACTGTCAGCTTACATAATTACTCCTTTTCTTCTCTCTTTTTGAACAAGATTTCTCTGTTGGGATTTTCAGCTTCCTTCTTGGATCTTCTGTCATCAGTGTTAACCCGGAATCCGCGACTAGTTCTCCAGGTTTTCAAGTCCGGACGACTTGTGCTTTCTAGCCGCCATTCTCAGCAAACCGGCTTGTTGTCAGGTAAGCCGGGCGGCCTCTCCGTCAGGCCGCCGCCTGTTCCAAGGTCAACCATCGTCCCAAGGGCCGGCCTGTCCTTGCCCAAGCTACACGACCTATGTCCCAGGTCGCCGTCAGAGGAAGTCCAGACCAGCCTGCCCAGAGGCCAAGTCCTGCAGCTCGGCAGAAGAAGATCGTCAGGCCGCTTGGCCTGTCTCTTGGCTTTGCTTTTTCTTCTCGATTCCCGTCACCGCTGCCCGATTCTCTTGTACCTCGTGCAGCCGGTAATTTTAGCCCTGCCCGTTTGGGCAGGCCCCCAGCCTATAAATAGGGGGCGGGAGTACACCCAAAGCACGTTGACTCGAGTCCAAGAGCTCGCTTGTTAAGAGCTGCGGCCTCGATTCTAGTCCTTTGCGGTCTATTGTCCGGCCGGCTTCTTCCTTTCTTCTTTCTTTTCTAAGTGTAATCGCTTATTTTTCATAGCTAAAAGGAAAGTCCGCCGCAGGAGAGGCATTTAAGCCGCGGCGGGCGAACTCTGGTCTTGCCGCTGATAGCGGCCCTTTCTCTCTTTTCTCTGCCCGGTTTTATCTGACATTCCTAGTCGCTAGTAACCGACTGGTCGACAGCCTTCCCCCTACTCCCCAGTGCTCGAACGGTTAGCTGGTGGTGCCCGTTTTCCCCGTCGCTTTTCGTGCATCAACAATCAGCAGCACCTAGGGAGGTTTGAGATTTAGGTCTGGGAACAACAGCCTCTAGGTGCAGCTTCATATAACTCTCTGGATCAAAGAATTTTCTGGAGGAGTATCTTTCAAGTTCTTTCTTCCTTTGCTCAGATAGAGTAGTGATGTTTGAAGTATCTCTTCCATGTTCTCTTGCCTTCTTTATTTGATCTAAGGCAACCAATTCTTTCATCCTTGTTGTCCAAGAAAGGGGATTGTTTTCTGGATCTTCAAAGGGGACAGAAGGTTCATATCTGTTGATTGTATCAGCAGGAGGAGCTCTTGAAGTAACAATTTCTTTCAGCTTGTAAGGGAAAGGACCAGAAGTTGAATCAATGGGGCCTTGTCCTTCCCTGTGATAAGGATGTTATCTTGATTGTCCTCTGGAATAAACTTTGTAACCTCTCCGATTTCCTCTGTTCTGGCCTCTCCTTGATTGGTAGCCTCTTTGTTGATACCCTCTTGATTATGATCTATCTTGAGTCTGAGAGGAGATTTGAGTTGCAGCAAATGAGGTCTGTGAAGCAGAACCTCTACCAGTTCCTATATCTGGTGAAGGAGGAGGAGGAGGAGGAGGATGGTGAGATGATCCTTTGTCATACTTTCTCTTCTTCTTCATGGCCTTTAATTAATTCTTTGAGAATTGCATCCATGGTTCAGTTAAAGGGCAGTCATGCAGAATATAATAAGGAATATCATTATCATCCTTTACTTTCTTTGAAGGAACTCTCTTCAAAGCATTGCTTCTGGCTTTCCTCTTCCTTGCAATGGTTGCAAAGGAGTCATCAGAATCAGTTCATAACTTGTCACTGTCTAAGCTCTGAGGATTGTCATACAATTCATCAATCCTTTTGATATACTCTTTCTGTTGTTTGGATTGTTCAGTTGAAGCAGCAGCAGCAGTAGTGACAAAAGCAGTACTTGTAGAAATAACAACACTGGCAGAAACAGAAGAGATAGCAACTGAAAGTGATGATAGATACAACTCTAGAGGGGGGGTGAATAGAGTATACAAAAATTATGACACCCTACTCAACTCCATTAGAGTTAATTTGCGGAATTAGTTTATAGATATTGATAACCCTAGAGCCTAACACAAAGTGTAGTGCACAAGAGAGAGCTAACTGTAATTACAGTTAAGCTTGGGATCCTATCACAACAACTAGCAATCCTAGTTATTTCTACTCACAGCCACAATGCAATAAATTAAATAAACAGCACAGACGACACAAGAAATTTTATAGTGGTTCCCTCTAAATAGGTACGTCCACTCTTCTACCACCCTGGTAGGAATCCACTGCAGGTTTTTGTTCAGGTGCCCTGCCACCAACTGATCTGCTTTAGGTAGATCAAGTAGACCCTTTGAGCTTTTGATCAGGAGCTCGAAATCCAACACAGGTTTTTGATCAGGTGCCCTGCCACCAAGGGTTCACTTTTGAAGGGAGGTTGAGAGAGTTAAGGCTTCTTCTCTATTGTTAAACAGATTAGAGAAGCTATTTGATTGCACAGATCTAGAAAGCTCTAAAGAATCAAGGCTCCCCCTGGCTTAGATAATATCCAGGAAGGAGTCTTGCTTCAGGGTGCAGGAACTCTTCTGAACTAAGACAAAGAACTGTCTTGAGGTTCTGAAGGAGAAGCTTGAAGAAGACTCTTGATTTGGAACAGATGTTCTTCTTTAAACAGCTTCCTTTCTTCTTCTTCTTCTAAGGGCCTCTGAGTGAATGTCTTCCTGTAAGCAGGATGAACTCAGGATGAAGAAGAATGCTGAAGAGATTTGCTCTTCTCAGTTGAATGTGAATTTCTGAGAGCTGTAGAACTTTCTTGCTTTTCTCTCTTTGTCTATGCTGCTGAGTGTATGCCTCTTATGTATTGTATATAAGTATATAATCTTCTTTCAAAGGAAGCTCTTTATATATGAGCCTTTGCAATGGCTTTAATTTGAGTTTGAATCTTTGTCTTCTTCTAGAATTAGCAATCTGGGCTGCAAAAAGCATAAAGCAAAAACAAATCCTGCAGACAGACATTCTATAAGGGGATAAAGCTTTCTAAGAAGCTGCATATCCAATCAGATAAAAGGGGCTAGAAAAAGGTCACATTAGAAAGAACTCTTTATAGCTAGAAAAGACTTTCTGAGTCTAACGGCTATAAAGGACAGCCTGGCAGATAAAGCAGAAAATATATTTCAACTAATAAGACAAAACACTTTGTCAGATAAAGATTGGCTCAAGCATAAAGAATGGAGCAGAGATTGCCTGGAAATAATAGCATAAATTAACTGAAATAATATGCCAAATAAATATGAAATAAATCATAGAATAGGAGAGGACAAAATTACTAAAGACAAACAGCAAAACGTCGAACGACCCTCGGAGATCGTCGACCGAAGCACAGAGATCGTCGATCTATCAAACAGATAGTCGAACGATATAGATAGTCGAACTACCAAAGAAGATAGTCGAACTACCACAGCAGATAGTCGACCTATTAGAACAGATAGTTTAGCTATCAGATAGTCGACCTATGAAGACAGATAGTTGAGCTATCAGATAGTCGACCTATCAAGACAGATAGTCGAGCTATCAAGCAAAACAGATAGTCGACCTATCAAACAGATAGTCGAACTATCAAAGAAAACAGATAGTCAACCTATCAAACAGATAGTCGAACTATCAAAGAAAACAGATAGTCGACCTATCAAACAGATAGTCGAACTATCAAAGAAAGAAGATAGTCGACCTATCAAACAGATAGTCGAACTATCAGATAGTTGAACTATCCAAGCAGATAGTCGAACTATCAAACACAACAGATAGTCGACCTATCAAGACAGATAGTCGAACTATCAAGCAACACAGATAGTCGACCTATCAAACAGATAGTCAAACTATCAGATAGTTGAACTATCCAAGCAGATAGTTGAACTATCAAGAAATCTGTCTGGTCAAAAGACGTCGAGTGGGGTTCGACGATCGGAGAGGCAGATTTCACAGAACGTCGAGCTACCAAGAGTTGAACTAACTCAGAGGTAGACGATCTGCTGACAGACAAACGTCGACCAACTGATAGACGATCGTCGAACAGTCGATAGACGATAGTCGAGCGGCGTTCGACCATAGTCGAACAAAAAACAACTTAACCAAATTTTCATCTGGAAAAGTGACAACTCTAAAACTAGAGCAAACTAACTAAACAACTAACCTTTGACCATAGATAAATCTTGGGTCAAGAGACAGAAGGAGAAGACTGAACTCAAATCCAAACTAGGGTACCAACAATCTCCCCCTATTTGAGTTAAGTCTCTCAACAACAAAAAACACAAAACAAACTGCTGAAAACAATACAGGAAAGAAAATATCTAAGCAGTAGATAATATCAATCAAACAGACAAATAAATAACTGTCAATCAATGAAATTTAAGAGGCATCAGAATCAGGTTTAGGTATAGAAGAACTAGGAATAAAAGTAATTTTCCTGAAAGGGTCTAGAGCTTCTTTCTTTGACAGCTTTAGATCTTGCTCTCCAATAATTTTAGATTCAGATGCCCTTGGAACAACTGCTTCAGGATGCTTTTCCATATATTTTGAAGGGTCAAATACCTCAGGTCTAACCTGGAATTTATCAAGCTCCATCTTTCTCAATTTAGACATAGTTATTAATCCTGTAGTATATTTACCTTCAGCTTTGGCTTTCCTAATTTGGGCTGATCCAACTAGCTCAAGAAATTGAGCCATCCTGAAATCAGGATCAAGCTCTTGACTTTCATACACATTTTCACAAGTTGGATCTACAGGTTTCACAGCTTTAAATTTAATAGATAGATCTAACAAGCTTTCAGCTGGCTCTTTTTCCTGAATAACTAGAGAAGAAGGAGGAGCAAACTCAGCAAATATCTTACTCGATTTTTCAGAGAAAATAACTCTTTTACCTTTTGAAACAGCTTTCACTGCATGATCTGGCTTTGAAGAGGATGTGCTCTTGATTTCTTTGGAAGGAGGAGGAGAAAAGGTTGGTTTCTAATAAACCACCTCCTTCACTTGTTCCTTTGCATCAGCATCATGTCTTTGGTAACCAGATTGCGATCTACCTTGATATCCTTGATAGCTTTTCCTTTGAGAAGACTGGGATGGGGTAAACCTATTAGTTGGAGCAGAAGAATTTGCAGAAAAGTTTCTAGAGGCTCCTGCACTGGGAGGTGGAGGAGGACCTCTAGGAGTCCATCTTGGAGCAGGACTGTCATACCTTTTAGACTTCTTCCTTAATTTTTGCTGATTCTTAGAAAATGTCATCCAATGCTAAAACTCTTTAGATTTGGGATCAATACCTTTCAAGATATAATAGGGGATATCATTATCAGGGTTTGGAGGAGGAGGACCCACAACTTTTCTTTTCTTCTTTGCAGATTTCTTTTTCTTGGATTCTTCAGATTCATCAGAATCATCCTCATCCTCAGAGTTTGAAGAAGGAGGATGATCATAAGGATCAAACGCCTCTAGCACAGCTTTTTCTTTCTCTTTTAAGGCAGCTTTTTCTAACTCTTCTTCCAGGGCATCCTGTGCTAGAAGAGTGTCTAGATCTAATCCAGGGGAATCATCCCAGACTGTAGATTTTTCCATTTGAATTTCTGAAACCTTTTCTTGTTCATCAGTAACTGTCATGGAGACCAGTTCTTCTTGCACTGCTAACTGAGCTGGCTGAGCAGCCTCAGGATCTTGAACAAGTGGTTCTGGATCAGGTTGAACTTCTAGAGCAGGTTGAAGATCAATTTCTTGAACAGCTGAAACTTCTTCCATTAAATCTGTAGAAACATGAGCACAAATTGGCTAAATGACATTGTATCATTCCTTCTAGGTATTCCCATACTAACATGTCAGTTATCAAGTCTAGAAAATGAGTAAACAAGTTACCTTCAGGATTTTCCTTAGAATGTCCTAACTCCCATAATTCATCTAGGAAGGAGGTAATGACTCCTTCTAGGTAGAGGGCAACCAGGGGAGTGGAGAATTCTTCTAGGCAGACTTTGACAACAAATTCAGATTTCATTATAGCATCACCAATATCTTTTTCAGACAATGGAGGTACTGATTCTTCTATCTCTTTCTCTATATCTGCTGGAGGATCTGTTGGATGAGAGGCCAAGGGCAGTTCAGAGGCATCTTCATAAAGCATCTCCCCCTGCCTGATTTCAGTGGAAACTGAAATAAGGCCCCTAGATGAAGAGGGCTCAGCAGATTTTGAGGGGGCTTGGATGGAGGCAGTCAAAGAAGAGATGGAGGATACAAGAGGAGCAATTGCTTCTTCAATCATGATTTTGATTGAAGGAGTAATTAACTCCAGGATGCTTGAGATGAATGCTGGGGTGATTTCAAATGAAGGTGGGGGATTCACAGTAGATGGATGAACAGCAGGGATGGTGTGTTCTTGATGAGATGGAGAGTGAACTGGAGAATGATGGGTGGATGCAAGAAGATCAATATGATCTGAATGAAGAATTGGTGACTGAGGAGGAGGAGTGGATAGCTCAGAAGTCAATAAATCAAAACTAGGATGAGATATCCTAGCAAGATGAGAAGGGAGTGGATATGCTGATGGTGATGCATGGAGAATTGTGGAGGAATCAAGAAGATGAGATGCAGAAGATGGAACTTCAACTGAAGTAGATGGTGGCACTTCAGTAGAGGTTGAAGGTAATGCAGAAGAAGTGGATGGAAAGGAGAGATTGGCTGAGCCTGCTTCTTGAAGGAGGGGAGTGACTGAAGCAGTCCTTGTGCTCTCAGATGCAACTAGAGCTACCCCTGCTGGAGCGGGCTTCAGAAAGCTCCTTTTCCACTTGACGAACAAGGTTGGGTCCATCTTTTTGATGGCATTGATGGAAGTAGAAATTGAGACCAACAGATGGGGATATTTCTCCTTTAGAAAAATCCCAAGCACCCTACCCAGGGTGACTTCCTTCTTGCTATTCTTTTTCCTTATCAAATCAAACAAAACTCCTGCCCAGTTAATTTGCTTCTTGTTCACGATGGCACACATCAGGGCAAACTGTTGTCTGGTTATATTATCATGGGCAGAGTGCTTTCCAAGTAGCACTTTTCCGACGAGTTCAGCAAGGAACTTTATCTTCAACAGAAAATTTACCTTTAGCAGCTTAGAAGGAATGTCGTCGGCATGTCCTAGTTCAGTCAACATCCTCCCAAACTCAGGGGTATCTTGCTCATAATCCTCTTCCCCATTCAATAATGCAAAAATTTCAGTTAAAATGGCGGGAGTCAAAATTACCTCTTCTCCGCCCATCGTTCCGGTCATTGAGTCGTCAGTGGAGGACGAAGTGAATGCCCATTCTTTAATCTCGGGAATGTTTATCTTTATTCTTGTTGTCATGAACTTTTCCAATCCTTGGTCTTTGCATAGGTTGAGGATTTCCACTATCGCAGACTCGCAGCAGCTGAAGGAATCAAAGTCCACGCTGAAACCAGCATCGAACTTTACCACGGACAGGAGGGCTGGAGCAATCGCCATCAACGGGGTTGGAGAAGACGAGAGAGTCGGCGAAGGCGAAACGGCAGAAATCGCGAGAAAGGGAGCAAGCAGAAGGACGGAATGCGAGAAGACGCTCTCCGTCGACGATAAAAAGAACGATCTCTTAACCTAGGTCGACCATCGGTTTTATATTAAACCAGCAATAGTCGATCTATTTTAAAAGATACTGGAGACGATGGTCGAACGGTCGTTCGACGATCGTTCCTGAAGCAGAGTAGTCGATCCATCGTTCGACTATTTCTGTCTTCACAAACAACAAGTTGTCGTCAACCATAGATCGACGATAAGCTCGACCTGTTCGACGATCTGCGAACGTCGGTCGACGATCTTCAAGCAGATAAGCTATCATCAATCATAGATCGACGATAGGCTTGATCCGATCGACTATCTTCGAACGTCGTTCGACGATCTTCAAACAGGTTTCAACAAAGGCAGGCGTCACACTTAGTCTTTTCCATTAATCATGCCTAGTTGAACCAAAAAGAACAGATGCTTCTGTTCATCTAAGGGCTTGGTGAAAATATCACCTCTCTGAAGGTCAGTGGATATGAACTCAAGGCTGATCTTGTTCTTTTCCACACAATCTCTCAGGAAATGGTGTCTAATCTCAATGTGCTTAGTCCTAGAGTGGTGCACAGGATTTTGTGCAATGGAGATAGCACTGGTACTGTCACACATGATTTTTGTGTTCTTATATGTGTACCCATAATCCAAAAGCTGGTTTTGAATCCACAGGATCTGTGAACAACAACTAGCAGCTGCTATATATTCAGCCTCTGCAGTTGAAGTTGAGACAGAAGCCTGCTTCTTACAGAACTAAGAGACCAATCTCTCTCCCAGGAACTGACAAGTTCCTGAGGCACTTTTCCTGTCAACTCTACAACCAGCTTAATCAGAATCAGAGTATCCAGTTAACTCAAATTCTGATTCAGCTGGGTACCATAGTCCTAGATTTGGACATCCTTTCAGGTATCTCAAGATTCTCTTGAGAAGAATCAGATGAGATTCCTTGGGGTTGACCTAGAATCTAGCACACATGCATGTAGCAAACATTATATCTGGCCTACTTGCAGTTAAATACAATAGGGAACCAACAATGGCCCTATAATTCTTTTGATCAACTGGCTTACCCTGATCATCAGAATCTATAACTACATTAGTAGCCATAGGTGTATGCATTGCTGAAGCATCAGCCATCCCAAACTTCTTTACCAATTCCTTGGCATATTTGGATTGGGAGATGAAGATGCCATCAGCATCTTGCTTTACTTGGAGACCAAGAAAGTAAGACAGCTCACCCATACTACTCATCTCAAACTTAGAATGCATCAAGTCAGAGAACTTTTTGCACAGTTTGGGATCAGTGGAACCAAAGATAATGTCATCCACATACACTTGAACTAACAGGATTGTATCCTTGTGGTGCTTGACGAAGAGTGTTCTATCAACTACTCCCCTAACAAAGTTGTGCTCTAACAGGAAACCAGCTAGAGTCTCATACCAGGCTCTGGGTGCTTGTTTGAGTCCATAAAGAGCTTTTTGCAACTTGAAAACATGTGAGGTCTGAGTTGAAGAAAAAAACCCAGGTGGTTGTTCAACAAATACCTCTTCCTTTAGCTCACCATTTAGAAAGACACTTTTGACATCCATCTGAAAAACCTTAAACTTCATATAGGCTGCATAGGCTAGAAAGATCCTTATTGCCTCTAGCCTTGCAACAGGAGCAAAGGTTTAGTCATAATATATACCTTCCTCCTGTCTGTAGCCCTGAGCTACAAGCCTAGCTTTGTTCCTTACAATAATTCCATTTGCATCCAACTTGTTTCTAAACAGCCACTTGGTGTCTATGATCAGTTGGCCTTTAGGTCTTGGAACCAAAGTCCATACTTTACATTTTTCAAACTGATTGAGTTCCTCTTGCATAGCAATGATCCAGTGGGGATCTAGCTCAGCATCTTTAATGGTGAGGGGCTCAATGTGTGAAAGGAAACAAGCATGCATCACATCCTGTCTTAATTGATGTCTTGTTTGAACACCAGCTGATATGTCTCCAATCACTTGAGATGTAGGATGATCTCTAAGTGTGGCAACATCAGCAGGTGGGATGTGATCTTCAGCAATAGTTGGGATTAATTCCTCAGGACGAATTTGATCTACTATTGGTGGTACAGCAACAGCTTCTGCAAAGTCTTCATCACTGTCTGATTCAGTGATATGAAGAGTTGATAGATGGAGAATCTCTTGAGTGACATCTTTACTAGATTCTGGTACCTGCAATGAACTTGAGGAAGGGGAAGTTTCCTTCTCCTTGTAAAACATCTGAGATTCATCAAAAGACACATGCACAGATTCCTCAATTTTAGAAGATGATTTATTAAATACCCTATAAACTTTGCTTACTTGGGAATATCCAAGAAAAATTCCCATTGAAGCTTTTGCTTCAAACTTTCTAAGGTATTCTTTATTATTGTTATGAATGTAAACTACACAACCAAATACTCTAAAATAATTTATTTTAGGTTTCTTTCCTTTAAGCAACTCATAAGGAGTTTTACTCTTAAGCTTGTGTATAAGACTTCTGTTCAACACATAATTAGCTGTGCTAACAGCTTCTGCCCAATAAGAGAGAGGCATGTTAGCATCTGCCAATAATGTTCCTGCAACTTCAATCAGGGTTCTATTTTTCCTTTCCACTACCCCATTTTGTTGGGGAGTTCTAGGAGCAGAGAAGCTATGTTTGATACCTTCTTTCTCACAGAATTCTTGCATGAGAAGAGACTCAAACTCAGTACCATGATCACTTCTGATCAAGGCAACATGAGTAGAATACTCAGTCTGCACACACAGTAGAAAATCTGTAAGAACTTTGAAGTTATCAGCCTTAGTTCTCAAGAAGAACACCCAAGTGAACCTGGAGAAGTCATCTACAATTACTAAAGTGTAATACTTCCCTCCAAGACTCTGTACATTTATTGGGCCAAGGAGGTCCAAATGTAATAGATATAAGATTCTAGGTGAATCACTTTTATTTACAGATTTAAAGGAATTTTGGTTTGCTTGCCTAATTGACAAGCCTTGCATAAGCTCTCCTTCTTGTAGGGGCAAGAAGGTAAACCTCTAACAAGGTTGTATTTAGATAACCTAGATATGTTCTTGAGGTTAACATGGCTAAGCCTTTTATGCCATAAGGTGTTGTTATTTGTTACTTCATTAAATAAGAAGATTTCAGAATGGGTTGAATTAAAATCTACTAAATAAATATTGCCTTGTCAAATACCTACTAACACAACATTACTATTTAAAGTAATATTACAAAGAGTGTTAGTGAACGATACCTGATATCCTGCATCACATAACTGACTTACTGAGATAAGATTATGCTTCAGTCCAGTTACATATGCAACCCTCTTGAAAGTTACTGCCCCAATGGTAATCCTACCATATCCTTCAGTTTGACTACAGCTAGAATCCCCAAAGATCACCTTTGGTCCAAGCTTGGCCTTGAACTTTGACAGATTTTCTTTGTTCCCTGTCATATGTTTGGAGCAACCACTATCCAAATACCAATTGTCCTGAGTGATAGGATAGGTCTGCACCTGCAGTGAGTTAAGTTAAACATTGTGGACCTAGGTAACCTTGGGTCCATTATTCTTCACATAATGAAAACTAGAAATAAAAGAATAAGCAGGTTGGGATTTATAACCTAAAGGGTATGATCTCCTAGGTGGGATGCTCCATGCAGTTAATGGGTCCACAAACCTAGGGTTTCTATTCATATTAAGGTTTCTAGGGTTCTGGTTATAATTTTGAAATTCAAATTGAAAACGTCGATCGGCGTTCGACGATGGATGCACAGATCGTCGAGCTTCGTTCGACCACTGAGCATGCGATCGTCGAGCAACGTTCGACGCTTTTTGTATTTCCTTAAACTTTTGTTTTCTTTTCTCTCTCTTAGCTTTATTTAAGGCTTGATTAACTTGTCTTACTTGCTCAGTGTTCTTTATCCCATCAGCTAAAATAAAGTTCACTGGAGTTGAAAGATGATTTTTAAGGATAATTGGAGGTTCACAAGATGAAGCTCCTAAGCCTAGCTTATTATTGCCTGACCTAGTGTTTGTCATGCTGGTGATTTCTAGTAACTTAAGGCTTCTACCATTTAATGATTCTTCCAATCTCTTGGACTTTGCTAGTTCATTTTTAAGAAACTTTTTTCATCACTAGATTTAGTGAGTTCTGCTTCTAACCTAGCATTTTCAATGGAGATAGATTCAGATTCAGCTAACTTATTTCTAAGTTCTTTAATCTCCTTTTCTGAACTAATTAAATCTAAGCAAAGGGATTTAAACTCAATTTTAAATTCAGAAGAAGAAAAGTCATATGAAGATAATACCTGATCTTCTGTAGGTATCTCTTCATCATCATCAGAACTCTCTGCAGCTGAGTGATTGCTGCAGGCATCAATAGCCATAAGGCAGATTTCCTTTGCCTTCTTCTGTTCCTCATCCTCACTGGAGCTTGAGGAGGAAGATTCCTCATCTGAATCACTCCAAGTTTCAGCAACAAATCCCTTCTCCTTTTACTTATTTTTGTAGGAGGAGGGCTTGGAGTGTTTCCTGTGATGTTCCTTTTCCTTTCTCTTTTCTTTGCTCTTTTCCTCTGGACACTCTGGTAAAATGTGTCCAGGTTTCCTGCAACCATAACAAATGATTTCTTTAGCAGGAGATCTATCATACCTTGGTTTATCTTCATATCTTGAAGATTTCTTTCTGAAGTCCTTTCTTCCCATCTTGAGAAACCTTTTGGCAAAGAGTGTCATCAGCTCCTCATTAGATTGGCTTCCTTCAGAAGCATCAGCAGCTTTGAGAGCAAGAGTTTGCTCTTTTCTTGCTGGAGTTGGAGTCTTTGCTTCAGCCTCAGCTTCCCTGGTCTTCAGCACTTGCTCAAAAGACTTGAGCTTGCCAAGGAGAGCTTCTATTGAGATTTCAGTTGTACTTCTGGCCTCCTTAATAGGCCAGATCCTAAGATCCCATGTGCTGGGGAAGCACATCAGTATCTTATCATTGACCTCTGTCAATGTAATTTCCTTATCAAGAGTTCTCAGCTCATTGATGATTGAGCTGAGTCTGGTGTACATGGCTTCAACTGATTCAGTTTTAGTTTTCTTGAAGTTTTCATACTGGGATATAAGGTTGGACCTTCTGTCCTTCCTTTCATCAGCTGAACCAGCTACAATCTGGTTCAGTGAGTCCCACATGGCTTTTGCAGAGGTACAATCAGCCACTTTCTGGAAAATTTCATCAGACATAGTCTGAGCCAGAATGTTCATAGCTTTGGCATCAGCTATCTTTGCCTTCTTGTAGACATCATTGTAATCTGGAGGAGGCACTGCACTTAGATTTGTAGATGTTGTAGCAGTGGTTGCAGTAGGAGGTGCTGGAGGTCCTGTCAAAATAGAAGAGAAAATGTCTTCATCAATAGAGTTCATATATAATCTTATTATTGCCTTCCAGATGCTAAACTTAGCTAAGTTGCATGCTGGAGGTCTAGTGCTTGAGTAATCCTTGGACTGGGCCATGAAGTGAATATCTATATGCTTGGTATCTATCAGGATCTTGTGACTCAGGTGTTAGCCTGTACAGTCAGTCAACCTCCCTCTAATACCAATTGAAAGTGATGATAGATACAACTCTAGAGGGGGGTGAATAGAGTATTCAAAAATTATGACACCCTACTCAACTCCCTTAGAGTTAATTTGCGGAATTAGTTTATAGATATTGATAACCCTAGAGCCTAACACAAAGTGTAGTGCACAAGAAAGAGCTAACTGTAATTACAGTTAAGCTTGGGATCCTATCACAGCAACTAGCAATCCTAGTTATTTCTACTCACAACCACTTTGCAATAAATTAAATAAACAGCACAGACGCCACAAGAAATTTTATAGTGGTTCCCTCTAAATAGGTACGTCCACTCTTCTACCACCCTGGTAGGAATCCACTACAGGTTTTTGTTCAGGTGCCCTGCCACCAACTGATCTGCTTCAGGAAGATCAAGTAGACCCTTTGAGCTTTTGATCAGGAGCTCAAAATCCAACACAGGTTTTTGATCAGGTGCCCTGCCACCAAGGGTTCACTTTTGAAGGGAGTAATAACCCTTTGTACAGGAGGTTGAGAGAGTTAAGGCTTCTTCTCTATTGTTAAACAGATTAGAGAAGCTAGTTGATTGCACAGAGCTAGAAAGCTATAAATAATCAAGGCTCCCCCTGGCTTAGAGAATATCCAGGAAGGAGTCTTGCTTCGGGGTGCAGGAACTCTTCTGAACTAAGACAAAGAACTGTCTTGAGGTTCTGAAGGAGAAGCTTGAAGAAGACTCTTGATTTGGAACAGATGTTCTTCTTCAAATAGCTTCCTTTCTTCTTCTTCTTCTTCTTCTTCTAAGGGCCTCTGAGTGAATGTCTTCCTGTAAGCAGGATGAACTCAAGATGAAGAAGAATGCTGAAGAGATTTGCTCTTCTCAGTTGAATGTGAATTTCTGAGAGCTGTAGAGCTTTCTTGCTTTTCTCTCTTTATCTATGCTGCTGAGTGTGTGCCTCTTGTGTATTGTATATAAGTATATAAACTTCTTTCAAAAGAAGCTCCTTATATATGAGCCTTTGCAACGGCTTTAATTTGAGTTTGAATCTTTGTCTTCTTCTAGAATCAGCAAACTGGGCTGCAAAAAGCATAAAGCAAAAACAAATCCTGCAGACAGACATACTATAAGGGGATAAAGCTTTCTAAGAAGCTGCATATCCAATCAGATAAAATGGGCTAGAAAAAGGTCACATTAGAAAGAACTCTTTACAGTCAGAAAAGACTTTCTGAGTCTAACGGCTATAAAGGACAGCCTGACAGATAAAGTAGAAAATATATTTCAACTAATAAGACAAAACACTTTGTCAGATAAAGATTGGCTCAAGCATAAAGAATGGAGCAGAGATTACCTGGAAATAATAGCATAAATTAACTGAAATAATATGTCAAATAAATATGAAATAAATCATAGAATAGAAGAGGACAAAATTACTAAAGACAAACAGCAAAACGTCAAACGACCCTCGGAGATCGTCGACCGAAGCACAGAGATCGTCGACCTATCAAACAGATAGTCGAACGACACAGATAGTTGAACTACCAAAGAAGATAGTCGAACTACCACAGCAGATAGTCGACCTATCAGAACAGATAGTTGAGCTATCAGATAGTCGACCTATCAAGACAGATAGTTGAGCTATCAGATAGTTGATCTATCAAGATAGATAGTCGAGCTATCAAGCAAAACAGATAGTCGACCTATCAAACAGATAGTCGAACTATCAAAAAAAACAGATAGTCGACCTATCAAACAGATAGTCGAACTATCAAAGAAAACAGATAGTCGACCTATCAAACAGATAGTCGAACTATCAAAGAAAGCAGATAGTCGACCTATCAAATAGATAGTCGAACTATCAGATAGTTTAACTATCCAAGCAGATAGTCGAACTATCAAACAAAACAGATAGTCGACCTATCAAGACAGATAGTCAAACTATCAAGCAACACAGATAGTCGACCTATCAAACAGATAGTCGAACTATCCAAGCAGATAGTTGAACTATCAAGAAATCTTTCTGGTCAAAAGACGTCGAGCGGGGTTCGACGATAGGCGAGGCAGATTTCACAGAATGTCGAGCTACCAAGAGTTGAACTAACTCAGAGATAGACGATCTGCTGACAGACAAACGTCGACCAACTGATAGACGATCGTCGAACAGGCGATAGACGATAGTCGAGCGGCGTTCGACCATAGTCGAACAAAAAACAACTTAACCAAATTTTCATCTGGAAAAGTGACAACTCTAAAACTAGAGCAAACTAACTAAATAACTAACCTTTGACCATAGATAAATCT
Organism: Platanthera zijinensis; assembly: GCA_039513925.1. Lineage (NCBI taxonomy): Eukaryota > Viridiplantae > Streptophyta > Magnoliopsida > Asparagales > Orchidaceae > Platanthera > Platanthera zijinensis. The sequence goes on from CM077083.1 coordinate 46,860,643, forward strand.
TGGGTCAAGAGACAGAAGGAGAAGACTGAACTCATATCCAAACTAGGGTAGCAACATCAACAATAACAATTGGAGAAGCAACAATATTAGAAACAGAAATAACAGTAGTAGTTTCTAAAATAATAGCAGCAGTAACAGCAGACTCATCAACAAGAACAGCAAGCTCTGAATCATTTGCCTTTGTCATCAACAAATCATAAGCAACAGAATCAGCATTCACAACATCAGTAGCAATAACACTTTCCACAGCCTTTATAGAATTGATATATGAGGATATATGGCTGGGATCACAACTTAAAATAGGCACAATGGCTTTAGTAAGGTCTTCAGCTTCTTGAGCTGGAAGATATCTGCTGTGGAGAGGATCAAATTTTGAAAGCAGTGACCTAAAGTCAACTGAACTAAAGGAAAGAACTGGAGCTGATGCTGGAGCTGAGGCTGGAGCAGCTAGCACTACTACATCTTGAGCATGTAATATCACTTCTTCATCTGGCATCTCCCCCTGCCTAGATTTAGTATGAACTGGATCAAGGCACCCCACAGAAGGGATTGCCTGAGGAGGACAGAAAGAGGAGAGCCTGGCAGATAAGTCCTGTATAGACTTAAGGAGTGGAGCCATGGATGTCTCCAGCAAGAGTGCTAGCCTGGGAGCTAACATCTCGGAGAGCTTATCTGCTAGAGCTGGAAGATCTACTTGCTCAAGGGATGCTTGAGTAGAGGTAGAGGAGAATGTGATGGGAGTGGATGGTGTTGGAGGAGCTGCAGTGATGTGGAGAAATGAGGTGGATGGCAGTGAGATGGAGGGTTGTGATATGGGGATGGTTATGATGGATGTCACTGGAATGGAAATTGATGGAGTGAAGGATGGTTGAGCTAGAATGTCTTGAAGTAGTTGTTGGTAAGAGGTAGAAGATGATGGGGGCTCAAGGGGTGAGGAATGAGAATCATCCATGAAGGAGTCATCTAATAGGTTGAAAGAAGGAAGATGGATGGATGAATCGATATCAAGAGGGGGATAGTAGTGCAGAGAATGGAATAGTTCTTGATGAGTTGCTGGTGGTGGTGAAGAAATAGTTGGAGATGGAGTTGAGATGGAAGATGAAATAGTGATGGGGGATGAAATTGAAATGGTGATGGTGGATGTAGGGATGGTTGATGAAACAATGGGTGAAGATGGTGGAGATGAGGAGGAGGCAGGCAATTCTTCCAAGGGGCAGTTGCCTGAGGGAAGTGACTTGTATAGTCCTTGTTCCTGAAGTTGAGACCACTGCAGGAGCCCTGCTGGGTTTGACAATTTGCTTGTCCCACTTTCCAAAGAGGGCACAGGATAGTCTCTTGGAGGCATTGATGTGCATGCCTCTGGAAACAAGCAGTTGAGGGCATCTGTTATGCAGAAACATGCCTAATTTCCTCCAAAAATTAACCAAATTCTTGTTTATCTTTTTCTTAATTAAATCAAAAAATATCTCTCCCCAATTCAAATGCTTCTTATCAACTAATGCACCCATCAAACATAATTGATACATAGAGATGGTATCATGAGCAGAATGCTTTGCCAACAGTACCTTTCCCACAACATCTGCTAAGAATCTATACTCCATTAACAGATTTTTCTTAAGCAACTTATTAGGGTTTATTGCTGAGTGACCCATTCTATCCAGCAGACTAGCAAATTCCTCTCCAGATAACTCTACAGAATAATGACCAGTACTCAATTGGAAGACTTCTGTTAGGAGAGTAGGAGGTAGGGATACCTGTGTTCCCGATATTGTTCAAATCAATGTGTTCTGATCCAGGTTGTGTGCTGTATACACCCATTCCTTGATTTCTTCTGCAGCCAATTTCATTCTTGTGGACATGATAGGAACCAGCTGTTGTTCCTTGAACAGTTCCAGAATATCTTTGAAGATTTGATCTCTGCCTTTGAATAAATCCATGTCTATGTCGAAGCCGGTGTCAAACTTCATCACTGCTAAGACTGCAACAGGGACGGCCATTGTTACCTACAAAAACGAACAAACAAGACCAAGTGCAGAGATGTTTGGGGGGAAGGAAAAGCTCTGCAGAAAGTATGAAAGCACAAAAGAGAACGACGACCGAAAAATGAGTTTTATATTAGGGTTCGATGCCGAAAAGGAAAGATCGTTGAACTCAGTTCGACGATCTAGGCTTCTAAAGGAATCTGAAAGGTCTTCAACATCGTCGATCTTTGTTCGACGATATTGAAGAGCGTCGAGCTCTGTTCGACGCTCTATGACCAGAAAGAGATAGCCTAGCATTATTTGGAAAACATTGAACTCCGGTCGACGCTTTCATGAGAACGTCGATCTCCGTTCGACGATCTTTGGGAAAAACGTCGAGCGCAGTTCAGAGATCAGAAATAACCTATAAACACTAGAAAAATCAAGTTTTAAGCCTAGTCTTGGTCAATTTTAAGGTTTTAAAATCTTGTATCTTAATTTAAACTTCCTCGATCTAACATTCCTAACTGAATCAGGAAGAAGGTGTGTTTCTTTTCATCCAATAGTTTGGTGAAAATATCTCCCCTTTGCAAATCAGTTGGGATATATTGAAGTTCAATTTTATTTTTCTCAACATTATATCGTAAAAAGTGATGCCTAATCTCTATATGTTTTGTCCTACAATGGAGGACTGGATTTTGGGCTATAGAATTAGTACTGGTTTTATCACAAAATTTTTTTGACTTATCTAAGTTGTAACCATAGTTTAGGAGCTGATTTTGAATCCACAATATCTGTGAGCAATAACTACCTGCTGCCTTATACTCAGCTTCAGCAGTTGATGTGGACACAGATGTTTGTTTCTTACAAAACTAGGAGACAAGTCTGTCACCAAGAAACTGACAAGTTCCACTGGTGCTTTTCTTGTCTACTCTACATCCAACATAATCTGCATCTGAAAATCCAGTTAATTCAAATCCTTAATCTTTTGGATACCAAAGACCTAGATTTGGACAATTTTCACATACATAAGAATCCTTTTTACTAATGTTAGGTGTGACTCTCTAGGGCTTAATTGGAATCTAGCACAGATGCATGTAGCAAACATTATGTCAGGTCTACTAGCTGTAAGGTACAATAAGGAGCCAATCATTGCTCTATATATTTTCTGATCAACAGGTTTCCCATGCTCATCAGCATCCAATACAGCATTAGTAGGCATAGGTGTTTTTATACATGATGCTTCAGACATACCAAATTTCTTAACAAATTCTTTTGCATACTTGGTTTGAGAAATGAATATGCCATCAACATGCTGTTTGACATGCAATCCTAGAAAGAAGGAAAGCTCACCCATGCTACTCATTTCAAATTTAGAATGCATTAGGTTGGAAAACCTTTTGCACAAATTTGAATCGGTAGATCCAAAAATAATGTCATCTACATAAATTTGTACTAGTAGGATATTGGACTTATGAGTTCTAATAAAAAGAGTTTGGTCTACAATACTCCTTATAAAATCATTTGCCAAAAGAAAACATGCTAAGGTCTCATACCATGCTCTAGGAGCTTGCTTGAGACCATATAATACTTTATGCAATTTAAAAACATAATCAGGATGAGTTGGAGAGATAAAACCTGGGGGTTGTCTAACATAGACTTCTTCCTTGATATATCTATTGAGAAATGCACTCTTTACATCCATTTGAAAGACCTTGAATCCCTTGTGTGCTGCATAAGCTAGAAATATTCTTATGGACTCCAACCTTGCAACTGGGGCAAAGGTCTGGTCATAATCTATTCCTTCTTCTTGTGAGTATCCTTGTGCAACTAGCCTTGCCTTATTCCTTACAATGATTCCTTGATCATCCAGCTTGTTTTTGAACAACCATTTTGTTCCAACAATGGAATGATCATTTGGTCTTGGCACTAGTTCCCAAAATTTGTTCCTTTTAAATTGATGTAGTTCCTCTTGCATTGCAATGATCCAGTGTGGATCTTATTCTGCATCTTGTATGGATTGAGGTGCAATTTGAGATAAAAAGCAGGTGTGCATCAGGTTTTGGTTGACCTGATTTCTTGTTTGCACACCAGTTGAGATGTCTCCAATCACTTGGGATATTGGATGATCTCTTGATGTTACTAAATCAATAGGGGGTGTTGATTGTTCACCAACCTGTGTTGTTATTTCCTCTTGTGGAACAACAACTGGCTCCTCAATGTGGTTCTCACCAAGAAGTTGAGTTCCCTCTTCATCTTCACTGCTTCACCTATTTATTGGATAGGTGAATGTGTTGTATCCTTTTATATAATATGTAACCTGTCTAAATTTTATGAAAGAGAATATACCTGCAAAGGTTCTATGGTAGAAGTATTCTTATCCTTATAAGACATGTTAGTTTCATCAAAAGATACATGTACAGATTCTTCAATTTTGAAAGAAGATTTGTTATACACCCTATAAGCTTTACTGATCATGGAGTATCCCAGAAACACTCCTTCATCAGCTTTGGCTTGAAACTTTGCTATGTACTTCTTTATCATTATTGTGTATGTAAGAAATGCAACCAAATTTTTTGAAATAATCTACTTTAAGTTTTTTCCCTTTGAGTAATTCATAGGGAGTCTTTCCCTTCAGCTTATGTATCAAACTTCTATTCAACACATAATTTGACGTGTTTACTGCCTCTGCCCAAAAGGATAGAGGAAGGTGAGCATCTGTCAATAATGTGGTGGCAGATTCAATAAGGGTTCTATTTTTCCTTTCAGCTACCCCATTTTATTGAGGAGTTTTAGGAGCTTAGAAAGTGTGCCTGATCCCTTCACTCTGACAGAACTCTTGCATAAGAAGAGAATCAAACTCTGTCACATAATCACTTCTGATCAGGTCAATGTGAGTATTGAACTCAATCTGTATGCATTTGAGAAACTCTGTCCAACACTTAAAGTTATCAGACTTTTCCCTCAGAAAGAACACCCATGTGAATCTAGAGAAGTCATCTATAACTACTAAAGTGTAAGATTTCCCTCCTAGGCTTCGTACTGTAATGGGTCCAAAAAGATCTATGTGTAACAGAAATAAAATCCTAGGTGAATCACTCTTATTAAGTGACTTAAAGCTATTTTTAGTTTTCTTTCCTAACTGACAAGCCCTGCAGAGTCCTTCCTTCTTGTAGGGGCCAGAAGGTAGTCCTCTAACAAGGTTGTCCTTGGATAGCCTAGCAATGGTTATAAGGTTCATATGTCCTAATCTCTTATGCCAAAGTTCATTTGGTTTACTATTAGAGTTGAACAAGCAGATGTCTACCTTTGTTGAATGAAAATCTACAAGATAAATGTTACCTTTCCTTTTACCTGTCAACACAGTTGTGCTGTCCTCTGATTTGATTTTGCATAATGATTTGTTGAATGTCACCTGGTAGCCTTCATCACACAGTTGATTGATGCTGATTAAATTGTGCTTCAGTCCTTCCACATTGGCCACCTTCTTGAATGTGACTGACCCTATTTGGACTGCACCATATCCCTTGGTCTGTCCAAAGTTTGAATCCCCAAATATGACTTTGAGTCCAAGCTTGGCTTTGAAGGAAGTTAAATTATCCTTGCTTCCTGTCATGTGCTTTGAGCACCCACTATCCAGATACCATTGCTGGATTATTGTTGGATAGGTCTTCACCTGCACATAAAACAATTTATTTGTTTTTGACCCAGTTTACCTTGAGGCTAGGTTGATAAACTTTAAATTTTGAAATAAAAGACATCCCTGGTTGACTCTTATAACCTTCAGGATGATATCTTCTATGAGGTATTATCCATTCAGTATAAGGGTTAAAGCTTTGGGATGTGGGACCACTAGGATTGAATTTTGATTTACCCTTAAAAATTTGTTCAAAGCTCTAATCTCTGTTCGACGATCTCTGAGCTGAGTTCGACGATCTTGTGTCAGATCGTCGAGCTCCATTCGAAGATCAACTTTGCCAGAGTTCAGAGTTCAGAGATCGTCGACCTGAGTTCGACGATTCAGCTTGAGATTGCTGAGCTCTGTTCCACGATCGTCGAGCTCTGTTCGACGTTTTCCGTTGAACTTGGTTTTTCTAAGGTAAATCAGGATTCTTCCTAGCTACCTCTATAACTCCCTTAACTTTATCTGAGATAAACTTAATTGGGGTTGTTAACACTATAGGTTGGCATGATGAAGCACCCAAACCCAGTGTACTGTTAAGTCTTGAGTTCACTATACTTGTGATGTCCATTAGTCTGATGCTTCTCCCATTAAATTCTTCAAACTTCTTTGCCTGAGGTAGTTCACTTTTCAGTGAAGCTATCTCCTCCCTACAACATTCCAACTCTTCAGAGAGTTTTAGGTTATCTGATTTTAATGTGCTATGTTCAGACAATTGATTTCTGAGAGAGATAATCTCTTTCTCAGACTTTAGCAGGTCTAAACAAAGTGCCTTAAATTCAGATCTAAAGTCCTCTGAATTGAAATCAAAAGAATCTATTACTCTGCACCAGAATTATGTTGAGAGGCATTGATAGCCATCATGCAGAACTCCTTCTCTTGAGCATCATCTTCATCATCACTTGAGCTTGATGATGCCTCTGATTCTTCTTCAGTTTCACTCAAGGTTTCAGCTACAAATCCCTTCCTGGTGTGTTTGTTCTTGCTGGAGTAGGATTGGTCATTGTTGTTTCTCCTGGAGTCTTTTTCTCTTCTCCTATCTTTCTTATCATTCTTGTCCTTATTTTGATTCTCTGGACAGTCAGGCACAATATGGCCTGGTTTCCTGCATCCAAAACAAATAATTAATTTATTATTGGATTTGTCATACCTTGGCTTTTCATGGCCTCTGTATGACCTTTTCCTGAAGTCTTTTCTAGCCATCTTGTAAAATATTTTGGCTAATAGACTCATTAATTCTTCATTGCCTGTGACCTTGTCTTCAGGCTATTCTTCTATAGCTTTGAAAGCAATTGTCTTCTCCTTCCTTGTTGCTGGAGAAGCTATCTTTTACTCTTCTTCTCTATTCTTGATAAGTAGCTCATAAAACTTGAGCTTGCCCAATAGAGCTTCAGTGGTGATCTCATTTAGGCTTCTGGCATCCTTGATTGGCCAGATCCTTGAATCTCAAGTGCTGGGGAAGCACATTAGGATCTTATCATTGAGTTCAGTCAATGAGATCTCCTTGTCCAAGGTCTTCAGTTCACTGACAATTAGACTGAGTCTATTGTACATGTCAGCAACTGACTCAGTTTCTCCCTTCTTGAAATTCTCATACTGGGTTATGAGATGGGATCTTCTATCCTTTCTTTCATCAGCTGATCCTGACACAAGCTCAGATAGCTTGTCCCATATTTCTTTTGCTGAGTTGTATTCAACCACTTTTTGAAATATGTCATCAGACATAGTCTGAGCCAATATGTTCATTGCCTTGGCATCATCAACTTTCCACTTTTTGATTTCTACATCTATTCTTGAGGGGGGTGGAACAGCACTTGTACTTGTAGTTGCTGGAGGTCTTGGACACACTATCAAAACAAGATTAAAGATGTCCTCATCAATATAATTCATGTATAGTTTAATCCTTGCCTTCCAAAGTGCAAACTTAGAAAGATTGCACACTGGAGTTCTGGTGCTAGCATAATCTTTGTTCTGTGCCATGATTTTATATGAAAATAAATATAATGGAAATAATAACCCTCTATTAAAGATTGATCTTATCAGAGATCTTTTTGTTCAGGTGTTAGCCTGTAAAACAACTAACCTAGTGAAGATCTAGTTGTTGAATAACCAACCTCGCTCTGATACCAATTGAAAGTGAGGGTAAGATCTACCTTTACTCTAAAGGGGGGGGGGGGTGAATAGAGTATTTTAAAATAATTTTGCAAATAAAAAATTAATCAACAGTGAAAGACTTGATTTATATATATGTGTATTGTGCTTGCAGTAAATAAAAACAAAGTAAGCAAGAAACAAATCACAGCACACAGCAAATCAAACACAGCAACCAGAAGACACAAGGATCTATAGTGGTTCCCCAATCAACCTGGGTACATCCACTCTTCTACCACCCTAGGTAGGAATCCACTACAGGAATAGTTGATCAGGTGTCCTGAGCACCAATGAGCTTTTGATAAGGTGCTCAAATATCAAATCAGATTTTTTGATCAGGTGTCTTGCCAGCACTGAGTTTTGACAAGGTCTCAGAAACCAACCACAAAACTTTTGAAGGGAGTTTTGAGTAATCCTGTTACAGCAGAATAAAAGAAAAAGAAAGAGTTGATGTTCTTCTTTGTCAATAGTCAAAGAGAAGACTAGTGGATTGTTGTTGTCAAAGCTCCCCCTGAGATTTGTAGTTGTTCAGGAAGAGAAGCTTTGCACAGGGTGATAGGCCTTCAGTATGTTTGAGATCTCCAACAAAGAATGATTTCAACAAAGGCTGAAATGTGATGTGTCTGTAGTCCTTAATTGATGAAGCCTTAAACACTTGAATCAGAAGAGATCTTGAAAGAATAGAGGAATTCTTTTCTGTATGGTGATCTCCTTCACTGTTGTATTCCTTGTGTTCTGTAAGAATTCTAACTTGTAATCTTGTAGACTTGTGTCTCAAAATCTATTTATTAGAAAATAATAATCATGTCTCAAATACTCTGAGATGATATATTGAAATTCAGTCTTCTAGATAGTCATTGGCCAGTCATAAATGACTTCCTTATGTTAACCCCAGAATCCGCATCATCTCCAGCCAAGCAATTCACCCCCCTTTCTGCCGGACTCAAGAGTCTCAGTCCGCCCAGGTCGCCGATTTTACACCAGGTGCTCGAGCCGACGAGCTGCGAGCCAGTTCGCCCAGGTCGCCCAGGTCGCCCTAGGTCTAATTGGCGCTCAAAATGACCAAAGTCCCAGCCCGCAAGCTCAGTCCGCCAGCCTCGCGGACTGCCCGTTCTTTCTCCTCTGTGCCCCGGGCAGTCGGTTATTTTTGCCCTGCCCGTTCGGGCAAGCTCCCAAATCTATAAATAGGGGGAGGTGGTGCATTCAAAGCAGGCTGACGGGGACCCAGAGATTTATTGGGTAAAGGCTGCGGACTCAAATCTCAGGCGTTCGCGGTCTCGATCCTGCACTGCCTCCCTTTTCCCCTCGGTCCGTTAGTAAGCGGTTGCTTGCAGTCCCTTTCTCTCTTCTTCCTTTCTTGCAGGAACTTGAGGGCGCATTTTCTGCATCAACATCAACACGCGACCTTCAGATTGAAGCTATCGCTGAAGTTCTCGGACCAAGATGTCGGATCGTCGATCGACCCATTATCATGCCCGCTCAGGTCGCTCAAGCTCCTCAAGCGACCTGTGGGATGCGCTCGACCGTTCCAGGAGAGAAGCCGAGCATTCCCGGAGGGAGACCGATCAGCGCCTTGACGCGATCAGCCAGGCTTTGATCGCGATCACTCAGCGACTCGATCAACCTAGGGCGGCCGTTGAGCAGGAGCCAGTCCGCAATTCTCCAGTCCGCAATACCCCAGTCTGCCAAGCGCGAACTGCGACGCCACCACTCGCAGGCTCGTCCGTCCAGCCCGCAGTCCTACCAAAGCCTCAAACCGACGAGCTCGCTGCACTCATGGACTTTTTCCGCGAAGCGGCCCAGGGAAGTCCAGCCCGCCGACTTAATTTTGCGGAAGATAATCAGGCCGTGCGACCTCCTGCGACTTCGGCTATAGCCCAATTCGGGGAGTCTCCTTTTGTTGATAAGATCCGTCAAGAGCAAGCTCCTAGCAACTTCAGGGAACCTCGCATTCCATTTTACACTGGGGACACGGATCCCGTCGCACATCTCCAGGCTTTTGAGGATGCAGTAGCGATGAGGTGTTTGACAGATGGTTTAAAATGCAAGTTCTTGGTAACTACTTTCGATGGCCAGGCCCGAGAATGGTTTCATGAACTGTATCCCGGATCCATCGCCAGTTTTGCTGAGTTGCGGCAAGAGCTCCTGTTGAGGTTTGCCACTTCCAGGAAGAGGAAGAGTGGGCCGGCTACCCTCTTTAAGATCAAACAAGCAGACAATGAGTCGGTGGCGCAGTTCGTGGATCGCTTCCAGAGAGAAAAACTGGGAGTCAGGAATGTAGACCCCGAGTTTTATAAGATTGCTCTAATTAACGGACTCAAGGAGGGACCGTTGAAGTTTGAGGCAACCACCAAGGATCCGGCCACATTACAAGATCTAATAGCCTTAGCCAACACCTTCATAGAAGGGGAGAGCGCTAACCCTTCATATGTATCCAATTTAACTGCAAAGGCGGAGAAAAGAGACGTCACCAATTCCCATACAGCCAATCGATCATCCAAGCCTCCCTTACCAGAGTATCAGCCTCCCGCGCATAGGGGAAGAAATTTCCGACACAAACGGCCTTATCAAAATCATCAACATTTTCATGAGCAAAAGCCACCGCTGGCCGCTCCCCCTGTCCCAATTGCTCCTCAAATCTTGCCTGTCCTTCAAATTCGAGATAGCTCATCTTCAGATGACCAACAGAACCGTGAACCCTTGGAAGAGCTTGTTGCCATGGGCTTGACAGTAGATGAAGTTCTCCAGGTCCTGCAAAAGAAAGCTGAACCAAAGAAGGATTTCCAAAAAGTAGAGGGAAAGACTCGAAACACAGACCTTTTCTGCGCATTCCATAAAGAAAAGGGGCATCCAACTGAAGATTGCAGAGCTCTCCGACAGCTCGTGGAGAGACTGCTTGCTGCGGGAAAGATGAAGGGCCTCGGAGCGAAGGAGGCCTCATTGAGGCCATCTACCTCTAAGGGCAAAGAAGTAGTCGAAGTCTCTTGGGAAGACGGAGATTTTGGGAGAACGGGATACTATGGCAATATCAAGATAGGAGAGAACGTCGATGCGAACGACGTAGGTGCCCTCGGGGATCTCTTTTGCATCCATGGAGGAGCAGGTGCGGAGTCAAGCCGAAAGTCTTCCTTGGCAAGGATCTCACGGCACGAGGTGGCCATGAATTCTACAGCTCCCCCGGCGGAAGTTGTTGTCTTTGGTCCAGATGACCTCCCAAAGGTAGCCAACCCGTTCAACGACGCAGTCGTGATCAAGGCAATCATTGAGAACTATACGGTCCCAAGAATTTTGGTCGACACGGGGAGTTCAGTCAACCTTATATTCAAAAACGCTTATGAGGCACTAAGGTCCGAAAAGACTTTACTCTCCACCGAAGGACCGCTGTATGGCTTCGCAGGTGAGAAGAAAGAGGTTGAAGGAAGTGTCAAGCTCTCAGTAACGCTCGGTGGAGTATCAAAACTCATCACATTCGTGATAGTTGACGCGGCAAGCAGTTATTGTGCCATCTTTGGGAGACCTCTTCTTAACGAATACCGCGCAATAGTTTCCACCTATCACTTGGCGATAAAATTTTCGGCAGGAGGGAAACAGTACCGGGTTAGAAGCAACCCAAGAGAGGCGCGAGAATGCTACGTCAAAGCAGTCAACGCAATTGAACAAACGCTTCCCCGAGCGACTCTAGTCGCTGCCTCAGAAGAGAAAGCCCTCCAAGAAGAGGTTGAAGGACAGAAGGAAGCCCCGGAAGGAGTTCATCTAGAGCCTGCTCAAGCAACCCAAGGGGTCCCAATTGGAGTGGGCGAAGTAAGAGAGCTTACAATCAACTCGGAGCTCTCCGAAGGCGAAAAAAGAAGGCTGATCGCATGCTTGTTGAAGAACCTGGATGTTTTTGCTTGGGCTGCAGAAGACATGCCGGGAGTGGACCCTGATATAGCTTGCCATCACCTCAATATCGCCCCCAGTTTCAAACCTGTTCAACAGAAGAAGCGGGAGGTGGCCACGAAGCTAGCCGAGCCAATCAGGGAAGAGGTCGCTAAGCTTCTGAAAGCCAATTTCATTCGTGAAATCCAGTACCCAGATTGGGTGTCAAACGTTGTAATGGTAAAAAAACCAGGAGGAAAGTGGAGGATGTGCGTTGATTTTACCAAGTTAAATAAAGCATGCCCAAAAGATTGTTACCCGCTGCCTCGAATAGATGCATTAGTAGATTCTGCGGTTGGATATTCTTTTATGAGTTTTTTAGATGCGTTTTCTGGTTATCACCAGATTAGAATGCATAAGCCTGACATCCCCCATACCTCCTTTATCACAAACGATGGCTGTTATTGTTATCTGGTAATGCCCTTTGGGTTAAAAAATGCAGGCGCTACCTACCAACGCATGATGGACTCGGTATTTAGAGAGCAAAAAGGGAAAAATCTTGAAGTATACGTCGACGATCTTCTCATTAAAAGCAAAACCTTCGCTTTGCACTTACAAGACCTTACAGAAACATTTTCTACTTTGCGAAAATATAGCATGAAGTTGAATCCGTTAAAATGTGTCTTTGGGGCAAATAAAGGAAAATTCCTCGGTCATCTTCTTACCCCTGAGGGGCTTGCTCCTAATCCAGATAAAATTAAGGCAATTCTCAATATGCCATCACCTCGTTCCCCAAGAGAAGTCCAGCAATTAGGGGGAAGGCTTGCAGGTCTTGGGAGATTTATCTCCAGAGTAGGAGACAAGAGTGCCTCGTTTTTCAAGACTCTTCGCGGAGGGTCTAAGTTTGAATGGACCAAAGAATGCATAGAAGCTTTTGAACAGCTTAAAAAGCAACTCATTTCCACCCCTTTGCTTCAGAGCCCTCGCGCGGGAGAAATGCTATTCATATATCTAGGAGTGGGCTTGGAAGCCATAAGTTCGGTTCTTGTCAGAGAAGAAGGAAGGAAGCAATATCCGGTGTATTATGTCAGCCACATATTGAAGGATGCTGAAACCCGGTACTCGATTCTTGAGAAGCTTGCGTTGGCATTGGTAATGTCTGCCAGAAGGCTCCGCCCATACTTCCAAGCACATTCAATCAGAGTGATTACAGATCAGCCATTAAAGAACATTCTTGAGAAAACGGAGCATTCCGGGAGACTGGCCAAATGGGCAATTGAACTCAGTGAGTTCGATATTTCATATATGCCTCGAACAGCTATCAAGGCACAAGTACTGGCAGATTTCTTGATAGACACGACTGAGTCAAATACTGATCAAGCTGGTCGATCTCCGCTAACATGGACAATCTATGTAGATGGAGCTTCGGGCAAAAACTCTTCAGGAGCAGGGGTAGTTCTCATTAATCCCAACGGGGTCAAATTAAAACAGGCCGTGAAGCTCTCTTTCCCAGCCACCAATAATCAAGCGGAGTATGAAGCACTCCTAGCAGGCCTGCGATTCGCAAAAGAATTGGGAATAGACTATGCGCATGTTAAAACCGACTCATTAGTAATGGCGTCTCAAGTATTGGGGAATTTCGAAACCAAAGAGCCCACCCTAAAGAAGTACTTAATGTTGGTAAAGGCAGAGATTGGGAGATTCAGAAGCTTCACCATTGAGTATGTCTCAAGAGTGCACAATGCTGAAGCAGATGAGCTAGCAAAGTTTGGCCTCTCTTCCGGGGAAATAACGTCAGAACTTTTCTATCCGGCTATAGAAGAAGGAGAATTGATGCAAATAGAGCAGCGACCCTCTTGGATGGACCCATTCAAATCATATCTTTCGACAGGGGAATGGCCGCAAGCTTTGAAAGATAGGAGAAGATTTAGGATGAAGGCGGCAAATTACAAGCTTATCTCCGGGGTCCTCTATAGAAAGACTTTTCTCTCCCCAATGGCAAGGTGTGTGGCTGAAGAAGAAGTTCCCACAGTACTCCAAGAGATTCACTCTGGGGAGTGTGGCAGCCATTCAGGGGCTAGAACTTTAGAGAAAAGAATATTGCGACAAGGGTATTTCTGGCCCACGATGAGGCAAGATTCTGAGTTATACGCAAGGAAGTGTGTCCAATGTCAGAAATTTGCTCCTCTGCAACTCCAACCCTCGCAGCGACTTTTGTCAATTTCCACACCATGGCCTTTTGCGGTATGGGGGATGGATCTCCTCGGACCATTTCCCATGGCAAGTGGGCAGCGACGCTTTATTTTAGTCATGATTGATTATTTTAGCAAGTGGATCGAGGCAAAGGCGCTAGCGAAAACTACAACCCAGGTGGTAAAAAATTTTTTATGGGGGGAGATAATATGCAGACACGGCATCCCAATGGCAATAATTACAGATAACGGACCACAATTCAACAATGAAGAAATGAAGAACTTTTGTAAGCAAATCGGCATAGAACTGAGATTTTCATCAGTTCACCATCCAAGGAGTAATGGCCAAGTGGAAGCTGCAAACAAACAGATACATAATTTGCTGAAGAAGAAAGTACAAAATCTGAGAGGGAACTGGGCAGAAGAACTTCCTTCGGTTCTATGGACCCTCAGGACGACCCCTTCCACAGCTACCGGGGAAACTCCTTTCAAGTTGTCTCATGGTTCGGAAGCTCTCATCCCAGTAGAATTTGAGGTTCCATCTCCGAGGGTATTATTGGCCAGACAAAGCTGGGAAGATTGGCTTGAAATTAACGATGAGAATGTAAAACTTAGCCTGGATCAAATTGAAGAGCTGCGGGATGAAGCCATCGTCAGACAAGAGGAAGTCAAGCGAAGAATGGCAAGATATTTTGACAAAAATATCAGGGTCAAACATTTCTCAGTGGGTGATCTCGTCCTTAAAAAGGTAGATGCAGCAGCCAGAACTGGCTCCGTAGGCAAACTAAACCCAAATTGGAGTGGACCATTTATCATTAAGAAAGTTCTGAGAAATGGGGCATACCAACTACACACCTTTGACGGAGAAGATGTACCTCATACTTGGAATGGCAATGATCTGAAACGCTTTTATGCTTAAGCGAACTTGTTGATCATTTCTGGCAATTATATTCATAAAGAAATTCTGGCTCCATGATCTTTTCTATATGGCATAATTATTCTCCTTTGTCTAAAATTCAACAAAAATCACCAAACCAAGAGACATCGCCAAGTCCAGCTTGGATCCCCCCAAGAGTTGTTGTCATTAGCGTAACACCACGATGACCACGTGTTGCGGGGAGATTTCGCACCGTGTAGTGGGGGCTTGCCGACTCTTGCGCGGCGGGTTACTGGATTTTGGATCCCGGCTAGTACCTGACTCCACCACTGCATTTTTGGAGGGGCGGGGTGGTTGACAGCTCTACTAAGCTTCGTGGGATAGCGTGCACCTTGATGGTCTCATTGGGGAAAGCAATGTCACCTGACACCTGCCCATAGATCATCAAGGATCGTACCTTCGAACACTCTTTGGTACTCTCAAGCGGTGCCTGCAGGGAGCTCATGATCTAGTTGATCCATTGAGGAAAGCAATGCATCCCGCATGCACCTGCCCAATTGATCAAATCGGTCTAAATCCCAGGCAAGAGAGCGGTGTGCCCTTTTTTACCAATAAAACTAATATTTTCAACCGCCAACAAAGCAATGCGGTATGCGGTGTTCCCAGGCGAAGGCTTGATGATCTTGTCAACTTGTGGTCAGCAAAGTGCGGACTCCGCTTATTATATCCGCTCAGTCCGCCGATGGTTGATTTCCATAGTTTATAATCCTGTGAGGGAAGCAATGCAGCTCCGGCCGCACCTACCCACTTGATTATAAATTACAGGTTATTTCTAATATTGCTGGGGTGCGGACTCCGCTTATTATATCCGCTCAGTCCGCCGATGGTTGATTTCCATAGTTTATAATCCTGTGAGGGAAGCAATGCAGCTCCGGCCGCACCTACCCACTTGATTATAAATTACAGGTTATTTCTAATATTGCTGGGGTGCGGACTCCGCTTATTATATCCGCTCAGTCCGCCGATGGTAGATTCCGGTAATGATCCTATCAGGGAAGCAATACTGCTCCGGCCGCACCTACCCGCCTGGTTGTGAACTACAGGTCATTTCTGTTATTATTCATTAATGAAGTGCGGACTTCAGTCGTATTATCCGCTCAGTCCGCCGTCCCTTGATTAGGTCATTTCTGATGATTGCTGGCTGAGGCAGTGCGGGTTTCGGTTTTCTAATTCGCCTAGTCCGCAGAATTCATTCGATGCATACAATGTACTTAGAAGAAATTCAAGCGTGCATACCTGCGGACGGTAACCCTGGTCCGTCCAGTTCGCTTATTCATGATGTTTGGGTTAGCAAATTATAGTTTTTTCGATATCTTAGTTCTCGCAAAAACTGGCAAAAGTTCTGAGAAATGCGGGTTGAGAACTGAACTCATCCAAGCCCGCATCAATCGTCTCTTTCCCAAGGAACACATTCCATTCATATTGTAACAAGGTTATGGTAGTAAAATTTCAGCTAGCAATGATATAAGTGCGACCTCTAAAGTATCAGCAAGAAACAAGCAGAAAATCTCAGAAGACATCAAAAGTATCCTTTTTTATATATATCCATTCAAAAATTACATGTCCTGGCGGACTCGCGTAAAGTCCGCCCCTCCCCCCTTACATTAAAGAAAACCAAAAGATTACAATGTATATATCCCTATTCTATCCTCTGCTTCTTGTCCGCAGGCTTCTCAGGGCTTGACCCATCCACATCCACAATAGGCGAGTAGCCGCCTGAGTCACTGTCGCTGCTGTCGTCAGAGCGAGAAGCGGCTGAAGGTTCTGTTCGCGAGCTACTCTCACCAGAGCTGGAGTTAGCGGACTGATCCGATTGGCCTCCTTGCTGTTGGCTTGAGGCCACTTCCTCGTCAGCAGACTCCTCCTCGTCATCCTCGGCAACTGCTTTTCCCTTATCGGCTTGCTCGAACTCGGCGACTTTATCCTTTAGCTCCGGGAAGAGCTTCAGGAAGGGAATAGAGTCTACCCCGGCCTTCACGTACCCATCGCTGATAACGCGCTCAAGCGCGACCTCGACGCTTTCCCTCACAAAAGGAAACATGGCCTTTTGAAAGTCGGGGTTGGTTACCTCATAAGCGGTCTGCAAAAGTTTTCAAAACATCAGTCCGCGGAAGATAAGCAAAATTAATGGCACGAATCGCTTTCTTTCCTGTGCCGCGCATTGTCCCTAAGCAGCTCGCGCGTGAGCCTGCCTAAGAAATGATTGGTGACGGCAGCGTTCGCACTGGCCTGCGCAGCGAGAAGAGGGAGGTCATCAGGGGCCACACCTTGCAGATCGCGAAGGTTCTGCTTCCCATACAAAGCGGACAGGGCGACGTGGGCATGGCGAGACGGGCGCGGGCTCCTCCAAGAAGGAAGAGCCGTTGATAGGCGGACATACTTTTTCTTTTCATGCCAGTGGATCATGGGGTTGCCCCTCAGATCCTTCTGCTTCTCGCCGAAGCCCGCAATGTCGAAGCTACCATCAGAAGAATAACCCGCGGCGGGGTCTCCGTCTTCCCTCCTCTTTTTTGCGATTTCTTTTCTCCTTTCCCCTTGCGTAGGAGTCCGTCCGGCAGGCGCAACGGGTAGATTTGCGGGCACCGCCAAGGTCGCTGCAAGAGAGAAAGTTAGCTAAAATTCCTAAGTGGTTGCGGGTACAAACAAAGGTCGCAAGACTTACTCTCTTGGCGGCTAACAGTATATAGCCCAGGCAGCAGCGGGATGTAATAGTCAACATCCAGCCTCGCTCCGTCAAGAAACTTGACGATGGCGGTCTCGGCGTCGTTCAGCCGCACGCTCTTGAAGTCAGCGTCTACGCGCAGCTGCGGACTGGTATGGAGGAACCCCAGGTCGCCTTCGAAGATGAGATACCTAGAGGTCCAGTTGTGGATTTTATTCGGCAAGCCCACAACTTTCATTCCCCTGCAGTAGAAGTAGATGATGCCTTTGTATTCAGGGTGTCCCGTCGGGGTAATAGAGCGAACAGAGAAAATCTTCCTGAAAACCTTCAAGGAAAATTCAATCTTCTCAGCCCGCAGATAGGCGATGAAACTGCAGATCGCAACCATACTGTTCGGGGCAAGCTGGCCCGGAACCACCCCGTAGTGCTCGAAGATCTCCGCGATCTCCCAGAGTAGGGGAAATTTGAACCCACAGTCAAAATGGTCTATTGGAATTGCGAGCTGGGTAGCGGTTGAAAAATTCAGACGTTCGTGGTGATCAGGGAGCCGCGCGAGCACGGGCGAGTCCGCCATGTGAACTCTTAAGAACGCTTCCAGATCAGCTTCGGTTAGTCTACTCCTTTTATGATCAGCAGCATGGAAGGCGGCTGCGGCTTCAGTGCGTGCGGATACCATGTTTTCAGGCCGCAAGTCTTCAGCTCCCACCGTTTTCTACACAAACGAAGAGTGACAACCCTATTTATATAAAAATCGTCTGACATGACAGCCGTCTATCCGCTCAGATCGCTAAGCCAATCCGCTCAGCTCGCCTCTTCCCTGTTTTCCCTGCAAAATCAGATATTTCTCAAGGCTTTGCGGATTCAAAGCCAATCCGCTCAGCTCGCCTCTTCCCTGTTTTCCCTGCAAAATCAGATATTTCTCAAGGCTTTGCGGATTCAAAGCCAATCCGCTCAGCTCGCCTCTTCCCTGTTTTCCCTGCAAAATCAGATATTTCTCAAGGCTTTGCGGATTCAAAGCCAATCCGCTCAGCTCGCCTCTTCCCTGTTTTCCCTGCAAAATCAGATATTTCTCAAGGCTTTGCGGATTCAAAGCCAATCCGCCCAGATCGCCTCTTCCCTGTTCTCCCTGCAAATAATCGCGAACTCACAGGAAGCCCACAGGGATTGCAATTTTCTAGTAAACAAGATAAGCAAGCATAAAACGACAGCCCACATAATTTACATTCCGCAACGGGATAATCCAAAAATAATAGTATGCGACGAGCAAAGTATCACAGCACAGATACAATCATACAAAAAAGAGTTTCAGCAACAACATTATACAACAACTTAAAGGATAATGGAAAATAAATGTTTGGGCCTTAACGCCTTCCGCGGTCTCTCTGAGCAGGTCGCACCTCCTCCTCCATTCCAACATGTGCAGCCAGGTCACTTCCTCGCAGGATCTCGCAGTAGAGTTGGGAAACCAGATGGTGCATGTTATTAAAGGTGCGGTGCATATGAGCCATGTCTTTGGCTACCCGCGGAAATGGAATCATTTGAACCGCCAGGGCTGGATCCGCGACCGCCGCGGGCTGTCCGCTTGCCGCAGGGGCCGATCCCTCCCCTACAGCAGGCTGAGGCGCTTGCGATCTCACCCCAGCGGCTTCGCTTACTTGCTTTTTTCCTTCCCTCGCCAAGGCCAAATATTTGCCGCTATAATGGCGGACATCTCCGCTCAGACGATTTTTCTCCTTGTTCGCACTTTCCAATGCGGCTGAAAGGCTGGCGACCTCGCTTTCCAGGATTTTTTCCCGCGCTCTGCTTTTCTTTAGAGCAGTCCGAAGCTCGCATAACTCTTCCTCACTATTCTTCGCTAACAATACACTGTCTTCTTTAGCAGGCAGCTCCTCCTGTGCGAATCCATCAGCAGTCCGCGTCGCGGCCTCCGGCGCATTTGGCGGCGTAGGCACGATCTCGCCAACCTCGATAGAATCAGGCGTGGATTTCTGAACTGCAACAAAGAAAGTGAAGACACCTCAGTATCCAGGCCGCAATGGCTCCAGAAGAAAAAAGAGAAAAGGGAAAAGGTTTTTTATCCACTTTTGGTTATCTTCGCGGCGATCTGACGACTATCAAGGATAGGTCGCCTCACCCGCTCCGGATCAAAAGCCTCTAGGCGACGCCTCCATTCACGGCGGACTAGTGCTCTTGTCTCGGCCAGCGATCTGCTCGAAGTAACTATGTCATCAGTTTCGGTAAGGATCTTGACTGGCCGCGACTTTCGAGGAGGGGATTTGTACAACCAAGAGCTCTGAAACCGCTTGGTCGCCGGCTGCAACTTACCAGATCGCATCAGCTCGGCAGCAATCTGAAGATCCTCAGTCCGCTTATCCACCACGAGCTTCTCCGAGGCCGCTTCAACCTTCGCCTTCATTATTGCGAGTTGATCCTCGTTTTTCTTCCTCTCTTCAGCTGGAAAAAAAGAAGAAGGGTCGTCAAGATTTTCTCCTCCAGTTGCGGTATCGGGCTGCAGCACCTCCAGCAGAGAGCGATTTATACTCGCAAGCTGATCGTTATCTATAGAGTCGAGTATCTCAGTGGTTGATAAGCTGAGAGTGGAAGGGGGATCACCTCCTGCGAGCAGAGGATCGGGGGTGACGAGATCATCTTGGACTTCTTTTTCTCGCGGCCTGTGCTGCAAGCTCGCAGCTCCAGTCCGCTTGGAGATATTTTTCTCTTTTCGAACTTTCAACTTCTTCTCTACCCGCTCGGCGGCGTTACCATCTCTTTTCCTCTTCTTCTTCTCCTCAGGAGTCTTCTCTAAATCGATGACAACCTGCTTGGGTTCGGGAGCTGAGTTTGGAGCGACAACTTGCTTTTCGATGGAACTGTGGGTCGCGTTTTCAGCGGACTCCTTATCTCGTTCCTCGGCAACCTTCTCTCCCCGCTCCACTATCGTCTCACCAGCAGGAAGCCTCTCCTCGGTCCTTTGCTGCTGGACTTTCGGCGATGAAACTTCCTTTTCCGTTTCTATCCGCAACATGATGGTCCCCGAAGGAGAGCGATGCACCTCCATGCTGGAGGAGTTCGCAGGGTTTTGGTCAGAAACGGAGGGCGGATTCGGTTTCTCCCGTAGAGGACTTGGGGGAGCACTCGCAGTCTTCACAGTATCGCGGACTGGATCCTGCGTCGCCTGGTCCGAACTCTCCCCCTGATGGCGGGCAGGCGCATCTTTTCGATGGCTCGATTTCTTGGGCCGAGAACTCGCTTTCGGCTTCTCATTTGGAGCAGCCATGCTGCCAAAGAACGACCCCAGCCTCGCCATGCCGGACTGGAAAGTCGAGACCGCAAGTGGTGAGTAGCGACCCGTCGCGCAGACAGTTCTGACAGAAGACAGCGCTTCCGGGAGTATTTATAGCACAAATAGCATTAATGATAGTTGCGGGCTCAGCGGTTAAGGAGACATTTTCGGAATTTTCTAAAAACTCAAAAATGTGCGGGGATTATGTTAACCCCAGAATCCGCATCATCTCCAGCCAAGCAATTCACCCCCCTTTCTGCCGGACTCAAGAGTCTCAGTCCGCCCAGGTCGCCGATTTTACACCAGGTGCTCGAGCCGACGAGCTGCGAGCCAGTTCGCCCAGGTCGCCCAGGTCGCCCTAGGTCTAATTGGCGCTCAAAATGACCAAAGTCCCAGCCCGCAAGCTCAGTCCGCCAGCCTCGCGGACTGCCCATTCTTTCTCCTCTGTGCCCCGGGCAGTCGGTTATTTTTGCCCTGCCCGTTCGGGCAAGCTCCCAAATCTATAAATAGGGGGAGGTGGTGCATTCAAAGCAGGCTGACGGGGACCCAGAGATTTATTGGGTAAAGGCTGCGGACTCAAATCTCAGGCGTTCGCGGTCTCGATCCTGCACTGCCTCCCTTTTCCCCTCGGTCCGTTAGTAAGCGGTTGCTTGCAGTCCCTTTCTCTCTTCTTCCTTTCTTGCAGGAACTTGAGGGCGCATTTTCTGCATCAACACCTTAATTGATATCTGTCTCTAGAGGAAATTCCTAAGAGACATTCCATTTAGTATTCCATGAAACTTGCTCCAGAATTATTGAAACGGCTACAAAATCCTTTAAAATAAATGCTGGATATGAATCAGATTGAATTCCATAACTGACTGAATTTGAATTCTGAAATCGTCGATCTCTCAAGAAAGTCGTCGATCTAAGCTTGACTATCGTCGACCTGAGCTTAGAGACTGGAATTAGACTTGAGATAGAAATCGTCGATCTGAGCTTGGAGATCATCGAACCGAGTTCGACGACTCGTTGAACTGAGCTCAGAGTTAGTCGAACCGAGTACGACGCCTCGTCGATCTGAGCTCGACGAGAATTGCCTTAAACTTCTGCACTTGTATTGTGAACTAGAAGGTCTTGGGGGCAGCTTTCAAACCTAAGTTCTAAGCCTTAGACCTTTTCTAGTTGACCTTTAAAACTATACAAGGAGGTCAAGAAATTTTCCTAAGGACATAGTGATCCTTACCCAAATCAGTAATAGGGTGTTCCAACACACCCCTTCCATTGAAGAGTTTGGGAATACTTTCTTGAAGAAGTACATTCCTGCGTCGACAAGGTTGGCCCTTCAGAGGCAATTTCATCACTTAGTGCAGCGGGACAAGACGGTTGACGAGTATGTTCAGGAGTTCACTCGTTTGGGTCATTATGCTGGGACGACCATGGACGACGATGAGGAGAGGGATAACCTCTTCTATCATGGGCTGAGGTAAAATCTTAGACAATACCTCATATCTATGAAGAATGTTGGTTTCAATGAGCTGGTTGAGGCTGTCAGAACGTTGGAAAGAGATTTGGAGCGAACCCAATATTATAAGGGGTTTGCATCCAAGTAGGGAGAAGGGAAGCCTTCTCAATCGCAAGGGAGGTTTGAAGGGAATAGGTGGAAGAAGAAACCTTATCCTTTCAAGCCCGGTGAGAAAACTAACATGACGTCTAGAGGGTCTCGCTTCAAGGGACCACCATCATGCTTTAAGTGTGGAAAACCATGCCACATAGCTCGTTTCTATACTGAGGATTGTACTGAGCAGAAGCCAAGACAGGAGCAGTCTGTGCGGTCCAGCCCCAGCACCGCGAAAAAAGGAAAGATGGCGGAGTGTTGGGTCCGATGTTCCTTCACTTGACCCGTGGCGCTCTGCTACTTATTTAAGAAATTAAATACCGCCCTTTCCAACAGTCCGGTCTTTTGGAACTGTTGGGTATGTGCTTGATTCTACATTTGGTATAAGAGGAGGTCTCGGGTTCAAGACAGGGGGTCCACAATTAAATCCTGATTTTTCCCTTCTACCTGTGTTGTTCCAGCGGGTCAGGAAACCGTGGACATGTGGTAACCCCACCTCTGAGTCGTGTGGGCCATGTGGTAACCCCACCTCAGAGGCGATGGGTTGAGCTGGACGCCGGGGGGATTGTTGTGTTCGGCGTGCCTTCACTTGACCCGTGGTGCTCTGCTACTTATTTAAGAAATTAAGTAGCGCACTTTCCAAAAGTCCGGGCTTTTGGAACTGTTGGGTATGTGTTTGATCCTACACGAAGTAGCGCTTCTCGTTTCCCACCTGTGCAGCCAAGGGCTTATAACCTTGGGCAATAGGAAGTGATCCGCCAACCCGATGTGGTGACAGGTATGAGAAAGTTTAAGTATATTTATTTCCTGCTTTAGACTTTCAAAACTGTTTATGTTTGTCGCCTATGTTTTAGGCTTTGTGTTAGTATCTGGATACTCCGCTAGAGTATTGTTTGATATGGGAGCGTCGCACTCTTTTCTTGCGGAAAGCTTTATCCGGATAATTAGAGTTGAGTCATTCTTGGCGAACGCAGAGCTTAAGGTGCACATGCCCAATGGGTCATCCTTGACTACCAGGGCGTAGGGGCGCATTTGTTCACTACAAGAAAATTGATCTTTAGTGACCAAAAATTTGTGAAGAAATATATATCATCACTAAAGGTGCGTCTTTTGTGACGAAATACATTCCGTCACTAAAGAAATATCATAAGTGATGAAATATAAGCTTGGTCACTAAAGGTATGCCATTAGTGATAAAATGTAAGCACGGCCACTAAAGACAATCTTTTAGTGATAAAAAATAAACCTGGTCACTAAAGACATGCCATTAGTGACAAAATATAAGTCTGGTCACAAAAAATATGTCTTTAGTGACAGCATTATGACAAAAAAAAATTCGTGACTAAAAGTATGTTTATTATGACAAAATTAATTTCATCACTAAAGACATGCCTTTAGTGATTAAATATAACTTCATTCACTAAAGACACAAATTTTGTGATAAAATATAAGTCTGGTCACTAAAAGCGTCTTTAGTAATAAAAACTAATTTTGCCATTAGTCATTAATATTAGAACTTTTCCTCCTATATAAAAAAATATTTTTTTAATAAAATCAATAAACATATGAGAAAATTTAATTAATTTGGAATAGGTTAATAATATAAATACTTAAATAATTTAATTACTAAATCATTCTTTATAGTGTTAAAATAAATCTTAGTTTGTGATAGAGTTATGTTTTAAAAAAATCTTTTAATTGTCCAAAATAATTTTACATACAACCATTTTTGCATTCCTTCTACTCACCATATTTCACTCCCATATCAAATTTATGCTATAAATACCCACAACAACAAAATAGGGAAAACAATGTTTTTTACTGCGGCATTTTTTAAAGCATGGGAGTATAATTTGACATTCAACACATTTTATAAAAGCATGGTCGTTTAATTATGTATTCGCGCCGCGAAAACCCTTTGGCTATGTTTCCATTTAAATTCCTCCAAAGCCTATTAAATAAGTTTTAATGATCAGGCACTCACGATTAATAACCTTGAAATCTTTTTCTCATCCGCCGATCAAGCGCAAAAACCTCCTCGCGACTGCCGACCAAGCAAAGAATTGCTCCAAATGGATAAACTGACGGCCTACACCACTTGGTGATCGTCGACGATTTTCATTTCCACCGGCAGCCTGCTACATTTTCCTTTTATCGATGATATCTTCCACAAGAACTCGACATCAAGCGCTGAGATTGAAGGGTTTCAGTCCTTAGGTTTTGCGTTAGCACAAAGGTCATGGTTGATCTCTTTGTTTTTTGCTCTTTACTTTTTACATACATCAAAGATTTGGTCTTCCCTTTCTTGATCCGTCGGCAAATAGGTAACCATTCTTCTTTTTGTCGCATCAAAGCTTGACTTCCTGCTACCTGAATGTATTTACCCAAGTCTTTATGTTGATAATAAATATGATCAAAGATGAATGATTAGTTTCTGTGTTTTGTTTTAATGATTAGAGTTGAATGCTGTAATGATCCTAAAACTGAAATAATAGAAAACAGGAGAATTACCAAGGGGAGAGGTGGTCGGAGATGAGGGAGAGGAAGAAAGGTCGGGGGTGGGTAGAGGTGGAGGGAAGAAGGGGTGGGTGGGGGGTCAGGACAGAGCAGAACAACAAACTTTATTAATTTTCCTTATTAATCATCTTTTTTTTAGTTTTTGAGTCTCTTTATATGAATCTTGGCAAGGTTTTAAAGAAATTTAGTCCTAATAATAACTATTTTATGGGAGTTGTAATGGATCTCTTGTTGCTTACTTACAATGTTGATTTGATGGTATTATTGATGTTTTTATTTTAACCTTTGATACTTCTTGAAGAGAAAATTTGTTGAAGTGAGATTATAGTTCAGTCCAGATTTTAAATAAGGATTATTTCATGCCTTCCATTTTGATACTACTGACTTATATTGTATAATGCAAACAAAGACAAAAAAACACTCCTAAAGGTATACCTTCAATATATTTTTTAAAACACTACAACAATTTGAACCTTCAGAAGTTTTACTCACAATCTTATAGTTGCAAGTTGATTGATTTCATTGAAACGATTCAAATGATAGATTGTTTATAATTAAATTCCAGATTGCATTTTGGAAGAAGATAAATCTCATCTATCAAGTTTTCTTCCTCTGAAAGGTTATATTACAACTCTATCTTTTGCAACAGTTCTTAGAAAACTAACTAAAGAAGAGGGGAGAAGACATCAGTTGGCTATCACAAATGCGTCAAAGAATGCATATTTATAGATTTTTTAATATTATAAATATTTGTTCATGTATTTCAGTTTAATTAGACATGAAAACAATATTATTCTTTATTGAGGGGTTTGGGCTATCTCCCACCCTCTATTTCTTTATTAATCAAATAATCTATGTTCAACAATCTTCTTGTTGCAAATAAGTATTTATTTATTGTGTTTGAATGTTCAAATATGAATTTGAGTGAATTACAAATGAAATAATTTAATCATATTTTATGAGAAATTGAGCACATTTTAGTGACAAAATATCGCTATTTTGTTATTTTTTAGTGACCAAATATTTCATCACTAAAAATACATGTAGTCATCAAATTAATTTGGTTACTAAAATTATTTTCTTTTAGTGACCAAATTAATTTGGTCACTAAAAGACTAAACAAATCTTCTAGTGACCGAATTAATGCAGTCACTAAATATGGACATTTTGTGATGGAACTGATTTGTCCCCAAAGATATATAGTGACGATGCATTTTGCGTCACTAAAAGTTATTTTAGTGACTGTTGCATTTTAGTCACTAGAACTTCTTTTAATGACCAAAATGATTTGGTCACTACATATGCACATTTAGTTACAGAACTCTTTTTGGTCACTAAAGACATTTAGTTGCGGGGTGACCACTTTGTGACAGACTGAATTTGGTCACTAAATGTCTTTAGTGATCACAATTCAATATTTAGTGGCCAAATATTTTGCCACTAAAAGTCAATTTTCTAGTAGTGGTTGGAGTCTGGACAGAGTTGACTTCACATTTGTAGCGGCGGTTCTACCATTGGTTGAGTTCGATATAATATTGGGAATGGACTGGCTTGTAGAGTAGTGTGCCAGTATTGACTGCCTATCTAAGGTAGTGACCTTGAGGAGCGAAGGGCAGGCTAAAGTTAAGTTTGAGGGTCTTAGTGGAGTGGCCTATTCCGTGATTTCGGCCATTCAGTTTGTGCGGGCAGTTAACTAGGGAGGAGTAGCTCTTGTAGCATTTTTGGAGGTTCGTCTTTCTAGGTTATCACTTGGGGAAGTGCCGGTAGTGGCATAGTTCGAGGATGTGTTTCTTGTTGAGCTTCATGGAGCACCTCCTATATGGGAGATTGATTTCTCGATTAAGTTAGTGCAAGAGGCTAGGCCGTTGTCACTTCCTCCTTTTAGGATGGCACCAAAAGAGTTGGCCGAACTCAAAGTACAATTGCAGGAACTGTTGGAGCAAGGGAATATTAGACCCTGTTCTTCACCATGGACCGCGTCGGTGTTGTTTGTGAAGAAGATAGACGATAGTATGTGGTTGTGCATAGACAACCGACATTTGAATTAACTGACTGTCAAGAATAAGTATCTGATTCCTCTGATAGATGACCTGTTCGACCAGTTGGTGGGGTCAGTGGTGTATTTTAAGTTGGACTTGAAGTCAGGTTACTATTAGTTGCGGATTTGAGATGAGGACATACCCAAGACAGCTTTTGGTACGAGGTATGGTCATTTCGAGTTCTCGGTGATGCCATTCGGGTTAACGAACGCACCATCAGTATTCATGGATTTGATGAATCGAGTATTTTGGGAATACTTGACTCTTTTGTAGTTGTCTTTATTGACGACATTCTGGTTTACTCTAAATCGGAGGTGGAGCATGAGACTCACTTCAGAGTAGTCTTGTAGGTGTTGAGAGAGAACCAGCTTTACGCAAAGTTCTCGAAGTGTGAGTTCTGGACTAAGAAGGTGGAATTTTTGGTCCATATGATTAGTGGTGATGTGGTGGCGGTAGATCTGGCAAAAGTTGAAGCAATCCGGGATTGGCAGATTTTGAGAACCGTGGCGGATGTCCAAAGTTTCCTTGGACTATCCGGGTACTATAGAAGGTTTGTGGAAAGTTTTTTGCAGAAAGCTCTTCCCCTCGCTTCTCTAACTCTTAAGGACTAGAAGTTTGTGTAGAATCCGTAGTGCAATCAGGCGTTTGACACCCTGAATGTAAGGCTGATGACAACTCTAATCCTAAGTCTGCCAAAAGGGACTAAAGGATTTTAGATTTTCAGTAACGCATCAGGATGTGGTTTGGGTTCTGCGTTGGTGCAACATGGCAGTGTGATAGCCTTTGGGTCTAGGCATTTGAAGCCTCACGAGAGGAATTAACCCGTACATGACTTGGAATTGGCGATGGTAATTTTTGCGTTGAAGTTGTGGCGGCACTATGTGTATGGTGCAAAGGTGGAGATCTTCACGGACCACAAAATCCAGAAGTATCTTCTAGATCAGAAGGACTTGAATATGTGGCAGCGCAGATGGGTCGAGTTCCTTGGAGACTACAAAGTGGCGATTCAGTATATGTCAGGCAAATCCAACGTGTTGGTAGATGCCTTGAGTAGAAAATACTCTGGACAAGAGGGTTGGATCAAAGCTCATGATGAATGGTTGGTGCGGGACTGGGAGTCCCTTGGAATTGAGTGTGTAGCCAGACACGAGTCTAGTACGGCTCGGTTGAACTAGATTGAGTTGCAAAATGACTTAATCGATCGTTTTTGGGAAGCGACTAATTTGGATGTATAGTTCCAGCCATTCATGGTGGGAGATCAAAAGGATGAATGTTGCGCCTGGGAGATGATTGTTGGGATCCTGAGGAAGGACAGAAGGATATGTATACCGCAGTTCCGCAAGTTCCGCGAGGAGTTGATGTTTTAGGCTCATTTTACGAAGTACTCCATTCACCAAGGCAATACAAAGATGTACTTGGATATGAAGAAATCCTTTTGGTGGCCTGGTCTGAAGCGGGACATAGCTTTGTACGTGAGTCGGTGCCAAACTTGCGCCTCATTAAAGGCTGAGTGTCAGAAGCCGGGCGGGTTCCTGAAGCGTCTTCCGATTCCCGAATGAAAATTTGATGACAACTCCATGGATTTTGTGCATGGCTTACCTCGATCACAATAGGAAAACGATGCAATTTGGGTGATCGTAGATTTCTTGACCAAAGTGGCTTATTTCATCCCAAATTGGAAAATAGGACAGCATGGAGAAGCTAGTAGAGTTGTATCGTCGCAACATTGTGCGGCTACATGTGATTCCTAAGAATATTATTAGTGATCGAACCGGCAACAGTGCTGATAGAAGAGGACTTGAGGACGAAAGGCTGTCCGGTCAGTATAGAGGACTCAAAAGTTCGGCAGTTACGGAACAAAGAGGTCAAGCTCGTAAAGGTGCGTTGGGACAACTACGGGAGGGACGAGTTCTCTTGGGAGCGAGAGCAAACCATGCGCGAAGATTATCCTGTGATGTTTGTATAATATTGATTGGAACAATATTCGTTAGTTGCAACCGTGTTTTGAGACGTTGCAATGTTTTTCTTGTTGTTTGCCTTAATGAAAATGGTTTGTGTAAAGTTGTTGTAATAATGTTTAAATTTGTAGCAACAATTTTATTGCTGTCTTCCTGCATGAAGATTAATTTCGGGGACGAAATTCTTGTAAGGGGGGAAGAGTTATAACACCCCAAATTTGAGGAACCAGAGCATTTTGATGAAATTATGGGATCGTCGAAGGCCGTTCGACAAAAGTTTAACTCTGGCCATTCGACGAAAGTCAAACTCTGGCCATTCGACGAAAAGTCGAACACTGTCGGTTCGACGACAGTCGAGCTCAGGGCCATTCTTCGAGCTGAGGTCCATTCGTCAAACTCAGGCCATTCGACGAATTCTTAGCAGTTCGACTAAATTGCCGAAATGCGGGGTTTCGTAGATTGATTTCTTAGCCGTTTGATTTAACATCAAAGTTGAGCTTGGACCCCAGGATCATCTGCCCAAAGGGATTTAGTAGGGCCTAACGGTTCTATCCCTCATTTGTTCTCATTTTGGAGTTGACTAAGGGTTTTAGAGTTGGAGAGCAGAGGAGGAGGAAGGAAGCTTTCTCTGCCATTGACGGAGCTTCAGAGCTCCGATCATCGTTCCGAGGCCAGATCTGTGGAGAGGATGTTGAGGGGCTCGTTTTCACCCGTTCAAGGCAAAGATTCTATGGCTAGGAAGAGGGGTTGTATGATAATGACAATTCTCCTCTTGGTTTTAGGATGCGTGCATGGAATCTACTATTTTTTTGTGCTTCCTTTCAAGCATTTTAGGTACCGGATATCTCAAGTTAGAGGGACTCGGGTTGTCATGGCTCAAGAGGAGCCACCGGGTTGATTATGTCCATCGTCGACATGATTTTGCATTAGAAATCCGCTCCGATAGTGGATTAAGAATGTTGGGTGAAGCCGTAGTCGCGACCGTTAGTCCGACTCTGTGATGTTGCATAGCGAGCCTTAAGGATTTTTCTAGAAATCCGTTGCGGTAAGATATCGTTTGTGATGTATGTCTCCCTTATTTCATGCAAGTACGTGTAGTCGGTACCGGACAAGGTTGCACGGGAATGTTACAGTACGAAAGGTTGATTAGGGTGACAAAGCTATGTGTTGTGATGTGCGAAGGCTTGACTTGTCTCCATGGTCGGCTAGCTAGCCCTTGACCTGCAAGTCAAGTGTGGAGAGTGTCTCGGCGAGACAAGTCCCCTTCTGTGAAACTGACGAGAATGCCAAGCATTGGGCAAGCATGGGCAATGAATCCCACGAGCGGGTGGGGTCCTGCAAGGGTTCTTAGCATCGGTTTGTTTGTTTGGATGGCGGAATCCTGACGTGAGAAGTAAAAGTTTGCAAGCAAGCCCGGTTTTTGAGACCCACGAGCGGGTGGGGCCTTGGCAAGAGTTTCGTGAAGTAGCTTGAATGCTTTTTGAGTAAATTGGAAGTACCCATGTGTTTGTGGCTTAAATGCCGAAGGGGAAAATGGAAGTACTTGATTGATGATGCATTATGATTTGTTAGATTCATACGCTTTAGGGTGCCTTGGGTGAAACCCAGGTTTGCATACATTTTGCATTGTAGGCCCCTTTTACTATATGATCAACGTAGAAAAATGTTTGTTGCGTGAGACATCCAAACTTGTCTAACTGCTTTACATGTTTTTTTTGTATTGCATATGAAGTGCTGACCTGCAGGGTGATGGAGTGCCCCAGGGTCCGCTAGGAATGGCCAGGAGGAGATGTGTTGGTTACACAGTTGAGGTCAGGCTTTGCTGACCCACGTTACAACAAATTTTTATAGGGCAAGGATCGCAAGCAGGAGAAAGCTCGCCGGCAAAAAAGGCCTAAGCCTCATGAAGTGAACCTTTATTTGCTTATATTTTGAAGCTATGATATGACCCTTGAGTTGAAATCCGGCTTTCCTGCCGAGTTAGCCTAGGAGTGCATTCACACATTGATAGGATTGTTATTCAGTTTTGGACTCATGTTGTGTAAGGCCTTAAGGCCATTTGGATACTCCTGGTTTGGTGGATAACTTGTAGTTTTATTTGTATGTTTCCTCTATCTTATTCTGAGTTTTGAGTAGGGTAGTTTTATATCATCTTTTAATGTTTAAGCTGTGGCATCTGTATGTTGTGGGGCCCTGACCGGAACCATATTATACGGTCATTACAGGGGAGGCATTACAAGCCCAATCATTCTTTAAGATCTGTGCAAATCTTGATGAATTAAACTTTATATTATATGTATATTTCAGTCACATAATTTTACCTGTATTGGAATTTAAATTAAAAATACTTAGAGGCCTTTTCAGAAAAAGTAGTCAACTTGAAACTTATAGCCCCATGAGCCTATTTTATTTTAAAATTAGTTTGACCCAATTTGTAGTTTAGGTCAGACCTCAACACTCATTTTGGTGTGATCCATACAAAGGGTTGAACAGAGATTTATTGGGGAGCCTCCATCAATCCTGACCTCCAAATGACTTGACATATGGATCATGGGACATTCATATCTAGACCTATAACATATCCAAAAATGAGAATTTTTGGAAAACTTTTTTCTAAAGGTTTGGTAAACATTTTATTTTTCATGTATGGGTTAATTAATGGGTCTAATGACCTCGAAATCCCCCCAAATTTTTGTGAGTTGTCCTCTGGATCAATATAGGACTCTGTATAAAATTTAAGCCCATTTGGAGATGATTTGATTTGGAATTTAACAAACCCTAACCTTGGCCTAAAAGGGTTATTTAGGTCAAAGTGTCCCTTGTGGGTATTGAGTGACCAAATCACCTCAACAGAGGTTGAAACTTGGGTCACTAATTCGTTATGACAATAAACACCTTCACATGGAGTTTGGGGTGGATTATGGTAGATTTTCCCTTGGACCCTAGTTCAAACCCTAAGGTTGAACTCTTGGGATTTGTGAAGGACATAGGGGGATATATCCTTGTATGGACTTGGTGTTTATTCCATGTGATCTTAGGCTGGTGCAATGCCCTAGGAAGGAATTTGGTGGTATTTGGACACATGCATGCCACTTTAATCACTTGGAAATTATTTAGGTCTATACATCTTATGGAAAAATTAAGGGGTCCTATGACCTTGGATCTTCATGAGATTTTGGTAGGGGTAATTTTATAGTAATACTAATCTCTAAAATTTGTTATAAGATGTTTATATAACAGTAGCTCATACTTGTACATATAACATTCATCTTGCCCTATTGATGATATTGAAGTAACCATGGTTAAATTAACTTAGAATGTTATGAAACTTTTGCAATGCTGATTAAATATCATTTAGATGCACTAGTAAGTCATTTGGAATAATTGGACATTTCCTCTTAGTACTTCAAGTGTAAAGTGAACTAGTGCACCTTATTTTGATAAATAGATAATAAATACTATATCTTGCTGGAAAATTGGGTTACTTGGCTAGATAACTTTTTAGGGCATACTTAGAAATTATTACATGTTGTTTGGATGAGTTTACAAGAATGTTTCTTCACAAAGTGCACTATCATGGATTTATTTGAGTTATTTTTCTATATAGCTTACTGACCATAGAATTACATGAAACTTAGACAGTAATGTTTTATGATCATAATAAGGCTCTAATAAATTTTGATTACTTTTTAGACTATGAATTGTGGTACTCCCTTCATTACCTCTAATTATTTGAATTACCTTAAATTAATTATTTCGGGGCTAGTACATTTATAAAAATTTGTGAAACTTGGTATTCCCTGATATTTTGGCATCATATAGTATTCATAATTTTTTGGGTGGCCATAACTTAAGGAAATCTAGTACTTCATGTTCAAAATTACCCATGGCCTAATATTTTGGAAAATTAAGTAAATGTCAAATTAATTAGGAAAATTACAAGTTTTTGTATTCAGTCTAATTATATCATGATAGACCACCAATAATTATTTTAGGGCACTTGGATGAATATTTGAAGGGGTCACCATTCATGCACACCATATAACTCAGTTGGTTTGCATATAGTAAAAACTGCAGAATTATGATAACATGTGAAATGGACATAGGTAGATAGGGTTAATAGTATAATAATTTTGGTGAAGTGAAAATGGGTCCATCATTAGGAGTTGTATTGTGAAGAGTGTTGGGTTGACTAGTGTTAAATGGTGTTCGGGATCGACAAAACATCGTCCTTCCTGTGGAGTGAGAGAGTCAAAATACACTAGGGTTAGATTAAGTATAACTTTAAATGGGGTTGGCTATGGGTAGATACCAATAATAATAAGTACCTTGTGAAAGGGGGTTTTGGGTTTCAGCCCATCATAGTCCTAGTGTCCTGGAGAGCCCTTTACAGGGAACGCCCTGGGCAGTCCAAGGGTAACATAAGCCGTAAGACTAAATGGAATACAAGAGTAATTAGAAATACTCTTGGATTACTCTTACACTCTCACTCCCCGGTGTTGTTGGAGTTAGGTTGGGTCTCACGAGCGGTATGCTCGATGGTTTTGGTGATGAGCAGGTTAGCCCGGCGAGCTGATGGCTCGGTAGATATTTGTTACAGACCGGTTAGTCCGGGGATCTTTGACTCGGGGGGAAATACATTAATATTGCATGTGCATAAAATATAAGGTGGTGGGTAATTGAATTAGAGAGTCGTCGCACCGACAACAATACATTGACTCGGCAAGTGTGGTTTAGTACTTAGCCAAATAAAGTCCGGTGCGCCAGCCGACAAGAGTACGCAGGAGCTCCGCTTAGTGCACCAGTGTTGAGGAGTATGATAGGTCTTACTGGTAGTGCTGATACCAGTCTAGAGGTGGGCGAGCCCCAACCCGCCACTTCCGTTTGCCACTACGGAGGTATCCTGGGAGGTTAGGCTCCAAAAAGGGGGAACTAAAGGTCTGTGTGCACATAGTCGTGTGTGTGAGTTGCACTTGCATGTTCATATCATAACATACTTGCATGACATAGCATAATTATTGCATATAACCCTTGACACATTTTGTATAAATTAGTATGGGACACTTTATATAATAGGCCTTGCAAAATGACCCCTTGTTCTATAGGTTTGTATGGGCATTCCTATAGGTCATGGTTACTTACTTAGTTTACCCTCTTGTACTTTTACTTGCTCACCTTGTTCATGTGTATACTCATATTGCTTACCTACTATTTGCTTACTTATAATTGTTGTGGTTTTATATTCATGATTGACTAGTTCCGCCATCACCTACTTTCTTTGTACTCCCCACCTTCATTACCTTCCCTTTCCTTCTCCCCGCTTGGTGCCTAGGAGCCATTGGGGGAGGGGTGGGGGATGATAAGACTTAGTCTTTTTGACTAACGGTCGTTGACCTAATCATTTTAGGGGATCGTGGAGCCGAACCTGGAAATGCAGACCCAGAAGTTGGTGCGCTTGGAGACGAGATAGTCTAGCACGGGAGTTTAGGCAGCAGGGACAGTGAGTCCAGATCATTAGTTGTTACTATAGATTTGCTTTCACGTTGAGTGACTTGTAGTGAGGATCATGATGTATCGGGTAGGAGCCCTCTTATTAGTACTTTGATGTATAATTACTGTGGACTCTCCCTTCGTGGGGATTTATTTTATTTTCATGTGATTTCTAGTGGACTAGTATTTGAGTTCTTCTTTACTCTTTGTACTAACTCTTCTCTTCTGCGATCGGTATGGCCGGAAGGATTGGCGTTTTGTAATGATGACCTTATCGGGTGTGTTGGTGTCAGCACAAAGCGGTGATTCTGGGCATAAGACCCTGCTGGTTTTGCAAAAAAAGGGGTCTTACATTGGCCTTGACTAACAAACTATTAGTAAGGTGGGAGGGATAGTGGATGTACCCATACACTAGGGAACCACTATAAATAATTTGAGTGCTGATTGTGTGTTCTTGAAAGCAAACCTAAACTAATCACAACTCACCTAAGTCAAAAGAAATCCCTAAAAGGAATAAAAACCTATTCACCCCCTCTAGGTGTTTAGCTAATCTTGAATCTATAGACTTTTAAGTGGTATCATAGGGAGGTTGCTCAAAAATGGACTTAATAGTCTGTTTTGATCTCCAGGAGTAGCTACTGATATTCCTTATGGGATCAGGAGATAAACCATAAGGATTTGGGTTCTATGAAGCTCCCAATCTGCAGGAAAGTAAATTTTTGCATTTGGAAGAAAGGGTCAGGCTGCTCATGGAAGCATCTGACCCAAGGATTTTCATTACTGTTTAAGAGGGACCTTTCCTCCCCATGAAGGTCTCAGTTATTGATGCAACTCTCCAGACACCTAAGAAATATTTTGAAATGACCAAGGATGAGGTCATACTAGTAACTATGGACAAGAGGGCATAGTACATCATAGTGAGTGACATTGGTGATTCAACATTCCAAAACATTGTTCACTGTAAAACTTCCAAGGAAATGTGGAACACATTGATTATCAACAAGGAAGGCACGAAATATGTCATGGATGACATAAATTCCCTACTTAACTAAGAGTATAACCCCTTTAGACAGAGCAAGAAAGATAGCATAGCTGAGTGCTATTAAAAGTTCTTCAGAGTGGTAAATGGGTTGAGGACCTATGGGAGAGTCTTCAACAACTTTGAGCTGAATGGCAAGTTCCTCAGATCTCTAACAAGAGACTGCGATAACAAGATATGTGTCATTAGAGAGGTGGCCAAGCTAGCTGAAACTCCTCTATACATTGTTTGGAAAGCTACTTTTCTATGAGATGCAACTATCGTCCAGAAAGGATGAGGAGACCTCCAACAGAGCTCAAGCCAAGGAAGAGTAAGGAGAGGATTTCCTCTCCCTCTAGAAGGCCTGCTGATTCAGATAGCTTTGAGTCAAGCTCATCTGACTGCAATATGTCAGATGGGGAGTTTGTTGCCTTCTCTAGGTTGTTCAAAAAGATGATGAAGAGAAGGTAGTGGAAGAACAAACCATCCTCCTCTTCATATAACAAGAGTGATAACCACCAGTCTGATAAGATATTCTCCAAGGGAGACAGGTATAATTCAAAACCCAGCAAACAGTTTTCCTCTAATATTGTTTGTTACTGTTATAGCAAGGCTGGGCATGTGATTGCTGATTGCCCAGTCAAGAGGAAAGAGCAGAAGAATAAGAAGCCTATAATGGGTTGTTTATTATAGTTGCTGATGAAGAAGATGTGGACTATCCTACTACTTGGATAGGAATCAGAGCCCCTATTTCACTCTCAGATAGTGATACTGAAGTGGATGAAGATGTTGGTGGTTGCTATGGGCTAATGGCGATGTCATATGAAGAATCCAGCAAGGATCAACATGGCCCAAATAAGTTACATTCTCTGCCTAGCACCTCCTCTGATTCGGACTATGAGACAAGTCCTAATTCTGATGCATCCTCATCATGTGATGAGGATGGGTTAGAATCTGAGGAAGATGTCAGTTAATTGTTTGACAAGTATGGTGCACTTCTGGTTGCTTTGAAAAGGAGTAAGAGATTTGCCAAGAAACAAGCTGAGGAGATTATCTCCCTACTGCTAGCTGCTTCCCTGCTGTCTGAGTCAACATCCTAGATGGATCAGAAGATGAGGGAAGTAAGCCAACAGAATGCCATTTTATTCATCCAAATTGGGACCATCAACCAGAAGAACACTATCATTATAGACCTTGAGGAAAAGCTCCTTAAAGAGAAAAAGATAGTGGCTGAATTTAGCAAGCCAAAGACTGTGCTGCCACTAATTGAATACTTTACCTCTCAAAAGGATAAGAGATGTTTGGGGTATAAGAACCAATTTTTTTTTCTTTTAAACCACCGGGGTCTTATGCCCAGAACCGCCGCTTTGTAGTGACACCAACACACTCGGGAAGGTCATCACTACAAAACATCGATCCTGCCGACCATACCGATCGCAAGAACAGTAGAATAAATATAAGAGTACATGAGTAAAATGAAACTCAATACTAGTCCACCAGAATCACATATATATAAATAATTCTCCATGAAGGAGAGTCAACAGAAATGATAAAGCAAAGTACTAAAGAGGGCTCCTGCCCGATACATCAAAATCCACACTACAAATCACTCAATCGCGGAAGCAAATCTATAATATATACTAACGATCAGGACTCATTGTCCCTGCTCCCTGAACTCCAGTGCTAGACTGTACCATCTCCTAGCGGACCGACCTCTAGGTTGCATCTCTTGGTTCGGATCCACGCTCCCCTAAAATGATTTGGTCAACGACCGTTAGTCTAAAATACTATGTCCTATCATCCCCCACCCCTCCCCCGTGGCTCCTAGGCACCGAGTGGGGAGAAGGAAAGGGAAGGTAATGAAGACGGAGAGTAACAAAGGTAAGCAGGTTGCGGCAGAACTAGTCTATCATGAGTTCATAAACAGAGCAAGTATATGTAAGCAGTTATTGGTAAGCAGTATTAGTATACACAAGAACAAGTGAGTATGTATAGTATGAGAAGGTAAACTGAGTAAGCAACCATGACCTATAAGAATGCCCATACAAACCTATAGACAAAGGGGTCATTTTGCAAGGACTATTGTATAAAGTGTCCCATACCGTTTTATACAATAGGTGTCAGGGGATATATGAAATGATGATGCTATGAAATGCAAGTATGTTATTATGTGAATCATGCAAGTGAAACACACACACTTGACTCTGTGCACACAGACCTTTAGTTCCCCCTTTCTGGAGCATAACCACCCATGAGACCTCCGTAGTGGCAACAGAAGCGGTGCGTTGGGCCTCGCCCGCCTCTAAACCGGTATCAACACTACCAGTCAGACCTATCGTACGCCTCAATGCTAGTGCACTAAGCGTAGCTCCTGCGAACTCTTGCCGGCTGTGCACCGGACTTTATTTGGCCAAGTGGTAAACCACACTTGCCGAGTCAACATATTTGTGTCGGTGTGACGACTCTCCAATACCGAAGACCCACCACCTTATATCTTATGCACATGCAACCTTAATATACTTTTCCACTGAGACAAAGCTCCCCGGACTATCCCGTCCGTCACAATTATCTAACGAGCCATCGGCTCGCCGGGCTAACCTACCCATCACTAAAATCACCGAGCCTTCCGCTCGCGAGACCCAACCTAACTCCCACATAACGGGGGAGTGTGAGTGTAAGTGAAATCCTAGTTATACTAGTTACTCTTAAACATAAATTATTCTTACGGTTTAGGTTAGCCCAGGACTGCCCAAGGTTTTCTTGGTGAAGGGCTCTCATAGGGCACTAGGAACGATGATGGTAGCTGAAACCCATCATTCCCTTTCGCAAGACACTTACCCATCATTCCCTCTAGCGAGCCTTCCGCTCGCGAGACCCAACCTAACTCCCACAAAACGGGGGAGTGTGAGTGTAAGTGAAATCCTAGTTATACTAGTTACTCTTAAACATAAATTATTCTTACGGTTTTGGTTAGCCCAGGACTTCCAAGGTTTTCCCGGTGAAGGGCTCTCACGTGGCACTAGGAACGATGATTGTAGTAGAAACCAATCATTCCCTTTCACAAGACACTTACTATTATTAGTTATTACCTAATTCCTGATCCCCTTTAATATTATACTGGATATAATCCTTGTGTATTTTGACTCTCTTTATCTCCACAGGGAAGACGATCTTTCGTCGATCCCGAGCACCACCTAACACTAGCCAACCCAACATCCCCTCATCATGACTCTTAACGAAGCTCACTTTTTTATCTTACCAAAT
The DNA here is from genome assembly GCA_039513925.1 of Platanthera zijinensis. Taxonomy (NCBI): domain Eukaryota; kingdom Viridiplantae; phylum Streptophyta; class Magnoliopsida; order Asparagales; family Orchidaceae; genus Platanthera; species Platanthera zijinensis. The sequence continues at coordinate 46,899,252 of CM077083.1, forward strand.
CAGCATACATTACTCCCCACTTCCTATGACCATCCCCCATATTATCACAATTTTCGCAGTTTTATTAAATTGTAGACCAATATATGATGTACATGATAGGAGGTACTCCAAATTTTCATCCAAATGCTATAATATAATTATTTTGGGTATGTCATGACACATTTAGCCAAAATTCAGAAACTTATAATTTTACTAATTAATTTAACATTTATTTGATTTTCCCAAATGTTAGGCCATGGGTAATTTTGAACATGAAGTACTAAATTTCCTTAAGTTATGGCCACCCAAAAATCATGATCACTATAAGATGCCAAATAACAGAGAATATTAAGTTTCACAAACTTTCATAAAAGTATTAGCCCCTAAATAATTAATTCAAGATAATCCAAATAATTAGAGTTAATGAAGGATGTACCATAAATTATAGTCCAAAAATTATATAAAAATTACAGGAGCCTTATAATTATCATAAAACACCACTGACTAAGTTTCATAAAATTCCAAGATTAGTGAGCCATGTATAAAAATACTTCAAATAATTCCATTAAAGTGCACTTTGTGAAGCAACATTCTTATAAACTCATCCAAATGACATGTGATAAATTTTCTAGACTTCATTATGCCCTAAAAAGTTCTCTGGCCAAGTAACACAATTTTCTAGCAAGATATAATATTTATTATGTACTTATCAAAGTATGGTGTACTATTTCACTTAACACATGAAGTACTAAGAGGAAATGCCTAAATAATCCAAATAATTTAATAGTGCCTCTAAATGATATTTAATTAACATTGCCAGAGTTTCATATCATTCTAAGTTAATCTAACCATGGTTACTTCAAAATCATCAAAAAGGACAAGGTTGAGATTATACCTACAAGTATGAGCTACTGTTTCCTAAACATCCTATACTAAATCTCATAGGTCAATAACACTATATAGTTACTTCTACCAAAATCCCATGAAGATCCAAGATCATATGACCCTCCTATATTTTCATAAAAGGTATAGGCCTAAATTATCCCTAATTAGTTTAAGTTGTGTGCCTAAGTCTAAGTGTCGCCAAATTCCTTCCTAGGGTATTTCACCACCCTATGATCACATGGACTAAACACCAAGCCCATGCAAGGACATATCACCCCATGTCCTTCACAAATGCCCAATGTTCAACCTTATGATTTGAACTAGGTTTCTACTACAAATCCACCCTAATCCCCCCTAAACTCCATGTGAGGGTATTTCAACTAACCATGGAGCTCTGGCCCAAGTACCAACCCCTTTGGGTGAGAATTGGCCCCTCTATGCCCCAAAAACTCTTTTGCCCTAAATTACCCTTAAGGGGCCAAACTTTGGTCTCACCAAAACCTATTCAAATCTAACTCAATTGGGTTGATATTTTTATCATGGTCATGCCAAGACCCTAAGAGTTAGACACCAAAAGCTTGGTGGTTTTATAAGTCAGTAGACCCCATAAATAGTTCATACATTGATTATTAAATTTCTACAAAATTTTAGGAAAATGTTTTCCAAAAATTCCCATTTTTGGATATGTTTTAGGTATAGGCAAGAGTGACACCTGTTAACCCCAAAATCCGCAACATATTCAGCAGGATAGATACTTCTCTTCTTCTAGCGGACTCAACTTTCTCAGTCCGCGCATGTCGTCAAGACCTTGCAGATGCAGGATTTCACAAGCAGCGGACTCTGGGGCCAGTCTGCATAGGTCGCCCGACCAGAGTTCATGCCTCATTTAGCGGACTCGATCCTCCAGTCCGCCCACTTCGCCTAGCCTCAATCAGCTTCCAGATCACCCGCCAGCTCTTCACAATGATCCAAGAGTCAGTCCGCCCAGGTCGCGGACCTTTAGTCGGGATAGCGCCCTACAGCTAGAGGGAAGCACCAGCTCGCGAGTCCAGTCCGCCCCTCTTGTGCGGGCTGCTTGTTTTCTCTTTTTTGATTCCCGTCACTGCTGCCCGGTTCTCCTGTACCCCGTGCAGCTGTTTATCTTAGCCCTGCCCATTTGGGCAGGCCCCCAAACCTATAAATAGGGGGGAGCAGTGCACCCATGAGGAGGACGGGAGCTCAGAGGCCCATTTAGTTAAGGCTGTGGACTTGGATCTCAGACTTTTGCGGCCTCGAATTTTTCTTGATCACCTTTTTTCCTTGGTCCATTAGTAAACTATTGCTTGCAGTTTCCTTCTCTCTTTTTTCCTTTTTGCCAGAACTTGAGAGCGCATTTTCTGCATCAACATCAACACGCGACCTTCAGATTTAAGCTATCGTTGAAGTTCACGGACCGAGATGTCAGATCGCCGATCATCTCATTATCATGCCCGCTCAGGTCGCTCGAGCTCCTCTAACGACCTATTAGACGCGCTTGATCGATCCCGTAGAGAGGCTGAGCAGTCCCGGAGAGAGACCGACAAGCGCCTTGATGCGATCAGCCAGGCTCTGGTCGCGCTCACTCAGCGACTCGATCAGCCTAAGGTGGTCTTCTCGGATGAGCCAGTCCACAACACCCCAGTCCGCCAAGCGCCAGCTGCGATGCCACTGCCAGCGAGCTCGCCCATCCAGCCCGTAGCTCCACCGTGGCCTCAGGCCGACGAGTTCGCTCCACTTATGGATTTATTCCGCGAAGTAGCCAGGGGAAGTCCAGCTCGCCGACTTAACTTTGTGGAAGATAACCAAGTCGTGCGACCTCCTGCGATTTTTGCAATAGCTCAAGCCGGGGAGTCCCCTTTTGTTGATAAGATCCGTCAGGAGCAGGCTCTTAATAAGTTCAGAGAATATCGCATCCCATTCTACACTAGAGAAAGAGATCTGATCGCTCATCTCCAGGCTTTTGAAGATGTTGTAGCAATGAGGTGCTTATTAGATGGTTTGAAGTGCAAGTTCTTAGTAACCACTTTCGACGGCCAGGCCCGAGAATGGTTTCATGAAATATATCCCGGATCCATCGCCAGTTTTTGCTGAGTTACGCCAAGAGCTCCTGCTAAGGTTTGCTACTTCCAGGAAGAGGAGCTTCCCTCTTCAAGATCAAGCAAGTAGACAATGAGTCGGTAGCAAAATTTGTAGATCGCTTCTAGAGGGAGAAGCTGGGGGTCAGGAATTGGATCCTGAGTTCTATAAGATCGCCCTAATTAATGGACTCAAAGAAGGGCCATTGAAGTTTGAAGCAACCCCCAAAGATCCGGCCACATTCTAGGATGTGATAACCTTAGCTAATACCTTTATATAAGGAGAGAGTGCCAACCCTTCTTATGTATCCAATTTAACGGCGAAGACAGAAAAGAAAGACAACACAAATTCCCTTACAACTAATCGAACATCCAGACCCCCATTACTAGAGTATCAGCCTCCAGCGCACAGGGGAAGAAATTTTCGACACAAGCGGCCTTATCAAAATCATCAACAATTTCATGGGCAAAAACCACCGTTGGCCGCTACCCCTGCTCCTGTTGCTCCTCGAATCCTGCCCGTCCTTCAAATTTGGGACGACTCATCTTTAGATGATCAGCAGAACAATGGTCCCCTGGAAGAGGTCGCTACTATGGGTTGATGATAGATGAAGTTCTCCAGGTTCTGCAGAAAAAGGCTGAGTTCAAGAAAGAATTCCAGAAGGCAGAGGGAAAGATTCGAAACACAGATCTTTTTTGTGCATTCCATAAGGAAAAAGGGCACCCAATTGAAGATTGCAGAGCTCTCTGATAGCTTGTGGAGAGACTGCTTGCCGCAGGGAAGATGAAGGGCCTCGGAGTAAAAGAGGCTTCATCAAAGTCGTCGACCTCTAAAGGCAAGGAGGTGGTCGAAGTCTCTTGGGAAAATGAGGACACTGAGAGAGTGGGATACTCTGGCAACATTAAGATTGGAGAGAGCGTCGATGCAGACGACGTGGGCGTCCTCGAGGATCTCTTTTGCATCCATGGAGGAGCGGGTGAAGAATCAAGCAGAAAGTCTTCCTTGGCAAGGATCTCATGACATGAGGTAGCCATGAATTCTATAGCTCACCCAATGGAAATTGTTACTTTTGGTTCAGACGATCTCCCAAAGACAGCCAACCCTTTCAACGACGCAGTCGTAATCAGAGCAGTCATTGAGAACTATACAATTCCAAGAATTTTGTTGACACTGGAAGTTCGGTTAAACTTATATTCAAGAGTGCTTATGAGGCCCTAAGGTCCAAAAAAACTTTCCTCTCCACCGAAGGGCCACTATATGGCTTCGTGGGCGAGAAGAAAGAAGTTGAAGGGAGTGTTAAACTCTCAGTGATGCTCGAGGGGGGGGGGGTGTCAAAGCTTATCACGTTCGTGATAGTTGATGCGGCGAGCAGTTATTGCGCCATCTTTTGAAGACCTCTTCTTAATGAATACCGAACAATAGTTTCCACCTATCATTTGGTGATCAAGTTTATGGCAGGAGGAATGCAGTACCAAGTTAGAAGCAACCCAAGGGAGGCACGAGAGTGCTACGTCAAAACAGTCAACATGATCGAGCAAATGCCTCCCCAAGCGGCTCTAGTCGCTGCCTTAGAAGAAAAAGCTCCCCAAGAAGAGGCCAAAGATCAGGAGGAAATCCAAGAAGGAGTTCACCTGGAGCCTGCACAAGCAACCCAAGGTATCCAAATTGGAGCAGGTGAAGAGAGAAGACTTACAATCAACTCGGAGCACCCCGAAGAGGAAAAAGAAGAGTTGATCGCTTGCTTGCTAAAGAACCTGAATGTCTTCGCCTGGGCTGCGGAAGACATGCTAGGAGTGGATCCTGATGTAGCTTACCATCACCTCAATATCACTCCCGACTTTAAACCTGTTCAGCAAAAGAAGCGGGAGGTGGCAACGAAGCTAGCCGAACCAATCAAGGAAGAGGTTGCGAAGCTTCTAAAAGCTAAGTTCATTCGTGAAATCCAATACCCAGATTGGGTATCCAACGTTGTAATGGTAAAGAAGCTGGGGGGAAAATGGAGGATGTGAGTTGATTTTACCAAGTTAAATAAAGCATGCCCCCAAAGATTGTTATCCGCTACCTCGAATAGATGGTTTAGTAGATTCTGCGGTTGGATATCCCTTTATGAGTTTTTTAGATGCATTTTCTGGTTATCACCAGATTAGGATGCATAAGCCTGACATCCCCCATACATTTTTTATCACAAACGATGGTTGCTACTATTATCTAGTGATGCCCTTTGGATTAAAAAACATAGGCGCTACCTATCAACGCATGATGGACTTTGTGTTTAAAGAACAAAAAGGAGAGAATCTTAAAGTATATGTCGATGACCTTCTTATTAAAAGTAAAACCTTCTGTTGGAACACCCTATTACTAATTTGGGTAAGGATCACTATGCTTGTCTTAGGAATCCCAGTTGACCTAGTTGTATAGTTGAGAAGGTCAACATTAGAATGAGTCTAGGGCTTAGAACTTAGGTTTGGAGCTGCCCCCAGGACCATTCCAAGATCAAGGTTGAAGAGCTAAGTCTAAGGCAATTTTCGTCGAGCTCAGGTCGACGAATCGTCGAACTCCGTTCGACGCTCTCTGAGCTCAACTTCAATAAATCGTCGAACTCCGGTCGACGATCTTCGAGCTCAGATCGACTATCTGCTTTTGGCTAGCTTCTGCTTAGTCGTCGAACCCCCCTCGACTATCTTCTAGCTCAGTTCGACGATCCCTCCTTCAAGTTATTTCTCAGGTCGCTGAGCTCGGTTCGACGATCTTCGAGCTCAGATCGACGTTTTTTGTCTGCTTGTCTCATTTCATCTCTGAGCTTAGTTTGACGATCTTAGAGCTCAGATCGACGTTTTTTTAGAGAGATCGACGCTTTCAGGAATTCAAATGCTGCTGTTCTTTGGAATGTTTTTGAATATTATCAGCATTTATGTCAGAAGATCTCCCAGCCGTTTGTCTTTATTCTAGAGCAAGTTTCAAGGAATTATTCAGAGAATGTTTGCTGGACTTTCCTCTAGAAGACAAGACTCTTTTTGGAAGACATTTATGACTCCCAACGGCTAATTTGGACAAGGAAACTTCAGAAAATTTCAATTCCTCTCTTCTGTTTCTTAAGATATACAGAATACACAAGAGAAAAGATATACACAGATTGACAAGAAAGAAAGTGAACACACAGAATAGAGAATACTGATAGCAGAAGAACAACAGAAGAACTGTGACTTCAAAAATCTTCTTGCTGACTGAAAAGTGTTCACAATCTCATCTCAGAACTCCAGACACCTCATTTTTCAGCCTTCTTGCTGAAACCATCCTTTGCTAGAGATCAAAGTTCTGAAGACCTATCACCCTAGAGCAAAGCTTCTTTTCCTGAACCTTTCTACATCTCAGGGGGAGCTTTGACATCATCAATCCACTTGTGCTTCTCTCATTTGATTGAGAACAGAGAAGACACCCTTCACTCTTATTTTTCTTTTCCTGCTGTAAAAAGGTTCTTGAACTCCCTTCAAAAGATCTGTCTGGTTCTGAGAGCCTTGTCAAAACTCAGTGGTGGCAAGACACCTTATCAAAAAAATCCAGTTTTGGTTTTTGAGCACCTTATCAAAAGCTCATTGGTGTCAGGACACCTGATCAACTCATCCTGAGTGGATTCCTACCAAGGGTGGTAGAAGAGTGGATGTACCCAAGTTTCTGGGGAACCACTATATTTCCTTGTGTCTTCTGGTTTGTTTGTGTGATTAGTTTGCTGTGTGCTGTGCTTTTTACTTCTTAGTTTTTAACCTCTTACTAGCACTTTACACTATATCATAAATTGAATTTTATATGTGCTGTTTATTTCAACTGTGAAAAATTATTTTAAAATACTCCATTCACCCCCCCCCCTCTAGAGTTGAGATAGATCTTACCCTCTCTTTCAATTGGTATCAGAGGCAGGTTGGTTGCTCATACAGGCTAACACCTGAACCCAAAAGATCCTTGATAAGATCAATCTCTTAAGGGGATTATTTTCTATACATCTATCTTTTTATTTAAAGACATGGCACAGAACAAAGATTATGCAAGCACCAGACCACCAGTGTGCAACCTTTCTAAGTTTGCACTCTGGAAGGCAAGGATTAGATTATACATGAATTCTATTGATGAAGACATTTTCAATTCTGTCTTGACAGTTTGTCCAACTCCACCAGCAAGCTCAAGTATAAGTGCTGTTCCACCTCCTTCTGGAACAGATGCAGATATAAAGAAGTGGAAGACTGCAGATGCTAAGGCTATGAACATCTTAGCCCAAACAATGTCTGATGAAATTTTTCAGAAGGTAGCTGAATGCCACTCAGCCAATGAAATCTGGGACAAACTCTCTGAAATTGTCTCAGGATCTGCTGATGAAAGGAAAGATAGAAGATCTCATCTGATAAGCCAATATGAGAACTTCAAAAAGGGAGAAGCTGAATCAGTGGCTGACATGTATAATAGACTAAGTCTAATTGTCAATGAGCTAAAAACCCTAGACAAAGAAATCTCACTGACTGAGCTGAATGACAAAATCCTAATGTGCTTCCCCAGCACTTGGGATTCAAGAATCTGGCCAATCAAGGATGCCAGAAGTTTAAATGAGATTACTACTGAAGCTCTCCTGGGCAAGCTCAAATCCTATGAGCTGCTCATTAAAAATAGAGAAGAAGAACAAAAGGCTACCTCTTCAGCCACAAGGAAAGAAAAGACCATAGCCTTCAAAGCTGTAGAAGAGGAGCCTGAAGATAAAGCTACAGGAAATGATGAGCTCATAAGTCTACTGGCCAAAAGATTCTACAAGATGGCCAGAAAAGACTTCAGAAAAAGACCATACAAGGGTCATGATAAACCAAGGTATGATAAATCAAACAACAATAAAGAAATTATATGCTTTGGTTGCAGGAAACCAGGCCACATTGTGCCTGACTGTCCAGAAAACAAGAATAAGGACAAGAAGGAAAGAAGAGAAAGAAGAAAAGAAAAGGATTACAAGAAGAATAGCTCAGACAAAGCCTCCTCCAGCAAGAACAAACATACAAGGAAGGGCTTTGTTGCTGAGACATGGAGTGAGACTGAAGAAGAATCTGAAGCCTCATCCAGTTCCAGTGATGATGAGGATGATGCAGATGAAAAAGAATTTTACATGATGGCTATCAATACCTCACAGCAAAACTCTGATGAAGAATCAGAATCAGATTCAGAAACTCAACCAGATGAAGATCAGGTAATCAACTCTTTTGATTTTAATTCTGAGGACTTCAAAGATGAATTTAAGACACTGTGTCTAGATCTATTAAAATCTGAGAAGGAGATAATCTCTCTCAGGAATCAATTATCTGAGCATAGTGTCCTAAACTCAAAGAACCTCAAACTCTCTGAGGAGTTAGAATGCTGTAGGGAGGAGATAGCCTCATTGAAAAGTGAACTATCAAAGGCCAAAAAGTTTGAAGAATCCCTAAATGGGAGAAGTATCAGACTGATGGACATCACAAGCACAGTGAACTCTAGATTTAATAGCACACTGGGCTTGGGTGCCTCATCCAGCCAACCTATAATTTTGACAACTCCAATCAAGTTTGTCTCTGACAAAGGAAAGGGAGTAATAGAGGTACCCAGGAAGAATGCAGATCTGTCAGAGAAAAATTCAGTTCAACAGATGGCGTCGAGTAGAGCTCGACGATCGTCGAACAGAGCTCGACGATCTAACTACAGATCGTCGACCTCAGCTCGACGATATCCAAACTCTGAACTTCAGCATAATCGATCTTCGAACCGAGATCGACGATCTGACCCAAGATCGTCGACCTCAGTTCGACGATCGTCGAACAGAAATCAGGACTGTGAACATTCCTTCAATGGCACATCTAGATTCAATCCTAGAAGTCCCACATCCCAAGGCTTTAATCCCTATACTGAATGGATAGTACCTCCTAGGAGATACCATCCTGAAGGTTATAAGGATCAACCTGGGATGTCCTTCATTTCGGAATTCAAGGGATATCAACCTAGGCCCAAGGTTAACTGGGTCAAAAACAAATAAGCTATTTTTGTGCAGGTGAAGACCTATCCAGCATCAAACCATCAATGGTATCTGGATAGTGGGTGCTCAAAGCACATGACAGGGGACAAGGACAACTTCACTTCCTTCAAAGCCAAGCTTGGACCCAAAGTAATTTTTGGAGACTCAAGCTTTGGAACTACAAAAGGATATGGTGCAGTCCAAATTGGCTCAGTCACATTCAAGAAGGTGGCATATGTTGAAGGACTCAAGAACAACTTGATAAGTATCAGTCAACTGTGTGATGAATGATATCAAGTGACATTCAACAAAGACATATGCAAGGTCAAGTCAGAGGACAACACAATTGTGTTGACAGGTAACAGAAGAGGTAACATTTACTTGATGGATTTTCATTCACCTGTAGTAGATATTTGCATGTCCAATTCCATTTCAAAACCTAATATTTTATGGCATAAGAGACTAGGGCATATTAACTTTAGAACCATTGCTAGGCTATCCAAAGACAACCTTGTTAAAGGACTACCTTCTGGTCCCTACAAGAAGGAAGGACTTTGCAAGGCTTGTCAATTAGGCAAGCAAACAAAAAGTAGTTTTAAATCAATTAATAAGAGTGATTCACCTAGGATTTTGTACCTGTTGCACATGGATCTTTTTGGACCCATATCTGTACAAAGCCTAGGAGGGAAATCCTATACTTTAGTGATTGTAGATGTCTCAAGATTCACTTGGGTATTCTTTCTGAGGAAGAAGTCTGATAACTTCAAGTGTTTGACAGATTTTCTCAAATGCATTCAGATTGAGTTCAACACTCACATTGCCCTGATCAGAAGTGATCATGGGACAGAGTTTGATTCTCTTCTCATGCAAGAGTTCTGTCAAAGTGAAGGGATCAGGCACAATTTCTCAGCTCCTAGAACTCCTCAACAAAAGGGGGTTGTTGAAAGGAAAAATAGAACACTCATTGAATCTACAACTACATTATTGGCAGATGCTCACCTACCTCTATCCTTTTGGGCTGAGGCAGTGAACACCTCCAACTATGTGTTGAACAGAAGCCTGATACACAAACTGAAGGGCAAGACTCCCTATGAATTGCTCAAAGGGAAGAAACCTAAAATAGGCTATTTTAAAGTTTTTGGTTGCACTTGTTTTATTCATAACAATGACAAGAAATATCTAGCAAAATTCCAAGCTAAAGCTGATGAAGGAGTGTTTCTGGGATACTCCATGATCAGCAAGGCCTATAGGGTTTATAATAAATCTTCCTGTAAAATTGAAGAATCTGTTCATATTATTTTTGATGAAGCTAACATGTCCTTCAAGGAGAAGAATGCTTCTACCATGGAACCTTTGCAGGTACATTCTCTAGCTGAAGACTTGAACAAATTGCAAGTTGCTGAAAAAAATGAGAGCAGTGATGATGAGAAAGAAGTTCAACATCTTGAAGAAAATCATCCTGAAGAGCCAGCTGCTGTCCCACTAGAGGAGACAACAACAACACAGGCTGGTGAACAATCAACACTCCCTGTTGACTTAGTAACAACAAGAGATCATCCAATCACCCAAGTAATTGGAGAAATTTCAGCTGGTGTGCAAACTAGAAATCAGGTCAACCAGAACCTGATGCACACTTGCTTCCTATCTCAAATTGAGCCTCAATCCATACAAGATGCAGAGCAAGATCCACACTGGATCATTGCAATGCACTAGGAGTTGCATCAATTTGAAAGGAACAAGGTTTGGGAACTAGTGCCTTAGCCAAAGGATCATCCCATTGTTGGAACAAAGTGGGTATTCAGGAATATGCTGGATGATCAAGGAGTTATAGTCAGAAACAAGGCAAGGCTAGTTGCTCAAGGGTACTCTCAACAAGAAGGAATAGACTATGATCAGACATTTGCACCAGTTGCAAGGTTGGAAGCCATCAGAATATTCCTAGCCTATGCTGCTCACAAAGGTTTCAAAGTGTATCAAATGGATGTAAAGAGTGCATTTCTCAATGGGGACATCAAAGAGGAAGTCTATGTTAGACAACCTCCAGGTTTTATCTCTCTAACTCACCCTGATTATGTTTACAAATTGCATAAAGCATTATATGGTCTCAAGCAAGCTCCTAGAGCATGGTATGAGACCCTAGCATGCTTTCTTCTGGAAAATGATTTTGTTAGGGGGAGAGTAGACCAAACTCTTTGTATTAGAACCCATAAGTCCCATACCCTACTAGTGCAAATTTATGTAGATGACATTATTTTTGGTTCTACTGATTCAAAATTGTGCAAAAAGTTTTCCAAGCTTATGCACTCTAAATTTGAAATGAGTAGCATGGGTGAGCTGTCCTTCTTCTTAGGACTGCAAGTCAAGCAACATGCTGAAGGCATATTTATTTCTCAAACCAAATATGCAAAAGAATTGGTTAAGAAATTTGGTATGTCTGATGCATCATGTATGAAAACACCCATGCCTTCAAATGCTGTAATAGATGCTGATGAACATGGGAAACCTGTTGATCAGACAACATATAGAGCAATAATTGGCTCTTTATTGTACCTTACAGCTAGTAGGCCTGATATAATGTTTGCCACATGTATTTGTGCTAGATTCCAAGTTAGCCCTAGAGAGTCACATTTAATCTTAGTTAAGAGAATTCTTAGGTATGTTAAAAGTTGTCCAAATCTAGGTCTCTGGTATCCAAAAGATTCAGCATTTGATTTAACTGGATTTTCAGATGCTGACTATGCTGGATGCAGAATAGACAGGAAAAGCACCAGTGGAACTTGTCAGTTCCTTGGTGATAGACTTGTCTCTTGGTTTTGTAAGAAACAAACATCTGTGTCAACTTCAACTGCTGAAGCTAAGTATATGGCTGCAGGCAGTTGTTGTTCACAAATATTGTGGATACAGAATCAGCTTCTAGACTATGGTTATAACTTAGAGAAGTCAAAAATTTTCTGTGATAATACTAGTGCTATCTCTATAGCACAAAATCCAGTCCTCCATAGTAGGACAAAACACATAGAAATCAGGCATCATTTTCTAAGAGATAATGTAGAGAAAAATAAAATTGAACTTCAATATATTCCTACTGATTTGCAAAGGGGAGATATTTTCACCAAACCTTTGGATGAAAAGAAACACAGTTTCTTCCTAAATCAGTTAGGCATGTTAGATGGAGGAAGCCTTAATTAAATTACAAGATTTTGAAAAGCTAAAACAGACCAAGACTAGGCAAAAAATCCTTCTTTTTGTGTCTGTAGAATGAGTCTAGACTCTGAACTGCGCTCGACGTTTTCCCCAAAATCGTCGAACAGAGATCGACGATTTTCCAAAACTCATCGACCAGAGATCGATGCTTTTTCAGTCGTCGATCTGAGTTCAGAGCCCTCGCTAGAACTAGGCTTTCTCTCTTTCTGATCAGAGGCCGTCGAGCTGAGCTCGACGTTTTTCAACATCGTCGAACGAAGATCACCGATTTTGAAGACTCTTCAGATTCCCTCTGTAACCCAAATCGTCGAGCTAAGCTCGACGTTTCGTCGAGCTGAGCTCAACGATCTTCCTTTTCGCCGTCGAACCCTAATATAAAATCTTTTTTCAGCAGTCGTTCTCCTTTTGCGCTTTCATACTCTGCAACTTTCTTTCTTTTCCCTCCAAATTCTCTACGCTTGGTCGTTTTTGGTTTTCTGTTGCAGGTGAATATGGCTGAATCAAGTGCTGCTATTGCTAAGATGAAGTTCGACACAGGATTTGACATCGACATAAACTCCTTCGATGGAAGCGACCAGCGCTTCAAGGACATCCTAAACTTATTCAGAGAACAACAGCTGACTCCAATAATGACTACAAGGATGAAGATCGCCTCAGAAGAAATTAAAGAGTGGTGTTATACCGCAACAGACGAGACTGAGAATTCTTTTGTCGGCACCATTAAGGGGACTCAGGTCCTTCTATCCCCGGCTCTTTTAACAGAAGTTTTTCAACTCAGTACTGGAGAAGACTCCATTGAACTGTCTGGAGAGGAGTATGACTCCATGCTGGATAGGATGGGTCACAATGCAGTCAACCCTCATAAGCTATTGAAGAAAAATCTGGCTATAGAATTTCAATTCCTGGCTGATGTAGTTGGGAAGGTGCTGTTGGCCAAGCACTCAGCTCATGACACCATATCCAGATATCAGTTCTGCCTGATGGGAGCTTTATTAGATAAGAAACACCTTGACTGGGGCTCCATCTTCTTCACTCTGATTAAGAAGAAGATCAATATGACTGCAGTTAGTTGTGGGAGAATCTTAGGGGTCTATCTGCACAACAGGTGCCCTGACCTTTTAACCTCCTCTGGCATGTTCATCAATGCATCCAAGATGCTTTCCTGTGCCCTCTTCAGTAAATGGGATAGGCAGATCATAAACCCCTCCAGGGCTGCTGCACCACTTCATTCAGGCACAAGGACTATTTCAGTCACTCCTCCAGCAGAAGAGCTGCCTGCTTCTTCCCCTCCTCCAGCCATATCCACCCAAGCCGTCATCTTCTCACCACCAGTCACCACCATAATCATCTCCTCCCCAATTACCATTTCCTCACCTATGTCATCCCCTCCACTATCCACATCAAAGGAATTCCATCCTCTCTTTTCCTATTCAACCTTCACCCTACCATCCTTCTCACTTATAGATGATTCCTTCATGGATGATTCACCCTCTACTCCTCCTGAGCCACCCTCAACCTCCTCCTTTCAACAAATGCTCCATGACATTCTCTCTCAACCCTCCTTCACACCCTCTCTTACTTCCCCTATCTCCACCTCAACCTCCTCTATCTCCATAATTCCATCCTCTGAACCAACCATTCCCTCTCCACCTTCCTCCACATTTTCAGTTTCAGCCACCATCCCTCCATCCTCCTTTGCTCCTACCTCTGCTCAAGCCCCACTTGAGCATGTAGATCTTCTTAGTTTGGCAGACAGGCTGTATGAGTTGCTAGCTCCCAAGCTGGCATCTCTACTGGAGTCTTCCCGGGCTCCACTCCTGAAGCAAGTCCAGGAGCTGTCTACCAAGCTTGCCTCCCTTTCCTCCTCCCAGACTATCCCTTCTTCTGGGTGCCTTGATTCACCTCTCTCTGAACCAAGGCAGGGGGAGATGCCTTATGAAGAAGTGGCTGTGCCAGCTGCTGATCATATGTCTGCTCCAGCTCCAGCTCTTGGATGTGCTTTTGCACTGAATCTGCAGAGGCTGCTATCTATATTTGATACAGTCCATTTCAGCAGTCTGCCTGCAACTCCTGCTGAAGATTTGTCTAAGGCCATTGTGCCTGTATCTATCTGTGATCCCAGCCATATTGATTCCTACATCAAGTCTTGGAAGGCTGTGGATATCTCTGATGCTGCTACTAAGGCCACTGTGCCTCTTTTTGTTGAAATTGCTGTTGCTGCTACTGCTGACATAGAGATGATTCCAGCAACTGATGCTGATGAAATTGCTGTTGAGACTGCTGATGAAGAGCTTGCCTCATACTTAGTAGATCCCACTCCTGTTGTTGCTGCTCCTGCTCTTGTGTTTGCTACTGATTCTGTCTGCTCTGCTGCTGCTCTCTCTCCTCCTGCTCCTGCTGTTTCTGCAAAGCTTAAAGCTCAAGAAGAGCATATCAGAAGAATTGATGATCTGTATGATCAACCTCAAAGTTCTGAGAGTGATCAGTACAGGACTGATTCTGATGATTCTGCTAGCACTATTGCCAACAAGAGAAAAGCTAGAAGTAAAGCAATGATGTCAGTCCCTCCTGCCAAAGCCAAAGACTCCAATGATATTCCATACTACATCCTGCATGACTGCCCCATCTCTGAGCCGTGGATGCAATACTCCAAGAATCAACAGAAAGCTATGAAGAAGAAGAGGAAGCTAGACAAATATGAAAAAGGATCTTCTCAGTTTCAGCCTCCTCCTCCTCCTCCAGATTCTGGCTCAGGCTCAGCCTCTCAAGCTCCAGCTTCAAGACAAAGCTCGTCTCAATCCTATCCTAGATACTACCAAAGGGGACAACATCAAAGAGGATATCAACCCAGAAGGGGTAATTACAGAGGAAATCAAAGAGGACAAAGAACCTATCAAAGGGAAGGACAAGGCCACTCTGACTCTACTTCAGGTCCTTTCCCTTACAAGCTGAAAGACACAGTTGCTTCAAGGATTTCTCCTGCTTCTGAATCTCTCAACAGATATGAACCTCCTGTTCCATTTGAGGATCCTGAGAACAACCCTATGTCCTGGACAGCTAGGATGAAAGAATTGGCTGCCCTTGACCAAATAAAAAGGGCCAGAGAACAAGGCAAAGAAACCTCCAGCATAACAACTTTATCAGAGCAGAGAAAGAAAGAACTGGAAAGATATGCTTCAAGGAAATTTTTCAACCCAGAAGATTACATGAAGCTGCACCCAGAGGCTGTAGTTCCAAGGAAAAGATCTCAAACTTCTCTAGGTGCAGATGATGATAGAAGATCCAAGAAAGAAGCTCTAAATCCTAACAGAGAAATTTTGTTTAAAAAGGGGAACTGAAAGGAAGTGAACTGTGTAAGCTAAACATTTCATACACCTTTGGAGATCTGCTGCTATTTATCTGTGATCTGCTTTGCTGCTATATATCTTCTCTGCAATTTTGTATTAGCTTCTGTATTGTTGTATGCTTTTTATTCCCTATGATTGTCTGTAAATAGTAATCCTAACCCAAATAGGGGGAGATTGTTGGAACACCCTATTACTAATTTGGGTAAGGATCACTATGCTTGTCTTAGGAATCCCAGTTGACCTAGTTGTATAGTTGAGAAGGTCAACATTAGAATGAGTCTAGGGCTTAGAACTTAGGTTTGGAGCTACCCCCAGGACCATTCCAAGATCAAGGTTGAAGAGCTAAGTCTAAGGCAATTTTCGTCGAGCTCAGGTCGACGAATCGTCGAACTCCGTTCGACGCTCTCTGAGCTCAACTTCAATAAATCGTCGAACTCCGGTCGACAATCTTCGAGCTCAGATCGACTATCTGCTTTTGGCCAGCTTCTGCTTAGTCGTCGAACCCCCCTCGACTATCTTCTAGCTCAGTTCGACGATCCCTCCTTCAAGTTATTTCTCAGGTCGCTGAGCTCGGTTCGACGATCTTCGAGCTCAGATCGACGTTTTCTGTCTGCTTGTCTCATTTCATCTCTGAGCTCAGTTCGACGATCGTAGAGCTCAGATCGACGTTTTTTAGAGAGATCGACACTTTCAGGAATTCAAATGCTGCTGTTCTTTGGAATGTTTTTGAATATTATCAGCATTTATGTCAGAAGATCTCCCAGCCGTTTGTCTTTATTCTGGAGCAAGTTTCAAGGAATTATTCAGAGAATGTTTGCTGGACTTTCCTCTAGAAGACAAAACTCTTTTTGGAAGACATTTATGACTCCCAACGGCTAATTTGGACAAGGAAACTTCAGAAAATTTCAATTCCTCTCTTCTGTTTCTTAAGATATACAGAATACACAAGAGAAAAGATATACACAGATTGACAAGAAAGAAAGTGAACACACAGAATAGAGAATACTGATAGCAGAAGAACAACAGAAGAACTGTGACTTCAAAAATCTTCTTTCTGACTGAAAAGTGTTCACAATCTCATCTCAGAACTCCAGACACCTCATTTTTCAGCCTTCTTGCTGAAACCATCCTTTGCTGGAGATCAAAGTTCTGAAGACCTATCACCCTAGAGCAAACCTTCTTTTCCTGAACCTTTCTACATCTCAGGGGGAGCTTTGACATCATCAATCCACTTGTGCTTCTCTCATTTGATTGAGAACAGAGAAGATACCCTTCACTCTTATTTTTCTTTTTCTACTGTAAAAGAGTTCTTGAACTCCCTTCAAAAGTTCTGTCTGGTTCTGAGAGCCTTGTCAAAACTCAGTGGTGGCAAGACACCTTATCAAAAAAATCCAATTTTGGTTTTTGAGCACCTTATCAAAAGCTCATTGGTGTCAGGACACCTGATCAACTCATCCTGAGTGGATTCCTACCAAGGGTGGTAGAAGAGTGGATGTACTCAAGTTTCTGGGGAACCACTATATTTCCTTGTGTCTTCTGGTTTGTTTGTGTGATTAGTTTGCTGTGTGCTGTGCTTTTTACTTCTTAGTTTTTAACCTCTTACTAGCACTCTACACTATATCATAAATTGAATTTTATATGTGTTGTTTATTTCAACTGTGAAAAATTATTTTAAAATACTCTATTCACCCCCCCCCCCTCTAGAGTTGAGATAGATCTTACCCTCTCTTTCACCTTCGCTTTACATTTACGAGACCACACAGAGACATTCACTACTTTGCAAAAATATAACATGAAGTTGAATCCATTGAAATGTATCTTTGGAGCAAACAAAGGAAAATTCCTCGGTCATCTCCTTACCCCCGAAGGGCTCGCCCCTAACCTAGATAAGGTCAAAGCTGTTGGAACACCCTTTTTATATTTGGGTCAGGATAACTATGCTAAGGATGTTGACCTAATTGTATAGCATAGGTCATTGAGTGTGAGTTTAGAACTTAGGTTATTTGAGATTTAGTTCTGCTCAGCTCGACGGAGAGTCGACCCCAGCTCGACGTAGAGTCGTCCTCAGCTCGACGCATAGTCGACCGCTGCTCGACGCACAGTCGATCGCAGCTCGACACAGCGTCGTTCTCAGTTCGACGTAACGTCGAGTTCTACTCGACGTTTTGGCGTGTAACTCTCTGCTTCAATTTTACTCTCTGATCGACGGTCAGTCGAGCTCAGATCGACGCTTCAGGATGAGTTCGACGTTTTAAGTTCTCCCGTCTGTCGACATTTGAAATTCAAATGAGAGATTTTTCAAGCAGTTATTGCAAGAGATCCCCTGGCCGTTTCAAGACTTAATTGCTCCATATCTCAAGGAATTTTCAATGGAAATCAATTAAGGCTTTCCTTCTAGGCATGGATAGTTATGGAATACATTAAATGCCCTGCCAACGGCTATCAATCAAAAAAAAAGAAGTAATAATCCAATTACTCAGAGATCTATTCGAGAGAGACAAGGAGAACAGGAAGAACATTCATTCTGATAACACAGAGAACATCTATCTTCATCTCTCTCTCAAGAAATCGGTCTGCAGAGAATTTACAGAGAAGAACTACACTCAGAGAAACATCTTGATCAACATTCTCTGAAACCTCTTCTGCCTCTGCATTCAACTCTTCTCAATTTGCTTTCTACCTTCAGACATCAAACACTCAGTTTCTGAGTCATCTATTGCTGAAGAAGGACAAGCAGTGAAGAGCCTGTCACCCTTGTGCAAAGCTTCTTCTACCTGAACTTTTATATCTCAGGGGGAGCTTTGACAACATCTACATCCACTAGCTTCTCTCTGATTGTTGACAGAGAAGCAAACTCAACCCTTCTTACCTTACCTCTTCTGTACAGGGTTTTAACTCCCTTCAAAAGTTACCTTTTGGTTAGCTGAGACCTTGTCAAAATCAGTGGTGGCAAGACACCTTATCAAAAAATCTAGTGGTACCCAGGACACCTGATCAAGCATCCTGCAGTGGATTCCTATCAAGGGGTGATAGAAGAGTGGACTACCCAAGTTTGGGGAACCACTATAAATTTCCTTGTGTCTTCTGTGGATTGCTTTTCTTCTTGCTTGTGTGCTGTGTGATTTTACTTTAAATATATTTATCTGTTTGCATCACTCACTACCTACACTAAGTAAATCTAAAGGTTTTAAATATATCAATTTATTTGAACTTACTCTATTCACCCCCCCTCTAGAGGCTGTTAGATCTTATCACCTAACTTTCAATTGGTATCAGAGGCAGGTTGGTCTTTACTTCAGGCTAACACCTGGACCACCAAGATCTTTGATAAGATCAAACCCTATAGAGTGGTTACTTTATTTTGTTTTGTTATAAATTGTTTTTATAAAACTCATGGCACAAAACAAGGAGTATGCAAGCACAAGACCTCCAGTGTGCAATCTTTCCAAGTTTGGACTCTGGAAAGCAAGGATAAAACTTTACATGAATTCTTTTGATGAAGATATCTTTAATTGTGTCTTAACAGAATGTCCAAGACCTCCTACTTCAACAAGTACTTCAGCTGTTCCACCTCCTGCAGGAACAGACATTGATATAAAGAAGTGGAAAGTTGCTGATGCAAAAGCAATGAACATATTGGCACAAACTATGTCTGATGACATATTCCAAAAAGTTGCTGAATGCAATTCTGCCAAGGAAATCTGGGACAAATTAACTGAAATAGTCTCAGGTTCAGCTGATGAAAGAAAGGATAGAAGAGCTCAACTGATAACACAGTATGAGAACTTCAAAATGGCTCCAGCTGAATCTGTGGCTGACATGTACAACAGATTCAGTCTCATTGTCAGTGAGTTGAAACTCTGGACAAGGATATATCTCTCACTGAGATAAATGATAAAATTCTCATGTGCCTACCTAGCACTTGGGATTCAAGAATCTGGCCAATCAAAGATGGCAGAAGTCAAATTGAGCTATCCACTGAAGCTCTCTTAGGCAAGCTCAAGTCCTATGAGCAATTTGTCAAGACAAGAGAAGGGGAGCAAAACACATCTTCTCCTGCACCCAAAGTGGAGAAGACAATAGCTCTCAAAGCGTCAGAGGAAGTACCTAAAGAGAAGGAGATAGTCAATGAAGAACTTCTAAGCCTACTAGCCAAAAGATTCAACAAGATGGCTAGGAAGAATTTCAGAAAATGGTCTTCTAAGGACCAAGACAAGCCAAGGTATGATAGATCTAATAATAAAGAAATTATTTGCTATGGCTGCAGGAAACCAGGACACATTGCACCAAACTGTCCTGAGAATCAAGGCAAAGACAAGAAAGATAAGAGAGAAAGAAAAGACAAGAAAAGAGAGAAAGATTCAAAGAAATATTATGAGAAATCCTCTTCCAGCAACACCAAAAATACAAGGAAAGGATTTGTTGCAGAAACTTGGAGTGATACTGAAGATTCTGAAGAATCATCCAGCACAAGTGATGATGAGGATGATGCCACAGAAAAAGGATTCTGCATGATGGCAATCAATGCATCACAAAGCAGCTCAGATTCAGAGCATGAATCTGAATATGTGACTGATCAGGAATTGAGTGAAGATCAGGTACTTGACTCATTTGATTTTTCTTCTGATGATTTCAAGTTTAGATTTAAATCAATGTGCATAGACTTGCTGACAGCAGAGAAGACAAATGATTCTCTTAGAAGTCAACTGTCTGATTACAGCACATTAAGTGCAAATAATCTCAAGCTCTCTGATGAGTTAGAGTGCTGTAGGGAGGAGATAGCTTCACTAAAGAGTGAGCTATCCAAGGCTAAACAGCTAGAGGAAACTCTCAATGGGAGGAGCCTCAAGCTAATAGACATCACAAGCACAGTGAACTCAAGAATGAGTGGTTCACTAGGTTTGGGTGCCTCTCCAAGCCAACCTATAGTGCTAACAACTCCCATAAAATTTACCAGTAACAAGGGTAAAGGAATTATGGTAGTAGCCAGAAAAAATTCTGATCTACCTAAGCAACTTCAAGTTCAACAGAAAACGTCGAACAGAGCTCGACGTCCTTCGACCAGAGCTCGACGCCGTTCTAACAAGAATCAGCAACACCTTGCTGAAGCGTCGAACTCAGGTCGACACACGTCGAACTCAGGTCGACTTGCTGTTGTCCCTGAAAGTAGGCCTGTTCAAGCGTCGAATGGAGCTCGACGTCCTGAAACTTCAGCGTCGAACTTAGGTCGACGTGCGTCGAACAGAGCTCAGAGTTCTGGGTTGTCTGCACAGGATAAATCTAAATTGAATATCAAGTATCCTACATCTCAGCCTAACCCTTATGCTGAATGGGTGATTCCTCCTAGGAGATATCATCCTGAAGGCTATAAGAGTCAGCCTGAAATGTCATTCATTTCTGATTTCATTGGTTATCAACCTCAACCCAAGGTGAACTGGGTGAAAAACAACTAAGCTGTTACATGTGCAGATGAAGAGCTATCCAGTGGTGAACCAGCATTGGTACCTGGATAGTGGTTGCTCCAAACATATGACAGGAACCAAAAGCAATCTTTCATCCTTCAAAGCAAAGCTTGGACCAAGAGTAATCTTTGGTGACTCCAATTTTGGACAAACCAAGGGATATGGTCAAGTCAAAATAGGCTCAATCACTTTCAAGAAGGTAGCCTATGTGGAAGGACTGAAGCACAACTTAATCAGCATCAGTCAACTTTGTGATGCTGGTTATCAGGTTTGGTTCACTGATCTAGTATGTAATATTGCTCTAGATAATAATATTGTGTTGATTGGAAATAGGCAAGATAACATATACCTAGTAGATTTTAATTCTTCTAAAGTAGACATATGCCTTTTTAATTCCCTTAGTAAGCCAAATGAGCTTTGGCATAAAAGATTAGGACATGTTAACCTTAGAACTATTGCTAGGTTGTCTAAACTCAACCTTGTTAGAGGACTACCTTCTGGTCCCTACAAGAAGGAAGGACTCTGCAAGGCTTGCCAACTAGGAAAGCAAACTAAAAATAGTTTCAAATCACTTAACAAGAGTGATTCACCTAGGGTTTTGTATCTGTTGCACATGGACCTTTTTAGACCTACTACAGTACAAAGTCTAGGGGGGAAATCTTATGCCTTAGTGATTGTAGATGACTTCTCAAGATTCACTTGGGTGTTCTTCCTAAGAAAGAAGTCTGATAACTTCAAAATTTTGACAGATTTTCTCAAGAGCATACAGATTGAGTTCAATACTCATATAGCCCTGATCAGAAGTGATCATGGGACAGAGTTTGATTCTCTTCTTATGCAAGAGTTCTGTCAGAATGAAGGGATCAGGCACACTTTCTCAGCTCCTAGAACTCCTCAACAAAATGGGGTAGTTGAAAGGAAAAATAGAACCTTAATTGAATCAGCCACAACATTATTGACAGATGCTCATCTTCCTCTAACCTTTTGGGCAGAGGCTGTGAACACCTCCAATTATGTTTTGAATAGAAGCCTGATACATAAACTAAAGGATAAGACTCCTTATGAATTGCTCAAAGGGAAGAAACCTAAAGTTAGCTTTTTCAAAATTTTTGGTTGCATTTGTTTCATTCACAATAATGACAAGAGATATTTAGCAAAATTTGAAGCTAAGGCTGATGAAGGAGAGTTTCTGGGATACTCTTTGAACAGCAAAGCTTATAGGGTGTATAACAAATCATCTCATAAAATTGAAGAGTCCATGCATATTACCTTTGATGAATCTAATATGTCTTATAAGGAGAAGAATTCTTCTACCATAGATCACTTACAGGTACAATCATTAGCTGAAAATATTAATCAGTTAACCATCATGGATGAGGGAAATCTATCTTCAACAACTCAACAAGAAGCTGCTAGCAATAAGAGTGAAGATACAGATCAAATTTCAGAACCAAATGGAGAGCCAGTTGTTGTTCCACAAGAGGAAACAACAACACAGGTTGGTGAACAATCAACACCCACTGTTGATTTAGTAACAATAAGAGATCATCCAATCTCCCAAGTGATTGGAGAAATTTCAGAAGGTGTGCAATCCAGAAATCAGATAAATCAACATCTGATGCACACCTGTTTTCTCTCCCAAATAGAGCCTCAAACTATTCAAGATGCAGAGCAAGATCCAAACTGGATCATTGCAATGCAAGAGGAACTAAACCAGTTTGAAAGGAACAAAGTATGGGAATTGGTTCCAAAACCAAGAAACCATCAAATTGTTGGAACTAAGTGGGTTTTCAGGAATAAGCTAGATGATCAAGGGATCATTGTGAGAAACAAGGCAAGGCTTGTTGCTCAAGGCTATTGTCAAGAAGAAGGGATTGATTATGACCAAACCTTTGCACCAGTTGCAAGGTTGGAGGCCATAAGAATTTTCCTTGCTTATGCTGCACACAAGAAGTTCAAAGTTTTCCAAATGGATGTTAAAAGTGCATTTCTCAATGGAGACATCAAGGAAGAAGTCTATGTCAAGCAACCTCCAGGTTTTATCTCTTCAACCCTTCCTGAACATGTTTTCAAATTACATAAGGCTTTATATGGCCTCAAGCAAGCTCCAAGAGCATGGTATGAGACCTTAGCCTCCTTTTTGCTTGAGAATGATTTTAAAAGGGGTAGAGTAGACCAAACTCTTTTTATTAGAACCCATAAGTCCCATATCCTACTAGTACAAATATATATAGATGATATAATATTTGGGTCTACTGATACAAGCTTATGCAAAAAGTTCTCACAACTTATGCACTCAAAGTTTGAAATGAGTAGCATGGGTGAGCTTTCCTTTTTCTTAGGATTGCAAATCAAACAACATGCTGATGGCATATTCATCTCTCAAACCAAGTATGCAAAAGAATTGGTTAAGAAATTTGGTATGTCAGATGCATCTTCTATGAAAACACCTATGCCTACTAATGCTGTCTTAGATGCTGATGAATCTGGTAAACCAGTTGATCAGACTAATTTTAGAGCAATCATTGGCTCTCTTTTATATCTTACAGCTAGCAGACCAGATATTATGTTTGCTACATGTGTATGTGCTAGGTTCCAAGTGAGCCCTAGAGAGTCACACCTCACATTAGTTAAGAGAATTCTTAGATATGTAAAAAGTTGCCCAAATCTAGGTCTCTGGTATCCACATGATTCAGGATTTGATCTCACTGGATTTTCAGATGCTGATTATGCTGGATGTAGAGTAGACAGGAAAAGCACCAGTGGAACTTGTCAATTCCTGGGTGATAGACTTGTCTCCTGGTTTTGCAAAAAGCAAACATCTGTGTCTACATCAACTGCTGAAGCTGAATACATGGCTGCAGGAAGTTGCTGCTCACAGATATTGTGGATTCAAAACCAGCTCCTAGACTATGGTTACAACTTAGAGAAGTCAAAAATTCTTTGTGATAATACTAGTGCAATTTGTATTGCTAAAAATCCAGTTCTCCATAGTAGGACAAAGCACATAGAGATCAGACATCATTTCTTAAGGGATAATGTAGAAAAGAATAAAATAGCACTAGAATATATTTCTACTGATTTACAAAGGGGAGATATTTTCACCAAACCTTTGGATGAAAAGAAACACTTCTTCTTCCTTAATCAGTTGGGAATGATAGATGGAGATAGCATAAATTAATTTACAAGATTTTGAAACCATAAAAATAACAAAATCTAGGCAAATGTATCTCTTCCTTAAGGATCTAGAGGCTGTTAGATCTAGAGGTTCTGTCTGAACTCTGCTCGACGCTCGACGCTTTTCACTTGAAAACGTCGACCGGAGATCGACTGACCGTCGACCGCTAAATAGCGTCGACCGTCGACCTCATCTTTTGCGTCGACCAGAGATCTACTCTGTCTAGAGTTTGTTAAGTTTCTGTTTCGGTCGACGACGTTAATTGACGTCGACCAGAGCTCGACGTTCAGCATCCCTAATAGCGTCGACCGTCGACCTTCAAAACGTCGAACGTCGAACTCAGCTGAACGCCATCGAGTCTCTTCGTTTCCCCTAGAGCCTCTTAGCGTCGAACTAAGCTCGACGTTATTTCCTTTTCTGCGTCGAACCCTAGTATAAAATCATCTTCTCGGCGTCGATGTCATTTGCGCTTTCGTATTTCCTGCAACTACATTCTCCCTCCAAAGCTTTTACACTTGTTCTTGAGAGGTATTCTGCAGATAATGGCGATTCCAGCAAACATATTGACGGCAATGAAGTTCGATTATGGTTTCGACATCGACTTGGATTCCTTTGAAGGTTCCTCACAGAATTTTCTGGATATCCTGGAGCTATTTAAAGAACAGAAACTAGTGAAGTTTATGTCAACAAGAATGCCCATGGCAGAGACTGAAATTAAAGAGTGGATATATACAGCAGCTAATACAGATGAGAGCACTATTACTGGTTCTATTTCTGGAACTCAGGTATCAATATCTCCTGCTACTTTTACTGAAGCTTTTGAATTAGAGAATGGAAATGACAGCTTGGAATTGTCAAATGAGGAGTATGCTGCAATGCTAGACAGAATGGGTCATTCTTCTGAGAATGACTCCAAATTGCTGAAAGTGGATCTTGCCATTGAATTTAGGCTTTTAGCTGATGTGGTAGGCAAGGTCATCTGTGCTAAGAGGACAGCACATGATGCTATTACCAGGCAACAATTCTGCATCATGGCTGCCCTCCTAGATAAAAAGCACCTAAATTGGGGAGAATTACTGTTTGATTTAGTGAAGAAAAAGGTCAATAAGACCTATGTTCATTTTGGAAGGACTTTGGGATTGTTGCTTCATCATGTCTGCCCACAGCTTCTGGTAACCTCCAAGCACATTAATGCTTCAAAGAGGTTGACCTGTGCCCTGATTGGAAAATGGGACAGGAAGATTGTAAATCCCAAGGCTGCTGCAGCAATGAAATCCTCTACTGAAACAAGGGCTGTTGTGGCCACTCACCCTCAGTCAACTGACCTAGTAGAAGAAGCCAGGCCATCAATCACCATCTCTCCTTCATTCAGCTTTCCAACCACCTTCACTCCATCAACTTCTCAGCTCTCATCCCCTTTGCAAACATCATCCATTGACACTATTGCATCTTCTCTTCGTCCATCCATTACCACCACTTCTGAAGTATTTGATCCTCTTCATTACTTCCCTCCAATGGACATTGAGATCAATCAAGATGATTCCTTCTTGGATGATTCACATGATAACATTGCTGAGCCCTCATTCTCAGACCTCATCATGTCCTCCATTATTGAACCCTCCATTCCTCTTCCTTCTATACCATCATCTTCTCCTGCTGCATCTGTTTCTCTCCCCTCTACCTCTGCTCAACAGTCTGAGCAAGTAGATCTGCTTCCCTTGGCTAATAAGCTCTATGAGCTCTTGGCTCCAAGGTTGTCCTCCTTATTGGATGCTTCCCTAGCTCCAATAATCAGATCTTTGGACTCTATTTCTTCAAAGCTCTCTTCCCTCTCTCCTGCTGTGGCTGGCCCTTCTTCTAGGGGCCTAGAATCAGTTGCTACTGAATCTAGGCAGGGGAGATTTTGGTAGAAGAAGAGCTGCCTTCTGTTGATTGTGAAGAGATGCTTGTTTCAGATGTTCAGATTGCAGATAGAGAATTCAGTCCACCTCCAGTTGAAGATTCTATTGTGACAGTACCAGCATCATTTTTCAGAAGATCCTTCAGCTCTCACAAGTTACTGCTTGCTGAAGATCTGTCCAGGGCCATCATTCCCTTTGCTGCTGCTGTTGTTGGTTGTGATAAGATGATTCTTGAAGATGATGCAGTGGTAGCTGATGCTCCTGCAAATGAGTCTGTTGCTCATATTTGTTCTGATTCTGTTGATATTATTGATGATGATCAGTCTGTTGATAACATGACTGTTGATAAGGTTCTTAACACTTCTGATGCAGTGGAAGCCCTTGCTCCTGCTGAAGTTGTTGTTTCTGAGGCAGTGGTAGCTGTTGCTCCTGCCAGTTCTTTTGTTTCTTCTGTTTCTGATGCAGTGGTAGCCTCAGCTCCTGCTAGTGAAAGTTATCCAGCCATTTCTGTTAAGGCTGTGATTTCTGAAGTCTTGAGTGACTTAGCTGATTCAGTGCCTGCTGCTCCTGAAACCATTTCTTTCCCTGCAGTGCTAGATAAGTCATCTACACTGGCAGATGCTCCTCCTTCTGTTTCAGAAAGTGCATCAAAAGATGATTATTATGATCCCTATGATCATATCCAAAGCAGCTCCTCTGATGAGTTTGCAACTAGCTCTGATGACTCTTCTGCAACTATTGCTAAAAAGAGGAAAGCTAGAAGCAAAGCTCTAAAGAGAGTTCCAATGGAAAGGGCTACTGACCATGACATCCCTTATTACATACAGCACAAATGCAAGATTACTGAGCCATGGATGCAGTTCTCTAAAAATCAGCTCAAGGCAATGAGAAAGAAAAAGAAGTTCAAGAAAGGAGATTCCAAGTCTTTTGACTTTCCTCCTCCTCCACCTCCTCCTTCTCCAGGTGCAGGAGGCAGTGCTAACCCCGTAAGCAAACCTCCAACATCCTCCTTCCAAGGCAAGACTTATCAGTCAAGGAGAGGACAAGGAGGTGGCCAATCTAGAGGTTATCAATCAAGAGGAAATCAATCCAAAGGATCTTCTAGAGGTAATCAAGCTAGAGGTCAAGCCAGACCCCAACCTTATCAAAGTGAAGGAAAGACCATTGCTTCAACCACTGGTCCCTTTCCCTTTAAGCTCAATGAGGGTGTAAGGCAGAAACCTATTCCTTCAGATCAAAGTAATAAGTATGAGCCTCCTATTCCATATGATGATCCAGTTAACAACCCTACTGCTTGGAAGGCTAGGATGACTGAGCTTGCTGCCCTAGACCTAATTAAGAAGAACAAAGAAAGGGGACTGGACACATCCAACATAAGCACAATGTCAGACCAAAGAAGACAGGAATTAGACAAATATCATTCTAGCAAATTCTTTGATGCTGATAGATACATGGAGTTACATCCTGCTGCTGTTCCTCCCTCTGGAAAGAGCATAACTTCATTGGGGACTTCTGAAGATTACAGATCAAAGAAAGACATTGCCAACCCTCAAAGGGAAATCAAATTCAAGAAAGGCTTTGAAGAAGAGCCTAAGAAGAAGTAAATGTAAGATGGCTCATCTTCTATGCTACTGCCATAAACATTTTTGATAGTTGCTTATCTGCTCCTGCTTCCATCTGTGTTCTTGATTTTCAGTATTTCAAATGTCTGTATGCATTTTTAATTTCCTTAAATTCATGTGAATAGTAATCCTAATCCAAATAGGGGGAGATTGTTGGAACACCCTTTTTATATTTGGGTCAGGATAACTATGCTAAGGATGTTGACCTAATTGTATAGCATAGGTCATTGAGTGTGAGTTTAGAACTTAGGTTATTTGAGATTTAGTTCTGCTCAGCTCGACGGAGAGTCGACCCCAGCTCGACGTAGAGTCGTCCTCAGCTCGACGCATAGTCGACCGCTGCTCGACGCACAGTCGATCGCAGCTCGACGCAGCGTCGTTCTCAGTTCGACGTAACTTCGAGTTCTGCTCGACGTTTTGGCGTGTATCTCTCTGCTTCAATTTTACTCTCTGATCGACGGTCAGTCGAGCTCAGATCGACGCTTCAGGATGAGTTCGACGTTTTAAGTTCTCCCGTCTGTCGACATTTGAAATTCAAATGAGAGATTTTTCAAGCAGTTATTGCAAGAGATCCCCTGGCCGTTTCAAGACTTAATTGCTCCATATCTCAAGGAATTTTCAATGGAAATCAATTAAGGCTTTCCTTCTAGGCATGGATAGTTATGGAATACATTAAATGCCCTGCCAACGGCTATCAATCAAAAAAAAAGAAGTAATAATCCCATTACTCAGAGACCTATTCGAGAGAGACAAGGAGAACAGGAAGAACATTCATTCTGATAACACAGAGAACATCTATCTTCATCTCTCTCAAGAAATCGGTCTGCAGAGAATTTACAGAGAAGAACTACACTCAGAGAAACATCTTGATCAACATTCTCTGAAACCTCTTCTGCCTCTGCATTCAACTCTTCTCAATTTGCTTTCTACCTTCAGACATCAAACACTCAGTTTCTGAGTCATCTATTGCTGAAGAAGGACAAGCAGTGAAGAGCCTGTCACCCTTGTGCAAAGCTTCTTCTACCTGAACTTCTATATCTCAGGGGGAGCTTTGACAACATCTACATCCACTAGCTTCTCTCTGATTGTTGACAGAGAAGCAAACTCAACCCTTCTTACCTTACCTCTTCTGTACAGGGTTTTAACTCCCTTCAAAAGTTACCTTTTGGTTAGCTGAGACCTTGTCAAAATCAGTGGTGGCAAGACACCTTATCAAAAAATCTGGTGGTACCCAGGACACCTGATCAAGCATCCTGCAGTGGATTCCTATCAAGGGGTGATAGAAGAGTGGACTACCCAAGTTTGGGGAACCACTATAAATTTCCTTGTGTCTTCTGTGGATTGCTTTTCTTCTTGCTTGTGTGCTGTGTGATTTTACTTTAAATATATTTATCTGTTTGCATCACTCACTACCTACACTAAGTAAATCTAAAGGTTTTAAATATATCAATTTATTTGAACTTACTCTATTCACCCCCCCTCTAGAGGCTGTTAGATCTTATCACCTAACTTTCAAAAGCAATCCTTAACATGCCATCAACTTGTTCCCCCAAAGAAGTTCAGCAATTAGGGGGAAGGATAGCAGGCCTTGGAAGATTTATTTCCAGTGTAGTGGATAAAAGTGCCCCGTTCTTCAAGACTCTTCGTGGAGGATCCAAATTTGAATGGACCGAAGAATGCGCAGAGGCTTTTGGACAACTTAAAAAGCAACTCACCTCCACTCCCTTACTTCAAAGCCCTCGCACTGGAGAAGTGCTATTCATCTATCTAGGAGTGGGCTCGGAAGCAATAAGCTCAGTCCTTGTTAGAGAGGAAGGGAGAAGGCAATATCCGGTATATTATGTCAGCCATATATTGAAAAATGCTAAAACCAGGTACCCGATCCTTGAGAAGCTCGCACTAGCACTAGTAATGTCTGCCAAAAGGCTTTGACCATACTTTCAAGCGCACTCAATTAGGGTGATTACAGATCAGCCATTAAAAAGTATTCTTGAAAAACTGGAGCACTCTAGGAGATTAGCCAAATGGGCAATTGAACTCAATGAGTTTGATATTTCGTATGTACCTCGAACGGCTATCAAAGCACAAGTATTAGCAGATTTCTTAATAGACACAACTGAGTATAATGCTAATTAAGCCGATCAATCCCCGCTAGCATGGACAATCAACATAGATGGAGCTTCAGGCAAAAACTCCTTGGGGGGAGGGAGTAGTTCTCATTAACCCCAACGGGGTCAAATTAAAACAGAGCATAAGGTTCTCTTTCCCAACCACTAATAACCAGACAGAGTATGAAGCACTCTTAGCAGGCCTGTGATTCGCAAAGGAGTTGGGAATAGACTATGCGCATGTTAAAACCGACTCGTTAGTAATGGCATCCCAAGTATTAGGAAATTTTGAAACCAAAGAACCTACCCTGAAGAAATACTTAATGTTGGTGAAGGCGGAGATTGGAAAATTTACGAGCTTCACTATTGAGTATGTTTCAAGAATGCACAATACTGAGGCGGACGAGCTAGCAAAGTTTGGCCTCCCCTCGGGAGAGACATCTTCAGAGCTTTTTTATCCGGCTACGGAAGAAGGAGAATTGATGCAAATAGAACAACGACCGTCTTGGATGGACTCATTCAAATCGTATCTCTCGACAGGAGAATTTCCACAGGCTTTGAAAGATAAGAGAAGATTCAGAATGAAAGCCGCAAATTACAAACTTATCTCCGGGATTCTCTATAGAAAGACTTTCCTCTCTGTTAACCCCAGAATCCGTAACATGCCCGGACAAGATCCCTCTTTTGGCGGACTCTAGACCTTCAGTCCGCTCAGGTCGTCAAGGCACGCCAGAGGCGGACTCCAGTTCCAAGTCCGCTCAGGTCGCCCGGCCTTGGTCAGTTTCTAGATCTTGCCATTCACTAGGCGAACTCAAGAGCTAGTCCGCCCAGGCCGCGGCACTCTAGCCAGGATGGCGCTCCGCACGACTAAGGGGATGCCCCAGCTCGCAAGCCCAGTCTGCCTATCTCGCATGGACTGCTTGTCAATTTCTTTTTGATTCCCGTCACTGCTGCCCGGCTCTCCTGTACCCCGGACAGCCAGTTATTTTAGCCCTGCACGTTTGGGCAGGCCCCCAAACCTATAAATAGGTGGAAGTGGTGCATCCAAGGCACGCTGACTCGAGCCCAAGAGCCTACTTGTTAAAGGCTATGGACTCGAATCTCGGGTTTGCAGACTCCAACTTGCTTACTACACAGCTTTTCTTTCCGCTTTTTGTAACCCGTCATTTGCAATCAAAGATAAGCCCGTCGCAAGAGTGGCATTAAGGCCGCGACGGGCGAAGTATGGTGTGGTCGTTGTTCGCGACCCCTTTGTGCTTTTCTCTCATCTGCTAAGTAGGCTACTGCTTGCAGTCTGCTTTTTCTTCTTTCTCAAGTGCTCCAACAGTTGACTGGTGGTGCTCGAGTCCTTGTCTCATTTCTTGCATCAACAGTTAACACGAGACCTTTAGATCGAAGTAGTCTTCGAAATCCGCGGATAGAAATGTCAGATCGCCGAGCTCGCCGTCCAGACCGCTCTAGCTTGCTAGATGATTCGTTGTGGGAAGCTCTGGAACAATCTCGCTGGGAAGCCGAGTTATCTCATAGAGAGACGGACCAACGGCTTGATACTATTAGCCAAGCTCTACTCACGCTAACCCAGCAGCTTGCTCCCCAGGCCGCAGGAGACGTCGCTGAAACTCCTGTCCGCCGGACTCCAGCTCGCCAAACCTCTCTCCAACAGTCACCTGCCGCCACTCCTCAGTCTCGCCGCCAAGCTCAGCCTGCAGCTCCCCTGTAACCTCAATCTGACCAGTTCGCCTCCTTGATGGATTTCTTCAGGGAGACGGACAGGGGGACTCCAGCCCGCCGACTTGATTTTGTTGATCGGCAATCCGCTGAGCCCGCGGACCCCCTTTCGCCAGTCTGCTCATCTGCCGAGCTCGAGACTCCTTCTCCCTTCGTTGACAGAATCCGATGGGAGTAAACACCCAACAATTTTAGAGAACCCCATCTCCCTACTCAGGGGAGACCGATCCAGTTTCCTATTTGCAGGCATTCGAGGGGGCAGCCGCATTGAGATGCCTTTCTGATGCCTTGAAATGAAAGCTTCTAGTTACCACTCTCGATGGGCATGCGAGAGAGTGGTTTTATGAATTTCCCTCGGGCACGATTTCTTCCTTCGCTGAGTTGCACATCGAACTTCTTCTGAGGTTTGCTACCTCAAAGAAGAGGAAAGATGGGCCAGTGGCCCTCTTTGATATCAAACAAAGAGACAACGAATCAGTAGCGTGGTTCGTTGACTGGTTCCAAAAGGAGATTCAGGGGGTGAGAAATGTGAACCCCGACTACTACAAGGTTTCCTTGATTCATGGCCTCCGGGAAGGCCCATTAAAGTTTAAAGTAACAACCAAGGCACCATCAACCTACCAGGAATTGATAGCGATGGTCAATCGCTTTATTGAAGGTGAGATTGCCAATCCCACCTACATTTCATCCCTAATAGCTAAGGCTAGAGGAAGGGACGTTTCCAATGCCTCCTCCAGCAACCACCATCACAGTAAGCCTCCTCGTCCTGATTTCCAGCCTCCTTCTCAGAGGGGGTAAAACCTCGGTCACAAGAAACCTTTTCTCGGCCATCAATAGTTTCGTGATCAGAGACTGTCGTTGGCCGCCACACCCACCATACCCATTTAAGGCTCTACCCATCTACCAGAACGCCTTGCCTGCTTTGAGGCCGCATGAGAACATCTCTGTGGAGGAGTTTTCAGATCTGGGACTCGATTTTGAAGAAGTCATCCAAATCATCCAGAAGAAGGCGGAGGAAAAAAGGCAAGGGCCTCAGAGGGATTGGAAGCCCAGAAATAACTCTCAATTTTGCGAATTTCATAAGGATAAGGGCCACCTGACTGAAGAATGCCAGGACCTTCGACAACTGGTCGAGAGGTTGTTCGTCGAGGGCAAGATCAAATATCTTAGCAGGAGGAATGATCCCTCAAAGCCCTCCACTTCTCAGGGCAAGGAAGTGGCGGAGGTTCAGCTGGAATGCATAGAGGTGAAGGACGTGGGCCGGTTGGGGCCCATCAATGTTCGGCCCAAGTGCTTTGATGCGAATGATGAGGGTTCACTTGGGCGACTCTTTTTCATCCATGGAGGATCAGGAGCCGAAGCCACGCAGAAATCTTCAATTGCGAGGGTTTCCCGAGCAGAGGTTGCCTCCTCTTCTTCTTCCGCCCCTTTCGGGGTTGATATCATTTTTGGCCAAGAAGATCTTCGTCAGACGGCCGACCCCTTCGATGATGCTATTGTGGTCAAAGCGGCCATTGAAGATTATATTATGGATCAGATCCTTATCGACACAGGCAGCTCAGTTAATCTTCTTTTCAAGACAACTTTTGAGGCCCTGAGAACTGGGAAGCCTTTTCTTTCCACCGAAGGCAAACTCTATGGTTTCTCGAGGGAAAGGAAAGAGGTGGAGGGGAGCGTCACCCTCTCAGTGAAGCTTGGGGGAGCAACCCGACCAATTCAGTTTATAGTGGTCGATGCTCCTAGTTGTTACCACGCCATCTTTGGGAGACCTTTGCTGAACAAGTACCAAGCCATGGTGTCAACTTACCACCTCACAATCAAGTTCTTCGCTGATGGCAGGATGTGCAGAGTCAGGAGCAATCCAAGACATGCTAGGGGGTGCTATCTACGAACAGTTAACATGACCGAAGTTGCCCCTCCAATCTTCTCGGCGGTAACAGAAGTATCTACTATGTCAGAAGCTGACATGGATAGCGAAGGAGCTCACCTGGAACCTTCCCAGGTGACGCAAGAAGTCCCTTTTGCTGAGGGGGAAGAGAGAAGGCTCTCCGTCAACTCAGAATTGCCAGAAGACCAAAAGGCAGAGTTGATATCCTGTTTGCTGAAGAACCTGGATGTCTTCTCCTGGTCGGCTGAAGACATGCCAGGAGTCGATCCCGACGTGGCTTGCCACCATCTCAACATTGATCCAACCGCCAGGCCGGTGCAACAAAAGAAGAGAGATATGGCGATCAAGCTGGCGGAGCCAATCAGAGAGGAGGTGTCCAAACTTCTCAAGGCACGCTTTATTCAATATCTTGAGTGGGTTTCAAACGTTGTAATTGTTAAAAAGCCAGTGGGAAGTGGAGGATGTGTGTAGACTTCACCCGATTGAATAAAATGTGACCAAAAGATTGCTACCCCTTACCTCGGATAGATTCTTTAGTTGATTCTACGGTAGGGTATCTTTTTATGAGATTTTTAGATGCTTTCTCTGGTTACCACCAAATAAGAATGCATAAGCCTGATATCCCTCACACATCGTTTATTACTAACGATGGTTGCTACTGCTATCTTGTGATGCCCTTTGGGCTTAAAAACGCTGGCGCGACGTATCAACGCATGATGGATCATGTGTTTAGAGGACAAAAGGGCAGAAACCTTGAAGTATACGCGGACGTTCTTTTGGTTAAAAGCAAGTCTCTTCCGCAATATCTGCACGATTTGGTAGAAACTTTTTCCACTTTACGAAAATACAAGATAAAACTTAACCCACTAAAATGCATTTTTGGAGCAAGTAAGGGGAAATTCCTCAGTCATCTCCTTATTCTAGGGGACCTTACCCCCAATCTAGATAAGGTTAAAGCCATCCTTGATATGGCTCCCCCCGTTCTCCAAGAGAAGTTCAGCAATTAGGGGGGAGGTTGGCAGGACTCAGGAGATTTATCTCTCGGGTTGGGGATAAGAGTGCCCCATTTTTCAAAACTCTTCGGGGAGTGTCCAAGTTTCGGTGGACGGAAGAGTGTACTCAAGATTTTGAACAGTTGAAGAAACAACAAACCTCTACGCCCTTGTTACAAAGCCCCCGAGCAGGGGAGATGTTGTTCATATACCTGGGATTTGGCCCTGAGGCAGTTAGCCATGTTCTTGTCCGATAGGAAAACCTGAGACAATTTCCAGTTTATTATGTCAGCCATATCCTAAAAGATGCAAAAACTAGGTACTTAATCCTAGAGAAGTTAGCTCTGGTAGTGGTTATGTATGCTCGCAGACTACGTCCCTACTTCTAGGCACACTCAATCCAAGTGGTCACGGATCAACCTTTGAAGTGTGTTGGAGAAACCAGAACATTCGGGCAGGTTAGCCAAATGGGCAATCGAGTTGAGTGAGTTTGAGATCTCCTATATGACAAGGACGGCCATCAAGGCGCAGGCACTGGCAGATTTTCTGATTGATATGACAGAATCTGGTTCTGATCAGGCAGAGAGGTCTCCTCTGGCTTGGACCATCTATATAGATGGGGCTTCAGGCAGAAATTCTTCCGGAGCAGGAGTAGTTTTGATAAATCCAAATGGCATCAAACTCGAGCAGGCAATCATGTTTTACTTTCTAGTGACCAACAACCAGGCAGAATATGAGGCTCTGTTGGCCAGCTTGAGGCTCGCAAGAGAGCTCAGGATCGACCATGTCCACATAATGACTGACTCCCTAGTAATGGCGTCACAAGTTTTGGGTAACTTTGAGACCAGGGAGCCGGTGCTGAAGAAGTATCTTGCACTCGTAAAGGTTGAAGTCAGAATATTTAGAGGTTTCACCATTGAACACATTCCGAGGGCGGAGAATGAGGAGTCACATGTCCTTGCCAAATACGAACTTTCATCATTAGGTACGACTTCTGAACTCTTCCGCCCGGCAGTAGATGAGGAAGAGTTGATGTAGAAAGATCAATGCCCCTCTTGGATGGACCCATTCATCCTGTATCTCTCGACTGGGAACTTGCATCAGTCGGTCAGAGATAAGAAGAGATTCAGATTGAAGGAAGCACACTATTACTTAGCGGCTGGAGTTCTCTACTGAAAGACCTTCTTAGCTACCATGGCAAGGTGTATGTATCAGAAAATGAAGTTCCTACCATCCTTCGGGAGGTCCATTCTGGTGAGTGCGGAAGCCACTCAGGGGCAAGAACGTTGGAACGAAGGATCCTGCGACAGGGTTATTTATGGCCCACAATGAAAAAGGATTCTGAAGCTTACGCAAAAAAGTGTGTTCATTGCCAGAAGTTCGCACCACTCCGGCATCAGGCTACCCAATCCCTTAGATCAATCGTAACCCCTTATCCCTTTGCTGTTTGGGGAATGGATCTCATTGGTCCTTTTCCCATAGCAAGTGGACAGCGGCATTTCGTCATAGTCATGATTGACAACTTCAGTAAGTGTATCGAGGCTAAAGTATTGGCAAAGACAACCACACAAATTGTAAAGAATTTTGTTTGGGGAGAGATAGTCTGCAGACATGGTATCCCGATGGCAATAATCACTGATAATGGACCACAATTCAACAATGCTGAGATGTTAGATTTCTGCAAGCGAATCGGAACAGAGCTATGTTTTGCATCAGTCCAACACCCCAGAAGCAATGGTCAGGTAGAGGCAGCCAATAAGAAGATTCTCAACTTGCTTAAGAAGAAATTACAGAACCTCAAGGGCAGTTGGGCTGATCAACTTTCTTCAGTTCTCTGGACCCTGAGAACGACGCCTTCATCTTCAACAGGGGAAACTCCGTTTAAGCTTTCACATGGATCGTAAGCACTAATTCCTGTTGAATTTGAAGTCCCTTCACCCAGAGTTCTACTTGCAAGGCAAGGTATGGAAGATTGGCAGGAACTGAATAATGAGGAATTGAGATTCAGCCTTGAACGCATCGAGAAGATCAGAGATAAGGCTGCAATCAAACAAGAGGAAGTCAAGCGAAGGATGGCACGTTATTTTGATAAGAACGTAAGGATCAAACACTTCCAAGTGGGAGATCTAGTTCTTAAAAAGGTAGACGTTGCGGCAAGAGCCAGCTCAGGCGGAAAGCTCAATCCGAATTGGGCTGGACCATTCATCATCA
Organism: Platanthera zijinensis; assembly: GCA_039513925.1. Taxonomy (NCBI): domain Eukaryota; kingdom Viridiplantae; phylum Streptophyta; class Magnoliopsida; order Asparagales; family Orchidaceae; genus Platanthera; species Platanthera zijinensis. Next base: position 46,935,864 of record CM077083.1, read on the forward strand.
AGGAAGTACTCGAGAAGGTGGCTTATCGTCTGCAAACATATGAAGGAGAAGATATGCCACATACATGGAGTGGAGATGACTTAAAACGGTTCTATTCCTGAACCACTTCTCTTCTTTCTTCCTTTTTATGCAAACTTGTAAAGAGGTGTATCATTAATAAAAAGCTCCTAGCTAACGCTTCTTCAAGTGTCTTTTTGTCTCAAATATTGGCAGTTAATATGTTAAGCAAGGGCAGCTCAAAAACGGTTCTATCCCTGAACTCTCCTTTCTGTGTTACGCAAATTTCTTGAAAATTAATACTTGTTGAAGTTTGCATACTAACACTTCTTTGGGTGCTTTCTCTTTTTCGCTCCATGAGAAGATCCAGCATCTAAAACCAGGAGACATCGCCGAGTTCAGCAAAAACCTCCCTTAAAACCTTTGTTATTAGCGTAACACCACAAAGACCACGTGTTGCGGGGAGATTTCACACCGTGTGGTAGGAACTTACCGGTTCTACCGCGGCAGGATACTGAACTTCAAATCCTGGCTAGTACCTAACCCCACTTCTTCATATTGGAGGGACAGAGTGGCCGTCAACTCTACCATGCCATTTAAGGGATATCGTTATAACTTTGATGATCGCGCATGGAAAGCAATGCCGCTCCGGCCGCACCTGCCTGCAGATCATCTTGGTTTGTGACTTTCGAACACTCCTTGGTACCCTCAAACAGTGCATGTAGGAGACCCACAGCCTGGTTGATCTCAGGAAAAGCAATGTCGCTCCGGCCGCACCTGCCCGAAGGATCAATCAAGACTGTACTCTAGGCAAGAGGGGGGCATTTCCATTTCAATAAACAAGCTTATTGGCAGACTCAAATTCTTCTGTCCGCTCAGTTCGCCGATTTTCTCGGGTTGACCTTATAGTTCATTGCCCGGTGTGGAAAGCTATGCCGCACTAGCCGCACCTGCCCACTTGGTGATGAGCTATATATCATTTCTATCGTTATTATAATTATTGGCGGACTCAAATTCTTCAGTCCGCCTGTTTTCTCGGGTTAACCTTATAGTTCATGGCCCGGTGTGGAAAGCTATGCCGCACCTGCCCACTTGGTCATGAGCTATAGATCATTTCTATCGTTATTATAATTATTAGCAGACTCAAATTCTTCAGTCCGCTCAGTCCGCAGGGTTCATTTTGGTTAGATAAGTGTTGCGTCTCGGTTTCAAATATTGACAGACTATGGATTAAATCCGGCTTGCTCGCAAATCAGCGTTACCCCGTTAGAACTATTCTAAAACGCAGCTCCTGTTATTATATTAGTTGTCTTGGGATTTGCAAAGGTTGATTCTATTTATGCAAAACACGAACTGCTGACTCGTTAAGGGACTTCTTAATGATTATTACTTCCGATAAAGGAAAAAATAAGGTTCATGTCGCAGCAAGTTCCAACATTTTCAACAAGGATTATTTGCGGATTGAAAAAATTATGTTGCGCGGATAATGACTATATGACGCGGACAGATACATTAAGAACAGATCAAAACACCATGAGACAAAAATATCTTTTTCATATCATTCAAAAACTTTTTACAAGTGTTGGCGGACTCAAACGGAGTCCGCTCTCTTTTTACAACAAAGACAAAAAGTTACAATGTCTATTCTGTTCTTTGTTTCTTCTCGGCAGGCTTTTTTGGACTCGACCCGTCCACATCGACCAAGGGAGAATATTCGCCTGAGGTACTGCTGCTGCTACCACTGGAGCTGGAGCTGGTCGGACTCCGTTCGCTCGCCGCCGCGGGCTCCGTCCGGTCCCTGCTTCCTTCAGATTTTGAAGATGCGGATTGGCCAGACATGCTCCCTTGCTGGCTTGACACAGTGACCTCAGGGGTCTCTCCATCACAAGGCTTCTCCTCTTCATCATCAACCGCCTCCCCTTTTGCTGCTCGCTCGAACTCGGCGACTTTGTCTTCGAGTTCAGGAAATAGTTGCAAAAAGGGGACAGAGACCACGCCTTCTTTTGCAAGCCCATCATCGATGAAGCGTTCAATAGCAACTTACTACTTTACTTCACAAAAGGAAACATAGGGCCCTGGAAGCTTGGGTTTGTGACATCGTATGCGATCTGGAGTGAGAGTAAATGAATCAGTCCGCTGCGGACAAGCAACAAAGACAAACGATTACCGATACTTACAACTTCTATTTATTTGTACTTATTGAACTTCATCCCTAACCGCTTGTTCCTGTCTTTTAGAGACTTGTTTTCTTGCGTCAAGCGTTCGTTTTCCCTGAGCAACTCGCGGGTCATCCGACCCATGAAGTGGTTGGTGACGGCGCTATTCACGCTAGCCTGAGCCGCGACCAGGGGGAGGTCGACAGGAGGGATGCTTTGCAGCTCGCGGAGGTTCTGCTTCTCGTACAGAGGGAGACCGCCACATGGGCATGACGAGAGGTGCGCGGATTCTTCCAAGAAGGAAGAGCAGTAGAGAGGCGGACAAACTTTTTCTTCTCATGCCAGTGGATCATCGGGTTACCCCTGAGGTCCTTCTGGTTTTTCCCGAAGCCCTCCATATCAAAACTTCCGGATGAAGAGTAATCCGTCGCAGGGTCACCCTCCTTCTTTCTTTTTCTTGCGATTTATTTCTTTCTTTCTCCCTGTATAGGAGTCGCGTCGGCTGGCGTTAAAGGTAGGTTGGATGGTACTACCAAAGTCGCTGAAAAGACAGATCTGTCAAGCCATGAAGCAAAGGAATTTTCGGATACAAAGGCAGGTCGCAATACTTACTCTCTTGGCAGCTTACGGTATCCATGCCGGGCAACAACGGGATATAGTGATCAATATCGAGTCTTGCCCCATCCAAAAATCCAACGATGGTGGACTATACCGTACCCAAAGGAACACTTTTAAAGTCAACATCAGCGCGGACCTGCGGGTTGGGGTGGAGGAACCCAAGGTCACCCTCAAAGATAAGATACCTCGAGGTCCAGTTGTGGATTTTGTTCTGCAAGCCCGCAACTTTCATTCCTCGATAGTAGAAGTAAATCACACCCTTGTACTTGTGATATTTGGACCGGGTTATCGAGCGAACAGAGAAGATCTTTTTGAATATCTTCATGGAGAACTGGATCTTTTCAGATCCCAGGTAGGAGAGGTAAACGTAGATCGCAGTGACGGTATTCGGCGCGAGCTGGCGTGGAACCACCCCATAGTGCTCAAAGATCTCGGCGACCTCCCAGAGCAGTGGGAACTTGAACCCACAATCGAAATGATCGATGGGCACCGCGATCTGGGTAGCGGTAGAAAATTTTAGCCATTCGTGATCCTCAGGAAGCCGCGCGAGCACCGGCGAGCCGGCCATGTGCCTCTCCCGGAAGATCTCCAGGTCGGCCGAGGTCAGCCGGCTTCTTTTGTGTTCGGCAGAGTGAAAGGCGGCTGCGGCGTCTGTACGTGTGGAAACCATTTCTCCAGGCCACAGGTTTTCCAGATCCAACTGTTTCTGATACCAAAAGAAAATGAAGACCCTATTTATAGAAAAAACTCTGACAGACAGATGACAGCTAATCCGCTAAGGTTGATAGCTCAATTCACTCAGCTCGCCTCTTTCCTAGCTCCCTGCAAATTCAGATAAGTTTGTGCGGATTCAAGCTTAATCCGCACAGTCCGCTTCTCTTCAGTTCGCGCATAGCAATTCGCATAAATCGCATTCAAACACCCTACAGAGCTGCAGTCAACACACAGATCGCAACATAATAAAAGAGTAAACAATATCATACAATACAATGTTATACAGAAACTAGTAATATCCGCGTAACGCAAGAATAATGTTTACAGCAAATTATACAATGTTCATCAAGTCTTCGCGGACTCAGCGAATTCGACGACGAGCAGGTCGCTCCTCTCCATCTATCCGACGAGCAGGGTGCTCCTCTCCGTCTATCTGGCGGACAGGTCGCTCCACTTCATCCATCCCAATATAGGTCGCTTGGTCGCTCCCTCATAGGATCTCTCTGTATAACTGCTGGACCAGGTGGTGTATGTTGTTGAAGGTTCGATGCTTACGGGCAGTGTCCCTTACGACTCGGCTGAACGGGATAGCGTGCTCGCCGGCCGGCCTCGAATCTGCAGCCATCGCGGGCTGCCCGCTCGACGTCAGAGTTGTTGCCTCTCCCGAAGCGGGCTGAGCCGGCATTTGTGGCCGAGTACCAGTGACCTCGGTGACTTGTTTCTTCCCTTCCCGCACCAGAGCAAAATATTTGCTTCTGTAGTGGCGAACGTCCTCGCTCAGCTTCTTCTTTTCTTTCTTCAAACCTTCTACCATCGCGGAGATGTCAGCGACCTGGACCTCCAACACCTTCTCTCTCTCTTCTCCTCTCTTGGCTCCAGTTCGCACCTCCTTTAACTCTTCCTCATACTTTTTTACTAACAAAATGTATCTGTCAAGGACGAATTGCTCCCCTTGTACAGACTCGGCTGGGGCGGTCGATAATGCTTGTATGGGAGCATCCGCGAGCGACGACACGATCTCGCCAGCATCGACGGAGTCTGGTGGCGAGTTTCGAACTGCAATACAGGGAACAAAATCCGTTTTAGTTTCTAGATCGCGGTGAGTTCAAAAAGATAAAGATAAATCACTTTTTGTAATCATTGCAGCGATCTGGTGACTATCCATGAAAGGCCGCCTCACTTGCTCCAAGTCGAAGGCGACCAAGTGTTGCTTCCATCTTCGATATACTTTCACCTTTTTCTCTACAACAGATTTACTGGAAGCAACTATGTCCTCGGTCTCCGTGATGATTTTTATAGGCCACGATTTCCGTGGTGGGGACTTATAAAGCCATCATTGATGAAATCACTGGGGTAGCGGCTACAATTTAACCCACCGCATAGGCTCAACCGCCGTCCGCAGGTCTTCAGCTCGCTTATCCGCCTCCAGTCTTTCGGAGACCGCCTCGACCTTGGCTTGCATGATCGCGAGCTGCTCCTTTGCCGTCTTCTCCCATTTGACATCCGCAGCTGAGGGGACGGGCTCGGCGACCTTCTCACCCAGTATCTCTACATTAGACTGCAACACCTCTAGTAGAGACTAATTAATGTCAGAAAGCCGCTCGTAATCAATAGTGTCGAGTATTTCAGTGGTGGACAAACTGACCGCAGATGAGTCTTCCCCTGAGATGGGGGCATCCGGTGTAATCAAACTCGCATCTGGAACTTCTTTCTACCGCAGCCTATACTGCAAGCTCTCCGCGCCTGTCCGCACGGAGACGTTCTTCTCTTTTTGAGCCCACAGCTTTTTCTCCATCCGCTCAGAAATGGAAGACTTGTCCCTCCTCCTCTTCTTCTTGGGAGCCTTTTTCTCCAAAGCCAGCCGGCCTGTTCAGAGTCCGACGGGTTCGCGCTGATTGTGTCCTGATCTATGCCAACTACAACCAAGGAAGTCGCTGTAGCCCCGTCCTGATCCTCAGCCAGCTTCTCTGTCCGCTCACCTCCAACCACCTTTGTCCGCTTTTCAGCCTCCGGATCGGCAGTCTGCGCCCTCACGGTGTCCTACTGTCGAACTTCTGGTGAAGAGACCTCCTTTCCGGCATCTATGCACAACATGAATGTACCAAAAGGAGTAGCTTCTATCGCCATTCCCCCGTAGTTCGCAGGGACCTAGTCAAAAGTTTGTTGCGGATTAGAAGTCTTTTCTGCGCTCTGGGGAGGCACATTCTGGGGGAAGAGCGGCATCCGACTTCTCGCGCTTCGGTTCCTTGCCGCTGCGGACCGAATCGGCGGGCGTTTTTTCTTTTCGCGAACTTTCTCCAACTTCGCAGACAGTCGTTTGGCCCCGGTGAACTACTTTCTTCACCGGTGTCGCGGACGCCTTAGGCTTGTTGGTCTTGGAAGCAAGATTTCCAAAGTAGGATCCAAGTCTAGTCATGTCGGACTCGAATATGCAGACCGCAAGTGGTGAAAATCGGCCCGTTGCACAGACAATTTTGGCAGAATACAGTGCCCCCGGCCGTATTTATAGCACAGGCGGCATTTATGATAGTTGCGGACTCGGCGATTAAGGAAACATTTTCGAAATTTCTCGAAACTTGAAAATGTGCGGGGATTATTTTAACCCCAGAATCCGCAACATGCCCGGCAAAGATCCCTCTTTCGGTGGACTCCAGACATTCAGTCCGCTCAGGTCGTCAAGGCACGCTAGAGGCGGACTCCTGTTCCCAGTCTGCTCAGGTCGCCCGACCTTGGTCAGTTTGTAGATCTTGCCATTCACTAAGCGAACTCAAGAGCCAGTCCACCCAGGTCGCGGCTCTCCTGCCAGGATTGCGCTTCGCACGACCAAGGGGATGCCCCAGCTTGCAAGCCCAGTCCTGCCAGGATTTCTTTTTTATTCCCGTCACTGCTGCCGGCTCTCCTGTATCCTGGGCAGCCGATTATTTTAGCCCTGACCATTTGGGCGGCCCCCAAACCTATAAATAGAGGGAAGTGGTGCATCCAAGGCACACTGACTCGAGCCCAAGAGCCTACTTGTTAAAGGCTGCGGACTCGAATCTCAGGCTTTGTGGACTCCAACTTGCTTACGGTACACCTTTTCTTTCCGGCTTTTGTAACCCATCATTTGCAATCAAAGTCAAGCCCGTCGTAAGAGTGGCATTCAGGCCGCGACGGGCGATGTCTGGTGTTGCCGTAGTTCGCAGCCCCTTTGTGCTTTTCTCTCATCTGCTAAGTAGGCTACTGCTTGCAGTCTGATTTTTAATCTTTCTCCAGTGCTCGAACAGTTGACATGTGGTGCTCGAGTCCTTGTCACATTTCGTGCATCAACAGAAAGCATAGAAGAATGATAACTTGCAAGTACCTGAAGGAGGCTTGCAAGCACCTGCTAACTTCTGCAAAAAGCGTAAATCACAAGTATGATATAAAACTATGTTGCAAGTACCTGGATAGAACTTGCAAATATCGGCTAATCACTACAAAGGGAAGAGTGAGCAGTAGATATAAAAGAAAGAAAACTATGCCACAAGTACCTGGATGGAACTTGCTAACATCTGCTAATTTCTGGAAAAGAGGAGTAAGTAGCAGATATGATAGAAAAGTAAGCTGCAAGTACCTGAAGGAAACTTGCTAATATCTGCTAATCTCTGCAAAAGAAGAGTAAGTAGAAGATATGATAGAAAAGTGAGCTGCAAGTACCTGAAGGGAACTTGCTAATATCTACTAATCTCTACAAAAGAAGAGTAAGTAACAGATATGATAGAAAAGTAAGGTGCAAGTACCTGAAGGGAACTTGCTAACATCTGTTAATCTCTGCAAAAGAAGAGTAGGTAGTAGATATGATAGAAAAGTAAGCTGCAAGTACCTAAAGGGAACTTGCTAATATCTGTTAATCTCTGCACAAGAAGAGTAAGTAGCAGATATGATAGAAAAGTAAGGTGAAAGTACCTGAAGAGAACTTGCTAATATCAGCTAATCTCTGCAAAAGAAGAGTAGGTAGCAGATATGATAGAAAAGTAAGCTGCAAGCACCTGAAGGGAACTTGCTAATATCTGCTAATCTCTGTAAAAGAAGAGTAAGTAGCAGATATGATAGAAAAGTAAGGCGCAAGTACCTGAAGGGAACTTGCTAATATCTTCTAATCTCTACAAAAGAAGAGTAGGTAGCAGATATGATAGAAAATAAAGCTGCAAGTACCTGAAGAGAACTTGCTAACATCTGCTAATCTCTGCAAAAGAAGAGTGAGTGGCAGATATAGAAGAAAGAAAACTGAGTCGCAAGTACCTGGATGTAACCTACGAATGTTGACTGTTGATATGATAAGATATAATTGGATAGCAGAGGAGATACCTGACATACTCTACTATTAAACGAATAAAGATCAAGCCGCGATAATGATTGTCTCGCGTGATCAAGCATGATGTTTTATACATGAAATCCAGATAAGCAAGATGAAGCCTTCTTAATTTAGACTTCAATAACATAGCTTGTCAGTAAATAGAAATAGATTCCTAGATTGAGTAGTAGATACCAAGATTAAGCATAATCAAACGTTCAACGGATAGAATATATAAGAAATCACAAGCAGCCACACGAAGTGGACATGATGAGTATAAGAAGTTCTTGGGCCTTCGCTAAGAAGTGAATTTGAATACTCTATGAAATTCTATCACGAGGGATAAAACTGATACCGAACATGAAAAAGGGCTACCACATAAAGTTGGTTTAATTTCCACACGTTTCATAAAGCAATTGAAAAGCAGACCTGGTTGCCACTTTGGAAAATGGGCGACCACTTGAAAAGTGGGTTTTATTGCCGCTAAGAACTTTTAAGCTACCACGTGAAGTGGGTTTATTGCTGCAAAAAGTTCCTTTTTCCAAATCAACCACTAGAAGGCGGGCTTAATTGCCTTTTTGGAAATATGGCTACCACATGAAGTGGGTTTGATTGCCGAATGTTTCAAAAATAGGTTCAATCAAGCGAGATAATGATGCAATATATGCTTTGGTAAAACAAATCTTACCACTAATAGTTTGATAATAAGCACTTGACGCCGCAAGAGAGGGCTTCACAATAATACTTTCAAGCGATATAATCTTGCAACTTGTCTTTTTTCAGCAATTTCTCAACGAGCTGAGGAAGAGCTCGTAATTTCTCTGTATCATGACCCACACACATGTGGTATTGATAGAATAAATCCTTATGACATCTCCGACCAGGTCGCAGGAGAGGAGGCCATGTGAAATCTGGCTCCTGTCTAATAATTTAGAGAACTTGTTTCGCAGAGATAGTTAATCTTGTATATTTTCTTTTAGGTTCAGCTTTCTTGTATTGGCGAGAAGTACGAGGCTCATTGTCATAAATTTGAATTGATGTACCATAAGTATCAAGACTTGATTCTGAATGCTTTGATTGAGATGTAGATGAATTCCCACGATCATAATATATATGTCGAGATATCGGGAGGTTAGGATCTTGATCATATTGCAATAGGTTGCTATTATGATTAAGAGGTAAATAATTATTAAGAGGTCCATCGTCAAGCTAACGAGGTGAGAACTTCTCTGGCGCTTGAGCCATCTGATTCAGACAAGATATATAGCCGGAATTCATGGCTTCAGCTTCAACGAACAGATTTGCATAACCAATAAGATCCCCATAGGTGTCGGGCATTTTGTAATGACTTCGAATTTAAGAGGACCTTGCCGAAGTCCGCTTATGAAAGCAACTTTATAGAAGTCTTGATCAACATTAACAATGTCATGAGTTTCCTTCTGGAATCGATCGATGAAGTGAGCATAAGACTCGTTGTATCCTTGCTTTATCTGAAAAAGAGCTCTTACGTCTTTCTTTCTCTTCCTAAAGGTTCCAAACCTTGAGAGGAATTCTCTTTGAAGATCGCTAAAGCAAGTTATTGATTGAGGCGGCAGATGGTAGAACCAGTCCAACACTTGAGCACCAAAAGATATGATGAAGAGCTTTCATTTGATTCCATCTGATAGAGCTTTCAATGAAACAATCGACTCAAAAGCTTGTACGTGAGAAACTGGATCGCTCGTCCCCGAGTAGATTGGCAGACGAGGTTCTTTGAAATCATATGGAACAACTTCTCTTCGGATATGAGGTGTGAAGGGAGAGGAAACTTGTTCTTCTCCTGCAAAAGATGTTAGTCCATTTGGTATATGGGGATAAGCATTCATGCTTACCTTATGAAGCTTGCGATGAGAGATGTAAACTCCTTAGATAGTAGGAGATCGTAGTCGCTACTTGAGATGGACACTTCTGAATGATTAGAGGTGTGCTCGAGATCTTTTTGATGGAAAATCCTTGAAGACGGGAATCGCTGAAAGGGAAAAACTTCAATAACTTCCAAACGGAGTTGAATTTGGGCAATCTGAGGGCCAACAAAGCATCTGAATCGGTTCCCCATTCACCAGGGGGTATATCTCCTCGAACCGGTTCTGACAAGCTTTGAATTTCTGAAATCGGACACTCGGATCAAAAGTTATGGCTGTTTGAAGTTAAGGTACGCTCTAAGCTTAATCTCATGTCTTCATTGCAACTGTTGTTCATCAACTGCTCAGGATCTAAAGGTCGCGTGTTAACTGTTGATGTGCGAAATGCGACATCGCCCATTAAATGGGTTGTTCGACCTCATAAGCTAGGTGAATAGGAGGGTTGAGGGGATAGAGGAGAGGTTTGAGAGACTGCCGGGCAGTAGGTTACTCTGAGTCGCGCATGAAGATAGAGAGAAAAATAGAAGAGAGGGCCGCTAGCAGCGGTAACAATAGACTTCGGCCGTCGCGGCCTGAATTCCTCTCTTGCGACGGGCTTTTCTTTGATTACAATTGAAGTTACAGCTCGAGGTTGCACCTTTACATGGAAAGCAGAATAAAGGGTACAAGGGGGAAGCTGGAGGCTAAGGAGAGGAGAATTCCAGAGGCCGTGCGGACTGACCAGGGAGGTCGATAGACCGCGCAATTAGCTGATCAAAGTGCTCGCATGACTTAGCCGAGCGGGCTGCTTGATCAAGCTTGAAGAAGAAGCTGGGAGCAGGTCGAGCGGACTGGAAACTTGAGTCCGCAGGAAGCGATGGAGAGATCTGGATGCCTCTATCACGTCATCTGTCACTCCTTGAATGAGGGGTCTGCGGGCCTATTTATAGGCCCGAGGAGGTAACGGTCTTGGTAACGTCACCAATGGTGAGGCGGTGAGCTGAGCGGGTACAAACATTGAGTCCGCAGAGTCCGTGCAAGGTCGCGTGGCCTGGGACTTAGAGATGGAGATGGCTGCTGCTGGGTGAGCTCGCACTGGGTCGGGCGAGTACAAATACCGAGTCTGTAGAGTCCACGCTAGGTTGTGCATTTAGGGACTTGGGACTGGAGATGGCTGATGTTGCAGGCGGACTGGGACGTGTCCGCCCCTACTACTGAGCGAGCTCGCGCTTGGCTATATGAGCTGAGGAGTTCCCCTGCTGCAGGGTAGAAGCGGGCACCGGGAAATTGGAGGGCTAGCTGGCGGACTGCAGAACGAGTCCGCCCAGCCCGTTACGGAGAGGAGGCAGATCGCAGGCTGCCGAGCTGGGGCTCATCTGGCGGACTGCGCAACGAGTCCGCCTACCTCGCGACGGATAAGAGAGCAGGCTGCCTGCTGGAGGCTTGTCGCCATTGCTTGGCGACAAGGACTGGCGACCTGGCGGACTGAAGAGTCCATGTCGCGCCTATTGGCGAGAGCCGCTATCGACCGGTGGCATCCTTTGCTTGGGGATGAGGGTTGGCGACCTAGCGGACTGACCAGTGAGGTCGGCAGACCGCGCGATCAGCTGATCAGGCAGCTCGCTAGATGAGGTAAGCGACCTGTCGAACTGAGATCGAGTCCGCTTACAGCTGGTGGACAGGAGAGCAGGTCGCCGCCTCTGGCTGAAACATCTTGCGCGTGGTCTAGGGAGAAATGTATTTTGAGTCCGCCACTCAGTTGAGTAGCTCGCACCTTGGAGGAAGAATGAACCACCACACGGTTAACCGAACTAACCGCGCAGCCTGCAGGGGCGGACTGAGGAAGCAGTCGGCAGCCCCTGCAGAACGAGCGGCTACTGCACGACCTGGGCGGTTAGACCGGGGAGACCTCCCTAGCCGCGCGGACTGAGCAGACTGAAAGGTCAGTCGGCCCACCCTTTGAAGGAAAGGCTAACAAGCCGCGACCTCCTGGTGTAGGCCACGATTTGCGCCCGCATATCCATCTGCCACCACGTCCCGTTTTACCGTTCTAGCAATTGCTAGAAGCGTGCGTCGCGAAGAGGTGCTCTCGACCCTCATTCTGTAAGCCTACTCGTCCATTCTCCAGAATATTCAGTGCATAGCGGCCCATGTTGTCTTCCATCCCTCCTAGAGAAGCATCGCATAGCGGCGTTGCATAAAGAGTTGTTTGTTAGCATTTTACTTTATTTTTCCGCAACTATAAAAACCTCCCTTAGTTAACTCCAACCTAAGGACTTCAATCTCAAGTACTCCTCAAAATTAACTACCCCCTTACCATTTTACCTCGAGATCAATACTTGGAGAAATTCGCCCATTTTATATTACTTTTGTGACCGGTACACTTGTCGTTCAACGCATCACAGCCCAAACACCCCAACCCTTCTCCGTCCAGGCAGGTTATTTGTGGACACAACCTCGCTTTTATGAGGCAAACTCGATAGTCAAGCGAGCACCACGGGGACTTCCTAGGAGGTCGCCCATCCCGGTACAACTCTAGCCCGAGCACGTTTTACGATGATGCCGTATTTTTGGATAATTCAGTGCCTGAGGTTGCACCTAGGTGGAATGAGGAATATTCCCTTTCCGATGAGGAGGTTTGCACCTCTTTGTTGGATGAGGTCGTTCCCCTTACCACCGCAGAGCTCGAGTTCTCGATTCCCCACGATACTACTCATATGACACCGACGATGATCTATGCTTGGATCCTGCTGGGAGTGAGACCGGGACCACTCCCCCTATTTTTTATTATTTTAGTTCTTCATCTCTTTTATTACTTGACCCCCCCCCCCCCCTTCATTATCTGAGACTGTACAGGCTGAGTCTCCCGGGTATGTTGGGATGATGATGAGCCTTGCCATGCTCATGTCATCGCCATCGCCTCCTGTGGACATGTGGTAGACGATGCCTTGCTAGGCAAGGATTTATTTTGTTGTGAGATGTATGAGGACCAGTGCTCCTCCTATTCTTACCTCCTATTTCCTCTACCTGTGTTGGGCAGGTATTATTATTTAGGTAAGGGGTAACTGTTTTATCATCGTATAGGTACCCGTTATCGCAACGAATAATGGAACAGTTGTCTGTGCACTTTTCTTTTCATAGGCCCATTGGCTAGGAATTTTGGATTTCGAATAAGTCATGCTGGGATGACAATAACCCCAGTACTTATCTAGGAGTAGGATTAATTATTTTGTATTTACTGTTTTAAAGTTAGCTTTGCGTGTTGTTTGTTTTGAAATTTTTCTGTTTCAATGCATGCCTGCGAGAGTTTCTTGTACTTGTGCCTAATTTGGGGAGTTGGCCTAGTTGCTCGGGATGTTCTTTGTCAATGTGTTTATATTTTTCTCGCTGTTTTCGCAGGGCGAGACTTCCCGGAGAAAATACGCGAATTGGACTGTTTTTGCAAAATGCACGGTTGGGGAAACCATGCCCGGCAAAAATGCACGACCGTGCATTTTTCTTTTATTAAAAACGTAGGTCGTGCGTTTTTGACGCACGCTGGCCCTAATTCCCATGCGTCTGCTCGAGCGTTCGCTTCTCCTCCTTCTCCGGCGAAATCTCTTCCTCCTCTTCCAAATATTCCCCCATTCCTCCTCTCTTTCTCTTCCACTTTCTTTCCTCATAGCCATGGGTTACAAGAAAGTGATTAGAAAGCTGCGTAGCTTTGGTGGTGTGTCTTCCTCTTCCTTGAGAGCTTCGGTTTCGCGGAGACGGAAGATGTGCTGGAGGCTCTGGTGAATACTGATGACGTAGAGCGGATGGTCCGTTTTGGGAGACCTGAAGTGGTCATGAGGTTTGAATGCTTGGTCCAAAAATCGTTTTTGGATTTCTGTTTCGTTTCGGATGAGGAGCTTGCGGCCGTTTGTCTAGAGGTTGAGGTTGATTGATTACTCGACGTGGGTTCATGGCATCATCTATTCTCCATTATGGAGACTGGATTTCACGAGCTCACGCTCGAATTACTCTCCACCTTCCGCATTTTGGAGCGACGAGACGCGGCTACTGGCGTGTCCACTACAGTGGCATTTCGGATGAACTTGCGCCCGTACACTTTTAGTGTGGGCAGGCTTGCCATTTATGCGGGGATATATGCGGTTGATGAACTCCCAGAGTCAGATGTTCTTGCCCGACCAATTGTGTTCCCAACCGGTGTTTCTCCCCACGCATTCTGGCAGGATATCACCGGATTGCCACAACAGTACGAAGCGCATTCTGCCAAGTCATCTCAAATCATTTCTCTCGCGCTACGCAATGTTTAGCACTTGATCAGGCATAACATCAACACCCGCTCGATGAGTCAAAATGTAGCAGAGTGGTCGGATCTGCTCTACATTTTTAGCATGCATCATTGCGTCCCTCTCCACCTAGGCCGCGTTCTTGCTGATTACTTCCTTCACCAGGCCACGTACGTTCCCCAGAAGGCCATCGATGGTTCGCATTTTATTACGCGAATCGCCAAGGGATTAGGAGTCTTTGACACTTTGCCCTCCATGACTCCCATTTCGCGCGACGATTTCATTTCTGCGACCATGATGACCGCCTTCAGGTTGGTGCGTCGTGTTTCTTCTAGCGGTACGTATCGATACGTTGTTTGTACTGTTGAGCGTGAGTAGCCTGCTAGGGCTTCTTCTGCTGCTGCGGTTTCTTCTTCGGAGTCTCGCAGGCCCGACGATGCCGCTCCTGTCCATACTATGCCTTTGGCCCGTGCGCCTTCTTTTGCCCATGCCTTGTGTAAGACACCCTTTTTTTTCTTTTTAAACCCGGGGTCTTAGGCCCAGAATCGCCGCTTTGCGGTGACACCTTCACGTCCTGAAGGGTCATCACCATAAGGCGCCGATTCTGCCGGCCAATTTGATCACAGAAAGGTAGCATAAAATGAAGTAAGTAAAAGCAAGTCCACTGAAATAAATCACATATATAGAAATAAAACTCCACGAAGGGAGTGTCCACAGAATAGTATATCAGAGTACTAAAAATACGGGCTTAAGCCCGATACAACATGTCCTCACTACAAATCACTCATGCGGAAGCAAAAACAGAAACTACTCATGGTCGAGACTCACGGTCCCGGCTGTATGAACTCCGGAGCTAGACTGCCCAATCACCAAGCGCACCAGTATCTGGGGCTGGTCCTCCATGCTGGGCTCCACGATCCTCTAAATGATGTGGTTCGAAAACCATTAGTCATAAAGACTAAGCCCTATCATCCCCTACCCCTTCCCCCATGGCTCTTAGGTACCGAGCGGAGAGGAAGAAAATGAAGGACATGAAGGTGGAGAATGAATCAAAAGAAAACAGGTGGCAGCGGAACTAATCTAGCAATTCTATAATAAATATGACAGAAATAGAAAGTATGAAAAGTAACCTTAACTTATGTGCGGAAGCGCATAAGCAAGGGATCTTCTGCAAGGCTCCCATCGTATAAAGTGTCCCATACCACTTATACGTTGGGGTGTCGGTTATCAAACAGCAGTATATATATATTGAATTTAACCTTAATTTATAAACTTGTGAAAGTGAGGGGAAGATCTATCTTAACTCTAGAGGGGGGGTGAATAGAGTATTTTAAAGTAAATTTACAATTTAAAAATGCACAGCAGTAAAGGATTAATTTATGTATAGGTGTAAGGTGCTTTGATGTAGAAAATAAAACTAAAGCAGTAAAACAAAAACCACAACACAATGCAAAGAATATCCATAAGAAACCAGAAGACACAAGGAACTATAGTGGTTCTCCAAAAACCTGGGTACATCCACTCTTCTACCACCCCTGGTAGGAATCCACTGCAGGATGAGTTGATCAGGTGTTCTGGGCACCAATGAGCTTTTGATAAGGTGCTCAAAAACCAAACTAGATTTTTTGATCAGGTGTCTTGCCACCTGTAAGACCCCCTTTTTTTTCCTTTCAACCACCGGGGTCTTTGCCCAGAATTGCCGCTTTGCGGTGACGCCGACTCACAGGAAGGCAACCACTACAAAACGCCAATTCTGCCGGCCCTTTTCGATCGCAGAATAGTAGCATAATAAAGTAAGAGCAAGTCCACAATAATCACATGTATATAAATAAACCTCCACGAAGGGAGTGTCCACAATATATCAGAGTACTGAAACTACAGGCTTATGCCTGGTATATGTAATCCTCACTACAAGTCACTCGCGGAAGCAAAACTAAAACTAAGCGTCACCGTAACTGTCACTGAACCGAGAGCACCCAGGCTGGACTGGCCCAACTCCACCGACTCTATACTCTGCTGGTACTGCATTGCTGGGTGCTTCTTCCTTTTCGACCTGCCGTCGCCACCTCGCGATCCACGTCTTCGTCTACGTCTTCGGCCTCCTGCCTGCTGAGTTGGTGGGGTCCCACCCATCAAGGGGCATTTGACCCGTGTATGTCCCGGCTGGTGACAATGGTAACACGGTCGCGGGGTCGACTCTGTCAGGAACTGCAAAAGCAGTGACCCTTCCAAATGGTACACCTAAAATGTTGTGGTTTGAAAACCGTTAGTCATAAAGACTAAGCCCTATCATCCCCTACCCCTTCCCCCATGACTCCTAGGTACCGAGCGGATAGGAAGAAAGGGAAGGACATGAAGGTGGAGATTAAACCAAACAAACAGGTGACAGCGGACCTATGCTAGCAAGTTATAATAGGTGAACAGTTTAAATGTTGTAATAAGTAAAGCAATTAATAAGTAGCAGTGTATATAAAAAGGCAGCTAGAGAACAGTAAGTAACAACAAGTAAATAAGAATGTAACCTTAACTTATATGAATGCCCATATAAACTTATAAGTTAAGGGATCTTCTGCAAGGCTCCCATCGTATAAAAAGTCCCATACCAATTTATACGTTGGGGTGTCGGTTGTATGCAAATATGAGTGTAGTGATATGCTATGCCATGATTCATGCAAATGCAACTCACGCACACGACTCTATGCGCACAGACCTTTAGTTCCCCCTGTTCGGGAGGCTAGCTTCACCCCCAGGAACCTCCGTAGTGGCAAACGGAGACAGTGGGTCGGGCCCCCCACTCCTAGGCGGGTAACCACACTACCAGGCCTAGCCCTTCCGTACGCCCCTAGAAGAACACAACCTAGAGTATCCGCGTACTGCTGCTGGATGTACCCTCCAGACTTTTCGCCGAGTCATCGTACCGCTGTCGGTGTGATCGATCGCCTAGTACCGATGACCCACCACCTTTATTCCGTACTCCAACCCTCGAGCCCGCGGCCCCCCGGACAGTCCTGTCTGTGCATCTACCTTCAGAGCTACTGTCTGAATGGCAAGTAATCCAATAATTCTACTTTCCTAGCTACCGGGGAGTGTAAATGTGCAACCCTAATTATACTAGTTGCTCTTTTAATTTATTATTCCTATGGTTTACGTTAGCCCAGGACTGCCCCCGGTATACCCCGTGAAGGGCTCTCAAGGGGCACTAGGAACCAAGACGGCGGCATTACGGCCCGAAGTTCCCTTTCGCAAGGCACTTATTATTATTGGTTGATCTCCCTTAACCGATCCTCTTTTAGTTACTTTTGTTCTAACCCTAGAGTATTACGACTCTTCCTCTTCTTCCCGGGATGGACGATCTTTCGTCGTTCCCGTATTCCCTTATCCTAACCAGTCTCACACTCCACTTATCCTGACTTCCAATGATGAACTCAACCTTAATTTTTCCTACCAACCATCAACTACCAAAATTTCATGGCTTACTATATGCAGACCATCCTAAGCTATATGAGGTATACAAGTGGAGGTACACCAAATTATCTTCCAAATCTCCTATAATATTTACTGGAGGTCTACCATATCATAATTTGTCTAAATCCAGAAACTTATAATTTTCCTAATTAATCCGATATTTATTTAATTTTCCCATAGAACGGGCCATGGGTCATTTAAAACATGAACTACATGATCCTCCTAAGTAATGGCTACTCAAAAATCATGATCATTAAATAACAGTAAGATAACCTCAAATACAAATTCTCAGAATTTTATAGAAAGTATTTAACCTCTAAATAATTTATTCAGTATAATCACGTTAATTCTACGTAATGAAGGACGTACTGAAATTATACATCTAAAAATTATAGAAAAATCACTAGTCAGCAGTATGATATATAAAAGTTCTTTGTGCAGAGAATCATAATTTTACTAGCTTGCTAAATACCACTAAAGATTTAATCAAATAATCAAAGTAACATACTTAAAGAAGCAAGCCTTAGAAATAATCCTCCAAAAATCCCATAAAAAATCACAGAGATATAAAATCATAATAAACATTCTCT
This sequence comes from Platanthera zijinensis, assembly GCA_039513925.1. Lineage (NCBI taxonomy): Eukaryota > Viridiplantae > Streptophyta > Magnoliopsida > Asparagales > Orchidaceae > Platanthera > Platanthera zijinensis. The sequence goes on from CM077083.1 coordinate 46,953,870, forward strand.
GCCTAAATTTCATCACTTTCCAGGAAGTGTGTACTCCATATTAAATTTTCTAAGCAAATCATACAACTACTAAGTCATTAAAGGAGTATCCAAAAATAATGATCATAAAATTCATAGAAAAATATCCAGAGCTTGTACCATCCCTATAATGCACTCTACCCAATTCTTATCACTTTTCAATGTGATTTAGTGTCATTTCCTATCTCTACAAGTTTTGCACCCTAAACTAGGGTTAGATTTTTAGATATCCCAACGGTCTCCAAATCTACTAAGATTTCGTCCAGAGAACTATATTGGCCCTATGGTTCTCTTCACCTAATTTCGGATCAATCCAAGGTCATTTGACCACATGACCCTCACAAACCACCAAGACCCATCCTTAGGGTTTGGCCTTGGTCCTTAGGGTAAACTTACCCCGATCCACCTCAAACTCCATGAGGGGGGTGCTAGAGAATATTACTAGCCAGTGGTAAAAATCTCAGCCTCTGTTGAGGTGATTTGACCACTCAAACTTCAAAAGTGCACTTTTAACCTAAGACCCTTATTAGGGCAAAACTTAGGTTTGTTCATTTCTAATCCAAACCATCTCCAAATGAGATGAAAAATTATACAGAACCTTATAGTGAACCCAGGGACCACTCACCAAAATTTGGGAGGGTTTGGACATTATTTAACTATCTAATTAAATTCGGCTAGGATTATTGAATGTTTCTAAAAACTATAGAAATATATTCTCCAAAAATTCTCATTTTTGGATAACACGTAGATATAGGTAAGATTAGACCATACCCCAAATTTCAAGTCATTTGGATGACTGGATTGGAGTGGGGAATTTTTCTAAGGTCAAGCCAGCCCTCTGGATAGACCTCACCAAAAAGGGTGTTGTGGTCTAACCAGGATTCCAAATCGAGTAAAATTAATTTTGAATTAAAGTAGACTTCAATAACTACATTTCCTATGTTGACCATTTTTCCTGTAGGAGCCTCTAAGTATTTTTCCCAATTTATTTAACAAGGCAGATATTTCATTCAGAAATTGTTTTAGAAATAGAATTTATTTCTCATGGCACTATTCATCTTCTTCAACAGCCCGAAACCAGAGGCCTGAAACTCATTTTCCTGTAGCCTTTCAAAAGCTATTTCCCGGCCATCCGGCCATCTCCCTAGCCGGCCACCACCACCACCTCTGTTGAGGTGAGGGCTACCGTCGGGCAGCGGCACGGCCGCCGGAGAGGCGGTTTCCGGCGAACCCGCCACCATGCAAATTTCGGAAAAGCATGGAAACGCTCACCCGATCCGGTTCTTTCGAGCCCGATATCTCTCCTAATGATTTCTAAGATCTAACCATAGAAGAAAGAGTAGAGGAGGACCTTATTCATGGGTTGACGGCGAGATGATCGTTGGACTGTCATGGCGCGGTGGTGGCGTCGTCGGAATTCTTCTACAGCACAGTAGGAGGCTCGAAACTTCAGGCAAGGGCTTGGAAACTTCATCCTTGAGCCTATGGGACCTTTTTAAAGGGAAGAAAGGAGGGAGGGGAAAGGTTGAAACGTTGGAGATGAAACGTTCGCGGCCATTAATAATCCCCTTAATGACGTTTCGGTTATGACGAATGGCAGTTGAAACGTTGGAGTTGAAGAGGTGTTTGCCAGGTGGCAATTTCCTATTGGACCCACTTTTCCTTAATTATTAACATAATTATAGTAGGGAACGTCCCATAAATACTCTTGATTTTCATTCCCATAGTCAGGATTTATTATGGCGTTGGTTACCGAAATTTCCTACCTGGCTGTCATTTTGGCCTTGGTCACGGGCGTGACACATAGGTCACGGGCGTGTCAGGCCCGGTTAGCCAGTTCTGGGTCGACGACCGTCGAACTGGAATCGACGATCGTCGAACATGGTCACGCCCTATGTCACGGGCGTGACATTGGGGGTCACGGGCGTGACAGCCCGTGTGACCAATTCTGGGTCGACGACCGTCGAGCTGAAATCGACGATCGTCGATCATGGTCACGCCCTATGTCACGGGCGTGACATTTCGGGTCACGGGCGTGACAGGGTCATGAGGTAATTTCCGCGCTCAGCGATCGTCGCGCTGAGATCGCCGATCGCCGAAGGGGTCACGCCCTTGGTCACGGGCGTGACACCTGGGTCACGGGCGTGACAGGGCCGGGATGAAAATTCTGCGCCCGACGATCGTCTCCCTGAGATCGACGATCGTCGAATGAGTCACGCCCCAGGTCACGGGCGTGACGGGTCGGTCACGGGCGTGACCAACCCGTGACCCGAAATCCTGGTCGATTTATTTCGGTTTTTGGGCTTCCTAGGGTTCCATCACGACCAACCGACTCCTAGGGGTCTAGCCGGAAATGGGATGTTACACCACCACTGAGTTTTGACAAGGCTCTCAGAACCAGAATAAAGACTTTTGAAGGGAGTTTTGATAACCGTTTTATAGCAGGAAAAGAAAAAGGAATAGGTGAAGTTGTCTTCTCTGTCTCAATCACTGAGAGAAGACTTAGTGGATTGATTGTGTTGTCAAAGCTCCCCCTGAGAAAGATGAGAGCTTTGCTAGGGTGATAGGTTTTCAGAAGCTTCAGATCTCCAGCAGAAGATGGTTTCAGCAGAGGCTGAAATATGAATTGTCTGGAGTCCTTGATGTTCAAGCTATGATCACTTTTCAGTATGCCAACTAATTCTCCAGGATTGATCACTTGATTTTTGAATTGATCTCTCTATCCTGTGAATCTGTACTGAGAATTTCTTGTTATAGATGTCTATTCTTGTGTAGTCTCTTGTTATATATCTGCCAGACTAGAAAAGATGATTTATTCTCTGAAGATCCTCTATCCAAGATAGTCGTTAGCAGTCAATAAATGTCTTCCATTAATGTTTTTTCTTCTAGAGGAAAGTCCAATAAACATTCTCTGATAAATCCCTTGAAACTTGCTCCAGAATAAATGAAAACGGCTAGCAGATCTCTTGAAATAAATGCTGAGAGAATTTGAAAAACATTCCAAAAGATGACTGAATTTGAATCCTCAAAGTCGTCGATCTCTCAGAAAAACGTCGATCTGAGCTCTACGATTGTCGACCTGAGCTCAGAGATTGGATTGAACATTAGACAGAAAATGTCGAACTGAGCTCGAAGATCGTCGACCGGAGCTCAGCGATCTGAAGAATAAGCTGAAGGTAGATCGTCGATCTGAGCTCGAAGATCGTCGACCGGAGCTCGGCGATTTAGCATAGTTGAGCTCAGAGAATGTCGAACTGAGTTTGGCGTTTCGTCGACCTAAGCTCGACGATAATTGTCTTTGCCTCAGCTCTAAGTCTGAATTCTTGAATGGTCCTAGAGGCAGCTTCAAACCTAAATTTTAAGCCCTAGACTCATTCTAACTTGACCTTTTCAACTATACATCTAGGTCAAACTGGTTTCCTAAAAATATAGTGATCCTTGCCCAAATTAGTAATAGGGTGTTCCAACAATCTCCCCCTATTTTGGTTAGGATTACTATTTACAGAACTCAGTAATAAATACAAAATCAACATACAGAAAAATAAAAATCTAACACAAAAGAGCAGATCATGCAACATAGCAGCAAGCAGATGGAATATCAGTAAATGTTCAAAATGAGTATACTGTCTGCTTACAAATGTCATTTCTTTTCAGTTCCCTTCTTAAATAAGATTTTCCTGCTGGGATTTAGAGCTTCTTTCTTTGACCTTCTATCATCCTCTGCACCTAAGGAGGTTTGAGATCTAGCCCTGGGAACCACAGCCTCAGGATGCAGTTTCATGTAGTCCACTGGGTCAAAGAATTTGCTTGATGTATACCTTTCCAGTTCTGCCTTTCTTTGATCTGACAAAGTAGTAATGTTGGAAGTGTCTTTCCCTTGTTCTCTGGCCTTCTTCAGCTGATCTAATGCAGCAATTTCTTTCATCCTAGCAGTCCATGATAATGGATTATTCTCTGGATCTTCAAAAGGAACTGCAGGCTCATATCTGTTGACAGTTTCTGAAGCAGTAGGAGTTCTTGTATCAACCATTTCTCTGAGTTTGTAGGGGAAAGGACCTTGAGTTGAGTCCATGTGCCTTTGTCCTTCCCTTGCTTGAAATTTGTGTCCTCTTTGATTTCCTCTATATTGTCCCCTACTGGACTGATAACCCCTTTGATATTGCCCCCTGGGATGGTATCTTTGAGAGGATTGGGAGGAACTTTGCTTTGGAGCTGAGGATTGAGAAGCTGAGCCTCCACCTGATCCTGAATTTGGAGGAGGAGGAGGAGGAGGAGGCTGAAATTGGGATGAACCTTTCTCATACTAATCAAACTCTTTTCTTCTTCATGGCCTTTAGTTGATTTTTAGAATATTGCATCCATGGTTCAGTAATTTGGCAATCATGCAGAATATAGTAGGGTATATCATTAGCATCCTTGGCCTTAGCAGGAGGGAATTTCATCATGGCCTTGCTTCTGACCTTCCTTTTCTTTACAATGGTACTAGAAGAGTCATCAGAGTCAGTGTGAAACTGATCACTTTTTGAGCTCTGGGGTCTATCATACAGATCATCAATGCTTTTGATGTACTTTTCTTGTTGTTTCAGTTGTTTAGAAGTCAGAGCAGGAGCAGCAGGAGCAGCAGCAGCAGCAGAAATAGATCTTATGGAAGCAGCAATAGGAGCAAAAGTAATTGGAGCAGCAGGTTCAGGTTCTTCCAAATAAGTAACAAGTTCGTCAACAGCAGCAACATCAGCAACAAAAGACAGCATTTCAATATCAGAGGATCCAAGAGATGTAACAGCAGTAGCAGTAGTAAAAATAGAAGCAACAACATCCTCAGCCTTAGAAAGAGTTTACATAAGATGCAATCAGGCTGGGATCACATTCTAAAATAGGAACAATGACCTTAGTAAGGTCTTCAACTTGTAGAACTGGCAGAGAATTGAAGTACACAGAATCAAAAACTGACAGCAGGCTCTGAAGATCTACTGCAAATACTAGAGCAGGTTCTGAAACTTTAGCAGCCTCAGGCAAAACCAGAGCTTCATTAGGCATCTCCCCCTGCCTGGATTCAGTGAAAACTGGATCAAGGCACCCAGAAGAAGGGATTGCCTGAGAGGATAGGAAGGGAGATAGCCTAGTAGACAGCTCCTGAACATTTTTCAAAAGTGGAGCCAAGGTGGTCTCTAGCAATGAGGTTAGCCTGGGGGCTAGCAGCTCATACAACCTGTCTGCCAAAGCTGAAAGATCTACATGCTCAAGAGGGGCTTGAGTAGAGGTAGGAGTTGATGCAGTTGGAATGATGTTGGCTGGGACTGATGGAATGGATGGTGTGGAGGTAGGAGGTATAGGGATGGATGGCTCAGTAGAAGGAATTGTTGAGATTGATGTTACTGAAGTGGAGATGGATGATATGGGAGAGGTAAAGGATGGGGTGAAGGATGGTTGAGAGATTATGTCCTGAAGAAGTTGTTGGTAGGAAGATGTAGATGGAATATCAGGAAGAGAGGGAGGAGAATCATCCATGAAGGAGTCATCCAGAAGATGAAATGATGGAGTGGTGACAGGTGGATAGTAGTACAAGGGATGGAATGATTCTGAGGTTGTGGCTGGAGGAGGTGAAATAGGTGATGAGATTGTAATGGGGGAAGATATGGTTATGGCTATGGTTGAGATGAGTGGTGAGGTTGATATGACTGGTGCAGAGACAGCAGGAGGAGGAGGAGAAGCAGGCAAATCTTCTGCTGGGGCAGAGACCTGAGGAGGAGTGACTAAGGCAGTCCTTGTGCCTGAAGTAGATGTTGCTGCAGCAGCCCTGTTGGGGTTTATAATCTGCCTGTCCCACCTGCTGAAGAGGGCATAGGTGAGCCTTTTGGATGCATTGATGTGCATCCCACTTGAAACCAGCAGATCAGGGCACCTGAGATGTAGGTAAACCCCTATAATCCTCCCAAAATTGACACAACTTTTGCTAATTTTCTTCTTGATCAAATTAAAGAAGATTGATCCTCAATCCAGAGGTTTCTTATCAACTAAAGCTCCCATTAAGCATAACTGATACCTTGAGATTGTATCATGGGCGGAGTGCTTTGCCAGAAGCACTTTGCCAATAACATCAGCCAAAAATTGAAATTCAATAGATAAATTCTTTTTCAGCAGTTTATTAGGGTTCACAGCAGAGTGACCCATTCGATCTAACAATGAATCATATTCTTCTCCAGACAAATCGATGGAGTCATTCCCAGTACTTAATGCGAATACTTCTGTCAAAAGAGCGGGGGTCATTGGTACCTGAGTTCCATTGATGGTGCCGACTATAGAGTTCTCATTTTCATTGGTGGCAGTAAAAACCCATTCTTTTACTTCATCTGCTGCAATCTTTATTCTTGTGGTCATCAACTGAACTAACTGCTGTTCGCGGAACATATTCAGAATGTCTTTGAATCGCTGATCGCTGCCATCGAAGGAGTTCATATCAATGTCAAAGCCTGTATAAAATATCATTTTGGAGAGAGCGGCGACCGACATTGCCATCTGTACTAGCAAAGATTCTACAAACACGACCAAGTGTAGAGAGTTTGGAGGGAAAGAGAAAAATTTGCAGAGAGTATGAAAGCGTAAACGACGAGTGGCGGCCGAAAAAATGATTTTATATTAGGGTTCGACGCGAAAAAGGAAGGATCGTCGATCTCCGTTCGACGATCAGGACTCCTAAGGGAAGCTGAAAGGTCTTCAATATCGTAGATCTCAGTTCGACGATCTAGAGAGAACGTCGAGCTCAGTTCGACGATCGAAGGCCTGAAAGAGATAGTATACAACTATCTGACAAGCTCTGAACTCAGGTCGATGTTTTGGGAAAACGTCGATCTCCGTTTTGGGAAAACGTCGATCTCCGTTCGACGTTTCTCGGGAAAACGTCGATCTCCGTTTGACGCTTTTTGGGGAAAACATCGAGCGCAGTTCAGAGTCATAAACTATCCTATAGACACAAAAAGAGATGAGTTTTTAGCCTAATCTTGGTCTGTTTTTAGCTTTTCAAAATCTTGTAATTTATTTTAGGCTTCCTCCATCTAACATGCCTAACTGATTGTGGAAGAAGTTGTGTTTCTTTTCATCCAAGGGCTTGGTGAAAATATCTCCCCTTTGCAAATCAGTTGGGATATATTGAAGTTCAATTTTATTTTTCTCAACATTATCCCTTAGAAAATGATGCCTAATTTCTATGTGTTTTGTCCTACTATGGAGGACTGGATTTTGTGCAATGGAAATAGCACTGGAGTTGTCACAAAATATTTTAGACTTCTCAAAGTTGTAACCATAGTCTAGGAGTTGATTTTGTATCCACAATATTTGTGAACAACAACTGCTTGCAGCCATATATTCAGCTTCAGCAGTTGAAGTTGACACAGATGTTTGTTTCTTACAATACCATGAGACAAGTCTATCACCAAGAAACTGACAAGTTCCACTGGTGCTTTTCCTATCTATTCTGCATCCAACATAATCAGCATCTGAAAATCCAGTTAAGTCAAATGTTGAGTCTTTTGGATACCAGAGACCTAGATTTGGACAGCTTTTAACATACCTAAGAATCCTCTTTACTAAAGTTAAGTGTGACTCTCTAGGGCTAACTTGGAATCTAGCATATATACATGTAGCAAACATTATATCAGGCCTACTAGCTGTAAGGTACAATAGAGAGCCAGTCATTGCTCTATATGTTGTCTGATCAACTGGTTTCTCATGTTCATCAGCATCCAATACAGTATTGGTAGGCATGGGTGTTTTCATACATGATGCATCAGACATACTAATTTTCTTAACCAGTTCTTTTGCATACTTGGTTTGAGAAATAAATATGCCTTCAGCATGTTGTTTGACTTGCAATCCTAAGAAGAAGGATAACTCACCCTTGATACTCATTTCAAATTTAGAGTGCATAAGCTTGGAAAAATTTTTGCACAAGTTTGAATCAGAAGAACCAAATATAATATCATCTATATAGATTTGTACTAGTAGGGTATGAGACTTATGGGTTCTAATAAAAAGAGTTTTGTCTACTATCCCCCTAATAAAATCATTTTCCAGAAGAAAGCATGTTAGGGTCTCATACCATGCTCTAGGAGCTTGCTTTAGACCATATAATGCTTTATGCAGTTTGAAAACATAATCATGATGAGTTGGAGAGACAAAACCTGGGGGTTGTCTGACATAGACTTCTTCTTTGATCTTCCCATTGAGAAAAGAACTCTTCACATCCATTTGGTAGACTTTGAATCCCTTGTGAGAAGCATAAGCCAGGAAGATTCTTAAGGCCTCTAATCTTGCAACTGGTGCAAAGGTCTGGTCATAGTCTATCCCCTCTTCTTGAGAATATCCTTGAGCAACTAGCCTTGCCTTGTTCCTTACAATAATTCCTTGATCATCCAATTTGTTTCTGAACACCCATTTTGTTCCAACAATGGAATGATCCTTTGGCTTAGGCACTAGTTCCCAGACTTTGTTTCTTTCAAATTGATGCAACTCCTCTTGCATTGCAATGATCCAATGTGGATCTTGCTCTGCATCTTGAATGGATTGAGGTTCAATTTGAGAGAGAAAGCAAGTGTGCATCAGGTTTTGGTTGACCTGATTTCTGGTTTGCACACCAGCTGAGATGTTTCCAATTACTTGGGAGATTGGATGATCTCTTGATGTTACTAAATCAATAGGTGGTGTTGATTGTTCACCAACCTGTGTTACTATTTCCTCTTGTGGAATAGCAACTGACTCTTCAAGAGGATTTTCTTCCAGATGTGGAGCAGCTTCTTAATCTTCACTACTTTCACCCTTTTGAGTAACTTGTAATCTGTCAAAGCCTTCAGCTAGAGAATGTACCTGCAATTGTTCTATAGTAGAAGCATTCCACTCCTTGAAAGATATATTAGTTTCATCAAAAGAAATATGAACAGATTCTTCTATTTTTAGAGTAGTTTTATTATAAACCCTATAAGCTTTACTGATCATGGAGTATCCCAGAAACACTCCTTCATCAGCTTTTGCTTGAAATTTTGCTATATATCTCTTGTCATTATTGTGAATATAACAAATGCAACCAAAGATTTTAAAATAGTCTACTTTAGGTTTCTTCCCTTTGAGCAATTCATAGTGAGTCTTGCCCTTCAGTTTATGTATTAGACTTCTATTCAACACATAATTGGAGGTATTCACTGCCTCAGCCCAAAAGGATAGAGGAAGGTGAGCATCTGTCAATAATGTAGTTGCAGATTCAATTAGGGTTCTATTTTTCCTTTCTGCTACCCCATTTTATTGAGGAGTTCCAGGAGCTGAGAATGTATGCCTGATCCCTTCACTTTGACAGAACTCTTGCATAAGAAGAGAATCAAACTCTGTCCCATGATCACTTCTGATCAGGGCAATGTGAGTGTTGAACTCAATTTGTATGCATTTGAGAAACTTTGTCAAACACTTGAAGTTATCAGACCTCTTCCTCAGAAAGAACACCCATGTGAATCTTGAGAAGTCATCTACAACCACTAAAGTGTAGGATTTCCCTCCTAGGCTTTGTACTGTAATGGGTCCAAAAAGATCCATATGTAACAGATACAAAATCCTAGGTGAATCACTCTTGTTAAGTGATTTAAAACTACTCTTTAGTTTGCTTGCCTAATTGACAAGCCTTGCAAAATCCTTCTTTCTTGTAGGGGCCAGAAGGTAGTCCTCTAACAAGGTTGTCCTTGGATAGCCTAGCAATGGTTCTAAGGTTAATATATCCTAGTCTCTTATGCCATAGAATATTAGGTCTAGATATGGAATTGAACAGGCAAATATCTACTTTAGATGAATGAAAATCTACTAAGTAAATGTTACCTTTTCTGTTACCTGTCAACACAGTTGTATTGTCCTCTGACTTGACCTTGCATATAGCTTTGTTGAAAGTCACTTGATATCCTTCATCACAAAGTTGACTGATACTTATCAAGTTGTGCTTGAGTCCTTCAACATAAGCTACTTTCTTGAAGGTGACTGTTCCAATTTGGACTGCACCATATCCTTTTGTTGTTCCAAAGTTTGAGTCACCAAAGATTACTTTGGGTCCAAGCTTGGCTTTAAAGGATGTGAAGTTATCCTTGTTCTCTGTCATGTGCTTTGAGCACCCACTATCCAGATACCATGGCTGGTTTGATGTTGGATAGGTCTTCACCTGCACATAAACAGCTTATATGTTTTTGACCCAATTTACCTTGGGCCTAGGTTGATATCCCTTAAATTCAGAAATGAAAGACATCCCAGGTTGACTCTTATAACCTTCAGGATGGTATCTCCTAGGAGGTACTATCCATTCAGTATAGGGGTTGAAACCTTGGGATGTAGGACTTCTAGGATTGAATCTAGATGTACCTTTGAAGGATTGTTCAAAGTCTTGATCTCTGTTCGATGATCGTCGAGCTGAGGTCGACGATCTTGGGTCAGATCGTCGATCTCTGTTCGAAGATCGACTATCCTGGAGTTCAGAGTTCAGGTGTCATCAAGCTGAGGTCGACGATTGTTTCTTGGATCGTCGAGCACCGTTCGACGATCGTCGAGCTCTGTTCGACGCTTTTTGTTGAACTATATTTTTCTTTGGCAAATCTGCATTCTTCCTAGCTACCTCTACAACTTCCTTCCCTTTATCAGAGATAAATTTGATTGGAGTTGTCAGAACTATAGGCTGGCTGGATGAAGCTCCCAAGCCCAGTGTACTATTAAGTCTAAAGTTTACTGTGCTTGTGATATCTATCAGTTTGATGCTTCTCCCATTAAGGGATTCTTCAAACTGCTTGGCCTTGGATAGTTCACACTTTTGTGAAACTATCTCCTCCCTATAGCATTCTAACTCTTCAGAGAGTTTGAGGTTCTCTGATTTTAAAGTGCTATACTCAGACAGTTGTTTTCTGAGGGAAGTGATTTCCTTCTTAGACTCCAACAGATCTAGGCATAGTACTCTAAACTCATGTTTTAAGTCCTCAGAACTGAAATCAAATGAATTGATTACCTGATCTTCTTCTAGTTGAACTTTTGAATCTGATTCTGACTCTTCTGCTTCTGAATCTGTTTGAGAGCCATTGATAGCCATCATGCAAAATTCCTTTTCATCAGCATCATCCTCATCATCACTAGAGCTGGATGAGGCTTCAGAGTCCTCTTCAGTTTCACTCCATGTCTCAGCAACAAATCCCTTCCTTGTATTTGTGTTCTTGCTGTAGGAGGGTTTGTTTGAGGTGTTCTTCTTGAAGTCTTTCTCTTTTCTTCTTTCCCTTCTATCTTTCTTGTCCTTCTTTTTGTTTTCTGGACAGTCAGGCACAATGTGGCCTGGTTTCCTGCAACCAAAACATATAATTTCTTTGTTGTTATTTGATTTCTCATACCTTGGCTTATCATGTCCCTTGTATGATTTCTTTCTAAAGTCTTTTCTGGCCATTTTGTAGAATCTTTTGGCCAGTAGACTTAGGAGCTCATCATTTCCTGTAGCTTTATCTTCATGCTCCTCTTCTGTAGCTTTGAAGGCTATGGTCTTCTCTTTTCTGATGACTGGAGAAGTAGCCTTTTGTTCTTCTTCTCTATTTTTAATGAGCAACTCATAAGATTTGAGCTTGCCCAGGAGAGATTCAGTGGTAATCTCATTTAGACTTCTGGCATCTTTGATTGGCAAGATTCTTGAATCCCAAGTGCTGGGGAAGCACATTAGGATTTTGTCATTCAGCTAAGTCAATGAGATTTCTTTATCCAGAGTCTTTAACTCATTGACAATCAGACTTAGTCTATTGTACATGTCAGCCACTGATTCAGCTTCTCCCTTTTTGAAGTTCTAATATTGGCTTATAAGATGGGATCTCCTGTCTTTCCTTTCATCAGCAGATCCTGAGACAATTTCAGAGAGTTTGTCCCAAATTCCTTTTGCTGAGTTGTATTCAGCAACCTTCTTAAATATCTCATCAGACATTATCTGAGCTAAGATATTCATGGCCTTGGCATCTGCAGTCTTCCACTTCTTTATTTCAGCATCTGTTCCTGAAGGAGGTGGAACAGCATTTGTACTTGAGCTTGCTAGTGGACTTGGGGACACTGTCAAAACAGAAATAAATATGTCTTCATCAATAGAGTTCATATAAAGTCTAATCCTAGCTTTCCAAAGTGCAAACTTGGATAGATTGCACACTGGAGGCCTGGTGCTTGCATAATCTTTGTTCTGTGCCATGTCTTTATAAAAAATTAAATATAATGAAAATAACCCTCTTAAAAGATTAATCTTATCAGGGATCTTTTGGTTCAGGTGTTAGCCTGTATGAAAAACCAACCTCCCTCTGATACCAATTGAAAGTGAGGGTAAGATCTATCTTAACTCTAGAGGGGGGGGGGTGGGTGAATAGAGTATTTTAAAGTAAATTTACAATTTAAAAATGCACAGCAGTAAAGGCTTAATTTATGTATAGGTGTAAGGTGCTTTGATGTAGAAAATAAAACTAAAGCAGTAAAACAAAAACCACAGCACAATGCAAAGAATATCCACAAGAAACCAGAAGACACAAGGAACGATAGTGGTTCCCCAAAAACCTGGGTACATCCACTCTTCTACCACGCTTGGTAGGAATCCACTGCAGGATGAGTTGATCAGGTGTCCTGGGCACCAATGAGCTTTTGATAAGGTGCTCAAAAACCAAACTAGATTTTTTGATCAGGTGTCTTGCCACCACTAAGTTTTGATAAGGCTCTTAGAACCAGAATCAAGACTTTTGAAGGGAGTTTTGATAACCCTTTTACAGCAGGAAAAGAAAAAGGAAGAGGTGAAGTTGTCTTCTCTGTCTCAATCACTGAGAGAAGACTTAGTGGATTGATTGTATTGTCAAAGCTCCCCCTGAGAAAGATGAGAGCTTTGCTAGGGTGATAGGTCTTCAGAAGCTTCAGATCTCCAGCAGAAGATGGTTTCAGCAGAGGCTGAAATATGAATTGTCTGGAGTCCTTGATGTTGAAGTTATGATCACTTTTCAGTAGGCCAACTAATTCTCCAGGATTGATCATTTGATTTTTGAATTGATCTCTCTATCCTGTGAATCTGTACTGAGAATTTCTTGTTGTAGATGTCTATTCTTGTGTAGTCTCTTGTTGTATATCTGTCAGACTAGAAAAGATGATTTATTTTCTGAAGATCATCTATCCAAGATAGACGTTAGCAGTCAATAAATGTCTTCCATTAATGTTTTGTCTTCTGGAGGAAAGTCCAATAAACATTCTCTGATAAATCCCTTGAAACTTGCTCCAAAATAAATGAAAACGGCTAGCAGATCTCTTTAAATAAATGCTGAGAGAATTTGAAAAACATTCCAAAAACTGACTGAATTTGAATCCTCAAAGTCGTCGATCTCTCAGGAAAAACGTCGATCTGAGCTCTACGATCGTCGACCTGAGCTCAGAGATTGGATTGAACATTAGACAGAAAACGTCGACCTGAGCTCGAAGATCGTCGACCGGAGCTCAACGATCTGAAGAATAAGCTGAAGGCAGATCGTCGATCTGAGCTCGAAGATCGTCGACCGGAGCTCGACGATTTAGCATAGTTGAGCTCAAAGAGCGTCGAATTGAGTTCGATGTTTCGTCGACCTAAGCTCGACGATAATTGTCTTTGCCTCAGCTCTAAGTCTGAATTCTTGAATGGTCCTGGGGGCAGCTTCAAACCTAAATTTTAAGCCCTAGACTCATTCTAACTTGACCTTTTCAACTATACATCTAGGTCAAACTGATTTCCTAAAAACATAGTGATCCTTGCCCAAATTAGTAATAGGATGTTCCAACAACTTGCCCACACAAGCTTATAGACCAAGAGGTCGTTTTGCAGGTCCTAATGTATAAGCGTCCCATACCACTTATACTTTAGGTGTCAGGGTTAAATGAATCGATTATGCTATGACATGCAAGTGGGTATGATGGAACATGCAAGTGTAACTCACACACCCGACTCTGTGCACACAGACCTTTAGTTCCCCCTTTCGGAGCCATTACCTCCCAGGATACCTCCGTAGTGGCAGACGGAAGCGGTGGGTTGGGCCTCGCCCACCTCTAAACTAGTAAAGCACTACCGGTCAGACCTATCGTACGCCTCAACGCTTGGTGCACTAAGCGGACGCCCGCGTACTCTTGCCGGCTACCGCACCGGACTTAGCTTTGGCGAAGTGTAAAAACCACACTTGCCGAGTCAGCGTATTGGCGTCGGTGCATCGACCCTCCAATACCGAAGACCCACCACCTTAATTTTCATTCCTTTTATGCAAATGCAAATTTAATCGTAATCACACAAAAACCGAGCTGAAGCTCCCCGGACCAAAACGTCCGTCTCTTAACCAACCGAGTCGAAGCTCCCCGGACCATTCCGTCCGTCTCCTAACAAACCGAGCCGAAGTTCCCATCAATCTTCCTGTGCTAACAGTGTTTGTGAAAGGTGCAACCCTAATTACTATATAACTCTTGTCAGCTTATTATTACAGTTTACGTTAACCAAGGACTGCCCCCGGTATTCCCCGTTAAGGGCTCTCAAAGGGCACAAGGAACTATGATGGTAGCTGAAGCCCATCATTCCCTTTCGCAAGGCACTTATTGTTATTGGTTTAATTCCCTTACCCATTCCCTTCTCATGTTACGATAGGCTAACCTTGGGTGATTTTTGACCTTCCTCTCTTCGGGGAAGACGATCTTTCGTCAAACCTGAGCACCTCTTAACTCTAGTTAACACCACTTCTCTTTATTCTTCATTTCATTCTATTGCGATATCATCCACATCTATCCTCCCAGACAAAATGGCTAACTCCAACAGTATCCCAGATCATGTCCTATTGCAATTTAATAATTTGCTATATGCAGACCAACCTAGACTAAATGTCGAACCTGTTAGGCAATGATCCAATATTCATCCAAATGCCCTAAGTTATTTACTGGAGACGTATCATGATATAATTAGCCTAAATCCAGAATATGGTAATTTTCCTAATTTATCTGGCATTTAATTAATTTTCCTAATTTATCTGGCATTTAATTAATTTCCTTAAAAATTCCAAGGGCTACCGGTTTGAACATGAACTACCCTAAGTTCTCATGAAAGATATCCAAAAAAATTATAATAAATAGTATGTTATCTGAATATGGTAAATCCAAAGTATCATAATTTTTCTATCATCAAAAGGGCACTAAAACTATTTTAGCCCTAGCTTCTATATTTCGTTATTTGTGAATCAAGTACAGAGAATATTCTTCCAAAAATTATAAATAAATTATACTATGCAGATAAAGCCTTAAAAATAGCATTGGTCCACTTTCATAATTTTTCAGTAATAATATCATCCATAATTAATTTCCAAAGCATAGAACCCCTTTTTAACATTTGTGAAGGAAGTTCTGGATTTACTCAACTAAAAATTATACAAAACTTCAAGGGTAACCTTTCTATCCTAAAACATTTACTTCCAAGTTTTCATGAGATTTCAATGATCATAAAGATACAAATAATTAAAACATCAATTAGGGCAATAATCAGCTTTACAAATGCAGTGCTGGAAATAAACATCATAAAATTCCAGTAAAATTTCAATAAATTCTACCCACTCCAAAACTCACTCTACCCAAGTTTCACAGCCTTTAGATAATGTTTAGTGATGGATTGTGCTTAATTAGTATTTTACCCTAAAGCTAAGATTAGGGTTTTGAGGTATCTACCTATCTCCAAATCCTCCAAGATTCCATCCAGATGATTTATATTATGTTAATGTCGACTCTACTGAATCTCAAGACAATATGAGAGCAATTGCCCACATGTCCTTCACAACCCTCAAAACCCTCCATTTAGGGTTTGAGCTTGGATCCTAGGGTAAACCAACCCCTATTCTCACCATTTTCTCCAAGTGGGTTATAATAACCCTTCCAAGTCAGTGGTCGAAATATCATCCTCTGTTGAGGTGATTTGCCCGTTCCAACTTCTAGTGCACTCTTTACTCAAAAATGCCTCACTATTGCCTAGTTAAGAATAGGTGACTCCCTATCCAAAACTCATCTCAATGCATTGAAAATTTGTGCAGAGCTAAGTTTTATAGCCAGGGACCACTCACCAAAATTTTGGAGGGTTTGGAAGTCATTTGGCCACTTAAATAAATTCCTCTAAGTTTATTAAATTAAAACAAAAACTTTAAGAAAAGTATCTCCAAAAATTCCCATTTTTAAACAGCCTCTAGATATGGCTAAGGGTAACCCCCTGCCAAAATTTCAAGTCATTTGGACAAAGGAAGAAGAGTGGGCATCAATTTTAATTTCTGCCCAACTCTAGGTACAGCCCCCATTAAAACGGTGCTGCGGTCAAACCGCTTACCCAAACGAGTTGAAATTAATTTTAAATTAAACTAGACTCAAAGGGCTACAACTTTTGTGACTGGCAATTTTTCCTAAAATGGCATAGGAATGCTTCGGTTTGCAGCATCAAAATAAGCCTATTTTATGTATATTTACCTTATATATTATGTACTTAATTTTCATATTATAATAATGTTTTACTGTTCATCTCCCCTACCAAACAGAACCCGAAACAGAAACTCAGAAAAACCATTTTTCCTATAACCCTTCCGTGATCCGTCGCCGGCCGTCCAGTCACTTACCTGGCCAGCCACCACCACCACCACCTCGGTCGAGGCGATGGCTATCGGTCGGCGGTGGTTTGGCCGCCGGAGGTGGCGGTTTCCGGCGTACCCGAAAAATATATTTTTCATGGTTTTCCATGAAAACTCGAGATAGGTTCGACTCCGTTGAGCACGAACTTCATTCCTAAGATCCTAAGATCTACCCATAAGAGAAGAAGTAGAGGAGGACATTGTTCGCGGTTTGAAAACGAGATGAACGTCGGATTGTCATGGCGCGGTGGTGGCGTTCCCGAACTTCTCCTACAGCAAGAGCAGAAATCTGAATTCATTTGGTCTAGAGTGTAACCTTCTCCTCTTGCTCTAAGGGGGCTTTTATAGGTCTCCAAGTGGGGAGGGGAAAGGATGAAACATTCATGGCCATAAATGCCCTCTCTCTCTCTTAATATTATTTCGGTTATGGTACAGGGAAGGAAACGGTGGAAGATGAGAAGACTGATCCAGGTGGTGATTTCTTATTGGGTCAACTCTTCCTCATTTTATTAAGTATTCAGAGAAAGAAACGGCACATAAATACTTCGTCTGTAAATTTCCATAATCAGAATTGATTATGACTTCGGTTACAGAAATTTCCAGCCTGGCTGACGTTTTGTCCCTTGTCACGGGCGTGTCACGTAGGTCATGGGCGTGACAGGCCCTTGTGGAAAGTTCTTAGTTCGACGATCATCTAACTGAGTTCGACGATCATCGAAGGGGGGTCACGCCCTAGGTCACGGGCATGACACATAGGTTACGGGCGTGACAGGGCCATGATGCAAATTCTGCGCTCGTCGATCGTCTCGCTGAGATCGACGATCGTCGAAGGGGGTCACGCCCTAGGTCATGGGCGTGACACCTACGTCACGGGCGTGACGGGACCTTGATGCAAATTCTTCCCTCGACGATCGTCTCACGGAGATCGACGATCGTCGAAGGGGGTCACGCCCTAGGTCACGGGCGTGACATGCCCGGGTTGCAAAAATTTGCGCTTGACGATCGTCTTCATGAGATTGACGATCGTCGAAGGGGTCACGCCCTAGTCACGGGCGTGACGGGTCGGTCACGGGCATGACAAACCCGTGACTCCAAGTCTCGGTTGACGGACCTCAATTTTTGGGTTCCCTAAGGTTCTGTCACAACAGACCGACTCTTAGGGGTCTAGCCGGAAATGGGATGTTACAAATCCCAATAAACAAAATAAAAATTTCGTCCCCGAAATTGAGGTTAAGCCTACAGGGATTTTTACCGGAATAAAATAAGCTTGTAACATCCCATATGGTTCTTCCTATTGGGTCGAAGCGACTTCTTGTTTGATAAACAAAGGGCAATCCCCCAATAAACAAAAGATTAGCCCCTACTTTCCTACGCATGCCTTGGTTCTCGATTTCCCTTACCTAGTCCTACTGGTTCAATACAAGAAGTTAATTTATAGTATAATGAGAGGTGGTGATGTATACTTGACTGAACAACTCTGGGTATTTTTTCCTCATCAGGTCCTGTGGTTCCCAGGTGTGTTCCTCCTGACCATGATTCCTCTACAGAACCTTGACTAAGGGGATCTTCTTGCGGTGCAAGATCCGTACTCCTTTGTCATCGATTCGAACCGACTCCAAGTGAACAGACCGGTCTGAAGCTACCGGCCCCTCGGGGGTCAAAATCTGCTGCTCCGGGCATAGTAGAGCCCTTCTCAGCGAAGAAATGTGGAAGACGTCGTGTAGAGCTGCCAGCTCTGGTGGCAACTCCAGCCTATAAGCTAGGGCCCCGATCCGCTCCAGGATCCTGTAAGGGCCCATATACCTAGGGCTGAGCTTCTTTCTCCGACCGCGCACCCGTGAAACTCCATGCATGGGACGGATCTTCAAAAACACTCGGTCCCCCACCTGAAATTCCACCTGACGATGTCAGGCGTCATAATACTTAGCTTGTCTGCTCTGCGCCTCTAACATCCTGTCTCTGATCAGTCCCACCTGAGCCTCGATGTCTTCAACAAAGTCCGATCCCAACGCCTTCGGATCCTCGTCCTGAACCCAAGAAAGCGGGGTCCTGCATTTCCGTCCATACAAGGCTTCATAAGGCGCCATCCTGATGCTGGACTGGTAGCTGTTATTATAGGAGAACTCGACCAACGACAACATCTTCTCCCACGGCTCCCCTCGGTCCAGTATACACAGTCGTAGTAGATCCTCCAACGCCCTGTTGGTGCGCTCTGTCTGCCCGTCCGTCTGAGGGTGGAAGGTTGTACTGAAGGTCAATCGGGTGCCCAGATATGCTTGCACTGACTGCCACTCCCTGGATGTAAACCGTCCATCGCGGTCCGACACTATCGTCCTGGGCACGCCATGATATCGGATATACTGCTCCACGAACTTCTGTACCAGCACTCCGACTATGTCATCCTTCCTGATTGGTATAAAGCGGGCCACCTTTGTCAACCGATCAATAATCACCCAGATCGAGTCATTCCCTGTCCGAGACCGGGGAAGCCCATGTATAAAATCCATAGCTATATCATCAAATTTCCACTCCGGCACCGGGAGTGGCTGCAACAGTCCTGCGGGGTTCCTGCACTGCGCCTTCACCAACTGACATGCCTCGCAATGGGTCACAAAGTACGTAATGTCCTTCTTCATCCCTGGCCAAAACATCATCTTCTTCAGATCTGCCGTCATCTTAGTGATCCCCGGGTGTATAGAGTATCTGCTATAATGCGCCTCGGCCATGATGTCCTCCCGAATCCGGCCTCCTGCGGGTATATATACTCTGCCTCTGAAATGTAGCAATCCATCTCTCAGGGAATAATCTCCTTTCGAACCCTCCTCCAAGGCTCAGAATATCGGCTCTGCCCATGCATCTGTCCTCTGTCCGTCCTGGATGCGGTCCCGAATATCATCTATGGCCACTATCGATGCCAGATACTCCCTATACAGCTCTGGATCATCCTCGGACACTAGGGATATCTGCATATCTCTGAAGGACCAGACTAGCTCCATGGACATGACCTGGAGCCCAGCTTCGGAAGTGGAAGCTCTCCGACTAACCGCATCGGCCACCACGTTTGCCTTCCCTGGATGGTAGTGCATCTCATACTGATAATCTGCTAAGAACTCCACCTAGCGCCTCTGCCTTATATTCAGCTCCTTCTGCGTGTCCACGTATTTCAGGTTCTTGTGGTCAGAGTAGATGTCGCAGTGGACTCCATAAAGATAATGACGCCAGACCTTCAGAGCAAAAACGACCGCTCCCATCTCAAGGTCGTGCACCGGGTAATTCTACTCGTGCTTCTTCAACTGGCGAGACGCATATGCAATCACATGGCCCTTCTACATCAGTACAGCTCCCATACCCTGGTAGGAAGCGTCGGTGTAGACCTGAAAACCTTCTCTCCCCTCGGGGAGAGTAAGTATGGGGGCCGAGGTGAGTCGATCCTTCAGCTCCTGGAAAGCCGCCTGGCACTGCGGGGTCCAAACGAAGGGTGCCTCCTTCTTCGTCAAGGATGTGAGTGGGAGGGCAATTTGGGAGAACCCCTCCACGAACTTCCGGTAATAACCGGCAAGTCCTAGAAAGCTTCGTACATCAGTGACTTACTTCAACTGCGGCCAATCTCGAACTGCCTGAATCTTTTCCTGATCCACTGCCAACCCGGCTCCGCTGATAATATGGCCTAGAAAGCCCACCTCCTTCAACCAGAACTGACATTTGCTGAACTTTGCAAATAAGTGATTCTCCCTCCTGGTATCCACGACCGCGGCCGCGTCCTCGGCCTCCGTAATGCTGAGCTGGTGGGCCACCCTGTGATGCTGGAGGTGGTGCCCCTCATCAGGCAGTTCCTCCGGATGTGTCCAATCTGATGACAAAGGAAGCACTCTGGTGGGGGATACGCCATTCCCCCGGGTCTCAGCATCTCCTGCATCCGAAGAGGTTGAGGGGCCAATATCACCTGCTCCCTCGGCTCCTGCCTCACTTCCTGACGAGGCTGGTCCTCTGTCCTTCTCCCCTCTGGTATAGCACCTCGTCGCTGGTCATTTCTGACTCTCCGTCCCTGATCCTCTGTTGGCCGCTTCCGGCCCCGAGTGGTGTGCCAATCGGCCTTAATCCTCTTTGCCATTTCAGAAATCCGGGTGATAGCCCCGTCGGATACAAATAACAAAGCCTCCCTCAAGTCCTCCCGCAGGCCCTTATAGAACCTCTCTTGATGCACCCTGCTTCGTCCAGCTGGTAAGAATCTGCATATCGAGCCAGATGGTCGAACTCCCGATGGTACTCCACCACCGTCCGGGTGCCCTGCTTCAGCTGTAAGAACCGCTCCTCCAACTCATCCCTGGCCGACTGCGGAACGAAATGCTCCAGCAGCGC
The DNA here is from genome assembly GCA_039513925.1 of Platanthera zijinensis. NCBI lineage: Eukaryota > Viridiplantae > Streptophyta > Magnoliopsida > Asparagales > Orchidaceae > Platanthera > Platanthera zijinensis. The sequence continues at coordinate 46,974,911 of CM077083.1, forward strand.
GGCCCTGAACTCTTCCCAGGTAACCTCTGCAACCTCCCTATCGGCAAATGTCGTGTCCAACAATGTCTTCCACCACCTCTTGGCATGGGACTCCAGGCAAGAGATAACCAGAGCCACCCTCTCCTCCCAAGGACACTATATCCCGGTCAGCATCTCGTACATAATATCCAGCCACTCTTCCATCCGAACCGCCGACTCTGTCCCCAAGTAGGACGGGGGAGAAAGTCCTCGGAAGATGCTCAACCAGTTGGCCCCCGGATTTGGCTGCGGGACCGAAACCTGCTGGGCCCTGAAAGCCTCCAGAATGGCAGTCAGAGTCTATCCCATATCTGACTGAAGGAAAGGAGTGGGGACCGGTGGAGGTGGTGCAACGTCCTGAGCCTGTTGAACTCCACCTTGTGGCGTAGGCTGTGCTGGAGGCTGCGTAACAAAAACCCATACTTGAGAAAACGTTCAATTTTTTTTACTAAAAGTGGACAATTTATATATGATCCCCATATGGGCACACCACTGCTTCTGCTGCTTAGTTTGTCCCCAAACTAAACTCGAGCGTAGGTGACCCAGGGTTAGTGGACTGCTACCTTTTTCAGATCGATGTTTCCCTCTGATACCACTTGTAGGACCCCCCCCCCTTTTTTTAAACCCGGGGTCTTAGGCCCAGAATCGCCGCTTTGCGGTGACACCTTCACGTCCTGAAGGGTCATCACCACAAGGCGCCGATTCTACCGACCAATTTGATCACAGAAAGGTAGCATAAAATGAAGTAAGTAAAAGCAAGTCCACTGAAATAAATAACATATATAGAAATAAAACTCCACGAAGGGAGTGTCCACAGAATAGAATATCAGCGTACTAAAAATACGGGCTTAAGCCGGTACAACATGTCCTCACTACAAATCACTCATGCGGAAGCAAAAATAGAAACTACTCAAGGTCGAGACTCACGGTCCCGGCTGTATGAACTCCGGAGCTAGACTGCCCCATCTCCAAGCGCACCGGTCTCTAGGGCTGGTCCTGCATGCTGGGCTCTGCGATCCCCTAAATGATGTGGTTCGAAAACCATTAGTCATAAAGACTAAGCCCTATCATCCCCTACCCCTTACCCCATGGCTCCTAGGTACCGAGCGGAGAGGAAGAAAGGGAAGGACATGAAGGTGGAGAATGAATCAAAAGAAAACAGGTGGCAGCGGAACTAATCTAGCAATTCTATAATAAATATGAAAGAAATAGAAAGTAGGAAAAGTAACCTTAACTTATGTGCGGAAGAACATAAGCCAAGGGATCTTCCGCAAGGCTCCCATCATATAAAGTGTCCCATACCACTTATACGTTGGGGTGTCGGTTATCAAACAACAACATATATATATTGAATTTAACCTTAATTTATAAACTTGCCCACACAAGCTTATAGACCAAGGGGTCGTTTTGCAGGTCCTAATGTATAAGCGTCCCATACCACTTATACTTTAGGTGTCAGGGTTAAATAAATCGATTATGCTATGACATGCAAGTGGGTATGATGGAACATGCAAGTGCAACTCACACACCCGACTCTGTGTACACAGAACTTTAGTTCCCCCTTTCGGAGCCATTACCTCCCAGGATACCTCCGTAGTGGCAGACAGAAGCGGTGGGTTAGGCCTCGTCCACCTCTAAACCAGTAAAGCACTACCGGTCAGACCTATCGTACGCCTCAACGCTTGGTGCACTAAGCGGACGCCAACGTACTCTTATTGGCTGGCACACCAGACTTAGCTTTGGCGAAGTATAAAAACCACACTTGCCGAGTCAGTGTATTGGCGTCGGTGCATCGACCCTCCAATACCGAAGAACCACCACCTTAATTTTCATTCCTTTTATGCACATGCAAATTTAATCGTAATCACACAAAAACTGAGCCGAAGCTCCCCGGACCAAAACGTCCGTCTCTTAACCAACCGAGATGAAGCTCCCGGGACCATTCCGTCCATCTCTTAACAGACCGAGCCGAAGTTCCCATCAATCTTCCTATGCTAACAGTGTTTGTGAAAGGTGCAACCCTAATTACTATGTTACTCTTGTCAGCTTATTATTACAGTTTACGTTAACCCAGGACTGCTCCAGGTATTCCCTGTGAAGGGCTCTCAAAGGGCACTAGGAACTATGATGGTAGCTGAAGTCCATCGTTCCCTTTCGCAAGGCACTTATTGTTATTGGTTGAATTCCCTTACCCATTCCCTTCTTATGTTACGATAGGCTAACCTTGGGTGATTTTTGACCTTCCTCTCTTCGGGGAACACGATCTTTCGTCAAACCCGAGCACCTCTTAACTCTAGTTAACACCACTTCTCTTTATTCTTCATTTCATTCTATTGCGATATCATCCACATCTATCCTCTCAGACAAAATGGCTAACTCCAACACTATCCCAGATCATATCCAATTGCAATTTAACAATTTGCTATATGTAGACCAACCTAGACTAAATGTCGAACCGGTTAGGTAATGATCCAATATTCATCCAAATGCCCTAAGTTATTTACTGGAGACTTATCATGATATAATTAGCCTAAATCCAGAATGTGGTAATTTTCCTAATTTATCTAACATTTAATTAATTTCCTCAAAAATTCCAAGGGCTACCGGGTTTAACATGAACTATCCTAAGTTCTCATAAAAGATGTCGAACAAAATTATAATAAATAGTATGTTATCTCAATATGGTAAATCCAAAGTATCATAATTTTTCTATCACCAAAAGGGCACTAAAACTATTTTAGCCCTAGCTTCTATATTTTGTTATTTGTGAATCAAGTACAGAGAATTTTCTTGCAAAATTATAAATAAATTATACTATGCAGATAAAGCCTTAAAAATAGCATTGGGCCACTTTCATAATTTTTCAATAATATTATCATCCATAATTAATTTCCAAAGCATAGTATGCCTTTTTAACATTTGTGAAGGAAGTACTGGATTTACTCAACTAAAAATTACACAAAAATTCAAGGGTAACCATTCTGTCCTAAAACATTTACTTCCAATATTTCATGAGATTTCAATGATCAGAAAGATACAAATAATTAAAACATCAATTAGGGCTATAATCAGCTTTACAAATGCAGTGCTGGAAATAAACATCATAAAATTCCAGTAAAATTTTTATAAATTCTACCTACTCCAAAACTCAATCTACCCAAGTTTCACAGCCTTTAGATAATGTTTAGTGATAGATTATGCTTAATTAGTGTTTTACCCTAAAGCTAAGATTAGGGTTTTGAGGTATCTACCTATCTTCAAATCCTCTAAGATTCCATCCAGATGATTTATATTATGTTAATGTCGACTCTACTGAATCTCAAGACAATATGAGAGCAATTGCCCCCATGTCCTTCACAACCCTCAAAACCCTCCATTTAGGGTTTGAGCTTGGATCCTAGGGTAAACAAACCCCTATTCTCACCATTTTCTCCAAGTGGGTTATAAAAACCCTTCCAAGTCAGTGGTCGAAATATCAGCCACTGTTGAGGTGATTTGACCGTTCCAACTTCTAGTGCACTCTTTACTCAAAAATGCCTCACTATTACCTAGTTAAGAATAGGTGACTCCCTATCTAAAACTCATCTAAATGAGTTGAAAATTTGTGCAGAGATAATTTTTATAGTCAGGGACCACTCAGCAAAATTTGGGAGGGTTTGGAAGTCATTTGACCACATAAATAAATTCCTCTAAGTTTATTAAATTAAAACAAAAACTTTTGGAAAAGTATCTTCAAAAATTCCCATTTTTGGACAACTTTTAGATATGGCTAAGGGTAACCCCCTGCCCAAATTTCAAGTCATTTGGACAAAGGAAGAAGAGTGGGCATCCATTTTAATTTCTGCCTAACTCTAGGTACAGCCCCCATTAAAACAGGTGTTGCGGTCAAACCGCTTACCCAAACGAGTTGAAATCAATTTTAAATTAAACTAGACTCAAAAAGCTACAATTTTTGTGATTGGTCATTTTTCCTAAAACGGCCACTAAATGCTTCGGTTTGAAGCATCAAAATAAGCCTATTTTATGTATATTTACCTTATATATTATGTACTTAATTTTCATATTATAATAATGTTTTACTGTTCATCTCCCCTACCAAACAGAACCCGAAATAGAAACTCAGAGAAACCATATTTCCTATAACCCTTCCGTGATCCGTCGCCGGCCGTTCGGTCACTTACCTGGCCAGCCACCACCTCCGTCGAAGCGATGGCTATCGGTCGGCGGTGGTTTGGCCGCCGGAGGTGGCGGTTTCCGGCGTACCCGAAAAATATATTTTTCATGGTTTTCCATGCAAACTCGAGATAGGTTCGGCTCCGTTGAGCACGAACTTCATTCCTAAGATCCTAAGATCTACCCATAAGAGAAGAAGTAGAGGAGGACCTTGTTCGCGGTTTGAAGATGAGATGAACGTCGGATTGTCATGGCGCGGTGGTGGCTTTCCTGAACTTCTCCTACAGCAAGAGCATAAATCTTAATTCGTTTGGTCTAGAGTGTAACCTTCTCCTCTTGCTCTAAGGGGGATTTTATTGGTCTCCAAGTGGGGAGGGGAAAGGATGAAACATTCATGGCCATGAATGCCCTCTCTCTCTCTTAATATTATTTCGGTTATGGTGCAGGGAAGGAAACGGTGGAAGATGAGAAGACTGATCCAGGTGGCGATTTCCTATTGGGTCTACTCTTCCTAATTTTTTTAAGTATTCAGAGAAAGAAACGGCTCATAAATACTCCTGCTGTAAATTCCCATAATAAAAATTGATTATGACTTCGGTTAAAGAAATTTCCAGCCTGGCTGACGTTTTGTCCCTTGTCACGGGCGTGTCACGTAGGTCACGGGCGTGACAGGCCCTTGTGGAAAGTTCTGAGTTCGACGATCGTCTAACTGTGTTCGACGATCGTCGAAGGGGGGTCACGCCCTAGGTCACGGGCATGACACATAGGTCACGGGCGTGACAGGGTCATGATACAAATTCTGCGTTCGTCGATCGTCTCGCTGAGATCGACAATCGTCGAAGGGGGTCACGCCCTAGGTCACGGGCGTGATACCTAAGTCATGGGCGTGACGAGGCCTTGATGCAAATTCTGCCCTCGACGATCGTCTCGCGGAGATCAACGATCGTCGAAGGGGGTCACGCCCTAGGTCACGGGCGTGACACGTAGGTCACGGGCGTGACAGGCCCGGGTTGCAAAAATTAGCGCTCGACGATTGTCTTCATGAGATCGACGATCGTCGAAGGGGTCACGCCCTAGTCACAGGCGTGACGGGTCGGTCACGGGCGTGACAAACCCGTGACTCCAAGTCTAGGTTGATGGACCTCAATTTTTGGGCTCCCTAAGGTTCTGTCACGATAGACCGACTCTTAGGGGTCTAGCCGGAAATGAGATGTTACACCTTGCATCGTAGGAGTTTCGCGGCGGATTATCCCGACTACTACATATCTAATTTTCAGATGGAAGAGCTGGTTTGCCATCAGCACAATATGACCGAGCGTATTATTGACTTTCTTGGGGTGCCCCCTGTTGTCCCTTCTCAAGCCCTTACTTCGCGAGCCCGTACTCTGCCTCCTCCTTTTTCTGATCAGCCTGTGTGATTACTGCTGTTCTTCTCGGTTAGGATTATTTGTAGTTTTTGCTTCATATTTGTATAATTTTTATTTTGGCTGACTGTATACATTACTCTATTCAGGTGGGGCTTCGTCCCCATGGTGTCTATTAGTTGTTTTGTTTGCATTGTATGTCTTTCATGTTTTATTGTGTTGAGTTTCATTTGATATATGTGATGTGATGATTGCGTTTGGTACTAACTCGCAAGTTCTGCTCGGCATATATTTTGTTATGGCTTGTTATACATATTTGTTGGAGTTATTTTGTAGGTGGGCTCTCCTTAGTGTGGCGGGGTGAGCTAAAACTTTTTGCAGGTTTGGCTTTTGGTTTTTCATGCGTCTCCTGTTATGCTCACTAGCTGAGTATTGGGTAACCTCTTCCCTTAGCTCTATTTGATTTTAATTTCATTATCATATGTTGTGTAGCTTAGTGTAAGTCTGGGGGAGAGCCATTATTTGTTACCTTTTGCACGCGCACATTTCTGGTGCATACTAGAAGATTTTATAGTTTTATTTTGATTAGTTCATTGCATCACACACCACTGCACCCACATGAGCGTGTGTTAGCTGTTAGCGTGCTGCGAGTTAAACTTGTTTCTTTTGTATGATTTGGGAAAATTATTGTGCTTGCATATGATTATGAGACGAGTTAAAATGTTGACTCATGTAGTGCTCCTAGTCGAGTGCTCTCGTCTCGTGTAGAAATTTGTGTAGATTTAATTTTGTTGAATGCTTATAGTTTTATATTTTGCTATTTGCGTCAATACTTTTTATTCTAATAAAAAATAGGTGAATCCGGTGTGAATCGAATGGTAGGGTAGGGATGTGTGTAGCCGTCACTAGACTCGTTTTGCTCGTGTCGGGACGAAGGATCATCTTTCTAAGTGGCTATGAACTTGCCCCAAGCTACTCTCGAAGCATTGGTGCATGGTTAGTCGAGCGTGAGCGTGATGTAGGCAATCATTTTGGCCCGATTGAGCTTTGTACCGTTCCTAATGTCTTATCCTCGCAAAGACACATTGTGCCTACCCTTCTTTTGATTCAGCTCCACAATTATCTCACCAAATCCTCATAGCCGATCCTAGTCGCACACCCAAATCGAGCTTTACATTTTCAATGTTGGGATGTTGATGTGGTGATATTACATGTGAATATGTGGATGTGCTCCAAAGCTTCTATTTGCTAAAACGGTTTAAAGAAAAGAAAATGATTTGAAAAAAAATATGTGAAAATGAAAAGTAAAAAAGAAAAAGTATAATTGATAATTCTATTTTAGAGGAGATTGTATTTGGAGTAGGTGACACACCCATATTTGAAAAATTTATTCTGGGGGTGTGGTGTACCCGTGTGTATTTTGCTTAGCAGAGGGATTCTTCTTATGATAGCTCATTTGGGTTAGGTGCATAGCCTTCCTGTTTATCTTTATTTACCTCACTGAAACCCAAGCCCCATGATTATCCTAATGTCCTATAGATTCACGCTTGAGTTGAACTAGTACCGTGGAGAGAGTGTGAACGGGCAAGTGTATGGTCCCCGACATTGGTGGATTCCTTTGGAGGTGATCCTGAGCCCCGGTCTTTGCCAAAGCTCACCTTAGTGGCCTGCCTACTTTCTTCCTACACGTGACCGAAAGATTCACGGTGATTCCATTTTTGAGTAATAATAAAATGTTGATACGCATTGTGAAAAGTATAAACTATTTTGCATACTTAGAAATTTCCTCTATTTTATTTGTATACGTGCGAGCATGCGACTTTGCATGGTATTCCTTATCATAATTTCTATGTTATCTAAGTCATTTTTTTCAGTCTGCATAGATTTTGTTTGCTCGGGATGCGCAAACAGGTAAGTCTGGGGGTGTGATGAGTCCGATTTATATAGGGTTTTAAGGACTCATCTGGGATTATTTTCTTACATACGCACTACTTTTTCAATTGGAAAAGTTATATTTTTGTTTAGGGCTTCACTTCACCAAAAGTGCATTGTTTTAGCCCATGGGTGTGCAATTGCACATTATTTTGTTGGGGGTATGCACATGGTGCTCCCCATTGCTCTTTTATGATTATGGTTTGCTATGTGTTGCTGGGAGCTTGTGCTCTAGTTGGATTCATTACTGTGCAAGTAGTCGGAACGTCCCGGATTCATTTTCCAATTTCTATGTAAAACGCACGGTCGTGCGTTGTTCATCTCATACGGTATCTTGGCAATCGTGCGTTTTACACAACAATTCCGGGGACTTCTGTGGCTACCAGTGAGTTTTTTTCCCGCACGATTTTAACCAAACCGTGCGAGAAGGAATCGCACGGTCTGCATACTTTTCTCTGAGTTTCTGCTTGCTGTGGTTAATCGTGCGTTTTCCTTCACCCATGGGCGGAAGCGCCCGTGCGCGAGTAAAACACACGGTTCTTCGGTTCCGTATTGATTTCCTGTGCTCTGTGTTTACTCGTGTGATTTCCTTCACGCACAGGCGGAAGCGCCCATGTGCGAGGAAACACAAGGGTCAACACATCTCTCTCGTAAGCCATTTTCTGCCCGCAAAAATCGCACGATTCACATACGGTCGTGAGCTAGATCGTGCGTGAACAATTTTCTTACCTGTTTCTATTTAAGAGCAGATTTCCTTCCATTTTAGGGGACAGCTTCATCTTGAGCCCTTCCAGCCGACTTTTAGGGCAAAGCTCCTCCCTTCCACCTTCGCCCTTCCTCTTCCACCAAGGAGAGAAGCTCTGGCTATGCTCGCGAAGCCTATACCATGCCAGCGCTTGCTCTCGGCCTTCTCCTCATCCTCTAAGCTCTATTTCATGGTTTGATGTCGTAACAATCAAGTAAAGAAAAGCTTGCAACTTTCTTCCGCATCATGACACGAAGAAAACGGGTCCATTGGAAGGTAGTGACAACCCTTATCTACCCCGGACGGAGTTGAGGACCGAGCTTGGACGCGAATTGACAACCCTGCGATTCCTTCCGCGACCCCTCAACGAGCCTTCATATTCGGTTGATCTCTTGACTTGTTCTTGCTTTGTTGCTGAATATTGGTGTTTAAATCTATTTATATTGATGATGTGCACTTTAGTTGTAAACTTTTTGTGATTCATGTCTATGTGAACTTATATTGTTTTACGCTTTAGTTGCTTGAGTTGCGCCCGCATATCCATCTGCCACCACGTCCCATTTTGCCGTTCTAGCAATTGCTAGAAGAATGTGTCACGAAGAGGTGCTCTCGACCCTTATTTCGTAAGCCTACTCGTCTATCTGCCAAGAGATTCGGTGCATAGCGGCCCGTGTAGTATTCCATCCCACCTGGCGAAGCTTCGCATAACGACGTTTCATAGGAGTAGTTTGTTAGCATTTTACTTAATTTTTCTGCAACTATCAAAACCTCCCTTAGTTAACTCCGACCTAAGGACTTCAATCTCAAGTCCTCCTCAAAATTAACTCCCCCCTTACTGTGTTCCCTAAAGATCGATTCTTGGGGAAATTCGCACATTTTATATTACTTGTGTGACCGATACACTTGCCGTTCAACGCATCACAGCCCAAGCACCCCAACCCTTCTCCGTCCAGGTAGTTTATTGGTGGCCACAACCTCGCTTTGATGAGGCAAACTCGATAGTCATGCGAGCACCACAGGGACTTCCCAAGAGGTCACCCATCCCGGTATAACTCTAGCCCGAGCACGCTTTACTCTGGAGTTTTTAAACTTCTCATCACCGGCTCAATTGGTGTTGAGAAGTTGAAAAACTCCATAGTTAAGCATGCTCGAGCTGGAGTAGTACCAGGATGGGTGACCTCCTGGGAAGTCCCTGTGGTGCGCGCTAGACTATCGAGTTTGAATCATTAAAGGGAGGTTGTAGACACCGACAACCTGCTTGTTGATGGAGAGGGGTTGGAGTGCTTGGGCTGCACTTTTTTATTATAACGTCCCGTTCCACCTTTCGGGGATCACAACACAACTAGGCCTTGCGCAGACCGTTACCGGGCTACAGCCAAAGCACAACAATCCTTCTCCGTCCAGGCAGATTATTGGTGGCCACAACCTCCCTTTGATGAGGCAAACTTGATAGTCAAGCGCGCACCACGGGAACTTCCCACGAGTTCACCCATCTCTGTACTACACCAGCCCGAGCATGCTTAACTATGGAGTTTTTCAATTTCTCATCACCTTCTCAATTGGTGCTGAGAAGTTGAAAAACTCCATAGTTAAGTGTACTCAGGCTAGAGTAGTACCGCGATGGGTGACCTTCTGGGAAGTCCCCATGGTTCGCGCTTGACTTTTGAGTTTACCTCAACAATGAGAGGTTGTGGCCACCAACAACCCGCATGGATGGAGAGGGGCTGGGGTGCTTGGGCTGTAGCCTAAAAACGGTCCGTGGAAGGTCCAGTTGTGTTGTGATCCAAAAAAGGTAGAACGGGACTACATGTTTCTGGAGAGGGAGTCGTGAGATAGATTCCCTTTTCCATTTGCATATACCATTTTCTTCTTTGTTTCAGTTTTTAGAATTTGTTGTTTATATTTCTTTGTTTCTTACCTAGTTTGTAATTTTTCTTAAGCAGACTTTCATTTTAATTTTCTTGTGTTTAGTTAATTCTTGCTTAGAATATTTCTGTCGGTGAATTTTCTCCAGTTGAACCATGTTTGCTAGTCTGAATATCCGTTGCAGATGGTGTGGGGATTGTAGAAATTATAGTGATGAGTGTCCCACTGAAGAGTATAGGCATAACTCTCGTAGCTCAGTGTATGGAGCACCGTACTCTTATGTTTCTTCATACACCGTACCCAAGTCTTATGGTTACTCTTATTTGCTGCATTTGTCGTTTGTGTATTCCTCTCCAGTCCCACAAGGATCGAGGATTAATGGAAAATGGTGTTTATTTTGTCATAGCACTTGTACAACCCCGTATCCCGCGAGTGGTCGACAGGAGTTGAACCGGCCGGCTCAGACCGCAATGTGAGCCCAGCATGCCGAGCCCGAGCTCTATAATAGCTGAGCCGAGCTCGGCGATAGTCAAGCCGAGCTCGACGATGGCCGAACGGAGCCCGGCATGCCGAGATCGAGCTCGGGTAAAGGAATAGGGCCCGATGGTAGTCGAACCAAGCTCGACGATCCCCATGCCGAGCTCAGTTTCTGTTGGAGCTCGGCGATCGTCGTGCCGAGTCTGAGCTCGGCGGTAGTCGAGCCGAGCTCAGCGATAGTCGAGCATAGCCTGCCGAGTACGTGCTCGCCTAGGCCCAGGGCGAGGCAAGTAAGGCCCCCTGCCGAGCGAGTGCTACCTCAGGTCCAGCTCGCATCTTGGCCATGACATACTTTTACCAAGTTGCCCCCTTTGGTCTGCCTGTAGTCCTCGAGAACAGTGAAGGTTATATATTGGCAGGCCATCTTTTCCTATAAATAGGACCCAAGGGGTACCTCAGAAGGCATGCTTACCAATTCTCCAGCCTACTAGCGCTTTCTGAGGTACCTTAGCCCGGCACTTGGCTAAGGAGGGGAAGCGCTCTAAGATCTTCCGGGTGTGTGGTGGGACCTCCACGCCGGGCCCTTGGTCTGGTCCTTGGTTCTTCTTTTTTCTTGTCATTTTCTTGCAGGAGCGAAGTAGGTGTGCGGCCACCCCTTCCCCAAGGGTCGAACTCCACAGAGACCGGTTTTTCGGTTTCAACATTTTGGTGCGGTGAGCGTGGACAGTGGTCAGCAGAGAAAACCTTCTGCAGGCTCGCTGACTGGAGAAGAAGGACAAGGATCAGGCAGGGGCAGCTCGCCACCCCCTCCCCCACCCCCAGCGGCGAGCGTGCCGGCGGAGCTTAGGGAGGAGATCCTCAGGCTCGTCAGGACCGCCCTCGGCATGCGAGCTGAGAGTGCGACACCGGCAGTTCCAGTGGTCGCCGCTCCCGCACTCGGCGACGACGCGCCGCTGAGGCGACCAGGGAAGGAACCCTCCGAGAGAGGCGAGCGCGAGTTCCAGGGGCGAGTTCTGTTCCCCGGCTCGGCCGCCGAGTACCACTTCGGCGAGACTGCAGGGAGGGAGTTCCCGTCTCACCCGGCTGAGGGGGGGAGCCCCTTCAGCGAGTTCGTTTCTTCAGCCCCAGTTCCCGAGGGGTTTCGCGAGCCAGAGATCACTTATTATGCCGGGAGAGGAGACCCGGTCCACCACATCCAGTGGTTCGAGGACATGGTCTTTATTCGACAGATGTCAGACGGCTTCAAGTGCCGACTCTTCGCCATCACCCTCAGAGAAAAGGCGAGAGAGTGGTTCCACCAACTCCCGACCGGGTCCATCTACTGCTTTGAGGATCTGCGACGGGGTTTCATGCTGAGATTCACCACTTCTAAGAAGAGGAAGAAGGAGGCGGAGTCTTTGTTCCGCATCAAGCAGAGGGTGGGAGAGACCCTGGGAAGCTATCTGGACAGGTTCCAAGAGGATCTGTCCCAAGTTCAGGAGATGCCAGGGCACACCATGATGGTGGCCTTCACCCTGGGTCTCCAATCCGGGTTCTTCGCGATGGAAATGAAGAGATCACCTCCAGTGTCTTTTGAGGCACTCCTGGAGAGAGCGGCCAGGGAGGCCGATATGGAGGCAGCACATCCAGATTTTGCGCGAAGGTTGGCCAAGTGGGCCGTGGAGGAGGAGAGTCCAAGGGGTGGCCGAATTCAGGAGGAGAGGAGGGCTGAACCTCAGTAAAGGGAGCAGCCGCAGCAGTAGCCGCAACCTAGGTGGGTGCGTCCGGAGCAGACCCACCGTTTGGGGTGGAGGCCCGAGTGGCAAGACCAGGCACCACGAAGAGGTTATCAGGGAGGAGATAACCGCTAGGGTGGCCGAGGGCAGTACAATCCCCAGGGGGGTAGGCAGGGTCAAAGACCCCCTCTCCCCGATCAGGAGGAAGCAATGGCAATTGCCATGAGGGGGAGGAGGAGAGGACAGCCGAGGAGAAGGAGGGAGGTCAGGGTGGACCTGCCCTATTGTGACTTTCATCAGGAAGAGGGGCACCTCACATCCACGTGTCCAGAGTTCCTCGAGATGAGAGGGAGAAGGGAACAGCAACAGCAAGACCATCAGGAAGTTCGGATAGAGGAGATCCGGCCTCGGGAGGAGGGGGATCGGTGTGAAGACCGGGTTGATGTGGGCACCCGAGGAAGGATCGGAGCGATCCACGGGGGGGGGGGGGGGGGGGGGGGGGGGGGCGGGATCGAGGCCTCCCGTAAGTTAAGCCTCCACACTATGTACCGAAGGAGCGTTGGCTCCACGTCCCAGTCCCCTCCCCCGGAGGAGAAAATCACCTTCTCTAGAGAGGACTTGCCGGGTCACGAGGACCCCTTTTGCGATGCGCTGGTCATCCAGACAGCCATCGAGGATTTTACTGTCTCCCGGATCCTTGTGGACAATGGGAGTTCGGTCAACGTCATCTTCAAGAAGGCGTTCGATGCGATGAAAGTAGAGGCCAGGAGGGTGTTAGCCTCGGATGGGCCTCTGTTCGGCTTCTCGGGAGAGAGGAAAGAAGTCGAGGGAGGAGTGGGACTCCATGTCACTCTGGGGGGACAGTCACGCAACTGCAAGTTTGTCATCGTGGACGCTCCTAGCTGCTACAGTGCCATCTTCGGGAGACCCCTCATCAGTGCCTTCCGCTGCGTCCCCTCATCCTTCCACCAGTGTCTAAAGCTCAACGTCGAGGGGGTCCAGATCCGGGTCCAAGGAGACCCTAAGGAGGCAAGGGAGTGCTACGTCTCGGTGGTAAACTCCATCTCTTGGCTGGAGGGGGCCGAGGAGATGGGGCGGAGGTTGGAGGAGGAGAAGCAAGAAGCTGACAAAGAGATGGGGGTGGAGTACCGCGCTCGGGAGGAGGTTACGGAAGAGACTCGGGAGCCGGCCGAGGCCATGGCCATCGAGGAGGCTGAGGAAGAGGTCCTCGCCCCCGGAGGGGGAGGTATCGAGGAATGGGAGGAGCAGTCCCGTCTGGAGGCAGCGGAAGAGGTGGTGGAGATGGAGGTTCTCACCATTGGAGGCAGGGTGGAGAAGGTCCGCGTCAGCGGAGGCCTGACCCCGGAAGCTCAAGGCAGGATGCTAGAGTGCATCCAGAGGAACGTGGACATCTTCGCCTGGAGCGCCGCGGAGATGCCAGGGATCGACCCCGACGTGGCCTGCCATCGCCTCAACCTGGACCCGGAGGCTCCCCCCATCCAGCAGAAAAAAAGATCCATCACGGACAAGCTTGCCGAGCCAATCAGGGAGGAAGTCGCCAAGCTCCTCGAGGCTGGCTTCATATCTGAAATCCAATACCCCGGCTGGGTCTCCAACGTTGTAATGGTTAAAAAAGGAGACGGCCGGTGGAGGATGTGTATCGACTTTTCTCTTCTTAATAAATCATGCCCGAAAGATTGTTATCCTTTGCCTCGGATCGACGCGCTGGTTGACTCAGCCATCGGTTTCCCTGTAATGAGTTTTCTGGATGCTTTTTCAGGTTATCACCAAATCAGAATGCACCCCCCTGACATCAAAGATGTCTCGTTCATCACGGGAGACGGATGTTACTGTTACAAAATGATGCCCTTTGGGCTAAAGAATGCGGGGGCCACCTATCAAAAAATGATGGATAGGGTCTTCCGAGAGCAGAAGGGGAGGAATCTCGAAGTGTACGTGGATGACCTCATGGTCAAGAGCTTGGATGTCGACTCCCACATCCAGGACTTGGAAGAGACTTTCGCCACTCTACGCAAGTTTAAGATGAGGCTGAACCCCTTAAAGTGTGTCTTCGGGGCAAGCCAAGGAAAGTTCCTGGGGCATCTCCTCACCCCCGCCGGTGTAGAACCTAATCCAGATAAGGTGAGAGCAATCATGGAACTAAGGTCACCACAAAATACCAAGGAAGTACAGCAACTGACAGGGAAGTTAGCAGGGTTGAGTAGATTCCTCTCCCGGGCCGGGGAGAGATGCTCCTCGTTTTTCAAAACCTTAAGAGGGGGTCGAAAGTTTGAATGGACCTCGGAGTGCGAGGAGGCATTCCAGGCTTTGAAGAAACAGCTGACTCAGGCCCCCCTGCTCCAAGGGCCCAAGGAAGGGGAAGACTTATTCCTATATCTAGGGGTCGGGGCTGAAGCCTTGAGTTCGGTTTTGGTTCGGGAAGAAGGGAAGAGGCAACTCCCCGTCTATTATGTGAGTCGGATACTAAAGAGGGCCGAGCTCCGCTACCCCATCCTGGAAAAACTGGCCTTCGCCTTAATCATCTCAGCCCGGAGGCTTCGGCCTTATTTCCAGGCACACTCAATCCGAGTAGTGACTGACCACCCCCTGCGCAACATCTTCAAGGGGGTAGAGCATTCAGGTAGGTTGGCCAAATGGTCGGTGGAACTGAGCGAGTTCGACATCTCCTTCGTCCCCCGCCTCTCAATCAAGGCCCAAGCTATGGCTGACTTCCTGGCAGAGTATGTGGTCGAGGTGGCGGAGGAGAGACTCACTCGCCCTCTCCCCTGGAAAGTCAGGGTGGACGGTGCCTCGGGGAAGCATTCTTTAGGGGTTGGGGTCATCTTGGAAAGCCCCCAGGGGATAAGGATCGAGCAAACTGTGGTAGTGCACTTCCCTATCACCAATAATCAAGCCAAATACGAAGTCGTAATCGCAGGTCTGCGCCTGGCAAGAGACTTGGGGGTGCATGACGTGGAGGTCCTCACCGACTCCATGGTGGTGGCTTCCCAGGTCAAGGGGGAGTTTGAGGCGAGGGAGCCCACCCTGCAGCTCTATTTGACGAAGGTAAGGGGAGTCATCGGGACCTTCCAGACCTTCTCAATCAAGCACGTGCCGCGAGGGGAAAACGAGCCAGTCGACCAGCTAGCAAAGCACGGCCCCCGGATGGGAGGCACCATTACGGATCTCTTCCGACCTTCCATCGAAGAGGGGGAACTAATGGAAGTGGAACAGCACCCCTCATGGATGGATCCCTTTGTCACCTTTTTGTCCACCGGAGAGTACCCGGAGGGAATGGACCGAAGAGGGCTCAAGCACAAGGCGGCGTATTACCTCCTATGCGAGGGGCAGTTGTACCGCAAGACCCTCTCAGGGATGTTGGCCCGTTGCGTGGCCGAAAGGGAGGTGCATAAAATTTTGGAGGAGGTCCATTCCAGCGAATGTGGGAGTCATTCGGGGAGTCGGACCCTGGAAGGGAGAATCGTCAGGCAAGGGTACTTCTGGCCCACCCTCGGTCAAGATGCAGCCGAATTCGCAAAAAAATGTCATAAGTGCCAACTCTATGCCCCGCTCCATCTCCAGCCGGCTCAGAGGTTAAGAAGCATCATGGCACCATGACCCTTCGCCATATGGGGACTGTACCTCGTAGGACCTTTCCCTCAGGCCAGCGGGCAGAGGAGGTTTTTGTTGGTCATGATCGATTATTTTTCTAAGTGGATGGAGGTTAAGGCTCTAGCCAAGGTAACCTCTCACGTAGTCAGGAACTTTATCTGGGGAGAGATCATCTGCAGGCATGGGCTGCCACAGGCTATCGTCACGGATAACGGACCCCAGTTCGCCAGCACAGAGTTCATTCGCTTCTGCGAACAGCTGGGGATTGACCTTCGGTTTGCTTCTGTCCATCACCCCAGGAGCAACTGGCAGGTGGAAGCGGCCAACAAAATCATCGTGAACCTCTTAAAAAAGAAAGTGGAAAATTTGAGGGAAAGTTGGGTGGAACAACTTCCATCAGTCCTTTGGGCCTTGAGGACCTCCCCCAATACGGCCACAGGGGAGACACCTTTCAAACTCTCTCACGGCTGCGAGGCCGTTCTACCTATCGAATTCGAGGTCCAGACACCTCGGGTCGTCGAGGCAGGAGCTGGAAGGAAAGAATGGAGGTCAGAGAATGAGGAGGAGCTTCGACTCTCCCTTGATATGGTGGAAGAACTACGCGACTTGTCCGTCGTCAGGCAGGAAGAGGCCAAGCGAAGGATGGCCAAGTATTTCGACAAACACGTCCGTATCAAGCAATTCGTGGAGGGGGACCTTGTCTTGAAAAAAGTGGATGCGGCAGGGAGATCAGCCGCTGTGGGAAAACTCCACCCCAATTGGGAGGGCCCCTACATTGTGCAGGAGGTCTTGAAATCAGGGGGGTACCGCCTCCAAGATGTAAAAGGGGATACCCTCAGCCACACTTGGAGTGGCGACGATCTGAAACGTTTCTATCCTTGAAAATATTGTAGATATCTTGGCCTCATGAATAAAAACGAATGTCATTATCATATCTTATGCTTTGTCAGAATAGTGAGGGTAGAGGGGCTCGCAGCTTAAAGCCCCGGGAGAGGCAAAAGTTTCTAAGTCTTCTCGCTCTGGGGTTAGGTCTCGTCACTCCCCTGCCAGGCTCCCACCTAGCTGGCACGACCGAGTCTCGATGGACATCGCTATGACCCTGGGGCTGAGCCCGGAGGATGTTCAACACCCGCCCTCAGGCTCTCACCTAGCTGACTAGCCCGGTGGTAGCACCCGGGAGAGGCAAAAGTTTCTAAGTCTTCTCGCTCTGGGGTTAGGTCTCGTCACTCCCCTGCCAGGCTCCCACCTAACTGGCACGGCCGAGTCTCGATGGACATCGCTATGACCCTGGGGCTGAGCCCGGAGGATGTTCAACACCCGCCCTCAGGCTCTCACCTAGCTGACTGACCCGGTGGTACCACCCGGGAGAGGCAAAAGTTTCTAAGTCTTCACGCTCTGGGTTAGGTCTCGTCACTCCCCTGCCAGGCTCCCACCTAGCTGGCACGGCCGAGTCTCGATGGACATCGCTATGACCCTGGGGCTGAGCCCGGAGGATGTTCAACACCCGCCCTCAGGCTCTCACCTAGCTGACTGGCCCGGTGGTAGCACCCGGGAGAGGCAAAAGTTTCTAAGTCTTCTCGCTCTGGGGTTAGGTCTCGTCACTCCCCTGCCAGGCTCCCACCTAGCTGGCACGGCCGAGTCTCGATGGACATCGCTATGACCGTGGGGCTGAGGTCGGAGGATGTTCAACACCCGCCCTCAGGCTCTCACCTAGCTGACTGGCCCGGTGGTAGCACCCAGGAGAGGCAAAAGTTTCTAAGTCTTCTCGCTCTAGGGTTAGGTCTCGTCACTCCCCTGCCAGGCTCCCACCTAGCTGGCACGGCCGAGTCTCGATGGACATCGCTATGACCCTGGGGCTGAGCCCGGAGGATGTTCAACACCCGCCCTCAGGCTCTCACCTAGCTGACTGGCCCGGTGGTAGCACCCAGGAGAGGCAAAAGTTTCTAAGTCTTCTCGCTCTGGGGTTAGGTCTCGTCACTCCCCTGTCAGGCTCCCACCTAGATGGCACGGCCGAGTCTCGATGGACATCGCTATGACCCTGGGGCTGAGCCCGGAGGATGTTCAACACCCGCCCTCAGGCTCTCACCTAGCTGACTGGCCCGGTGGTAGCACCCTGGAGAGGCAAAAGTTTCTAAGTCTTCTCGCTCTGGGGTTAGGTCTCGTCACTCCCCTGCCAGGATCCCACCTAGCTGGCACGACCGAGTCTCGATGGACATCGCTATGACCCTGGGGCTGAGCCCGAAGGATGTTCAACACCCGCCCTCAGGCTCTCACCTAGCTGACTGGCCCGGTGGTAGCACCCGGGAGAGGCAAAAGTTTCTAAGTCTTCTCGCTCTGGGGTTAGGTCTCGTCACTCCCCTGCCATGCTCCTACCTAGCTGGCACGGCCGAGTCTCGATGGACATCGCTATGACCCTGGGGCTGAGCTCGGAGGATGTTCAACTCCCGCCCTCAGGCTCTCACCTAGCTGACTGGCCCGGTGGTAGCACCCGGGAGAGGCAAAAGTTTCTAAGTCTTCTCGCTCTGGGGTTAGGTCTCATCAC
Organism: Platanthera zijinensis; assembly: GCA_039513925.1. Classification (NCBI taxonomy): domain Eukaryota; kingdom Viridiplantae; phylum Streptophyta; class Magnoliopsida; order Asparagales; family Orchidaceae; genus Platanthera; species Platanthera zijinensis. Next base: position 46,993,355 of record CM077083.1, read on the forward strand.
TCCCCTGCCAGGCTCCCACCTAGCTGGCACGGCCGAGTCTCGATGGACATCGCTATGACTCTAGGGCTGAGCCCGGAGGATGTTCAACACCCGCCCTCAGGCTCTCACCTAGCTGACTGGCCCGGTGGTAGCACCCGGGAGAGGCAAAAGTTTCTAAGTCTTCTCGCTCTGGGGTTAGGTCTCGTCACTCCCCTGCCAGGCTCCCACCTAGCTGGCACGGCCGAGTCTCGATGGACATCACTATGACCCTGGGGCTGAGCCCGGAGGATGTTCAACACCCGCCCTCAGGCTCTCACCTAGCTGACTGGCCCGGTGGTAGCACCCGGGAGAGGCAAAAGTTTCTAAGTCTTCTCGCTCTGGGGTTAGGTCTCGTCACTCCCCTGCCAGGCTCCCACCTAGCTGGCACGACCGAGTCTCGATGGACATCGCTATGACCCTGGGGCTGAGCCCGGAGGATGTTCAACACCCGCCCTCAGGCTCTCACCTAGCTGACTGGCCCGGTGGTAGCACCCGGGAGAGGCAAAAGTTTCTAAGTCTTCTCGCTCTGGGGTTAGGTCTCGTCACTCCCCTGCCAGGCTCCCACCTAGCTGGCACGGCCGAGTCTCGATGGACATCGCTATGACCCTAGGGTTGAGCCCGGAGGATGTTCAACACCTGCCCTCAGGCTCTCACCTATCTGACTGGCCCGGTGGTAGCACCCGGGAGAGGCAAAGGTTTCTAAGTCTTCTCACTCTGGGGTTAGGTCTCGTCACTCCCCTGCCAGGCTCCCACCTAGCTGGCACGGCGGAGTCTCGATGGACATTGCTATGACCCTGGGGCTGAGCCCGGAGGATGTTCAACACCCGCCCTCAGGCTCTCACCTAGCTGACTGGCCCGGTGGTAGCACCCGGGAGAGGCAAAGGTTTCTAAGTCTTCTCGCTCTGGGGTTAGGTCTCGTCACTCCCCTGCCAGGCTCCCACCTAGCTGGCACGGCCGAGTCTCGATGGACATCGCTATGACCCTGGGGCTGAGCCCGGAGGATGTTCAACACCCGCCCTCAGGCTCTCACCTAGCTGACTGGCCCGGTGGTAGCACCCGGGAGAGGCAATGGTTTCTAAGTCTTCTCGCTCTGGGGTTAGGTCTCATCACTCCCCTGCCAGGCTCCCACCTAGCTGGCACGACCGAGTCTCGATGGATATCGCTATGACCCTGGGGCTGAGCCCGGAGGATGTCCAACACCCGGCCTCAGGCTCTCACCTAGCTGTCTGGCCCGATGGTAGCACCCGGGAGAGGCAAAAGTCTCTAAGTCTTCCTGCTCTGGGGTTAGGTCTCGTCACTCCCCTATCAGGCTCCCACCTAGCTGGCACGGCCGAGTCTCGATGGACATCGCTACGACCCTGGAGCTGAGACTGGGAGTTGGCCCGAGAAAAGCACCAGGGTGCAAGCTCGCCAGTCAAGACGGCGAGCTCGGAATATCCTACCCCCCTCCAGCTCGCTACTAAGGAAGCCCTGGTCCTGTCCCAGACTCAGGGGGAGGAAACGGCTCTCTTCAGCGAGCCTAGTCTTGCTCTAGTTAACGCGGCGGAAGACACGCCCTGGTGTCTAAGGCGGATGCCGGCAGCATCTTGACCCAAACGTATTTCCACTTGTCTGAATTGTCGAAAAACTGAAGCGAGACATGGCGGGGGAAGGTGTGGCGCGAGTAGGATATGGCGCGAGCACGTGTCCTAGGGATTCGCCGCAAGCACCGTGGGGGGGCTGGTCCTAACTCAAGACATTCTACGGGCGAGGTTGGGACATGAAGCGCGCGGGTATAGTATCGCAAGTAAGCTTAAAAAGAAGATAGTGAAATTATGAAAAATGTCTTTGATTCATCATTACAAGTATACAGGGAAAGGCCCGCCTCGGCAGGATACAAAAGAAAAAGAAAGCAAAAGCTAGCTCTCATCCTCCCCCCTCGAATGACGGTCCTCCTCGCCGCCAAGCCGAGCGTCCTTCTCTCCCACCCCCGCGAAGAGCGAGTCGAAGCTATCCTCCTCCTCGCTGAGCGGGCTGGGTGGGAACAGGGTTGGCAGGAGCTCTCGGACGGTTACCTCCTCGCAGCCTTCCGCCAAAATCCCCATTCCCCTCATGGCCTTCAGGAGGCACTCGGCAGCCTCGATAGAGTTGACTCACAGCCGCTCCGCGACATCAGACTCGCCAAACACCCGAGGCCTCTTGTAGGGGAAGGCTGGCTCGCTGGCGTCCGGGGGAAGGAGAGTGTCGGCTTGGCGGAGGACCTCCCCCAGGAGCCCCTTGTTCTTCTCCTTCAACTCCTCCACCTCCACCCCCAGCTGGGCGGCAAGAGCCTCTTGCTCGCGGGAATACATCTTTTGCTCGGCGAGCTAGACTTCCCGATCGGCAAGCTGAGCCTGCAGCTGAGCCACCTCGCCTCGCAGCGCGTCGGGGGCTTCGACATCCTATAGGGTTAAAAGTTCAGAACACGCACAGGAATAATCCTAAGCAAGGTAAATAGAGATATCCAGTGATTACCAAGCCACCGACAGACTTCGCGAGTAGAGCGTCGGCAAGGCCGAACCGCCTTTCCGCGTCGGCCGCGCTCTCCTTCGCCAGGTCGCGCTCCTGCTCGGCAGTCAGCAGGGCATTGCTAAGCTGGAAGCCGCGGCAGACCATCATGTGGTGGAGCTCGAAGGCCCGCAGGTGGGCTTGTAACCCCTCGTAGCCGAGCTGACTGGGGGTGAGTTTCTTGTACGATTCGGCGCTGTCGCGGCTGTAGAGGCCGAAGCCGAAGGTGAAGGCGTGGGCGGTAGGAGGTCGGTGAGCTCCCCAGGAGGGGGCGCGAGTAGAAACAGAAACTCGGTGAGCCCCCTCATCCCACTTCAAAATGGGCTCGCCGGCCGCATCCTTGCTTTTACACCCCTTACCGAAGTGGGGGTGATCCTTCGGCAGGCCGGGCTCGCGGAGGGTGTCCTCTCCGGTGGAATCAGAGGACGGCCCGTTCTTCTTCTTCCCTTTTCGGGGGGAGGAGGCTTCTTTTAACGGGCTCAAAGGCGGCTCGTCGGACAGAGCCTCTGGCGAGCTCTTGAATTTGGTAGGTGACGGAGGAAGGTGCAGCCGTCCGCGCGAGACCACCTTCGCATTCTTCTTCTTGGGGAGCGAAGGATCGGGGCGCGAGCTTGACCCCCCGGGCTCCAAGCGCTTCTTGCCGAGGAGTTGGCCTCGCGCTTGTTCCTCGCGACAAGCCGCTGCCGCCGCCCGGGCCAGCTCCAGGGGATCTGAGAATATCACCGAGTCGGCGAACGGCGGGTGCTCCGGCAGAACCCGTTCCCCTGCAGAGAGAGACTTGATCAAAAAAAAAATATATGCAATATAGAGATCCACCTTGATAGAGTTCGCGAGAAGGCAGAGCGAGATATACCTTCACTAGGGAGAACGGGTTGAAGCGAATCAAGGCCGCGGCGGAGGAAGGCGACCTCGAAGTCCTTGTGGAGGAAAAACTTGTGGAGGTCGGCGTCGCTACCAGACAGGGAAGGAGGACGATATATGTCCTCGCTTTTCTGCAGGGGACGAAAGGGGATATTGCCAAGCTCGCCCTTAATGAAGACAAGCCGAGACATCCAATTGTGGTTCTTGTTCGCGAGCTCGCGAACCTTGATGAACGACCCACCGAAGTAGGCGACTCCATCGGGGGTAGCCTTGTAGGAGAACAACTTACGGAACACCGCAAGGTTGAACACAATCCGCTCTCGGCGGAGGAAGCAGGCGAATGCCACCATCATAGCAATGCCGTTGGAATTCAGCTGCGCGGGCACCGCGCTGTAGTACTTCAGGATCTGGCGGATCTCTGGCCAGAGGGGGAGGCGCAGCCCCACCTCGAAGTGCGAGATGGGGAAGGCGAGCTCACCCTCCGGGAAGGAATTGATGGCTTCGTGCTCGGCGGGCCTGCGAGCCTGGATGCCGGGGGGGACGAATGCCGCCGTGAATTCGACGAGCTCCTCCTCGGTAATGTGTCCCTCGAAGAAGTAGTGGTCAATGAAATGCTGAGCGCACTTAGACTGACCGTCCGCGTCAGGGTTGGTCTTAACCATAGTCGCAGAGGAAAGGAAAATCACGAGCTCGGGAAGACAGAGATGAAACAGGGATTCGAAAGCAATAAAAGCGTGCCCTGGGGGTAGGTGAGAAGGCCTATTTATAGAAGAAGATAAAGAAGGGCGAGGGGGAAGGCGAGTCGGCCGATCGGCCCGGTCTCGCCACGCCACCTCGCCACCCTCTCCTCGTAAATCCTGCGAGGCGGCCAGACCCCAGAAGAATGAATTCGAAAAGACTTACCAGCATATTGAAAAAACATCTACATATGTAAAGTTGAAGAAAAGTTGTTCGAATTATTACAGGCAGGTCATTCAGAGCAAATAAAAATAAGGGCGCGAGGACCATGCGAGGGCGAGGGCGAGTACCGGTCGGCTGACAGAGGAGCCGTTTCATTCTCCCCGGTCTCGCCGGCCCGCCGTCGCAGGTCGCCGCGCATAAAGTTCGCGAAGTCGCCCCATGTTCATATTTACCACCCGCAGGTTCTCGTCAATCTCATCCATCAGCACCAAGGAAGACGCCTCCTCGAACGCCAAGCTGACTCCAGCACCGTCCGCGAGACGCGAGCACTCCCACTGCAGCCTGTTGTTGTCCTTCCGCAGGTCGTGGAGCTCGCGCACCAGCTTCTTGAGAACCTTCCGCTCCCGTTTTGCACGTTCAGGACTACCCAGTTCGGAGTCCAGGAAGGCGTCCAGGGCGCTTGGAGAAGGGAGGGGTGAGTAAGGAGGTCGATCCACGGACTCGCCGTCCTCCGTCCGGCCGAGGAATTCTTAGTGAAGAACTGAAAGACGATCAGAAAAGCAAATACCCCCGGAACAGAAGAGTAAAGTTGAAAACTCACCGCGCGAGCCTGGCTCCTCTGGGTTAGCGCGAGGAGAGAAGTGGCGCAGGTCCTTGCCACGCCCCTGCGGTTCCTGAGGGGCAAGTTGGTAGTCGGGGACATGGATAATCCCGGCACCTCTCCCCACGACTATGGACCCAGGGGAGGGTTGTCGGGAAGGGAGATGACTCGGCGACGCCAGTTCTCGCGAGCCAGGCTCCTTGACCTCGGGATCCTGCTGTGGCGAGCTGACAGGAATGCTTTTGGCCAGAGGGGTGGATGCTTCGCCGCTATTCTCCTGGTCGGAAGATAGTTCCACGAGATTTTTAGTGGAAGAACCAAGAACCAGCTGGTTGGAGGAACCGGCCCCGTTCCCCAAGGCGGCAGTAAAGTCGGCCAGAATGGGTTCGGCCCCCAGTTGAAAGGGCTTCGCCCGCTTGGCCGAGCCGAAATCAGCAAAACAGCGAGCAGGGGCCTCTAGGTTGGTCAGCCCCGCGGCCTGAGCAGCGATCTCCTCGCGGGAACGTGCGAGTCGCTCTAAGACTTCCTTGGGGAGCGGCATCTTGATAGAATTTGGGGAAGGGCAAAGGTCAGCCTGATGCGCAGGGGTACATATATATAGCTACCTGTGGGGCCTACCAGAAGATTCCTTTTTGCCCCTGTCGCACTCGCAGGATTCTATGGGGTTGGATGTTTCTTTCCGAGCTTGTCCCAACCTCGCAAAGAGCAGGGATTATGTACAACCACGTATCCCGCGAGTGGTCGACAGGAGTTGAACCGGCCGACTCAGACCGCAATGTGAGCCCAGCATGCCTAGCCCGAGCTCGGTAATAGCCGAGCCGAGCTCAGCGATAGTCGAGCCGAGCTCGACGATGGCCGAACGGAGCCCGGCATGCCGAGATCGAGCTCGGGTAAAGGAATAGGGCCCGATGGTAGTCGAACCAAGCTCGACGATCCCCATGCCGAGCTCAGTTTCTGTTGGAGCTCGGCGATCGTCATGCCGAGTCCGAGCTCGGCGATAGTCGAGCCGAGCTCAGTGATAATCGAGCATAGCCTGCTGAGTACGTGCTCGCCTAGGCCCAGGGCGAGGCAAGTCAGGCCCCCTGCCGAGCGAGTGCTACCTCAGGTCCAGCTCGCATCTTGGCCATGACATACTTTTACCATGTTGCCCCCTTTAGTCTTCCTGTAGTCCTCGAGAACAGTGAAGGTTGTATATTGGCAGGCCATCTTTTCCTATAAATAGGACCCAAGGGGTACCTCAGAAGGCATGCTTACCAATTCTCCGGCCTACTAGCGCTTTTTGAGGTACCTTAGCCCGGCACTTGGCTAAGGAGGGGAAGCGCTCTAAGATCTTCCGGGTGTGTGGTGGGACCTCCACGCCGGGCCCTTGGTCTGGTCCTTGGTTCTTCTTTTTTCTTGTCATTTTCTTGCAGGAGCGAAGTAGGTGCGCAGCCACCCCTTCCCCAAGGGTCGAACTCCACAGAGACCGGTTTTTCGGTTTCAACAGCACTTACCATGTATTGAAATATTATGCTGAATTTCATCACCAAATGGAGATGGATGATGAACCAGATATCCAATTTATTCCATCCACCTCTCATTTAGTTGCCCCTTCAGAATCTGATAATATATTTGCAGTACCACCTTGTCTATGGGGAACTGTTGTAGATATTCCCAACAGACTTTCTTTTAGACGGTGTGATGACGTGGTGGAGATTCCTCTCCCAGCGCATTCTGATGATTACAATTATGATAGATTTTTATTGTAATAATTGTAATCATGTCCGCTGTTTTCTACCTCTTTATTCAAGTAATTGCACTAAATAATTGAGAATTGGTATTGTCATGAATAGTAGAGCATAGTTTAAAGTTGTTACTATTTTATGTATTGAACTTCCCCCTTACTATGTCATTTTTCTAATGCAGGTACGACTAGCCAGTGGAACTAAAAGTCTTGGAGCAAACAGGGGAGTTTACGGGGCCAACAGGACTGATCACAGGAGAAGAATTGCTCAAACACGGGTAGGAACACGGCCGTGTGCCTACCCGTGTTCCATCCCAGCTGAAACAATTTTGCAGCCCCCGTGTCTGAAGAACATCAAGAACAACACGGCCGTGTTCCAGAACACGGCCGTGTCAGTACCCGTGTGATCCAACACGGCCCATGATCAAACACGTCTTTTCGTGTGGAACTGCCCTGGAACTGCCGACACGGCCTGCAACACGGCCGTGTCGGAACCCGTGTTCGACCATGTTTGCTATTGGACTATAAAAACCTGGAGAAAATATTATTCTGCACTTTTTGGATTATTTTGCTTGGAGATTTTTCTGGAGAACGAAAGTGGAGTACCCAAGAGAAGGAAGGCTTGAAGGAGATATTTGTATGCATTTATTCTTTAATTTATCTCATTTAATCTTGTATCTCTCTTGGTAATCCAACTTTATTTATCTTTTAATTTTCATGAACAATGTGCTTGAACAAGTTAGTAATAATGTATCGTTTTGTTTTAGTCAATTTCATTGTATTTTATTCGTATATGGGCTTGCAAACATTGAGAATTATCCTTATTATGAATGATTATTTATTTTTACATGAATTCCAAATGTCTAGATTGAGAAATTGGATCGTTTGGATGATGGATAAATCTTCATATTTATGTGTTATTTCTCTTTATATTTCAAAAATCATGATCGAGAGACATGTTTCTTGGAAAATTAGAATACGAATGAATGGAATTATGGTATTTTAGAGATAAAGCTTCATGAATCCATGTATTAGATAGGGTATTTCATTCAATAAACATTTGAGTATTGTAAATTGTTCGAGAGAAAATTTACTTAACTTAACTTAGATTTTAAATTGCTCGAGAGAGAATTTAATAATTAATTTAACCCTTTACAATACAATGAATTTGATAGTTTGGTTATTTCATGATTACACAAAGTGATTATGTTCATTGAATGCTCTTAACTTTCGACTTGAAATTATTTTTGTAACTCTCCAATATAATTTTTATCCGAATAGTCATAGTTAGGATTAATCTATGTTAGAACGCAATTTTAAGTTTAGGTATGATAATAGAGTGAGAGTGAGTACGAATAGTTGAAATGACCCTGTGGAATACGATACGTGATGTAGATTTCTCTTATACTATGATTGATATGTGCACTTGCCTGAAAGATAATTTAATCTAGCTTATGCCCATCTACATAGTTATGATAAAATGTAGAATGAATCCGCATCAAGTTTAGACTTAGCGAAAATATTCATCAAGTTTTTGGCGCCGTTGCCGGGGAATCTTTTCAATATTTTGAAAGCTTTAACTTTATTAATCTACCATTATTGTTTACTAATAAATCTTTGTAGATTAGTTTAAAGTAAAATTATATTATTTAATCTCTGTTTTGTAGTCTATTAGTCTATGACCAGGGCAAGAAATTCTGGGTTAGAACCATTTCATTCTGAACCGGAACGAATTATTCACAACACCAATCACAGAGACGTGGGTATTAACACCACAGATATTGTAGACGATCCGAGAGAAGAAGAAACAGTGAATCAAGGAGAACACCATCCTGAAGATCTAGATACCATGGCCAACCAAAATGAGCAAACCATGTCTGACTTTGCTAGACCCAATCTCCAAGGAACTGGGTCAAGCATTGTTCAACCACCTATTCCAACCAATAATTTCGAACTGAAACCGAGCGTGATACAAATGGTCCAACAATATGTTCAATATGATGGCTTACAAGACGAGGATCCCAATACACACTTAGCCGGATTCCTAGAGATATGTGATACTTTCAAGATTAATGGTGTCTCCAACGATGCCATTAGATTGAGATTGTTCCCATTCTCATTGAGGCATAAGGCAAAGCAGTGGCTCAATTCGTTACCTAAAGGATCCATTACTACTTGGGACATGATGGTTGAGAAGTTTTTGATGAAGTATTTTCCACCGGCAAAGACCGCAAAGTTAAGGAACGACATCTCTACGTATGTTCAAGTGGAGGCTGAATCATTGTACGATACTTGGGAACGATTCAAAGAATTATTAAGGAGATGCCCCCATCATGCCTTACCTTCTTGGCTTCAGATTCAGACTTTCTACAATGGTCTAAATCCAGCCACCAGACAGATGATTGATGCGGCTAGTGGAGGCACCTTGAACAATAAGACACCTGACGCAGCCCAGCAGTTGATAGAAGAAATGGCAATGAATAGCTACCAATGGACTACCGTGCAGCCGAAGTCTACCAAGCCCGCCGGAATGTATGAGTGGATGCCGTTACAGCCTTAGCAATACAAGTGGAGAAGCTCCATCAAAAGATGGACAACCTTTCTTTAGCGCCACCCCCAATGGTACCTCAACAATGGGACCCCTCCCTTGTTGGAATCCCTAGTGGTGAACCTCAAGTGCAAGAACATGTAGACTACATGGGTAATAATCCTAGACCACCTTTCAATCCAGGAAACAACCCATATAGTTTTACATACAATCAAGGATGGAGGAACCACCCCAATTTCTCTTGGGGAGGGCAAGGCAACCAAGGTAAACCACCCATGTTTGGACAACAATAACAACAACAACAATTGGAGCCAAGGAAGCCAACATTGGAAGATGTCCTTGCAAAGTTCATGCAAACTACCGATGTTGCCTTCCGTAATCAAGAGGGTTCTATTCGAAATTTGGAGAATCAGATTGGACAATTGGCAAGGATGGTATCAGAGAGACAACCAGGAACACTTCCAGGAAATACTGAGACAAACCCAAAGGAACATGCAAGAGCAATTCAGTTGAGGAGTGGGAAGGAGTTACAAGACCCAAGGCTTGCACCGGATGCACCTCAAGAGGAGTCTAGTGGAGAAGCATCGAACATGACACCGATGGAATATCAACCAGCCGTACCATATCCAGCAAAGATGAACAAGGAGCGCATGGATGCGCAATACGGTAAATTTGTTTCTATGATTAAACAATTGCATGTTAATTTACCTTTTTCTGATATTATTCAAATGCCTAAGTATGCTAAATTTTTGAAGGATTTAATTTCTAATAAAAAGAAAATAGAAGAATTATCGTTAGTCACACTTAGTGAAGAATGCTCTGCTATTTTACAAAATAAATTACCACAAAAGCTTAAGGATCCCGGTTCTTTTTCAATTCCATGTTTAATCGGTGATTTGCAAGTTAATAAAGCTTTAGCGGATTTAGGAGCTAGTATAAATTTGATGCCTTATACATTATATTTGAAACTAGGACTTGGAGAACTTAGCCCGACTAGGATGAGTATTCAATTAGCAGATCGGTCGGTTAAGTACCAAAGAGGTATAGTGGAGGATGTATTGGTTAAGGTAGACAAATTTATATTTCCTGCCGATTTTGTTATTTTAGATATGGACGAAAATATCGAAGTACCACTTATACTTGGTCGCCCATTTCTAGCCACTTCTAGAGCTCTTATTGATGTTTTTGATGGTAAATTAGTTTTGAGAGTAGGGGAGGATGAAGTCACTTTTCAAATTGGCAATACTATGAAACAATCTTTAGATAGTGATGATTGTTGCTATTTTTCTCATGGTGTTGACAACTTATTGTCTTCTATTGATTCTAATTTTTATTATAAAGATCCTTTAGAAATTTGCATTACTAATTGTTTTCTAGAAGACGAAACTAGTAAAGATATTGTTGATCATTTACTTTTTCTAGATAACTCTGTTTCGATGAATGGAAATACTGAATATAACTTACTTACAAAAGGAGATAATGAAGTTCATAAGAATAATACTAAGGATCCACCTGTAGTTGAATTAAAAAATTTACCGGATCATCTTGAGTATGCATTCTTAGGAACTAACTCTTCTTACCCAGTTATTATTTCTTCTAATCTTTCTGAAATTGAAAAAGCTAAATTAATAACTGTGTTAAAGAAATGTAAAGGTGCAATAGCATGGCAAATCTCTGATATAAAAGGTATTAATCCTACTTTTTGCACTCATAAAATCCTTTTGGAAGAAAACTATAAGTCATCTATTCAACCGCAACGTAGGCTTAATCCTAATATGAAAGAGGTAGTTAAGGCTGAAATTGTTAAATTATTAGACGCTGGTATGATATACCCTATTTCCGATAGTTCATGGGTTAGTCCTGTCCAAGTGGTTCCTAAGAAGGGTGGTTTAACTGTGGTAGCAAACGATAAAAATGAATTAATTCCGACGCGAACAGTAACAGGTTGGCGTGTCTGTATAGACTATAGGAAGTTAAACGATGCCACTAGGAAGGACCATTTCCCTTTACCTTTTATTGACCAAATATTAGAACGCTTGTCAGGACATTCATATTATTGTTTTCTAGATGGATTTTCTGGGTATTTCCAAATCCCAATAGCCCCAGAAGACCAAGAGAAAACCACGTTCACATGCCCATTCGGTACCTTTGCCTATAGGCGTATGCCATTCGGTCTTTGTAATGCCCCCGCTACTTTCCAAAGATGCATGTTAGCTATCTTCAACGAGTATGTTGAAGATATCATGGAAGTGTTTATGGATGACTTCTCCGTCTTTGGAGATGCATTTGATTTATGTTTGAATAATTTAGAGAAGGTTCTAAGGAGGTGTGAGGAGACGAACTTAGTACTTAGCTGGGAGAAATGCCATTTTATGGTGCAAGAAGGGTTAGTATTAGGTCATAAAATCTCCAATCAGGGAATTCAAGTAGATAGAGCGAAGATAGAAATGATAGAAAAGTTACCACCACCCACATCCGTTAAGGCAGTGAGAAGTTTTTTAGGCCACGCCGGATTTTACCGCCGGTTTATTAAAGACTTTTCAAAAATTGCTAAACCACTTACGAGACTATTAGAAAAGGATACACCATTTCTCTTTGATCAAGCGTGTCTACATGCTTTTGAGTTCTTAAAAGAGAGATTAGTTAATTCTCCTATTATGATAGCGCCTGATTTTACTCAGCCATTTGAAATTATGTGTGACGCTAGCAGTTTTGTGGTAGGAGCTGTGTTAGGACAACGCCGAAACAAACATTTTCATCCTATATTTTATGCTAGTAAAACACTTAATAATGCACAAGAGAATTATACTACTACTGAAAAAGAACTTCTAGCAGTAGTTTTCGCTTTTGATAAATTTAGATCCTATTTAACATTGTCCAAGGTGGTAGTTTATACGGACCACTCTGCACTTAAATATTTGCTAGCCAAGGCGGAAGCTAAGCCTCGTTTAATCCGTTGGGTACTTCTATTGCAAGAATTTGATTTGGAAATTAGGGATAAACGAGGAGCAGAAAACTTAGCGGCAGACCATCTTTCACGTTTAGAAAATCCATTACGAGCAACGTTAGATGAGTCTGAAATTTCAGATACGTTCCCTGAGGAATCGTTATTTGCCTTATCTTCGAAAATTAATAATGAGTATCCATGGTTTGCAGATTATGCAAACTATCTTGTAGCTAAGGTCCTCCCAAAATATTTTTCATACCAGCAGAAAAAGAAATTTTTCTCCGACTTGAAATATTACTTTTGGGAGGACCCTTTTCTTTTTCGGATATGTGCAGATTCCGTGATCCGAAGGTGTGTATCCGCCGTGGAAGGGTGGAGAATCCTGGAGCAGTGTCATTCAGGTCCTACTGGTGGTCACTATGGAGCAAATCGCTCTGCGAAAAAGGTTCTTGATTAGGGTTTTTATTGGCCCCTTCTATTCATGGATGCCCAAAGGTATGTGTTTTCATGTGATTCTTGTCAAAAATCAGGTAATATTTCTAAATTACATGAAATGCCGCAAAATTTTATTATTGAATGTGAAGTATTTGATGTGTGGGGGATAGACTTTATGGGTCCATTTCCAGTTTCATTCGGGAATAAGTATATCTTGGTGGCCGTAGATTACGTATCAAAGTGGGTTGAGGCGCAAGCTTTACCTACTAATGATAGTAGAGTAGTAATCCAATTCCTGAAATCTCTATTTGCGTGATTTGGCACACCACGAACACTTATTAGCGATAGGGGTTCTCACTTCTGTAATCTACAGTTAGATAAGGTATTGCAGAAATATGGAGTCACACATTGGATAGCTACACCATATCATCCCCAAACTAGTGGCCAAGTTGAAGTATCCAATAGAGAACTTAAGCGCATCCTAGAAAAATCTATAGAGGGGAATAGAAAACAATGGTCTAGGAAACTAAACGATTGTTTATGGGCTTATAGGACCACATTTAAAACGCCTATAGGTACCACTCCCTTTAGATTTGTCTATGGTAAATCTTGTCACTTACCTATAGAATTAGAGCACAAGTCATATTGGGCAATACGCTCTCTAAATTTTGATACAAATTCTATAGGGGAAAAATGCAAACTTCAACTTAATGAACTAGATGAATGGAGGACTATGGCTTATGAGAACTCCAGAATTTATAAGGAGAAAACCAAACTATTTCATGACCGTCACCTCCGAAAAACCAAAACATTTAACAAGGGTGATCAGGTGCTCCTTTTTAATTCTAGACTGCGTCTATTTCCCGCGAAGCTTAGGTCTAAGTGGTCCGGACCGTTCCAGGTTAAAGAAGTTTTTCCCTATGGCACCGTCGAACTAACTCACCCTGAAAAGGGAGATTTTAAAGTCAATGGGCACCGGTTAAAGCTTTATAACAGTGCACTTCCCCAAGAACTTATTCGACTAGAATCATGCCTTCACCTAGACTAAGAGAATGTATAGACTAGTATAGTATCTTGTCTATATAGGAGAATAAAAATTTTAATGAAACTTTAATTAAAAATAAATAAATTACGTAATCAGGAGAAATCACCTAAGAAGAAGTGTACACGGCCATGCACACGCCCGTGTGCATGGCCGTGTTTAGCACTCGCCCTGTCCACCCAGCCATGTGATCACCCGTGTCGATACGATGAATTTAATTGTTTCAAGTCAGAGAAGTACACGGGTTTCCACCAAGCCGTGTACATAGCCGTGTGTAATATACACGGCTGTCCACCCAGCCATGTGCTCACCCGTGTCAAAACGACGAATTTAATTGTTTCAAGTCAGAGCAGTACACAGGTTTCCACCAACCCGTGTTTGTGACCGTGTTCGATCCAGGGTTGACCACACGGGCAGGGGACACGGCCGTGTTGTTGACCGTGTCCACCTGACACAGGCAGTTTCCCGCGATTTGACCACACGTCTCCTTGAAGACCGTGTTTCCCGCGCAGAACGATTCCTCAACACGGTTACACACACGGCCGTGTGTGCACCCGTGTTCGGCTTCTTTTTATAGGGGGCAGAATTTTCCATTCTCTTCATCACTCCCACTTTCTCCTCTTCCCATTCCTGCATCCATTCCAGCCGGGAAATCCCTCTTCTTCTCCAAAATTCGCGGAATCGTCTCATTTCTTCGCGCTCAACATAATCGGTAAAACTCCTGGGTTATTTCCATCCAATCTCCTCTTGATCATTTCTATTCCTATTTTCCTTCTAAATTTACTTTAGATTTTTATTTATTTATTTATTTTCAGATCATGGCATCATCACGTAGCCAAGGTGGTCGCCGACGTCGCCCGGATCTGCAAGCATTATCTACTGAGAGGCGTGACGTCGCTCAACCACTAGTTTTCACAGATCCTATCCATACAAACCGTTATAATCGCCTACAAGCAAAAAAATATCAGGACATACGAATAATAGATTGGGATGTCCTAGAAACTATAGGCCTAGCGGCTATTGTGAGGGATTTGATTTCTGTAGTGGGGTGGCAAGAGTTTTTTGCCATAGAAGAGTTAGGATTTAGAGAGCTCACACTCGAATTTTTATCCACCTTCTATGTGAACCTTCGATCCTGTGTGGCCGATGATGGAAGACCGAGGGGAATATTTCTTTTCGAGTGGGGGGCACCTTCTACACTCTTTCTCTCTACCAGTTTACACAGCATTTAGGAGTATACGATGAGGCATTCCTCCTTAGTGCCGCCTACTCTGATTTGCAATTTGATCTCCCCAGTCGCGTCCAGGCAGGTGATGTTTGGCGACGTCTATCCTTCGACACCAACGCCTACGAAGCCAAGAGATCTAAGGCTTCAAAATTGGTTTCCCCCGCCGTACATTATATTCATCACCTACTTAGCCATACACTGAGCGGCCGGGGCGAAAGCTCCGGTGTTGTGAGTCGACAGGACATTCTTTATCTACACAGCATGACAGCCCGCTACCCTATCCATTTGGGCTATATGCTTGCTCATTTTATTCTTCATCAGGCGGAGAATTCCCGCGTCGGGTCTATCTGTAGCCCCCTACATCACGCGTCTAACAAAGAATATGGGCATCTTTTTACCTCTTCCCCCGATGGCGGTGGTATCGAAAACTGTGCCTATCACCATAGCCAGTCTTCGAGCCATCCGCCTCGTTACTGCTCGTCAAGGTCGAGGAGGGACTATATATACCATTGCGGCTCGTGGCCTTCATATCCACGACGACGACGACGATGAGGTCGATCCAGATCTCGATGAGCCCCTCATTCCACCTGCCCGCTCGACGCATACTCAGGGGGAGTCATCATCTGCCCAGCCTCAGCGACAGTCTCGATTTGCTCAGGAGTTGCAGCGTTTTTATGACACTCAGTTGTCGCAGCGCCTTCAGCGTATCTAGGAGCAGCAGCGACGGACTGAGGACGTCATGTATCAAATCCGGCAGCACATGGGGATTACCAGCCCACCGCGACCAGCTCCTCGTCCATCTCACCCTCAGGATGATCCGACTGATCAAGATGACACACCAATGTATTTCTGATACATCTGGCTTTGCATATCTGGCTCTGTAGTGCTATATCTTTAGTATTGTTTTTATCATCTAGTATTTGTATGATCGGTATATCTATAAAAAAAATGTTTTATTTCAGATTTTGCTCCTGTTTCGTGCTGTGATGCTTTATATTCATGCTCATCAGTTCTTTATGTAGTGCAATTTATGTCCCCTTGGTTTAATTTTTGTTTGCAATGAGGACATTGCAACTCAAGTCTGGGGGTATGCTGTATTTTTATAATGAGTATTGACAGTGGAATACATGATTACAATTACTTATTTTCTCTTTATCATAATACTCTTTATTTCCTTATACACCCCCTCAAAAAATTTGATTACTTCTCTTTAAGCTTTCATTACTTCACTCATTGGGAATATAACTATCTAATTCACTTTCGCACGCTGATTAAACCGAATTCGTGTTCAAATTTGTTGATTAGTAACTACGTATAGAAATTCATTAGATTACTTTTCTCCATATAATTTGGTTTAAAAAGATTGTCCTTTATATTATTAACTAATAATCACTCCATTTTAGAAAAAAAATATTTATCTATACTAAAGTGAGTTGATGAGTGTAATATTTTGATAATTTCGTATTAGTAGATCAACAATAACAAAAATTTTCTCTATTGGTGTCTAGAACTTACTAGCGATCCTCAAACCTTTTGCACATGTTAATTAGTAAAGGTGGAAATGACTTAGGCCTCCTTTTGGATAGATTGAGCCGTTCAATCCCAAAACCTTAAACATTATACCCTTTCTCACCCAATTTGGACTTTATCCCTATATTTTTGTAATACTCCACCTCTAAAATTCACCAAGGCCAATTCTCACCTAGTAGCACCTATCATTAAGATCGTCATGAAATGAAGTTGTTTTTATGGGTTGTATTTCTTTCATAGTGATATGTGGCCTGAGTGAGCGTGTACACATGCACCCATTCGGAATGATCCCTACTATGGACTCTTGGTTAAGAAAAGAAAAAAAATATAGAGTATCCTTCCTCAAAAATAAGGGAATTATAATACGTGCAAAGTCTGGGGGTGCTCATAAAATATCAATGAATGTTAAAGGTCTTTATCATACAAAGGGCTCAATAGTGATCTAGGTGTGAAAAAAAAAACATCGAGTTCTCTTTTTGCTTACCCCACCTATAATCACCTATCCTAAGCCAAAACAATACACCACCATACAAGTCCTAAGGATCCAACTTTACTAATTCTCATTAGTGCTATGGAGAGGGTGTGTAAAGGAAAGTGTATGATTATCAATAGGGAGATTTTTAATGTTTTGAAAGACTAATGCATATGTTATCAAGATTGTTATTTTCTCCTTACAATAGTTATGGATAACTATAATTATAATTCTAAGAAAGAGCGAAAAGTAGTTAAGATATGTATTGGAGAAATTTTTAAGAAAAAGTTATATTTAGAAAAGTCTGCTAAACTATTTCCTATACAATTGCAGCATCAAATCTCTATTCGAATTCAAAACAATCAGTGTGCGGAAGAAGAATTATGTATTGGTAACCCAATTGTTTGAATTAGTTTGCTTAGGGACAAGCAAACACTTAAGTCTGGGGATGTGTGATGATTACAATTATGATAGATTTTTATTGTAATAATTGTAATCATGTCCGCTGTTTTCTACCTCTTTATTCAAGTAATTGCACTAAATAATTGAGAATTGGTATTGTCATGAATAGTAGAGCATAGTTTAAAGTTGTTACTATTTTATGTATTGAACTTCTCCCTTACTATGTCATTTTTCTAATGCAGGTACAACTAGCCAGTGGAACTAAAAGTCTTGGAGCAAACAGGGGAGTTTACGGGGCCAACATGACTGATCACAGGAGAAGAATTGCTCAAACACGGGTAGGAACACGGCCGTGTTCCTACCCGTGTTCCATCCCAGCTGAAACAATTTTCCAGCCCTCGTGTCTGAAGAACATGAAGAACAACACGGCCGTGTTCCAGAACACGGCCCTGTCAGTACCCGTGTGATCCAACACGGCCCATGATCAAACACGTCTTTTCGTGTGGAACTGCCCTGGAACTGCCGACACGGCCTGCAACACGGCCGTGTCGGAACCCGTGTTCGACCATGTTTGCTATTGGACTATAAAAACCTGGAGAAAATATTATTCTGCACTTTTTGGATTATTTTGCTTGGAGATTTTTCTGGAGAACGAAACTGGAGTACCCAAGAGAAGGAAGGCTTGAAGGAGATATTTGTATGCATTTATTCTTTAATTTATCTCATTTAATCTTGTATCTCTCTTGGTAATCCAACTTTATTTATCTTTTAATTTTCATGAACAATGTGCTTGAACAAGTTAGTAATCATGTATCGTTTTGTTTTAGTCAATTTCATTGTATTTTATTCGTATATGGGCTTGCAAACATTGAGAATTATCCTTATTATGAATGATTATTTATTTTTACATGAATTCCAAATGTCTAGATTGAGAAATTGGATTGTTTGGATGATGTATAAATCTTCATATTTATGTGTTATTTCTCTTTGTAATTCAAAAATCATGATCGAGAGACATGTTTCTTGGAAAATTAGAATACGAATGAATGGAATTATGGTATTTTAGAGATAAAGCTTCATGAATCCATGTATTAGATAGGGTATTTCATTCAATAAACATTTGAGTATTGTAAATTGTTCGAGAGAAAATTTACTTAACTTAACTTAGATTTTAAATTGCTCGAGAGAGAATTTAATAATTAATTTAACCCTTTACAATACAATGAATTTGATAGTTTGGTTATTTCATGATTACACAAAGTGATTATGTTCATTGAATGCTCTTAACTTTTGACTTGAAATTATTTTTGTAACTCTCCAATACAATTTTTATCCGAATAGTCATAGTTAGGATTAATCTATGTTAGAACGCAATTTTAAGTTTAGGTATGATAATAGAGTGAGAGTGAGTACGAATAGTTGAAATGACCCTGTGGAATACGATACGAGATGTAGATTTCTCTTATACTATGATTGATAGGTGCAGTTGCCTGAAAGATAATTTAATCTAGCTTATGCCCATCTACATAGTTATGATAAAATGTAGAATGAATCCGCATCAAGTTTAGACTTAGCGAAAATATTCATCACATTCATCACTTCTTTTGGATTTACCCCCCCCCCCCCCCCACCCCCCGAAGGAATTTGTGCATATTTTCCCTGATGATGATATTACTTATGTTCCACTGCCTTCTTTGCAAGAACAATCTACTCCTCTTTTTGTTAGTTGGTTGATGATGTTATGTAGGATATTGATTCGGAGCCTGAGGTTGCGCGAAAGTGGGACGAGGATGTTATTCTGTCCGATTGAGAGTGTGCACCTTGGAATATGATGACGCACCGAGGTGGGATGAGGAGGAAACCCTTTCTAATGAGGATGTTTGCACTTCCTTATTGGACAAGGAGGTCCAACTCACCACTAAGGACCTTGAGCTCTCGGATTCCCCTCTCTATGACTCATATGATACCGATAATGATCTATTCTTAGATCCTGCTAGAAGTGAGACCAGGACCACTCCCCCGATTGTAGATTATTTATGTCATTCTTCTCTTTTATTCCTAAACCCCCTTTTTTGTCTGAGCCTGTGCGGGATGAGTTTTAACAGGTATCTCAGGAGGACTTGGAGCATTATCCTCAAGTCAAAGAAGAATGTATCCTCTTATGTGAGGTTGATCCCTCCTCCATAGTACAAGCCACAGTCAATGCATTCTCCTCATGCCGCCTCCCTGAAGACGACACCTTGCAAGGAAAATATATTTTTGGTAAATGAGTGAGGATTCCTCCTCCTCTTCTTACATTCTCTACCCTCTACCTATGAGGAGCAGCTATATTTATTTAGGTAGAGGGTTAACTGTTCTATCTCTGTATCGGTACCCGCTACTTACATAGATATTAGAACAGTTGCATGTTCACTTTTCTTTCCATAGCCCCATTAGCGAGAACAATTAGAAATTTGAATAAGTCATGCTGGGAGGACAATAATCCCAGTAGTTATCTTAATTTTTCCCTGACTTTTAATTTTTCAAATCTAGTTTAGTTGAATTTCTTTTCAGTTTGTATAATTGTTTTTGTTTATGCCAGAGATCACCCCTACATGTATTCATTGTATATGCCGGTTGGCAGACACTGCGATTCGTTGATTTTCATGCATCTTCTGGTATGCTCACTTGCTTAGAATTGGGTAGTTTTTTCCTCAGCTACTTAACTATTCTTATTGCTCATCATTTACTCAGTTTATTTAGATTGAGTCTGGGGGAGTGATGTTGTATTTGTACCATTCATATGCACTATTACATAGCATACTAGAAGTTTTTATTTTAGTTATTTTATTGCATTTTCATTATACAGCACAACGCCCACATGAGCGCGTGTTGAAACCGAGAAATCGGTCTCGGTGGAGTTCGACCCTTGGGGAAAGGGGTGTTCGCGCACCTACTCCGCTCCTGCAAGAAAATGACAAGAAAGTGAAGAACAAAGGACTAGACCAAGGTCCCGGCGCGGAGGTCCCACCACAATCCCGGAAGATCTCAGAGCGCTTCCCTCCTTAGCCAAAAAGCCGGGCTAAGGTACCTCGGAAAGCACGAGAAGACTGGGAGACAAGTGACCTTTGCTGAGGTACCCCTTGGGTCCTATTTATAGGAAACTGAAAATGGCATGCGAATAGCCTACCTCTGCTGGTCTGAAATTACTGAAGACCCCTTGGGCTGGCCTGCCAACATCCAAGCTCCGCTATTTAGAGAGGCTAGGGGCAGACCACTGGGGGAGGGATGGCCATTGGATCCTCTACTCGGTAAGGACGGCAAATGCGAGTTCACCGCGCGAGTACCCCGGTTTGGCGAGTGCAGGGTCGGCTCTTTCCCTAGGCGAGTCAGCGACCGCGCTCAGCTCCAAAAACTCTGATCTCGGCCCGACGATCGCCGAGCTCGGCATGACGATTGCCGAGCTCGGGCTCGGCAAAGGACCCTGTACGGACCATGAGGCGGCCTGGACCGGCCAGTCTGGCTTTCGTGGACCCACTCGCCGGATACGGGGTTGTACACAATCCTCGCTCTTTGCGAGGGTTGGACAAGCTCGAAAAGATACATCCAACCCCGCAGGATTCGGCGAGTGGGGGGCATTCGTCGGAAAGGAATCTTCTGGTAGGTCCCACAGATAGCTATATATATGTACCCATGCGCACCTGACTGACCTTTGACCTTCCTTGAGTTCTGTTAAGATGCCGCTTCCTAAGGAAGTCCTAGAGCGACTCGCACGCTCCCGCGAGAAGATCACAGCTCAAGCTGCGGGCTTGACCAGCCTAGAGGTTCCTGCTCGCCGATTTGCTGATTTCGGCTCGGCCAAGCGGGCGAAACCCTTTCCTCCGGGGGCCGAACCTATTCTAGCTGATCTTACGGTGGCCTTGGGGGACAGGGATGGCTCCTCCAATCAGCCGGCTTCCGGTTCCCCTAATAAAAACCTTGTGACGCATTCTTCCGACCGGGTGGATGGTGGCGAGGCATCCACTCTGTGGGCTAAGAGTACTCATGACAGCTCGCAGAAAATGGGTTCTGAGGCCGCCAAGGAACCGGACTCGCAGAAGTTAGCGTCGCCGAGTCGCCTCCCTTCTCGAAAACCATCCCCTGATTCCATAGTCTTTGGGGAAGGCACCGGGCATATCCCTGTCCCCGACAATCAAACCCATCCATCACGAATTTCTGCATGGACGTGGCAAGGACCTGCGCCACTTCTCTCCTCGCGTCAACCCGGATGAGCAAGGCTCGCAGGGTAAATCTTCAACTCTATACTCTTATGTTCTGGGGGTGCCTACTCTTTTAACTGTCTTTCAATTCTTCATGCAGACCCTCTCGGCCGGACTTAGGACAGCGAGTCCGTAGATCGACCTCCTTACTCATCTCTCCCTTCTCCAGGCGCCCTGGATGCCTTCCTAGACTCCGAACTGGGCAGCCCTGAGCGTGCAAAATGGGAGCGGAAGGTTCTCAAGAAACTGGTGCGCGAGCTCCACGACCTGCGGAAGGACAACAACAGGCTGTAGTGGGAGTTCTCACGGCTTACGGATGGGGCGGGGGTCAGCTTGGAATTCAAGGAGGTGTCTCCCTTAGTGCTGATGGATGAGATTGATGAGAACTTGCAGGTGGTGAATAGGAGTTCGACCCTTGGGGAAAGGGGTGGTCGCGCACCTACTCTGCTCCTGCAAGAAAACGACAAGAAAGTGATGAACAAAGGACTAGACAAAGGGCTAGGCGCTGAGGTCCCACCACAATCCCGGAAGATCTCAGAGTGCTTCCCCTCCTTAGCCAAAAAGCCGGTCTAAGGTACCTCAGAAAGCACGAGAAGACTGGGAGACAAGTGACCTTTTCTGAGGTACCCCTTGGGTCCTATTTATAGGAAACTGAAAACGGCCTGCGAATAGCCTACCTCTGCTGGTCTGAAATTACTGAAGACCCCTTGGGCTGGTCTACCAACAGCGAAGCTCCGCTGTTCAGAGAGGCAAGGGGCAGACCACTGGGGGCGGGATGGACATTGGATCCTCTACTCGGCAAGGGCAGCGAATGCGAGTTTGCCGGGCGAGTACCCCGCTTTGGCGAGTGAAGTATCGGCTCTTGCCCCTGGCGAGTCAGTGACCGGGCTCAGCTCCAAAAACCCTGAGCTCGGCCCGACGATCGCCGAGCTCGGCACGACAATTGTCGAGCTCGGGCTCGGCAAAGGACCCTATACGGACGATGAGGTGGTCTGGACCGGCCGGTCTGGCTTTCATGGACCCACTCGCCGGATACAGGGTTGTACACAATCCCCACTCTTTACGAGGTTGGGACAAGCTCGGAAAGATACATCCAACCCCGCAGGATTCGGCGAGTGGGGGGCATTCGTCGGAAAGGAATCTTCGGGTAGGTCCCACGGATAGCTATATATATATACCCCTGCGTACCTGACTGACCTTTGCCCTTCCTTGAGTTCTGTTAAGATACCGCTTCCCAAGGAAGTCCTAGAGCGACTCACACGCTCCCGCGAGGAGATCGTAGCTCAAGCTGCGGGCTTGACCAGCCTAGAGGTTCCTGCTCGCCGATTTGTTGATTTCGGCTCGACCAAGCGGGCGAAACCCTTTCCTCCGGGGGCCGAACCTATTCTAGCCGATCTTACGGTGGCCTTGGGGGACGGGGCTGGCTCCTCCAATCAGCCGGCTTCCAGTTCCCCTAATAAAAACCTTGTGACGCTTTCTTCCGACCGGGTGGATGGTGGCGAGGCATCCACTCTGCGGGCTAAGAGTACTCTTGACAGCTCGCAGAAAAGGGGTTCCGAGGCCAAGGAACCGGACTCGCAGAAGTTAGCGTCACCGAGTCGCCTCCCTTCTCGGCAACCATCCCCCGATTCCATAGTCGTGTGGGAAGGCGCCCGGCATATCCCTGTCCCCGGCTATCAACCCATCCATCAGGAATTTCTGCATGGACGTGGCAAGGACCTGCGCCACTTCTCTCCTCGCGTCAACCCGGAGGACCAGGATCGCGCGGTAAGTCTTCAACTCTATACTCTTCTGTTCTGGGGGTGCCTTCTCTTCTAACTGTCTTTCAATTCTTCATGCAGACCCTCTCGGCCGGACTGAGGACGGCGAGTCCATGGATCGACCTCCTTACTCGCCTCTCCCTTCTCCAGGCACCCTGGACGCCTTCCTGGACTCCGAACTGGGCAGCCCTGAGCACGCAAAATAGGAGCGGAAGCTTCTCAAGAAACTGGTGCGCGAGATCCACGACCTGCGGAAGGACAACAACATGCTAGAGTGGGAGTGCTCGCGGCTTGCGGGCGGGGCGGGGGTCAGCTTGGCGTTCGAGGAGGCGTCTCCCTTAGTGCTGATGGATGAGATTGATGAGAACTTGCGGGTGGTGAATAGGAACATGGGGCGGCTTCACGAGCTTCACGCGCGGAGATCTGCGATGGAGGGCCGGAGAGACCGGGGAGAATAGAATGGCTCTTCTGTCAGCCGACCAGTACTCTCCCTTGCCCTCGCAAGATCCTCGCGTCTTCATTTTTCCTTACTTAGAACGATTTATCTGTCTGTAATAATTTAAACTAAGTTTATGCGACCTCACATATATGTAGATGCTTTTTCAATATCCTGGTAAGTGCCTTTTCAGATTCCCCCTTCTGAGGCCGGGCTAACTCGTGGGATTCGGCGAGCAGGAGGTGGCGAGGCGGCGTGAAGGGACCGGGCTGATCGGCCGGCTCGCCCTCGCCCTTCTCTATCTTTCTTTCTTTTCCTATAAATAGGCCCTTTACCTACCCCCTGGGTACGCTTTTATTGCTCTGAATCCTTGCCTCCTTTCTTTCATCCCGAGCTCGCGTCTTCCTTTCGTTTGCGAGAATGGTTAAGACAAACCCTGATGCGGATGGCCAGTCCAAGTACGCCCAGCACTTCATCGACCACTGCTTCTTCGAGGGGCATATCACCGAGGAGGAGCTCACCGAATTCACGGCTGAATTCGTCCCTCCCGGCTTCCAGGCTCGTAGGCCCACCGAGCACGAAGCCATTAACTCCTTCCCGAAGGGTGAGCTTGCCTTCCCAATCTCGCACTTTGAGGTGGGGCTGCGCCTCCCCCTCTGGTCAGAGATCCGCCAAATCTTGAAATACTACGGCGCGGTGCCCGCGCAGCTGAATTCTAACGTCGTCACTATGATGGTGGCGTTCGCCTATTTCCTCCGCCGAGAGCGGATTGAGTTCAACCTTATGGATTTCCGTAATTTGTTATCCTACAAGGCCACCCCTTATGGGGTCGCCTACTTTGGCTGATCCCTCCTCAAGGTTCGCGAGCTCGCAAACAAGAACCACAACTGGATGACCCGGCTCGTCTTTATCAAGGGCGAGCTTGGCAACATCCCCTTCCTTCCCTTGCAGAAAAGCGAGGACATATACCGTCCTCCTTCCCTGTCCGACAGCGACACCGACTGTTGATGCACGAAAAGCGACGGGGAAAACGGGCACCACCAGCTAACCGTTCGAGCACTGGGGAGTAGGGGAGAAGGCTGTCGACCAGTCAGTTACTAGCGACTAGGAATGTCGGATAAAACCGGGCAGAAAAAAGAGAGAAAGGGCCGCTATCAGCGGCAACACCAGAGTTCGCCCGCCGCGGCTTAAATGCCTCTCCTGCGGCAGACTTTCCTTTTAGCTATGAAAAATAAGCGATTACACTTAGAAAAGAAAGAAGAAAGGAAGAAGCCGGCCGGACAATAGACCGCAATGGACTAGAATCAAGGCCGCAACTCTTAACAAGCGAGCTCTTGGACTCGAGTCAGCGTGCTTTGGGTGTACTCCCGCCCCCTATTTATAGGCTGGGTGCCTGCCCAAACGGGCAGGGCTAAAATTACCGGCTACCCGAGGTACAAGAGAATCGGGCAGCGGTGACGGGAATCGAGAAGAAAAAGCAAAGCCAAGAGACAGGCCGAGCGGCCTGACGATCTTCTTCTGCCGAGCTGCAGGACTTGGCCTCTGGGCAGGCTGGTCTGGACTTCCTCTGAAGGCGACCTGGGACATAGGTCGCGCAGCTTGGGTAAGGACAGGCCGGCCCTTGGGACGATGGCTGACCTTGGAACAGGCGGCGGCCTGACGGAGAGGCCGCCCGGCTTACCTGACAACAAGCCGGTTTGCTGAGAATGGCGGCTAGAAAGCACAAAGACTTGAAAACCTGGAGAACTAGTCGCGGATTCCGGGTTAACATAATCCCCGCACATTTTTAAGTTTCTGAAAAAACTTCGAAAATGTAGAGCCAAGCCGGAGACCGCGACTGCCATTAATACTTCTGCGCCTATAAAATGTCGAGGGCTCTGCCATTTCGTCAAGATTTCTGTCAAGCCACGGGTCACTATTCGCCACTTGCGGTTAGAATCCTCCAAGCCGACAGAGACTTCTACAAGATGGACGTCATGTCCTCGATGCTAGATCGCGAAAAGAAGTCGTCTGGGTCGAAAAGGAGGAGAGGAAGAGCGGACAGTTCTGACCAACAGCCCGAGAAGAAAGCTGAGAAGTCGATCACACCGGCGGCTTCTGCTTCTGGAAAGAAACCGATGGAGATCGTCGCAGAATCCTCGCAGACCGCGACCAAAGTCGAAGCGGTTTCCAAATCTTCTCTCCCGCAAACTGGAACCACCAAATCTTTCGACATTACCTACTCACCCTCAGGTGAACCCCTCCTGAAGATCGCCGTGGCGAAGGAGAAGAGTGTCGACTCTTCCAAACCGCGCGAATTTCCCACATCTGCTGACTTGATCATTGTTGAAGAGGACGACTCGGAGAAGCTACTGGAGGCCGAGCGGTCTCTAGTCGAGAAGAAGAGGCGGACAGAGACAATCGTAGGCCACTTGAAGTGACGTAAGAAAAAGGTCGAGACCCTTGAGGAAAGGATGGACAGGAAGGCGCGGAAGATGCGGGTTGATAACCGTAATGTTTCTGTGAAGACCGGAGCGACTAGTCTCCAGCATAAGACGCGAGAGAAAGAAATATCTGAGGGTCCGTCGACTCCATCTTCCAAGCCGGACGAGCAAGAGAGTACGCCTACGATTAGCGAATCTCTGAGCGATATCCTGAAGGGCATGGAGAAATTCCAGCAGCAGGACAAGTTACTGGCCACTCCGCCGGCTTCTGCGGAGGTCGCCGACACCGATGTCGAAGTTACAGGAGAGAAGCTTGGCGAACCGGCTCCTGCGGTTTCAGAAGGAGCCGAAAAAGTAAAACTCAGAGAGAAGATAGAGGAGATGAGGAAATTAATCGCCGGGAAGCAGGTGGCGACTACATTTTTTGCCCTGCAAGGTAAACACGAAGAAGTTAAGCGTATTGTGAAATTCTACAAGCCGCGGTCACGGAAGAAGGGAGCGGACACAATATTTAATCCGCCGGCGAGCTTCTTCCTGACCATGGCACAACTGAAAAGCAAAGCTGAAGAGACTGCGCGGCTATGGAAAGAAAAGCTGAAGCGAATAGACTCCGAAAGGTTCAGGCGACCAGCGGCTAGACTTTATACTGCGGCTTTTGAAGGAGAGATAATCACGGGCTGCGGTCTCATTCTAACGAGATCCTTTAAAAGGTGCCGGCCACGTTACTGAATCTAACCGCTTGTTTGTTCGCTGCAGGTGCACCTGAAACTGCCATCAAGCCGGGCGATCTGACCACCTGCCTACTTCCACTGATACCACCGTTACCTCCCCATATCCACGATCAAAGGACAGCCGAATTCCAGTGTGAAGTCGCTGCCTTGCAGGCTAGGATAAAGGAGCATGCCGAGGCCCTTCGAGCCAGGGAAGAAGAGTGGCGACTTCAAGAAGAAGATCAACGGTTTATGCTGGAGGCCGCTAAAAAGAGAACACATGAAGTGCTGGAAGACTTGGAGCTGGAGAGAGGAACGATGCGGTCTGAGGTGGAGGCCGCTGAGAAAAGGACGCAGGAGGCCCTGGTCAGCTTGGAATTGGAGAGAACAACGATGCGGATTACGCAGGAGACCGCTAATAAAAAGGTGCAGGAGGCACTGGCCAGCGCGGACATGGAGAAAGCGGCAAAGCGGACTGCACTGGAGGCCGCTGACAAAAGGATGCAGGAGTCCCTAGCCAGCTGGGAGGAGGAGAAGACAACGATGCGGACTGCGCTTGAGGCCGCTGAGCAAAGAACACTGGAGGCACTGGCCCACCTGGAGCAGGAGAAGACAACGATGCGGACTGCGTTTGAGGCCGCTGAGCAAAGAACACTGGAGGCGCTGGCCCACCTGGAGCAGGAGAAGACAACAATGTGGACTGCGCTTGAGGCCGCTGAGCAAAGAACACTGGAAGCGCTGGCCCAACTGGAGCAGGAGAAGACAGAGAAACTTGACCTGCAGGCTTTAGTGCTGATGCTCGACCGGATTGAGAGGGAAAGGGCGGCCACCGCTCGACTTGACGAGGAAAGGGATAAGAACCGACCAGAGGAGGCTGACAGAGGCTTGCGACCTGCTGGGACGACTGCTGAACAGCAGCAACTACCAAATCGCCCGGCTTCCGGAGAGACTTCAGATTCACCCGTAGTCTCGGCGGTTAGGCAGGTCGCTGATTCTGGCGACCCGGGAGATCGCGCTCTACCGCTGGTTCCATTTGCCCGCGTAGAGCGTGATACCTCGCGAGTTCATCGGACTCTGCACTCTATCCACAACCTTGTCAGCCAAGTGTATGTACAGCTGGTACAGGCCGGCGACCAAGTCGCGCGGGTTGGGCGAGACGCTCCAGAGAGTGGAGAGAGATAATTATGAGAACTTTAATTGTGCTTTGTAATAAGCATCAACTCGTGATGCCGGACAGTTTGATTCCTGTGGACAATTGTTGTATGTTCGATTGTATATTACTGCGAATTGAATGCGGCTTTGTGCGGTTTGAATACTTTCTAGTCGCTGTCTTTTCTTCTTTGGAAATTTTGCCAAGTACTGGAATTTTAGTCGCTCGAACTGCCGAACTAGAATGTGGTTAGAATACTTTACCTTGCAGGTTGAGTCGTGCGGCCTGATATCTAACCGCGATTTGACAACCACTACTGCAGCTGCGTAGGAAATCTATAAATTGAGATGATCCCGGAGTCTTTGGCACAGAAGATCAGAATGAGAACTAAAGCAATTGCGATGCGGTCTGACAAAGCTCCAGCCGTTAGGACTGACGCAGCTTCTGCCTTTCATTCGGCGAATCATAAGGAAGGTCG
The DNA here is from genome assembly GCA_039513925.1 of Platanthera zijinensis. Taxonomy (NCBI): domain Eukaryota; kingdom Viridiplantae; phylum Streptophyta; class Magnoliopsida; order Asparagales; family Orchidaceae; genus Platanthera; species Platanthera zijinensis. The sequence goes on from CM077083.1 coordinate 47,021,783, forward strand.
GCTTACCCAAGCCGAGCTCGACAGCTTTGCAGAGAAGCATATGAAAGACAGCCCGCTACTCGCGCGGCTTCGGCTACCTCACGAGCGGATTAACACCTCCGCAGCCAACCAGATCGCTATCCCAATCGATCACTTTGACTGCGGCTTCGGCTTCCCTGTGCTAATGGAAGTCGTTGCGGTCTTTGACCACTACGGAGTAGTGCCAGGACAACTGCCGCCGAACTCTATTGCGGCGATTTCAGTTCATCTCCTACCTCAGGTCGGAGAAAGTTCGCTTTCTCAATGAAGCTGTTCAGAGAATGCTTTTCGGTCCGGTCTATTCCGGACTCTGTGACATAGATCTTCAGAGGTCATCTGTACTTTGGCTGCCGGGGGCTAAAGGTCATCAACCTGGCGAACAAAATCCAGAATTGGTCAGAAAGATACCTGATCTTCGAGGGTCAACTCGGCCTCCTGCCGGTCAATCCTCAAGTTCGGGACGAAGCGGCTTTTGGCAGCAGCGGACTGGACAGCGTGGAGAAGGAGATCTTCAACTTCTTCAAGGGCGAGCGGCTCGACGTCACCCACTACCTCCCGCTGCTCCCGACTTTGGGCGATGTCCATGCACAGGACAGTAAGTATAAGCCAGCCGAACTGCTCTGCTAGCCGCGCGGCTCATCAACTGACTTGTTAACTTTGCCTTGCAGCTGCCGTCGCGGTCCCGCTGAACAAGCCGCTAACTCCTGGCGGCCTAACCCTTACACAGTTGGAGAAGAGGGCCAAGAGGGCCAGGCCGGGGCGGGCTGAAGAGGAAGGAGCATCGGACTCCTCAAGCGACTTCACGCTGCATGGTATGGGCAGCCGCTTGAAGGATCTCCGCGGCACCCCACCATGCAGTGGAGTGCCGCGGCAAATCGAGTTACAAGTTTCCACCGCCTCCCTAACTGGGAAGGAAACGATAAGCCGCCCGGCCTCCGCGGCTGGCGCGGCTTTGTACGGTAGGCGCAACTAAAAGGCTGAAAAAGATCCACCAGAGGACTTCTCGCGGTTTGCCGCGCAGGTCGGCGCGAGAAGCTTTGTGGCTAACCACTATATGGGCCTGGACCATAGGCGGTTAGTCGCAAGTGAAGACGACCTGAAGCGGCAACTCGCCGAAAAGGATGAAGAAATCGCACGGCTAAAGGAGCTCAATGCGGTAAGATATTACCTGATTTATGCGACCTCATTTAACAAGCCGCTCGGACAGACCTTCTTCCTTCCTTTGCAGAAAATGTACGATCCATCCAACTCGGTCTTTCAGGGCGCGGTCTTTCCGCAGCTTGTGCAAGGGATCGACGGAGCGCTGAAAAGCCTTCGAGATCGCAGCGGCCTCGCCCCGGGATTCACCGACTTCACTTGCGCCGACCTGTATCCGTCCTTGAAGAAGAGGGTGGCCGCGATTTATCGAGCGATGAAAGGCAAGGAGAAGATCGGCGGAGAGGGCGAGGCAGAAGAGGAAGAGGAGGACAGCGAGGGAAGCAGGAGCGAGAGCGCTTCTTCAGAAACCGGCGGTCAAGCGTCTGAGACCGCACGGGTTGATGCCGCTGGGTCAGAGACCAGGGGTACTGGCAGTTCGCGTTCATCCTCGTCTGACAGCGGCGACTACTCGCCTTCTAAGATCGGCATCAACGGTGAACCGGAATCCGATACTCCTGCGCCCAAAAGACTGAAGCCGAATAGTTAGGATAGATTATTTGTAGTAGTTTTTACATTTTTTGAGACCGCCGGTAAGATTTTGTAAACCGCGCGGTCTACCTTTTATACTTGACATCAGAAATGAAAATATTTTACCTTTTGTGAGAATCTATTATAATTTTACTTACTTGTTTGTGTATGCGGCTTAATCTTTCTTACTCGTTTCCGGCTTAAGAAATCTAATCGATGACTTCACCGAATAATAACTACCTTTGCTCCGGTTAAACTCGAGTAGAATACCGGTAGCCGGATATATTAGTCGTCTGCGAAATTATAACAATCCGGTCATCCTTGAGCGTATATAGAGCAATAAGCCGGGCAGTCAAGAGATTATTCGTTAAGAATATAAGGCAGTTCAACTGTTGAAGGTACCACGAAGTCCCACGATTAATATATAGGCCGTAATTTTGTTGGAGATAAAGAAGATACATGGCGATCAATAAGCCGCTCGGCTAAGGGGATAAACCGGATAAATATTGTAAAAAACCAAGCTGATTATGGCGGCCTGTCCGAACTTTACTACGAAACTCGCTTCCCATAGGAGAACTACTGAACAATAGAGTTAAATATATTGCAAATTCTTTACATAGCAAGCCGCGAATTGATTTGAATGAATACCATAACCCGGCGGACTAGAATTAGTTGACAGGATCAAGTCGGCCGAATTCCAGAATATATTAATAATAACCCATGAGAGATTTCGTAGCCGAATTGAATAAACAAAAATAGGTAACCGCGCGATCTGTGGGCTGTGCAATATAAATCGGCTAGGTTGTAAGACCGTGAGACGGTGGATAAGCTGGAACGGAATAATTGCGAGGTCTATGAACTGTCCAGCATATCGATAATCATATGTGAAAACCATAATTTATCTACCACTGTAACTTGCAGTTTGAAAAGATAACGAAAACTCTGCATGTACTGTCTTTCAACATAAATTGAGAATCATTACTCTTCTAAAGAAGATCTCATTTCACCTAATCTGCGAATGATTCGAGCGGGGTTTATGTCTGCGACTGATGTCATGCGGGATTGCCACTACACATCTGCGACTGATGTCGTGCGGGATGTGGAGGGCCAAAAAAGTAATATTATTTTTGTTATAATTAAATGTCCACACACGTATGTCAATATTAAGTGTAAAGATAGGAAGCAGAATTTTAGAGGGCATATGAATGCTTATTTCTAGAGGAAAGCTTAGTAAAAGGATATGGGCTTGAAGCCTAATTGAACCCAATTGTTGATGATCGTTGAGAGATATTTGTGAAGCTGGATGCTGGTGAGGACTGGTTTGGGGCTATATCTATTTCAACTGTCATTATCAAAAGAAAGGAAGCAAATGCCAGAAACTCCGAACACATAGGGGATATACGAAATATGTAAAAGAAAGACAAACAAGATACTACCGCTTCTAACACTTCCACTATTTAACAACAGAATCTTCATTTGAAACATCGGCTTTATCAATGGAAAATGTGCTGGAAGATCATAGGACAACATAGTCTTGTAATTTCCCTGCCCTTGCAAATTGATCTGCTAGTTTCCGGAGAGCCCGACAATCTTCTGTGTTGTGACCAATATCCTTATGATATTTACAAAAAAGTTCTTCATGTCGATGTTCAATCTTTGATTTCTTACGTCGAGGCTTTTTAAACTCTTTCATACTAGCAAGAATTGGCAGAAGATCTTCCATAGAAATTTTGAACTTGACATATCTGTCCGAGTACTTTTCGTACTTGAGTGTTTTAGGATCAAAAGACATGATAGGGCAAGCTTCTATACACTCTGATGATTTATCCTGTTGCGGAGGTTCTGAAGCATTTTGGGAGGAACCGGGCTGTTGATGATAAGAATCTTTCTGATATTCCTTAGCCATTTGATTTAGGAAGGATATATAATTGGCATTTGCTGCTTCACCCATTATGAACTGATTAGCTGTTTTAATAAGATCTCAATTGGAGTTGGAGTTGATCTTCAATCCAGCTTCCTTCTTGAATTCAAAATTAAATCTAAATTTTTCTAACAGACTCTTCAGGATCTGCCTTCTTCTGGGTTTGTCTCTTGTCCCCCTCTCTTATTTTTTTTTCCGTGCTTCTGATTGTGATAGAATAGGTCTATATATAGAATCCATCCAAGGTTACCGGCTGATCCGGTTTATAATGGCCTTCTGATAGCTCTGACAGATGTGTCAGCTTTGTTACTTATGACAGTTGTCAGATCTTCAGTCTTGACAATTGACTCCTCCTTGAACTTCTATCATAGCAGAGAACTGTCAGCATAATACTTCAGATGTGTCGACACAAATAGGCCATGTGTCGACACAAATCTTGATGATGTCGACAAAGCTCCTAATATGTCGACACAGTCATTCTTAAACTTCTCGACACGGCTTCTGTTGGATGTGCCGACACAAGTCCCGTGTGTCGACACAACTGCTTCTAGTCTTGACACAGCTTCTGTTGACAGATTTCTTGAGTGTGTGTCGACACAAGTCCTGTATGTCGACACAAGCCTTCCAGTCTCAGTATAGCTGTTGTTGATAGATTTCTTTGAGTGTGTGTCGACACAAGTCCTGTGTGTTGACACAAGTCCTGTGTGTCGACATAAGCCTTCCAGTCTCAGTATAGCTGTTGTTGACAGATTTTTTTGAGTGTGTGTCAACACAAGTCCTGTGTGTTGACACAAGCCTTCCAGTCTCAGTATATATATTATTGATAGATTTATTTGAGTGTGTGTCGACACAAGTCCTGTGTGTCGACATAAGCCTTCCAGTCTCAGTATAGCTGTTGTTGACAGATTACTTTGAGTGTGTGTCGACACAAGTCCTGTGTGTCGACACAACTACTTCTAATCTTCAACATAGTTGGAGTTGAGTGTGTGTCGATACAAGTCCTAGGTGTCGACACAACTGCTGTTGAAAGAATTTTTGTTTGTCGACAAAAGTCATGTGTATCGACACAATCTTGCTTCTAGTGTCGACACATTTCCCTCACAAGTATTGACACTTGTACTTAGAAAATTTTCCTGCATTTCTTTAACCAGCATATTGAAACTCAACATCCCATCAAATACACATTGATGTATATCATTGAGTTAAGTGAGGCTTCTCCAAATATTGTACACATTTTTCAGTGTACCCAACACTAGGAAATTTCAGTGATTTAAAAGTAGCAAAGATTTATATTGGACCTATTCACCCCCCTCTAGGTCACTCTCTAACCTAAACAAACACTTTACAAAACTCTAAAATACCTGTCACCATATTGCCATACTTGATGGCCTCCTTCTGGCCCAGGTTGTAGACTCATGGCTAGGCTGGAGAATGATGGGATGCGGTTGACTCCACTATCTTACCTTTATCCACATTCGATGCTCCTGCCTTCTTCTCTGATTTTCCACTCCAACAGTTGCGGGCTATATACCCCGGTTTTCCATAGTTATAACACTGAATTGGGCCGCCTCGCCCAGAAGATGCTCCAGTAGTAATCGATGAAGTAGTCGGTCCAGAAGTTTTGGGCTTCTTATTCCATTTTCGGTACCCAGACTTCGACGAACTTGGAACTTTAAAGTCCTACCTCTTCACTGCCGAGTCCTTCTTACCTTGAACTCTCTTCAGATCCTTCTCCAGAGATCGGTTTGTATTGACCAAGACCAGAAAGCATTGCGTCATAGGACTTGCGAGTAGTAACCTTAGATCGTCACGCAGTCCTTCGTAGAACTGGTTGGTCTTGCGCTCCTCATCAGTAAAAGTGGAGCCAGCATAACACCCCAATCTCATGAACTCATGAAGGTAGTCATACGTGCTACTTTCACCCTGAGTTAGTCTCTGGAACTGATTCTCCATAGCTATGTTCTGCACTGATGGGATGAACCGTGCTAGAAATAGTCTTGATAACTCCTCCATCGAGATATCAGAAAGTTTCCTCCCAGCAAAGTGGTGTAACTCTAACTCCTCCCACCATAAGCTTGCTTCACTATCCAGAAGGAAAGTGACTATCGTAACCTTCTGCCACTCCTCAGTCTCTGTTGCGGACATGACTCTCTTCACCCTAGAATACAGTCCTCAGCTTGTGTTGGGGTCTCAGTCCCCAAAAATACCGATGGGTTAAAGCTCATCACGTGCTTTAGTTGTTTCTCAGTTGCTCTCCTCTGGACTACGGGCTCTGCCGCTACTGGATCTGCCACTATAGGCTCTGCTATGCCAAGTGGTACTTGACCTAACCTAGGAGAAGGAGGCTACACTTGCCTCACCGGTTGGGCATTGATCATGGAGAACACCTCTTCCGCTACCATTCAGATGGTTTCAGTAGAAGGAAGTATAGTAGGCGCGACATTGGGCGCACTACTATCCGTGGAGTACTGATGTTGCAACTGCCCCGCACCGATGCTAGTCACCTATAATCGTGAAATACTCGCTTAGGCGACAAAAAATTTGACAAAAAGCAATTATGAGAACAAGCAAGTTCCTCAAACATGTGTATTTTCATTCCTAAGTGGACATTCAAGGGTTATTTTTATGTCATAATGGTAACACACATACATGTGCTCACCACCCCTAAAAGAATTTGCCCACGAATTTAAATAAGAAAGACCGACACCAGAGTCTGATACCAACTTTGCAACCTCTCCATCCGTCACATAGCATATAATAGAAGGTACGACCGGGACCCGACGCCATATACCACGGACAGAATAATGAGTTACTAAATTGAAACCATAATCTAATATTGCGTATCCTAACCCAGAGTACATTCTAGCGGAAGTAATTTAGAGGTTATAAATAGAACCCAACAACAACATGAATGTTTACTACCACAACTAGGAATGTAAAACAAATACACAAATAAGGTCTTGGCCTTAAGGCCTTACATTGTTCAACTCAAAATTAATTGTCTTGCATACATTGGCACACAGGACGACCACACATGGACATTGAAATAAGCTGGTAATTTTTTTGGGCTTTATAGGCCAGCTTAGCAATCTTGGGCTTCAGCCCGCTAAATCCCGCTTGGCTTGGTTGTACCTACAAGAAACATTCACCCACACTGTGGCAAACAATGATAATGGTCAGCATTAGCTGGCCAAATTATAACGACCCCACCCCTCACTCAGGGTGGCGGTGCTCCTTCCCTGTAGGCATTAGTATAAAACATTGATTTGCTATCAAAACGTGTAACTTAAGCACCATTCGCCAGAAATGTTGGCGCAAACGCCCAATGCCCCGTGCTCTCAGGGCACATACTTGGTGCACAGGACCACAAGGGTCGCATGACCGTTCTATGTGACCGTCAACAACGTTTGGGCTTTCAGTCTCACAAGGGCTAAGGCTAGATACAATGCACTAGTGCTACGAAAAGTCATGTGCTTTACACATTGACGACTCCAAGTTGACCGGCATATGGGAGGGTAAAGTTCAGCCATATCCCATTCTCAAGTCGTCTAGCACGCAGGCCTAACATGGGTCAGCATCCCCTTTCCCTTTTCCGCATGATCCATAACTTTGTAAGGATCCTAGGCTAGCACTCATAGCTACCAAAGCTGAGCAATTTAAGCTCACTCTCAACAATACTGCCCCCAGGTCTTCGAGAGACAGGCCATCATGGCCACCACGTCTCACATGTTAGGCCACACAAAAGAGCCCACAGGTCTCCCAGAGAAAGGCTTCAGTAAACAGCCACAAGGTTTCAAGAAATAGGCCTTAACAAACAATAAAATGCTCACTGGGAGCTACAACCGGCGGTAGCGCTACCGCCACGCATTATGGGGATAGACTATCGATTCTTCCCCCAAATCCGGTGTTTTCCTAGAGTCTACATCCAATACTCTCAACGCAGCCATCTGCACACCCTGCAACTCCGAAATCTACATGATAACCACGGAGTCTTCTCCAACATATGAAACATACATACATCACCAATCCAGACCAACCTGTCCGGATGGGCATCACACAGCATGCCTAATTCGTACTTCGATTTCGGATCGAAATGCAAAACTACCAGGGATACATGGATCAACCTATCGGGAGAATCACTTCCACATGTTTGTGGAGTGTCTACCCTCCAATGCCAAAAAAAAGGACTTCACATGTCAAAGGAAGAGGATCGTTACCCTAGAAGTCCGCTTCAGCACCATAGGAGAAATTCTAGACGGATGAACACGGCCATTGCGGCTTTGCCTCCGTAGATCCAAACTCACTTCGCAAATACGAGTTCTGATTCTCAAACGCTGGCAAAATCTCTTTTCCGGCGTAGCTCCTCCTCCTCCAAAATCCGACCAAGTTCTCAACTCCAAAGGAAAATGAAGTGAAATGGCCGAACCCATAGTATAAACAAAGCTACCGTTGTGCAGTACCTAACTATTGTCGCGCGGTACCATTAATCAACGCCTCAATTCGAGCGCAACTGCCCAGGACCTCCAATCACAGCCCGACATGTGGCCATGCCATTATAGCTTTGTCATCGGGCGTTAAGATGCTAGCACCTCGCGGTAGCTAGCAAAGGTTACGATACGAATGCTCCTGCAACCGCCACGCGATAGCTATTGCCACCGCACAGTAGAAACCCAAGCGCTTTGAAAAATCAATTACCAAGCTACCGCCTACGGTAACTCTACCGCTGGGCGATAGCTTCCCGAGAGCTCGGCCAAATAAATGCTAACGCCATGCGCTAACAACCTACCGTCGCGCGGTAGACTAGGCATTGAGTCACCTCGCCTCACTTAATTCTCTCAATGCCTGATGCTACCGCCACGTGGTACCATCCTACCACCGCACGGTAATCTCTTTTCCTGACTACAGAAACTTGGGGTGTTACACCCCACATAGGATCTCATCCAGTAAGCACCCTGCACGCTCTCCTCAATCAAGCGCCCCGAACGCTCTCCTCCAACAAGCGCCCCACGCACTCTCCTCCAGCAAGCACCCCATGCACTCTCCTCCAGCAAGAGCCCCGCTCGCTCTCCTCTAGCAAGATCCCCCCACGCTCTCCTCCTGCAAGCGCCGCGTGCGCTGTCCTCCATCTAGCGCTCTGTGCACTCACCTTCAGCAGGTGCTATGCCATCCAGACCGTTCCAACCGTGTCTCTGCATGCTCCGTTGGGACCACCAAGTCTCCTACATGCCAGCAAACCAAGTCCACTAGAGCACCCAAAGTTTATGTGCCCCGAACTGCTAGCCGTATATCAGAGAAACTTCAGATCCTGCCAAAGACCGCTCAATTGTAGCCCGAAGCACAGAACGCTAACATTCCCAGTGCCCTCGACTCAGCAGCAAGCTCATCGGATAGCGACAACTTTATCACTCTTGATTTCTCTAAGCACAACAGAAGACAAACCACAGAGGACTAGGCGCACGAAGCGCGCCACCTAAACTTTCAATCCCCAGACGTATAAATCCAACAAGTTGTTCCCGCCTTCAAGCTAACATCAAAGACTCCAAAGCCTCCACAACGTAAAGCTCCCAATTATAGCGTAAGCAAGAATAGTTCAATAAGTGGTGGCCTGTCACCCTCCAAGTCCTTCCCATTCTCTCTCCATAATTATAACGAGAGATGACCTGTTGACCTCAAGTAATTCAAGAAAGCTCTGTACATCAACAAGCAAATAGTGGAGGTTTGGCCGATAGAGACCCGACTACGTGGTTTTTCACCCGGTTGATGGGTTTTCCACGTTAAAATTTTCCTTTTCCAGTATTTTACTTACTGTGACTGTTGGTATGCTCGATCGCTCTTGGCCTAAGGCGGTCCAATTTAGTCCTGTCTACCGTAGAGTTGAGTGATCTATAACAGTTTCGTGTCGTCTATGGGAACATGGTTCCCAGAATTCATAGAAGACAGAACCCTCAACACATCAGTACTCGTGACTAGAAAGCATGACAGGGAAAGCTACCTGCACAATTGAAAGAACAGTCCTTGTGGGGCACATTGATCCAGTTCTTCTTCCCTCGCTCGACAACATGCTTAAAGTAGTACTCCCTAGAACAAATATTAAAGGTCGCAAAGCCCGTCTTAATGGAGGAAAGCTCGGTATCACTGCAACCGCCCTGTAGAAGTAGGCCTCGATAGGAGGCTCACAAGTGAAGAAGTTTGTGGTATAATCGATGAAGAGTGCGAACAAGGCATACAACGTGCCATTATGGTATCCCTCCCTCTCCATTGTTGCTCGCCATTCACACATGAAATCTTGACATATCTAATCCCACCAGGTTTCAAGCTCCCAAAGTTCAAGACGTATGGCAGAATGAGCGATCTGTCAGAGCATGTTAGAAACTTTGCAATCCTGATGTAACTATGCAGTGCCGCAGATCCCCTGCTATGCCAAGCAATCCCAACGACTCTGAAGGGACAAGCTCACATGTGGTTTATTTCCCTAAAGGATGGAGAAATCATGAATTTCTCAAAGTTGGCTCAATAATTCATAAACCAATTCACTGCCAACCAAAGGATAGTCAAATACCCTTCCCACTTGTTTGGAATCTGCCAAAATGAAGGGGAAACCTTAAAGGCTTCTTCTGTCATTTCACCACGGAGGCGTAACAAATCCCTAGGGTAAACCGGAGCTCCTTCGAGGGTGTCTTCTCAGAGGGATCCGCCCCGATAGAATAAACTCCGCACTAGTATGGGAGACTATGCCTAATTATGCCAACCTCGTTCGTGGAATCGATGCCCAGATTGCAACTAATGATGCATTCAAACCGCACCGCCAATAGTTCAAAAGGGGATCCAAAATACAGCGAAAACAGGAATAAACACCACTGCTGAAGAGTGATTGTTGGGTATTGTGTCCACAATAACCTAGATTTGTATGAAGTCACCCTTGAACTAAGATGAATTAAGTTGTATTTGATACCTTGTTTGAGTTATGTGTTTGCAGGATATAATTGCCAAGTGTAGACCAATGTTAGTCTACAATGAGTAACCAAACACAGGACCATACAATGTAATCCCTCATTGTGTGATCCATGGTGTTGACTCATGTGTAGCCTCTCTATTGGGACACACTTTTATTTCAAGCACTAAAATTATAGGAGAAAGACTAGTTACTGAATTCCTTGAAGAAAGAAAATTTTCAGAAAGCCAAAATTTTTCTAAGTTTTATACTCGAGAAGGACCAATAAGTACTCGAGTAGATTTGTAGCCATTTCTCGAGTTAGCTCAGTCTATTTTTTGAGTAACAGAAGTAGTTCTCGAGAAAGCTTAATTTAGTTCTCGAGAAGTTATACAGTACTCGAGTAAAACTTGCTTCGTTCTTGAGTCAACTAAAAAATCTAGCTCAGAATTTTTCAAAGTCTAGTACTCGAGAAGCTAAGGCCATTACTCGAGAAGGCCAAGACTTTTTCTCGAGAAATAGAAGTCTAGTACTCAAGTAGTATAACTTATTCTTGAGAAGTCCAGTTACTTCTCGAGAAGCCAGAAATTATTTCCAATGTTTTCTCCAAGTCTTGTTCTCGAGAACCTTATACTCTTTTCTTGAGAAATAAAAGTTATTACTCGAGTAGTCTATAAACCACTCGAGAAATGAAGAACATTTTCCAAAAATTTCTCTAAGTCCCGATAGAAGTAATTTTAAATATGATTAGCACTTGATTGGTCCACGTGGCATGCATTTAATGTGATTATGACCATTAGGAAAGTCCTATAAAAGGTCTTATCAAAATCTATTAACCCTAACAAGAAGAATATCAAAGTTTCTGAATCATTCTTATATTTCCAAATCGAGAAGCGTCGTAGCCGCCGCTCTGTCTTATTCGTCGATCGTCTCTCTCGATCCAGAGATTCAGAATAAGAAGTTTCAGCAAATCAATATTTTCGACATCTCCAGATCTATTCCTTGATCGTACTGATTCTAAAGTTCTCAGATCCAAGGTTTCTCAGATTTCTTCCTCAACTTTTCTTATAAGGGCTGTTCAATTTTTTCAAGAAGGAAGAAGTCGAGTTCAACCAGATCTGTGAAGATAAGATAGTTTTTCTGATTGTAAATTCATTATATTATTGTAGGTGATATTCTCTGAGTTGTTGTAGGAGTGTTTTTTTCTCCAAGTTGTAGGAACTTTATTCCGAGTTGTAGGATTGGTCTTCAATACGAGATAATAGTGAAGTAACAGAGTCTAGCATATTGCTAGATCATTGAGGTGGAGAGTGGACGTACCCAAGATTGGGAAAACCACTATAGATCTAGTGTTCTCTGTGATTTGTTTGCTTATTTTCTGTGTTTCGTTCGTTTAATTTTTATTCCGTAAAAAGGCACAGACCTCACCTATTCACCCCCCTCTAGATGATTTTGGTAGATAACTAAAAACATCAATTAGTATCAGAGGGAGGTTGTTCATCAAAAGGTTAACACCTTTAACAGATCAGCCCCTAGTTGTCTTTAAAGTATACAAGCATGGACAGAGCCAAGGATTTTGCTAAGCTTCCATTATGCATAAATAATAATTTTGCTATGTGGAAAGAGAGAATAAAGTTCTTCATGGATGCTGTAGATCCAAGGATCTTTATGATAGTGGAAGAAGGTCCCCATGTTCCAATGATAGCCTCCACCATTTATCCAACTAAGCAAGTTCCAAAGAAGCTTATGGATCTTGATAAAGATGAGATTGCACTTGTCTCCTTAGACAAGAAAGCCAAGAATATCATCGCAAGTGTAGTCGATGATTCTATGCTATAGAACCTGATTCACTGCCAATACGCTAAGGAAATGTGGCAGTCTCTTATCGTCTTGATAGAAGGCACTGAAGAGGTTAGGGATGATCAAAGATATCTCCTAAACTAGAAATATGAAGCATTCCGACAAGGTCCCAAGGATTCAATTGCAGATACTTTTGAAAGTTTCTTCAAGATTGTCAACGGCCTAAGAGTTTATGGCCGGGTCTTCACCAATGGAGAACTAAATGATAAATTCCTGAGATCCCTGACTAAGGAATGGGATAACAAAGTCTGTGTTATCCCGGAGTTTGGTAAGCTGGCAGAGACTAACCCTCAGAATCTCTTTGGAAAGCTTATGTCATATGAACTCCAAATAAATTCAAGAAAAGCTGAAGAAGAGAAGTGCCGGTCTTCATCCAAGGAGAAGTCTGTCGCAGACAGACATTTCAAGGAAGTATAAAGCTGTATCTCCTGCCCCCGCACAGGAAGAAAGTGAAGAATAAGCTTCAGAGTCAAGTACCTCAGGCTCAGAGCTATCTGAAGGAGAGTTTCTCTTATTTCAAGGAAGTTCAAGAAGTTCTTGAATAAGAAGAAACAATGGAGAGGCAAAGATGCCTCGTCAAGAAGATCACATCACGACGGTGATCGTCACAAGAAGGGTTCAAGTAGCCAAGACAGGTATCATTCTAAACAGAACACGCATATTTCTTCTTACATTGTTTGTTATTGTTGCAATAAGCTAGGACACGTCATAGCTGATTGCTCTCACAAGAAGAAGGAGGGTGGAAGAAGAGAGGAGAAGGAGTCTTCTTATAATAAAAAGAAGACAAAAGAAGCCTGGTAGCCAAGAAGGCCAAGACCCTCAGTGACACAGACTCATCTGAGTCTAGTGATGAGGAGGAAGCCTACTTTGGGCTCATGACCCATATAAATGAAGAAGAACCCTAGTTCACTGGGAAGGTAAACTCTCATACCCCTCTCTTTGAATCAGATGCTTCTGACCATGATCATGAGGACTATTCATTTAATGATGAATCTGAACTAATGATTTAGTACAAAAAGTTGATTAAGGCCTACGACAAATTTCGTAGAGTCGCAAGAACTCAAGCTAAGGAGATCGAATCTCTTAAGGCTGAAGAGAGCAGTTTGAGGGAGGAATTCATGATGATGGACTCACTAAGGAAGGACTTCCATAATACAATGGAAGAATATAATAAGGTTCCTTAGCACCTTAAACTGAAGGAGAAAATCATCCAAGAGTTGGAAGAATAATTGGCTACTGAAAAGAAACTTATTGAAAGTTTCTCTAAGCCCAAGACAATCCTTCCACTTGTGGCTAAATTCTCTGCTCAGGGTAAATGAGCGGGCTTAGGCCATGTGGTTGCTCCTAGTGAATATTCTAGGAGAAATAAAGCCCAGAGAAGAAATAAGGTTGCCAAGAAGGCTCTAGCCAAGGAAAGGTGAAAGCTCCTCAAGAACAAACTCCGTTCAAAAAGTTTATCTTTACAACGAATGAGTTTGATCTTGACTCGTGTTACAGACACTTTGCTAGGCCTACTCTTGTAGAGCCCAAGTCTCGGTACCAAGGATGGACTCGTCCCCGGAACTTTGGTTAGAGTGTCTTCAAGGCACCTTATGAGGAGATCACTCTTCAGAGCTACGACCCTTATAATCATGGTCACAACATCAAGAAAGCTCCAAAAGCCAAACCCGTTGTAGAAAAGCCTAATATGGAGAAGAAGTCATGTGAGTGCCATCACCACGAAGCTTCTACCTCCAAGTCTACTACCCCTGCTAGACCACACTCTCAAATGGCCAAGCAGGAGAACTTTAGGCAAAGATACAACAGATTTGACTGTTGGTGTTGTGGCAAGGTTGTTCACTTTGCCATAGATTGTTGGTTTAATCCCAGATATTGTGAAACTTCTCAAGTTAATAATGTTACAAAGACCACTCACAATGTTAACATACGTAGGGGGAGTATGCAAACTAGAGACCAAGGCCCCAAAAAAGTTTGGGTTCCTAAGGCAACTTGATTCTATTTTTGCAGGAATTTCCAAAGGCCACAAAAAATCCTATTTGGTATTTGGACAGTGGATGCTCTCGTCATATGACTGGGACTAGAAGCCTTCTCAAGAATTATTCTCCAGTCATGAACGGGCCAAAGGTCATCTTTGGAGGTTCTGACAGAGGGATTACTAAAGGCTACAGTATGATTACTAATGGTAGTGAATCCTTTTCCAATGTGGCTTATGTTGAAGGATTGGAACACAATCTTATCAGGCACTCGTAGTAGGAATATATTTTGTTTAAACTTTATTTACATAGACTCTTCTACGCAAGTGTGCTTTTTAGCAAAAGATAGTGTGTCTCTTGGTGACCAATGACAAAAGAGATTAGCACATATAAATTTCAAAACTATTAATAAATTATTTTCTCTTAATTTAGTACGTGATGCCCCAAATGTCAAGTGCGTTAAAGATAGACCTTGTCATGCATGTGTAAAAGGCAAGCAAACAAGGGCTACCTTTAAAAACATTATTGGCAAAGACTCTAATAGGTGTTTACACCTACTTCATATGGACTTGTTCAGTCCACTGCAATTAGAAGTTTGGGAGATAAGGATAATATATTGGTTATTATTGATGATTACTCTTTCTTTGTGTGGGTGTTCTTTCTAAAACACCAGTCAGATACTTTTGATATCTTTACTAATTTTGTCAGGCAGATCCAGAATGAATACAACTGTTCAGTAGTCAAAATCAGAAGTGACAATGGAACAGAGTTCAAGTCTTGGGCCAGGACAGAATTCTGTGAAAGCCTAGATTTCTTTCATGAGTTTTCCTCTTCTCGTACTGCTCAATAGAACGGAGTAGCTGAGAGAAGGAACAGAACACTCATAGAGGCCTGCAGAACCATGTTGAGTGATGCCTCACTACCAGAATATTTCTGGGCTGAAGCCGTCAATACTGTATGCCACATGCAAAATCAAGCACTCATAAACAAGAACCATAATAAGATACCTTACGAACTACTAAAGAGAAGGAAACCGACTATTTCATATTTTAAAATCTTTGGTAGTAAATGCTTTGTACTTAACAATGGTAAGTATCACACCATTAAATTTCGTGAAAAGAGCTTTGAAGGTATTTTCATAGGTTATAGTAGCCATAGTAAGGCATATAGGATTTTTAATAAGAAAACCTTGGTTGTAGAAGAATCTATCACTGTTGTATTTGATGAGACGAGCCTGCTGCAAGACAATTCTTCAAATGTGTTTATTGAAGATGCAGGTTCAAGAATAAAGGAATTAAACTTGGATGAGCCGACTGAAGAAAAAGATCAAAAGTTCATCAAGATAACCACTCCAACCCCAATTGGAGAGGTTGATGACCATGATGAAGATATCATTCAAGTTGATGAAGTCACACCAGTGATAGAGGAAGCTCCAGATGCAAGAACCCTAGAGCTAAGACACTTGAAGGATCACCCAATTGATCAAATCACCGGAGATCCCCAGGACGGTGTCAGAACTCGTAGAGGTACAACTAATTAAAATTTATATTTAAGTTTCCTCTCGTAGGTTGAACAAAAATAGTTTGAGGAAGCAAACTCAGATGCATCTTAGAAAATGGCAATTGAAGAAGAATTGAATCAATTCAATCGTTGTTAAGTCTGGAAGCTTGTTCCAAGACCCAAAGGTAAGAACATTATCGGAACCAAGTGGGTCTACAGGAACAAGATGGACGAAGATGGAACAATCATAAAGCACAAGGCCAGACTCATCGCCAAGGGATACCGACAAGAAGAAGGAATCGACTTCGATCAAACGTATGTTCCAGTGGCAAGGCTGGAGGTAATCAGGTTATTCCTAGCTTATGCTGCACTTAAGGGATTCACTGTCTATCAGATAGACGTGAAGTCGGCCTTCCTTAATAGTGACATAAAAGAAGAAGTGTATGTGAAACAATCTTCAGGTTTCGTTGATTCTAACCATCCTGATCATGTGTATCTTCTGTTTAAAGCATTATATGGTTTGAAACAAGCTCATCGAGCTTGGTATGAGATGGTGTCTAGCTTTCTTCTTGAGAACAAATTCACAAGGGGAAAGATAGATAAGACATTATTTCTTAGGGAAATAAAAGGCAAGATTTTGCTAGTGCTAATCTATGTCGATGACATCATATTTGGCTCTACTGACGAAAACCTTTGCAAAAAGTTTTCCAAACTTATGCAAGGGAAGTTTGAAATGAGCAGTATGAGAAAGCTGAAGTATTTCTTAGGACTTTAGGTGAAACAATCTGAAGATGGAATTTTCATCTCTCAGACGAAATTCACCAAGGAGCTAAATAAGAAATTCGGAATGGAGAATGCAACCTCTATGAGGAGTCCAATGGCTTCAACTTTGTCTTTGGACAAGGATGAGAAAGGGAAACCTTTTGATGAAACCAAGTATAAAAGTATAATTGGATCCTTGCTCTATCTTACAGCTAGTAGACCTGACATAATGTTCTCAACATGTGTGTATGCTAGATTTCAAGTGAACTCTAAGGAATCTCACTATGCTGCTACAAAGCAGATTTGGAGATACCTTAAAGGTACACCAAATCTTGTCTTATAGTACCCAAGAAGTAATGATAGCGAACTAATTGGTTTTTCAGATGCAGATTTTGCAGGAAACAAAGATGACAGGAAGAGCACTTCCGGGACATGTTAATTCCTAGGAAGAAGGCTCATCTCCTAGAGCAGCAAAAAGCAGAATTGTGTTGCAATTTCAACAGCCGAGATAGAGTATATCTCTACAGGTAGTTGTTGTGCACAACTACTATGGATAAAGAACTAGTTTGAAGACTATAACATGAAGTTCAAGAATATTCCAATGTTTTACGACTCCTCCAGTGCAATTGCAATCGCCAACAACCCAGTCTCTCATAGCAGGACAAAGCACATAGAGCTGAGGTATCACATTATCAGGGAGCATGTGGAGCATGGAGACATCAACCTCAAGTATGTTCCAACTGACAAGTAGGTTGCAGACATTTTCACGAAGCCGTTGGATGAGGCCAATTTCTCATTCTTCAAAATAGAACTTAGCATGCTAACCAAAGAAGAATGAAGGAGGAGGTCTCACAACAAAGTTCAAGGATCGGGCTGTACTTTAAAAATTCAGAAAACTCTAAGTTTGGACTTCATTTCTCGAGTACTACTCTTACTACTCGAGTAATGGATAGGACTACTCGAGAAATAAGAATGTCTCTCGAGGAATACATCTCGAGTTCCAGTCTTCCTATCGAGAACTATTAGTCTGCTTCTCAAGAACTTCAAGTTTGCTGTTGATGCGCGAAATGCGACGGGGAAAACGGGCACCACCAGCTAACCGTTCGAGCACTGGGGAAGGTATTGGGAAAATACTGTCGGCCAGTCGGTTACTAGCGACTAGGAATGTCGGATAAAACCGGCCAGAGGAAAGAGAGAAAGGGCCGCTATCAGCGGCAACACCAGAATTCGCCCGCCGCGGCTTAAATGCCTCTCCTGCGGCGGACTTTCCTTTTATAGGAAATTAAGCAATTACACTTAGAAAAGAAAGAAGAAAGGAAGAAGCTGGCCGGACAATAGACCGCAAAGGACTAGAATCGAGGCCGCAGCTCTTAACAAGCGAGCTCTTGGACTCGAGTCAGCGTGCTTTGGGTGTACTCCCGCCCCCTATTTATAGGATGGGGGCCTGCCCAAACTGGCAGGGCTAAAATTACCGGCTGCCCGAGGTACAAGAGAATCGGGCAGCGGTGACGGGAATCGAGAAGAAAAAGTAAACCCAAGAGACAGGCCGAGCGGCCTGACGATCTTCTTCTGCCGAGCTGCAGGACTTGGCCTCTGGGCAGGCTGGTCTGGACTTCCTCTGACGGCGACCTGGGACATAGGTCGCACAGCTTGGGCAAGGACAGGCCGGCCCTTGGGACGATGGCTGACCTTGGAACAGGCGGCGGCCTGACGGAGAGGCCGCCCGACTTACCTGACAATAAACCGGTTTGCTGAGAATGGCGGCTAAAAAGCACAAGCCGTCTGGACTTTAAAACCTGGAGAACTAGTCGCGGATTCCGGGTTAACACCGACCTCCATAAATTTTTCCTCCACCAAGACTTCGAGGTCGTCTACCTCCGCCACGGCCTTGACTCGCTCCAACCCGTTATCCCTGGTGAAGGTATACCTTGCCTTGTCTTCTCGCGAACTTTGTCAAAGTAAACAGCATTTCTGATCAAGCCTTTTTTTCTGCAAGGGAGCGGCTTCTGCCGGAGAACACACCGTTTGCCGACCCAGGGTTATTTTCAGATCCCCTGGAGCTGGCCCGGGCAGCGGTAACGGCCTGCCGAGATGAACAAGCGCGAGGTAAACCCCCCGGCAGGAAGCGCTTGGAGCTCGGGGGGTCAAGATCGCGCCCTGATCCTCCGCCCCCGAGGAAGAAGGCTAAGGTGGTCTCGCGGGCGGTGCAACACCCTTCGTCGCCCGTCCAATTTATGAGCTCGCCGGAGGATTTTTCCGACGAGCCTCCGATGAGTCCGCTGAAAGAAGTGTCCTCCCCCCGTGGGGAGAAGAAGAAGAAGAAGAAGAAAAAAGGGCCTTCCACCTCAGATTCCGTCGAGGAGGTCGTCCTTCGCGAGCCCGGCCTGCCGAAGGATCTCACCCCCACTTCGGTAAGGGAGGAAGAAGCAAGGACATGGACGGCGAGCCTATTCTGAAGTGGGATGAGGGGGCCCACCGAGTCTCCATATCTACTCGCGCCCCCTCCTGGGGAGCTCGCCGGCCTCCTACTGGCCATGCCTTTTCCTTCGGCTTCGACCTCTATGGCCGCGACACCGCCGAGTCGTACAAGAAGCTAACCCCCAGCCAGCTCGGCCATGAGGGGTTGCAAGCCCTCCTGTGGGCCTTTGAGCTTCATCATATGATGGTCCACCGTGGCTTCCAGCTCAGCAACGCCCTACTGACCGCCGAGCAGGAGCGCGACCTGGCGAAGGAGAGTGCAGCTAACGTGGAAAGATGGTTCGGCGTTGCCGACGCTCTACTCATCAAAGCTGTCGGCGGCTTGGTAATCACTGGATACCGATGCTCATCTCAATTAGAAGAGATTCTTCTTTCGCTTGCTCTGAACTTTTGTTTCGCAGGATGCCGAAGCTTCCAATGCGCTGTGAGGCGAGGTGGCTCAGCTGCAAGCTCGGCTCGCCGAGCGGGAAGCTCAGCTTATCGAGCAGGAGACGCGCTCTTGCAAGCAAGAGGATATTGCTTCCCAGCTGAGGGCGGAGGTTGAGGTGTTGAAGGAGAAGAACAAAGGGCTCAACAGCGAGGTCCTCTGCAAGGCTGAAGCTCTTCTTCCTCCGGGCGTCAGCGAGCTATCCTTCCCCTTCAGGAGGCCTCAGGTCTTTGGCGAGGCTGATGTCTCGGAGCGGCTGCGAGTAAACTCCATCGAGTCTGCCGAGTGCCTCCTAAAGGCCATAAGGGGGACATGGATTCTGGCGAAAGGCTGCGAAGAGGTCGCTGTCCGGGATCTTCTGCCGACCTTGTTCCCACCCAGCCCGCACAGTGAGAAGTAAGACAGCTTCGGCTCGCTCTTCGTGAGGGTGAGAGAAAAGGACACCCAGCTCAATGACGAGGAGGATCGTCGTTCAGGGGAGGAAGATGCGAGCTGACCGGGCTTCTCCATTTTACCCTTTTTTTTCTTTTTCTCTTGTATCTTGCCTAGGCAAGCCTCACCTTGTAACTGTAATAAAAAAGAAACAATTTTTGCATAATTTTTCCGTTTCCTTTTTACGCTTACTTGCGACGCTGTACCCACACGTGTGATATCTCCTTAGGCGGTCCTGCCGAGTCTGACCTCGTCTATAGAATGCTTGGAAGAACTCTTCCCCCCCCCCCCCGCCTTCGGGTCTGAAGCGGGACCAGGAATTCCTTAGTAACGAGCCGGAGTGGGAAGGGTATCCCGAGCTCGCCATCTTGGCTGGCGAGCTTGCCCCTTGGTGCTTTCTCGGGCCAACTCTCGGGCTCAGCTCTAAGGTTGTCACGATATCCACCGAAGTTCGGTCGCGTAAGCTAGGTGGAAGTCTGACATGTGAGTGACGAGACCTAACCCCAGAGCAAGAAGACTTAGAAACATTTGCCTTTCCAGGGTGCTACCACCGAGCCAATTAGTTAGGTGAGAGCCTGAGGGTGTTGAACATCCTCCATGCTCAGCCCCAGGGTCATAGCGATGTCCATCGAAACTCAGCCGTGCAAACTGGGTGGAAGCCTGGCAGGGGAGTGACGAGACCTAACCCCAGAGCGAGAAGACTTACAAATATTTGCCTTTCCCGGGTGCTACCATCGGGCCAATCAGCTAGGTGAGAGCCTGAGGGCGGGTGTTGAACATCCTCCGGGCTCATCCCTAGGGTAATAGCGATGTCCATCGAAACTCAGCCGTGCCAACTGGGTGGAAGCCTGGAAGGGGAGTGACGAGTCCTAACCCCAGAGCGAGAAGACTTAGAAACATTTGCCTTTCCCGGGTGTTACCACCGGGCCAATCACCAAGGTGAGAGCATGAGAGCAGGTGTTGAACATCCTCCGGGCTCAGCCCCAGGTTCAAAGCGATGTCAATCGAAACTCAGCCGTGCCAACTGGGTGGAAGCCTGGCAGGGGAGTGACGAGACCTAACCCCAGAGGGAGAAGACTTAGAAACATTTGCCTTTCCCGGGTGCTACCACCGGGCCAATCAGCTAGGTGAGAGCCTGAGGGCGGGTGTTGAACATCCTCCGGGCTTAGCCCCAGGGTCATAGCGATGTCCATCGAAAATCAGCCGTGCCAACTGGGTGGAAGACTGGCAGGGGAGAGACGAGACCTAACCCTAGAGCGAGAAGACTTAGAAACATTTGCCTTTCCCGGGTGCTACCACCGGGCCAATCAGCTAGGTGAGAGCCTGAGGGCGGGTATTGAACATCCTCCGGGCTCAGCCCCAGGGTCATAGCGATGTCCATCGAAACTCAGCCGTGCCAACTGGGTGGAAGCCTGGCTGGGGAGTGACGAGACTTAACCCTAGAGCGAGAAATCTTAGAAACATTTGCCTTTCCCGGGTGCTACCACCGGGCCAATCAGCTAGGTGAGAGCCTGAGGGCGGGTGTTGAACATCCTCCGGGCTCAGCCCCAGGGTCATAGCGATGTCCATCATAACTCAACCGTGCCAACTGGGTGGAAGCCTGGAAGGGGAGTGACGAGACTTAACTCCAGAACGAGAAGACTTAGAAACATTTGCCTTTCTCGGGTGTGGTGTCTACTAATCGTGAAGAAAATAAAAGCAACCGAACTAGCAATCCATCTAGGCAAGTATACCTATCGAATTGTAGCTAGGGGACACAAGTGTCGTTTTGAAATCCGGGTACTGCTGAATACACTTACTCACACGAAGACTATTATTTTATCAAAGGAAAATCTTGAGGGCTAAAAAGGAACTTGCAATTAAGAAAGGAAATATAGTTAATCGCTAGAAAGAGAACCACTGCATTAAGTTAAAGAACTATTAGAGGCGATTACGATAAAGTGTTAAAGAACTACGACAAAGGGATGGAAATGTTCTCGATCAAGAATCACCTCGGCCAGAGTAATAAAGAAATGTGATAAAAGCCTAAACTTAATAGGGAAGAGTTTCTTGACCGTGGAGGTTCCTTAAGCTTAAACACGCTTCTCTCGAAGTCGTGTCCGACTGAGTTTAGGAAGGTCCGACCGACTTTCGTCTGAATCAGAGGCCTAAAGCTCGCTTTACGCGGTGAACCCCACTATTAGATTTTACTCCAATCCGGGGGATTTAAATGTCTGCCTCTCTCGAGGGGTGCATACAAATCCCTTTCCTCTTGAGTGCTCACTTCAAACTATCGGCCTTTCGGCTTGCCAAGTATGAAAGCTAAGGCGGAGAGTATACATCGATGATATATCTCCAACCCAAAAGAATTCAAGAGCAATTCAAGATTAAACCCCTAAAAAGGAAAGGTAAAATTAAAGCATCATAACTTAATCACTCAAACCTCAGATCATCAAGATCGAGTACAAGGAGGATTTAGTTATTCATGGTATAGAAAATGAAGATCATATTAATAGTATGGAAAATAACACCGAGTAGAAGGGAAAGAGAATAGCGAACTATTTTATTTCGTAATGTGGAGGAATCACAAGTAGGGCACACAGATACTATAAGAACACATTCTACAATGATTACAAATGTTGTAAAAAGGAAGTACAGAAATGCGAAAAAGGCTTGCATGAAAAGAAACTCAATTACTTGAAGTAAAAAGGAAGAGACAAGCTTAAGACATAAACACTAAAATAGCAGCACTTCTTCTTCTCTAATCTCTCTCCACCACCCCCCAAAACACTAGAAGATGATCCCTATTTATAGAATTTTTTCGGGCTGGGTCACGCCCTATGACACGCCCATGGAGGGCGTGACCATAGGGCGTGTCTGATTCGGTGCGACATCTGGAGCGTTGGCATTAAATTCTGGCGTGGTTGTTGAGTTACACGCCCATCGAACACGCCCCCGGAGGGCATGACCATGGGGCGTGTCGGATTCGGTGCGTTGAAATTGAGCTCGGTACTGACTTCTCGGGACTTGGCGGGTCACGCCTGTCAGACACGCCCCTGGAGGGCGTGTCAGTGGGCGTGTCAGTGGGCGTGACAGCTAGTTTCTGGTGGAGATTGACTTCAGACCGGCGGCTTCATTCCACTAGGTTACACGCCCTTGGTACACGCCCTAGGAGGGCGTGACCATGGGGCGTGTAACAGCAAAACTTGTAAAATCCTGCAAAAATAAGGGAAGATGTTAGTGACAATAATATATACAAAAAAAGGTCAAAATATAAGCATACAAGACATGCTTCGTAAATTGAAAGATAGAAAATACCATTACGAAACGGACTATCAGCATACAACAACATAAAATTATAATAATACTTAGAAATTTAAGCTACTAAATTACCCAAAAAAGGATGACTAAAAAGTAGTGATCAAACACCCCCATGCTTAGACATTTGCTTGCCCTCAAGCAAATAAAAAACGAAAACTAGGGAAGGAAATAGAAAATAAACAAAGCTAATTTATGTTTCATAATTAAGAAAAACAAAACATGGAAAATTAAACTATCCTAGTATTCATATTATCAACTAGTGGGGTGAGAAGTGCACAATAGAAGATTTGAAAGGGAAAGCATAAAAATCTCATTAAAACATAAGAGAAGTCTACTAATTTCTAAATCTTAAAAACAAGGCATCCAAAATAAATGAAAATAAGGAAAACAAAAGTAGAAGTTCTAAATAAACGGCGCATTAACAAACTACTAGGTTGCTAGATAAACATTAACCCTAAAACACTCCAAGATAACCTCCAAAGAAATCCATCAATGATGGTGGCCATAGGCTTGTACGTTCACCATTTCTCCACTACGCGAAATTAAGTTCTAAGATCATTAGGACTTCTACTAGGCATTAAACTTGGCTTAGGTAAATAATTAGGAAGTGGATTCAAAGGTAAACATGAAGGTTTTAGGCACTAAACCAAGATGAGCTCAAAAATAACCAAAAACATAAAAATTGAGAAATAACAAGTATGTCATTTCTCCAATATGAAACTACAAAACAAGGCCATGAAAATTTTTCTTTTCTAAACTTGGCCAACCATAAACTTTTTGCATTCATTTTTTTCTTTTTGATTTGGTAATGATATTTTTTTTTCTCACTTTTTGAATAACAATCGATAAGGAAACTCCAAAAATAAGCTTTATAATTGTCCTTTTCATTTCCAAAATAATATAATACCCCTCCCACAAAAATAATTTTTAAGCTCAAGGTTTTAGTGCAAAAATTAGGACGGGCATTTGGCTTTGGTGAACAAGATGAAATGAAAGGTGGAGCTAAAAACAATGAAAATAAGGAAAAGGCCCAAAATTGTTTTGCAAGGGTTATGTTTTCGGTGGGCAAGAAAAGCTCAAACTATTCAAATGGTGGCCTAAATCATTTCTAAAGAACATAAAAACGGCGCGAATGCTTCGAGAGTAGCTTGGTACAAGTTCTAGACACCAAGAAAGACTACCCCGCAAATGAAAAAGAACTAATGATACCTAGCAACCATTCGTAAGTAACTAACCGAATAAAAAGACATAACTACGTATTGCTAGCTTATAACTTAAAAACCGGATGCCTATATTTAAGAAAAAGAAACTAGTAGAACTAAACTATGTTAAAATGATAGGTTTAGAAAACCATTTTCAAAGTAATCTATATAGAACTACAAAAACCGCATGGGCCTACACTTCACTAGAAGCAACATGAAAATAAAGATAGAAAATAATTTTAGGTTTTGTTTTTCAAATCGATTTTAAGCACAAAAAATTTTTTTGATCTTTTTTTTTTTAATTTTTTTGGGTTTTATATTTTATAGTTTTTTTTTTGGATTTTTAGATTTAGACGACATAAAAAAATATATTTTTTTTTAAATAAGAAACAGAAAGAAAGGCAAAAAGAAACTAGACCCCCCCATGCTTAAATTCTTCATTGCCCTCAATGAAGAAAACATAAAGAAAAAGAAGGGGACTGAGAAGAAGAGAAAAAGAAAAATGCAGAAAAATAAATAAGGAAAAGGAACAGGACTTCCCCGGGTTCGTGAGATGAAGGCGGATGTCGCTCCCCCATGCTTGCTTTTTGGAGTACTTGATCGTCAGCAGGTATGACCTGATCCATCTGATATCAGCAACGGTGGAGCGGCGACCACGATCATGGACTTGATGTGCCTCCGGTAGGAAGAGCAAAAATAAAAGCAAAAAGAAATAGAGTCCATGGGTAGATTGCCTGATAATGTTTTTATTATTACAACCATTCAAATAAAAGAGTATAATAATAAGAAGTCCAAAAATAAAAGTAAACATGTCCATCACAGAAGAAAAAAAAATGTCCATCAGAAATAATAATAACTAAGAATCAAAAAGAAGATTCTCCTTTGCAGGAGTCACAGAATCATTAGAGAAGTAGCGTTTGAGTCTATGGCCATTAACTTTGAAGTCCCCCTTATCGGGGTGTGAAAGTAGCACAGTGTCGTAAGGGAAAACATCCTTGATCGTGAATGGTCCGGACCATCGAGATTTAAGCTTTCCCGGGAAGAGACGTAAACGTGAATTAAAAAGAAGAACCTGATCGCCGGGTGTAAACGTTTTAGGGTGGCGCAGGTTCTTATCGTGATATAATTTTGTGCGTTCTTTATAAATTCGATTATTTTCATATGCATACGCTCTCCATTCATCGAGTTCATTTAATTGATGTTTTCTATGCTCGCCTACCGAATGCGGATCGAAATTGAAAAACTTTAATGCCCAATACGCTCGGTGCTCTACTTCTACCGGAAGGTGACACGACTTTCCATAGACCAATCGGAAAGGAGTACAACCGATGGCGGTCTTGTATGCTGTCCGATAAGCCCAAAGAGCATCGTCTAATTTTAGGGACCAATCATTACGAGAAGTAGAAACAGTTTTTTCCAAAATTCTTTTTAGTTCGCGATTGACTACCTCGACCTGACCGTTAGTTTGGGGGTGATAAGCAGTTGACAATTTATGCGTGACACCATATTTTGTTAATGCTTTAGTGAGTTGGGTGTTGCAAAAATGGCTTCCCCTATCACTAACAATCGCTCGAGGGAATCCAAAGCGAGAAAACAATTTTTTTAGAAAATTGACAACAACACGAGCATCATTAGTTGGCAGAGCTTGGGCCTCTGCCCATCTAGAAACGTAATCTACCGCTACTAAAATATATTTATTACCTAAACTTGAAGGAAACGGGCCAACAAAGTCGATGCCCCACAAATCAAAAACCTCGCACTCGAGAAAATAGTTTTGTTCCATTTCATTTTTATATGAGAGATTTCCAGTCCGCTGGCATCGATCACATCCACCCACAAAGGTTTGTGCATCTTTAAATATGCTTGGCCAATAGAAGCCAGCACTAAGAACTTTGTGGGCGGTGCGGTTTGCTTGATAATGCCCGCCAGTCGGACCTTCATGAACATGTTTTAAAATTTGGTGACCCTCTTCCTGCGAAACGCATCTCCTTACCACCTGGTCCGCACAAATGCGAAATAGAAATGGGTCTTCCCAAAAATAATACTTCAACTCCGAAAAGAATTTCTTCTTTTGGTGAGTGGAGTATTCTTTTGGAAGGACCCGGGCCACAAGATAATTGGCCAGATCGGCAAACCAGGGGGTAGGAGATGAGGAAATATTAAAAAGGCGTTCATCCGGAAAAGAGTCATTTATAGAAGTTTCATTTAAAAAATCAAGTTTGGGATTTTCAAGACGCGAGAGATGATCAGCTGCTAAGTTTTCCGCTCCTTTCTTATCCCGAATCTCCAAGTCGAATTCTTGAAGTAAGAGGATCCAACGGATAAGACGCGGCTTGGCATCCGGTTTAGAAAGGAGGTATTTCAAAGCGGAGTGATCTGTGAAAACAATAACTTTAGAAAGAGTTACATACGGTCGGAATTTATCAAAAGCGATAATAACTGCTAAGAGCTCTTTCTCCGTCGTAGTGTAGTTTTCTTGCGCAGAAGTGAGAGTTTTACTAGCGTAGAAAATCGGATGAAAGTTCTTAGCAATTCGTTGACCTAAAACTACACCTACCGCATGATTACTCGCATCACACATAATTTCGAATGGTAAATCCCAAACTGGGGCGATCATAATAGGGGCGTTTATAAGTTTTGATTTTATTAATTCAAAGGCCTCGAGACAAGATTTATCAACAATAAAAGGAGTGTCTTTTTCGAGCAAGTGGGTGAGAGGTTTAGTGATTTTTGAAAAGTCTTTAATAAATCTACGATAAAAACCCGCATGACCTAAAAAACTTCTAATCGCTTTAACGGTTGTGGGTGGCGGCAGCTTTTCAATTATTTCAATTTTTGTCTTGTCCACTTCAATCCCCTAGCGGAAATGTTGTGGCCAAGGACTAAACCCTCACGTACCATAAAGTGGCACTTCTCCCAATTTAAGACTAAATTTGTCTCCTCGCAGCGTTTTAAAACTTTTCCTAAATTTTCTAAACATAATTCGAAAGAGTCGCCAAAAATGGAAAAGTCGTCCATAAAAACTTCCATAATATTTTCTACATATTTATCAAAAATGGCAAGCATACACCGCTGAAAGGTGGCGGGTGCGTTGCACAATCCGAAAGGCATTCTACGATAAGCAAAGGTTCCGAAGGGGCAAGTGAATGTCGTCTTCTCTTGGTCCTCGGGTGCGATAGGGATTTGAAAGTATCCCGAGAGACCGTCGAGGAAGCAATAAAAATTGTGCCCAGACAAACGTTCTAGAATTTGATCGATAAAGGGGAGGGGGAAGTGATCTTTTCGAGTGGCATCGTTTAGTTTACGGTAATCGATGCACATCCTCCATCCTATTATCGTCCTAGTTGGAACTAGATCGTTGTTTTCGTTTGGCACTACCGTGATCCCACCCTTCTTAGGGACAACCTGAACTGGACTTACCCACTGACTATCGGAAATAGGATAGATTATCCCGGCATCTAATAACTTAAGCACCTCTCCCTTCACAACCTCTTTCATTTTTGGATTAAGACGACGTTGTGGTTGGACTACACCCTTAGGATTATTGTCAAAAAATATTTTGTGCGTGCAGAAAGAGGGGCTTATGCCAGGAATATCACAAATTTGCCATGCTATGGCTCGGCGATGCTTTTGTAGTAGGTCGATCAACTGATCGTTTTCGGATTGGGAAAGAAAAGCCGAGATTATAACGGGCAATTTTGAATCTTTTGCAAGAAAGGCATATTTAAGATGTTCGGGAAGGGGTTTGAGTTCTAAGTTGGGTGGTTCCTCATAAGAATTTTTTAAGACTTTTTCATTTTCAAAAATAAGTTTTTCATAGTTTTTCCTACCAAAAATAGACTCATTTTCAAAATTTTCTTGTATTGACATCACCGTACTTTCAAAAACATTTGAAGAAATTTCAGAAAAGGAAGAGGAAAATTCATTAGAGGAGATGTTAGAAAGGGGAAGGGAAGAATCTTCATTTAAAACATCGATAAAGAAGCATGAGTCATCATTTTGTAAAGAATTTTTCATCGAGTTATTAATAGAAAATGTGACCTCATCATCCCCCACTCGCAAAAACAACTTTCCATTACTAACGTCAATAACTGCTCGAGAGGTGGCGAGAAAAGGTCGTCCAAGGATAAGAGGAACCTCGACGTCCTCTTCAATATCAAGAATGACAAAATCCACCGGGAAGATGAATTTGTCGACCTTTACTAACACGTCCTCAACGATACCTAGTGGATACTTTATTGACCTATCGGCTAACTGAATACTCATGCGCGTCGGGCTGAGAGTGCCCAAACCTAGCTTTTTAAATAAGGAAAAAGGCATCAAATTGATGCTCGCTCCTAGATCCGCTAGCGCATGTTTAACGAATAAATCACCGAAGACGCAAGGAATTGAAAAGCTACCCGGGTCATTTATCTTTTTCGGAAGATTTGAATTTTTAATGACTGCCGAGCATTCTTCATTCAATGTTACATGAGAAAGATTTTCCAATTTCTTTTTGTTCGTTAATAAATCTTTAAGATATTTAGCGTACTTAGGCATTTGGCTAATCGCTTCATGAAATGGCAAATTAATATGAATTTGTTTAAATATTTCAAGAAAGCGTTGATATTGATTATCTAGTTTTTCTTGCCTAAGTCTAGCCGGATAAGGAGGTGGCGGGAATTCATTTATAATAATCGGAGCATCATTTTGAAAATCATTTTTGTCTTTTTCAGAATTAGAAATAATAGAGCTATCCTTTTCTTTTTCAAAAATAGATTTGTCTTTTTCAAGATCTAAGTTATCATTTTCCGTGGGGGTAAGAACAGGAGGGATACTCACCCTTGGCTCTTTCCTTGTGGTGGGCTCGTTAACAACTTTACCGCTCCGAAGGGAAATCGCATTTGCGTGCTCCCTTGGGTTAGGCTCAGTGTTCGAGGGAAGAGTTCCAGGTGGTCTCTCGGAAAAGGCCTTGGCGAGTTGGCCAACCTGATTTTCTAAGTTTTTCATGGATCCTGTTAAATTTCTAATAGTGGCATCGTTCTAGCTTATATATTTAGCGAGGATCTCTTCCAAAGGGGAAGGTTTTTGAAAATTTTGTTGCGGTGGTGGTGGCGGGGTGAAATCGTGCGGTGGGCGTATTACGTTAGCATTATTACTCCAAGAAAAATTAGGATGGTTACGCCATCCGGGATGATAAGTGTTCGACGAAGCAAAAAAACTAGGGGGAGAAGAAAAATTCGAAAAAGCAGAAAAATTATTCGCAGAGATATTTTGAGCAGGCCTGGGTATGTTCCCCAGATAATCCACCTGCTCGGCAGCAGCAGCATTTTCATATACCTTAGCGGTGGAGGGAACAGTCATCTCCGAGATCTTCTTGTTGAGCATTTCCACTTGCATCGCCAGTTGCGTCACCAAATCCACTTCATAGATACCTGCAGGTTTAGATGGGCGAGACCTGGACGAATTCCACTGATAAGTGTTCATCGCCATGTCATCGATAAGCTCAAGAGCGGCTTCCGGAGTTTTGCGGTCTAAAGAACCAGCGGAAGCGGCATCTATCATTTGCTTAGTCACTTGGTTTAGCCCATTATAGAATGTCTGAACCTGCAACCATACAGGCAGAGCATGATGTGGGCATCTTCTCAAAAGTTCTTTGAACCTCTCCCAAGTGTCATAGAGGGTTTCAGAATCAATTTGAGAATATGAAGTTATATCATTTCGAAACTTAGCAGTTTTGGCGGGGGGAAAATAACGAGAAAGAAATTTTTCAGTTAAAATGTTCCAAGTAGTGATTGATCCTCTTGGAAGAGAACTCAACCACTGTTTGGCTTTAGTCCTTAAGGAGAATGGGAAGAGTCTTAGCCTTATCGCATCGTCCGAGACACCATTAATCTTGAAGGTGTCACAGATTTCAAGAAAATTAGCAATATGCAAGTTTGGATCTTCATCTTGCGATCCGTCGAACTGTACATATTGCTGCACCATTTGAATGATGCTAGGCTTAAGCTCGAAGTTATTGTTCGCAATAGCGGGACGAACTATGCTAGATTCTGTACCCTCCAGGTTTGGTCTTGCATAATGGGACATAGTCCTTTGCACGACTTCCTCTTGGTTGGGTCTTTGCAAGACTTCCTCTTGGTTGGGATTGTCCATTCTTAAGGTGGAATATGAATCGGAATGTACGACCGGTATTTGAAGAGTCGGGCCTTGAAATCGCAATCTTCTCCGAAGAGTACGCTCGATTTCGTGGTCCAAGTCCAAAATAACCGACGGACTTCCCCGGGTCATGCACTGGAAGAAGAAAGAGAGAAGTATTGTTTATTATTATTAATATTTTGTTTTTTTTTTTAAAGTATATATATATTTTTTTTGTTTTAGCTCCCAAACTTCCCAAGGACTACCCGATGAAGGGTTCGCAAGGTACTAGACAAGATAGCGGCACTTAAAACCGCATTGCCCTTTTTGAGAGGATTTTGTTGGTGTAGGAAACTTGTGATGTGGGTATCTATTGAAAATGATTATATTTATTATTATTATTATTATTATTTAAAGAGATTTTTTTTTCTTTTTGGTTTGCAATAAGGAAGATAAAAGTAATAGATTCGTGTTTTCAATATATCAACAAGAGCTGATTCCCCGGCAATGGCGCCAAAAACTTGGTGTCTACTAATCGTGAAGAAAATAAAAGCAACCGAACTAGCAATCCATCTAGGCAAGTATACCTATCGAATTGTAGCTAGGGGACACAAGTGTCGTTTTGAAATCCGGGTACTGCTGAATACACTTACTCACACGAAGACTATTATTTTATCAAAGGAAAATCTTGAGGGCTAAAAAGGAACTTGCAATTAAGAAAGGAAATATAGTTAATCGCTAGAAAGAGAACCACTGCATTAAGTTAAAGAACTATTAGAGGCGATTACGATAAAGTGTTAAAGAACTACGACAAAGGGATGGAAATGTACTCGATCAAGAATCACCTCGGCCAGAGTAATAAAGAAATGCGATAAAAGCCTAAACTTAATAGGGAAGAGTTTCTTGACCGTGGAGGTTCCTTAAGCTTAAACACGCTTCTCTCGAAGTCGTGTCTGACTGAGTTTAGGAAGGTCCGACCGACTTTCGTCTGAATCAGAGGCCTAAAGCTCGCTTTACGCGGTGAACCCCACTATTAGATTTTACTCCAATCCGGGGGATTTAAATGTCTGCCTCTCTCGAGGGGTGCATACAAATCCCTTTCCTCTTGAGTGCTCACTTCAAACTATCGGCCTTTCGGCTTGCCAAGTATGAAAGCTAAGGCGGAGAGTATACATCGATGATATATCTCCAACCCAAAAGAATTCAAGAGCAATTCAAGATTAAACCCCTAAAAAGGAAAGGTAAAATTAAAGCATCATAACTTAATCACTCAAACCTCAGATCATCAAGATCGAGTACAAGGAGGATTTAGTTATTCATGGTATAGAAAATGAAGATCATATTAATAGTATGGAAAATAACACCG
This sequence comes from Platanthera zijinensis, assembly GCA_039513925.1. Taxonomy (NCBI): domain Eukaryota; kingdom Viridiplantae; phylum Streptophyta; class Magnoliopsida; order Asparagales; family Orchidaceae; genus Platanthera; species Platanthera zijinensis. The sequence continues at coordinate 47,053,735 of CM077083.1, forward strand.
AGTAGAAGGGAAAGAGAATAGCGAACTATTTTATTTCGTAATGTGGAGGAATCACAAGTAGGGCACACAGATACTATAAGAACACATTCTACAATGATTACAAATGTTGTAAAAAGGAAGTACAGAAATGCGAAAAAGGCTTGCATGAAAAGAAACTCAATTACTTGAAGTAAAAAGGAAGAGACAAGCTTAAGACATAAACACTAAAATAACAGCACTTCTTCTTCTCTAATCTCTCTCCACCACCCCCCAAAACACTAGAAGATGATCCCTATTTATAGAATTTTTTCGGGCTGGGTCACGCCCTATGACACGCCCATGGAGGGCGTGACCATAGGGCGTGTCTGATTCGGTGCGACATCTGGAGCGTTGGCATTTAATTCTGGCGTGGTTGTTGAGTTACACGCCCATCGAACACGCCCCCGGAGGGCGTGACCATGGGGCGTGTCGGATTCGGTGCGTTGAAATTGAGCTCGGTACTGACTTCTCGGGACTTGGCGGGTCACGCCTGTCAAACACGCCCCTGGAGGGCGTGTCAGTGGGCGTGTCAGTGGGCGTGACAGCTAGTTTCTGGTGGAGATTGACTTCAGACCGGCGGCTTCATTCCACTAGGTTACACGCCCTTGGTACACGCCCTAGGAGGGCGTGACCATGGGGCGTGTAACAGCAAAACTTGTAAAATCCTGCAAAAATAAGGGAAAATGTTAGTGACAATAATATATACAAAAAAAGGTCAAAATATAAGCATACAAGACATGCTTCGTAAATTGAAAGATAGAAAATACCATTACGAAACGGACTATCAGCATACAACAACATAAAATTATAATAATACTTAGAAATTTAAGCTACTAAATTACCCAAAAAAGGATGACTAAAAAGTAGTCATCAGGGTGCTACCAACGGGCCAATCAGCTAGGTGAGAGCCTGAGGGCGGGTGTTAAACATCCTCCAGGCTTAGCCCCAGGTTCATAGCAATGTCCATCAAAACTCAGCTGTGCTAATTGGGTGGAAGCCTTGCAGGGGAGTGACGAGACCTAACCCCAGAGCGAGAAGACTTAGAAACATTTGCCTTTCCCGGGTGCTACCACCGAGCCAATCAGCTAGGTTAGAGCCTGAGGGCGGGTGTTGAACATCCTCTGGGCTCAGCCCCAGGGTCATAGCGATGTCCATCGAAACTCAGCCATGCCAACTCGGTGGAAGCCTGGCAGGGGAGTGACGAGACCTAACCCCAAAGCGAGAAGACTTAGAAACATTTGCGAGCCCTCCAGCAATCATAGTTTTGCAAAAGCACAAGATACGATAATGAGATTCGTTTTTATTCATGGAACAAGAGTACCTACAATATTTTAAAGGATAAAAACATTTCAGATCATCGCCACTCCAAGTGTGGCTGAGGGTGTCCCCTTTTATATCCCGGAGGCGATACCCCCCTGATTTCAAGACCTTCTATATAATGTAGGGTCCCTCCCAATTGGGATGGAGTTTTCTCAAAGCGGCCGATCTCCCTGCCGCGTCCACTTTCTTCAGGACAAGATCCCCCTCTGCGAACTGCTTGATACGGACGTGCTTGTCGAAATACTTGGCCATCCTTCGCTTGGCCTCCTCCTGCCTAACGGTCGACAAGTCACGCAGCTCCTCCACCATATCAAGGGAGAGTCGAAGCTCCTCCTCATTTTCTGATCTCCACTCTTCCCTTCCAGCCTCCGCCTCGGCGAACTGGGGTGTCTGGACCTCGAACTCGACAGGTAGAATGGCTTCGCAGCCGTGAGAGAGTTTAAAAGGCGTCTCTCCTGTGGCCGTATTGGGAGTGGTCCTCAGGGCCCAAAGGACTGAAGGGAGTTGTTCCACCCAACTCTCCCTCAGATTTTCCACTTTCTTTTTTAAGAGGTTCACTATTATTTTGTTGGCCGCCTCCACCTGCCCGTTGCTCCTGGGATGGTGGACCAAGGCGAACCAAAGGTCAATCCCCAGCTCTTCGCAGAAGCGAATGAACTCCGTGCTGGCGAACTGAGGTCCGTTATCCGTGACGATAGCCTGTGGTAGCCCGTGCTTGCAGATTATCTCCCCCAAAATAAAATTCCTGATCACCTGGGAGGTTACCTTGGCTAGGACCTTCACCTCCAGCCACTTAGAAAAATAATCGATCATGACCAACAGAAACCTTCTCTGTCCGCTGGCCTGAGGAAAAGTCCCTACGAGGTCCAACCCCCATATGGCGAAGGACAATGGTGCCATGATGCTTCTTAGTATCTGAGCCTGCTGTAGCTGGAGCGGGGCATAGAGCTGGAACTTATGACATTTTTTTGTGAACTCAGCTGTATCCTGACCGAGGGTGGGCCAGAAGTACCCCTGCCTGATGATTCTCCCTTCCAGGGTCCGACTCCCCGAATGACTTCCACTTTCGCCGAAATGGACCTCCTCCAAAATTTTATGCACCTCCTGTTCGGCCACGCAACGAGCCAGCATCCCCGAGAGGGTCTTGCGGTACAGCTTCCCCTCGCGCAGGAGGTAGTATGCTATCTTGTGTTTGAGCCCTCTTCAATCCATCCCCTTCGGGTACTTTCCTGTGGATAGAAAGGTGACGAGGGGGGTCCATCCTTGAGGGGTGCTGCTCCACTTTCATTAGTTCCCCCTCTTTGATGGAAGGTTGGAAGCGATCTGTGATGGTGCCCCCCACTCGGGGGTCTTGCTTTGCTAGCTGGTCTACCTGATCATTTTCCTCTCGAAGCACGTGTTTGATGGAGAAGGTCTGGAAGGTCCCGATAATTCCTTTCACCTTTGTCAGATAGAACTGTAGGGTAATCTCCCTGGCCTCAAACTCCCCATTGATCTGGGAAGCAACTACCATTGAGTCAGTGAGGAACTCCACGTCATGCACCCCCAACTCCCTTGCCAGGCGCAGACCTGCGATTACATCTTCGTATTCGGCCTGATTATTAGTGATAGGGAAATGTATTATCAAGGTTTGCTCGATTCTTGTCCCCTGGGGGCTTTCCAAGATGACTCCAATCGGCTAAGAATGTCTCCCCGAGGCACCGTCCACCATGACTTTCCAAGGGACCGAGCGAGTCAGTTTCTCCTCTGCCACCTCGACCACGTAACCTGCTAGGAAATTAGCCATAGCCTGGGCCTTGATCGAGAGGCGGGGAACGAAAGAGATGTCGAACTCGCTTAGTTCCACCGACCATTTTGCCAACATGCCTGAATGCTCTACCCCCTCGAAGATGTTGCGGAGGGGGTGGTCAGTCACCACTCTGATCGAGTGTGCCTTGAAATAAGGTCGGAGCCTCCGGGCCGAGATGATTATGGCGAAGGCTAACTTCTCCAAGATGGGATACCGAAGCTCAGCCTTCCTCAGTACCTGGCTCACATAATAAACGGGGAGTTGCTTCTTCCCCTCTTCCCGGATAAAAACCGAGCTCAGGGCCTCTGCCCCGACGCCTAGATACAAAAATAGGTCCCCCCACTTTGGGCCTGTGGAGCAAGGGGGCCTGGGTTAGTTGTTTCTTTAAGGCCTGGAATGCCTCCTCTCACTCCGAGGTCCATTCAAACTTCCGACCCCCTTTTAAGGTTTCAAAAAACGAGGAGCACCTATCCCCGGCCCGGGAGAGGAACCTGCTCAACCCTGCCAACTTCCCTGTCAACCGCTGTACCTCCTTAGCATTTTGCAGTGACCTCAGTTCCACGATCGCCCTTACCTTATCCGAATTAGGCTCCACACCGACAGGGGTGAGGAGATGCCCCAGAAACTTCCCCCTGCTTGCCCCGAAGATACACTTCAGGGGATTTAATCTCATCTTGTATTTGTGGAGAGTGGCGAAAGTCTCTTCCAAGTCCCGGAGGTGGGAATCGACGTACAAACTTTTGATCATGAGGTCATCCACGTACAGCTCCAGATTTCTCCCCTTCTGCTCTCGGAAGACCTTGTCCATCATTTTTTGGTAGGTCGCCCGCACTTCGCGAAGGGCATCATTTTATAGCAATAGCATCCATCCCCTGTGATGAACGAGACATCTTTGACGTCAGGGGGGGGGGGTGCATTCTAATTTGGTGATAACACATCCTCCACCGGCCGTCTCCTTTTTTAACCATTACAAAGGTTGAGACCCAGCTGGGGTATTGGATTTCGGATACGAAACCAGGCTTGAGGAGCTTGGCGACTTCCTCCCTGATGGGCTCGGCGAGCTTGTCCGCAATGGACCTCTTCTTCTGCTGGATGGGGCAAGCCTCCGGGTCCAGGTTGAGGCGATGGTGGCCACGTTGGGGTCGATCCCCGACATCTCTATGGTGCTCCAGGCGAAGACGTCCACATTCTTCTAGATGCATTCCAGCATCCTGCCTTGAGCCTCCGGGGTCAGTCCTCCGCTGATGCGGACCTTCTCCACCCGGCCTCTGATGGTTAGAACCTCCATCTCCACCACCTCCTCTGCTGCCTCCAGACGAGACTGCTCCCCCATTCCTCTGTACCCCCCCCCCCTCCGTGGGCGAGGATCTCTTCCTCAGCTTCCTCCACAGCCATTGCCTCGGCCGGTTCTCGGGCCTCTTCCGCGACCTCCGCCTGGACACGGCACTCATCCACCTTCATCTCTTCTCCGCCAGCTTCCCGCTCCAGCTCCTCCAACCTCCGCTCCATCTCCTCGGTACCCTCCAGCCAAGAGATGGAGCTCTCTGCCGAAACGTAGCACTCCCTTGCTTCCTTAGGATCTCCTCGGACCCGGATCTGGACTCCCTCGACGTTGAACTTTAGGCACTGGTGGAAGGACGAGGGGATGCAGCGGAAGGCACTGATGAGGGGTCTTCCGAAGATGGCGTTGTAGCTATTGGGGGCGTCTACGATGACGAACTTGCAGTTACGTGACTGCCCCCCCCCCCCAGAGTGACATTGAGTCCCACTCCTCCCTCGACTTCTTTCCTCTCTCTCGAGAAGCCGAACAGGGGCCCGTCTGAGGCCAAAACCCTTCTGGCCTTTAATTTCATCACATCGAACGCCCTCTTGAATGTGACGTTGACCGAGCTCCCGTTGTCGACGAGGATCCGGGAGACAGTAAAATCCTCGATGGCTGTCTGGATGACCAGCGCATCGCAAAAGGGGTCCTCGTGACCCGGCATATCCTCCCTAGAGAAGGTGATTTTCTCATCCGGGGGCGGGGACTGGTATGTGGAGCCAATGCTCCTTCGGTACATGGTGTGGTGGCTTGACTTACGGGAAGCCTCGATCCCAGCCCCCCCCCCCTGTGGATCGCTCCAATCCTTCCTCGGGTGCCCAAATCAACCCGATCTTCACACCGATCTTCCTCCATTCGAGGCCGGATCTCCTCCATCCGCACTTCCTGTTGGTTTTGCTATTCTTGCTCCCTGTTTCCTCTCATCTCAAGGAACTCTGGGCACGTGGATGTGAGGTGCCCTTCCTCTTGATGGAAATCACAATAGGGCAGGTCCACCCTGACCTCCCTCCTTCTTCTACACTGTCCTCTCCTCCTCCCCCTCATGGTAATTGCCATTGCCTCCTCCTGGTAGGGGATAGGGGGTCTATGTCCCTGCCTACCTCCCTGGGGGTTGAACTGCCCCCGGCCACCCTGGCGGTTATCTCCTCCCTGATAACCCCTCCGTGGTGCCTGATCCTGCCACTCCGGTCTCCATCCCATATAGTGGGCCTGCTCTGTATGCCCCCACCTGGGCTGTGGCTGCTACTGTGGCTGCTCCCTCTGCCAGGGCTCAACCCTCCTCTCCTCCTGAGCTTAGCCACCCCTTGGCCTCTCCTCCTCCATGGCCCACCTGGCCAACCTCCGCGCAAACTCTGGGTGTGCTGCCTCCATATCAGCCTCCCTGGCTGCCCTCTCCAGGAGTGCCTCAAAAGATACTGGAGGCGACCTCTTGAGTTCCATCGCGAAGAACCCGGACTGGAGACCCAGGGTGAAGGCCACCATCATGGTGTGCCCTGGCATCTCCTGCACTTGGGACAGTTCCTCCTTGAATCTGTCCAGATAGCTTCCCAGGGTTTCCCCCGTCCTTGCTTGATGCAGAACAAAGACTCCGCCTCCTTCTTTCTCTTCTTGGAAGTGGTAAATCTCAACATGAACCCCCGTCGCAAGTCCTCGAAGCAGTAGACGGACCCGGTCGGGAGTTGGTGGAACCACTCTCTTGCCTTCTCCTTGAGGTGATGGCAAAGAGTATGCACTTGAAGCCATCCGACATCTGTTGGATAGAGACCATGTCCTCAAACCATTGGAGGTGGTGGACTGGGTCTCCTCTCCCGGAGTAGTAGGACATCTCTGGCTCGCGAAACTCCTCTGGAACTGGGGCGGAGGAAACGAACTCGCTGAAGGGGCTCCCCCCCCCCCCTCAGTCGGGCGAGGTGGGAACTCCCTCCCTGCTGTCTCGCCGAAGTGGTACTCGGCAGCCGAGCCGGGGAACAGGACTCGCCCCTTGAACTCACGCTCGCCCCTCTCGAACTGGGGCGGAGGAAACGAACTCGCTGAAGGGGCTCCCCCCCTTAGTCGGGCGAGGTGGGAACTCCCTCCCTACTGTCTCGCCGAAGTGGTACTCGGCAGCCGAGCCGGGGAACAGGACTCGCCCCTTGAACTCACGCTCTCCCCTCTCGGCGGGCTCCTTCCCTGGTCGCCTGAGCGGCGCGTCGTCGTCGAGCGCGGGAGTGGCGACCACCGGGACTACCGGTGTCGCGCTCTCGGCCTGCATGCCGAGTGCTGTCCTAACGAGCCCGAGGATCTCCTCCCTGAGCTCCGCTGGCACACCCGGCGCTGGGGGTGGGGGAGGGGGTGGCGAGTTTCCCCTGCCTGATACTTGTCCTTCTTCTCCAGTCATCGAACCTGCAGAAGATTTTCTCTGCTGACCACTTTCCACGCTCACCGCACCAAAATGTTGAAACCGAGAAATCGGTCTCTATAGAGTTCGACCCTTGGGGAAAGGGGTGGTCACGCACCTACTCTGCTCCTGCAAGAAAACGATAAGAAAGTGAAGAAGAAAGGACTAGACCAAGGGCCCAGCACGGAGGTCCCACCACAATCTTGGAAGATCTCAGAGCGCTTCCCGTCCTTAGCCAAAAAGCCGGGCTAAGGTACCTCTGAAAGCACGAGAAGACTTGGAGACAAGTGACCTTTTCTGAGGTACCCCTTGGGTCCTATTTATAGGAAACTGAAAAAGACCAGTGAATAGCCTACCTCTGCTGGTCTGAAATTACTGAAGACCCCTTGGGCTGGCCTGCCAACAGCAAAGCTCTGATATTCAGAGAGGCTAAGGGCAGACCACTGGGGGCAGGATGGCCATTGGATCCTCTACTCGGCAAGGGCGGCGAATGCGAGTTCGCCGGGCGAGTACCCCGCTTTAGAGAGTGCAGGCTCGGCTCTTGCCCATGGCGAGTCAGCGACCGGGCTCAGCTCAAAAAACCCCGAGCTCGGCCCGACGATCGCCGAGCTCGGCACGACGATTGCCGAGCTCGGGCTCGGCAAAGGACCCTGTACGGACCACGAGGCGGTCTGGACCGGCCGGTCTGGCTTTCGTGGACCCACTCGCCAGATAAAGGGTTGTACAACGCTCATTTAACCGTTAGCGCTTTAGTTGTTAAATTCTTCTCTTTTGTGCGATTTGGGAAAATGTCTGTGCTGGCTTAGGATTGCAAGACAGAGTAAAATGTTTTCTCGTACAGTGCTCCTAGTCAAGCGCTCACGAATCACGTAGAAATTCGAGTAGATTCAATTTCTTTTATGCTTATGGATTTATACTTTTTCTAATTGCATAAATATAATTTATTCTAATCAAAAATTGGTGAATGCAGTGTGAATCTGATGGTAGTGTAGGGATGTGTGTCGACGGTCGTTAGCCTCGTATTGCTCGAGTCGGGAGGAAGGATGATTTCACTCGGTGGCAAAAGAACTTGTCCCAAGCTACTCACGATGCATGGGCACACGGTTACTTCAAGTACGTAAATGCGATGTAGGCCATTATTTTGGCCCGATTGAGCTTTTTCACCCATTCCTATCAAATTATACTCGCTAGCCCCAATATGCCTACCTCGCCTTTTGATTCAGCTCCACGAATATCTCACCAAAGTCAAAAAGCTGATCCTAGTCGCACACCCAAACTCGAGATTTAGTTGTTTTATATTTTCATTTTGGGATGCTGATGTGGTGAATTTATGGTGGATGTAAGGATGTGCTCCAATGTAAAATATTGTTGAAAAAATTGTTGTAAAAAATTATTATAAGAAAGAGAAATGAAAATGAAATAAAGGTGAAAAGAGAAGGAATTTGAAAAAAAAAAGTTAAAATGAAAATCTTTATGTGGAAATCTGAATTGGGAGTAGGCGGTGGACACAACCATGTTGTCAAGTCAAAGTCTGGCGGTGTGTTGCACCCGCCTTTTATTGCAGTGCATGGAAAGATTTATTTATGCTAGCTTATTTGGGTTAGGTGCGAGAGCCATCGATTTTATCCTTGTATACTCCACCTAAACCAAAGCCCCCTTCTAAACCTTAAAGTCCTACTGATTCATGCGTTGAACCAAACCAGTGCCGTGGAGAGAGTGTGGATGGGAGAGCTTATGGTCACCGACATTGATGGATTTCTTTAGAGGTTGTCCCAAGTCCCGATCTTTGGGAAAACACACCTCAATGATCAGTCTACTTTCTCCCTATGCATGACTGAATGATTCAACGTGATTCTCTTTTTGAGTATATAAAATATATTGATACGCTCTTAGAAAATAATAAATTATTTTGCATAATAAAAAAGTTCTTCTACTGCATTTTTATGAGCGTGAGCATGCTACTTCACATGGTACTCCGCCCTCGCAATTCCTAAGCTAGCTATTTATTTTTCTCATCCACTTGAGGAATGATTTACTTGTGACAAGCAAATGGTTAATTCTGGGGGAGAGATGAGTCTGATATTCATAGTGTTTCCAGACTCATCTGGGTTCATTTTCACACACTTGTACTTCACTTTCAGGATGTTATTGCTTATATTTCACTTGTTTATATATCTCACTCTAAGTGCACATTTTGCTCGTTGTGGTGTGTAATTGTGCACTATTTTACTGGGCGTAAGCACATGGTGCTCCCAATGTATTTATTTTGTTGATATTGATTTTCTGAGAGTGCTAAAGGCCTGTCCCCATCTATGGTTTCCCTATTCAGGTGGGCAGAGCCTCATTCTAGTCCAATTCTTTCCTATAGAAATTGCACGGCCGTGCATTTTTCCTCACGCACGACCGGCTCGATCATGTGATGCATATAGTTTCATTTTCTGGTGCTCTGCCTCGGGCCTTGCGATTTCCTCACGCACGGGGTATTTTGCCCGTGTGTGACCAAATTGCACGACCTCCTCTGTTTGTCTAAAAATTTATGAAGTTATTGCCCATACGTTTTCTTCATGAACGGTTTGATTCAATCGTGTACGAAGGAAAACGCATGATCTCTCTCTTTCCCTGGGCTTTCGACGTTCTATCTCTGCCCATGTGTTTTGTCCTCACAATAGCTGTTTCGCCCGTGGGTGTTCAAAATCACGCGGTCTGATTCTTCTTCTAAGCTGGGCCATCTTGCGAGGTTAGTATCACACGATCAACGCACGATCGTGCGTTCGACCGTGTGTGCCTTAATTTCTGACGTATTTTCTATAAATATCGCATATTTGCCCTAGTTTTGTGGATCATCTTCATTTTTCCTTTTCTTGCCGCAGGGAGAGCTCCGCTCTCCTCTTGTCCCTCCTTATGTTAGGGCTTTTTACCTAGGACACCTCCATCATCCAAGACCTCCAAGGAAGGGGATTCTAGCCCTACACTCTCCATCATGCTACGAGAGCTTGCCTCGAAAAAGATCGGGTCGTGAGATGAAGAAGACGGGTCAATTGGTAAAATGTGATAGCTCTCCTATATCCCAGACTTAGATGCGGACTGATTCGGTCGATTCCTCGCTCTCTTTCCTCTTGTGTGGTTGTTTGTAGCTAGATTTCCTATTATTTGATGATGCAGCACTCAAACCTTTGTTAATATAGTTATATTTCATGTCTATGTGAAATTATTTGTGTTTGAGTTGTGTCTCCATATTCCATCCATCCCACAATCGTGAGTGCTACCACACTAGCAATTACTAGTGACGTGCATGGCAGAGAGGTGCATTTTGACCCTAAATCAGCTGGTGCGAACCATTCCCTCTGCTTGCCTACTTGTCCATCCACCCTGCGAAGCAGTGCATTGCGGCATGCATAGTTTCCATCCCGTCGAACGAAGCAGTGCATAATGGCCTTCATGGGAGTTGTTAATTTAGTTTAGTTTTATTTTATTTCCGCAAACCAAAAGCACCATCATAACCCTGACCTTGAGCACTTAAATCTCAAGTCCTTCCTCAAAAGCAAACTCCAACTTATTGGGTCACTTTAGAGATCGATACTTGGGAAAAATTCGCCTATTTTATATTACTTATGTGACCGGTGCACTTGTCATTAGTGCATCAAGCACTCATCAGGAGCGCTCGTCAGGAGCCCTCATCTAGAGCACTCGTCGGGAGCACTTGTCGGGAGCACTCGCTAAGACCACTCATCGGGATCACTTGTCATGAGCACTCGTCGGGGCACTCATTGGGGGCACTCATTGCGGGCACTAGTTTGGGGCACTTGTTTGGGGCACTCGTCAGGGGCACTCGTCAGGGGCACTCATCGGGAGAACTCGTCGGGAGTACTCGTCAGGATCACTCATCAGGATAACTCGTCAGGAGCACTCGCCGGGAACACTTGTCGAGGACATTAATTTGGGGCACTCGTCGGGATAACTCATCAAGAGCATTCGTCAGGCGCACTCGTCAGGAGCACTCGTAGGGAGCACTCGTCGGGAGTACTCTCCTGGAGCACTCGTTGGGATCACTACATGGGAGCAATCGTCAGGAGCACTTATCGGGATCACTCGTCGGTAATAATCGTTAGGAGCACTCGTTGGGAGCACTCGTCGGGAGCACTCATTGGGTCTTCAGGGCCTGCTAATAGCCCCTCCAAACAACAGAGTTTCGCTGTTGGCAAACCATTTTGGGTTGTATATAGTAGAACAAAAAGGCAGGATTACGCTTTGGCAGGCCAGCTTTGGAAAAATATAAATAGACACCCATGTGCACCTTTGGAGAGTACCTCTTCTTGGCTTCTCTCTCCTTTGGCTAACTCCGGTTGGCAAGAGCTTGAGCTACCTGTTCACCGTGGTTTCCGGGTGGACAGGTTGGGAGTTCAAGCTCCCTATTCATCGTGGTTTTCCGGTGGACAAGTTGAGGGCTCCATCTCCCCGTTCACCGTGGATTCTGGGTGGATAGGTTGAGCACTCTCAAGTGCCCTCCAAGTTACCCAACTTAGCATTGGTTTGGGAGTGGAAGCACTCTTCGATCTTTTGGGTGTGTGGAGGGAGCTCCTCACTGCATCTTGATGGACTATTCTAAGTTTTCCATCCTTGAAATTCATGGATTTCTGTGTGCTCGCTGACCTCCCCTCGTCATGTTTTGTCCGGGTTGACAACTATGATAGTAAACTTTGGACTCCCCTGGGTCCGAATGCAGGGACCAAAAATACTGGTTCTAACATTATGGTGCGGAGAGCATGGACCGTGATCCGAAGATGAAACTTTAATACAAAACCTCATGGCTAGCCATGATGAGGGGGAAGTGAGTCGAGCTCCAGCTTAGGGTGGGAGCCAGCTGGGTGAGTTCTAGCATAGGCGAGTGTCAGCTGGGTGAGAGCCAGCTTAGGAGAGTCCCAACTTGACGAGTGCCAGCTAGGTGAGTGGCAGCTTTAGGCAAGTGCAAGCGGGTGAGAGCCAGCTTAGGCGAGTTCCAACTAGGCTAGTGCCAGCTAGGAAAGTGTTAGCTCTAGGCAAGTGCCAGCTTAGGTAAGTGCCAAATGGGTGAGAGATAGCTTAATAGAGTGCCAGATGGGTGAGTGCTAGGCCTAGGTGAGTTCTAGCTTGGTGAGAGACAGCTTATGCGAGTGCCAGCTGGGTGAGCGCTAGCTCTAGGCAAATGCCAGCTTAAGCAAGTGCCAGCTTGGTGAGAGCCAGCTTAGGCGAGTGTCAGCTCTGGGAAAGTGTTTGCTTAGGTGAGTGCGAGATGGGTGAGTTTAAGATGGGCGAGTGCCAGCTGGGTGAGAGCTAGCTTAAGCGAGTTCTAGCTAGGTGAGTGCCAACTAGGTGAGTGCCAGCTTAGACGAATTAGAGCTGGGGGAGTGCTAACTCTGGGCAAGTGCCAAATTAAGCGAGTGCAAGCTAAGTGAGTGCCAGTTGGGCAAGTGCCAGCTTTGTGAATTCCAGCTTAGGCGAGTGCTAGTAGGGGAGTGTCAGCTGGGTGAGGGCCAGCTTAGGCAAGCTCCAGTTCAAGTAAGCTCCAACTAAGGCCTACTAAAAATGGGTGACTTTTATTTAGGCATTCCAAACTAGTAATGCCATACCCAACAACCCATCTCTATGGGTCCGGGATGAATCTATATTCGGCAAGTGCTTGCTCGTGATGGGTGTTCATACTTGGGATGATCTTATTCAACAGCCTTTGCCTCACAACAAAGAGTCAAAGGGTCATTGGAAAATAAAGCAATCGTGGATCATGCCAATGTTATTCACTTAATTAAAGGCAGACACATAAGAGTGTCTCCCCGAGATGGTTTCGATGACCGGGCTCTCATAAGCGGGCGGGGTAGGTTGACCACTCTAAAGGCGAGACAGGAAATAATTCTTTTGATTGCGTTAAACCCTCGATGGGACCCCACTTACCGGGCTCTCACAAGATGGCAAGGCATGCAGTTTGCCCGGGTAAGAGGTTGAGATAATATTAAGCACGAGCAAGAATACCATAGATGGGACCCCACTGATCGGGCTCTCACAAGCCGACAGCGCAGACAGGTCACTTGGGTAAGAGGTTGAGATAAGATCAAGTTCAAAACAAAATACCCTCAATGGGACCCCACTGACCAGGCTATCACAAGCCGGCAGGGCAGGCGGGTTACTCGGGTAAGAGGTTAAGATAATATCATGTACAAACCAGAATACCCTCGATGGGACCCCGCTGACCGGGATCGCACAAGCTAGAAGGGAAAGTAGGTCACTTGGGCAAGAGGTTGAGATAAGATCAAGTACGAACCAGAATACCCTCAATAGGACCCCATTGACCCTTCTCTCACAAGCTGGTAGGGCAAGCAGATCAATCAGGTAAAAGGTTGAGATAACATCAACTCTGAACTAGATTACCCATGATGGGACCCCGATGAATGGGCTCTCCCAAGCCGGCATGGTAGGTAGGTTGCTTGGATAAAGGTTAAGATAATATCTAGTACGAACCAGAACACCCTTGATGGGACCCCGCTGACCGGGCTCTCACAATTCAGCAGAGCAGGTAGGTTGCTCGGGTAAGAGGTTGAGAAAATATCAAGTATGAACTAGAATACTCTCAATGGGACACTGCTTACTAGGCTCTCACAAGACTGAAGGGCAGGCAGGTCGCTCAGGTAAGAGGTTAAGATAAGATCAAGTTCAAAGCAGAATACCCTTGATTGGACCCCACTAACTGGTCTCTCACATGCCGGCAGGGAAAGCAGGTTGCTCGTGTAAGAGGTTGAGATAATACTAAGTATGAACCAGAATAACCTTGATTGGAACACACTGACCGGGCTATCATAAGATGGCAGGGCAAGTACGTCACTCAGATAAGATTGTTGAGATAAGATCAAGTTTGAACCAAAATACCCTCAATGGGACTCCATTGTATGGGCTCTCACAAACTGGCAAGGTAGGCAGGTCGCTCGGGTGAGAGTTTGAGATAAGATTAAGTCCGAACAAGAACACTATTGATGGGACCCCATTGACCGGGCTCCCACTAGCCGGCAGGGCAGGTTGACCTCTCGGGGAGACATGCAAAAATGTTGGTTAAGATCCCTAGAAGGTTCCGCTGATCGGGCTCCACTAGTCAGCAGTGTAGGTTGACCTCTTAGAGAGACATGTTGAAATGTTGGTTTAGAGCCCCAAGAAGGTTTCGCTAATCTGGATCCCATTAGCCGATAGGGTAGGTTGACCATGACAGGTTGAAAAAAGTTATTTTGGGAAAAGTCCCTAAGTAGATCCTGCTGACTAGGATCCTACTAGCCGGTAGGGCAGGTTGAGCTCTCGGGTGGCAGTTTGAGGGACAAGTGTTCTTGGTATTCAAATGACCTTGTAACGTTTCCTCCACCTCCAATTGAGCTAGGATCCTAGAAGGTGTTGAGATTCCTCCACCACAAGATTAGTCGGGCTTCTGGGAGGTGTTGAGTTTCCTCCACCTCCGGTTGAGCTCGTCTCATAGGAGGTTAAAGTCTTTTCTAAGGGTAGTTAAACACATAGAGGGGGGGGGGGTGAATAGGTTTGTTTGACTCTTTTTGATATTTTGAATCAATGAGCTTAGTGTGTGTTATTATTAGTTATTAACATTCAAGAATATATAACAACACAGAAGATTAATAGTGGCTCCCCTATGTAAGGTACATCCACTTTCCCCTCCACCTATCTAGTAGTGTGCTAGATTCGGCAAACTTCTTCTATTAACTCAGATCCTTGATCTTACACCTTAGATCCCTAAGGATCTTACACCTCATAGTGAGACTCACTCCTACAGCTCAGACTAAAGATAGTCCTATCTCAGGTACAACAACCCTGCCTTAGAGATAAACCCAATCTCCTACCTTCGATCCCTCAAGATCTTACCTCAAATCCAATCTTGGATCCTACCCACTCAGATCCACTCTTGGATTCTACAACTCAGCCTTTATATCATAGGCTTACAACTCATATCATACAATGATCCTACAGGTTGAATAAAGTTTTGTTGAGATTGACTCCAGAGAAGTAAACCTCTGAGTCAGCTTCCTGGACTGTGTATTACCTGCCCTAACTCTTCTCAACACTAAGAATGTGGATCTTCAAATTTGTTCCGCTTGCACTGAGAAGATTATTGCAGATCTCTATTCTTTCAAGTTTTAATATGTTCTGAGTTGAAAGAAGTAGCCTTGAAGAAGAATAACAACTATCTTGAGCGACATGCTAACTAATCCTTTTAGAAAATTAGGGTTTAAGTCCTTGCTGAAGACTCCTTAGAGTTTTTCTATTTTAAAAACTTTTTCGGCAAGAATGATGATTTGTTTGTCGAGATCCTTTTAATTTCTCTACAAAGACTTTCTATATCCTATAGTTCAATGGCTCTTTTATCCATATGAGCATGCAAAATAGGTAGTTGTAAAGTTACTTTAGCTTTAAATGCTTGGTAGAAAGTATACGATGCCATTTGTTTTCTAGCACGCAAAACCCGCTTCATTTGAATTTGGATGACATCATCATGACTCAGTGTTTGTGGTCTTGGCAACTTTCACATAAAATATACTCAGGCGTTGAGTGAAGCCTTCTGACTCAACGCATTGAAGCATTTAGTGTTGTCTTAAGACTCAATGCATCTGGACTTAACTGAATTCTTTTGCCAGAATCAATTGAGTGAACATCATTCACTCAACGCTCCTGGACTTTGCAGTTATCCTGATTGAAGTCATTGAGTGAACCTTATACACAAAACGCTTCTGGACTTGTACAGAATTTCGGAATGAAGGTGTTGAGTGAACCTTCTTCATTTAACGCTTTTGGACTTTGTTGAATCTTTGATAAGGCGTTGAACGAGCCTTATTCACTCAACGCTTCTGTACTTAGACATATTTCTTTTGAGTAGGCATTGAGTGAAAGGCCTTCACTCAACCCTTCTAGACTTGGACAGATTTGGGTCCATCACCATTGAGGCTTTGAATTCCTGAGCTTCTGTCAACGATTCTAGGCCTCTGGGGTTGAGTACAGTGTACTCACTCAACACTTCTGGACTTAGGCATATTTCTGCCTCTCTATTGTGTCCTATCTTGAGTCTAACCAAAGTTCTGACTGAATAAATCTATCTAATCAAAAAATAGTAGACAACCTGCATATATTGAACTTGAAGATAAAGCAAATACAAACATGGGTATACTCTTGACTTGTGGGCCTTATTCAAATCAAGGACATTGTGATCAATGGACGCAATAATCTCCCTTATTTGAAAAAGTCATAACCCTAGTCAATGTTATACACTAACTCACAGATAAGATAAACTTCACAAAATTTAAGAGCAATAAATAACACACAATCAAGATATGATTAACACAAATGTGATACTTATAAACAAAATGTGTGTATCCACAATAATGTTCCATATTCCTAAGGCCCTAAGGAACATATTACATAAAATAGTTTAGGTTTTTGGTTCCTTAATTACTATGCCCTTACCAGGCCTCTTAGAATCCTTCTCATCAGCTTTAATCTCCTTTTGCCTTTATCTTTCAAAGTAGTTGTATGTCTTTGGAAAATACTTGCTAGGCTCCTGAGCATCTGATAGAACAATACCTTCTCTCTTATCTCTTCTGAATTTCCATTTGATCTCATCATTACTTTCAAGTTTTTCCCATTATAAGGAGCTATATATCTTTCCTCTTTCAGTCTTGTTTTCTTTTATCTTGTCCAAGGCTGAAAGAATGATAGTCATGGATTGAGGACTCCATATCTCAAAGTCAGACCTGGACTCCATTTCTTCTTTATATCTCTTCTTGCACTGTCTGATCTCAGCTTCTTCCTCAGCAGCTGACTTCCCTTTGCTCTTTGATATTTGTTTAGTAGTGGGGATGAAGGCAAGAATAATAACAACACTAGTTTTAACCCAATCACCATCAGTTTGTCCTTCAGGAGCAGGAACATCATCATATGCAAACTGTTCTAGACCCAATTATCCCTTGATAATATTTGTTGTCCAAATAGCATTATCTGTACCTGCCTTGATCATTGATTTCTCCCCCTTTATTACTTCTTATGTGATGACTGTAGTCAAGGAGTCATTGGTATAGGAAATCTTGTCAGCCAAATAATTTACTCTTTTGGTAACATGATTCTTGATTTCCAGTATGTGGTCATCTAAGAACTGTGAGCAAGCATCCCTCCTTTTTTCCAGAATGATTTTATTGTCTTCCATGATTTGCTTTTGTACATTATGCACCATTTCCATGTTGTTTGAGGTCATGTTTTGATTTTCTATAATGTCATTTTGCTTTTGTCTGATCTCCTCAAGTTTTCCTTATAAGTCACAACCCTTTTGAAGAATGCATCAGTGTTGGTTTTCAGCAGATTAACCTCAAATCTAATAGTCTTTATCTCAGTTGATAGATCTTGCCTCAGTCCCTTGATGGAGTCATCTACATAGTGCTCAAGCTACCTTCTCTGGTCATCTAGAAGTCCATTCAATTGAGCCAAGAAGGTTGAAGACATATCATCAGTGTACAACCCCGTATTCGATGAGTGGGTCCCCCCCTTTTTGATTGGTACTTGGTGGGATCTTCACAGGCAAGAGGGCTCAAGACACCGAGCCGGACCCTTTCTACCCTTGGCATTGAGAGTAGCTTGCGCTCTCGACGCCTTCCGCCCTTGGCGTTGAGTGAAGCTTACGCTCTCAAAGCCTTCAATTCCTTGGCATTGAGTGAAGCTTACGCTCTCGATGCCATCTGTCCTTGGCATTGAGTGAAGCTTGCGCTCTCGACGCCTTCCGCCCTTGGCGTTGAGTGAAGCTTCTGCTCTCAAAGCCTTTAGTTCCTTAACATTGAGAGAAGCTTGCGCTCACGACCCCTTCCGTCCTTTGCGTTGAGTGAAGATTACGCTATCGACACCTTCCGTCCTTGGCGTTGAGTGAAGCTTGCGCTCTTGACGCCTTTTGCCCTTGGCATTGAGTGAAGCTTGCACAATAAATGCCTTCAGTTCCTTGGCTTTGATTGAAGCTTACACTCTCGATGCATTTCGCCCTTGGCGTTGAGTGAATCTTGTGCTGTAGACACCTTCTGATCTTGGCTCAGGAAATTTTCAAGACCCTTCCCGAATAGCCTTCGCCTAGGGGGCAAAAGGGGTCTTGCCCAGGGAAGGTCAGGGCGGCAAGAGGCACGAATGGTCTCGCCTGTGTTAAGCTAGTAATATTCTAGTATCGCTAGTGTTCTTTAGATCTCACATTCGCCATGGGGGGATATCGCGGAGGAAAGTGCCTAACTGCTCCAGCACTTGCCCCTTTAAGCGAGTGGTCCCCCTATGGACCACTCGCCCAGTGGGAACTATAGGTAAAATTACTTGGATGCCCTTGTAGGGTTGCATATAACCTTCCAGAACAGCGGGTTCTGGCTATTGGCAGACCACTTTTGGCTGCATATAACCATTAAGACCATCAGAGTTATGCTATTTACAAGTTAGGTTTCTAAAAACTATAAATAGGCCCAAGGGGGTATCTCAGAAGGCAAGCTTTCTAGTTCTCTTACTCTCTTTTCTTATAGCGCTTTCTGAGGTTCCCTTAGTGCAGCACATGGTAAGGAGGGGATACGCTCTAAGATCTTCCGGGTGTGTGGTGGGACCTCCGTGCTGGAGCCTCAGTTAGTTCTGAGCATTCAGTCTTCGGTCTGTCAAGTTTTATAGGCAAAGTAAGTGTGTGATAACCCCTTCCCTAAGGGTTCAGACTTCACAAGAAGCCAGTTTCCGGTTTCAACATTTTAGTGCGGTGAGTGTGGAGAGTGATCAACACTGAAAACCTTAGTGATCCCAATGACTGGAGGCGAAGGGCAAGGTTCTGACAAGGCTGACTCGCCACCCCCTCCTCCTCTCTCCAGCCGCGGTATGTTTTAGGACTTCCGGCAAGAGATGTTGATGCTCATAATCTTCTCTCTCCCCACTCGCAAAGAGTGCTCAACACCCCTGGTTCTAGTGGCCGCAGTCCTAGCCCTAGGAGAGAACACTCCTATTCGGTGACCTGGGAAGGAAGCGGCGGCAAAAGGTAGTGGACGAGATCTCAATGGGCGAGATCACGCAGGGCGAGTCCTATTCCCTGGCTTGGAGTATGCAGAAAGGCCCGACGAGATGGAAGCACGAGACCGCCAGACTAACCCGGCGAGTGGCGGGAGCCCTTTCAGCGAGCTGGCCTCGCTTGCCCAGTTCTAGAGGGGTTCCGCAAGATAGAGATGTCCTACAACACCAGGATTCATGACCCGGTCCAACTCATCTAATGGTTTAAGGATGTGGTTTCTATCAAGCAGATGTCAGATGCCTTCAAATGCAAACTCTTTATCATCACCCTCAAGGAGAAGGCAATGGATTTGTTCCATCAGCTGTCGTCCAGCTCCATCTACTATTTCGAGGACCTATGCCATGGATTCTTGCTGAGTTTCACCACTACCAAGAAGAGGAAGAGTGTGCCAGAGTCCCTATTTCTCATTAAATAGGGAGTGAATGAAACTCTGGGGAGCTATGTGGACCGGTTCCAAGAGGAAGCCCTTTAGGTGCTGGAGATGATGGGGCACACCCTCATGGTGGATTCACCCTGGGGATTCAGTAAGGGTTCTTTAGGATAGAGCTGAAGAGGGTGCCTCCAGTCTCCTTTGAGTAGATGATGGAGAGGGATGCACGGGAAGTCGAGGGGGAGGCGTCGAACCCCGAGTTTGCGAGTAAGTTATTGCGGTGGGTCATGGAGGAGGAGCTAAGAGGTGGCAAGGGCCAAGAGGTGAAGAGGCCCGAGCCCAAGCAAAGGGAGCAGCAGTAGTAGAAACAGCAGCCGAGGTGGGGCCACCAGGAGCCAAATAATTGGCTAGGCTGGAGGCAGCCAGAGCGGAAAGACCAAGGGCCGAGGAGAGGTTTCCACAGAGGAGACCACCTCCAGGGGGAAGGGTAAGTTCAACCCTCCAGGTTGGAGGAAGGGCCAGAGGCCTCCTCTCCTCGATTAACATCAGGCTATGCTGATAGCCTTGGGGAGGAGGAGGAGAGCCCTGTAGAGGAGGAGGTAAGGAGGAAGGGTGGAGCTGCCCTATTATGACTTCCATCAGGAGGAGTGCCATGCCACGACCACATGCCCGGAGCTCCTCGAGATGAGGGTAAATAGGGAGCAACAACAATAAACTCAATAAGAAGTGCAGATTGAGGAAGTCCTGCCCAGGGCATAGGAGGATAGGTGTGAGGACCTGGCCAATGTCGGGGGCTGCGAAGGGATCAAAGTGATCCATGGGGGGGGGAGTTGAGGCTGCTCGTAAGGCGAGCCTCCATGCCATTTATCGCCCGAGCATCGCTTCGACATCCCGAACCCTACCTCCGGATGATAAGATCACCTTTTTAAGGAAGGATATGTCGTATCATTAGGATCCGTTTTGTGATGTGCTGGTCATCCAGGCCGCAATAGAAAATTTTACCGTCTCTCGGATCCTCATTGATAAAGGGAGCTCGATCAATATCGTTAACAAGAAGGCATTCAACGCGATGAAGGTGGAGGTCAGGCGGGTGTTAGCCTCGGATGGGCCTCTCTTCGGATTTTCCAGAGATAGGAAGGAGGTAGAATGAGGAGTGGGACTCCATGTTACCTTAGGGGGTGTTGGGTACATTGGAAAATGTGTACCTGATTTGAAGAAGCCCAACCTAGCTAAATGATATACATCAAGGTGTATTTGATGTTGTTTTAAGTTGACATGTGCAGGTGAAGAATTGATAAAGTATGCAGAAAAATTCTAAGTCCAAGTGTCGACACAGAGGAAGCAGTGTCGACACATAGAAGAAAATAGTCGACACAACACTGGGAAGCAATGTCGACACATAGCAGTTAGTCTACAACTACACTGGGAAAAAGTGTCGACACAGAAGAAGTAAGTCGACACATCACTGGGAATTTGTGTCGACACAGAAGAAAAGAGTCGACACAACTCTGGGAATTTGTGTCGACACAGAAGAAAAGCGTCGACCTCAACATTGGGAGAATGTGTCGACACAGAAGAGTATAGTCGATCTCAAGATTGTCGACATCAGCTGAATGTGTCGACACAGAAGAAAATAGTCGACCTCAAGTTTGTCGACACCAGCAGAATGTGTCGACACATTGTGATTAAGTCGACACATTAAAGCAGATTTAAGAAATGAATGTGTCGACACCTGAAGGCTAAGTCGACACTTACTAAGTTATAATTCTACAACAACTGTGTCGACACACAGGACTTGTGTCGACACACTGAAGAGTCAAGACCAAGTTATTTTCAGAAGAAGCTGTGTCGACTCAAAGGCAACTTAGTCGACATCACTGAAGACTGTGTCGACACCAAAGTCAATTGTGTCGACACAGATAGACAGATGGTCTCGACACTTTCTGACAGACTGTTTCAACAACTTGTGGTTCAAGACTAAGGCACAGGCCTTATTTGAAGACTTGACAGCTGTGGGTTACCACCGGTTAACTGAAGCTGTCAGACTTGTCAGAAAACGGTTAGAAACCGGATCAGCCGGTTACCATGAAGAATGTCTATAAATAGAAAGATTCAGAAGGAGAACAATAACCACAACAGATAGTCCTTTTGAATAACTTTGAATCAAAAAGGAAGAGAAGGATCACAATCCAATTCATTTCATGAAAGTGCTAGTCACTTAAGAAGATCTTCTCCGGGAGATCTAAGAAGACTATCTAAGGATAGATCTAAGAAGAGTTCTAATCAGAATTCAGAAGAATCTTTCAAAGTGCTGGATAGAGAGAGATCAAGCCAGAATTAGAAGAAGAAGAAAGAAACCACCAGTGGATTCTCAAGAAGCTGTTTGGAATCAACTCAGCTAAGTTCATTTTCAAGAAGCTTTGAAGAAGGCTCAGATACAGTTGATTGCATCAGCTGATCAAGAATTGTCTTGGCCTTTTCTCTCTCAACTTTGGCAAGACAGTTTAATAATCTTTTCTATATTTCTGTAGGATCTGTTTACACAGATCTGAGTTGTAAGCCTATGTTATAAAGGCTGAGTGTAGGAGTGTTGAACTCTGAGTGGTAGGGCTGTTTGCCTGAGTGTAGGAGAAGGATATTCTCTGAGTTGTAGGCCTTGGGGCAAGGCTGAGGTAGGGCAGTTGTGCCTGAGTTGTAGGAACCAGTTGGGTTCTGAGTTGTAGGATCTGTTGATCTGAGATAAGTGGAAGTTTGGCCGAATCTAGCATACTGCTAGATAGGTGAAGGGGGAAAGTGGATGTACCCAGACCTTGGGGAACCACTATAAAACATTGTGCAATCTGTGATGTTTTATTTTCTGTGATTGCTGTGCCAATTGTGTTAGCTATTGAATTGAATTCTGCCTAGAAGTTTTTATAAGAAAAGCAGAACCTATTCACCCCCCCCTCTAGGTGTTTAGGCTGCCTTGAAAGTTAAACTATCAAGTGGTATCAGAGGGAGGTTCCTCAAAAAGGACTTAACAGTCTGAGGTAGATCTGAAAGGCAGATTCAAGAATCTAGAAGATGGGTTCTGGAGAGAATCATAAGGAGCTGGGGTCTATGAAATTACCCATATGCAAGAAGGAAATCTTTGGGATCTGGAAAGAAAGAGTCAGATTGTTTATGGAGGCATCTGACCCAAGGATTTACATCACAGTACAGGAAGGCCCCTTCATTCCAATGAAGATATCTGTTCTTGATGCAAATATCCAAATACCAAAGACTTATTCAGAAATGACCAAGGATGAAATCATCTTGGCAACCATGGACAAAAGGGCACAGAATATCATTGTTAGTGCCATAGATGATTCAACATTTCAAAATCTGATTCACTGCAAGACCTCCAAGGAGATGTGGGACACATTGATTGTCTACATGGAGGGATCTGAAGAAGTAAGGCTTGACAGAAAGTCTATGCTAAATCAGGAGTATGAAAGCTTTAGACAAGGAAAATCTGATAGCATAACTGAGTGCTATAAGAAATTCTATAGAATTGTGAATGAGCTAATCTCCTATGGAAGAGTCTTCAGTACCTATGAACTGAATGACAAATTCTTAAGATCCTTATCAAAGGACTGGGATACAAAGATCTGTGCCATAAGAGAAGTGGCTAAATTGGCAGAGATATCTCCTCCAACCCTGTTTGGAAAGTTGCTATCCTATGAAATGCAACTTATGGTAAGGAAGGAGGAGGAAAGAAACTCAAGAGGAGAGCATAGAGAAAAGACTGTGGCATTTAATGCTGAATCCACTAGAATGAGTAGGAGGAAATCACCATCTCCTCCTAAAGGAGTTGAAGAAGATAGTTCTGAAAATTCAAATAAGGGTTCAGAAAGCTGTGATTCAGATGCAGACTTTGCTGCATTCACAAGGCAATTCCAAAGGTTCTTGAAAAAGAAGCAATGGAAGTCTAGGCCTTCCACATCACAGCAAGTTGATGACTATTATCAGAAGAGAAGGTCATCATGGAAAGAGAAAAGCAGATCAAAGCCCAGAAAAGCCACTACTTCAAAGATTGTCTGCTATTGTTGCAATAGGCCTGGACATGTAGTGGCTGATTGTCCTGACAAAAGGAAGGAATCTTCAGAAAAGAAGAAGACTTATCAGAAAGGCAAGAAGGAGAAATCCTTTGTAGCAAAGAAAGATAAAAGTCTGTCAGAGCAGTCAACTTCAGAATCAGGATCTGAAGCTGAAGCATATATTGGACTATATGCTGCATCTGAGGAAGAGGAGTTTATGCAGTTGCTAGACTCCATCAATGAACATCAATGCATGGGTTTGATGACAAGATCAGAAGAGGACATATGCCAGAATCAGTCTGGTCCTAATGAGGTAAACTGTCCTTCCTGTACATCTGTTTGTAATACAAGTGAAGAATCAGCTACATCTGCATCAAGTGATGAAGATGCATCTGGATCTGAAGGAGATGTCTATCAATTGAAAGACAAGAATGGGGACTTGTTGCAGGCCCTTAAGAAAAGAAAGAATCTGGTTAAAACACAGGCTCAGGAAATTGCTGAACTAAGGGTAGCAACAACTGAGTTAGAAAAAGTCCTTGATCAAAAATTAAATGAAATTGCCAAGCTGAAGAATATAACTATTATTCAGATGGGCACAATTAATTATACTAATGATCAAGTAAAGAGTCTGGAGGCCAGACTTAGAATTGAAAGGGATTTAGTGGCTAGTTACTCTAGGCCAAAATCTGTCTTACCCTTGATAGATGAATTTGTCACTCAGAAGGGTAAGGCTGGATTAGGATTTAAAGGTAACTCCAGGGCTGGAAGATTCAAGAGGAAAGGCAAAGCCCCTATTCAGCCACTAAACCTTTCAGTCCCCATAAAGTTTAGTAAGGAGAAAGTGCCTTCTAACATATATGATCATGAAGACATTCAAGATCATATTAAGACAAATGTTCTGAAGAACAAGGGTGTTAAGGCAAGCAGGCTTACCTATGGTCATAAACCCAATGGTTTTAAGAAATCAGTAGGTGAAGTTGCAACAGCACCAGCAATGAACAGAAATTCTTCTGACAAGGATGTATCTAGATCTAGATACAATAAGTTTGAATATTGGTGCTGTGGCAAGAGGGGTCATTTTGCATTGGATTGCTGGTATAACACAAGTGTTATAAAGAATAAGAGTCTACCTGTTAGAAGAGGTTATGATAACTTTATTAATGCTAACCTGAACCAAGGACCCAAGACTTACTTGGGTTCTAAGGGTAAGTAATTCTGTATTGCAGGTGAATCCAAGTAACCATGCCCCTATATGGTACTTGGATAGTGGTTGTTCCAGGCACATGACTGGAACAAAGGGGCTGCTGAAGGAGTATTCATCTGTCAAAGATGGACATAAAGTGATCTTTGGTGGATCTGAAAAGGGAGTCATCAAAGGGTTTGGTAACATTTCTTCTAACCTAATTACTATCACCCAAGTGGCCTATGTAAAAGGTTTGAAACATAATCTAATAAGCATAAGCCAGCTGAGTGATCTAGGATATGACATTTCATTTGGTAAGGATGGATGTCATATCAAAAGGTCAAGTGATCAAGAGATCATTTTGACTGGGTATAGGAAGAGAAATGTATATTGCCTTAATTTTGAATGTGAAAATAAGGCTTCCCCCATTTGTCTTGTAGCTGATGACAATGCTTCCCATTTTGTTAAGTGGCACAAGAGATTGGCTCATCTAAACTACAAGACAATTGGCCAACTCATTAGTAAAGAACTAGTAAGGAATGGGCCTCAAGTTAAGTGTATAAAGGAAGGGGTATGCTCAGCTTGTCAAAAGGGCAAGCAGACAAAATCCTCATTTCAAAGCCTTGAAAACAAGGACTCTGTGAGGTGCTTATACCTCTTGCATATGGATCTTTTTGGTCCTATGCCAGTTCATAGTCTAGGTAGGAAGGTCTACACTTTTGTGGTTATAGATGACTATTCTAGATTTACATGGGTGTTCTTTCTAAGACAAAAATCTGAAACCCCAAGTGTACTACTTAATTTTGTAAAGCAAATTCAGAATGAACTGAATAGTACAGTGGTCAAAATCAGAAGTGACCATGGTACTGAGTTTCATTCTGAAAGCATAACAAACTTGTGTAAAGACTTTGGGATTTTCCAAGAGTTCTCACCAAGAATACCTCAGCAAAATGGAATTGCTGAAAGAAAGAATAGAACATTAATTGAAGCTGGTAGAACTCTATTGAGTGACACCTCTCTCCCAGAATATTTTTGGGCTGAGGCAGTTAACACTGCTTGTCATGTCATCAATAGGGCTTCTATCACCAAAAGCCACAGAAAGACTCCCTATGAGATTGTGAAACGCAGAAAACCAAATCTATCCTATTTTAGGATCTTTGGTTGCAAGTGCTATATACTTAACAATGGCAAGTCATATTTGACTAAGTTTACTGCCAAATCCCAGGATGGGATATTTGTTGGGTACAACACAAATAGTAAGGCCTATAGAGTCTTTAACTTAACTACTCAAGTTGTTGAAGAATCTGTGCATGTTGTATTTGATGAAACAAGATTAATCAATAGTGAGTTGTCTTGTAGATCAAATGACTCAACAGGTATAAGCAAGAAGATGGACAAGCTCTCCATTGCTGAAGCTTCAAAGGAAGATGGAGCATTGGAAAATGAAGGCTGCTGTCCAGGGGGAGTACAAGAGATAATGGAAGCTGATGAAAACCAGGAGGCTCAGCAGAATGAAGAAGCTGGAGATGCTCAACCTGAAGGGAATCTTCCTCCAGCTATAAGATATCTGAGAGATCATCCAACTGATCAGATAATTGGTGATCCAAGACAAGGAGTGCAAACTAGAAGCAGAAATCAAAGCACAGTTTTGCATTCAAGTTTCTTGTCCCAGATGGAACCTAAGAAGTTTGAAAAAGCTATCCAAGACCAGCACTGGATTGATGCTATGCAAGAGGAGCTAAATCAATTCAGAAGATGCAAAGTCTGGGAGCTTGTTCCTAAACCAAGAGGCCACAATATAATTGGCACTAAGTGGATCTATAGGAACAAGCTAGATGAGAGTGGGATAATAGTGAAGAATAAAGCAAGGTTAGTTGCAAAAGGATACAGGCAGGAAGAAGGAATTGACTTTGATCAAACCTTTGCTCCAGTAGCAAGGCTGGAGGCAATCAGAATGTTCCTTGCCTATGCAGCCTACCAAGTCTTCAAAGTATACCAGATGGATGTTAAGTCAGCATTTCTGAATGGTGATCTTAAAGAAGAAGTATATGTAGAGTAGCCATCAGGTTTTATAGATTCTCTTAAACCTGATTATGTGTATAAGCTTAGGAAAGCTTTGTATGGGTTAAAACAAGCTCCAAGGGCTTGGTATGAAACCCTATCTACCTTCCTCATTGAGAATAAATTCTCAAGAGGAAAGATAGACAAAACTCTATTCCTTAGGGAATCCAAAGGAAATATCATCTTAGTCCAGATCTATGTTGATGACATAATCTTTGGATCTACTGAAAACAACCTTTGTAAAAAGTTTGCCAAACTTATGCAAGGGAAGTTTGAGATGAGCAGTATGGGTGAACTTAAGTTCTTCTTGGGACTCCAAGTAAGACAGACTGATGATGGATTGTCCATATCCCAGTCTAAGTTCACCAAAGAATTAATTAAGAAATATGGTATGGAGTCATCCTCCACCATGAGAACTCCTATGGGAACTAGTATGCCTATATGCAAAGATGAGACAGGTAAACCTGTTGATGAATCATTGTATAGAGGAATAGTTGGGTCTCTACTATATCTCACTGCTAGTAGACCTGACATTATGTATGCAACATGTGTCTGTGCTAGGTACCAAGCCTGCCCTAAAGAATATCATTATACTGCAGTCAAAAGGATTTTGAGATATCTAAAGGGCACTCCTACTCTAGGTCTTTGGTACCCTAGGAATAGAGATTTTCTACTAACAGGCTATTCAGATGCAGATTTTGCAGGATGTAGAGAGGATAGAAAGAGTACTACAGGTACTTGTCAATTCCTGGGAGGAAGACTAATATCTTGGAGTAGTAAGAAGCAGACCAGTGTGGCAATTTCCACAGCTGAGTCAGAGTATGTTGCTGCTGGAAGCTGCTGTGCACAGCTATTGTGGATACAGCATCAGCTTAAGGATTATGGTATTCAGGTAAGTAGAACACCCCTTTTATGTGATTCAAAGAGTGCTATTTCTATTGCTAATAATCCAGTTTCTCATAGTAGAACTAAGCATATAGAAATCAAATACCATTTTCTTATGTAGAAAGAGGAGACATCTCATTGGAATTTGTAAAAACAGATTATCAAATAGCAAATGTATTTACTAAGCCTTTAGATGAAACCAAATTCAATAAATTCAAAATTGAATTAGGTATGTTAACCATTGATTAATGTATTAACAAAATCATTAACAATGCTATTGAAGTGGTATATAAGTAAGTAAAAGTAATAACAACATAATCAAGTGTTAAAAAGGACACATTGAAGTTACAGAAATTGGCTAAGTAAGAATGTGTCGACACATTCAGTAATAATGTGTCGACACAGAGAAATTATGTCGACAAGTCAGAAATATTGTGTCGACACAGAGAATATGTGTCGACACTTAAGAGTTATATTGTCGACTTAACCAGAAATGTAATGTCGACTCAACCAGGAAAATGGTGTCGACACTTACAGAATATGTGTAGACACTTATCCTTAGAGTCGACACAGAATTTCTGTTTATCTAAGGTGTCGACATAACCACAAATTGGTGTCGACACATAGTAGGCTGAAGTAATGTCGAGACAATAGAAGTTTGTGTCGACACATTCCGTCTGTGTCGACACATTTTGACTGTTTTTGGCGCCTTTTGAACTTCTTTCAACTGAGGCTATAAATAGGTCAAAAACTCATTCTGTCGACACGCTTCCAAGGTTTTCGAGACTAAAACCCTGTGTCGACAGTCTATCTTTCTCTCTTCTCTTAAGCTTTCTCGACGAACCGATGGCGCCAAGGATTGAAGACAACATAAATGAAGGGTATGAGTTGGTGCGCCAGGCCTTTGCAGAGGCGCCGCCAGATGTTCAAGGAGTTATCACCCTCCTCTCTGAGTCAGGGTTAGAATTTCTCATCTCAGAACCTACTAAAATCTGGAAGAAGGAGGTGCACGAGTTCTTTATCTCTGCATCAGTCCACTCTACTGGCCTCAAGATTAAGTCCACTATTCAAGGGACTAAAGTGAAGATTAATCAAAGAAGTTTAAGGAAGATCTTTCAATTGCAAGTAGTTGAGAATGAAGAGGAAGTTCCTATATCTAAGACAAGGGAAGCCCTTCAATGGTGTGGACTGGACTCAGGATTGAAGATTGGAGCTGCATTCAACAGGAAGGGTATGAATCAGCAAGGGAAGTTCTTGTCAGAAGTAGTTGGGAAAGTAATCCTCTGCAAGACAGGTGGACATGATAGGATTTCTGCCTATATGTTCAGCCTGATGACCAGGATTGTTTTTACTATTCCTACTGATTGGTCAGGAGTGATCTTTGACAAGATCAAAGAAGGAATCAAGAAGCCTAACATGGCTAGGATCATGAGCCTGTACTTCACTGGAGTGATTCCTGAAGTGATGTAGCAACTGCAAGGGAGTAAGATTAATCATATGAGAAGAATGGATATGAGACTGTTCTCTAGGTGGGATAGGGTGTTGTCCAAGGATGTGCCTGAAGAGAGCAGGCCAGACACCCCTGTGAAATCCCCTACACAAAATCAAGAATCTGAACAATTACAAGAAGACCCATTGAGGACACAGGTTGAAAAACAGCTTGACTCAACTATAGTTCAGGAAGTGTCAACACCTGCACAGATGCAGGGGGAGCCAATTTCCACTCCTGCTCCAAAGGTATCTACTCCTGCTCAGGTATAGGGGGAGCTAATGTATTTTACTATAAAAGACATTGCTCATATTCTTATTACTGCACAGGTTCAGGGGGAGCTAGTGTCCACTCCTACTCCAGATACTACAAATACTGAAGTGCAAGTACAAGAGGAAGCACAGTTAAACTTGTCTCAAGTTTTAACTGCTGCAGAAGTTACAGCTCAACTGGAATTTACTATGGAGGAGTTATTCCCTGATATTGATACTACTGCTAATAAAGTAGGAGGTGGACCAGATATTGAGAAGTCCATAGGTATGGACATTGATCAGGAAGCTGAAGTTGAGCCACAGGTTGAGGGTGAGCCAGTGGATGTTGAAACTGAGCAACAGGCCCCTGGAACAGATACAATTCATCATCCTCAAGAAAGAATTCATGTAGATACTTCATTTGAAACAGAAACTGAAGATGCCAGGGTGGCAAAGAAAAGAAAACTTGTTGTATTTAAGAGAAGAAGCAAGCATTATAAGCAGGCTTTACAGACCACACCTCTACAAGTATCTCCAGCCTTTGATTACAACAAATTTATGATAGATCTACAAGTAAAATTGGATGAACAAAGGATAGCTATGGAAAAGTATGTTGATGAAAATAGCAAGTCACTTCAGTTTGACTTAGCTCAGGATATAAAATCCATCCAGTTTCAGGTCAACATGCATAAAAAGGAAATGACAGATTGCTTCCACAAGGGTGGCAATGCTGTGGTTTATCTAGCTAAACAACAGGAGGCTATTACTACAAAGGTGGATGACATTGTATTGAAGCAAAGCTATGTTTTGGAAAACCAGCTAAGAATGAATGATAATTTAACTGAATCTCATAATGAGATCATTGAGGAAGTAAAGAAGATTGGTCCAGGTCTGCCTGCAGATAGAGCCAAAGAAAGGGACGAATTTGATAAGAATTTTCAAGCTGCCATTGCTTCTGTTAAGACAGCCATCTCAACCTCTCAAAAAGAAATATCTGAAAAGCTTAACAAGTTAAAACCATTTTTTAGAGAAGGTGTGAATTATTTGGATGGCCAAATCAGATTTCAAAAGGAAGATCTAAGAGATCATGTATCTAGAGAAGCCATAAAGGGGGAGAGGATGCTAATTCATGCAGGCTCAGAGCACTCCAAATGGGTGACCAATAGTATCCGAGCCACTTTGGGATATCCCCCATTGTGTGATGATGCTATGGTGGCTGAATCAAGAATACAATCAAATCTACTTGAAGGCAATCAACCTGAGGTTGCCCAAGTCATTTACCCCCCTCCAGATTTTGACATGATTGATCAGAAAGTTCAAGGAATGTATAGTCCTCCAAAGGAGCTTACTAATATTGTCTTTGGAAAGGTTGATAAGCCTGAGGCTACTCTGAAAGAACAGCAAGATGCTCTATTAGCAAAGAAGAAATTCAGAGAGCAGGCTGTACTTAAGCCAGATTATGAGCAGTGGAGTCCTACTTCAAGGAACATAATACTCACTGCATGGAAAGCTGTACAAGATAAAGTTCATGAGAGAGGCAAGTGGTACAATGAAATAGAATGGCAGAAGTATGAGGCAAGACAAGAAGCAATAGTATAATTCAGAAGGAAAGCTAAGCTGGGAAGACTGCCATCAGATGCTAAGGAGCCAAGCAAATACTTCCCAAAGCCTTTTCATTATTTTGAAAGGCAAAGGATCAAGGAAGAAGCTCAGAAGAAAGCTGATCTTAAAGGAAAGAAGATAGCTGAAGAATCAGAAGCTCCTGTGACAGTTACAATTCAATCTGGCAAAGGGATTATAATTAGAGAGCCTGATCAATCCTGATTATGTTTTAAGTTCTTTTATAGTGTTTTGTAATGTTGTGATGTAATCATTAAATGTAAAACATTGTAATCAAACATTACCCAGTTATAAACAAAATGTTGTTTGGCATATTATAATGTGCATTCTGTGATGAATTGTTTTTATGTTTTGTTTATATTAAAGTATTCCTGTTATGTCATTAATCATCATTTAGTACTGTTTATAAATGGTGTATATCATTGCCTATAGGGGTTATGACTTCTCCAAATAGGGGGAGATTGTTGGGTACATTGGAAAATGTGTACCTGATTTGAAGAAGCCCAACCTAGCTAAATGATATACATCAAGGTGTATTTGATGTTGTTTTAAGTTGACATGTGCAGGTGAAGAATTGATAAAGTATGCAGAAAAATTCTAAGTCCAAGTGTCGACACAGAGGAAGCAGTGTCGACACATAGAAGAAAATAGTCGACACAACACTGGGAAGCAGTGTCGACACATAGCAGTTAGTCTACAACTACACTGGGAAAAAGTGTCGACACAGAAGAAGTAAGTCGACACATCACTGGGAATTTGTGTCGACACAGAAGAAAAGAGTCGACACAACTCTCGGAATTTGTGTCGACATAGAAGAAAAGCGTCGACCTCAACATTGGGAGAATGTGTCGACACAGAAGAGTATAGTCGATCTCAAGATTGTCGACATCAGCTGAATGTGTTGACACAGAAGAAAATAGTCGACCTCAAGTTTGTCGACACCAGCAGAATGTGTCGACACATTGTGATTAAGTCGACACATTAAAGCAGATTTAAGAAATGAATGTGTCGACACCTGAAGGCTAAGTCGACACTTACTAAGTTATGATTCTACAACAACTGTGTCGACACACAGGACTTGTGTCGACACACTGAAGAGTCAAGACCAAGTTATTTTCAGAAGAAGCTGTGTTGACTCAAAGGCAACTTAGTCGACATCACTGAAGACTGTGTCGACACCAAAGTCAATTGTGTCGACACAGATAGACAGATGGTCTCGACACTTTCTGACAGACTGTTTCAAAAACTTGTGGTTCCAGACTAAGGCACAGGACTTGTTTGAAGACTTGACAGCTGTGGGTTACCACCGGTTAACTGAAGCTGTCAGACTTGTCAGAAAACGGTTAGAAACCGGATCAGCCGGTTACCATGAAGAATGTCTATAAATAGACAGATTCAGAAGGAGAACAATAACCACAACAGATAGTCCTTTTGAATAACTTTGAATCAAAAAGGAAGAGAAGGATCACAATCCAATTCATTTCAAGAAAGTGCTAGTCACTTAAGAAGATCTTCTCCGGGAGATCTAAGGATAGATCTAAGAAGAGTTCTAATCAGAATTCAGAAGAATCTTTCAAAGTGCTGGATAGAGAGAGATCAAGCCAGAATTAGAAGAAGAAGAAAGAAACCACCAGTGGATTCTCAAGAAGCTGTTTGGAATCAACTCAGCTAAGTTCATTTTCAAGAAGCTTTGAAGAAGGCTCAGATACAGTTGATTGCATCAGCTGATCAAGAATTGTCTTGGCCTTTTCTCTCTCAACTTTGGCAAGACAGTTTAATAATCTTTTCTATATTTCTGTAGGATCTGTTTACACAGATCTGAGTTGTAATCCTATGTTATAAAGGTTGAGTGTAGGAGTGTTGAACTCTGAGTGGTAGGGCTGTTTGCCTGAGTGTAGGAGAAGGATATTCTCTGAGTTGTAGGCCTTGGGGCAAGGCTGAGGTAGGGCAGTTGTGCCTGAGTTGTAGGAACCAGTTGGGTTCTGAGTTGTAGGATCTGTTGATCTGAGATAAGTGGAAGTTTGGCCGAATCTAGCATACTGCTAGATAGGTGAAGGGGGAAAGTGGATGTACCCAGACCTTGGGGAACCACTATAAAACATTGTGCAATCTGTGATGTTTTATTTTCTGTGATTGCTGTGCCAATTGTGTTAGCTATTGAATTGAATTCTGCCTAGAAGTTTTTATAAGAAAAGCAGAACCTATTCACCCCCCCCCCCCTCTAGGTGTTTAGGCTGCCTTGAAAGTTAAACTATCAGGGGGGTAGTCCCAAAACTGCAGGTTCGTCATTATGGATGCTCCTAGTAGTAACAACGTCATATTCAGACGGACCCTCATCAGTGCCTTCCGTTGTGTGCCCTCCTCGTTCCACTAGTGCCTCAAGTTCAACGCTGAGGGCATCCATCTCTAGGTCCGCGGAGACCCAAAGGTGGCGAGGGAATGCTCTGTCATGGCAGTCAACACTATCTCCTTGCAAGATGGAGCCAAGGAGATGGAGAGGATGATGGAGGAAGAGTCCAGGAAGGAGGCTGGAGAGGGAGCTGAGGGGATGGAGCTAGAGGAGTAAGAGATCTGCGCCCAGGTGGAGGAGTGTAGGGGAGGCATTCCTTGGGGAAGGAGTGCTTTTGGAGAGCCCATAGGGAACAAAGATTGAACAAACAGTTGTCCTCCATTTTCCCATCACCAACAATCAAGAGGAGTATGAGGCAGTGATAGTGGGACTTCGTCTAGCAAGGGAGTTAGGGGTGGATAAGGTGGAAGTACTCATGGATTCCATGGTGGTGACCTCTCAGATCAACAGGGAGTTTGAGGCCTGGGAGCCTTCTATCCAATTGTACTTAGCCAAAGTAAAGGGAGTTATCAGCATGTTCCAGAAATTTTCCATCAAACCTGTGTCGCGGGGGGAGAATGATCAGGTAGATCAATTGTCCAAGAACGGACCTCGAGTGGGAGGTACCATAACTGACTTGTTCTGCCCTTCCATCGAAGAGGCAGAGCTAATGAAGGTTGATTAGCGCCCTTCGTGGATGGAACTCTTCGCCGCCTTCCTATCCACGGGGGAGTTCCTGGAAGGTATGTATAAAAAATGATTCAAGCACAAGTCATCATACTACCTCATGCGCGAGTGGAAGTTGTATCGCAAGACCCTCTCAGGGCTCTTAGCACATTGTGTGGCCAAGGAGGAGGTCCAGAGGATCTTGGAAGAAGTTCCTACCGGGGGAATGTGGGAGTCACTCGGGAAGCCGAACCTTGGAATGGAGGATAATGAGACAAGGGTACTTTTGGCCGATGCTAGGTCGGGATGCCGCCGAGTTTGCCAAGAAGTGCCAGAAGTACAAGTTGTTCAACCCGCTCCAACTGCTGCCAGCTCAAAGGATAGGGAGCATCATAGCGCCCTGACCCTTCGCCATTTAGGGAATGGACCAAGTAGGACCCTTCCCTCAGGCTAGTGGGCAGAGGAGATTCTTGTTGGTGATGATCAACTATTTTTCTAAGTAGTTGGAGGTGAAGGCGCTAGCGAAGGTGAACTACTAGGTAATCTGAAACTTCGTATGGGGGAGATCATTTGCAGACATGGGTTTCCCCAGGCCATTGTCACGGAAAATGGGCCTCAGTTTGCCAGCGCGGAGTTAATCTGTTTTTATGGACCGCTTGGGATTGATCTCAGGTTTGCCTCGGTCCACCACCCCAGGAGCAACTGGTAGGTGGAGGTGGAGAATAAGACTATTGTGAACTTGTTGAAGAAGAAGGTGGAGAAATTGAAGGGGAGCTAGGTGGAGCAGCTCCCCTCAGTCCTGCGGGCCCTTAAAACTACCCCCAATACGACCACAATGGAGACCCAATTCAAGCTCTCCCATGGTTGTGAGGCTGTGCTCCCAATAGAATTCGAGGTCCGGACACTGCGAGTGGTGGTAGTAGAGGAAGGAAGGGAAGAATGGATGGTAGAGAATGAGGATGAGCTGCGACTCTCCCTGGACATGATGGAGGAGCTCTGGGATGTGGTCGCCGTCAGAAAAGAAGAAATCAAGTGGTGATGGCTAGGTACTTTGACAAGCATGTGAGAATAAAACAATTCGCAGAAGGGTACTTGGTCCTAAAAAAGTAGATGATGCGGGTAGATCAGCTGCCATGGGGAAGCTCAACCCAAACTGGGAAGGTCCATACATTATAAAAGAAGCGTTGAGGTCAGGAGGGTATCGCCTCCAGAAAGAGGAGGGCGAGACCCTAAGTCACACCTAGAGCGGTGATAACTTGAAGAATTTCTACCCTTGAGCTATGTAAATGACATCCTTTTTCTAATAATACTTCCTGATATTCCAATTATCTTCTACCATGATTAATACGAACGGATGAAGAGTTCACTTAGTAGACCCCGAGCAGATCCCACTACCAGGCTCTCACCTAGCTAGCAGGGCTGTATATCACTCGAGAGAGTCTACTCGGACCCCGAGTAGATCTCGCTGTCAGCCTCTCACCTAGCTGGCAGGACTGGATGTCACTCGAGAGAGTCTACCCGGACCCCGAGTAGATCCCGCTACCAGGCTCTCACCTAGCTGGCAGTGCTAGATGACACTCGAGAGTGTCTACCCAGACCCTGGGCAGATCCCAATGCCAGGATCTCACCTAGCTAGCAGGGTTGGATGTCACTCGAGAGAGTCTACCTGGACCCCGAGCAGATCCCTCTACTCATCTCTCACCTAGCAGGCAGGGCTAGATGTCACTCGAGAGAGTCTACCCGGAACCTGAGCAGATACCGCTGTCAGGCTCTCACGTAGCTGGTAGGGATGGATGTCACTCGAGAGAGTCTACCCCTTCCCCGAGCAGATCTCGCTGGCAGGCTATAACATCCCATTACAACTAGACCCCCTAGGAGTGGTTTTGTCATGACTAAGTCATAACAAAATCCTAGAAAACCAAAAAGAGGCCAAGTTGACTCATGTCTGCGGAGCGTCGAGTGAGTCGACAAGACTCGGCGAGTAGATCAGTTATCTACGTAAACAGGTTTTTGGGCTCGAGCGTTGAGTGCGTGGAGTGCACTCAACACCATGGGCTGATTGGCATTGAGTGTGTCGAGTGCACTCAACGCCATAGGCTGAATGGGGTTGAGTGCACTGACTGCACTCAACGCCATAGGCTTAATGGCGTTGAGTGCGCTGACAGCACTCAACGCCATCTTACTTGGGCTAAATGGCGTTGAGTGCATCGAGTGCACTAAAGGCCATAGGCTGAATGGCGTTGAGTGCGCTGACTGCACTCAATGCCATCTTACTTGGGTTGAATGGCGTTGAGTGCGTCGAGTGCACTCAACGCCATAGGCTGAATAGCGTTGAGTGCGCTGACTGCACTCAATGCCATCTTGCTTGGGCTGAATGTCATTGAGTGCGTTGGGTGCACTCAACCCCATCCTACTTGGAATACTTTTGGGATTATGGCATTGAGTGAGTTGAGCTCACTCAACGCCATAGATTGAATGGTGTTGAGTGAGCTGAGCTCACTCAACGCCATAGGCTGAATAGGCGTTGAGTGAGTTGAGCTCACTCAATGCCGTAGGCTGAATGGAGTTGAGTGAGCTGAGCTCACTCAACGCTGTAGGCTGAGGGGTGTTGAGTGAATGGAGCTCACTCAACGCCATTGTACTTAGAAAAATTCCTGGCAAATTTCGGCCCTGTTTGCTGGTTCGGCTGAACCGGATCTCTTTGCGAATTGCGCCAGGAGGAGTTAATTGGCCGTTTCTTTTATTAAAACTTCTTCAAAACAATATTAAGCGGTTCTTTTATTAAGACGGTTTTAAAACCCGAATTTGTGTGTTAAAGGAGGAGAGAGAAAACCCCACAGACATGGCCGAGAATTGGATTTCATGTCTATTAATGGCACTTGATGCCTTGGCCTCATTCCCCCTCCTCTTTTATGGCTGGATTCAACTCCTCTGGGGAAGAGGAGTTTCCAGCCGTTACTTGGCTGGATTGAGCCAATGTGCTTCCCCCACCACCATGGTCGAGATTCACCATAAAGGGCCATTAATGGCCACCACCAGCTAGACCCCTCCCCTCCCCATTTTTATTGATTTAAAAGCTTCACTAGACTCCAAGCTTTCGTTTCCACACCTTGCCCTAAGGAGATAAGAGACATCATTGTGTTGTTGCAGAGCGCCAGGGACACCTCCACCGCCAATGGCTTTCCGTCAATCGGCACGCCTCCAGCACGCAAATAAGGTCCTCCCCTCCTCTCTCTTTACGGGTAGATCGTAGCATTCTTTAGGGTTAAAAATCGGGCTCAATTGATCCCAATCAGGAGGGAGTTTTTCCCAGGTTTTTTTGCAGAAACGAACCTGCCGGGAAAGCCGGATTCCTCCCCTCCGGCGGCTGTGCCGCCGCTTGGCGACAGCCACCACCTCAACGGGTGTGGTGGTGGCAGTGGCCGGCCAGGGAGGTGGCTGGATGGCCGGAAGCAGTGCTTGGAAGTGGCTCCAGGTCGGGCTAATCACAGCCCTTGTCTAGAGGAAGAAGATTTCCAGGAAGCGTTGGATCTGCTTCAAGATTCGTGCTGGTTTTTATTATTAATTCCTTTTGTTCTAATTTTCTATCCCGTTTACTAGGTGGATTTAAATTAAATATTAAAAATAGGTAGGCCCATCTACAGGAAAGATGATCAACATGAAAGTTGTAGGCCATGAAGTCTACTTTTATTTAAATTTTGTTTGAACGCATTTGGGTAAGTGGTTTGACCACAACACCCATGTTAGTGGGGTCTATACCTAGCCATGACTAGATAGTATTTTGAGTGCCTCCACCAATCAAGCCATCCAAATGACTTGAAATTTTGGATGGGGTTACTAAAACATATACTTAGAACATATCCAAAAATGAGAATTTTTTGAGAAACTCTGTCCTATAGTTTTTTGTAAAAATATAAGAAACCATTTATGAATAATTTTAGGGGTTTATGACATCTAAACCCACCAAGATTTTGGTGGCTGACTCTTAGGGTCATTGTTTGACCCTGAGGAAAATCTCAGCCCAAGTGGGTTTGATTTGAATAGGTTTGGGTGGGACCAAAGTTTGGTCTCCTATGGGGTAAAATAGGGGCAAGGAGTATTTAGGGCATGGAGGGGCCAATTCTCACCCAAATGGGTTGGGACCTTGGCCAGAGCCCCATGGTCAGTAAAAACACTCTCTCAAGGAGTTTGAGATGGATTGGGGTGGGTTACCCCTAGGACCCTAGCTCAAACCCTTAGGTTGGACTTTAGGGGTTTGTGAAGGACATAGGGTGATATGCCCTTGTATGGACTGGGTATTTAGAGCAAATAATTGTAGGGTGGTGAAATGCCCTAGGAAGTGATTCGGTAGTAGTTGGACACAAATACCCCAAATAAACCACTTAATAAGTATTTAAGTCTTTACACCTTAGGAATTTTATAAAGGGTCATATGAAATTGATTCTTTGTGAAATTTTGGTAGGAGTGTTTTCATAATGATATTCATATCTGGAAATTCTATTATGAATTTTATATCAATAAATATAGTACTTCTTTTACAAACAATCAAATTGTAGTATCTATTTAGGAATTTCTTATGAGTTAACCACTCACTAGAATCTTATGAAATTAATTTAGAGGACCTTTTATGATGTGATAAAGCTTTGTAAATTTTTGTGGAAATTTTGGAAGTCTTGTTATATGGGTTGCTTCACAAAGTGATATTTTCCATGTAAGACAATTTGAATTAATTTTGGTACTTAGTAGACTTGAAAAATTATGATATTTTCTCAGAGGTTCTATTTGGTAACCCTTAAGATTCAGTAATTTTTCTGTAATTTTCTAATGATAAATTGCAGTACATCCTTCTTTATCCATGATTGTTGAAATTACATTGGATTAATTAATTAGAAGCCAAAGAATTTAAGGAAAATTATTGAATTTGATATCTATTGTTAATTCTCTGTTATCTAATTTTCGTAAATTTTTGGTGGCCATTACTTGAGAAAATATTGTACATCATGTTCAATTCAAGCATAGATTAGTTTGGAAAGAATTAATTAAATATCAAAAAAGTTAGGAAAATTGTGAATTACTGGATTTAGCCTAATCATGTCATGATAGAATCCCAGTAAATAACTTATGACATTTGGATAAATATTTTGGGTACTTCCCATTGTATACATCATATAGCTTAGGATGGTCTGCATTTAGTAAAAATTGCAAGAATCATATTATGGTGCAAAATAAACTTAGGGAGATGGGATATTAGTGTATTGGTTTGGTAAGTGAAATGAGGTTATTAACGGGAATCATGATGGAGAGTGAGAAGTTTGGCTAGTGATTAGAGGTGCTCGGGGATGACGAAACATCGTCTCCCCCGTAGGAGAGAAAGTGTCAAATACACTAGGGTTAGATCCAATATAACATTTAAGGGATTGGGAACTGGGTAGCATTTAATAATAGTAAGTGCCTTGCGAAAAGGAGCTTTGGGCTTGTACCAATCGTAGTTCTTAGTGCCCTCGAGAGCCCTTCACGGGGAATACCTTGGGAAGTCCTGGGCTAACGTAAACAGTAGGAATAATAGACTAAAGGAGCAACTAGTATAACTAGAGTTTCACATTCACATACCCCGGTAGCTCGGGAGGTTGATTTGGTTGGTTTGATTGCCATACAGACGGTAGGTTCGGAAGGTAGATGCACGAACGGGATAATTTGGGGAACCGGTGGCTCAGAAGGTTTTGGATACATAATAAGTTTGTGGGTCTTCGGTATTGGACGGTCGTTCACACTGACATCGATACGTTGACTCGGCGGTGTGGAACACTTAGCAAAAGAAAGTCTGGTGGATATAGCCAGCATTAGTACACAGATACTCTAGGTTGTGTTCTTCTAGGGGCGTACGGAAGAGCTAAGCCCGGTAGTGTGGATACCCGCCTAGGAGTGGGGGACCCGACCCACTGTCTCCGTTTGCCACTACGGAGGTTCCTAGGAGTGAAGCTAGCTGCCCGAACAGGGGGAACTAAAGGTATGTGTGCATAGAATCGTGTGCGTGAGTTGCACTTGCATGAATCATGGCATAACATTTCACTACACTCATATTTGCATACAACCGATACCCCAACGTATAAATCAGTATGAGACTATTTATCCGATGGAAGTCTTGTAGAAGACCCCATAACTTATAAGTTTGTATGGGCATTCATATAAGTTAAGGTTACTTATTTCTTACCTTGTCTTTCTTACATATGCTGCATATTCTACTTGTTTACTTTACTACTCACTATTGTAGAAGTGCTAGATTGTACCTTTCTACCTTAGCTGTTTATACAATATATATAACTGCTAGATTAGTTCCACTGTCATCTGTTTTGCTTACTCTCCACCTTTGTAGCTTCCCTTTCCTCCTCTCCGCTCGGTGCCTAGGAGCCGTGGGGGAAGGGTTAGGGGATGATAGGACTTAGTCTTTATGACTAATGGTTTTCAGACCACAACATTACAGGAGCTCTGGATGGGAGACAGAGACAAGCAGCCCAGGGACCAGCACCAGCAGAGTAGAGGTGAACCAGTATAGTTCTGGAGCACCTGTGACCAGCTCCGTGAGTGATTAGTCTTTCTTATAGCTTCTGTGATGAGTGATATGTAGTGAGGACTCTGATGTACCGGGCTTGAGCCCGTTCATATTTCATCTGTACTGATCTTTTGCAGTACTATCTTCTTTCTATATTGATGGACTTGCTATGATTTTCATTTATATATGATTCTGTGGACTTGATTATATTCAGTTTATCTTTACTTCTCTCTCTTTTATGATTGAAAAGGCCGGCAGAATTGGCATTTTGTAGTGGCGGCGTTCCCGAGTGTCGGTGCCACTGTAAAACGGCAATTCTGGGCATAAGACCTCGGTGGTTTAAAAAGAAAAAAAATTGGGGTCTTACAAGTGGTATCAGAGCAGACCTCGATCGAAAGAGAAGTAGTCCACAAGAATCTTAGGCCACACCCGCGCGAGCGTAGTTTGCGGGCAAACTAGCAGCGGAAGAAGCGGTGTGCCCATAAGGGAAATCACATGTAGAAGTCCAATTTTATCCCTTTCATCTATTCCATTCGTACGCTATCTAACAAATGGGACTTTTCCTTGTAGCTTGTGACGAACACTACTCCATAGCAGGGGACACCTCAGGCTCCGAATATGGTTCCACCTCCGCCAGCTCCAGCTCTGTTTCAGCAGAGGGAGATGAGTCAAACACTGACGACCATTCTAGAGGCCTTCAGAGCTCAGCAAGCCCCGGCTCCACAGCCAAATCCCGGTCCAACTGGATGAGTGTCTTTCGGGGACTTTCTCCTCCATCCTACCTGGGGATGGAGTCGGCAGTCCGCACCGAGGAATGGTTAGATACCATTTATGAGATGCTTGTTGGGATTCGATGCCCAACTGAGGAGGCAGTTGCTTT
This sequence comes from Platanthera zijinensis, assembly GCA_039513925.1. Taxonomy (NCBI): domain Eukaryota; kingdom Viridiplantae; phylum Streptophyta; class Magnoliopsida; order Asparagales; family Orchidaceae; genus Platanthera; species Platanthera zijinensis. The sequence goes on from CM077083.1 coordinate 47,094,975, forward strand.
AGCAGTCTCCTGCCTAGAGTCACATGGAAAGAGGTGGTGGAAGTCATAGCTGGACACCACTTTTGCGGATATGGATTGTGTAGATTTCTCTTGGGAAGAGTTCAGAGCAGCACTCCTGGGACATTTCATACCTCAGTCGGCAAGGGACGAGTTGGAGGATAGGTTCTTGCGGTTGAGGAAGGGGAACAGGACGGTGCTGGAGTATTATCAGGAGTTTACTCACCTAGTTCACTATGCGGACTCTTATCAGTTGGATGACGTTGGATATGCCAGGAGGTTCCACAAGGGGCTGCAAGATGACATGAGACACACCCTCCTCTTCGTATCCGAGAGAAGCTTGGCCAGGATTCTGGAAATGGCCAAGAAAAGAGAAGCAGATCAGCTTACAGTCAAGAGCCGAAAGAGACCGGCTGACGATGCAGTGATTGGAGGTCGTAGAGACCGTCATCGAGGCCAGGTCATTGGGGAAAGAAGGAACGGGGATCAATCCCGTCAGGAGATTGGACAGGAGCAGAGGAATCAGGGGGTATTGGCTCCCCAACCCTTACAGATGCTAGAGATATCGAGGACAGCAGAGTAGGCACCGGTATGCTTCCAGTGCAATCAGCCGGGGCATATCAAGAGGAATTGTCCTATGAGGCGAGCACCCCCACCAACACTTCAGGGTGCCCCACCTCCTCGGCAGTTTGGTGGTCGAGGACACAACCGAGGATGAGGATATCAGGGCAGAGGCCACAGACCAGAGAGGGAGCAGGTGTATGCTCTAGATCTGGCACAAACCTAGAACCCGGAGCAGGTTATAGCAGGTGTGCCAGTACATTTAAATTCCTTCCTTCCTTAGAACTTGTTTTTATAAACATAGACTAGTTAGAAATTAAGAAAAGAAAAACCATAACTAGAATACTAAGACACTTAATTACTTCAGGCATAGTCTTCATCAACGGTACGCCTGCTTACACACTCTTCGACATCGGTGCTTCGAACTCGTTTGTGTCGAAAGATTTCATGAAAGGACTGGCAGGCGTGGAGCGATTCACCGGAAAGATGATGAGGGTGCGTCTACCCGATGGATCACAGCTAATGACCTCCTCTCATTACAACATGGAGGCGGAGATCGGCGGGAAGGTGTTTGAGGCACCAGCGATGATCCTGAGGATGCCAGATTATGATTTGATCCTGGGCATGATATGGATGCACTGGAACCATGCCTAGATTGACTGCTTGGCGAAGAGGATCACCGTGAGGCATGTGGACTTCTTTATTGTTATCAAAGGTATCATACCAGCCCCCCCCACCTATTATTATCGTCTATACATGCCGTCAAGGCCCACCAACAGGGAGAAAACATTTATCAGGTCCTTTTCGAGATGGCTATGGCCAAGGATTCTATTTCGGATATTCTAGTGGTGCGGGACTTTGCCGACGTGTTTCCGGAGAAGCTACCAGATCTACCCCTGCACCGAGAGAAGGACTTCCAGATTCAGCTCATACCGGGGGCTAATCCGGTATCCAGAGCTCCTTATCGAATGGCTCTGAAGGAGTTGGTGGAGTTTCGTAGCCATCTTCAGGAGTTAGTGGAAGCCGGGTTCGTTCGGCCTAGCTATTCACCATGGGGAGCTCCAGTGTTATTCTTCAAGAAGAAGGACGGGACCCTTCGGCTGTGTATTGATTATCGGGCCCTGAACAGGCTGACGGTCCGGAATACGTACCCCTTGCCAAGGATAAACGAGCTATTTGACCAGCTGGAGGGAGCTCATTGGTTCTCAAAGCTGGACCTTAGATCGGGGTACTACCAGCTACGCATTCGGGAGGAGGACATCCCGAAGACGGCCTTCAGCAGTAGATAGGGACAGTACGAGTTTACCGTGATGCCCTTCGGGCTCACGAATGCACCCTCCGCGTTCATGACCTTGATGAACCGGGTGTTCGAAGAATATCTGGATGTCTTCATTATTTTATTCATCGACGACATCCTTATTTATTCGAAGACAGAGGAGGAGCACGCGAGGTATCTGGCTTTGACTTTGTAGAAGCTCCGAGAGCGTCAGATGTATGCTAAGTTTAGCAAGTGCCAATTCTGGCAAAAGGAGGTGGCCTTTTTGGGCCATTTAATCAGTGGAGCAGGTTTGGCAGTGCATCCGACGAAGGTCCAGGCAGTACGAGATTGGCCACCAATGAAGATGGCCACGGATGTTCGGAGTTTCTTAGGACTTGCCGGTTATTATCGGAAGTTCGTAAAGGGGTTCTCTTAGATATCCCTCCCTCTCATGTCCCTGAAGAAGGAGTCTCCTTGTATTTGGATGCCACGATGTGAGTCTGCTTTTCAGGAGCTGAAGGATCAGCTTACCTCGACCCCCATCCTTGCTCTTCCATCAGGGAAGGAAGGATTCCAGGTGTACACAGACGCTTCCTATAAGGGGAAGGGTGCTGTTCTGATGCAGAACAGGCACGTAATAGCCTACGCCTCTCGTCAGCTGAAGAAATATGAGCAGAACTACCCGGTGCACGACTTGGAGATGGGGGCAGTTATTTTTGCTCTAAAGATCTGGCGATATTACCTCTACGGGGTTCACTGTGACATTTTCTAAGACCACAAGAACTTGAAATACGTAGACACACAAAAGGAGCTGAACATCAGGTAGAGATGCTGGGTGGAGTTTCTATCAGACTACAAGTAAACCATGCACTACCATCCCGGGAAGGCAAACGTGGTTGCAAACGCTCTGAGCCGAAGAGCAAGTACGTCAGGAGTAGGCCCGCAGCTGATGGCCTTGGAGTTGGTTAAGTCATTTGAAGAGATGCAGATATATCTAGTGTCCGAGGATGATCTGGAGTTATACATGGAGTACCTAGGATTGATGACTACCACCGATGACATGCGTGATCGCATCAGAGACGGGAGAGGCTGGATGCGAGAGCGGAGCCGATATTTAGGGCCTTGGAGGAAGGCACGGCAGGGGATTACTCCTTGAGGGATGGGCTCCTATGTTTCAGAGGATGGGTTTATATACCGGCAGGAGGCCAGACTCGGGAGGACATCATGACGGAGGCTCACTATAGCAGATACTCGGTGCACCCGGGGATCACCAAGATGGTAGCAGATTTTAAGAGGACGATGTACTGGTCGGGCATGAAGAAGGACATTACGTATTTTGTGATGCATTGCGAGGCTTGCCAACACGTAAATGCAGAGTGTAAAAATCCGGCCGGATTGCTACAGCCACTTCCCGTGCTGGAGTGGAAGTTTGAGGATATAGCCATGGATTTCATACATGGGCTACCTCGATCCCATGCGGGGAATGACTCGATCTGGGTGATTGTGGATTGGCAAACGAAGGTGGACAGAATCATTCCATTGGCGAAGGACGCTCCAGTTAGTGTAAGAGTATGGAGGTTCATTGAGCAGTTTGTGCCCTATCATTGTAACGCCCCTATCCGTCGTATAGCATATAGTAGTAGGTCCGGCCGGGGCCCGACGCCATATACTACGGACAGACCGGTTGGTTACGCGTTGAAACCATTCAACCAATCATGTCGTCCTACATAACACCTAGCGGAAGCAATTTATTAGGTTGCAAAAGAAATAAGAACCCAGTCACAACAACATGAATGTCCACTACAAACTCAGGAATGTATACATACACCAAAAGAGAAATGGCCTTAAGGCCTTACACTGTTCACTTAACAAAAGAAGTGTTTTCATACTTCGGCTCGCAGGCCGGTCACACGTGAAAACAATAAAAACACTCAAAATTTGGCCTTTGAGGGCCGGCGCAGCAACTTGGGCTTTAGCCCGCTATTTTCCGCTCGGCTCCGCAGCACCTGCAAGCAATAAACCACTGCCCGGTGGCTAACAATAGCAACGGTCAGCAATGATGACCAAATTATAACGATCCCGCCCCCACATTCAGGGCGGCGATGCTCTTTCCCTGCACTTTATTAGCATAGGCACTTCTATAAAGTATTTGCACTTCACCACAGGCATAGGCTCGCACGGCCACACACCCCGTGCACTCAGGGCACATTCTCGGCGAACCGGCCAACGTCACGTCAATTCAAGCCATAGACGTTCCCAATCCACCACCGCCTCTTGGACGGTCATCCATATGAGCATTTTGTCTTATTGGCCTTGGTCACGACAATTTAAGCCATAGACCGCCGAAGACCCTCATCCATGCCAACGGTCCTACCGAACGACATAGACCGGGTATGGTTCCGCCTGACCCGTGCTCATACCGCAACGACAATTTAAGCCATATGCGCAGGCCAAGACTCACTGAGTCCCGTTTCCACCACAATAATCACATAACCCGGTTATGTTCACGTTGGCTCCCCGGCCATCGTGTTGGCAAAACCCGCTTTTGCCCAGTTTTTCGGGTGCATCTTGGAGTTAATCTCCAAGGCTCCCTGATGCAATCTACCACGTAGAAAACCCGAAAACACCCAAACATCCGGATTCTTGCCCGGTTCAAATGCAATGCAACATCACCGATCCGGCTCTACTTGTCCGGATAGGCTTCACACACAATGCCTATGTCCGTTTACGCATACGGACTCTACACAAGGGGGACTTAGAATATCTACCCCAAGGAACGCTCCAACTCTTCACTCACTCGCGAGAGAGGGCTTCCTATGCAAAGGGAAAAAGGGCTTCACATGCCCAAGGATGAGAAATCGTTACCCTTGCGTTCTTCCGCGGCGCCATGAAAATCTATGCGGATGAAAAGCACCGCAATCTCCTTGCCTCCGCGGATCCGAAGACGGCTCGCGATTTGGAGCTCCGAATCTCCACCGGCCGCCGGATATGACCTCCTTCTTCCTCCTCCAAGCTCTCCCTTCTCTCTAGATTTTAGAGAGAGAGTACCCAAGTGAAATAAGGGTTTCAAAACCCTATTCCCGGCTAAAACCACCCAGGAGCAGCCCCCCACCATCGGATCCAAAGCCAAGGAAACGAACGGCCAGGATTAGATCTGAAATCACAAAAACTGGGCCGAACACGGGTTCACACACGGCCGTGTGCCTGGCCGTGTAGCTCATTCGCCGTCTCGACCAAAATTAAAAACCAGCAACACGGCATGTTACACGGCCTCCGACACGCCCGTGTCACCTGCGACACGCCCGTGTCGGGACCCGTGTCACGCCCCCCGTGTGCAATCGATCAACACTTCGTAGTCAGAGAGGTACACGGCCTGGTGACACGGCATCAGACACGCCCGTGTCAAACTAGACACGCCCGTGTTCGTGCCCGTATCACTGCCCGTGTACCCCACCGCACAGCCCAGGAGTGACACGGCCTGGGACATGCCCGTGTCCTAGGCCGTGTTCCTCCACACGACCATCGTCGACCTGAACTGGTAACTACATGGCCAGCTCGACGACCCGAGCTCGACACGCCCGACACGGCCTCCGACACGCCCGTGTTGGGGCCCGTGTCACCTGCACCAAAACTTTGTCTTGGCCAAAATCGATCCCCGTCGCTCCTACAACATTTTGGGGTGTTACAATTCTACCCCCCTTAAAGAATTTCGTCTACAAAATTAATAAAGGAAAAACAGAACTTAACATAAATCAGTACCTGAGCGGAACAATTCCGGGTACTCCTCGAGCATAGTCTGCTCCCATTCCCAAGAGAGCTCCTCACGCCCGCAATTATCCCACCGGACCTTAACCATCCGGATCTCCTTGTTACGGAGTCTCTTGACCTCAACATCTTCGATATGAATGGGGTTGACCCTAGTCGTCAACCCTTCGTCCACCGGCACTTGATCAACTGCGATCACCTGCAAAGGCTCCTGCACCGCCTTCCGCAACACAGAAATGTGGAACACATCGTGTAACCCACTCAACTCCACTGATAGCTTCAAACGGTATGCAGCTTCGCCGACTCGCTCCAGAACCTCAAAAGGTCCAAGGTATCTTGGGCTCAGCTTCTTCAACCGTCTCACCCGCGAAACCCCCTTGAACGACTTCACTTTCAAGTATACCCAATCGCCTACCGCGAACTCCACGTTCCGGTGCTTGGCATTGTAATACTTCGCCTGCCTGTCCTGAGCGATCAACAAGCGCTCCCGAATGATCCGCACTAACGAGGTAGCACTCTCCACCTCCTGCTTCTTGTACAACCTTGCCTCGCCCGTTTCAAGTCACGATAACGGCGTGCGACACTTCCTACCATACAGGGCCTCGAAGGGCGCCATTTGTATACTCGCTTGGTAGCTGTTATTGTACGCGAACTCCACCAAATACAGGTGGTCTTCCCAATGCTTACCGAAATCCAGAACACACATGCGTAGCATGTCCTCCATCGTTCTATTGACTCTCTCGGTCTGCCCATCCGTCTGCGGATAGAAAGCTGTGCTGAACTTTAACTTTGTTCCCAGCATCTACTGCACCAACCTCCAATCATTTGACGTGAACCGTCCATCGCGATCACTCACAATGCTACGGGGCACCCCATGTATCCTAACAATATTCTCCACGTATAGCTTCGCCAACTTCTCCACCGAGTCATCCTTCCTATGCGGAATGAAATGCGACACCTTAGTTAGCCGATCTACGATCACGCAGATGGCGTCGTTCCCCTTCTGCGACCTTGGCAACCCGTGCACAAAGTCCATAGATATGTCGTCGAATTTCCACTCCGGTATAGGCAAGGACTTCAGAAATCCTCCCGTCTTTTGGCATTCCGCCTTCACCAAGGCGCACGTTTGGCATTTAGCCACATACAACGCCACATCTTTCTTGAGCCCCGGCCACAAAAACAGCTTTTTTAGATCATGATACATCTTCGTGTTCCCTGGGTGGACTGAGTACTTGGTATGATGAGCCTCGTACATCAACTCCACCCGGAGGTTACCCCCACTCGAGACGCACAACCGATGATCCTTCCTTAATAAACCATCTTCCACCGAGAACTGGGAATTTGACCCATCCTGAGCGGCCTCCATAAGCTCCTTCATGGAGTCATCTAACTCCAATGCCTGCCGAACCCGGTCAGCCAGGTCATACAGTACCTCTGTCCAGTTTAACATTGCTTTGGCGCTTGCCTGCTTGTCAACGCAACAGATCTCAAGCTCCTCTAACTCCCGTACTAGCCGCTCATCATGCACCGACAACCAGTTGGCTTGGGCGGGAGCCCTGCGGCTCAGCGCATCCGCAACTGCGTTGCCCTTCCCGGGTACATAATGTATTTTGAAGGTGTAGTCCCCCAGGAACTCCATCCACCTCCTCTGCCTCATATTTAGGTCCTTTTGATCCAACAAGTATTTTAGGCTCTTGTGATCGGTGTATATATCGTCCCTTGCGCCGTAAAGGTAGTGCCTCCACAACTTGAGTGCAAATATCACGGCCGCCAACTCCAAGTCGTGCACCGGATAATTTCTTTCATGCACCTTCAACTGACTCGGTCCCACTCGGCGAACTAAGCACTGGCGCCGTAGTCAACCGCCTCTTCAGATCCTCAAAAGCTTGCATGCACTCTTGCGTCCACAAGAATCTCTGATCCTTCCTTGTCAACTTCGTGAGAGGTAAAGCTATCCGCGAGAAGTTCTCTACGAAGCGCCTGTAATATCCGGCAAGCTCGAGAAAGCTACGGACTTCCGCGACAGAAGACAACGCAGGCCACTCCCGTATCGCAACAATCTTCGCCGGATCCACCGCTATACCTTCCCCACTCACTATATGACCAAGGAACGCTACCGAGGGTAGCCAGAACTCGCACTTGGAGAACTTTGCGTAAAGCTCATTCATTCTCAGAGTCTCCAACACCAGGTGCAAGTGCTTGAAGTGGTCTTCCTCGCACTGCGAGTACACTAGAATATCATCAATAAAGACGATCACAAAGCGGTCCATGTAATCTCTGAACGTCCTGTTCATCAGATCAATAAATACCGATGGCGCATTCGTCAGTCCAAACGGCATGACCGTGAACTCGAAATGCCCATATCTCGTACTGAACGCCGTCTTCGGGATATCACATTTCCTGATCCTCAGCTGATAGTACCCCGACTTCAAGTCCAACTTGGAGTATACCGACGATTCGACTAACTGATCAAAGAGATCATCAATCCTCGGGATCGGATACTTATTCTTCTCCGTCAGCTTGTTCAATTCTCTGTAATCGATACACAGCCGCATACTTCCGTCCTTCTTCTTAACGAAGAGGACCGGTGCGCTCCAAGGCGATGAACTTGGACGCACATAACCTTGCTCCATAAGCTCCTCCAGCTGAACCTTCAACTCCGCCATCTCCTTTGGCGCCAACCTATAAGGAGCACGTGACACGGGTTTGGCACCCGACACGAGCTCGATCGTGAAATCAATCTCTCGCTGCAGTGGGGCTCCAGGAAGGCTATCCGGGAACACATCTGGGTACTCGCATACCACAGGGATCTCAACCAAAGTGGACTTCGGCTCTGCGGCCTCCACTAATGCGAAGAACAGCTCTGCACCAGCACGAACCGCCTTCAACACCTGAAGAGCAGACATCAGTGCCTTGCTCGACCCCTTCAGCCCCTCGAATGTAGTCTCCCGCCCTACACCCAGCTTGACCTCCTTTCGGTCGCAGTCGATCCAAGCCTTCTGCTCTGACAGCTAATCCATTCCAAAGATAACGTCGAACTCTACTAGCGGCAGCAATGACGCTAGCAAGTCGAACTCTTGGCTCCCAATGCGAACCTTCACTGCGCACACTCTGTCTGTACGCATCGAGCACCCATTCGGTAGCAGCACATCCAACTTGTCCTTCGCTATCGAAGAAGGGATTCCGATGCGCGATATAAAACTTTCGGACAAGAAGGAGTGTGAAGCTTCCGTATCGAACAGTGCCCGTGCCGGACTATCACTAATCAAGACAAAGCCTATGCAAAGAATATTAGGCTAACAAGCAATAGATAACGGTATTAAAGCTAACTTGTTATAAATTAACTCATACCTGTCACCACATCCGCTTGCTTGATGGCCTCCTGCTGGCCCAAGTTATAGACTCTAGGCTGAGTCGGAGCATAGTGGGACGCGGTCGACTCCACCGCTTTGCCCTTCTACTCATAGGTAGCTCCTTGTTTCCTTTCAGACTTTGAGCGTCCACTCCAGCAATCACGGGCAAAGTGCCCCGACTTTCCACACGTGAAACAAGCGCCCGGGGTTCGATTGGTAGCTGCCCCCGAGGCACCTGAAGAAGCTGGACCCGACGTCTTAGCTTTCTTATAGAATCTGCGGTAGCCCGACTTCGACGTAGTCGGCGCCTTGAACTCCGATTTCTTAGCACCGGATTCCTTCTCCTTTTTCGCTTGCACATTCCTCATGTCCTTCTCCAAGGACTAGGCCGAACTGACCAGGGTCATGAAACCTGCGCCTTGGGCCCCGACAGTAGCAACCTTAAATCATCCCTTCGCCCTTCATAGAAGCGGCTCGTCTTGCGCTCCTCGTCTGTGAAGGTAGCGCCGGCATATCTCCCCAACCGAGTAAACTCGTGGAGGTACTCATCAACGGTGCTATCCCCTTGCACCAACTTTTGAAATTCGCTTTCTAGCGCGATTCTCTGCGCCAAGGGGAGGTATCGAGCCATGAATAGTCTCGCAAACTCCTCCATCGAAACTTCGGCCAACGGCCTTCCCTGCAACTGATGTAGCTCTAGGCCTTCCCACCATAGTCTTGCGTCCCCATCCAAAAGGAAAGTCGCTATAGTGGTCTTCTGCCACTCTTCCGTTTCCGTCGCAGTCATCACCCTGTTGACCCTTGAGAGCCAATCCTCTGCTTGGGTCGGGGTTTCTGCCCCCGTGAATACCGGTGGATGAATGCCCATCACATGCTTTAGTTGTCTTTCAGTTGCTCTCCGAGGCAACTCTGGCTCCACCCATACTTGCTCAACCCTCCTTTGCTCTGCCGTATGAAGCGGTACTTGCTCTACAGCAGGAGCAGGCTACTACAACTGCCTTGCAGGCTGCGCATTGATCATTGTCATGATCGCTTTTGCCACCAACCTAATGGTCTCAGCAGACAAAGGTGTTGCAGGCGCATCGCTTGGCGCACTGCTCGCCTCAGAACCTAGCTGTTCTGACGGCCCAGCACCACTCCTGGTCACCTATAATCGTGCAAAACACCGATAAGCGACCAAAAATTACTGCAAACAGCAATTATAGGAACACGCAGGTTCCTCAAACATGTGTATTTTCATTCCTAAGTGGACATTCATGGGTTCTTTTCATGTTATAACGATGACGCACACACATGTGCTCACCACCCCTTAAAGTGAATTCGCCCACGAATTCAGTTAAGCTTGACCGAAACCAGAAGTCTGATACCAATTTGTAACGCCCCTATCCGTCGTATAGCATATAGCAGTAGGTCTGGCCGGGGCCCGACGCCATATACTACGGACAGACCGGTTGGTTACGCGTTGAAACCATTCAACCAATCATGTCGTCCTACACAACAGCTAGCGGAAGCAATTTATTAGGTTGCAAAAGAAATAAGAACCCAACCACAACAGCATGAATGTCCACTACAAACTCAGGAATGTATACATACACCAAAAGAGAAATGGCATTAAGGCCTTACACTGTTCACTAACAAAAGAAGTGTTTTCATACTTCGGCTCGCAGGCCGGTCACACGTGAAAACAATAAAAACACTCAAAATTTGGCCTTCGAGAGCCGGCGCAGCAACTTGGGCTTTAGCCCGCTATTTTTCGCTCGGCTCCGCAGCACCTGCAAGCAATAAACCACCACCTGGTGGCTAACAATAGCAACGGTCAGCAATGCTGACCAAATTATAACGATCCCGCACCCACATTCGGGGCGGCGATGCTCTTTCCCTGCATTTTATTAGCATAGGCACTTATATAAAGTATTTGCACTTCACCACAGGCGTAGGCTCGCACGGCCACACACCCCGTGCACTCAGGGCACATTCTCGGTGAACCGGCCAACGTCACGTCAATTCAAGCCATAGACGTTCCCAATCCACCACCGCCTCTTGGACGGTCATCCATATGAGCATTTTGTCTTATTGGCCTTGGTCACGACAATTTAAGCCATAGACCGCCGAAGACCCTCATCCATGCCAACGGTCCTACCGAACGACATAGACCGGGTACAGTTCCGCCTGACCCGTGCTCATACCGCAACGACAATTTAAGCCATATGCGCAGGCCAAGACTCACCGAGTCCCGTTTCCACCACAATAATCACATAACCCGGTTATGTTCACGTTGGCTCCCCGGCCATCGTGTTGGCAAAACCCGCTTTTGCCCAGTTTTCCGGGTGTACCTTGGAGTTAATCTCCAAGGCTCCCTGATGCAATCTACCACGTAGAAAACCCGAAAACACCCAAACATCCGGATTCTTGCCCGGTTCAAATGCAATGCAACATCACCGATCCAGCTCTACTTGTCCGGATAGGCTTCACACACAATGCCTATGTCCGTTTACGCATACGGACTCTACACAAAGGGGACTTCACATATCTACCCCAAGGAACGCTCCAACTCTTCGCTCACTCGCGAGAGAGGGCTTCCTATGCAAAGGGAAAAAGGGCTTCACATGCCCAAGGATGAGAAATCGTACCCTTGCGTTCTTCCGCGGTGCCATGAAAATCTATGCGGATGAAAAGCACCGCAATCTCCTTGCCTCCGCGGATCCGAAGACGGCTCGCGATTTGGAGCTTCGAATCTCCACCGGCCGCCGAAGTTGACCTCCTTCTTCCTCCTCCAAGCTCTCCCTTCTCTTTAGATTTTAGAGAGAGAGTACCCAAGTGAAATAAGGGTTTCAAAACCCTATTCCTGGCTAAAACCACCCAGGAGAAGCCCCCCACCGTCGGATCCAAAGCCAAGGAAACGAACGGCCAGGATTAGATCTGAAATCACAAAAACTAGGCCGAACACGGGTTCACACACGGCCGTGTGTCTGGCCGTGTAGCTCATTCTCCGTCTCGACCAAAATTAAAAACCAGTAACACGGCATGTGACACGGCCTCCGACATGCCCGTGTCACCTGCGACATGCCCGTGTCGGGACCCGTGTCACGCCCCCCGTATGCAATCGATCAACACTTCGCAGTCAGAGAGGTACACGGCCTGGTGACACGGCATCAGACACGCCCGTGTCAAACTAGACACGCCCGTGTTCGTGCCCGCGTCACTGCCCGTGTACCCCACCGCATAGCCCAGGAGTGACATGGCCTGGGACACGCCCGTGTCCTAGGCCGTGTTCCTCCACACGACCATCGTCGACCTGAACTGGTCGACTATACGGCCAGCTCGACGACCCGAGCTCGACACGCCCGACACGGCCTCCGACACGCCCGTGTCGGGGCCTGTGTCACCTGCACCAAAACTTTGTCTTGGCCAAAATCGATCCCCGTCGCTCCTACAACATTTTGGGGTGTTACAATCATGGAGTACCCAAGACTATCATTTCAGATCGGGATGGGCGGTTTACACCCAGGGAGTGGAGGTCAGTTCAGGACCATCTCGGTTCTCGGTTGACATTCAGCACGACTATTCATCCTTAGACCGACGGGCAGACGGAGCGCACAAACTGTATATTGGAAGATCTTTTGTGCCTATGTATTTTGGACCGCGACGAGGCTTGGGAGAGATTGATGCCGCTGATCGAGTTTTCGTACAACAACACCCATCAGTCCAGCATAGGCATAGCTCCTTACGAGGCATTATATGGAAAGAGGTGCTGGACCCCACTATCATGGGTTCAGGATAAGAACCCGCAGGCACTCGGCTCGGAGTTTATGGAGGATACTGATGCTCAGATTAGATTGATCCGGGACAGGATGTAGGAAGCCCAGAGCAGGCAGGCCAAATATTACGATGCGAGGCATCGTCAGGTCGAGTTCCAGGTGGGAGACCGAGTTTTCTTGAAGATACGGCCGATGCACGGGGCCTCGCGGGTTCGCGGGTGGAAGAAGCTCAGTCCGAGGTATATGGGGCCTTACAGGATCCTGGAGTGGATCGGCCCCTTGGCTTATAGACTGGAGCTACCGCCGGAGTTAGCGGGATTGCATGACATCTTCCACGTCTCCTCACTACGGAGAGCTCTACTATGCCCTGAGCAGCTAATTTCCAAAGCAGACGACCCGGTGGCCTCGGATCAATCGGTCAGCTTAGAGCCGATCAGGATCGATGACACGGCAGTGCAGGTCTTGCGATGTAAGAAGGTTTCGTTAGTCAAGGTTCTGTGGAGAAATCATGGGCAGGAGGAGCATACATGGGAGCCATAAGACTTGATGCAGCAAAAGTACCCAGGACTCTTCGAGTCAGGTATACCTTAAACCTTAGGGATGTTACAATTTCTTTTATTCCAGTAGAAACCCCCGTAGGCTTAACCTTAATTTCGGGGACGAAATTTTTATTTTTGTATATTGGGATTTGTAACATCTCATTTACGACTAGACCCCCTAAGAGTGGTTTTGTCATGACAAAGACATGACAAAACCCTAGAAAACCAAAAAGAGGCCAAGTTGACTCAAGTCCGTGGAGATTCGAGTGAGTCGACAAGACTTGACGAGTAGATCAGGTATCTACTTAGACAGGTTTTTGGGCTTGAGCGTTGAGTGCGTGGAGTGCACTCAATGCAATGGGCTGATTGGCGTTGAGTATGTCGAGTGCACTCAACGCCATAGGCTGAATGGTTTTGAGTGCGCTGACTGCACTTAAAGCCATAAGATGAATGACGTTGAGTGCGCTGACTGCACTCAACGCCATCTTACTTGGGCTGAACTGCGTTGAGTGCATCGAGTGCACTCAACGCCATAGGCTGAATGGCATTGAGTGCGCTAACTGCACTCAACGCCATCTTACTTAGGCTGAATGGTATTGAGTGCATCGAGTGCACTCAACGCCATAGGCTGAATAGCGTTGAGTGCGCTGACTGCACTCAACGCCATCTTACGTGGGCTGAATGGCGTTGAGTGCGTCGAGTGCACTCAACGCCATAGGCTGAATGGCGTTGAGTGCGCTGACTACACTCAATGCCATCTTGCTTGGGCTGAATGGCGTTGAGTGCATTGGGTGCACTCAACGCCATCCTACTTGGAATACTTCTGGGATTATGGCGTTGAGTGAGTTAAGCTCGCTCAATGCAATAGACTGAATGGCATTGAGTTAGCTGAGCTCACTCAATGCCATAGGCTGAATAGGCGTTAAGTGAGCTGAGCTCACTCAAAGTCGTAGGATGAAGTGCGTTGAGTGAGCTGAGCTCACTCAATGCCATTGTACTAGAAAGATTCCTGGAGAATTTCGGCCCTATTTGCTGGTTCGGCTGAACCGGATCTCTTCGGTAATTGCGCCAAGATGAGTTAATTGGTCGTTTCTTTTATTAAAACTTATATAAAATAATATTAAGCGGTACTTTTATTAAGACGGTTTTAAACCCGAATTTGTGTGTTAATGGAGGAGAGAGAAAACCCCACAGTCATGGCCGAGAATTGGCTTTCATGGCCATTAATGGTACTTGATGCCTTGGCCTCATTCCCCCTCCTCTTTTATGGCTGGATTCAACTCCTCTAGGGAAGAAGAGGATTTTCCAACCGTTACCTAGCTGGATTGAGCCTAGGTTCATCACCCGCCACCGTGGCCGAGATTCACCATAAAGGGCCATTAATGGCCACCACCAGCTTGACCCCTCCCCTCCCCCATTTTATTGATTTAAAAGCTTCACTAGACTCCAAGCTTTCGTTTCCACACCTTGTCCGAAGGAGAAAAGAGACTTCATTGTGCGGTTGCAGAGCACCGGCGACACCTCCATCCCCAATGGCTTTCCGTCGATCGGCACGCCTCCATCCCGCAAAGACGGTCCTCCCCTCCTCTCTCTCTCTCTACGGGTAGATCGTAGCATTCTTTAGGGTTAAGAATCGGGCTCAATTGAGCCCGATCGAGAGGGAGTTTTTCCCTGGTTTTTCAGCAAAAATGAACCGGTCGGGATCGCCGGATTCCGCCCCTCCGGAGGCTGTGCCGCCGCCTGGCCACAGCCACCACCTTAACGGGGGTGGTGGTGGTGGTCAGCCAGGGAGGTGGATGAATGGCCGGCGACAGCACTTGGAAGTCGCTCCAGGTCGGGCTAATCACAGCCCTTGGTTAGAGGAAGAAGATGACCAGGAGGTGTTGGATCTGCTTCAAGATTCGTGCTGGTTTTAATTATTAATTCTTTTTGTTCTAATTTTCTATCCCGTTTACAGGGTGGTTTTAAATTAAATATTAAAAATAGGTAGGCCCCTCTATAGGAAAGATGATCAACATGAAAGTTGTAGGACTTGAAGTCTAGTTTTATTTAAAATTTGTTTGAACCCATTTGGGTAAGTGGTTTGACCACAGCACCCATGTTGGTGGGGTCTATACCTAGGCAAGACCAGAGAGTATTTTTGAGTCCCTTCACTAATCCAGCCATCCAAACGACTTGAAATATTGGATGGGGGTTACTAGAACATATCCAAAAATGAGAATTTTTGGAGAAACTTTGTCGTATAGTTTTTTGTAAAAATTTAAGAACCTATTTATGAATTTTTTTATGGGTTTAATGACATCTAAACCCACCAAGATTTTGGTGGTTTACTCTTAGGGTCATTGTTTGACCCTGAGAAAAATCTCAGCCCAAGTGAGTTTGATTTAAATAGGTTTGGGTGTGACCAAAGTTTGGTCTCCTAAGGGGTAAAATAGGGAAAGGAGTATTTGGGGCATGGATGGGCCAATTCTCACCCAAATGGGTTAGGACCTTGGCCAGAGCCCCATGGTCAGTAAAAACACTCTCAAGTAGTTTGAGATGGATTGGGGTGGGTTAGCCCTTAGGACCCTAGTTCAAACCCTAAGGTTGGACTTTGGGGGTTTGTGAAGGACATAAGGTGATATGCCCTTGTATGAATTGGGTATTTAGAGCAAATAATTGTAGGGTGGTGAAATGCCCTAGGAAGTAATTGGGTAGTAGTTGGACACAAATACCTCGCATAAACCACTTAATAAGTATTTAAGTCTTTACACCCTAGAAATTTTATAAAGGGTCATATGAGCTTGATTCTTAGTGAAATTTTGGTAGGAGTATTTTCATAATGATGTTCATATCTGGAAATTCTGTTATGAATTTTAGATCAATAAATATAGTACTTCTTTTACAAACCATCAAATTGTACTATCTACTTGAGAATTTCTTATGAGTTAACCACTCACTAGAATCTTATGAAATTCAGTCAGAGGACATTTTATGATGTTATAAAGCTTTGTAAAGTTTTATGGAATTTTTGGAAGTCTTGTTATATGGGTTGCTACACAAAGTGATATTTTCCACGTAAGACAATTTGAATTAATTTTGGTACTTAGTAGGCTTGAAAAATTATGATATTTTCTCAAAGGTCCTATTTGGTCACCCTTAAGATTAAGTAATTTTTTTGTAATTTCTAATGATAAATTGTAGTACTTCTTTCTTTATCCATGATTGTTGGAATAAAAGTGGATTAATTAATAAGAAGCCAAAGAATTTAAGGAAAGTTATGGAATTTTATTTGTATTGTTAATTCTCTGTAATCTAATGTTCATAAATTTTTGGTGGCCATTACTTAAGAAAATATTATACATCATGTTCAATTTAAGCATGGATTAGTTTGAAAAGAAATTAATTAAATATCAAACAAATTAGGAAAATTGTGAATTACTGGATTTAGTAATCATGTCATGATAGACTCCCAGTAAATAACTTATGACATTTGGATAAACATTTTGGGTACTTCCCATTGTATACATCATATAGATTAGGATGGTCTGCGTTTATTATAAAATGCAGGAATCATATTATGGTGCAAAATGAACTTAGGGAGATGGGATATTAGTGTATTGGTCTGGTAAGTGAAATGAGGTTATTAACGGGAGTCATGATGGGGAGTGAGAAGTCTGGCTAGTGATTAGAGGTGATCGGGGATGACGAAACATCGTCTCCCCCGTAGGAGAGAAAGGGTCAAATACACTTGGTTTAGATCCAATATAACATTTAAGAGATTGGGAACTGGGTAGCAATTAATAATAGTAAGTGCCATGCGAAAGGGAGCTTTGGGCTTCTGCCAATCGTAGTTCCTAGTGCCCTCGAGAGCCCTTCATGGGAAATACCTTGGGCAGTCCTGGGCTAACGTAAACAGTAGGAATAATAGACTAAAAGAGCAACTAGTGTAACTAGGGTTTCACATTCACACACCCCGGTAGCTCGGGAGGTTGATTTTGTTGGTTTGATTGCCATCTGGACGGTAGGTTCAGAAGGTAGATGCACGGAAGGGATAGTCTGGTGAGCCGGTGGCTCAGAAGGTTTTTGATACAGAATAAGGTGGTGGGTCTTCGGTATTGGACAGTCGGTCAGACAGACGTTGATACGTTGACTCGGCGGTGTGGTACACTTAGCCAAAGAAAGTCTAGTGGATATAGCCAGCATTAGTACGCGGATACTCTAGGTTGTGTTCTTCTAGGGGCGTACGGAAGGGCTAGGCCCGGTTGTTTGGATACCCGCCTAGGAGTGGGGGCCCCAACCCATTGTCCCCATTTGCCACTTCGGAGGTTCCTAGGAGTGAAGCTAGCTTCCCGAATAGGGGGAACAAAAGGTTTGTACGCATAGAGTCGTGTGCGTGAGTTGCACTTGCATGAATCATGACATAACATTTCACTACACTCATATTTGCATACAACCGACACCCCAATGTATAAATCGGTATGAGACTTTTTATACGATGAGAGTCTTGCAGAAGACCCTTTAACTTATAAGTTTGTATGAACATTCATATAAGTTAAGGTTACTTATTTCTTACCTTGTCTTTCTTACATATGCTGCATATTCTAATTGTTTACTTTACTGCTCACAATTGTAGAACTGCTAGATTGTACCTTTCTACCTTAGCTGTTTATACAAGATATATAACTACAAGATTAGTTCCATTGTCATCTATTTTGCTTACTCTCCACCTTTATAGCTTCCCTTTCCTCCTCTCCGCTCCGTGCCTAGGGGCCGTGGGGGAAGGGGTAGGGGATGATATAGGTCTTAGTCTTTATGACTAATGGTGTTCAGACCACAACATTACAGGAGCTCCGAATGGGAGACAGGGACCAGCAGCCCGGAGACCAGCACCAGCGGGGTATGGTGCACATGGATGTGGGCCAGTCTAGTTCCGGAGCACATGTGACCAGCTCCGTGAGTGATTAGTCTTTCTTATAGCTTCCGCAATGAGTGATATGTAGTGAGAACTCTGATGTACCGGGCTTGAGCCCGTTTTTATTTCATCTGTACTTATCTTTTGCAGAACTCTCTTCTTTCTATATTGATGGACTTGCTGTGATTTTCATTTATATACGATTCTGTGGACTTGATTATATTCAGTTTATATTTACTTCTCTCTCTTTTGTGATCGAAAAGGCCGACAGAATTGGCTTTTTGTAGTGGCGGCCTTCCCGAGTGTCGGTGCCACCACAAAATGGCAATTATGGCATAAGACCCCAGTGGTTTAAAAAAATTGGGGTCTTACAGAGGCTCTCATCTAGTTGGTTGGGCTAAATATCACTCGAGAGAGTCTACTCGGACCCTGAGTAGATCCCGCTATCAGACTCTCACCAAGCTGGCAGGGTTGGATGTCGCTCGAGAGAGTCTACCTGGACCCTAAGTTGATCCCGCTACCAGGCTCCTACTTGCTGGCAGGGCTAAATGTCACTCGAGAGAGTATACCCAGACCGCGAGCAGATCCCACTGCCAGGCTCACACCTAGCTGGCAGGGCTGGATATCACACGAGAGAGTCTACCCAGACCCCGAGCAGATCCCGTTACCACGCTCCCACTAGCTGGCAGGGATGGATGCCACTCAAGAAAGTCTACCCAGACCCCGAGCAGATCCCGCTATCAGGCTCCTACAAGCTGGCAGGGCTGCTTGTCAATCAAGAGAGTCTACCTAGACCTCGAGCAGATCCCACTCTCGAGCTCTCACCTATTTGACAGGGCTAAATGTCACTTGAGAGAGTCTACCTTGACCCCGAGCAGATCCCGCTGCCAGGCTCTCACCTCGCTGGCAGGGTGTAACTCGAGAGAGTCTACCCGGACCCCGAAAAGATCTCGCTGCCAGGCTCTAGATGGCAGGGCTGGATGTCACTCAAGAGAGTCTACCCAGACCCCGAGCAGATCCCACTGCAATGCTCTCACCTAGCTGGCAGGGTTGGATGTCACTCGAGAGAGTCTACCCGGACCCCGAGCAGATCTCGCTGTTAGGCTCTTACTAGCTGGCAGGGCTGGATGACACTATAGAGAGTCTACCCGGACCCCGAGCAGATCCTGCTGTCAGGTTCCCACTAGCTGGGAGGGCTAGATGTCACTCGTTAGAGTCTACCCGGACCCCGAGCTGATCCCACTGCCAGACTCTCACCTAGCTAGCAGGGTTGGATGTCACTCGAGAGAGTTTACCTGGACCCTGTGCAGATCTCATTGCTAGGCTCTCATCTAGCGAGCAGGGCTGGATGTCACACGAGAAAGTCTACCCGGACCCCATGCAGATCTCACTGTTAGGCTCCCACTAGCTGGCTGGGTTGGATGTCACTCGAGAGCATCTCCCTTCCGGTTGATGCTAAACATCCGCTGTCAAGCTTTCATCTAGCTGATCGGTCCGATAGTAGTGCCCGATGGTTGGGCAGAGAGATTTGTCTGATCAATACTTGCCTCACGTTGTTCGACTCTCTCCTAGCTGACAAAGCTGTTGGGCCCTCTGTAGATGAATGCCTCGAGAAGTTGCTCTAAGAAAGTTCATTGAGAGAGCATAGCCCTATCGACATACCGTGCCTCATAGTCCTCTCAGCCCAATTCTCAACATGGCCCTTTCAGCACAGCTCCCCGTATGGTCCTCCCAGCATGTCTCTATGCATAGTTCTCGAAGCGTATCACGAGAACGGGTTGCGAGTAACGCTGGGGTCATCACCTAAGAGCCTAGGGCATGCACAAGTGTGTGAAAGAATAACTACGGGCAGGAGGCAGAATGAAATCAATTAGAGAAACTAAGAATAAACACAACAGGCCCAAAAAAGATCTTGTATATATGAAAAAGAAGAGTGTAGTTACACATGGGTCTCGCCCATTACATGTGTCAAAACCATATACAAGTACAAAATAAAAAGGGTTCCCGGAAAGTCTATAGGACGAATAACTAGACTTATCGGCGGGGAACATCAAGCTAAGGATCGTATCCCAATCATCCTCGCTTTGCTAGTCATCCTCTCCCGCAGGAACTTCGATGGGGGTGAATTGCCATGGAAGGAAACTGTTGGATCTAGTGGCCAACCTTAGAGGGGGGGGGGTCAATATTGTTTGGAGCGTTATTAAGGAATTCAAAAATATTTTGAACCACAGAGACAAGTACTAGAAGCTACCGCGGGGCGCTAACTTGTTAACGCGCGGCGGTAGTCCACAGATTTTGTTTTCCTGGGCAAAATTCCCTTTGGAAACCCAAGCACACTAGAGAGATTTACGATCTAACACAACACAAAAGAGTAAAACTGTAAATATTATTCATTGCAAGAATTAGAACTACAAATGTTTTCTGTAGCTACAAACTTGTGATCCCTGTGACACCGGAGATCGAAGGCGATGAGTAGAAACAATCTTTTGTTTTCTATATTGATCCGCTCCACTGACCGGTTGGCTCTCTCCTTTTCCCTCCATGAAAAGACTTCAAGCCAGCTCTTCACCTCGTCACAAGGAAGGGTCTTAGAGCCCCTCTAGATCCTCCCGATCTAGACGTCCAAATCTCTAGGATGATTTTCCACAGAGTCCTACCCAGATTCCGACGACCTTACCGGTAGATTTTCTTCTCCACAAGATTAAGAAACAAAGAAAAAGTACAAGAGTAGAAGATGTAGATAATCTAAAAATTGAAGTTCTCCCTCTTGAAGACTTCTCCATTGAGCGATCCATGATCGGTGCTTGAGATCTTCATTTTCTAGCCACCGGTCGGTTCTTCGTAGTCGATGTAGATCTTGGATCGTCAGAGTTCTTCGTTCATGAACGGGAGTGAAATGACTTTCTTCTTCTTCGACGGAGACTCTTGGAATGGAGTGCAAGAAGGCGGCCGAACCCTAGGATTTACATACTCCTGTCGTTCTTCAGTCCTTCTATAAATGGGCACAGAAACCAAGGAGGTATTTTATACGTCTTCATGGAAAAAGGCTACCGCCGGCGGTAAGACTAGCTCATGATGGTAGGTTCGCGCGCTTGTTGTACCAACTATCATCTAAATCTGGGAAAATAATTAAAACAAATATTTGCCGTTTCAGGAAACAGTGCATCGATATTCGCCGAGCGGCTAGCGCGGCGCATTAAGCAGGACCGCCTGGCTGTAGGTCAGTAGCTCTACGAACCCGGCTTAATGCTTGTCGAATGGATAGCGCGGCATGGTAAGTGGTAGCGCCTGGCTGTAGCATTCACTCAACGCCACCATCTCGATGCACTCAATGATTTTTTTCTCAACGCTCTCAATGCGGCGTTGAGTGAGCTAGCGCAGTGCGGTAACAGCTAGCATTGTCCGATAGCTTCCTGAATGCCATGTCGACTTTATTCATTGGGATAGCACGGGCTGTAGTTGTAGTGCCTTCCGATAGCTTCCCGAGCGACATGTCGATTTAATTCATTGGGCTAGCGCGAGCGGTAGTACTAGCGCTTTCTTATAACTTCCCGAGCGCCATGTCCATTTAATTCTAGCTACCGCCCAACGATAACTTTTATCGCCCGACGGTATCTCTAGAAGAGATTTTCTTTGCTTGCACCTATCAACCTGCACACTCTATCAACACAAGACGTAATCAAATACAACCTAGGAGTCAATATTCTCAAACACAAGGAATGTGAAACATCGATTCCAACAAACTCCCCCTTTTGATAATATCAAATCTCGTTCATGAGAAATAACAATGAGATAGAGTGCATATATAGAATATGAGTTATAAGCTAACATCAAGTTGCAGGTTCTCTATATAGCTCCACTATACGCATGCTCCCCCTATCTACTTGTTCGATATGCTCCCTTTATCTATGTGCACACATTATTAACATGATCCTCCTATATGTGACCTCTCCTAACCCGTCACTCATACTCATGAGAATACTAGTGAACTATTTATTTTCCCCCTTTGATAATATCAAAAGGGTGGGCAAGGGAAACCAGACATGCAAGATGAAAAATAGCAGATATGATGAGCGTTTAGACAAAAAGTGGATAGTGCACACACAAAGTAAAGTTAGAGACGATAATCATAGAGGTGACTCAAAACGGAATACATATTAGAGAATTGTTAGCACATGGGTCACAAAATGTAGCAAGGTATACAGACAGATAAACTCAATGATTAGCGTTCAAAAGAATTGGATATCACAGACTAAACAAAGCACACAACGAGTACGTCTACAATGTTATAAGAGTAACAAAGTAATCAAGCGAGACAAACATTGAGAACGTCATGAGTGTAAATTGTGTGCTAGTATGTATTGTGCTAAAATATAGATAGTGTAGTTTCAGTCCAATTCATATGCCCGGATGTCTTAGATAAGGCAATGTCGTGTAAGTGTAGCATCCACAAAGAGAAAACACCAACTAGAAATATCATACGTTATATGTTTTATCTCGATCTTTGAAATGCAATCACAACAGAAATAGAGTGAAGGATCACATCACATATCTATCTATGTCATACCAAGATTTGAACTAGGGGCACTAAGCTTAAGTTGTTGATCTATGCATAAGATCGAAATGAATCTTTTAACCAAGTTGCTCAGCCTCAGAATGCTCATGAAGACTTATTAGGAGGAATGAGTAGTGCTTGGGGGGTCCTTGACAAGACATTTGATAGCTTGCATAATTTACCTTTTTGTTTGCTTTGAGCTATCACTTTTTATATATATTTTGAGTTCAAGGAGCCCCAAGTCAATCGAAATTTATCCACCTAGATAGATATACTTTAACTTGTATACATAAGACCTTAGCACTAGAGATTTGGCCCACAGTTTTAGTCTTTATAAAAGCACATATGTATCGTGACATTGATTATTCAAAGTATTTCTAACGTGTTAAGGTATAATGTCATGACTTATAGCATGTAAATCTGGCATTAGTCTTGAGTGCTTCGTCTAGCGATGTGTGGAACGTGTGAGGTCATTCCCCTATCTAAATCCTCACACATACTTAGAGGCATAGTCAACAAGCACTAACTCGTCTTGTCGCACTCAATAGCTAAGCACTTATAGATTCAACACACTATGACCAGAGGACAATGTTTGCATAGATTAAAAGTCTGAACTCAAATATTGTACGTACGCGTTATGGTCGAAGTCGCAGTCATGTGAGCCCCATAGCATTAGATTTCTACAGCAGTTTTTTTTTATATTTTGGGTTTTTAGTTTTTTATTATTTCGGGTTTCCTATTTTTTGTTGTTCTTGTTTTTTTTAAAATAAAACAAACGTTACAAAGCAAATGCATGTTTTTTTTTGTTTTGTTTTTTTTAAAAAATATTCAAATAAGCAAACTCTTAAGCAAAGGCGCACAAAAAAAGAAAAAAATCGCAAATAAAAATAGGCAAACACAACCAACACTAACTAGGAAGAGAGATCCAGAATACTAAGCTCGAGTTGAAGTAATGAGAAATGTGCATCTGGGAGTGGCTTAGTAAAAATGTCAGCTAGTTGGTCATCAGTGCCGATGAAGCTTACACTAACGTTCTCCTTTTTTTTATATGATCGCGAATGAAGTGGTGACACACGTCAATATGTTTTGATCTAAAATGGTGTACTGGATTATACGTCAAGTCAATAACACTCTTGTTGTCGCATCTAAGTGTAACATTCCTATAAGAGAAGCCATAGTCTTCTAACGTCTGAGACATCCATAGTGCTTGAGTGCAACAGCTTCCTAAGGCGATATACTCGGCCTCAATGGTGGAGAGGGCAACCGAGTTCTGTTTGCGGCTTGACCAGGAGACTAGTGCCAGGCCGAGGAAATGGCATGTACCGCTTGTGCTCTCGCGATCAAGTGAAAATCCGCCATAGTCTGAGTCTGAGTACCCATAAAGTGTGAAATTGGTGGTATGTGGTTACCAGAGTCCAAGGTTCTGTGCTCCTATAAGGTACCTAAAAATATGCTTTACTTTTTTCAAATGAGACTCTCTCGGGTCGGCTTGGTACCTAGCACACATACCTACCGCAAACGTGATATCTGGCCTAGAGGCACTCAAATATAACAATGATCCTATCATACCTCTAAACATAGTATGATTGACAGAAATGTAACTTTCATCTTTTCCTAATTTAAGAAAGGCACTCATAAGAGTTTTGAATTGTTTTAGATTCTCATACCCAAAATGCACAAGCCTATCTTTAATATATTTTGATTGACATATAAAAATCCCATCTTTTTGTTGAGAAATCTGAAATCCTAGGAAATAGGTAAGTTCTCCTACTAGGCTCATTTCAAATTCAGATTTCACAAGGGTGACAATTTCTTCACACATCTTTTCATTCGTTGCCCAAAAAATGATATCATCAACATAGATTTATAGAATAATTATTTCTGAATTCTTGGTCTTTACAAATAAGGCTGTGTCTGCATTACCCATCCTAAAGCCATGATCTAAGAGAAAAGTAGTGAGCCTATCGTACCAAGCACGGGGACCTTGCTTCAATCCGAACAGGGCCTTCGCCAACTTGTATACGTGGTTTGGGTAGGCAGTATTCATGAAACCGGGTGGTTGCTCGACATATACCTCTTACCTAATATATCCGTTTAGGAAGGCACGCTTAACGTCCATTTGGTATAAGCTAATTTGCTTATAATTAGCAAACACTAAAACATACGGATGGACTCAAGACTAGCAACCGGGGCAAAATGACTCTTCAAAGTCCACACACTCTATCTGAGTATACCCTTAATCCACCAACCTAGCTTTTTTCTTGTAATCCCAGACTCACCATCAAGTTTATTTCTGAAAACTAATTTTAATCCTATGACTGGATGGTTATTTGGATGTTCCACTAACACCGCATCTTACTTCGCTCGAATAGGAACATCTCCTCATTAATCGCCAAGAACCATGATTCATCTTTTAAGGCTTCTGAAATGTTTTTGGGTTCAATATCAGATAGAAAACATAAGTTTGATAATGACTCATGAAGTGCTGACCGAGTTCTAACTCAATGAGATGGCTCTCCTAGGACAAGATAACGAGGACGTTGCTTCAAAAAAAATTAAGTTACTAGGAGGCCTATAACCTTGTTCAAGACTTTGAGTTTCACTCTCCATGATTCTCTCCTCACCTTCATTTCCTATCGGTACACTCTCTTCAACTTCCTCATCATTCACATTAGGCTCATTAGTTGGGGAATTTTCATTGAAATGCACATGAGACGATTCTTCAACCACTAAGGTCCTCTTATTGTAGATCCTATATGCCCGACTCTTGCTCGAGTATCCTAAGAAGGTACATAGATCAGATTTTTTGTCAAATTTTCCTAGATTATTCTATGTGCTAAGAATGTAGCACGGGCAACCAAAGACCCTAAAGTACAATATAGAGGGTTTCCTTTCGAAATACAGCTCGAATGGTGTTCGCTTTAAAAGAGGGCGAAGCATGACTCGGTTCATCACGTAGCTTGTCATGTTAACCGCTTCAGCCCAGAAAGATCGAGGTAAGCCGAAGTCAGTGAGCATTGTGCGAGCTAATTCTTGAATAGTGCGGTTCTTTCTTCTTACAACCCCGTTTTGTTATGGAGTGTGAGGGGTAGTTAATTTAGGCTTAATTTCTGAGGAGTCACACAGGTTTGAGAAGTACTCATTCTCAAATCTCCTCTATGATCTAATCAAATACATTTTATCTTTAGCTCCTTCTAATTTTGAAGCCGCATGCAGAGATTAGAGAATTCGCTAAAAGTGTCAGATTTATTTGCTAGAAAGATCGTCTAGCAATAACGTGAGTAATCATCTATGACAATGAAGGTGTATCTTTTTCCACCTAGACTGCACGTACTAAGGCGTCCAAACAAATCCATGTGAATGAGTTGGAGTGGTCTAGACGTGGAAACTACAGTTTTGTTCTTGAAAGAGGTTTTGACAAATTTGCCTTTTTGACAAGGAGCACATAAGACATTTAAACTACCGCTTAAGTTGGGAAGTCCCTGAACAAGTTTCTTTTTCGATAGTTTTACAATAGCTTGCTACTAGTATGTCCTAATCTCCTATGTTAAAGATCTAATTCCTCATTCTTAGTAACTAGGCATTTCAAATTAGATGCAAAAATA
Organism: Platanthera zijinensis; assembly: GCA_039513925.1. Lineage (NCBI taxonomy): Eukaryota > Viridiplantae > Streptophyta > Magnoliopsida > Asparagales > Orchidaceae > Platanthera > Platanthera zijinensis. The sequence goes on from CM077083.1 coordinate 47,121,260, forward strand.
TCATCAAAACTAACAGTGTACACATTATGATTTCTGTGAGAACATTTAGACCTTTATTACACAATTGGCTAATAGAGATAAGACTATGCTTAAGTTCATCTATAAACAGAACACTAGAGATAAAAAATGCTTTGTTACCTATAGTGCTCCTTCCAAGTATCCGTCCTTTATTGTTGTCCCCAAAGATCACCATTCCACCCTTCTTCTTTTCCAGGCTAAGGAACTTGTCTTTATCTCCCGTCATGTGCTTGGAGCGCCCAGAGTACAAGTACCACACGTTCTTTGTGTCCTTAGCCTGCCAACAAGCCTAAAAAGAAGATAAGGGTAAAATTCTGGTTACCCAAGTTGTCCCACCCATGTGATAGGTAGAAGACTTTGGTAGTCAGGCTTGTGTATTTTTCTTGGCACCTTTCCTCAATCACGAGCCAGATGTGTGACCAAATTTATGACAGTTTGCACACAAAGTGTAAGCAGTGGATGCAGCTTTTATCGAGTTGCTTGAGCTCTTGCTTGAGGATGGGGATAGCACTCCAAAAATCTTAACCTTATCTTTAGATTTATTAAAGTTGGATTTAGGCTTGGAATGATAGTGATTTCCACTTGGTGGTGATGTTGGAATCACATATCCTAGTCCAAACTTCCCAGATTCATTACAATGTGCACCCAACAGCATATTTAAAGACTTTTGGCCTATTCCAAACTTTTGGATGGCACAGTTAAGATCATGGATCCTCGCCTTTAGGGTGGTGTTTTCAGTCACAAGCATCACACACCGATTGGAAAATTGTTTCTTGCCTTCCTCTACCTATGCAAGTGATAAGTGAAGTCTCTTCTCCAAGGCATTCTTTTCAATTATGAGACTATTCGATCTCACTGATGACTTGGAGAAACTTGCCTTTTGTTCTTCGATCGTTGCCATCAAGTGAGAGCACTATAGACACTCGATCTTCTCTTTGCCAGTTCTAATTACTTCACTTTTCAATTTTTCTAATTTATCAACTAAATTTTCATAAATTTCAAGAAGTTCAGTATAAGTAGGTGGAGTTAACTCAGTGTCACTCTAGACAATGGACACATGTCAGATTCTTCTTGATTCTTTCCCATGAGGCATAGATTCGCCTCGTCTTCAGTGTCAGAGTCTGTGGTTCTTGACTCGTAAAATCTATCCTGATCCAAGGTGAGTGCCATTAACACCTTCTTCTTCACTTTGTGCCGACTTTCCTTTCCTTTTTCCTCCTTCTGGAGTCTTGGGCATTCTCTCTTTAGGTTCCCAGGCTTGTGGCAGTGGTAACACTCCGACTGAGACTTCTCATCATTGCTTTCTATCTCTTTCGATGGCTTGTTCTGCCTTCTGCCTTCTCCAACTCCTCTCTTCAGGAATTTCTTGAATTGTCCCTACTTCTTGGGATTCTTCATGAATTTTTTGAACTCCCGAACATAGAGGCTCTCCTCTCATCTTCCTCAAAATCTTCAGCATATTTTCTTTCCTTTGCGGCCTTCAGCGCCAGTCCCTTCTTCTTTACTTCTCTGGGATATTCCTCTGCTTGAATCTTCAATTCAAGTTCGTGTGTCTTCAGATTGCTAATGAGGCTCTCTATCTCCATTGTGCTGTTCTCATGAGACTCAGCAATAGCTATCACCTTCAGGTTGAAGCGAGGTGGCAAAGATCGCAGGATCTTCCCCACTAGATCACCATTTGGAAAGTTTTTTCCATGAGATCTTGAGGCGTTGACGATCTTAGTAAATCACGTGTACATATTGTCCACATCCTCGTCAATCTCCATCCGGAACTGTTCATATTCGGATTCGATTCGGAATAGATTCAACTCCTTCACCCGCGAAGTACCTTTGTGAGTTAGCTCAAGAAGACGGCATATATCATAAGCAGTCTCGCAGTTACATATTCTATTGAATTTAGTTTTGTCCAAGGCATAGAATAACGAGTTCATGGCCTTGGCATTATTAATACATCTAATCTTGTCTGCATAATCCCACTTGTCACGTGGTTTTTCTAAGACTTTATCCCCAAACGTGAAAGTGAGTGCAGTGTAATTTGTCTCTATCATGGCCTGTTGGATCACTAGTTTGGATTTAGGCTAGGTTCACTACTTAGGATATTTGATCCACCTTGTATAGCCAGGGCCAAGTCTATTAGTCCTAGAATTTAGGCTAGTCATTAGAATCAATCTTAATGGACCAGCTTGTAGAGGACTTCAGTAGACTCAAGACTTAAAAGAATTCAGAGTTCAGATTATCAGTTCGAAGTTCTTCGAACTTAGCTCGACGAACGTCGATCTCAGATCGACGAACTCAGAGTTCTTTCTCTGAGTAGAGCTCGACGATATTCGAGCTTAGGTCGACGATTTCTTCCTCTAGACAGATTCTCTGATCAACGATCTTGGAGCGCAGATTTATCAAGATATTTCCAGATTGAGGTTCGCTGAACTCAGGTCAACGAACAGGATTTCTTATCTCGATGAAATATTCCTAGAGGTCGACGAACTCTATCGTGAGTCAGAATGATAAGTTTTCCCTCTTCTGTCACTAATTTATTCTATTATTTGGCAGCAATTCTCTGAGTAATTAATGCTTATATTCTCAAGAATATAGCCGTTCTTGGTAGCATTAATTATGGATTTCATTAGAGTTAATTACTTTCTTATTTTATTGGGATAGTTGGGGAAACTCATTAAAGAGTATATTTCCAGTCATTTCATTCTCCAGAATCCAATCAACAATTAATGCTTAGAATTCAAAATTCAAAAGCAAAATTAGATAGCAGGATATAAAAGAATTTTTCAGACGGCTCTCAAGCAGAAAAACACACAAAATACACATACATACACAGAGATAAAGAGATACAGATACACAAAAAAATTAAGAACAACATCATCTCTTTCTTTGTGTAGAAAAATAATCTATTTTCCCCTTGATCTTACAGAAGACTGAAGAAGAACATCAATAGAATATCATTTGTCTTCTTCAACTTCTACTTCAGGAATCATCAAAGACAACAACTCTATATCTATCTACAAGTTTCTGGATTTCAGCAAGTCAAGGTTGAAGACCTATACCCTGAGCAAAGCTCCAGGCTTTCTGAATATTTCAACATCTCAGAAGGAGCTTTGACACCAGCAATCCACAAAGTCTTCTCTGTTGTTTAGATAAAAGAGAAGACAACATCACCTTCTTAACCTCCTATACAAAGGGTTTATTACCTCCCTTCAAAAGTTTCTTGGTTTTAGGGCACCTGATCAAAAGCCTAAAGGGTTAGCAGATCTCCCTGCAAATAGATCTTATGGTGACAGGGCACCTGAGCAAAAACCTATGGTTGCAGTCACCTGATCAAAAACCTGATAGAGGATTCCTATCAGGGTTGTAGAAGAGTGGTGGTACCCAGATTTGGGGAACCACTATAAAATTCTTGTGTTGTCTGTGTGTTCATTTTTTCTTTGTTTTGCTGTGCTGTGATTGTGTAGTTTAGCTCAGTTTATATTTCATTTCACATAACTACTACTATCACTTAATTTTTCTGATAAAGTTTAAAATTAGCCAAAAGTTTAAAACACTCTATTCACCCCCCCCCCTCCCCCCCTCTAGAGTGAATCAGATCTATCCTCTATCTTTCAATTGGTATCAAAGGGGTATTCCTTTGGTTTTACAAGCTAACACTTGAACCAAAAGATCCTAGATAGATCTGATTTCTTTTTCCCTAGTTATTTTTTTATTATATACCATGACACAAAACAAGGATTATGCAAGCACCAGACCTCCAATTTGTAACTTGAACAAGTTTGTTATCTGGAAGGTAAGAATTAAATTATATATGAACTCCATTGATGAAGATATTTTTAATTCTATCTTGACAGGTCCACCAGCTCTAGTGGCTACATCTACTGCAACTTCTAACACTCATATTATTCCACCACCTGAGTGGACAGATGCATAAAAGAAGGCCAAGATAGCAAATGCCAAGGCCATGAACATCTTAGCACAGACTATGTTAGATGATATATTCCATAGGTGGCTGAATGCACCTCTGCTAAAGCCATCTAGGACTCTCTCAATCATATGGTTGCTGGATCTGCTGATGAAAGAAAAGATAAAAGGTCTAATCTCATGTCCCAGTATGAGAACTTCAAGAAGTAAGAATCTAAGTCAGTGGGTGATATGTATAATAGAATTAGCTCAATCATCAATGAGCTAAAAACTCTGGATAAGGACATAACCCTCACTGAGGTCAATGATAAAATTCTCATGTGCTTCCCCAGCTCAAGGGATTCCAGAATCTGGCTAATCAAAGAGGACAGAAGTTTGAATGAGATTTCCTGAATCTCTACTAGGAAAGCTCAAATCCTATAAGTAGTTAATAAAGACCAGAGAAGATGCTGAGTAAAAGACTCCCTCATTAGCTAGAAAGGAGCAAAACATAGCATTCAAAACATCTGAAGAAACAGAAGCTCCATTACCTAGTGATGAACTTCTGAGTCACCTAGAAAAAAGATTCTACAAAATGGGCAAGAAGGATTTCAGAAGGAAGTCATCTAGACAGGATGACAAACCAAGGTATGAAAAAACACCTACTAAAGAGATTGTGTGTTTTGGATGCAGGAAACCTGGACATATTATTTTAGAGTGTCCAAAGAATAAGAATAAGGAGAAAAGAAGAGAAAAGGAATCCAGAAGACATCATAACAAGCCCTCCTCCAGCAAGTACAAAAGGAAGGACAAGGGTTTTGTTGCTAAAACCTGGAGTGATTCAGAAGAAGAATCCTCATCTTCCAGCTCAAGTGAAGATGAAGAGGAAGCAAGAGCAAAAGAGGTTTGCTTGATGGCTATCAATGCATCAGGCAGCCTCTCTGAAGATGAGTAATCTGAAAAGGAATCTGAATCTGAAGAAGATCAGGTAATCTCTTCATTTGATTTTAATTCAGATAGTTTTAAAATTGAATTCAAATTATTGTGTAATGACTTGATAAATTCTGAGAAGGAAATCAAACTACTTAGAGATAGGATAACTGATCAAGACAATCTTCTATCAGAAAACATCAAATTAAAGGATAAACTAACTATTGCTAATGAACAAATCATTTTACTAAAAACTGAATTATGTGAGGCAAAGCAACTTGAGGAATCTCTCAATGGGAGAAGCCTTAAGCTGATGGACATCACAAGCACTGTTAATGCCTGATTAACTGGCAAGCTGGACTTCCGCGCTTCATCAAGCTTATCCCACATATTAAAGAAAAATATACTTTTTACACCTATCAAATTTATCTCTGAAAAAGGCAAAGAAAAATTACATGAGAACAAACCAACTGAAATAACCAAGAAATCTAAGAAAAAAGAAAAAGAACAAGAAGAATGTAAATAATAACAATGTTCAGCAGATTTCATTGAACTCAGATCGACGAAATGTGTACAGTTCGTCGAACTAAAGTCGACGAACTCCGAACGCAAACTTATATTATAATTATTCTTCGAACTACAATCAACAAAACCATTATGGTTCTTTGAGTGGAGATCGACGATATTGGGGCATAGAGAATGAATATTTCCATTCTCTGAGCGGAGTTCGATGAACTCATCCCCATTCGTTGACCTTAGATTGACGAACTTACCAGAATTCATCGACCCCAGTTCAGAATAACAGAAATTTTAATTCTTACAGATCATTAAATCAACCAATAGAATATATTAATCCATTCACCAAGTGGATAATTCCACCAAAAATATATCACCCCCTAGGGTATAAAAATCAACATGAATGTTCCTTTATTTCCAGTTTTAAGTATGAAAAGAAACAAGGACCCAAGGTAACCTGGTTCAAGAATATCTAGTCTATTTAAATGCAGGTGAAAGACTATCCCACCACAGAGGAATAGTGATACCTGGATAGGGGATGTTTAAATCACACGATTGGTAGTATGGACAATCCAATAAACTACAAGTTTAAGCTAAGTCCAAAAGTAATATTTGGTGACTCCAACTGTGGCCAAACTGAAGGCTATGGGATGGTCAAAATTGGATATGTCACCTTCAGGAAGGTAGCATATGTAAGTGGACTGAAGCACAACCTGATATCCATAAGTCAATTATGTGATGAAAGGTTTCATGTATCATTTATTAAAACCTCTTATATTATTACCTCAGTAGATAACAAAGTTGTTTTAACTAGAACTAGAGGAAGAAACATTTATGTAGTTAACTTTAAGTCTGCTAAATCTGAAATATGTACGTCTATTTAATCAAACAAGCAATAATAATGAACTTTGGCATAAGAGATTAGGACGTGTTAATTTGAAAAACATTACTAAACTCTCCAAGGACAACCTTTTTAGAGGATTGCCGTCTTTCCCCTACAAGAAGGAAAGCCTTTGTAGGGCTTATCAATAAGGCAAGCAAACCAAAAATTGTTTTAAGTCACTTAATAAGAGTGATTCACCTAGGATTCTGTATTTGCTTCATATGGATCTTTTTGGACCCATTGCTGTACAAAGCCTGGGAGGGAAAACTTATACCTTAGTGATTGTATATGACTTCTCAAGGTACACTTGGGTGTTCTTCTTGAGAAACTAGTCTGATAACTTTAAGGTTCTTACAGATTTTCTTAAGAGCATAAGGATTGAGTATTCTACTCCAGTTGCATTGATCAGAAGTGATCATGGTACCGAGTTTGAGACTCTTCCCATGCAAAAATTCCATGAGAAGGAAGGTATCAGGCCTTGCTTATCTGCTCCTAGAACTTCTCAACAAAATGGGATAGCTGAAAGGGAAAAATATGACCCTAATTGAAGCTGCAGGCACATTACTTACAGTGTGGTACATAATTTGTTGTAAGCACAACAAATTATGTACTGAATAGGAGTCTGATACATAATCTTAAGGACAAGACTTCCTATGAACTACTCAAAGGGAAGCAACCTAAAGTAGATTATTTTAGAATTTTTGGTTGTACTTGTTACATTCACAATAACAATAAGAAACACCTTAGAAAATTTGAAGCCAAAGTTGAAATAGGAATTTTTCTTGGATATTCCCAAATCAGTAAAGCCTATAGGGTTTAGAATAAATCAACTATGAAAATGGAAAAAACTGTACATTTATCATTTTATGAAACTAACATGTTTTACAAGGAGAAGAATCCTTCTACCAACAAAACTTTGTAGGAACCACACTTGTGTGAGAAGTTGGATGAGTTGACCCTCACCAATGAGGTTGTTGCACATCCTTCTCCACATACTATTGAAGACAGTGAAGATGATCTCAAAGAGTTTAGTGAAGAGCCATCAATAGCTCCCATAATTCCACAAGAGGAATTAATTCCCCAGGCTTTTGCTGAACCAACTCCTCCTACTGAATTTGTCACACTTAGAGATCACCCTTCATCTCAAGTGATTGGAGACAAATCAGTGAGTGTGCAGACCAAGCATCAACTCAACCAAAACTTGATGCATGGCCGCTTCATATCTCAAATTGAGCCCCAATCCATAAAAGATGTGGAGCAAGATCCACACTGGATCATTGCAATGCAAGAGGAGCTCAATAAGTTTGAGAGATGTAGATTTTGGGATTTAGTTCCAAGACCCAAAGACTACCCAGTCATTGGAACTAAGTGGGTATTCAGAAATAAACTAGATGCTCAAGGTATTATCATCAGAAACAAGGAAAGACTAGTTGCTCAAGGCTACAGACAAGAGAAGACATTGACTATGACCAGACATTTGCACTTGCTGCAAGGCTGGAAGCAATCAGAATCTTCTTTGCTTATGCGGCCTATAAAAAGTTCAAAGTATATCAAATGGATGTCGAAAGTGCATTCTTAAATGGTGAACTTAAAGAAGAGGTATTTTTGGAGCAACCACCGTGTTTTATTTCTCCAACCCATCCTTCTTATGTCTTTAAATTGCATATGGCTCTCTATAGTCTAAAACAAGCTCCAAGAGCTTGGTATGAAACCTTAGCTAGCTTTCTTCTATAACATAAATTCTCTTGGGGCATTATAGATAGGACATTGTTCATTAGACATTATAAGGATCAAATCTTATTAGTACAAATTTATGTAGATGACATTATCTTTGGTTCTACTGATTCCAAACTATGCAAGTGGTTCTCTGACCAAATGCATTCCAAGTTTGAAATGAGTAGCATGGGTGAGCTCTCTTACTTCCTTGGCCTCCAAGTGAAGCAACTGCTTGATGGCATTTTCATATCCCAGTGCAAGTATGTTAAGGAGCTAATAAAAAAGTTTGGGATGTAAGATGCTTCATTAAAGAAAACACCTATTGCTTCTAATGCTGTGATTGACTCTGATGAAAATGGCAAGCCTATTGATCAGAAATTATATAGGGGCATTGTTGGGTCCCTGTTATATCTCACAGACAAGTAGGCTAGACATAGTGTTTGCTACATGCCTTTGTGCTAGGTTCCAGGTGAACCATAAAGAATCCCACCTTATTTTTCTAAAAAGGATTTTAAGATATAAAAGGTTATCCAAGTCTAGGACTCTGTTATCCAACTGAGTCAGAGTTTGAGTTGACTGAATACTCAGATGCTGACTTTGCTAGATGTAGAGTGGATAGAAAAAGCACCTCAGGGACATGCCAGTTCCTTAGTGCTAGACTTGTATCCTGGTTTTGCAAAAAGCAGACATTTGTGTCTACTTATACTATAGAAGCTGAATACATAATAGCTGGCAGTTGTTGTTCCCAGATACTATGTGTTAACCCCAGAATCCACAACATATCCAGCTAGACGCCTCGTTCCTCCTTGGCCGGATTCCAGATATCAGTCCGCCAAGGTCGCCCTTGGTTCAACTCAGCTGGATCGTCGACCTTCCATCGACGAGTCAAGCTCAGCTCGGCGAGCTCCGAGGCAGGTCTCCCAGGTCGCTCAGGTCGCCCAGGTCGCTCAGGTCGTAGCTAGTCTGAGGATCGCGCTCGATGTGACCAGGGGAGTTTTCCAGCTCGCTGGCCCAGTCTGCCGGTCCCGCGCGGACTGCTTCTTCTTTCCTTTTTGTTTCCCGTCACCGCTGCCCGGCTCCTTTGTACCCCGGGCAGCCGGTTATTTTAGCCCTACCCATTTGGGTAGGCCCCCAGCCTATAAATAGGGGGAAGTGGTGCACTCAAAGCACGCTGACTCGAGTCTAGGAGCCCACTTGTTAAACGCTGCGGACTCGAATCTCTGGCTTTGCGGTCTCCAGCTTGCTTTCTGTATTGCTTTCCTTTTCATCTTGTAACCCCTTCTTTGCAATCAAAATCAAGCCCGTCGAAGGAGAGGCATTCAGGCCGCGACGGGCGAAGTCTGGTGTTGCTGTGCTGTACGGCTCTTGCTTTTCTGTTCCTTTTCTAGTCCGCCAAGTAGACTGCTGCTCGCAGTCTGTTTTTCTATTCTTCCCCGAGTGCTCGAACAGTTAGCTGGTGGTTCCCGTTTTCCCTGTCGCTTTTCGCGCATCAACAGTTAACACGCGACCTTCAGATTCGAGCAGTTTTTTGAAACCGCGGATAGAAATGTCGGACCGCCGAGCTCGCCGCTCCGATCGCTCCAGCTCGCCTGATGATTCGTTGTGGGAAGCGTTGGAGCAGTCCCGCTTGGAAGCTGAAGTATCTCGAAGGGAGACTGACCAGCGGCTCGATATGATCAGCCAGGCCCTATTGGCACTAACTCAGCGACTTGCTCCTCAGGTCGCAGAAGAAGTTACTGAGACTCTTGTCCGCCAGACTCCGGTCCGACGGACTCCAGCTCATCCTCCCCCTCTTCAGCAGTTGCCTACAACCGCACCTCCGCCTCTCCACCAAGCCCAGACCGCAGCTCCCTTGCGACCTCAGATTGGAGAGTTCCCCCCCCGGATAGATTTCTTCAGGGAGGCAGCCCGAGGGACTCCGGCTTGCCGACTAGATTATGTTGATCGGCAGTCCGCAGAGCCCGCAGAGCTTCGTCCTCCAGTCCGCTCCTCTCCTGATTCAGAAACTCCCTCTCCCTTCGTCGATCGAATACGATGGGAGTCAGCGCCGAGCAATTTCAGAGAGCCTCGTCTCCCTTTTTATTCAGGGGAGACTGATCCGGTCTCCCACCTACAGGCATTCGAAGGGGCAGTTGCATTAAGGAGCCTCTCCGATGCCTTGAAATGTAAGCTTCTGGTAACCACTCTTGATGGCCAAGCAAGAGAATGGTTTTACGAGCTTCCTTCGGGCACGATTTCTTCCTTTGCTGAGCTTCGCAGCGAGCTGCTCTTGAGGTTTGCAACCTCTAAGAAGAGAAAGGATGGGCCGGCAGCCCTTTTTGACATCAAGCAGAGAGACAACGAATCAGTGGCAAGATTCGTTGATCGGTTCCAAAAAGAAATCCAAGGGGTAAGGAATGTGAACCCCGATTATTACAAAGTTGCCCTGATTCACGGCCTCTGGGAGTGCCCATTAAAATTCAAAGTGACAACAAAGGCACCATCAACTTATCAGGAGCTCATAGCAATGGCTAATCGCTTTATTGAGGGGTAAAATGCCAACCCGACCTATATCTCATCCCTGACAGCCAAAGCTGGAGGAAGGGATGGCTCCAACTTCTCCAACAATCAATATCACAACAAGCCTCCTCGGCCTGATTTCCAACCTCCATCTTAGAGGGGACGTAACCTCCGCCATAAGAAACCCTTCCTCGGCCATCAACAGTTTCACGGTCAGAGACTGCCGCTGGCCGCCACTCCCGTCGTTCCCCTCCAAGCGCTCCCCATTCTTCAGAGCGCCCTGCCAGCTTCAAATTCTTATGAGAACAGCCCTATGGAAGAGCTTGCATATCTGGGCCTCGACTTTGAAGAGGTCGTCCAGATAATCCAGAGGAAGGCTGAAGAAAAGAGGCAAGGGCCTCAGAGAGACTGGAAGCCCAGGGACAACTCTCAATTCTGCAATTTTCACAAGGAGAAGGGCCATCTGACTAAAGATTGCAAGGCTCTTCAGAAGCTAGTTGAGAGGTTGCTCGCCGAGGGTAAACTCGAGGTCCTGGGCAGGAAGAGTGACTCTTCAAAGCGTTCCACCTCCAAGGGCAAGGAGGTGGTAGAAGTTCAGCAGGAGTGTATAGAGATAAGGGATGAGGGCCATCTAAGGCTCGTTGATATACCAAGTGAATGTATTGACGTTGTCGACGAAGGAGCCCTGGGAAGACTCTTTTTCATCCATGGCGGAGCAGGGACTGAGTCTACTCGGAAGTCTTCTCTGTCAAGGCTTTCCCGAACTGAGATCGCTTCTACTTCTTTTTCTGCCCCACCTTCTGAAATCGTCTCCTTTGGCCCTGCAGACCTTCCTATGACCGCTAATCCCTTCGATGATGCCATCGTAGTTCAAGCAGCCATCAGAGATTTCATGGTCGATAGAATTCTCATCGACACTGGCAGTTCCGTGAATCTCCTCTTCAAGTCATCTTTTGAAGCCCTGAGGACAGGAAAGTCTCTGCTTCCCACCGAGGGGCCACTTTATGGCTTCTCGGGTGAAAGAAAGGAAGTTGAAGGAAATGTCACACTCCCGGTGGTGCTCGGAGGGGTGATCAAAGAGATCCAGTTCATAGTGGTGGATGCTCCAGGAAGCTATCATGCTATCTTTGGAAGACCGTTGCTGAACAAGTATCGAGCCATCATTTCAACGTACCATTTGGCCATCAAGTTCTGCAGAGATGGCCGTCAATGCAGGGTCAGGAGCGACCCAAGGCAGGCTCGAGAGTGTTACCTCCGAACAGTCAGCATGACTGAGGTTTCCCCCCCAGCTTTTCCAGCAGCAGCAGAAACCACTCCTCCGTCAGAAGCTGTTGTGGATAGAGAAGGTGCTCACCTGGAACCTGCCCAGGTGTTGCAAGAAGTCCCCATTGCAGAAGGGGAAGAAAGAAAGCTCTCCATCAACTCCGAGTTGCCAGAAGATCAGAAGGCGGAGTTGATATCTTGCCTGTTGAAGAATCTGGATGTTTTCGCTTGGTCAGCGGAGGACATGCCAGGGGTGGATCCTGACATAGCTTGCCATCATCTCAACGTTGATCCAGCTGCCAAGCCCGTCCAGCAGAAGAAGAGGGATGTAGCTATCAATTTAGCAGAGCCCATCAGAGAGGAGGTCGCCAAACTCCTCAAAGCGCGCTTCATTCAAGAGATTCAGTATCCCGAGTGGGTCTCTAATGTTGTAATGGTTAAGAAACCTGGGGGAAGTGGCGTATGTGTGTAGATTTCACTTGTTTGAATAAAGCATGCCCGAAAGATTTCTACCCCTTGCCTCGGATAGATTTATTAGTTGATTCTACGGTAGGGTATCCGTTTATGAGCTTTCTAGATGCGTTCTCTGGTTATCACCAAATAAGAATGCACAAACCTGACATCCCTCGCACATCGTTCATCACTAATGATGGTTGCTATTGTTATCTTGTGATGCCCTTTGGGCTTAAAAATGCTGGCGCGACTTATCAACGCATGGTGGACCATGTGATTAAAGAGCAAAAAAGTAGAAACCTCAAAGTGTATGTAGATGACCTTTTGATTAAGAGTAGGTCTCTTCCACAACACTTGATAGATCTAGCGGAGACCTTTTCCACTCTGCGAAGGCACAAAATAAAGCTTAACCCGTTAAAGTGTATCTTCGGGGCGAGTAAGGGGAAGTTTCTCGGCCATCTCCTTACTCCTGAGGGTCTTGCTCCCAATCTAGATAAGGTCAAGGCCATCCTTGATATGGCTCCTCCCCGTTCTCCAAAAGAGGTTCAGCAGTTGGGGGGGAGGTTGGCAGGACTCGGGAGATTCATCTCTCGCATTGGGGATAAGAGTGCGCCGTTCTTTAAGACTCTGCGGGGAGCGTCCAAGTTCCAATGGACAGAAGAGTGTTCTTTGGCTTTTGAGCAGTTGAAAAAACAGTTAACCTCGACACCTTTACTCCAAAGCCCCCGAGCAGGGGAGATGTTGTTCCTATACCTAAGGGTTGGACCCGAGGCAGTTAGTTCCGTCCTGGTCCGAGAAGAGAGCAGGAGGCAGTTCCCCGTTTACTATGTCAGTCACATTCTGAAAGATGCAGAGGCAAGGTACCCCATCCTTGAGAAGCTAGCTTTGGCATTGGTTATGTCTGCCCGCAGACTCCGTCCATATTTCCAGGCTCATTCAATTCAGGTGGTTACTGATCAGCCTTTGAAGAACGTGCTAGAGAAACTAGAGCATTCAGCCAGGCTAGCTAAGTGGGCAATTGAGCTGAGCGAGTTTGAAATTTCCTATGTGCCCAGGACAGCTATTAAGGCACAGGTACTTATAGATTTTCTGATTGACACAACAGAATCTAGCTCAGATCAGGCAGCAAGATCTCTTTTAGCTTGGACCATCTATATGGATGGAGCTTCTGGAAGAAACTCTTCAGGGGCAGGGGTGGTTTTGATAAACCCAAATGGCGTCAAGCTTGAGCAGGCCATCAAGTTCTATTTTCCAGTGACTAACAATCAGGCAAAGTATGAAGCTTTATTGGCCGGCTTAAGGCTTGCAAGAGAGCTTGGAATTGATCATGTCCATATTAAGACTGATTCTCTTGTAATGGCTTCACAAGTTCTTGGTAACTACGAGACCAGGGAGCCGGTGTTGAAAAAGTATCTTGCGCTGACAAAAGTTGAGGTCGGCAGGTTCAAAAGTTTTACTATTGAGCACATTCCGAGGGCAGAAAATGAGGAGGCTGACGCTCTTACCAAATATGGGCTCCCGTCAGGAGGGACAATCTCTGAACTTTTTCACCCAGCAGTGGAGGAGGAGGGGTTAATGCAAATCGATCAGTGTTCCTCTTGGATGGACCCATTCGTTCTCTACCTCTCGACTGGGAACCTGCATCAGTCGGTAAAAGATAAGAGGAAATTCAGGTTGAAAGCAACACATTATTACTTGATATCCGATATCCTCTATAGAAAAACCTTCTTGTCTACAATGGCAAGATGTGTCTCAGAAAGTGAAATTCCTACTGTTCTTCAAGAAGTGCATTCTGGCGAGTGCGGGAGTCACTCGGGAGCAAGAACATTGGAAAAAAGGATCCTGCGGCAAGGTTACTTCTGGCCCACAATGAAGAAAGATTCGGAGACCTATGTGAGAAAATGTGTTCAATGCCAGAAATTCGCTCCTCTTCAAATCAAGCAGCTCAATCTCTCAGATCGATTGCAACCCCTTGGCCCTTTGCTGTTTGGGGAATGGATCTCATTGGTCCTTTTCCCATGGCAAGTGGGCAGCGGCGTTTCATTATAGTTATGATCGACTACTTCAGTAAGTGGATTGAGGCTAAAGCACTGTCAAAGACAACAACCCAGGTCGTGAGGAATTTTATTTGGGGGGAGATAATCTGCCGGCATGGAATCCCTACGGCAATAATCACTGATAATGGACCACAGTTCAATAATGCAGAGATGATAGACTTTTGCAGACAGATCGGAACAGAGCTGCGCTTTGCATCAGTTCATCATCCCAAAAGCAATGGTCAAGTAGAAGCAGCTAATAAGCAAATCCTCAACCTGCTTAAGAAGAAAGTTCAAAATCTCAAGGGCAGTTGGGTTGATCAACTTCCCTCAGTTCTCTGGACCCAGAGAACAACGCCTTCATCTACAACAGGGGAAACACCGTTCAAGCTTTCTCACGGGTCCGAAGCACTAATTCCTGTTGAGTTTGAAGTTCTGTCACCTAGAGTGTTGCTTGCTAGGCAATGTACGGAGGATTGGCTTGAGCTGAACAGCGAGGAGATGTGGTTCAGTTTGGAATATGTTGAAGAGGTTAGAGAAAAGGCTGCCATCAGACAAGAAGAAGTTAAAAGAAGAATGGCCCGTTACTTCGATAAGAATATAAGGATCAAACACTTTCAAGTGGGAGATCTAGTCCTTAAAAAGGTCGACGCTGCTGCAAGAGCCAGCTCAGTTGGGAAGCTTAATCCTAGTTGGGCGGGACCTTTCATTATCAAGGAAGCACTTGAGAATGGAGCCTACCGGTTACAAACATTTGAAGGAGAAGATATGCCGCACACGTGGAGTGGAGATGATCTAAAGCGGTTCTATTCCTGAACTTCTTTTCTTTCCTTCTTATATAAACTCTTTAATAGATTCATTATTAATGAAAGTTCCTTGCTAACGCTTCATCAAGTGTCTTTGTGTTTCAAGTGTTGACAGTTAATATATTGAGCAAAGACAACTCTAAGCGGTTCTATTTCTGAACTCTCTCTTCTATGTTATACGAATCTCGCAAAATTGATATTTTTCTAAGTACTCATACTAACACTTCTTCAACTGCCTTTTCTCTCTTACCTCCTCGAGCAACTCCCGACAGTTGCTTAATGCCAGGAGATATCACCGAGTTCAGCAAAAACCTCCCGTAGAACCGTTGGAATCAGCGTAACACCACGAAGACCACGTGTTGCGGGGAGATTTCGCACCGTGTAGTGGGAGCCTACCAACTCTAGTGCGGCAGGATACTGGATTTCGGATCCCGGCTAGTACCTAACCCCACTTCTGCATTATGGAGGAGCAGAGGGGTGGTCAGCTCTACCACGCCACTTAAGGGATATCGTTACAACCCAGATGATCGCGCGGGGAAAGCAATGCCGCTCCGGCCGCACCTACCCCCAGATCATCTTAAGGTTATAACCCTCGAACACTCCTTGGTACCCTCAAGCAGTGCCTGCAGGAGACCCACAGTCTTGTCGATCTCAAAGGAAAGAAATGCCGCTCCGGCCGCACCTGCCCGAGAGATCGACTTAGACTGTACTCCAGGCAAAGGGGGCAGTGAATTGGGTTGATTAAGTCTGCAGATCTTGAGGTCCTGTGAGGAAAGCAATGCCGCTCCGGCCGCACCTACCTGCTTGGCCTCTAGACTGTAGCTTTTTTCTTCGCCGGGGTCTTTTATTATTATTGATGCAGTATGGACTCCATATATTTTATCCGCCCAGTCTGCCGGTCCTTGGGTTGATTCTGTAGTTCATAATCTGTGAGGAAAGCAATGCTGCTCCGGCCGCACCTACCCGCTTGGTTATGAATTACGGGTCATTTCTGATATTATTATTAATGCAGTGCGGACTCCATATATTTTATCCGCCCAGTCCGCCGGTCCTTGGGTTGATTCTGTAGTTCATAATCCTGTGAGGAAAGCAATGCTGCTCCGGCCGCACCTACTCGCTTGGTTATGAATTACGGGTCATTTCTGATATTATTATTAATGCAGTGCGGACTCCATATATTTTATCCGCCCAGTCTGCCGGTCCTTGGGTTGATTCTGTAGTTCATAATCCTGTGAGGAAAGCAATGCCGCTCCGGCCGCACCTACCCGCTTGGCCTCTAGACTGCAGCATTTTTCTTCACAGGGGTCTTTTATTATTATTGATGCAGTGCGGACTCCATATATTTTATCCGCCCAGTCCGCCGGTCCTTTGGTTGATTCTGTAGTTCATAATCCTGTGAGGAAAGCAATGCCTCTCCGGCCGCACCTACCCGCTTGGTTATGAATTACGGGTCATTTCTGATATTATTATTGATGTAGTGCGGACTCCATATATTTTATCCGCCCAGTCCGCCGGTCCTTGGGTTGATTCTGTAGTTCATAATCCCGCTTGGTTATGAATTACGGGTCATTTCTGATATTATTATTGATGCAGTATGGACTCCATTTATCTTATCTGCATAATCCGCAGGATTCATTCTCCCTCTTGACGACTTCTCCGTTGAGCGATCCGCAGCCAGTGCTTGAGTCTCTTTTTGCTAGCCACCGGTCGGTTCTTCGTAGTCGATGTAGATTTTGGATCGCCGGAGTTCTTCATTCACGAACGGGACGGAAATGACTTTCTTCTTCTTCGACGGAGACTCTTGGAACGGAGCGCAAGAAGGAGGCCAAACCCTAGAATTTACGTATTCCCGTCGTTCTTCAGTCCTTCTGTGAATGGGCACAGAAACAAAGGAGGCCTTTTATACGTCTTCATGGAAAAAGGCTACCGTTAGCGGTAAGACTCACGCCATCTGTCATCTAAATATTGAAAAATAATTAAAATGAATATTTTCCGTTTCAGGAAACAGCGCGTCGATATTTGCCGAGCGGCTAGCGCGACGTGGTAAGCAGTACCGCCTGGCGGTAGGTCAGTTGCTTTACGAAACCGGCTCGATGCTTGTCGAAAAGATAGCGTGGCACGGTAAATGGTAGCACCTTGCGGTAGCATTCACTAAACGCCATCATCTCGATGCACTCAACGCTTTTCTTCTCAACGCTCTCAATGTGGCGTTGAGTGAGCTATTGCAGCGCGGTAACAGCTAGCTCTGTCCGAAAACTACCCGAGCGCCAAGTCGATTTAATTTATTGGGCTAGCGCGGGCGGTAGTACTATCACTTTCCGATAGCTTCCCGAGCACCATGTCAATTTAATTCATTGGGCTAGGGCGGGAAGTAGTACAAGCGCTTTTTTATAGCTTCCCGGGCGCCATGTCAATTTAATTCCAGCTACCGCTCAGCGATAACTCAAATCGCCCGACGGTATCTCCAGAAGATATTTTTTTTGCTTGCACCTGTCAACCTGCACACTCTATCAACACAAGACGTGATCAAATACAACCTGCGAGTTGATATTCTCAAACACAAGGAAAGTGAAACATCGGTTCCAGCAGACACTGCGCATCATGATCCTTTCACCCTTCTTGTTCAGCAACCCAGCACCCTGCAACACCTCAATGGTGTGCTTGGATGCCCCCTGAGCATTCTCCCGTATCATCACCTCAATTTCATAGTTGTTGTATTGGTGATGTTTAGCCTTCTCGCCCGAGAGAGGCAGGAGAAGGATCTCCTGCAGACACTTTTTCTCTATCTTCTCGCCCAAGGATAATGTCAAGGGAAAGTTATCCAGGAAGGGGATACTATAAAAAGCTAGCGAGAAATCAGCTTACCTCTTGCACTGGTCTGCTGGCGAGAAGCACCTCGACGGAAGAATGTTCTCCTGTAGGGATACCGCCTTGGCCTCGGCGAGGTTACAGGACTTTTGAACCTCGTTCAGGTTCTGTTCAGTATAAAGTCCATGGGGGGAGGACATGTGCGCAAGCTCTAGGGCGTGTTGTTGGGCTCGCGAAGTCTCATGTACAAGGATCCTGGAGGATTCTTTATCGAAGATGTTGGCATCTTCTCTACTGTATAGCCCATAGGCGAGTGCATAGGCCTCGCCACCAAAAGTATCAAGCTTAATCCAAGATGGACGGAGGGTGGAGATGGACGTTCGGTTGACCTCGGGGTCCTACTAGAGAAGCGACTGGCCGGTCTCGTCCAGATGCCTCCCGTCGAGCCCAAAGTTCTGATGCCCTTTCGGCATTGGTCCCTCGGGGGCCTTCTCGGCAACGGTAGAGATCCTCTCGGCAATCCCTGCCGAACCGGCTGCCGACAAGATCCTGGTAGGGGTCTTTGCATTTGACTTTCCCTATTCCTACGCAGGTGTCTTGGACTTCTTGGAGGGAGATGGGGGCAGAACGTCTAGCTTCCATTTTCGGGCACTTGGCTAAGATGAGGTCCCCGGCTCGTCCCGGTAGGACAAGACCGTTAATTACGCGAGTGCCAAACCGCGGGCGAGAGTCTCGAATTCGTTGGAGAGCTGGCTGATAGGAATCTATCGCTCCCCTATAAAAGAGCAAAAGTTCAGTTTCACATGTGTCTGTAAAAATAATAAGACAGGCGAGAGGGTACCTTCCCAAGCAGGAACGGGCTGGTGGTTGTCTATGGACCGCCTTAAGAACTTAATGTCAAAGTTCTTGGTCCTGAATAAGGTTTTGAGGGCGGCCTAGCGCCCCCAAGTGTGCCTATAAGTCTCCTCGTCATATTGCATTGGCGAGAAGGGTATGTTGCTGAAACCCCCGGAAACGAACACAAATTTTTGGGCCCAGTTATGCTTTTTGTTAGCGAGGTCGATTGTCTTGATAGTCTGGTCCGAGAAGAAGAAAATCCTTCCCTTGGCCCTGAAATTAAAAAACTTCCGGAATATCGGAAGGTTGAATTCAATCCCTTCCGCGTGCTTGTAACATGCGAAAGCTACTAGGAGCGTTATGGAATTTTGGTTGAGCTGTGCTTGGACCACCGCGAAGTAGCGTAGGGCCTACCACACTTCTGGTCAGAGTGGAAGGCAAAACCCCACCTCAAAATGTTCCAAGGGAATGGCAATTTCCCCTTTCGACAGGTAATTCATCATAGCTTCACTTTCCGGATGACGCGTGACGTAGTCTAGCGAGATGTAGTGGCCCACCTCCGAGACATATTCCACCTCTGTAAGGTTACAGGGGAGGAAGTCATGGTCATGGAAGCCTTATGCGCATTTTGCTCTGCCATCGTTCTTGCCCGGCATCTTCACGAGGGTTGGGAGAAGGAATGGTTTGCACAAGAGGTGAGAGCTCTGGAAAGCAAGCACGTGGAGGGGAGATGGGGCTAAGGATCTAATGGATTAAATGCAGTTGGTGACCTGGCCTATTTATAGAAAATCTCGGCAATCATGACATTTTCCTGAAGGCGACACGATGCAGATAACATTTTTCAATATATTCTGACGCCTCGTGATCCACCCAGCCTTGCTTCCGCTCCTTACCTGTGAATGGAGAAAAGCTTTGAGGCAGTTCCTAGGTGAGTGAAAGGTATAATGAAGAATGAAAAGGGAAAAATGAGAGCATTCTGCGCAAACACATTAAAAGGAAGCGAAAGAAGTCTAATTATAAATAGAGGCCATTCGTCGGGCGAGGGCGGAATATAAATGTTATTGTTATAATTACAAACTACACGGAAAGCCAAAAGGGATAGAAGTCGGGAACCCTCGTGCCTAATATTGAATCCACTGCCAGCGGCCTCGGCCTCGCTTACCCAACCGCGGGGCACTCGCGAATAGTTGTAGGCACTCACGGCCGTCAGCTCCTAATGGACCAGGCGCATTTGGTCCCGAGCCCGTGCGATATGCTTCCCGAGAGAGGTTTCCGCGCATCCGCTGCCTTGCCGATCTATTTCCCCAACTTTGTGTGAGTATTTTCGCTCAAGGACACCTACCCGCCGCTCCATCGCCGCCTGGAACGCATCCGCCCTACTAGAGTCATCTCGCTACATCTAGATAAGCTTGGCCAGCACCTTCACCGTTCGGTCCTTGATTGTCTCGGCATCCCTGGGATCCCCAAGGAAGGTGGCGAGATCTATGGGGGAGGTCGGCGGCGAGAACTCCTCATCATCAGCCTTAGGAGCCCTCGTCAAAGTATCCCAGTAGCCTAGCAAGAAGCCGCGGTCAGTACCAGAATGTCCAAACAAAAAGGGAAGATAAACTATTTGTTTATCTAGAATTGGGATAGAGCTCCCACCTAGAGCTTGGCGGGAAGGTTCGGGTCCTCCCTAAAAGGGTCCCGCAAATAGGTTGTGGCGAGTTTTTCCCCGTCCTGGACGGGTATGCGTTTGCACGGGCAGGTAGGTCTCGACAAGAGGGCTAATTTTCGAAGCCTTCCCAGTCGATGGGCGAGAGCCCGTCACCAGTTCCTTAGGGATCTCGGCAACCGGGGCCAAGGGCGCTGGGTTGACCCGGCCGGTACTTCCGAAGGGAGCTGCAAAGATAAGATATTAGCGAGAAGGTGTCCAGCCTAAAAACGCGAAAAGGTAACTATCAATCTTACTCGGAGTGGATGCAGTCTCGGTTCGGGTAACTTGGAGGGACGTTTCAGGGGCAGGCTGCTCGCTCCCTTTAGGGTGCAGGAGGGTCTCGACATCCACCGGCCGAACAGTCACTTCGCTCTCCAGCAAAACCATCTGTGAAAGGGCCTAGAATTCCAAGTCAAAGACGCTTCAAAGGTTTATACCAGACGCAAATGAAGTATCTCCTCAAGAACGACATGGTTCTCATGACCTAGAGTTGGGGTCGAAGAGGCATTTTCTTCCGCCGTCGGGTTTCGCTGAACCATTTTTTCCCTTCTTAGACAATTGATCAGATCAGCTGGCCTCCTGGACGACAACTATGGAGCGTATTTGGAGGCTTTGGAGTTGTACCTCTTCTATGTCGTCGCGAGACAGTCTATCAGCTCCTACGAGAGGGGTCGCTCGGACAGTCGTTTTTACATAATGGTGAATTGCGAAAGCTCAAAGGGCGATTCAAGGGAAAATAGGGACATCAACTTCAGGGTCGTCTGTTGGTATTTAAAGAACCGTGGAGGGACCCACAAAAGATTCCTTTCCAGGTCAGCAAGCACTCATCAAATACCTGGCATTAGATGATTTGTTTTGACCTTTGCGGAAGCTCGCAAAGAGCAGGGATTGTGTATAACCCCGTATTTGATGAGTGGGTCCCCCACTCTATGATCGGTACTTTGCGAGATCTTCAGAGGCGAGAGGGATCAAGACATTGAGACAGACCCTTTGCGCCCTTGGCATTGAGGGAAGCTTGCGCTCTCGAAGCCTTCCTCCCTTGGATTTGAGTGAAGCTTCCACTCTCGATGCCATCAGTTCCTTGGTGTTGAGTGAAGCTTGTGCTCTTGACATCTTCCATCCTTGGCATTGAGTGAAGCTTGTGCTCTCGACGCCTTCCGTTCTTAGCGTTGAGTGAAGCTTCCGCTCTCGACGCCTTTAGTTCTTTGTCATTGATTGAAGCTTGCGCTCTCGATGCCTTCTATCCTTGGCATTGAGTGAAGCTTGTGCTCTCAACGTCTTCTGTCCTTGGTGTTGAGTGAATCTTGTGCTCTTGACGCCTTCTGCCCTTAGCATTGAGTGAAGCATAACATACACTATCAATGCCTTCAGCTCCTTGGCATTCAGTGAAGCGTGCGCTCTTGACGCCTTCCACCCTTAGCACTGAGTGAAGCTTGTGTTATAGAAACCTTCTGAACTTGGCTCAGCAAATGTATGTGACCCTTCCCAATAGCTTTTGCCCAGGGGGAAAAAGGGGTCTCGCCTAGGGAAGGTCAGGGGGTGAGAGGAACGAAAGGTCTCGCTAGTGTTAAGCTAATATTCTTCAGGTCTCTCTAGTGTTCTCTAGATCTCGCATTCGCCATGGGGGGATATCGTAGAGGCAAAGCCTGGCTGCTCCAGCACTCACCCCTTTTGGCGAGTGGTACCCCTATGGAACACTCGCCTAGTGGTATCCAGATGTAAAATTATCTAGATTCCCTTGCAGGGCTTCATATAGCCTTCCAGAACACGAGATTTGGCTATTGGCATACCAATTTTCGCTGCATAGAACTGTTAAAAATAGCAGAGTTATGATATTTGCAGGATAGGTTATAAAACCTATAAATTGGACCAAGGGGGTACCTCAAACGACAAGATTTTCAGTTCTCTTACTCTCTTGTCTTTTAGCGCTTTTTGAGGCGCCCTTAGCTCAGCACGGGCTAAGGAGGGGAAGCGCTCTAAGATCTTTCGGGTGTGTGGTGGGACCTCCGTGCGGGATTCTTGGGTTATTTTTGAGCTTAAAGTCTTCGGCCAGTCAAGTTAGTTGGGCAAAGTAAGTGTGTGATCAACCCTTCCCTAAGGGTTTAGACTCCACAAGAAGCCAATTTTGGGTTTCAACAATCAGCTTGTTAAGATGCCCCTTGGAACCAGCCATCCTCATCTTCCCTCTTTATATCTCCCCTGGCTTCTTAGTCAGCCACTACAAAATCAGATGAGTGATCATGAATTTTAGTATCAGGCACATAAGCCTCAGATATCTCAATAACATAAATAGTCTCTCGAGTAGAGAGCTCTGTAGGAATCCCAACTCAACCTCAGCACTGTCCACATCAATTTTCTGATCTTCAATAGATGTATTGGGCACATCTTCTTATACTGTAATGGGAACCTGCTCCCCCCTCGACATTAGCACTAGAGGGAAGCAGTTGAGTTCCATCTGGATTCTGGTTTATTCTTTCTTGTAGTTTATCCAGGAATGAGTCAATCTATCTTGTAGACTCACAGAAGATTGACCTTATTCCCCCTCAGCAGGAGCATCTACTCTGAAAATCTCTTCCTCAATCTCTGCACAAATTCTTTTTACAACATCACCAACCAGTTTCTTAGTTTGTTCTGCTGGAGTGTTTTTAGATTGAGAAACACTACTTGGTAAAGTCCTTACTACAGGTTCTGATGACATAGACACCTGAGCACTTATATCTCTTGTAGTTTCAGTAGTAGATTTAGATAATTGTGGGTCATAAGGTTCTTCACCTCTGCTCTCAGAAGAGCTGCTTTCATAGCTTTCTTCAGTGATAGTGACTACCTTCTTTCTCTTTGAGTCAGTTGGCTGTTGATGTGGGAGCAATACTCTGTCCCACATTTCAAACATCCTAGAGTCCATCTTTCCCATAGGATGTATCTAAGCTCCTAGCCTCACATTGAGGATTCCTGGTGCAGAACTCTGCAAGAATAAGGATAGTATTTGTAATGACTCCATCTGTTAAATAACATATAATAGGTGGTCCTATCGGGGCCCCACACCATATGCCACAAACAAGCGGCGAGGTTAAAGGTTAATACCAAAACATATTCGCATCCTAACACAGAGCATGCTAGCGGAAGATTGTAATGTTAATATTGAACTCACAACCATGAATGTCCACTACATATGTAAATAATCACATTTATATACTCCCAGAGGAATGTACATCAAATACACAAACGTTTGGCCTTAAGGCCTTAGAGTTATGCTTTACAGGTGTGGATTTCAAACATCGGCGTGCAGACTGGCCACACATGAACATCACAACATTCTTTGCTCAGCCTTCGAGGGCCAGCCGTAGAAGTCGCAGTAACAACAGGGGCTTCATCCCTCTATTTCCCGATCGGCTCTCCAACACCTGTATTTGGACAGCCCACCATAATGGTGGCAAACAAAGCAACGGTCAGCATTCAGCTGACCAATTTATAACGACCCTACCCCTTTCCTAGGGCAGTGGTATTCCTTCCCTACAGGCATAGCAATTCACAAGAAGATATATCCCACAGTGTGCTCTCATGCACAACTAATACATCAAAAACGCCGGCCACCCGGTCCGACGCTCAGTGCACTCAGGGCAAATTCTTGGTGTACCTCAGGGTTCCACCACCGCAAGGTCCAAAAACCAATGGCAAAGTTCGAGCATTTAGTCTTACTGGCGCGCAGGCATAAGACTCTCATTATGCGCTCCAACGAGACCAATAACTTAGGTCTACCAGTGGGTCGGACATAACGTAGGTATAGTTCAGCCACCCCCCATTTCTCAAGTCGCCAAGCCATCACCAAATACCGAAGTATTGATGGCCAATTTATAGATGAGGGTCGATTTCACCTTTCCTGTTCGCGGGTCGGTTTCACCTTTCCTGTTCGGCATGAAGCCTTTTTAAGAGCACACAGCTCACAATAGCCATACTGTCCACCAAGGGCAAGCTTCACAATCCAAAAAGGGGATCTAGTGCAGACGTCCTTCGCGATCGCTTGACGGGTTCAGTAAAACTCTCTATCTGCACCCAAACTCAACCCAAATCCTGCAGTATCCTGCATTGCTAGAAAACTGGTCTTTCATGGCATACCACACAAGAATTACGAGGGTATTTTCTTGGAATTCTACTCCAGTACTTCCTGCTACTGCCCTTCACAGGTACAACCCATCGAATCCATAAATTACATGGTTAAACGTAGAGTTTTCTCTGGTGCGCAAAATGAAACCTCACCAATCAAGACCAACCTGTCCAGGTGGGCTTCACACAGCATGCCTATTCCGTACTAAACATTTCCGGATCTATATGTAAGACTTGTTGGGGGATTTCAAGGATCAACCCGAGGGAACTCCCTCAGTAATCCACCCTTTGGTGGGGGAAATCCATGCATATGCAAAAAAAGGACTTCACATGTCCAAGAAGGAAGATCATAACCCTGACGATCTCTTTGGATCCATGGAAATCTAGCTGGATGGAAAGCACCGCAGCGGCCTTGCCTCCACAAATCTGACCTCGGCTTTCGATTCGTAACTCGAAAGCTCCACCGGCGGCCGAATTCTTTCTCCTTCTCCTTCCTTGCTCTCCTTTCTCTCTATCTCTTTTGGAAAGAGAATGGATAAGATTAAATGAGAGTTATCTCTCAATTCTTGGTCTTAATACAGCAGGGAGAATCTTGGACCACTAGATCCATGTTGAAGGAAATGAATGGCAACATATCACCCTGAAATTTCTATTTTTGGTTGAACACAGCTTGTGACATGCCCGTGTCATTGGTCGTGTTCCTTAAGCGGCACACAAATCGACTCAACCCGAACAGGACACGGCCATGTGACACGCTCGTATTACATGCCGTGTTCCATAACACGACTTCAGACACACCCGTGTCTAGCCTGTGTTCACCAGGCCTCATAGCCTTGGCCAAATCTAGAGAAGGATGCAGCCTCTGACACGCCTGTGTCGCAGGTCGTGTGCCCAACTCGAGTTGCCTCTCGAGAATCATCGAGTGCATTTCATCGAGAGAAGTTCGTCGACCCATAGTAGGACACGACCTAAGACATGCCCGTGTCGCAGGCCGTGTTCTCTCTCGAGACTCTTCGAGTGCAATTCATCGAGCACTCGACACGCTGTGTGTCAACTTGAGTGCACAGAGCAGGACACGTCCTTGGACACGCCCGTATCCCATGTCGTGTGCCTCACTCGAGACCCACTCGAGACCCACTCGAGACCCACTCCGTACCACATTCGAGTGCACAGAGCAGGACATAGCTTGGGACACGCCCGTGTCCCAGGCCGTGTTGCCCAATCTGCACTCATTCTTGAGATTTAGGGTGTTACAACACTCCCCTCCTTGCAAGAAATTTCGTCCCAAAATTTGCATATAGTAAGGACACAACAATCCAGATAATATAACTTCAACATAATGCGTTCCAATATGATCCATACGGTATAACAGTTTGGACAAATAGTTCGGGAAAATTTAGCATGCATGGTCTGCTCGCGCTCTCATGTTAGCTCCTCACAGCCACAGTTGTCCTATCAGACCTTGACCATCCTGACTGTCTGTTCCATACTATTTATTGACTCAATTCTCAATCTGAATGGGCCTAACTTTCGTCGTTATCCCATATTCGACTGGTACGCGATCATTCACAATCACTTGAGCTGGATCTTTTATGGCTTTTCGAAGCACTGATAAGTGGAACACCTCATGCACTCCACTCAATTCTGCCGAAAGAGCTAGCCAATAGGCAGCTTCCCCAATTCGCTCCACAACTTTAAACAGATCATGATATCTCAGACTTAACTTTTTCAAACGCCGAATCTTGGACATGTCTTTGAAGGGTTTGATCTTCAAATAGACCCAATCGCCCACCGCAAACTCCATGTTCTGGTGCGTGGCATTCTAGTATTTTGTTTGTCTATCTTCGGCAATTAGTATTCTCTCCCGAATAAAGTGTATCGTTGAATTAACTTCTTCGACTTCCTTATGCTTATACAATTTAGATTCGCATGCTTCTACCCAAGCTAATGGTATACGGCAGTTCCGACCATACAAAGCTTCAAACAGTGCCATACTAATGCCCGCTTAGTAACTATTATTGTAGGCAAACTCCACCATATACAGATGATCTCCCCATCTCTTAGCAAAATCCAGGGCGCACATTCAGAGCATATCCTCAATCGTTTTGTTGGTCCTCTTAGTCTGGCCATCCGTTTCCGGATGAAAGGTCATACTGAACGTTAACATCGTTCCCAACAACTGATGGATTAGCCTCAAATTATTTGATGGGAATCGCCCGTCACGGTCACTTATGATGCTACGGGGAACACCGTGCAATCGTACAATATGCACAACATAAAGTTTCGCTAAGATTTCCACTGAATCATCCTTCTTGTTCGGATGGAAGTGGGCAACTTTAGTCAACTGGTCTACGATAACCCAGATTGAATCATTCCCGTGTTGAGATCTTGGCAACCCGTGCACGAAATCCATCGAAATGGAAGCCAACTTCCATTCTGTAATTGGTAACGACTTCAAGAAACCTCCGGGTTTCTGGAAATCCGCATTCACCAAGGCACAAGTTTGACATTTATCCACATAATGTGCTATGTCTTTCTTTAATCCTGACCACCAAAACAACTTCTTCATATCTTTATACATCTTTGTGCTCCCTGGGTGAATTGAGTATTTTATTAAGTGATCTTTATCCATCAATTCTTCTCTTAACTTACCCATACTTGGGATGCACAACCGACCATTTTTTCGTAAAGGCCGTTATCCCAGGAGAATTGGTCATTTGACCCATCCTTAGTATAGCATTGGAGACTTTCATCAAGTTCTGTTGCTCGTCGAACCCTGTCCGCATGGTCATATTGTACTTCCGTCCAGTTCAAGCATGCATCGGCTGTAGAATTCTTGTCAACACAAGAAATCTCTAACGCTTCCAACTCATGGATCAGATGCTCATCACACATCTGCAACAAATTTTCTCCTTATGGAGCCCTTTGATTCAATGCATTTTCGACCACATTTCCCTTCCCGGGAATATAGTGAATATCAAAGGTGTAGTCCACAAGGACCTCCATCCACCTTTGTTGTCGCATATTGAGATCCTTTTGACTTAATAGATACATCAGGCTCTTATGGTCCGTTTATATATCCACTTTTACGCCATAAAGATAGTGTCGCCACAATTTAAGCGCAAAGATCACCGCCGCCAACTCCAAGTCGTGGACGGGATAATTCTCAACTGGCGTGAGCCATAAGCAATCACCTTTCCAAACTATAGAAGAACGCATCCTAAGCCACTTCCTGATGTATCACTATAGATCTCATAGCCATCTGTACCACATGGCGATGTTAAAACAGGCATCGTGGTCAAACGATTATTTAGCTCGTCAAAAGCTCGCGCACACTCCGGCATTTAAATGAATTCCCGATCCTTCCTTGTTCATGTGGTAAGGGGCAAAGAGATCCGTGATACGGTTTCTACAAAACGTTTGTAGTAACCTGCCAATCCAAGGAAGTTCCTAACCTCGGCCACCAAGGACAACACTGGTCACTCTTGTCTAGCTCTTATATTTGCCGGATGCACTGCTATGCCCTCTCCACTTACCATATAGCCAAGAAAAGCCACTAGCGACATCCAAAACTCACACTTTGAGAACTTGATATAGAGTTTATTCCTCCGCAAAGTATGCAATACCAACCGTAAATGGTTCGCATGGTCAGCTTCCGTTTTTAGAGTACACCAAGATATCATTATGAAGACAATCACAAACAAGTCCAAATACTCCCGCAACGTTCTGTGTATTAGATCCATAAACACTGATGACGCATTATATAGCCTAAACGCATTATAGTGAACTCATAACGATCGTAGCGTGTTCCAAATGCTGTCTTGGGAATGTCAACTTCCCGAATCTTCAATTGGTAATATCAAGATTTTAAATCCAATTTAGAATAGACGGTTGATCCCACTAACTGATCAAACAAGTCATCTATCTGTGGAATCAGATACTTGTTCTTCTCTGTCAACTTATTCAATTCATGACAATCAATACAAAACCGCAAACTACCGTCCTTCTTTTTCACAAAAAGAACAGGTGCGCTCCAAGGTGACAAACTTGGGCGTATGTATCCCTATTCAAGCAATTCTCGCAATTGAACTTTCAATTAAGCCATTTCCTTTGGCGCTACACGATATGGCGAGCGGGTCACAGGTTTCATACCTGGCACCTCCTCAATAGTGTCGTTGGTCTCCGGTGGGCTTCATCACGCATGAAAGTCATTAGGAAACACATCTGTATAAGCCGACATAATAGAAGTGTCACTAATCCCGGCTTTGGCCTAATGGCCGCTATAGGTATGAAGAATTACTTCGTGCACGGCCAAACAGGTTTGATGACTTGGTGAGCAGATATCAACATCCTGCTCAATCCTTTAATACAAGCAAACTTGGTCCCTCGTTTGGTGTTCTTTCCCAGGATAACTTCCATGGAAGTGTAATCTACACCGGTATGCTGCTCCAAGAGCGAGCCCATACCTATGATCACAACAAACACAACTATGGTCAGCATAAACGCTCCTACGTCCTGATATGACATCATAATTACCTCATACCATATCACTTTCTACCCATATGCACTCGTTCCACTACGGCTATGCTGTTCCACTCGTATCTGGGATACCAAGATAAGTACATAGGGCAAAAAAAGCCTTAAACCAACAACTTTCTGATTATGCATCACAATATATTTATATATATACAAAACAAGTATTGACTACATCGTTACGAACAAGGATATGTACAATACATAATTACAATTATTTATGTACATCAGTTCTTTCTCTTTTTTTTACTGTCATCTATGGGCCACTTTTGCAGTCTCGGGCTTTATGTCCTTCTTTGCCACACGAGTAGCAAATGAGTGGAGTTCTCCCTGCCACTGCTCCAGCCTTAGCTTTCTTTGTCCTTAGCGCATTACCGTGGCAGTCTCGGGTAAGATGTCCCACCATACCACAAGAAATACAAATATATGGACCACACCTTTTATTTGTTCCCATGATGGTGGAAGAGGTCGACTTCAATAGATGTAACGTATACTTCCACTTACGATAGTTTGCTTTTGACACATTTGCAAAGGTGGGTATATTGAAATCGTGACTCGCCTTGAACTGATTGAAGTTCATTTCCAAATACCTAGCTTCCATTACCAAGGCATAAAATCTGAGTAACTTTGGACCCACCAATAAACGTCGTAGTTCATCGCGCAGACCATCATAAAATATGTTGGTCTTAATCTCCTCAGTTTCAAACACAAACTCTGGATGTTGTATCCGCGCAACAAATGCATGAAAGTACTCCTCGACCGTATATTGTCCTTGGATCAGACACATATTCAATGGCGGGGCCGATGCTCTTTACCTTGTCATCTGCTCAGGTACACCAACCGGTATGGGACGCACCACCGGAACAGAGAGTTGTACATGTCCCTAAGGGTGGGCTTTGATCATTGCAAAGACCACCTCAACGATCAACCGGACCGTCTCTACCGAAAGAAGAGGTGTTGGCACCGCAATCTGCTGATTAATCCCCATTGACTGCTGGGGTTCTCGATGTCCCTCATTGCTGCTAGTCGCCTAAAATCGTGAAACACACGAGTAAGCAACAAAATTATTGCACAAAGCAATACCGGAACACACAAGTACCCTAAATATGTGTATTTTCATTCCTGAGTGGACATTCTTGAGTTCATTAATGTTAAAGTTGTTCGCACTTTCACGTGCTCGCCACCCAATAAAAGAATTCGACCACGAATTCGAAAGAGGAAGACCGAGAGAATCTGATACCAAAATGTAACGACTCCATCCGTTAAATAACATATAATAGAAGGTCCGCCCGGGGCCCCACACCATATGCCACAAACAGGTGGCGAGGTTACATGTTAATACAAAACATATTGACATCCTAACACAGAGCATGCTAGCGGAAGATTGTAACGTTAATATTGAACTCACAACCATGAATGTCCACTACATATATAAATAATCACATTTATATACTCCCAAAGGAATAAACATCAAATACACAAACGTTTGGCCTTAAGGCCTTATAGTTATGCTTTACAGGTGTGGATTACAAACATCGGCGCGCAGGCCGGCCACACATGAACATCACAACATTCTTTGCATAGCCTTCGAGGGCCAGCCGCAGTAGCAGCAGCAGCAGCAACTGGGGCTTTAGCCCTTTATTTCCTGCTCGGCTCTCCAACACCTGTATAGGGACAACCCACCATAATGGTGGTAAACAAATCAACGGTCATCATTCAGCTAACCAATTTATAACGACCCTACCCATTTCCCTGGGCAGTTGTATTCCTTCCCTGCAGGCATAGCAATTCACAAGAATATATATCGCATAGTGTGCTCTCACGCACAACCAATACATCAAAAATGCCGGCCAACTTGTCCGATGCTCCGTGCACTCAGCAAACATTCTTGGTGTTCCTCAGGGTTCCACCACCGCATTGTTTGAAACCCAACAGTAAAGTTCGAGCATTTAGTCTTACTGGCGCGCAGACCTAAGACTCTCATTATGCGCTCCAATGAGACCAATAACTTAGGTATACTAGTCGGTCAGACATAACATAGGTACAGTTCAGCCACCCCCCGTTTCTCAAGTCACCATGCCATCACTGAATACCGAAGTCCTGATGGCCAATTTATTGACGCGGGTCGGTTTCACCTTTCCTGTTCAGCACGAAGCCTGTTTAAGAGGACATAGCTCAAAATAGCCATATTGTCCACCAAGGACTGGCTTCACAATCCAAAAAGGGGAGCTAGTGCCAGCGTCCTTCGCGATCGCTTGGCAGGTTCAGCAGAACTCTCTATCTTCACCCAAAATCAACCAAAACCCTTAAGTATCCGGCAGTGCTAGAAAACTGGTCTTTCATAGCATACCGCAAAAGAATGACGTGGGTATTTTCCTGTAATTCCACTCCAGTACTTTCGGCTACCCTTCACAGGTACATCCCATCGACTCCACAAATTATATGGTTAAACGCGGAGTCTTCTCCGGTGCGAAAAATAAAACATCACCAATTCAGACTAACCAGTCCAGATGGGCTTCACACAGCATGCCAATTCCATACTAAACATTTCCGGATCTATATGCAAGACTTGTTGGGGGATTTCAAGGATCAAACCGAGGGAACTCCCTCAGTAATCCACCCTTTGGTGGGGGAAATCCATGCATATGCCAAAAGAAGGACTTCACATGTCCAAGAAGGAAAGTCGTTACCCTTGACGATCTCTTTGGATCCATGGATATCTAGCCGGATGGAAAGCACCACAGCGGCCTTTCCTCCACAAATCTGACCTCGGCTCTCGATTTGGAACTCCGAAGCTCCAACGGCGGCAAGATTCTTTCACCTCCTCCTTCCTTGCTCTCCCTTCTCCTTATCTCTTTTTATAAAGAGAATGGCTAAGATTGAATGAGAGTTATTTATCAATTCCTGGTCTTAATACAGTAGGGAGAAGCTTGGACCACTAGATCCTAGTTGAAGGAAATGAACGACCACAAATCGCCCTGAAATTTCTATTTTGGGCTAAACACGGCTTGTGACACACCCATGTCACAGGCCGTGTTCCTTAAGTGGCACACAAACCGACTCAACCCGAACAGGACACGGCCATGTGACATGCCCGTGTCACAATCCATGTGCCATGACACGGCTTTAGACACGCTCGTGTTTAGCCCATGTTCACCAGGCTTCATAGCCTTGGACAAATCTAGAGAAGGACACGGCCTCTAACACGCCCGTGTTGCAAGTAGTGTGCCCAACTCGAGTTGCCTCTCGATAATGGTCGAGTGCATTTCTTCGATAGGAGTTCGTTGACCCATAGTAGGACACGGCCTAGGACACGCCCGTGTCGCAGGTCGTGTTCCCTCTCAAGACTCGTCGAGTGCATTTCGTCGAGAACTCGACAGGTTGTGTGTCCACTCGAGTGCACAGAGCAGGACACTACCTTGGACACGCCCGTGTCCCAGGCCGTGTGCCTCACTCAAGACACACTCGAGATCCACTCGAGACCCACTCTGCGCTACACTCGAGTGCACAGAGCAGGACACGGCCTGGGACACGCCCTTGTCCCAGGCCATGTTGCCCAGTCTACGGTGATTCTTGAGATTTAGGGTGTTATAGTATTCTACCTAAGTTAGGTCTTGGAATACATTCCATTAGTCTCTCATAAAGAATCCTTCCCCAGTCAGTCCTCTTACACAGAATTACTCTTGTCATTATCTCAAACATCTTCCTTGAAATCTTGTCATGTGAACATGTTTTGCATATTAAGGCCTTGCCTATTGAATCAGCTAAGAACTTTCCCTTCAGATTCATCTCTTTCCTCAGTATAAAATCGGTGGTGTGCTTTGACAAGACACACCATTTAAGAGCTGACTTCATATCCTTAAGAAAAGTTCATCTTCCACATCAGTTGGCCCAAACTTAGTCAGGTTCAGAGCTTTTCTCAACCTCCTTGAGGAAATATTAATTATTTTTCCACTGATTGAAGTCTTAATTGTAACGTCCCAATTTGCGCTAGGCCCCTTCGCATGAGTTCTGAGTCAAGAGACTTGACTCGGGCTCGGGGCGCACTGGCAAAAGGCGTCAAGTGTCTTGAACGGAGTGATGGGTTGAGTGATATTCGATGAATTTTTCGAGAATGCCCGGATATACCCACCGATTGTCGAGAATGATGACCGATCATCGAGTATCGCTAACTGATACTAAACGCACTCAACGCCAGGATTTCCAATAAAATGGTTAAGGGAAATTCGTTGGGAATCATTGTTGATACCCGACGAATTCGTCGAGAATGCCAGGATATACCCACCGATCGTCGAGAATGATGACTGATCGTCAAGTATCGCTAACTGATACTAATTGCACTCAACGCCAGGATTTCCGATAAAATGGTTAAGGGAAATTCGTCGGGAATCATTGTTGATACCCGACGAATTCGTCGAGAATGCCCGGATATACCCACCGATCGTCGAGTATCGCTGACTGATACTCAACGCACTCAACGCCAGGATTTCCGATAAAATGGTTACGGGAAATTCGTCGGGAATCATTGTTGATACCCGACGAATTCGTCGAGAATACCCGGCTATACTCGCCGATCGTCGAGAATGGAAGCTGATTCCCGCCGAATTTGACTTGTGTGTTTTTCCTCCCAGGCAGATTCGCTGGCTTGTACAGGCGGACTGAACCGGACTTCGAGATTCGTGTTGGATGATCCCTTGGACCGGTCACTTCAAATAAGACCTAATTTGGGTAGTCCAATCAGAGGTTGACACATGGTGGAGTGACATAACCCTAATGAGCTAATATAAATAATAAGAAAACTAAACCCTAGCCGTCACTTTGATCATTGCCGAGCCGCTACCCATGCAAAACCATCGGGAGAGAAGCCGATCGTCGGAGTCGGAGCTCTGGAGGAGGAGAGGCTTGCTGGAGCCTGCCAAACTTTGGAAGAGGAGAAACGCCATCGCTGTAAAGGAAGAAATGATGTCGCGGAGGAGGATGACTAGATCCATGGCCGGGATTGATGGTACCACTGGAAATGAGGTGAGCTTCCTCCCCTCTCCCTTGGTGCTAGATCTGTAGTTAAATATTCTAGGAGAGATATCGACTCCATAGAGTCTTGATGGTGAGGAGGAGATTTCTTAGGGAAAAGCCATGCCTAGGTCGTTTTCTAGGCTTAGTCTCCTCCAACATCTTCATTCTTCAAAGTGAAGATGAGAGAGTGATTCGTGGAGAAGTATTGCTTTGTGAGGATGAATAAGGGTGGACGTAATTTCTGGAGAAGTTTTTGGGAGATCGATGCAAGGAGGAAGATGAACGGATGTCGTTCAGCTCACCTTAAGATGCGTGCAGAAATCTGATTTCTGCACGCAACGATCTTTGTCGCTAATTTCGGGGGTGTTCTGGCCATATCTGGGCTTTCGACTAAACACAAAAGTTGTAGCCCTTGAAATTATCTTTCCAAAAAGTGGTTGAACGCACTGGCCAGATTTCTGTAGCCACGGGAATCCACGGTCGAAGTTATTGCCTGGATTAATGCTGTACCTAAATTCTGGGCTGTGTAATGTGGAATTTGATTTGGTGGAATTTAATGTTACGATCCGACTCGAGGTTTGGGTGAACTCTTTTGACATAATCATCATACTGATATGATAAGTTGATGTTATAAATCTGAATTTGTATAACGAGCTGTGGACAAGCTTAACTTAAGGAAAGAGCTTGATATAAATTGGTAGATATATATATTGATGCCCCTTATCTATATCATGTTGAATTCATTTGGAAGCGCATATAAATGACTTAAACTATGGTCATGATGTATGTTGAAAGGATAGAAGGGAATTAGTAATCCAATGCTTAGAGTGTCGTCTCCCTACGGGTAGCGTTGTGGAAGTTAACAAGTGTGGTGTTGACCATCACTAGTTGGAATGAGGTTGAGATGAGTATTTGATGGATGGTTGGGCTTGGTCCTCGGTGTTCACGTCCTGAGGCTCCTTCCATGCCACGATATTGTGGAATTGCATGTGGTGTGAGTCGACACGCGGTGTCTTAATCCCGGGTTAAGGATAGTGTGACAGGTCTACGGGCTCGCCAATCGTCACATCGATGGGAGTTGACAGTTAGACCTTGAACGGTTGGGCTTGGTCCTCGTGCTCATTTCTGGGGCTCCTTCCGTGTCATACCTTAGGCCAGTTCGGGTCTAGGATCTTGGTGCACATTTACCCAAGAGAACCCGCTGAGCCGTAGTACGCATGTGAGCTCTGTTGTTCTGTTCTTAGCGTTGAGGCGTATGGAGGCCTAGGCCAGGTAGTGTGGAGACCAGCCTACTAGTGGAGATGCCCGCTCTACTGTCATCATTTGTCCACGACAATTGACGCCTAAGAGGTTAGCTACCTGTTCGAATAGTGGGAACTATAAGTCTGTGTCGACATAGCGATTGCATGTGCTTGATCATGGGTATGTCATTGCATCGCACACATAGCAGTGCACTTCATTACATCCATAAGACCCTCATTGTATAAGTTTGTATGGGCACTCCTATACGATGAGTTACTTACTGCTGAATGACCCTCAACTTATATGCTTGTATGGGCATCCATATAAGTTGAGTTACTTACTTTAATAATATTATACTCTCTTGCTGTTGTAGATGGTAGAATTGTAGATTAAGAGGTTGCTCATTTATACACTACTTCTATTGCTACTTATGACATGTATACCTACTTCACCTGCTTGAACTACTGTTTTATATATTGTACATGTTCCTTTCTCCGTACGGTGCCGAGGAGTCGTCGGGGGTGCGGATGTGAAGCCACTTAGTCTTTATGACTAACGGTTGCTATGTCTTCCTTTTTAGGAGGAAACCCCGCAGGTGGAGCAGCAGGTCTTGCAGCTGGACAGCCAGGCCAGGACGACAGGGCCTGAGTGGACGGTATCGTCGCTACCATCGGTTACAGATGTGAGTGAGAGAGATTTTACTGTAGCCCTTCGGGGTAATTCTGTTTACATACTCTGATTATGTAGAAGCTTGTTTAGCTTCTATTTTGCTGTACTTATGGACTTATGCTAAGTGTGGATCGACTTCTTTATATTACTATGGTTGGGTTGGCATTTATATGTTGATATTGGTTATAGCTGGCAGGATAGGCGTCTTGTGGTACAGGCTAGCCCGAGTGCTAGTGCTACTTCAAGGCGGATGTTCTTGGCATAAGACCCCTCTTGTGCCGTGTTTTGTGTTCCGAGAGGGGGTGTCTTACAATTGGTATCAGCTTGCTACGATCCTCCAAGGGGAAAGTCACTTAACAGTGGTGCCACCCCCGTTTGATTCGTCAGTTTGGGGACAAACTGACTTAGCGGAAGCAGTGGTGTGCCCATATGTAATTCACACTAAGTTTGTCCATCTTTTGTCCTAGATTAGCCAACCTAACCTTAGGTTTGTACCCTATGTGTAGATCCTAATACATGCTGAGCCAGTGAGGGGCACCCCCGCCCCGTCCGTACCTACACAATTCAAACAATCAGAGCTAGGGCAGACGCTCACAGCTATTTTGGATGCCTTTAGGTCCCAATCTCACCAGGCAACTGTACAACAACAGGGTCCGAGATCTACTTGGTTAAGCATTTTCCGAGCTCTCTCCCCTCCTGCTTATATTGGGACAGAGTCGGGGGTGCGTACGGAAGAGTGGCTCGACACTATACAAGAATTGTTGACAGGAATAAGATGCCCAAACAACATGGCGGTGACCCTTGTTATGAAACTCTTAGAGCTGCACGCCAAAAGGTGGTGGAAGTCCCTCATGGGCTCCACTTTTTATGGAAGAGTGTACACGGACATTAGTTGGAGCGAATTCTCTGAAGCCTTCTTAGAGCATTTCATCCCCTCGGCCGCTCGGGATGATCTTGAAGAGAGATTTTTACAACTAAAGCAAGGGTCCAAGTCGGTGACGGAGTACCAACGGGAGTTTCAGCACTTGGCTAGATTCGATGACTCCTATGAGTTGGATGATAGAGGGTACGCCAAACAATTCTACAAAGGCTTGCGAGATCCCCTAAGGCAAGCCCTTTTGTTTTTAGCGGACTCTAGTCTGGCGGAGATTATCGATATGGCGAAGAGATTGGAGTAGACCACTTGGGAAGTGATAAGAGGCCAGCGGAGGGCGTGGTGGAAGCCAGCCCCAGCAACCGAAGGAGATTTTACAATAGAAGAGGAAGAGGATATCGGAGAGGTGGCGGGCGTTTCCCCCAGAATTGTATGGAGAAGCGCCTGGTTCTGCAACCGCCAGCATTACCTCCACCTCAACAATTTCAGCAACACGGCGGAAGGCTGGAATGGGTGTGCTTTGAATGCAACCAACCAGGCCAAATTCGACGCTACTGTCTGCAACTGTTTGGAGATGCGCCTTTTGCTTTCCCTTCAGCAGCCCCTCGGGAGCGAGGGTATGTGCGTTGTCGAGGACGTGGACCACGAGGAAGAAACCCCGGACCCGCTCGGGATTAGATGTATGCCTTGGATATGACTCAAGAGCGGAATCCTCAGGAGATGATTGCAGGTACGATTTGAATTAGACATTTTGCTTCCATTAATATCCTCTAGTGGCTTGAGATATACTAGACGTCTAGCTTGAGTATTATTAATGACACTTAGGCACCGTGATGGTCGGCGGGAAACCGGCTTATACGTTATTTGACACCGGTGCCTCACATTCTTTCATGTCTGAAGACTTCATCAAGGACATACACGGAGTGTAATATTTCACTGGTATTGCTCGAAGAGTACACCTCCCAGACGGATCTGAGATGACGGCAACCGCGAAGTGCGAGTTGGAGATAACCATTGGGGGAAAGACCTTTGGAACCCCCGCCACAATTTTGAGAATGCCAGAATTCGACCTCATTCTGGGCATGGCGTGGCTGGACTGGCACTATGCAAGAATCGACTGTGCGGAGAAGCAAATCTATTTGAAACATGGAGATACTGATGTAATCTTCCAAGGTATAAATTTTGCACCACGATTATTGCTATCCTCAATCCAGACCTTGAAAGCTCATATGAGAGGGGATGAAGTCTACATGGTTTGTTTAGAACTGAAGGAGGTGAGGGTAGATGTGAAGTGTGAGAAGTAGCGAACAAACGACTAAAGTAGCGAACAAACGACTACAAAACAAGCCGGAACTTTGAATAATTGAAATTTTATTATCCAAAAAGATATCATTTACAAAGGTATGACCTCCCTTTTATAGAATGGAGGAGAGAGGATAGAGTACAAACTAATAATGTGGGAATAAAGCTATACAACATGTATGAGCGGCTAGAACAACAGACCGGAATAGGCCGCGCAGTTAGACAATGTTCTAACCGCTCGGCAATACCAGAAGCAAGAGAGAGATGCGGTAGGAGACCGCTAGACCGC
Source organism: Platanthera zijinensis (assembly GCA_039513925.1). Lineage (NCBI taxonomy): Eukaryota > Viridiplantae > Streptophyta > Magnoliopsida > Asparagales > Orchidaceae > Platanthera > Platanthera zijinensis. Next base: position 47,159,644 of record CM077083.1, read on the forward strand.
CCGGTTTCCAAGCCGCCGGAGATAAACCGTCAGACCGCCGGACACCACACAGCAACAGCCTGGATACCAACCCGCCAGACTCAAACCGCCAGACCGCCCGGTCTACAACCTGCCAGGCTCAAACCGCCAGACCGCCCGGTCTCATACTTTGACACTCCCCCTCAAGCTGGAGCATAGATATCAATCATGCCCAGGTTGCCACAAATGTGGAAGAAGGAAGTAGAAACCGGCTTAGTGAAGATATCTGCCAACTCTTTGTCGGAGGTGACGAACGGAGTGCAAATCTGTCTCTTCAAGACCTTTTCTCGGATGAAATGGTAGTCGACCTCTATATGTTTCGTTCTCTCATAGAAGACCGGATTTTTGGATATGTATATAGCGTCCTTGTTGTCACAGAACATAGACGGAGGATAGTCGTAGACCTCTCCTAAGTCAAGTATGAGAGCCCGCAACCATTTTAACTCACACGTGGTTGACGCCATACTGCGGTATTCGGCTTATGCACTGGACCTTGAGACAACAGACTGCTTCTTGCTCTTCTAGCTCAAAAGATTACCTCCAACAAATGTACAAAAACCCGATGTAGATTTACGGTCACCTTTATCATCCGCATAGCTTGAGTCTGAGTAGGCTTTCAACTCTCAGATGGCCATGCTTCTGAAAGAGTAGCCCTTTTCCTAGTGCTTCTTTGACATACTCTAGTATCTTCAAGGCAGACTGAAGATGACATTCCCTAGGAGCTTGCATGAACTGACTGACCTTACCTACAACATAGGCGATGTCGGGTCTGGTCACCGTGAGATAAATGAGTGTGTCCACCAGACGTCTATACCTCGTGGCATCAGATATAAGAGGTTAGTCATCTGTCCATGTTTTGTCCTCTCTAGTGGCCATGGGATACCAGGCCTGTTTGGCACCGGTCAATCCTGCCTCTTGTAGAAGATCAAGAGCATACTTCCGTTGGGAGAAAACCAACGAGTCGGGCTTCCGATAGATTTCAATCCCAAAAAAATATTTCGGGGAGCCCATATCCTTCGTGACTAGGTGTTGACGGAGGTGTTTCTTTGTCAAGTCCACCCCAGCCTGGTCATCGCTGGTAAGAAGAATATCATCCACATACACTGCCAAAACAACAAGGCCCGATGCGGTTTTGTGAATAAACAATGAGTGATCGGCTGAACTTCTTGTAAAGCCAATGGCAGCCACAATGCCACTAAACATTTCGAACCATGCCCGAGGGCTCTGTTTTAGGCCGTAGATGGCCTTCTTCAACTGGCATACTCGTGTATCCCCCTGAGCAACATACCCAGGAGGTTGCTCCATATAGATGTCCTCCTGAAGATCCCCATATAGAAAAGCATTCTTGACATCAAGCTTGGAAATAGCCCACTCCCTGTTGACGTCCACAGAAAGAAGAACCCGGATGGTGCTGAGGCGAGCAACCGGGGAGAAAGTATCAAAATAGTCAACTCCATAAGTCTGAGTAAAGCCTTTAGCCACCAGTCGGGCTTTTTAACGATCCATAGTGCCGTCTGGGCGAAACTTCACAACGAACACCCAGCGGCAGCAAACCACATCAGTACCTACCAGTGGAGGAACAAGGGTCCAGGTACCCCTTTCAGTAAGAGTGGCGATTTCCTCATCCATGGCAGATTTCCAATGAGGAATAATAAGAGCCTCCTGGCAAGTACGGGGAGTGGTAGTAGCCAAGATAGCCAAAGCAAAGCACCTGCGAGAGGGAGTAAGCCGATCATAGGAAATAACAGCCGCAAGCGGGTGTTGGGTACACGCCCGCACCCCTTTGCGAAGGGAAATGGGAAGATCCAGGTCGTCTTCTGCCTCAGGGACCGGAGCGTCCGTGGCGGAGAAAGCTGGCCCGGGACTGGAGAGATATGGCTGCGGAGAAGAAGGAGGGGGTATAATAGAGAGAGGAGGAGACAGAGGAGGAGATGATATAGGAGGGGAGACGTCGATATGCGTGGAAGGATCACAGAGAGATGGTAGAGAGTCAGAGACAGCAGGAGGAAGCGGGGATGGAGAAGAAAAGTAGGATGCATTTTCGAAGAAGGTGACGTCCGCAGAAACAAACTGTTTGCGTAGAACGGGGTCAAAGCAACAATAGCCTTTTTGAGTGGTCGAGTATCCCAAAAAGACACATTTTGTGGAACGAGGGGAAATCTTGTCATGGGTAGCAGACGGAGCATGTACAAAAGCCGTACACCCAAAAATACGGAGAGGAAGAGGAAAGGGTTCCTTGCCCGGGTATAGAATGGAGAAGGGGGTCTTGCCGTGGAGAACCGAAGAGGGAATGCGATTGATGAGATAGCAGGCAAGAAGAACAACATAGCCCTAGTAGGAGCGAGGCACCTGCATCTGCGTCATTAGAGTGCGAGCGATATCGAGAAGATGATGGTTTTTATGCTCCGCCACCCCATTTTGCTGGGAGGTGTAAACACAGCTGGTCTGATGAATAAGACCATGTTGCATACAAAAATACGAAAACTCATGACTGAGATATTCTTTAGCATTATCAGAGCGTAGCGCTTTAATAGAAATAGCAAACTGAGTTTTAATCATATTGTAAAAGGATTGCCATACAGATAATAGTTCAGAGCAATCTTTTAATAGATACACTCAGGTACATCTAGAGAAATCATCAATAAAAGTTACAAAGTAAGAACTACCCCGACCAACGGTGAGAGTAGGAGCAGGACCCCAGACATCACAATGAATGAGATCAAAAGGGAGGGAGGAACCACGGCCTTGCTTCGGCGAGAAGGAGGAGCGGTGATGTTTGCCAAGCTGACACGCATCACAGTTGAGCGGAGGACTGGTCTGAGCTAAGTGGGGAAGAAGCTGACAAAGAATACGAGGAGGAGGATGTCCAAGGCAAAGATGCCATTGAAGCAGATCAGTAGACGAGAAAGAGAAGGTGGATAGAGCGGAAACATTGTCGAGGAAGTAGAGACTGCCGCTCTCAGTCCCAGTAGCAATCGTCTGTTGGGTCCTCGGTTCCTGAAAACAACAAGAAGTAGGAGTAAATAATACAGAGCACTGAAGTTGCTTGCATAAAGTAGTAACTGAGAGCAAATTGCAAGGGAACTTCGGGACATAGAGAGTGTCTGCTAAGCCAAGCGACAGGGTGACTTGAACCATGCCCGTCCCGTGAACCGGGGAAGGCAAACCATCCGCAACAAGAACCGGTGGTAACCGATCATGCGTCTCTAGGAGAGAGAAGCAGTGAGGGTTTCCGGTCATATGATTTGTAGCACCAGAGTCAATCAACCATTTACCTTGGGTAACGACATGTGCACTACCTGGGGTCATGGCCACAGAAGCAGATGGCCGAGAGGAGGCGGAGGTTGAGGAAGAAGTATCACCGGAGGGATGAAGATGAGGATGTTTCTGCCAACAGCGGTCAACAGAGTGGCCGGTACGACCACTGTGAGAGCAGAGGAACCTTGACGGATCGCGCGTGCCAGACTCGCTGCAGCCACTATTGCCACCCCGCTGAACTTGGTGAGCATAGGAGTCCTGTGGAGGAGGGGAGGACAACAGAGGACGTTGGAGCAGTGAAGTAACAGCGGTGATGCGAGCCGCGGTGGCATCAAAGGTGGGAGACTCGGCTTCGCCAAAGATCTGCTGGCGGATCATATCAAAAGACTCAGGGAGTCGTAGAAGATAACAAACAACCAGGAGTTCCTTGAAGTGTTTGTGCTGCTCGGCCAAGTCCGCAAAGAAAGGGCGATTCTGGAGGATTTTGGCGCCAAGAGCCTGAACTTGCTAATAAGCCGCAGCAGGAGACATGGAAGGGCGAGTGAAGAGATCCGCATAGAGAGTATAAATGCGGGATGTCTGGGCCCCCTTCGAGTAGAGAGCAGCAAGATGAAGCCACGCGATCTTGACTTTCTCATCATGGCGTATGATAGGAAGACATTCATCGGAGAGGCTGTTTGCCAACCACGTGCGGACAAGCACATCACTGGCATCCCAGTCATCAAATTCAGCAGTCTGGAGGAGGAGGGTTATCAGTGAGGTGATGACGTTTGCGCTGAGAGCGAAGAAGAAAGGTGAAAGAAACGCTCCAATCCGGATAGTTGGAGCCAACAAGTTTAGAAATCGTGCCAAGGTTGCTAGAGGGAGTAGGAGGCGGAGCCGGAGTGGCGATAGGAGTGGTGGTAGTGGAGGTTTTAGAAAGGGCCATAGGAGAAATCAGCGAGAAGCCGCGCAGTTAGAATACAAGACGCGTGGATAGGAAGAAGAAGAGATGCGGCGGTCACGATGTCAGACACTAAAGGCCAGAGAAGCCACGACCAAGCCGCAATTCCAAGCAGGCAAAGAAGTTGAACGGCTAGAAGATAGACCGCGCGAACAGAAGAGAGGAACAAACAAGGCGAATAAGGCAGCAGGTCGCGGCGAACAAAGTAATAGGTCGCTGTGACTGAAAGGCAGGAAAAAGGAGGTCGTGCGGATAGGGTGCAAGCAGGCGGAAGAGACAAACCGTGAGAACAGGTCGCGAGAAGAAGAGGCAAGCCGCGAGGACAGGGCGCACAGAATCAGGAGGAGAAGATCGAGTCCATGTGAGAAGTAGCAAACAAACGACTAAAGTAGCGAATAAATGACTAGAAAACAAGCCGGAATTTTGAATAATTGAAATTTTATTATCCAAAAAGATATTATTTACAAAGGTATGACCTCCCTTTTATAGAATGAAGGAGAGAGGATAGAGTACAAACTAACAATGTGGGACTAAAGCTATACAACAGGTATGAGCGGCTAGAACAACAGACCGGAACAGGCTGCGCGGTTAGACAACGTTCTAACCGCTCTGCAATACCAGAAGCAAGAGAGAGAGATGCGGTAGGAGACCGCTAGACCGCCCGGTTTCCAAGCCGCCGGAGATAAACCGTCAGACCGCCGGACACCACACAGCAACAGCCTGGATACCAACCCGCAGGACTCAAACCGTCGGACCGCCCGGTCTACAACCTGCTAGGCTCAAACTGCCAGACCGCCCGGTCTCATACTTCGACATGAAGGATGTGTAGGTAGCACGGGATTTCCCTGAGGTATTTCCTGAGAAATTACTAGGGTTACCCCCGCATAGAGAAGTAGATTTTAAGATTAAGCTTGTATCAGGAGCTAAGCCTGTTTCTAGGACACCTTATCGAATGGCCCCAAAAGAACTCGCAGAGTTTAGAGTTCAACTACAGGAGTTGGTAGAATCAGGGTTTGTTCGCCCCAGCTCATCACCTTGGGGAGCCCTTATTCTATTCGTTAAGAAGAAAGATGGAAGCCTGCATTTGTGTATAGACTATCGGGAGCTCAACCGACTGACGGTACGGAACACCTATCCTTTACCTCGGATCGATGAGTTGTTCGATCAACTAGTGGGAGCGCATTGGTTCTCCAAGCTGGATCTGCGCTCGGGGTATTATCAATTGAGAATACGAGAGGATGATATCCAGAATACGGCTTTCAGCTCAAGGTACGGCTTATATGAGTTTACGGTGATGCCGTTTGGGCTCACAAATGCCCCATTAGCTTTCATGAGCTTGATGAATAAAGTGTTTGAGGACTATCTAGATGTCTTCGTCATTGTGTTTATTGATGACATCTTAGTCTACTCTAAGACGGAGGAAGAGCATGTAGGGCATCTGGCCTTAGTTCTGGAAAAGTTAAAAGAGCACGCCCTGTTCGCCAAGTTTAGCAAGTGTGAATTCTGGCTTAGGGAAGTGGCTTTCTTGGGTCATGTAATCAGTGGGGCTCGACTAGCTGTGGATCCGGCCAAGGTGCGTGCCGTAAAGGAGTGGTCGCCCTTGAAGTTGGTGGCTGATGTGAGGAGTTTTCTTGGACTTGCCGGATACTACCGCAAGTTCGTAAAAGGATTCTCCAAGATTGCCCTCCCGCTTACTTCTTTGACAAAGAAAGGTGTGCCATTTTAGTGGACACCCCAATGTGAAGCGGTATTCCAGGAATTGAAGGATAGACTCACCTCCGCCCCCATCCTTGTCCTGTCATTTGGGAAAGAAGGATTTCAAGTTTACACGGACGCATCTTATCAGGGAGTGGGAGCGGTGTTGATGTAGTACGGGTACGTGATTGCTTATGCTTCAAGACAATTGAAGAAGCATAAAATCAATTACCCGGTGCATGATTTGGAGTTAGGAGCAGTGGTGTTCGCCATGAAGGTATAGAGGCATTATCTATACGGCGTCCACTGCGAAATCTTCTCGGATCATAAAAACTTGAAGTACGTTTATACCCAGAAGGAGTTGAACCTAAGAAAACGGCAGTGGTTAAGGTTTCTATGCGATTATGAGTTCACCTTGAACTACCACCCCGGAAAAGCAAACTCTGTAGCCGATGCGTTGAGCAGGAAAGTACCTGGATCGAGCCCATAGTCTCGGTTGATGAGCATGGAGTTTGTGCGGATGATTGAGGATATGGATATTACATTGATATTTAAGGCTCCTTTGGCAGAATATACGGAGTACTTGTCCAGCATAAGCATAGTTTGTGATATCCGAGACCGGATCCGAGTGGAGCAAGGATTGGATGCGGCTCTGGCCCCGACACTCAAGTTGATCGAAGACGGGGCTACCGATGAGTACACACTAAAGGACGGTCTTGTTTACTTTTGCGGCCTGCTCTACATTCCCAAGGGCGGTAAAATCCGGGAGGATATCTTGAGAGAGGCACATTGCTCTCAATATTCAGGGCACCCGGGAATTTCAAAGATGTACGCCTGCTTACGGAAGACGATGTGTTGGCCAGGAATGAAAAAGGATGTCTGATACTTTGTCACGCATTGTGAAGCCTGCCAAAGAGTGAAGGCGGAGTGCAGGAGTCCCGGTGGCCTATTGCAGTCATTGCCAATCCCTGAGTGGAAGTTCAAGGATATTTCCATGTACTTCGTACATGGGCTACCTCGCTCCCGCTCAGGAAATTATTCAGTATGGGTGATCGTTGATAGCCTAACGAAAGTTGCCCGATTCATTCCTATGAAGAAGGAGGCTCATGTGGATATCTTAGTACGCCTTTTCGTGGAGCAATTTGTACGGTATCACGGAATACCTAAGACGATAGTTTCAGACCGCGATGGTCTCTTTACCTCCAAGGAGTAGAAGGCGCTACAGGCGTATTTGGGCTCGCGCCTTACCTTCAGCACCGCATTTAATCCTCAGACGGACGTGCAGTCTGAGCGGACCATCCGAACATTGGAGGATCTGTTGAGGTTGTGTGTGATAGATAGGGGAGAGCCGTGGAAAAGACTCTTGCCCTTAGTGGAATTCTCCTACAACAACAACCATCAAGCTAGCATTGGCATGGCACCCCATGAAGCCCTATATGGAAGGAGGTGTAGAACCCCCTTGTCTTGGGTGCAAGATGAAGACCCGAAGACTTATGGTGTTGAATATATAGATGAGACGGATGCGGTGGTTAGGTTGATACGGGATTGTATGTTTGAGGCTCAAAGTCGGCAGGCAAAGTATTATAACGCAAGGCACCGTATGGTGGAGTTTCAAGTGGGTGATAAAGTGTTCCTGAAAATCCGGCCGATGCATGGAGTGTCACGGGTGCGGGGAGTGAAGAAGCTCAGCCCACGGTATGTTGGGCCCTATGTAATATTGGAAAGGATTGGCCCTTTGGCCTATCGGCTGGAGCTACCGCCCGAGCTAGAGAATCTCCACGATGTGTTCCATGTATCGTCGCTTCGGAAAGCGTTATTGCGGCCCGAACAATACATCCCCACAACTGATGGTACTGTGGCGTCTGAAAGATCTGTGCGACTGGAGTCGGTGCGGATCGTTGATAAAGAGATAAGAACCTTGCGCCGAAAAAGTGTTCCCTTGGTAAAAGTGCTATGGTCTAATCATTGGAAGGAGGAATTCGCATGGGAGACGATGGATTTGATGCAAGGACGCTACCCGGAGTTGTTTGCTTTAGGTAGTTTTATTTAAAAGCATATGTTATTTTTGTATGCTTTACTCCCCATAGCCTCAGCCTGATTTCGGGGACGAAATATTTTAATTTTTTATAGGATTTATAACGTCCTAATTCGCGCTAGGCCCCCTCGCACGAGTTCTGAGTCAAGAGACTTGACTCGAGCTCGGGGCGCACTGGAAAAAGGCGTCAAGTGTCTTGAACAGAGTGATGGGTTGAGTGATATTCGATGAATTCGTCGGGAATCATTGTTTATACCCGACGAATTCGTCGAGAATGCCCGAATATACCCACTGATCGTCGAGAATGATGACCGATCGTCGAGTATCGTTGGCTGATACTCAACGCAATCAACGCCAGGATTTCCGATAAAATGGTTAAGGGAAATTCGTCGGGAATCATTGTTGATACCCGACGAATTCGTCGAGAATGCCCGGATATACCCACCGATCGTCGAGTATCGCTGACTGATACTCAACGCACTCAATGCCAGGATTTCTGATAAAATGGTTACGGGAAATTCGTCGGGAATCATTGTTGATACCCGACGAATTCGTCGAGAATACCCAGCTATACTCGCCGATCATCGAGAATGGAAGCTGATTCCCGCCGAATTTGACTTGTGCATTTTTTCGCCCAAGCATATTCACTGGCTTGTACAGGCAGACTGAACCGGACTTCGGGATTCGTGCTGGATGATCCCTTGGACCGGTCACTTCAAATAAGACCTAATTTGGGCGGTCCAATCAGAGGTTGACACATGACGGGGTGACATAACCCTAATGAGCTAATATAAATAAGAAGAAAACTAAACCCTAGTCATCACTTCGATCATTGCCGAGCCGCTACCCGCGCAAAACAATCGGGAGAGAAGCCGATCATCGGAGTCGGAGCTATGGAGGAGGAGAGGCTTGCTGGAGCCAGCCAAACTTTGGAAGAGGAGAAACGCCATCGCTGTCAAGGAAGAAATGATGCCGCGGAGGAGGATGACTAGATCCATGGCCGGGATTGATGGAACCGCTAGAAATGAGGTGAGCTTCCTCCCCTCTCCCTTGGTGCTAGATCTGTAGTTAAACATTATAGGAGAGATATCGACACCATAGAGTCTTGATGGTGAGGAGGAGATTTCTTAGGGAAAAGCCATGCCTAGGTCGTTTTCGAGGCTTAGTCTCCTCCAACCTCTTCATTCTTCAAAGTGAAGATGAGAGAGTGATTCGTGGAGAAGTATGGCTTTGTGAGGATGAATAAGGGTGGATGTAATTTCTGGAGAAGTTTTTGGGAGATCGATGTAAGGAGGAAGATGAACGGATGTCGTTGATCTCACCTTAAGATGCGTGCAGAAATCTGATTTCTGCACGCAGCGATCTTCATGGCCAATTTCGGGGGTGTTTTGGCCAGATTTGGGCTTTCTACTAAACACAAAAGTTGTAGCCCTTGAAATTATCTTTCCAACGAGTGGTTACACGCACTCTCCGGATTTCTGTAGCCATAGGAATCCTCGGTCGAAGTTGCTGCCCGGATTAATACTGCACCTAAATTCTGGGCTGTGTAATTTGGAATTCGATTTGGTGGAATTTAATGTTATGATCCGACTCGAGGTTTGGGTGAACTCTTTTGACATAATCATCATAGTGATATGATAAGTTGATGTTATAAATCTGAATTTGTATAACGAGCTGTGGACAAGCTTAACTTAAGGAAAGAGCCTGATATAAATTGGTAGATATATATATTGATGCCCCTTATTTATATCATGTTGAATTCATTTGGAAGGGCATATAAATGACTTAAACTATGGCCATGATGTATGTTGAATGGATAGAAGGGAATTAGTAATCCAATGCTTAGAGTGTCGTCTCCCTACGGGTAGCGTTGTGGAAGTTAACAAGTGCGGTGTTTACCGTCACTAGTTGGAATGAGGTTGAGATGAGTATTTGATGGATGGTTGGGCTTGGTCCTCGGTGTTCACGTCCCGAGGCTCCTTCCATGCCATGATATTGTTGAATTGCATGTGGTGTGAGTCGACACGCGGTGTCGTAATCCCGGGTTAAGGATAGTGTGGCAGGTCTACGGGCTCGCCAATCGTCACACCGATGGGAGTTGACAGTTAGACCTTGAACGGTTGGGCTTGGTCCTCGTGCTCATTTCTGGGGCTCCTTCCGTGTCATACCTTAGGCCAGTTCGGGGCTAGGATCTTGGTGCACATTTACCCAAGAGAACCCGCCGAGCCGTAGTATGCATGTGAGCTCCGTTGTTGTGTTCTTAGCGTTGAGGCGTATGGAGGCCTAGGCCAGGTAGTGTGGAGACCAGCCTAGTAGTGGAGATGCGCGCTCTACTGTCACCGTTTGGCAACGACAGTTGACTCCTGAGAGGTTAGGTACCTGTTCGAATAGTGGGAACTATAAGTCTGTGTTGACATAGCGATTGCATGTGCTTGATCATGGGTGTGTCATTGCATCGCATACATAGAATTGCACTTCATTACATACACAAGACCCTCATCGTATAAGTTTGTATGGGCACTCCTATATGATGAGTTACTTACTACTGAACGACCCTCAACTTATATATTTGTATGGGCATCCATATAAGTTGAGTTACTTACTGTTATAATATTATACTCTATTGCTGTTGTAGATGGTAGAATTGTAGATTAAGAGGTTGCTCATTTATACACTACTTCTATTGCTACTTATGACATGTATACCTACTTCACCTGCTTGTACTATTGTTTTATATATTGTACCTGTTCCTTTCTCCGCCCGATGCCGAGGAGTCGTTGGGTGAGCGGATGTGAAGCCACTTAGTCTTTATGACTAACGGTTGCTACTCTTCCTTTTTAGGAGGAAACCCCGCAGGTGGAGCAACAGGTCTTGTAGATGGACAGCTAGGCCAGGACGATAGGGCCTGAGGGGACGATACCGTCGCTACCGTCGGTTACAGATGTGAGTGAGAGAGATTTTACTGTAGCCCTTCGGGGTAATTCTGTTTACGAACTCTGATTATATAGAAGCTTATTTAGCTTCTCTTTTGTTGTACTTATGGACTTATGCTTAGTGTGGATTGACTTCTTTATATTACTATGGTTGGGTTGGCATTTATATGTTTATATTTGTTGTAGCTGGCAGGATAGGCGTCTTGTGGTACAGGCTGGCACGAGTGCTATTGCTACTACAAGGCGGCTGTTCTGGGCATAAGACCCCTCTCGTGTCATGTTTTGTGTTCCGGGAGGGGGGTCTTACATTAATCTTATTGGAAGAGGAGTCTACTTTGGCATTTGAGTATAGTTCTAACACTTCTCATTTACAGATTGAGCTTGGTTCTGACAAAATGAATCCTAGGTCGGCGACTGTCAGAAGATGAATAACTAGCTGTATTTATTCTGGAGCATCCTTGAAACCATTACTAACAAGTTCATATCCCTCAAATATGAAATCTACTCCTTTAGGTGCCATTGAACCTTTGAAATTCTGTAGAGTTAAAGAGCTTGCTCGTGAACACTTCGGCAGGGACTCAGAGAGTTAAATAAGGCAAGGAACTATGTGTATTATTCTAAGCACACATTTCTATTTATAGTTACCCATATTCGAGAATGTGGAGAGACATGTACGTGTAATGATTTACATGATTTGATCAACGACTGAAAATAATCCCCAGAGTTTGCAGCGATCTGAACAACCAGAATAAATGCATTGAGTGCACTCGATGCTCTCAAAACCTGGAGTTGTCTCAGAGCTCTCGATGCCAAAAGGTTAATCCTCCAAATGCACATATGCATGTAAAAATAATGATGTTACTCCAAGTTCAATATACCAAACTCAAATTTTAAGGTGTTGAACTTGACTTCATCTAGTGGCTTAGTGAAGATATCAACCACTTGTTTATCTATGGGGACTGAAAAAAAGTGCTAAATAAAGGCAAATTTTATTGCTCCAAAAAGATAAACAATACATAGGTATGCCCCCTTATTTATAAAAAATGGGGTAGATGAGATAATACAACAAGAGATGTGAGACTAAATACAATCCGCGTGGCTATGCGGATTGACTCTGTCAAAACACAACACTGTATAATGAATAGCTAAAGAAGATCACCCAGGGACAATAGAGGTAAGTCGCCAAACCGCCATTATAGACCGCTAGACCGACATTGCGAGCTTTCAGACCGCAACTATGTGTTGTCAGCAAACCGCAGTTGCGGACTCCCACCACTACTACTGCGGCAAACCATCAGATCACTCCTACGGCTAGTCTCCAGACCGTTGTTGTGGATGACCATCAGACCGCTACTACAACTAGCCTCTAGACCGCTGCTATAGCTAAACATCAGACCACTGCTGCAGTAAGCCTCCAAACTACTACTGCGGCTAACCATCATACCGGTGTTGTAGTAAGCCTTCAGACTACTACTGCGGCTAACCACCAGACTGCAGTTGCAGGTAGCTCTCATACTGCATCTTCTAAGGCAAGCCGACAGACAAAACCGTTGCCTCCTATCAAACCACCACACAACCAGACCGCCTGGACAAACGACTATACCTCCCGAACAACAAGCCTCCCCGACTTGACCATCAAACTGCCAAAACTCTAACACTCCCCCTAAAGCTGGAGCATATATGTCAACCCTGCCCAACTTGCCACAAACATCTGAAAGAGAAGCGAAAACAGCTTTCGTGAAGGCGTCTGCTAGTTCTTTATCAGATGTGATAAATGGAGTGCAGATTTGATTCTTCAATACCTCTTCCCTAATGAAATGGCAATCAAATTCAATATGCTTTGTCCTATCATGAAAGGCAGGCTTCTTCGATATGTAAATAACGATTTTTTTATCACAGAACATAGGGAGAGGATGATCATACACTTCTCCCAAGTCAAGCATAAGCGCTCGTAACCATTTCAATTCACAAGTAGTTGTAGCCATGCTCCTATACTCAGCTTCAGCACTTGACCTTGAAACCACCGTCTGCTTCTTGCTTTTCCAGCTAATAAGATTTCCTCCTACAAAGGTGTAAAAACCTGATGTAGGTTCCTATCTTATTTGTTATCAGCATAGCTGGCATTAGAAAATGCTTCAATCTTCAAATGATTATGCTTCTGAAACAATAAGCCCTTTCCTAGAGACCCTTTCACATACTCAAGAATTTTCATGGTAGAATATAGATGACATTCTTTAGGAGTTTGCATAAAGTGACTATCCTTTCAAACAACATAATAGATATCTGGTTTGGTAACTGTCAGATAGATGAGTTTGCGTACAAGTTGCCTGTACACAATACAATCTGGGAGAATAGGGGAATCTTCATTCCACCCCTTATCATCCCCAACAGCCATCGAACAACCAACAAGTCTTCTACAAAGAAGACCAGTTTTCTTTAATAGATCTAGCGCATACTTTCGCTGCGAAAGAAATACAGAGTTGCACTTCGTGAAATCTCAATTCTCAGAAAGTACTTCAGAGTTCCCATTTCCTTAGTAACAAAAGTTTGTCGAAGATGTCTTTTAGCCTTATCAATACCTTCCATATCATTGCCAGTAAGAAGGATATCATCAACATACACAACACGAACCAAAGGACTTTAGTAGTCTTGCATATAAATAGTGAATGATCAGCATAACTTCGATTGAACCCAATAAGAGAAACAACGCCACTAAACTTGTTAAACCAAGCTCATGGACTCTTCTTTAAACCCTAAATCGCCTTCCGAAGCTTGCAAACTTGAGACTCCCTAAGAGCAACATACCCAGGAGGTTGCTCCATGTAAACTACCTCCTGCAAATCACCATAGATGAAGGCATTCTTCACATCTAACTGAGACAACTCCCAGTCTTTATTAACAGCGATAGAGAAAAGAACACATATAGTGTTGATGTGAGTAATATGGGAAAAAGTATCAAAGAATTCTATCCCATACGTTTGAGAAAATCCTTTGGCAACAAGCCTCACCTTATAGTTGTCAACAAAACTATCTGGAAGGTACTTGATAATTAAGACCCACCGACAACAAACCACATATGTGCCTTGAGGTGTTGGAACAAGAGTCCAAGTACCACTCTCAGTTAATGTATTCATTTCTTCATCCATTGCGGCTTTCCACTATGGAATGCCAAGAGCCTCTTGATACGTAGACGAGATGACAGTAGAAGATATAGCAAGAGCAAAACGCTTGACTACCGGGGGAAGCTGATCATATGAGATAAAACATCAATAGGATGCTGAGTGCATTATCAGACTGTAAGACCCTTTTTTTTCTTTTTAAACCACCAAAGTCTTATGCCCAGAACCATCGCTTTGCGGTGACACCAACACGCTCGGGAAGGTCGTCACTACAAAACGCTGATTCTGCCGGCCATATCGATCGCAGAAGTGTAGAATAAAGTATAAGAGTAAGAATGAACTCAAAACTAGTCCACCAAAATCACATGTATATAAAATAAATCTCCACGAAGGGAGAGTCCACAACAATAAATATAAAAGAACTGAAAATAGGGCTTGGGCCCGATACATCAAGTCCTCACTACAGTTCACTCATTGCGGAAGCAAAACTAAAACATCTACTAACGATTGGGACTCACTATCCCAGCTGTCTGAACTCCGGTACCAGACTGTCTCATCTCCAAGCAAACAGTCCTCCAGGGCTGCATCTCCAAGTTCGGCTTCACGATCCCCTAAAATGATTTGGTCAGAAAACTGTTAGTCTAAAAGACTAAGTCCTATCATCCCCCACCTCTCCCCCATGGCTCCTAGGCACCGAGTGGGGAGAAGGAAAGGGAAGGTAATGAAGGTGGAGAGTAACAAATGTAAGGAGGTGGCGGCAGAACTAATCTAGCAGTTCTATGTAAACATGTAGTAGTAACAAAAGTATGTAGAGTAAGCACAAGTATACGAAAGAAAAATATGAAACATGTAACCTTAACATATAAGAATGCCCATACAGACTTATAAGCTAAGGAATCTTCTACAGAGCTCCCATCGTATAAAAATTCCCATACCAATTTATACGATGGGGTGTCGGTTTTACAAGCAAGCAATATTTATCATAGGAAAATAAACATAACTTATAAGCATGCTCACGCATGCCTATAAACTAAGGTGTAATTTTGTAGGGCCTATTGTATAAAAAGTCGCATACCAATTTATACAATAGGTGTCAAGGGTTATATGCAATGATGATGCTATGTCATGCTATTATGCTATGATGTTAAAATGCAAGTGCAACACACACACTCAAATATGTGTGCTCAGACCTTTATTTCCCCCTTTCTGGAGCCTAACCTCCCATGATACCTCCGTAGTGGCAAACAGAAGCGGTGGGTTGGGCCTCACCCACCTCTAAACCTGTATCAACACTACCAGTCAGACCTATCGTACGCCTCAATGCTGGTGCACTAAGCAGAGCTC
The DNA here is from genome assembly GCA_039513925.1 of Platanthera zijinensis. Classification (NCBI taxonomy): domain Eukaryota; kingdom Viridiplantae; phylum Streptophyta; class Magnoliopsida; order Asparagales; family Orchidaceae; genus Platanthera; species Platanthera zijinensis. The sequence continues at coordinate 47,174,989 of CM077083.1, forward strand.
CTGCATACTCTTTGCCGGCTGGTCCACTAGATATAATTTGGCAAAGTGCTAAACAATACTTGTCGAGTCAACGTATTGGCGTCGGTGCGACGACCCTCCAATATCGAAGACCCACCATCTTATATCTTATGCACATGCAATATTAATGTATTATCCACTGAGCCAAAGCTCCCTGGACCATCCCGTCCGTCATGACCAACAACCGAGCAAAAGCTCTTTAGACTATCCTGTCCGTCACAATTATCTACCGAGCCATCTACTCGCCAGGCTAACCTGCCCATCACCAAAACCACCAAGCCTACCGCCCGTATGACCCAACCTAACTTCCCGAGACTCCGGGGTGTGTTAAAGTGAACCCCTAGTTATACTAGTTACTCTTAAGCATTGATTATTCCTACGGCTTACATTAACCTTGGACTGCCCAGGGAATTCCCCGTGAAGGGCTCTCGAGGGCATTTGGAACAACGATTGGCTGAAGCCCAAAGCTCCCTTTCGTAAGACACTTACTGTTATTGGTAAATACCCGATTCCCGATCCCTTTTAATTTTGCACTAGATCTAACCCTAGTGTGTTTTGACCTTTTCTCTCCTTCCAAGGGAAAGAAGATCTTTCGTCGATCCCGAGCACCGCCTAATCCTAGTCAACCCAGCATTCTACTCATACCAACTTCCATGGATGTACTCAATTTCACTTTAGCCAAACCAACAAACTATTCACCCCAAGCCATATGCCCAATTAATGCTATCACATTTCCAGCAGTTTTACTATATGCAGCCCAACCTATACTATATGTCGTACATGATAGGTGGTACTCCAAATTTTCATCCAAATACCCTAATATATTTAATGGGGGTCTATCATGACATGATTAGCCTAAATACATAAACCTATAATTTTCCTAATTAATTTGGGATTTAATTAATTTTTCCCAACGTTAGGCCATGGGTAATTTGAACAAGAAGTATGATATTTTCTCAAGTAATGGCCACCCAAAATTTTTTTTGACAACTAGATAACAAAGCAAAAATAGTAAATACCAAATTTCATGATTTTCCAAGAATGATTTGACCTCTAATTAATTAATCCAATAATAAGCCATTAATTATGGTTAAAGGAGAAAGTACTAAAGTTAATCATCAGAAAATTGTATAAAAATTACTGAATCTCAAGGATGACCAGAAAGAGCCTCTGACCAGAAATCATAATTTATCAAGCTCATTAGGTACTAGAATAAAATCAATTAAATGCACTTGAAAACGAACACCTTGTAAAACAACCCCTATAAACAGGATTCCAAAAATTCCATAAATATTTACATTGATTTACAATTTCATAAAAGGTACTCTGACAAAATTTCATAAGTTTTCAATCAGTGGTTAGATCACTAGAAATTCCTAAGTAAATAATACAATTTGATGAGGTGTGAGTAAAGTACTCAAATTAATGATCTAAAATACATATTAGAAATCTCTAGGGCTTGTTATAGTCCTATAACATAGCTTGACTAAGTATCATCAAAACCCAAGGTTAGGAAGTCACATAATAAAATTATTCAAGACAACTCATGAAAGTGCACTTTTCAAAGGAACCCACTTGTAAAGTCATTCAAATAGTATGTAGTATAATTAAGTGGATAATATGGTTATGAAAATGACATCTACCAATTTGTCATGCAATTTCCAAAGTCATATGAGCCACTAGACAATTCTTAAGGTGTATGGACCCAAAGACTTACCTAGTGGTTTAAGTTGTGTGCATGTGTCCAAATCCCTCCATATCTCTCCCTAGGGCTTATCACCATCCTAGGATCACATGGACTAAACACCAAGTCCATACAAGGGTGTTTCACCTCATGCCCTTCACAAATCCCCAAAATCCAACCTTAGGGTTTGAACTTGTGTCCTAGGAAAAATCTACCCCAATCCACCCCAAATTCCATGTGAGGGTGTCTAGCATCATATCAAACAAGTGGCCCAAGTTTAAGCCTCTATTGAGGTGATTTGACCACTCAAACCCACAAAGAACACTTTGACCTAAATACCCCCATTTAGGCCAAGGCTTGGGTTTATAAAATTCCAACCAAATCTTCTCCAAATGAGGTGAAATTTTATACAGAGACCTATACTGATCCCAAAAACCTCTCACAAAATTTTGGGAGAATTTAGAGGTCTTTAAGCCCTCTAATTAAATTTTACAAAGTTTATTAAATAATTACAAAACTATAGAAAAATATTTTCCTAAAATTCCCATTTTAGGATATGTTCTAGTATTGGTAAGAGTGACCCTCACCCAAAATTTGAAGTCATTTTGATTGCTGGATTGATGGGGGCACTCAAAAAAATCTATAAACTAGCCTAGGTATAGACCTCACCAAAATGCGTGATGTGGTCTAACCTGAAATCCAAATTAGTTCCAACCAATTTTGAATTAAACTAGACTCTTAGGGCTACAACTGTCATGTAGACGACTTTTTCTGTAGGGGACTCTAGGTATTTTTAATATTTAATATAAAAACAGCCCAGTAATGGGACAAAAATTAATAAAACAGGAATTAATAAATTCAGATCCATGCACGAATCTTGAAGCATATCAAATGCCACATGGTCATCTTCTTCCTCTAGCCAAGGGCTGGGATTGCCCGAATTTGTAGCCTAATCAAGCCCTTTTCCCGGCCACCCGGCCACCTCCCTGGCCGGCCACCATCGCCACCACCTTCGTTGAGGTGGGATCTATTGCCGGGCGGCGGCACGGCCGCCGGAGGGGCGGTTTTGAGCGAACTCACAAGGTGTAAAATCCATGAAATTTCTGAAATTTCTCTCACCCGATCCAGCTCAATTGAGCCCGATTTCTCTCCTAAAATATTTAAAGATCTAGCCCACGAAGAGAGGAGTAGAGGAGGACCTTTAACTGTGCTTGCCGAAGGGTTTGGTTATGGTGCGCCATCGCCGGTGGTGGAGCTTTTTGGTGCTCTACAACAGCACTACCATAGTGCACAATTTCTTTAGAGGAATAGTGGAAACATCTTCTCTGACCTTGAGGAAGCTTTTAAGATCATCAAATGGGGGAGGGGAAGGGCCTTGTTTGAAGTGGCCATTAATGGCCTTAATGGTAAATTTCGGCCAAGGCTTTTAGCCCACTGAATCCAGCCTCTGAACAGCCTGGAAATCCCTATGATCTTCTCCAATTGATGGAGGGAAGATGAACCTAGTGTTTGGAGAGGCCGTTGGCCTCCCTTGGCCATGAATGGCCTTCACTCTCTCCACTTTCTCTCTCCTCCATTAAAGGGAAAATTGAGTTTTCTCTCTCCTATTCACTATGGCCAAATTTGATGATTATTTCAGCCTAATGGCACCCCACTAACCAATATGGATAATAAAAATGAGGTTAGCCCAAGTGGATTTGGGTATGAGCTTGAGTTAGCCCATTTGAGCCAACTTGACCTAACACTTGAGTAGAGTTGACCTAGGTAAATTTGACCTTTTGGGTTGACTCCAATATGTTATTAGTGACTCATTGGCCTCTTTTAAGGTCTAGGAAGACTTGGATAGGGTTGTTTGGGAACATTAGAGGCCAATTGTCCTTAGTTAGGGCACCTTGTCCAATTTATGCCTATGGTGATATTAGGTCAATTTGACTATTTTGGGTTGATCCCAATGGATCCTTATGGCTCTAATGGACCATCTAATGGGTTAGGGATGTTGTGGTGGGGTCATGTAGTCATTGTGAAGCACTATGGTAATACTAAACTATTGTTTAGAATTCTACTATTTGCGGACCATGGTGATTTCCACCTTCATGCCTAAGCTCACACTATCTTCTTGGGCTTCCTTTTGTTTTTTCATGACCTAGTCATGACAAAACCACTCTTAGGGATCTAGTTGGAAATGGGATGTTACAAATCCCAATAAACAAAAAAAATTTCGTCCTCGAAATTCAGTTTAGGCTGCGGGGTTTCTACTGAGAGTAACTGAATGCAACATTCCATAGGAAGTTGAATGTATACTTTACCCGGAGAGATCCGAGTACCTCTGTGGCATCAGATCCGGTGGCTCCCAGGTATGCTCCTCCTTCCCATGGTTCCTCTATAGGACCTTGACCAGCGGGTCCTTCTTGCGCCGCAAGACCCGCACCGCTGTATCATCTATCCTGACCGGATCACAGCAGACAATTTGATCAAAAGTCGTCGAGCAATCTATACCAAGAACCTGTTGTTCCGGCCGTAGTAGAGCCTTGCTAAGAGAGGATACGTGGAAGACGTCGTGCAAACAAGCTAACTCCGGCAGTAGCTCGAGTTTATAAGCTAATGGGCCGATCTGCTCAAGGATCCTGTAACGCCCCATATTCTTTGGACTGAGCTTCTTCCGCCCGCATACCCGTGAGACTCCATGCACCAGACGTATCTTCAAGAATACACAGTCTCCATCCTTAACTCTACTTGGTAATGTCACGCATCATAATATTTGGCCAGTCTGCCCTGGGCCTCCATCATCCTATCTTGAATCAATCACACCTGGGTATCTGGGTATCCATAAATTCCGAGTTGAGTGCCTTTGGATCCTTGTCCTAGATCCATGAAAGTGGAATCCTGCACCTTCGTATGAGGGTGGAGAGTTGTGTTGAATGTCGGCCCAAGCCTATATAAGCCAAGACTGATCTTCTATCTTTAGACGTACACTATCCATCCTGATTTGACACGACCATCTTGAGCACACCATGATAATGAACAACTACTCACAAATCTTATGAAACACCCATGGGAGTTTTCTTCCGAGTCGGGGTGACCCCAGCTACCTCGGCTAGTTAATCCTCGATGTTCGCTTTATAATTGTGCCCAGAGTGGGGATGAGGAATCCTGTGTATGAAAATCCCTAATTATACCCTCGAACTTCCACTCTAACTCGGGCAGTTGCTGTAATAGTTCCCCAAAAAAACCCTTGCACTTAGCCTTCATCAATTGACGGACCCCACCGTGCATCACAAAATATATGACATCTTTCTTCACTTCGGGGAGATACATGTTCTGAGATACAACATACTTCCGATGAAACATCATAGCGATTAAATTTACCTTCTCAGATATCCAGAATGTTGTTACCCATCATCTAATTTTACGTGATCATAGTTAATCCTCGTAATTATTACGTCTTATTACAAATTCATTGTCTTGGTAATGCTACATGTCATCATTCCAAACATGTTTTTTTACAAATTCTTATCTTCTCCCGAATAACGTCGAATTATATCGACTTCAATATCACTATGTTTGTTATGCCACATTCTTTAAATTTGGTCTAAGTAAACCCAAGTCAATACTAATTTACCCAATAAATAAAGGACAAGTCCCCGATAAACAAAAAGTAAGCCCCCAATAAACAAAAGATAAGCCCCTACCTACCTTGGGCTAAGTATCTTTGATATTACCAAGTTATATCCGTCCTAGCTGGGTGCACAATCCCTAGGGCATCATCTTCAGCTTGGGGTTCCACCCTGAAACTCATCGATATACTCCATACTTTAAACTCTATGAGTCACATTTACGACAACCTTATCGGGGTCAAAATGTTCTCAATCCCAAATGGGTATCTTCCGAACTTGAATTCCTATCCGACCCTCGGTGTTTGTCTCGGTGGTTGTTTCCAGGTAATCTTATTACTGGTACGAGGGTTGAGACTAAGTGTCTTCTACCATTCTACTATTAGATTGTTGGCCTTTGTTCTTCATAAGGTAGTCCTACCTGTTTGAGTAATCCTTGATATGGACCATAGGGTCGCCTGAGTTTATGTATTAGGTTGTCATTCACGTGTTAAACTCCTCCTTTATAATCTTTGGGTATCTCTTTACCTTAACCAAGTTCATACCGAATGTCTATTTCTGACTAGGGCATACTATAAGTTATCATGGTTAGTCATGAGTCCTAGTGGGTTGAGTCTAACTCGTTGACTAGAGAACTATAAGATGAGATCTTCGCAGCCGGAGGTGCTCCCTGCTGGGGCAGGGTTTGCCGTAGGCTACAAAGAAGAATTCCAATTAATGAAAAGTGGACTTTTACATGTGATTTCCCTTATGGGCACACCACTGCTTCCGCTGCTAGTTTGTCCTCAAACTAAGCTCGCGTGGGGGTGACCCAGGGTTAGTGGACTTTGTGGACTTCTACTTTTCTGATCGAGGTTTGCTCTGGTACAACTTGTAAGACCCAATTTTTTTCTTTTTAAACCACTAGGGTCTTATGCTCAGAACCGCCGCTTTGCGGTGACACTAACACGCCCGTGAATATCGTCACTACAAAATGCCGATTATGCCGCCCGTATCGATCGCAGAAGTGTAGAATAAAGTATAAAAGTAAGAATGAACTCAAAACTTGTCCACCAGAATCACATGTATATAAAGTAAATCTCCACAAAGGGAGAGTCCACAGCAATAAATATAAAAGTACTGAAAATAGGGCTAGAGCCCGATACATCAAGTCCTCACTACAGTTCACTCATCACGGAAGAAAAACTAAAACATCTACTAAAGATCGGGACTCACTTTCCCAGCTGTCTGAACTCCGGTACTAGACTGTCCCGTCTCCAAGCATGCCGTCCTTCAGGGCTACATTTCCAGGTTCGTCTTCACGATCCCCTAAAATAATTTGGTCCGAAAACTGTTAGTCTAAAAGACTAAGTCCTATCATCCCCCACCCCTCCCCCATGGCTCCTAGGCACCGAGCGGGGAGAAGGAAAGGGAAGGTAATGAAGGTGGAGAGTAACAAATGTAAGCAGGTGGTGGCGGAACTAATCTAGCAGTTCAATGTAAACATGTAGTAGTAACAAAAGTATATAGAGTAAGCATAAGTATACGAAAGCAAAATATAAAACATGTAACCTTAACTTATAAAAATTTCCATACAGACTTATAAGCTAAGGGATCTTCTGCAGAGCTCCCATCATATAAAAAATCCCATACCAATTTATATATGATGTGGTGTCAGTTTTACAAGCAAGCAATATTTATCATAGGAAAATAACCATAACTTATAAGCATGCTCACACAAGCCTATAAACTAAGGGGTCGTTTTGCAGGGCCTATTGTATAAAAAGTCGCATACCAATTTATACAATAGGTTTCAAGGGTTATATGCAATGATGATGCTATGTCATGCTATTATGCAATGATGTAAAAAATACAAGTGCAACACACACACTCAAATCTGTGCGCTCAGACCTTTAGTTCGCCCTTTTTGGAGCCTAACCTCCCAGGATACCTCCGTAGTGGCAAACAGAAGCAGTGGGTTGGGCCTCGCCCACCTCTAAACCTATATCAACACTACCAGTCAGACCTATCATACGCCTCAACGCTGGTGCACTAAGCGGAGCTCCTGCGTACTCTTTACTGGCTGGTCCACCAGACTTAATTTGGCAAAGTGTTAAACCACACTTGCCGAGTCAATGTATTTGTGTCGGTCCGACGACTCTCTAATATCGAAGACCCACCACCTTATATCGTATGCACATGCAATATTAATGTATTATCCACCGAGTCAAAGCTCCCTGGACCATCTCGTCCGTCACGACCAAAACCGAGCCAAAGCTCTCCGGACCATCCTGTCCATCACAATTATCTACCGAGCCATCGGCTCGCCAGGCTAACCTGCCCATCACAAAAACCACTGAGCCTACCGCCCGTGTGACCCAACCTAACTTCCCGAGACTCCGGGTTGTGTGAAAGTGAACCCCTAGTTATACTAGTTACTCTTAAGCATTGATTATTCTTACGGCTTGCGTTAACCTTAGACTACCAAGGGCATTCCCCGTGAAGGGCTCTCGAGGGCACTAGGAACTACGATGGGATGAAGCCCAAAGCTCCCTTTCGCAAGGAACTTACTATTATTGGTTAATACCTGATTCCCGATCCCTTTTAATATTGTACTGGATCTAACCCTAGTGTGTTTTGACCTTTTCTCTCCTTCCACGGAAAAGACGATCTTTCGTCGATCCCGAGCACTACCTAATCCTAGTCAACCTAGCATTCTACTCATCCCAACTTCCATAGATGTACTCAATTTCACTTTATCCAAACCAACAAACTATTCAACCCAAGCCATATGCCCAATTCATTCTATCACATTTCCTACCGTTTTACTATATGCAGCCCAACGTATACTATATGTCGTACATGATAGGTGGTACTCTAAATTTTCATCCAAATGCCCTAATATATTTAATGGGGGTCTATCATGACATGATTAGCCTAAATACACAAACATAAAATTTTCCTAATTAATTTTTGATTTAATTAATTTTTCCCAAAGTTAGGCCATGGGTAATTTGAACATGAAGTATGATATTTTCTCAAGTAATGGCCACCCAAAAATTTGTTGGACAACTAGGTAACAAAGCAATAATAGTAAATACAAAATTCCATGATTTTCCAAGAAAGATTTGGCCTCTAATTAATTAATCCAATAATAAGCCATTAATTATGGTTAAAGGAGAAAGTACAAAAATTAATCATCAGAAAATTGTATAAAAATTACTGAATCTCAAGGATGACTAGAAAGAGCCTCTGACCAGAAATCATAATTTATCAAGCGCATTAGGTACTAGAATAAAATCAATTAAATGCACTTGGAAACTAGCACCTTGTGAAACAACCCCTATAAAAAGGATTCCAAAAATTCCATAAATATTTACAGAGATTTACAATGTCATAAAAGGTCCTCTGACTAAATTTCATAAGTTTTCAATCAGTGGTTAGATCATTAGAAATTTCTAAGTAGATAATACAATTTGATGAGGTGTGAGTAAAGTACTCAAATTAATGATCTAAAATACATATTAAAAATCTCTAGGGCTTGTTATAGTCCTATAACATAGCTTGACTAAGTATCATCAAAACCCAAGGTTAGGAAGTCACATAATAAAATTATTCAAGACAACTCATGAAAGTGAACTTTTCAAAGGAACCCACTTGTAAAGTCATCCAAATAGTATGTAGTATAATTAAGTGGATAATATGGTTATGAAAATGACATCTACCAAATTGTCATGCAATTTCCAAAGTCATATGAGCCACTAGACAATTCCTAAGGTGTATGGACCCAAAGACTTACCTAATGGTTTAAGTGGTGTGCATGTGTCCAAATCCCTCCATATCTCTCCCTAGGGCTTATCACCATCCTAGGATCACATGGACTAAACACCAACTCCATACAAGGGTGTTTCACCCCATGCCCTTCACAAATCCCCAAAGTCCAACCTTAGGGCTTGAACTTGGGTCCTAGGGAAAATCAACACCAATCCAATCCAAATTCCATGTGAGGGTTTCTAGCATCATATAAAACCAGTGGCCAAAGTTTCAGCCTCTGTTGAGGTGATTTGACCACTCAAACCCACAAACAACACTTTGACCTAAATACCCCCCTTTAGGCCAAGGCTAAGGTTTACAAAATTCCAACCAAATCAACTCCAAATGAGGTGAAATTTTATACAGAGACTTATACTGACTTCAAGAACCTCTTACCAAAATTTGGGAGAATTAAGAGTTCTTTAGGCCCTCTAATTAAATTATACAAGGTTTAGTAATTAATTACAAAAACTATAGAAAAATGTTTTCCAAAAATTTCGATTTTTGGATATATTTTAGGTATAGGTAATAGTGACACCCATCCAAAATTTCAAGTCATTTTGATGGCTTGATGGATGGGGGCACTCAAAACAACCTCTGACATAGCATAGGTATAGACCTCACCAAAATGCGTGCTGTGGTCTAACCTAAAATTTAGTTTGGTTCAAACTAATTTTGAATTAAACTGGACTCCTATGGCTACAACTTTCATCTAGACAACTTTTAATGTAGGGGAATCTAGGTATTTTTAATATTTAATATAAAAACAACCCAGTAATGGGAGAGAAATTAATAAAACAAGAATTAATAAATTCAGATCCATGCACGAATCTTGAAGAAGATCCAACGCCTCTTGGTCATCATCTTCCTCCAGCTAAGGGCTGGGATTTCTCGAATCCTTAGACTATTCCAGCCCTTTTTCTCGGCCACCCGGCCACCTCCCTAGCCGACCACCACCGCCACCACCTTCATTGAGGCGGGGGCTATCGCCGGGCGGCGGCACGTCTGCCGGAGGGGCGGTTTTCGGCAAGCTCACAAGGTGTAAAATCCATGAAATTTCTGAAATTTCTCTCATCCGATCCAGCTCAATTGAGCATGATTTCTCTCCTAAAAGATTTAAAGATCTAGCCCACGAAGAGAGGAGTAGAGGAGGACCTTTAACCGTGCTTGCCGACGGGTTTGGTGGTGGTGCTCCATGGCCGGTGGTGGAGCTTTTCGGTGCTCTACAACAACACTACCAAAGTGCACAGTTTCTTTAGAGGAAGAGTGGAAACTTCTCCTTTGACCTTAGGGAAGCTTTTAAGATCATCAAATGGGGGAGGGGAAGGGCCTAGCTTGAAGTGGCCATTAATGGCCTTAAAGGTACATTTCGGCCAAGGCTTTAGCCCACTGAATGCATCCTCTGAACAGCCTGGAAATCCCTATGATCTTCTTTAATTGATGGAGGGAAGATGAACCTAGTGTTTGGAGAGTCCCTTGCCTCCCTTGGCCTTGAATGGCCTTCATTCTCTCCACTTTCTCTCTCCTCCATTGAAGGGAAAATTGAGTTTTCTCTCTCCTAGTCACTATGGCCTAATTTGATTATTATGTCAGCCTAATTGCACCCCACTAACCCATATGGATAATGAAAACGAGGTTAGCCCAAGTGGATTTGAGTTTGAGCTTGAGTTAGCCCATTTGAGCTAACTTGACCTAACAATTGAATAGAGTTGACCTAGGTCAATTTGACCTTTTGGGTTGACTCCAATATGTTATTAGTGACTCATTGGCCTCTCCTAAGGTCTAGAAAGACTTAGGTAGGGTTTGTTGGGCACATTAGAGGTAAATTGCCCTTAGTTAGGGTATCTTGTCCAATTTAGGCCTATGGTGATCTTAGGTCAATTTGACCATTTTGGGTTGATCCCAATGGATCCTTATGGATCTAATGGACCCTCTAATGGGTTAGGGATGTTTTGGTGGGGTCATGGAGTCATGGTGAATCCCTATGGTCATCCTAAACTATTGTTTATAATTCTACTATTTGTAGACCATGGTGATTTCCACCTTCATGCCTAAGCTCACTTGGTCTTCTTGGGCTTCCTAGGGTTTTGTCATGACCTAGTCATGACAAAACCACTCTTAGGGGTCTAGTTGGAAATATGATGTTACACAGACGCCCTTCCGCAGGGTAATGGGAATATCAAAAAGCCTCCTATCTGGAGGATCAGATCCACTATCAAAAGAGAGAAGAGGCTCGAGAACATGCACAGAAGGCTCCAAGGGCAAAGAATTAGTCTCGAGAGAACGAGACATTGCAACAGGAACAGACGTAGAAAGAACTGGTGCTGACAGAGGTGCCGAAATAATAGGAATTGAAGAGGAAGTAGCAGAGTGCAAGATAGAAGAAGCAGGAAAAAAATATTGTATATCCTCAAAGAAGGTAACATCAGTAGAGACGTATTGTTTGTAGGGAAGAGAATCAAAATAGCGATATCCCTTTTGAGTCGGACAATAACTAGCGAATATGCATTTAATAGAATGGGGAGAAAGTTTGTCACGACCAGGAGAAGGTATGCGAACAAATGCCATACAGCCAAAAACTCTATGAGGTAAAGGAAAGGGCTTAGCCTCGGGATACAAAATGGAAAATGGAGTTTTTCCCTGAAGTATAGACGTGGGAATAAGATTTATGAAATAGCAAGAGAGAAGAATAGCATGACCCCAATAAGACCGAAAAACATTCATTTGTAATAGAAGGCTGAGAGCAACATTCAAGAGATGACGATTCTTGCGTTCAGTAATGCCATTCTATTGAGAGGTACAAGGGCAAGTAGTTTGATGAATCAAACCATGGCTCGCACAAAAATTGGAAAATTTACGGCTGACATATTCCTTGGCATTATTAGTACGAAGAACCTGAATAGGCACATTAAATTTTGTGGAGATCTCATTATAAAAGGCGGTAAACATAGAGTAAAGTTCAGAACGCACTTTTAAGAGATACAACCAAGTACACACATGGAGAAATTATCAATAAAGGTAACAAAGTACAAGCTACCTCGACTAACAGTGGCAGTAGGAGAGGGACCCCAGATGTCAGAGTGAACTAGTTCAAAAGGACGTGAAGAACTACATCCCGTTTTGCTAGGAAAGAAGAGCGATGATGTTTACCAAGCTGACATGCTTCACAATTCAAAGGGGAATCCTCTTGAGGAAGATCTGGGAGAAGTTCGTAGATGAGGCGAGAAGGAGGATGATTAAGATGACGATGCCATTGCTGAAGGGAAGAAGAAGTAGAAAGAGCAAAGACATTGTCAAGAAAGAAGAGGCCAACACTCGTAGTCGTAGTAGCAATCAAATCCTTTGAGACCGAATCCCAGAAAGAACGAGTGCTAGCTGTAAAATTAATCGTACAGTGCAACTATGTGTAGAGAGCATGAACAGAAGTCAAATTGCATGGAAAAGTGGGAACATAGAGAATGTCCTTAAGCTACAAAGATTGAGTGATGTGCATAGTGCCTACATTATGCACAAGAGTAGAAGTCCCATCTACAATAACGACAGGAGATATCCATTTCTATTTTTTCAAGCAGGAGAACAAACGAGAATTGCCAGTAATGTGACAATTGGCACCAGAGTCAAAAGGCCACTTATCGGAAGAGGCAAAAATAGCATGAGCTGTAAAGGAGATAAGAGAAACTGGCCTCATAGAGAAAGAAACCAGAAAGAGAAAAGACTAACCACATGGTTAGACACAAGCTGACAAAAGAGGCAAAGAGATTGCTCGAACAAATAAATCGCGCAACAAAGAATTTAAGAGAAGAAACCTCAAAATATGCCAAGAAGAGCGCAAGCCGAAAGAGAATAGGTCACAGAAAGAATAAATCTTCTAACAAGTCGCAGAAAGATTGCGACCAAGAAAAGAACACCGGCAGAGACTCAAACCGCACGATTGAGTGAGAAGCCAAAAAAGAACATATCACAGAAAGAGAAGAGACCACGTGAGCAGAGAAAACATCCCGCGCGAGAAGAGAAGAGGGAGAGGAAGAGTCTGCGCGAGTAGAGAAAACAACCCACATGAGAGCACAGGAGAAAGAAGAAAGCACGAACACCAGCGAAGCTGCGTGAGTATAAAAGAAAGCAATGGAACAAGTCGCGGGAAAAAGAACAAGCAAGGGAGGGCAGGTCGGGGAGAAGACTAGAATTGGTTAGATAAATAAACCGTGAGCAAATTGGATCAAAGGATCGGTTAGCTCTGATACCATGTAAAAAAGAGCTAAATAAAGGCAAATTTTATTGCTCCAAAAATATAAACAATACATAGGTATGCCCCCTTATTTATAAAAAATGGTGTGAGATAGGAGAATACAAAAAGATATGTGGGACGAAATACAATCCGCGCGGCTATGCATTTTGATGCTGTCAAACTGCAATACTGTACAAAGAACAGCTAAAGAAGATCACTTAGAGGCAATAGATGTAACCGCCAAATCGCCAATATAGACTGCTAGACTGCCACTGCTTGCCATCAGACCAGAACTGCGGGTTTCCACAATACTGCATTTGCGAACTCCCACCACTACTGCAGTGGCAAACCATCAGACCACTACTGCGGCTATTCTCTAGACCGCTGCTGCAGCTAACAATAAGACCAATGTTGCGGCTAACAATCAGACCACTACTGTGGCTAACAATTAAATCGCTGCTACGACTAGCCTCCAGACCGCTGCTACGGCTAACCATCAGACCGCTGTAGTGGTAAGCCTCTAGACCGCTATTGTGGCTAACCATCAGACCGCTGCTACGGTAAGCCTTCAGACCGTTTCTGCGGCTAACCATTAGACTGCATTTATAGGTAGCTCTCAGACCCATTTGCTAAGAAAAGCCTCCAGACAAAACCGCTACCTCCTATCAAACTGCCATACAACCAGACCGCCTAGACAAACCGCCAGACTGCCGGAACCATAAGCCTTCATGAGTAGACCATCAAACCGCCAAAACTCTAATAGGGATAAACTCAAGACTAATGTCTTCCTTCTCAACATGCTCTCTAATGAAATGATATCTAATCTTGATGTGCTTGGTTCTGCTATGAGAGATAGGATTCTTAGCAATTGAATAGCACTAAATGAATCATAGTACATGGGAGTTTTAATTAGATGAAGATTATAGTCCTAGAGTTGAATTTGAATCCACTAAAGCTGTGCACAACAACTCTTAGCTGAAATATATTCTGATTCTGCAGTGGAGATGGCTACACTTGTCTGCTTCTTGCTACTCCAAAAAACCAGTCTTCTTCCTTGAAACTGATAGGTGCCAGATGTGTTTTTCCTTTCTTCTCTACAGCCTGCAAAATATGCATCTGAATACCCAATTAGTTTAAAATCACTATTCTTAGGATACCAAAGACCAAGATCAGGTGTGCCCTTGAGATATCTCAGAATTCTTTTAGTAGTAGAGTAATGAAACTCTTTAGGGCATGCCTGGTACCTAGCACAAACACATATAGCATGCATAATGTATGACCTACTAGTAGTCAAGTAGACGAGGGATCTAATTATGCCCCTATATAAGGTTTCATCAATAGGTTTCCCGTTTCCATCCTTGTCTATTGACATACTTGACCCCAAAGGAGTTTTTATTATGGAGGCACTCTCCATTCCAAACTTTTTGATTAACTCCTTGGTGAACTTAGACTTGGAGATGAATAATCCATCCTTTGACTATCTAACTTGGAGGCCCAAGAAATACCTGAGTTCACTCATGCTGCTCTTCTCAAACTGTCCTTGCATAAGTTTAGTAAACTTCTTGCAAAGGTCATAATCAGTAGACCCAAAAATTATGTCATATACATAAATTTGGACAAGGATTATCTTACCCTTGACTTTCTTTAGAAATAATTTCTTGTCTATCTTCCCCCTTGAGAATTTGTTCTCAATGAGAAAGCTAGACAGGGTTTCATACCATGCCCTAGGGTCCTACTTCAACCTACATAAAGCTTTTCTTAACTGAAAAATATAATCAAGAAAGTTACAATTAACAAAACCTGAGGGTTGCTCTACATAGAACTCCTCTTTCAGGTCACCATTTAGGAAGGTTGACTTAAACATCCATTTGGTAGACCTTAAATCCTTTATATGCAGCATATGCAAGGAAGAGTTTTATAACCTCTAGTCTTGTAACTAGAGCAAATCTTTGATAAAAATCAACACCTCCACCTTGACTGTATCCCTTGACAACTAGTCTAGCTTTGTTCTTGATTATAACACCATTTTCATCAAACTTGTTTCTGTAAATCCATTTGGTTCCAATAATGTTATGTCCATGAGGTCTGAGAACTAGCTTCCAGACATTGCATCTCTTGAAAAAGTTCAGTTCTTCTTGTATAGCCACAATCCAAAATGGATCTATGTTTGCATCTTCAAACTTCTTTAGTTCAACTTGAGATAGAAAGCTTGAATACATTGCAACATTGAGTTTTCTGCTCCTTGTTGTGACACCATTGCTTGCATCTCCAATGATCAAGTTTTTGGGATGGTCTCTTAGATTCCTAACTACAGCTGGCATTCCTTCAACAACATCTTGAACCTCAATTTATGGTGCCTGATGATCTTCATCTATTTTCGATTCACTTGGACCATCTTCTGGAATGACCACACCTTCAACCTCCGCTTGTTCAGTAGGAGGTGTGTCATTGATGCTTAGCTTGTCCAATTTCAATTTTGCACCTACAGATCTAGAGGGGCTTGGCAGCTCACTGTGAATCATAGAAGACAGATCAAATACTACATTGACAGACTCTTCTACAACATGATTGTTCAAGTTGTATACTATATAGGTTTTGTTGTGGTTGTTATACCCAACAAAAAATCCCTCATAGGATTTGGCAGCAAACTTTATCAAGAAGGAATTCCCATTATTAAGGACAAAACATTTGCTTCCAATGATCCTGAAATAGGCAAGATTTGGTTTTTTGCTTTTCATAATCTCATAGGGAGTCTTCTTGCAGTACTTGTTGATAGTGGCTCTATTCAGAACATGACAAGCAGAGTTCACTGCCTCGACCCAAAAGTATTCTGGGAGAGAAGTCTCACTGAGAAATATCCTTCCAGACTCTATGAGAGTCCTGTTTTTCCCCTCAGCTATCCCATTTTGCTGGGGTGTTATTAGAGAAGATAACTACTGAAATATACCTTACTCTTCACAGAACCTTGTCATGCTTTCAGATTGAAATTATTTGCTATGGTCACTTATGATTTTGACCACAAAACATTCATTTTCATTCTGAATTTGCTTAACAAAGGTCACAAAGATGTCAATGGTTTCAGTCTTTTTCTTAAGAAAGAATACCGAAGAAAATCTGGAATAGTCATCAACTATCACAAGAGTGTAGACTTTCCTACCTAGACTATGAACTGGCATAGAACCAAAATAAGTCCATATGCAGGAGGTATAAACACCTTCCAGAATCCTAGGACCCAATTCTCTTAAAGAAGGCATTTGTATGTTGTGAACGGGAAAGGGGAGGTTGACCCCCGTCTTGTCTTCCAATGTTATTGCAATTGCTTTCGACATTAGCATGATGATTTTAGCAACAGGAAAGAGCTGATTTGTACCTGCGCTATGTCGTTCTCATACTAGATTTCCTAAAGACTTAGCTTTAATCATTGGCTAGTTAGAGTCTTAGGCAACGACTCAGAAAGACTAGAAATGCTCAATGTTGACAATCGGTCGGGAACTAAGGATGGTGGTTGGACTGGAAAAGTCCAGTACACTGATAATATGCCCTGAGTGCACGAGACATTTTACCATGTGTGTCAACGTCTGTGATTATTAACATTTATATATATATATATATATATATATTGCCATACTACTACTTGTAGGGAAGGAGCATAGCCGCCCTGAGTGAGGGGTCAGGTCGTTATAAATTGATCAACTAAAGTTGACTATTTCCTTGTTTGCCACATTTTGGTGGTTTGTCCATATGCAAGTGATGGAAAATCGAGCAGGAAGTAGTGGGTTGAAGCCCCTTTGTGCGATGCCGACCCTCAAAGGCCAAGCGAAGTGTTTACTTATTGTCATGTGTGGCTGGCCTTTGTGCCAATGTATGTAAAACACTTTTGTGAAGGAAATTTTGTAAGGCCTTAAGGCCAAAACACTTCTTGTATTTTATATATCATTCCTATGTTGTTTTTTGTGGACATTCTCTGTGTTGGGTTCTATGTAATTTCAATGCTTCTGCTAGAATGCAACTCTGAGTTAGGATGCGTGATATTTTGGTTTCAATGCGTAATACCACTAACTGTCTGTGACAGATGGCATGGGGCCCCAGAAGAACCTTTTGTAATATTCTATGTGAAGGTTGGGGGTATTATAATTTGGTATTAACTTCTGGTGTCGGTCTTCCTTCTTCAAATTCGTGGTCGAATTACTTTAAGGAGGGGTGATAATGTGTCTTGTGTTACCTTTATAACATGAAAGAACCAATGAAGGTCCACTTAACAATGAAAATATATATGTTTGTAGAAGCTGCGTGTTCTTACAATTATTTTATGCAATTTTATTAGTCTCTTAATTGTGTGTTTCACAATTATAGGTGAATAGAAGTTGTGCGGGGCAGTCTCAGTCCCAGCACTATGTGGAGAGTAGTGTACTAGCTGTGGTGCCTACACCTCCTCCTTCTACTGAAACATTAAGGTTAGTTACTGAGGCCATGTTTGCAATGATCAATGCGCAACAAGGAGGGCAAGTACAACCACCTACCCCTGAGGTTGCCCTGGCACAGGTTGACATATTTAAGTGTGTGGATATCAGGCAAGTGCCCATTGAGCCATTGGCGATGAGGCGAGCGATAGAAAAGCAACTAAAGCTTGTTATGAGCTTTCATCCTCCAACATTTGAGGGAATGGGATCCCCCACTCAAGCCGAAGACTGGCTCTCAAGAATAAAGAGAATCTTGATGACAACGGAGATGGAGGATAGGCAAAAAGTGTTTGTGGCTATCTTTTTTTGGAAGGAGAGGCAAGACTCTTGTTGGATGAGCTGGAACTACATCATTTTGTTGGAATGGAACTGTCTGAGGTCTCGATGGAGGAGTTTTTGAGGATTTTTCTGACAAGGTATCTCCAATCTACACAGATTATTGATATGGTGAAACAGTTCCAGAGGTTAACTCAGGATGAGAGTTATATTGTTGTCTTCTTGCATGAGTTTACTAAATTGGGATGGTATGGAGGCTTTACATTTGCTGGCAAGGACCGCAAGACGAATATGTTCTATGAAGATCTGCATGATGATCTGAGGTTGCTTCTCTTAGGCCTGATGACGCAGTGTTTTTGACGTTGGTTAACATTGCTTGATCTGTGGAGAAGGATATACACAGCGTACAACGTAAGAATGACTTAGCGGTGAAAAAGCAAGAGTTTAATGTATCACGTTCGGCTAAGTCTGAGTACCACAGTAGGTGTAAAAAGAAGTCTAGGTCTTCGGGAACAAATTCTTCTGATACTTCTTGAGAGACTACTGGGCGAGGTCCGCCCACTTGTTGTACTTGTGGAAAGCCAGAACACTTTGCTCGAGAGTGTCAGAGTGGCCTTCTAAAGATGGGTGTGACTTATGCAGAGAAATGGAAGGTAAAGGAGTCGTATGCATCCCATTATGCTCCAACACGGCCCCGAGTGTACAATCTTGGCCAACAAGAGGCCATTAAACAAAGTGATGTTGTGACAGGTATGGTTTAGTATACAATTTTTATTTCTTTTATATACTTGCTACCATGTGCATTGCTTAACTTATTTGCATTAGGCATTTGTCCAAATCTTGGCCTATCCTGCGAGAGAACTGTTCGATACAGGTGTTTCTCATTCCTTTCTATCTGAGGACTTTGTGTTGCATATCAAAGTTCCTTCTTTTATATCGAGAGATAAATTGGATGTATTGATGCCTAATGGTTGCTCGATGTGTGATGATAGGACTTATTGTGTTCAGGTACAGATCAGAATTCATGAATTTGGTTTGGAAGCATCTGTACTACCAATATCGTAGTTTTATGTGACTTTTGGCATAGACTAACTTTCGAAGTAGCGTGCCAGTATTGATTGCAAATCAAATGAAGTCATGCTGGGATAGAACACTGAATACGAGACTAAATTCGCAAGTTCGTGAGGATTGAGCAAGATACTGATGTCTGCTCTCCAAGT
This sequence comes from Platanthera zijinensis, assembly GCA_039513925.1. Taxonomy (NCBI): domain Eukaryota; kingdom Viridiplantae; phylum Streptophyta; class Magnoliopsida; order Asparagales; family Orchidaceae; genus Platanthera; species Platanthera zijinensis. Next base: position 47,194,275 of record CM077083.1, read on the forward strand.
TGTCAAGGTAGTCCGGAAGGGCGCAGAATAATTCTTCACGCTATTTGAGACTGTAGAGCCAAAGTCCAGTTTGAGTGATGTTCTTTTTGTGTCGGAGTTTGTTGATGTGTTTCCTAAAGATCTCCCTAGAATTCCACCTCAACGAGAGATTGACTTCACCATTGAGTTTGTGTCAGGTGCGTAGCCTATGGCATGCTCACTATACCGTTTAGCACCAAAGGAGATGGAGGAACTGAAAATTCTATTGCAGGAGTTGCTAAGAAAGGCTATATACATCTAATTATATCACATTGGAACGCACTGGTCCTCTTTGTGAAGTTAAAGGATGGATGCTTGCGTCTATGCATTGACTACTGTGTACTAAACTAAATGACAGAAAAGAACAAATATCTGATTCTAAGAATCGATGATTTATTTGATGAGCTAGTTGGATCAACTATCTATTTAAAGCTGGATTTGTAGTTCGGCTATTATCAGTTGAGGATTAGGGAAAGTGATATTCCAAAGACAGCGACTGGTATATGATATGGACATTATGAGTTCACTGTGATGCCATTTGGGCTAACAAATGCGCCATCGGTATTCATGGACTTGATGCGCGGGACCTTCGAGAGTATCTGGACCGATTCATAATCATCTTTATTAATGATATTTTAGTATAATCTCAGTTAGAATAAGATCATGAAAATCATTTGAGGTTGGTTTTGCATACCCTGAGGAGGAATCGACTCTATGCCAAGTTCTCTAAGTGTGAGTTTTGGTTATCGTTAGATGCTTTTCTTGGTCATGTGGTTAGTGGAGAGGGTATTACCGTAGATCTGATGAAGATAGTTGTGATACAAAAGTGACCTGTGTTGACTACTGTAGCGGAAGTCAGGAGCTTTTTTGGACTTGATAGCTACTATAAGCACTTTGAAGATAACTTTTCACGGATAGCTCTACCTCTCACTACGTTGACAAGGAACGATCAGAAGTACATTTGGACCCTAGAGTGTGTGCGAGATTTTGAGAAGTTGAAGAGTCATCTGACCACGCTGCCTATTTTAGGAATGCCCATATAAACATATAAGTTAAGGATCAGATTAACAGTAAAGTAACTCATCATATAAGAATGCCCATACAAACTTATATGAAAAGGATCTTCTGTATGTATTGCAATTCAATATTATGAATGCAATGTGAAGACTTACCCATGCTCGTACATGCACACTGCTATGCCGACACAGACTTGTAGTTCCACTTTTCGAGCAGGTAGCTAACCTCTCAAGCGCCATCTGTCATGACCAGATTGTGACCATGGAACGGGCTTTCCACTACTAGGCGGGAATCCACACTACCAAGTCTAGGCCTTTGTACGCCTCAATGCTATGAACACAACAACAGAGTTCACATGCGTACTACGGCTCAGAAGGGTCTCAGGTAGATGTGCACTAAGAATACAGCCAAACTGGCCTATCTTTGTGGCATAAAAGGAGCCTATGGGAGCGTATCACCATAGGACCAAGCCCAACCATCCACTTGACACGAAAGGAGGCCCGGGAATAAGCACCGAGGACCAAGCCCAACCGCCCAAATTCTATCTGTCAACTCCCATCGGTGTGATGACTAGCGAGCTCGTAGACCTGCCACATAATCCTTAACCCGAGATTATGACACTGCATGTCAACTCACATCACATGCCTTTTCACATTTAAGGGATCCATACTGAGTCCGTTTTTATTATTCATATCCCGCGCTCAACAACATGTAAGGGCTCCAGACCGAGTCCCTTATCAACACATCATTCCAGTGCGACAAACACACACACACCTCCAACCCTTCCACATTTCCGTACCACGTAAGGGTTCATCATTTACACAGGTGGCAAGGCACCTTATATAGCACACCAATCCCGCACTACTACTCGTAGGGAGAAAACTCTAAGCAGTGGACTACTAAACACATCCCATTAATGATCAAATAAAATGTCCATGCAAGAACCACATCCAATTCCTTTTCACATGATCAAGCATTCAAAATAAGTGTAACACCATATGAAAACCACAACAATATAATGATACTTCACATACACATCAAGCCTGATAACATAGCTATGGGTTATGTATTTAGTTGTGGGCATCACACATTCTTTCCAAAACCCATATCATTCTCCGCATTATAATCATGCACATCCCTATCGGATTTCACAAGAATATCATTTGTACAACAAACATATCAATTCTTTTGTTTACTAACTTAGCCAAACAATTTGTTTATCGAACTCCTTCAAACCGTTTGTACAATCATGTTTCACCAAACCATTTGTTTATCACGATTACGTATTGACTAAGTTTACCAAACCTCAACATTATTTTGCTACTATCTCTCTACCAAAACCAATCCCAGTTCTACACAAAACCGAGAAGCACATGTACTTAAGTCAAGACTGTACAACAACTTTGACTGGACATTTCCGAGGCTACAGGACTTTTATGAAAACGCGTAACCATCCTTTGGAAAGGTCTTTCCAAGGGCTATAACTTTTGTGCTTAGTCAAAAACCCAGATCTGGTCGTATCGTACTCAAAAATGGCCTTGAATTTTGTTGTGCACAGAAAACAGATTTCTGCACGCATTTTAAAGCAAGATGAGCAACATCGGTTCATCTTCTTCCTTTACTTATTTGTTCAAAACCACTCTCAGATTTTCCTCCTCCCTTATTCACCCTCAATAAACCATTCCTCTTCACGAAACCAAGTCCATCATATTCGTAAAGAAGAGAGGAGAGGTTGAAGAAATCAAATCCCTAGGACAAGGTCCTAACATGGTCTCTTCCTAGGAGATCTTCATCTCGCAAGTCAAACCCTTTTGAGTCGACATCTCTCCTAGATAATAACTACAGATCGAGCACTAAGGGAGAGGGTAGGAAGCTCACCTCGTTTTCGGCCATGGTTCTCATCACTCTCCTTGGCGGCATCTTCTTCCTCATTGGTGTTATTCTTCACAGAAAGGAGAAGTCTTTCCTCCAGAAAATTGACTCCGACAACTTCTTCTATTCCTACGGTTTCGGCACAGGTAATGGCTCGATAAGAACTAAAGTGATGGTTGGGGTTTTCTATAAGTCTCCTTTTATAGGAAGAATTATGGAATATTGCCTGCCATATGTCACCCTATTACTGGATCGCCCATTATTATTTATATTAAGTCTTGTCAAAAAGACCGGGTCCTAATAAGTCAATTGGCGCATGTCCCGGAAACTCAGTTCAACCCATTTATATGAACCAGCAAACAGTGGGCCAAAACATCTTCTAAGTTAAAAACATCGTGTATACCATAAAGACTCGATGAATTGTCGAGATTCGTCATGATCACTCGACGCCCATCGAGTGGCGTCGAGTTCACTCAATGCCGCTAGAATCCTTCTAAGTTAAAAGCAGTGAGTGGCATTGAGATCACTCAATGCCTCATTGAGTGTAAAACTTTCTAAGTCAAAAGCATTGAGTTACGTTAAGACCACTCAACGACTCGTTGATTCCCGAATTTTCCAAGTCAAAAGTGTTGAGTGGCGTTGAGACCACTCAACACCTTGACTCTTTGAGTCCATAAATATTCTAAGTCGAAAGAGTTGAGTGGCATTGAGACCACTCAATGCCTCATTGAGTGAAGAACTTTCCAAGTCAAAAGCGTTGAGTGGCGTTGAGACCACGAAATGCCTCGTTGAATGGCGTTGAGACTACTCAATGCTCTAGACGCTTTGAGTCCAGAAATATTCTAAGTCAAAAGCATTTAGTGGCGTTGAGACCACTCAACGCCTCGTTGAATGGCATTGGGACTACTCAACGCTCTCGATGGTTTGAGTCCAGAAATATTCTAAGTCAAAAACATTGAGTAGCATTGATTCCATTCAACGCCTCGTTGAATGGTGTTGAGACTACTTAATGCTCTCAATGCTTTGAGTACAGAAATATTCTAAGTCCAAAGTGTTGAGTGGCGTTGAGAACACTCAACGCCTCGTTGAGTGAAGGATTTTCTAAGTCAAAAGCGTCGAGTGGCGTTGAGACCACTGAACGCACTCAACGCCTCGTCGAATGGCATCAAGTTCACTCAACGCCTCAGCATCCAGAATATTTCCAAGCCATATTTGTCCTATTAGTTGAGTATCACTCGACGCTTATTACCAGTGCACCCCGAGTTTGAGTTAGCTTTCTTGACTCAAAAAGCGTGCGAGGGGTCTAGCACGAAATGGGGCATTACAGAAAAAACTATAAATGGGCTGAACTTTGGGAATTTGATGTGACACACCTCCAGGAGACTTGATTTCGGGCATCTCAGTCCAAATAACTCTGTGCAACCAGAAAATTTCCTAAGTGTTCGTGAAATCTCAAGAGTGAAGAAGGGACCGTTCCTTCTTCTCATCTCCAACAAACAACACAAGGATTTTCCGCCCTCTTTAGCGCTAAAGGCCTGAGGGAGTTTTTATTATTAGATTATTTATCTTTTTTCATTCTCTTTATAATCGGTAGAGAATTCGCCGCCTTGTGAGTGGCGACTAGGACCGTGTTTGGTTTAGGGGAAAATCATCGTCGTGTGTGTAGCGACTAGCTCGTGTTGAGATCTAGGGGAGGTTGGTTGTTGTATCTAGGGAGAGATAGGCTTTAGCCGACTGGTCCTTGGGAGAAGGATCGGTAAATTAAAAAAGGAGATTTTAGTTTTTTTTCATCACAGTCTCGATTTCAAGCTTTATTGAAATCTTTTGTTTGTAATTTCTTTATACTTTTGAAATAAACTTGCATTTTGTTTTATCATAAATCTCAAAGTGATTTGTTATAAATATTTGGATATGACTAGGCTTTCTTGATTCTAGTACAATTTGGCTAATTATTTTGTTAATAAGAAAAAATATTATTTACACTTATTCACCCCCATTAGGGGCACCTCAAGATCCAACAATTTGTATCAGAACAAGGTTTCTCCAAAATTGTCTTACCATCAGGGGAAATGGCGTATAACAATCACGTATTTTCTAAGGGGCAAGGAATTAGCAGAACTCTTTTATTCACTGACACAGAATATAATTACTTCAAAACTCGGAAGCGATGTTTTCTTAATTCGTTAGATATAGATGTCAGGGGAATGGTAGAACATTGTTACACTCAACCTACAATGGTAGTTGGAAGTGTTAATATAGATAAACCAAAAGATAAATGGGACAATTCAGATAAACTTTGTTGCAAAAATAATGCTAAGGCTATGAACGCATTATTTTGTGCATTAGATAGAACTGAATTTAATAGAGTTTGTGCATGTGAAAATGCTTATGATATTAAGAATTTGCTTGAAGTTACGCATAAAGGTACATCACAGGTGAAGGACTCAAAGCTATTTCAATTGGAGTCAGAATTTGAAAAGTTCAGGGTGGAGATTGACGAAGACGTTGATTCAATGTATATAGGATTTTTAAAAATCATCAATAACTCCAAAGTCTTAGGAAAGAATTTCTCCAACAGAGATTTAGTGAGAAAGATTTTAACATCACTTCCCCCGAAGTTCAATCTGAAGGTGACCGCCATCTCAGAATCACGTGATCTTAAAACTCTTCAAATTGAGAGCCTCATCAAAAATCTGAAAACTCACAAAGTAGAGTTGAAATTTCAACAACAAGAGTACAACTTGGAGACAAAGAAGAAGGCAGTGGCATTGAAATCTAAGAAAGATGTGGAAAGTGAAATGGATGAAGAGGATGAAGAGGATGAGGATAGTTTGTTTGTGATGAAATTCAAAAGGTTTATGAGGAATCTAGAGAGGAGGAACTCATTTAAGAAGTACTTTAATAAAAAGGATTCTGAAGTTAAGAAAAGTCGAGGAAAAGTTGATGCTGTGGAAGATGAAGAGCGTCCGCCACCGGAGTGCTATCATTATAAAAGGATTGGTCATATAAGAAGTAGAAACCCACAGTATCTGAAAGAGCAAAAGGAGAAGAGGCGCGAAAAAAAGTATAAGCAGGTGTTAAAGGCAGAAACTTGGGATGATTCATCATCTGAAGATTCAAGTGGTTCAGGTTCAGAAGATAATGAGGAAGCCAACTTGTGTTTGATGGGAAAGAACACTTCACCATCTGAAGTCGAATGTAATGTCCAAAGTAATACTGAGGTAACTCCTCCTACTTATGAAGAATTATATTCTAAATTTTATATATTTGTAAATTTTTTGATCAAAGTCTTAAAGATATTGATCTTTTGAACATTGAAAACAAAATTTTATTAAAGAAAATAAAAAATTATCAAGTGAATTGAAAGTGCTTGGGAAGAAGGTCACTTGTCAAGAGTGCAATCACTCTTTGACAGTGATAAAACAATTTGAAGAAGCTCTTTCTAAGTCCCAAAATAAAGTAGATACTCTTAACAAAGAAAATTGGGACTTAGAGATAACTTTTAAATCTTCTCAATCTCAAATAGAAAATGGCAAAAATACATTTACAAATCGGAGTGTTATGTTAGTCATCGAAAACATAGCCTTGAAAGCCCGGATCCATGATCTAAATTTGGCTATTCAGAAATTTGGAATTGGTCAAAATTCATTGGATAAGATTTTAACCAACCAGTGACATGGATCTGCAAAGTACGCACTTGGATATGTTCCTGGAAGCTATCGCACTACGAACACTACTACTGCTCATCTCCTTTCTTGGTGTGTTCGTAGGCTAAGGACAAAGAAGACGTGTGGTACATGGACTCAGGATGTTCAAAACACATGACGGGCAATAAATCCAAGTTCCTTAGCCTTGAAATAAAGAAAAGAGGAGTAGTGACTTTTGGAAACAACAACAAAGGATGTATCATGGGCTTCAGTATAGTTGGTAATAATTTCTTTACTATTTCGAAAATTTTATTTGTAGATGGTTTGAAGAATAATTTAATTTCAATAAGTAAACTATATGATAGGGTCTTAAATATATTATTTGAATCATATTCAAACATTTGCAAAATCAAAGATTCAAAAACTCAATAAATTGTTTTAATCGCATCGAGAATTCATAATGTTTATCTGATTACTTTTCAAGATCTTTCTCAATCTTAACTTAATTGTTTTATTTCCAAAAATGATGAATTAAAATTGTGGCATAGGTAACTTGGAAATTCAAGTACAACACATATAGTTAGACTTTCAAAAAATAAATTGATTATGGGTTTACCTTTGTTAGATAGAGAGTTTTTTTCTTTAGGTACGCCATGTCAAAAAGGAAAATTTACAAAATTATCTTTTAAAAGCAAAAATATTATTTCTTTAACTAGACCTTTACAATTATTTCATATAGATTTATTTGGTCTGGTTACTACTCAGAGTCTAGGAGGTAGAAAGTATACATATGTATTGATAGATGATTATTCACGTTTTGTTGGATAATATTTTTAGTTTCCAAATCTGATCCGTATTTTGAATTTAAAAAATTATGTATTCGTATTCAAAATGAGCTTGATTTAAAATTTAAATGCATACGATCAGATCATGGAGGTGAATTTGAGAATGATAGATTTATTTCATTTTGTACTGAATTAGGGATTAAGCATGAATTTTCCGCTCCTCGCACACCATAGGAAAATGATGTAGTGGAGAGGAAAAATAGAAAACTTCAAGAACTAGCAAGTACTATGTTATCTGAATATAAATTACGTAGATCTTTTTGGGCTAAAGCTGTTAGCACTGCTTCTTATGTGATAAATCGTGTCACGCTGCGTCCATTTTTAAAACTTACACCATATGAGCTATATTTTCAAAAGAAACCTATCGTATTGCATTTTAAAGTTTTTGGATGTAAATGTTTTATTTTAAAAACAAAAGATGATTTAGGAAAATTTGATGAAAATGTGATGAAGGAATTTTTATTGGTCATTCTTCAACTAGCAAAGCTTATAGAATATTTAACAAACGGACAAAAATAGTAGAAGAATCAATTCATATTAATTTTGAGGAGTTTATTCCTTATGATGAAGCTAATCCTACAAGAAATGATGAAGAACCCCTTCCTCCTTTGGAGAAGGATGATGAAGAAATCCTTGGAGAACATGAACAAGAAAATTAAGAACAAAGAGAAGAAGAAGTTGAAGAATATGTGCCTCCAAGAGAGTTGATATTTTCAAAAGATCATTCACAAGAGTTAATAATTGGAGAACCATCAAGAGGGGGTAAGTACTCGTTCTTCTTTACATTTTTTTTTTCAAACCTATGTTTTATTTCCAATATAGAACCTAAAGATGTTTCAACAAGTCTAAATGTTGAATCTTGGTTTTTAGCTATAAATGATAAACTTAATCAATTTGAACATAATAAGGTTTAGAAACTTGTAGAGCGTCCATCTGATCATCCTGTTGTAGATGTTAAATGGATTTTTAAGAATAAATCTGATAGTGAATCTAGGATCAGTAGAAATAAAGCTAGGCTTGTAGAAAAAGGATATGCTCTAATTGAGGGGGTAGGTTTTGATGAAACCTTTGCACCCGTAGCATGTCTTGAAGCAGTTAGAATTTTTCTTGGTTTTCCTAGTTTCAAAAGATTTAAATTATTTCAAATGGATATGAAAACTAATTTTTTAAATGGGTACATTAAGAAGAACCCCCAAGGTTTTGTGAATGAAATATTTCCAAATCATGTTTAGAAATTAGAAAAAGCACTTTACGATTTAAAAAAAGACCGTGTGCATGGTATGAAAGGTTAACTTTATATTTGGTAAAGAATGATTATAAAATGGGTAGTGTTGATTGTATACTCTTCATTAAGTATGTTAATGATGATTTGGTAGTGAAAGTCTTCAGTTTCATGAGTAGCTAAACACCTAGAGGGGTGAATAGGTTTTTCAGTCTTTTGAGACTTTTTCCTTGCTTTAGTGTATTGTGAGTTAGATTTAGTTAGCTTTCAAGACAATCACACAGCACACACAAGGTTTATAGTGGTTCCCCAGATTATGGGTACATCCACTATCTCTCCCACCTTTTTAAAAGTGTGTTAGACAAGGCACTTCTCAAAACTCAGCTCCAAATAGCTTAGAACTCTAATCCCTCAAGATCTCTCAGTCTCCTCCAAGACCTACAGCTCAGACACAAAGCCTTACAACTCAGAGCAAGCTTGCTCCTACAGCTCAGTAATCCAAAGATCACATACCTAAGACTTGAGCACAAGTATTACACTCAGGCTAGGAGAATAGCCCTACAACTCAGAGAGAGTGACTCTCCTACAACTCAGGCACAATGGTCCTACCTCAGATCCATAGAAGGATCCTACAACTCAGGCACAATGGTCCTACCTAAGATCCATAGAAGGATCCTACAACTCAGGCACAAATGGTCTACAACTTAGAGAGAATGACTCTCCTACCTCAGGCAAACTTCCCAACCTCAGATCCATAATAGGGATCCTACCTCAACCTTTATAAAATAGGCTTACACTTAGATCAATTAAGATCCTACAGATGAAAGGTTGAAGGTTGGTGTCTATTTGACTCCAGAGAAATGATCGCTGAGCCTGCCTTCCTGGACTGAAAATAACTCAGCCCAAACTTTGACTCTAGATAGATGATTCTCTGAGCATGTTTCTTGCTAAATTGAGAGAGCTTGGTTCTATCTCCTTCATAACAACAAGATGGTTGATCTTCGAGTTGACTTGGCTTGTGCTGAGAAGTATCTTGCATAGAACTGCTTCTTTCTGAATAGAAAAAGAAACTCAGTCCTACGTTCTTCTTCACATCTCCTGAAAGTGTTCTTCAAGAATGATCTGTTAAGTCTATGAAGTTGCTGCACCTAGGGCTTGCCTTGCTGCTTCTTCTTTCTTAGAGAAGTATCTTCAAACTTATTGTTGTAGGTGAGAATGGCAACAGCTAACTTCTTGAACTCTCAGATCAGAAGTTTGAACTTGTTGACATCTGATCAACCATCTTGTTGACATTATTTCTTAGGGAAGTAAAAGGCATGATTCTGCTAGTGTAAATCTATGTCGACGATATTATTTTTTACTGTACGGAAGAAAACATTTGCAAGAAGTTTTCCGAACTTATGCAAGGAAAGTTTGAAATGAGCAGTATGGGAGAGCTGAAGTATTTCTTAGGACTTCGGGTGAAACAATCTGAAGATAGAATTTTCATCTCTCAGACAAAGTTCACTAAGGAGCTTCTTAAGAATTTCAGAATGGAGAACGTAACCTCTATGAGGACTCTAATGGGTTCAACTATGTCTCTAGACAAGGATGAGAAAGGGAAATCTTTTGATGAAACCAAGTACAGAAGCATAATCAGATCCTTGCGTCTGTGCTAGATTTCAAGTGAACTGAAAAGAATCTCATTATGTCACTGCAAAGAGAATTTTAAGATACCTTATGGGTACACCCAATCATGGCTTATGGTACACAAGAAATAATGATGTCGAGCTATTTAGTTTTTCAGAGACCGATTTTGTTGGATGTAGGGATGACAGGAAAAGCACTTCCGGGACGTGCCAATTCCTCGGAAGACGACTTATTTCATGGAGTAGTAAGAAGCAGAATTATGTGGCAAAATTCTACTGCCGAGTCAGAGTATATCTCTGCGGGTAGTTGTTGTGCACAACTTCCTTGGATCAGGAATCAACTTGAAGACTATAACTTGGAGTTTAAAGACATTCCGATGTATTGCGACTCATCTAGTGCAATTGCAATTGCGAATAATCCAGTCTCTCATAGCTGGGCAGAGCTTATTGAAGTGCGATATCACTTCATCTGGGATCATGTGGAGAACAAGGATATAGTCCTCAGCTATATCCCTATGGATAAGTAGGACGCATATATTTTTACGAAGCCGCTGGATGAGGCCAAGTTCTCATTCTTCAAAATGGAACTAGACATGTTAAAGATAAACTCATGAAGAAGGCCAAGCAAGCAGGAACTCACTCGGGAAACATTTTAGAAAGGTAGAAGTTTGTCCAAGGCCAAATCGTTGAGTATGGGTAAGCCCAATCTCCTACTGGTCGGATATTCGTTGGATACTGCCCGAATCCGACTCGGCTTCCTACGAAACTCGCCGAATTTCACTTAGGGCAAAATTTCATATTTCTTTGTTGGATCCAAAGAGCCAAAAATCTCAGGTACGCGCCTTTTAGGTGAATTTAAAATTATATATATATAAATAATCAAAGAGGGGGCACAACACTTCTACACTTTGTCGAAATTTAGCAGATTTTCAGGAACAGTTTCCGACTTTTCGGCTCCCGCGATTTCGATCATCGGCATCTTACTCTAGTGGATCCAGCGATCTGCACTCCCACTTCTTCGAATAGGGCTGTAAACGCCATCCTATATTTCACCGACATTGCAACAAACTTCTCTCGACACTTTCTTCTAGTGTTGTGATCCCGAGCCCCAGTTCTCGCCGATTCCGACAAGCTATAACTGTACTGTATTCAAGATTCGAGTTTTCTTGAATCTCCATGGCTCCCAGAAGCACAAGTGGTTTGCTAGGGGGAGGAGAACTAGTTCGCACAGGGTTTGCCTCAGCCTCCGATGAATTTAGAAATGTGATCCTCATGTTGGAGACTGCTAAACTTTCCTTTATCCTTGAACATCCATGCAAGGTTCTGGATAAGGAAGTCCTCAAATTCATCAAAAATGCTAAGCTGCGACATGAGAAAACTTTCATAAATAGCAGAGTTCAAAAGACAAAAGTCAAAGTGAAAGCATCACTCATGTTAACGTACTTGCGGCTTCCTACTTATGAAGAAGCTGACTACCTAGACGAGGATGACTTCTCTAGGGCTCTCTTGTTTTTTGGACTGCCCCGAGGTATGAAAGAAGTTAAGCGCAAAGGAATGAATGAAGAAGGCAAGCTTCTATCATACAGTAGGGGAAAAGTGTTGTTGTGAAAAATCGGTTCCCGTGATTACCTTTCTACTAAGATATTCAAGACCCTAGTAGCCATCATCTACAAAAAGAGACTTGATTGGGGTGCTCTACTATTTGAGAAGATCAAGGACAAACCTTGCACTGCCAACTTTGGGAGGATTATTAGCTTGTACCTGAATCAACTGGATGGTGGAAAGTTTGATATGACTACAGGTGTGCCTATCCACCACTTGAAGAAAATAGACTCATCCATATTTTATAGGTGGGATAGGAGGATCATTAGGCAAGGGGGAGCCCCAGATTTTCTTGTGGAGGAGATTGAACATGCTCCTGATGTCAGGATTACTTCTCCACACCCTAGTGAAACTCTTAAGAGATTGAGTGCAGGAGCAGAGGGGGAGCTAGTTGAGACAGTTGCAGAGAGAGAGGATCTGATGATAGAGGTTGCCAAGATGGCTCAGGCTGTTATTAAAGAGTTAGAACCTGAGGAGGTTGAGGATGACGTTGTTGTTGATGATGTTGAGGAGGATGTTGCTGCGGAAGATGACTTGGAAAATGATGGTGATGCTGCTGATGTTGTTGCTGCTGGTGAGCTAATGGTAATGGAGAACATGATTATCCCTCTCCTAGGAATTGATCTTGCTTCATCTTCTAAGGGGGAGGTGACTAGGCCCTTAGTATTAGTTGTTACTAAGGTTGTTAGGCTCATGCGCAACCTTGAGAAAAGGATAGGTAAGATGCCAAACGCACCTCCTGCTACTACAGAGGAGGTTGTGGTTCTTTCAGATATGGAGGGAGATGTGGAGGAGCAGACTCCTATTCTGACTGTTGTTGAACACTGTGCTACAACTTCTAAAGCTCGTCTATCTCCGATAGATGAATTGTGACTGTATTTGATGCTGTTATTTTAATTATGTACTTGTAGGTTTACATTGCTAATTACACACCAATGTCAAGTTATAGTGGGTCATTAAATACAAGACTATACAATATAATCCTTCATTGTGTAGGCCAATGCGTTGACTCACATGTAATCTCTCTATTGGGGGTACTTCTATCCAAAGTACAGGAGAAGGATCAAGGAAAGACAAAGGCTTGGAATCAGAAGGTCAGGAATTTACCTAAGTAAAATTCGTCGCGTATGACTTGGAATACTCATCGAATTCGTCGAGTATGCTCATTCATATTCGTCGAATTCGTCGTGTATCCCTTCCAACACTCGCAAAATTCATCATTAGTACTTAGGGAAAATTCTCTGAGAATTGGAAAATCCGCCAAGTAAAATTCGTCGAGTATCATCGTGTATACTCGTCGAATTCATCAAATGTATCTAACGATACTCGCCGAATTCATCGTATATATTAGACGATACACGTCGAATTCGTCGAGTCCATTCGACGGTACCTCCCTGGATTTTTCTAAGTCTCATTCGTCAAATATTACTTGTCATGGAGTTGAGAGCGTTAAGACATTCAGCCTATACTCGACGAATTCGTCGAGTATAGTAGCTGATACACAACGAATTCATTGAGTATGATTCTCCGCTCTGGCGTTGAGTGAGTGGCTAGCCTGTGCTAATTTATCATCGTATATCAAGATTCATTCGGTGAGTATACTAGTGAAACTCTGCGATACTCGACGAATTTGACTTAGGTCAATTTCCGACAGAATTTCCAACTTTGGTTCAGGTTCGGCCGGCCATGCACAGTGCTTTCTAGGTTTCATTTTTTGGAAATTTTCTTGTAACCGTTAGGCAAGGAGATCTTTATAAATACCTAGGGGATATTTCCTTTCCATCTAATCTTGATATTGTGCTTATTTGCTCTCCGATTCAAAATGATCATTTTTTTCAAATCGGTAAAATTGTCGGCTCTGTGCAATACGCGTCTTCCCAATCGACTGACTACATCAAGTTGTGCAAGATCCAATCTTCATCGATCTCTACGTCTGGATTGTTGTTATTTGAAGATTCTTATTCCTCCAAATCTAGACAATTGAAGGTTCAAGATTTAAGGTCTTCAAGATTTCGCTCTTCCGAGATCTCCAAATTTCAAGATCTACTTTTTCGAAGAATGTCGGAGTGAAGACTTGTAAGGTTTTCTATTTTGTAATTTTCCTTTACATTAGTAGGAGATTTTTCTCCGAGTTGTAGATCCAGTTTGTGGATCGAGTTGTAGATCTGGTTTGTGGATCGAGTTTGGTGAAGTAGTTGAATCTGAGTTTGGTGAAGTAGATGAATCTAACCCTTTGTGTTAGATAGACGAGGCGGGAAAGTGGACGTAGCCAACTCGGGGAACCACTATAAATCTCGGTGTTTGTGTGTTTATTTATAAGTAGTTTTTATTCCATGAAAAGATACAAACATCATCTATTCACCCCCCCCTCTAGGTGATTTAGGTTGACGCTAGACACTTTCAGAAGTCAAAGATGCCACTTCAATTATACGTATAATCCGGGAGCGGTTATTGATCGCTCAAGATAAGCAGGCTAAGTATTATAATGCCAAGCATAGAAATGTCGAGTTCGTCATTGGAGATTGGGTGTATTTTAAGAACAAACCGTTCAAGGGTGTATCAAGGATTTGATGCTTGAAAAAGCTAAGTCCGAGATACCTTGGGTCATTTGAGATATTGGAGCGCATTCATGAAGCGTCTGATCGGTTGAAGCTTTTGTTGGGTCTATTGATCCTAATATCCCAGATTTGTAAGAAGTCAAACGGGTCAATGATATACACACATAATGTATTTGATTTGTGCTCTAGTTCATGCATGTAGGTAGTCCATGATTGGACAGGCCAATAAAAAGAATATGCTGGAGAATTCAAATTTTGTCAAGCTCAGTTCCAAGTATGGGTCTCAGAATTTGTCGAGCTCAGCTCGGAGTTCATCGAGCTCAGCACCCAGTTTGTCGAGCTTAGCACACTGATCGTCGAGCTCAGATCTCCACTCATTGAGCTAAATTCAGAAGCTTGAGGTTGATAATTCGTCGAGCTCAGCCCACCGATCGTCGAACACGGTTCAACATTCGCTGACCTAAAGTCAAATAAATTAACTAAGGAAAAACCGCTGAGACAGCTGAGACTGCTGAGAAGAAACCACTGAGACAGAGGACTGTCACAGCTGAGAAGAAGAAAGCGTTGAGGCCCTTGAGAAGAAAGCACTAAGATAGAAGCTTGTCTCAGCTGTTAAGAAGAAACCGCAGAGACTGCTGAGAAAGAACCATTGGGACAAAGCCGACAGAAATTTCCTAAGTCCAGAAAGTTGAGTTCATCAAACTGAGTTCATAGTTCGTCGAGTTCAAGTTAAAGGTTGAAGATTCAGAGTTCATTAAGCTGAGGTCTACTTTCGTTGAACTCAAGTTAAAGTTTAAAGATTCAAAGTTCGTCGAGCTGAGCCCGCCTTTTATCGAGCTCAAGTTAAAGTTTGAAGATTCAGAGTTCGTCGAGCAGAGCTCACATTTCATCGAACTAAATGTAAAGTCTGAGATTCTGAAGTTCGTCGAGCTCAGCATAGAGTTCGTCGATCTCAGCTCGACGATCGTCGGGCTCAGTCCAAGTACTTCATGCCATTGCGGGAAAGCTACAGTAGCACCGGAAGCTACTATTTGTCCTCTTCTGAGGAAGGCGGCGCTCACCATCCTTGGTTGGGCCCACATTCAAATTGGATCATTGATTCAAATCAACAGATATAAAAGGAAGAAAAGAAAAGAAGATTAGGGTTAACGAAAACGAGAACGAAAGCAGAAAATGAAAGAGAGGTGGCTGGAGTTCATTTTCTTCAACAAGCTTGGAAGCAAAGTCCAATAGTGAAAACCAGAAGGCAAAGATAGTTGAAGCTTCTTCCAGTTCAGCAAGATTGTTCTTTGAAGATAAGTTGGCTGATTTAATCTATCAAAAAGAGAAGATAGCTGTGGGAAGGGCTGTAAGCCTTCAACAGCAGTTGCTGCCTTCAGTACAGCAGAGAAATTGGTAGCTGTAGAAAGATGATTAATTCCTTCTACATCGAGTGGGCTGGACTGATATCTGCTTAGTCCAGAAAGTTAAACCCAGAGATTTTCTCTGAGTCAATATTTCAATTCTATCAAATAATTTTCTGTAGGAATAAGGTTGCCTGAATCTAAGTTGTAGGGCACTTTGTGCTTGAGCTGTAGGTGACTAATTAGTCACTGAGGTTGGTGCCCTGCTGGGGTACTGAGGTAGGATCCAATTGTGGATCTGAGTGTAGGGTTGTCCTCCCAGCTTGAGTAGTAGGCCTTGGTGTTAAGGCTGAGGTAGGTAACTGTTGAGTCACTGAGCTATAGGTGACAAGTGTGTCACTGAGTGTAGGTCTTGGAGGAGACTAAGTGTAGGGCCTTTGGCCCAAGGTAGGTGAAATATTTGTCACTGAGCTGTAGGTGCCTGGAAGGGCACTAAGGTAGGTACCTAGAAGGGTACTGAGTTGTAGGAGTGTTGCAGCACTCTTAGAGTAGGGCCTTGTGCCTAAAGTTGTACGGCACTTTATGCCTGAGCTATAGGCCTTAGAGATAAGGTTGAGGTAGATAGTTTGAGAACTACTGAGCTGTAGGAGCACTGTAGAGCTCTAAGGTAGGAATCCTTGTGGTTCTGAGGTAGGGTTCTGAAAAGAACTTGAGTATAAGGCTGAGGGCATGAGGTGTAAGCTCTAATGAGCATTTTGGAGGAGTTTGTGCCTTGTCTAACATAAGTTAGAAAGGTTGGAGGGAAAGTGGATGTACCCAATTAGGTAACCACTATAAATACTTGTGTGTTGTGATGTGTTGCTTGCTCTTATTTTTATATTGTAGGTAATTAGGACAAGCTCTAAATCACTAAATTTATAAACAACAAAAATGTTGGAACCGATGTTTCACATTCCCTGTGTTTGATAATATCAAATCCCTGGTTGTATTTGATTATGCTGTATGTTGATAGAGTGTGCAGATTGTCAGTGCAAGCAATAGAGAAGGCTCATATGGATGCTACCGCTAGGCGCTTGCTCTAATACGCCGTGCAAGCCTGTCGACGAACGTCGAGAGAAGAAGTGTCGAGACTCTGGGCTACCGCCAGGCGCTAACACTACCGCGCCGTGCTAGCCAGTTGATAAATGTCGAGAGAAGAAGTGTCAAGACATGATACTCTGGGATACCGCCAGGCATTAACTCTATAGCGCCGCGCTAGCTCTCGAGGAGTTTCGAAGGCAGAATGTCGAGAGAGGCTACCGCCAGGAATTAATACAACTGCGGGTGCTAACGTGATGATTTATTTGAACCTAGCGCTCTGGAAGATTTCGGCGGTAGCACCTACCATGCGGCGCTAGCCTTGTCAAACGGGTGTTGCCTTTTTAGGAACGTCGCATCCAATGTTACCGCACTGCGGTAGGCTCTACCGTGCGGTGCTAGCTCAAATTAAAAGGCAAAAGATCGTTTCGAAAGATTATTTTCCAGATTTGGAGGACAGCTGGCACAAAAAGCGTGCGAAACTACCGCAAGCGCTAGTCTTAATGCCGGTGGTAGCCTATTTCATGAAGACGTATAAAAGCCGCTGCGTTTCCTATTGTCATTACCTCTCGAAGACAAATTTTGACGAAGGGTTTCTAAACTCCAGATTTCAGCCGCCTCCTTGCGCCCGTCTCCACCTGTCTTTGTCAAAGTTGAAGGAAGCTTTCTCCCTCCCGTTGGTGAACAAAGAACTCCGGCGATCCAGAATCTTCATCGACCATTGAGAACCGACCGGCTGCTAGCCAACGAAGATCTCAAGCACCGCCCGTAGATCGTACACTGGAGAAGTCGTCAAGAGGAAGAACTTCATTTTCTTATCATCTTTATTTTTAATCTTTGTACTCTGTTTCTATTTTCTGTGGAGTTTTTTGGTGAGGAAAATCATCTGGAGAGGGTCATCGGAATCCCGGAAGGATTCCGCGGTAAATCGTCCCGGGATTTGGGATGTCTAGTTCGGAGGATCTAGCAGGTCTCTAAGACCCTTCCTTGGGTGGAGGTGAAGAGTGGGCTCTACGAACCTCCTCTGTGTGGAGGTGAAGAGTGGGCTCTAAGACCCTTTCTTGTGTGGAGGTGAAGAGCGGGCTTGAACGCCTTTCCTGGAGGGAAAGGGTGAGAGCAAACCAGTCATAGTTTTGGTCTGTATATAAACCAAAAGAATCCTTATTCTCTTCTTCTCTGATCTTCAATGTCATGAAGATCAAGTTTTGATGTATACTCATCTTGTACTGTTTTCTATTATTGATTTAATGCAATGAAATTCTTTTCTCTTTGACTATTTTGGCGTGTGAAATTTCTAAATTCAATAAACCTTCACAAACCTTATTCACCCCCCCCCCTCTAAAGTTGGCCACTAGATCCAACAAGTGGTATAAGAGGGAGGTTACTTCCAATAGGCTTAATAACCTGAAGTAAGATGACCAACACTGTGCACGCTTTTACTGAGGGACAAGGTGTGAGTCGTCATCAACTCTTTATGGGGAGTGACTATAGACACTGGAGGACACAGATGAAAATTTTTCTAATGACTCATAGCATGGATGTATGGCCCATGGTAGAGACAAAGTACACTGCTCCCGTTGTCACAGTTGGTGGTTCCGTCGTCGTAAAACCACGAGATAAGTGGGATGACACAAATAAGTTAAGATGTACAAATAATGCCAAGGCCATGAATGCTTTATTCTGCGCCTTGGACAAAACTGAATTCAATAGAATCTACAACTGTGAAACTGCTTATGATATATGGCGATTGTTAGATCTTATTCATGAAGGAACATCGCAGGTTAAGGAGTCGAAGCTGTTCTGACTCGAATCAGAATATGAATAGTTCCGGATGGGTATCGATGAAGATGTGGACAGCATGTACATGCGTTTCACCAAGATCGTTAACGCTTCAAAGTTTCTCGGAAAGAACTTTCCAAACGGTGATCTGGTGAGGAAGATCCTGCGATCTTTACCTCCATGCTTCAATCCTAAGGTGACTGCGATTACTGAGTCTCAAGAAATCAGCGCCCTGGAGATAGAGAGCCTTATCGGAAACCTCAAAACACAAGAGGTGGAACTGAAGATTCAAGCAGAGGAATATCCCAAGGATATGAAGAAGAAGGGATTGGAACTGAAGGCAACACGTGAAAGAAAAGCTGCGGAAGATTCTGAGAAGGATGAGGAGGAAAGTATCTACGTCCGGGAGTTTAAGAAATTCATGAAGAACCCTAAAAATAGGGACAGTTCAAGAAATTCCTGAAGAAAGGAGCTGAAGAAGGCAGGAGGTTGAACAAGCCAGGGAAAGAGACAGAGAGCGACGATGAGAAGTCCCAGCCGGAATGCTATCACTGCCACAAACCTCGACACCTGAAGAGAGATTGCCCGAGACTTCAAAAGGAAGACAAGGGGAAAGAAAGCCGATACAAAGGAAAGAAGAAGGTACTGAAGGCGCCTACAAGGGAAGAGAATGGATCTAACAATTCAAGCTCCTCAAATTCAGGGAGTGATGATGAGGCAAATCTGTGCCTTATGGGAAATAGCTAAGAAGAATCTGATGATGAATCCAGTATTCAGAGCGACACTGAGGTAACCCCACCCACTTACTCTGAACTTCTTCAAATTTATGAAAATCCAATTGATAAATTAGCAAACACGATTTCTGCAAAAAAGGCTTTAAGAGCCAAAAATAAGAAAATAATAAAGGATTAAAAAAAATAAAAAACGAAGTAATTAGAGCTGGCAAAGAAAAGTTTGAGTGTCTAGAGTGTTCTCACTTGATGATAACGATCGAAAATCAAAAGGAAAGACTCTCTAAGTCGTCGGTGAGAACAACTAGTCTCATAAATTAAAAGAACATCTTGGAGAAGAGACTCCAGTTATCTATTTCCAAGGAATAGGTAGGCAGGAAACAATTTCTAATCGGTGTGTGATGCTTGTGAGTGAGAACACCGCCTTAAAGGAGAGGATCCATGACCTTGACTGCGCTATCCAAAAGTTTGGAGTAGGCCAAAATCATTAAATATGTTGTTGGGTGCGCAGTGTCATGGATCTGGGAAGTTTGGACTAGGATATGGAGGTCCAACATCACCACGGAGGGGAAATCGTTATTTTTCTAAGCTTAAGCCCAACGCTCATAAACCAAAAGATAAGCTGAAAAATTATGGAGGGCTATCTCCTTTCTCAAGCAAGAGCTCAAGCAACGTGATAAAAGCAACATCCACTGCTTAGATCTCGTGTGCAAACGGTCATAAGTTTGGTCACACATCTAGCTCATGCCTAAGGAAAGGTGCCACAAAAAATTTGCATGTCTGGCTACCAAAGTCTTCTACCTATGTTATGGGTGGGACAACTTGGGTAACAAGAACTTTACCCACATCTTCTTCTTAGGTATGTGGGCAGGCTAAGGACACAAAGAACGTGTGGTACTTGGACTCTAGTTGCTCCAAGCACACGACGGGAGATAAAGAAAAGTTCCTTAGCCTGGAAACGAAGAAGGGTGGCATGGTGAAATTTGGAGATAACAGTAAAGGAAGGATACTGGGAATTGGTACTATAGGTAACAAGTAATTTTCTAGTTCAAATGTTCTGTTTGCAGATGTCTTAAAGCATAATCTTATCTCTATTAGTCAATTGTGTGATAAAGGTATAGATATTATATTTGAGTCGTCCTCAAACACGTGCAAACTTATTGATGCCAAAACTTCTAGTGTACTGCTTGTAGCTCATAGAAATCATAACGTGTACACCGTTAGTTTTGACGATATTTCTGCATCTAATTTGAAATGCCTTGCGACAAAGAACGATGAATTAGACCTTTGGCATAGGAGACTAGGACACACTGGTAGCAAGCTTATTGTTAAACTATCACGAAAGAAACTCGTATGAGGCCTCCCCAACTTAAGCGGTAGTTTAACTGTTCTGTGTGCTCCGTGTAAAAAGGGAAATTCGTTAAAAACTCATTCAAAAGCAAAACTGAGATTTCCACGACTAGATCTCTTGAACTCATGCACATGGACTTGTTCGGACCTCTTAGTACATGTAGTCTAGGTGGGATATGGTATATCTTTGTCATCAAAGACGATTTCTCACGCTATTATTGGACAATTTTCCTTGCAAACAAATCTGACACATTTCATGAATTCTCAAACCTGTGCACGAGACTTCAAACTTAGAAGGAGCTCAAAATTAAACGTATCAGATCAGATCATGGAGGAGAGTGTGAGAATGAGGACTTCTCAAACTTGTGTGACTCCTTAGGAATTAAGCATGAATTTGCTGCCCCTCGCACTCCAAAACAGAACGGGGTTGTTGAAAGGAAGAACCGTACTCTTCAAGAATTTGCTCGCACGATTCTCGCAGAGTTCGGTCTGCCTCGTTATTTTTGGGCTGAAGCGGTCAACACAGCAAGTTATGTGATGAACCGTGTCATGCTTCACCCTCTTTTAAAGTGAATCCCTACGAGCTATATTTCGAAAGGAAACCGTCAGTATCATACTTTAGAGTTTTTGGGTGTCCATGTTATATTCTAAACACAAAGGACCATCTAGGAAAATTTGACGAAAAATACAATCTAGGCATCGTTCTAGGATACTCGAGTAAGAGTCGTGCCTATAGGATCTACAATAAGAGGGCCTTTGTGGTTGAAGAATCGACTCATGTGCATTTCGATGAAAATACTCAAACTTGCGAGCCTAAGGCGAGTGAAGAGGAAGTTGAAGAGAACGTACCAATTAAGAGTAATGGGGAGGACAAAACTGTGGAGAGTGAAACACAGATAATAGAACAAGGATATAGTCCTCCTAATAACTTAACCTTCTCAAAGCAACATCCTTGTAATCTTATCATAGGAGAGCCATCTTATGGAGTTATAACCCGGTCCGCCATTCATGAGTCTTTTTCAAACTTGTGTTTTCTCTCGGATATTGAACCCAAGAATGTCTCGGAAGCCTTATGAGATGAATCATGGTTTTTGGCGATGAGTGAGGAACTGAGCCAATTCGAGCTGAGTAAGGTATGGGTGTTAGTAGAACGTCCGGATAACCATCCAGTCATAGATTTAAAATGGGTTATCAAAAATAAACTCGATGGTGAATCTAGGATAACTAGATATAAAGCTCGTTTGGTGTCCCAAGGATATTCTCAAATAGAGGGTGTGGATTTTGAAGAGTCATTTGCCCCGGTTGCTCGTCTTGAGTCCATTCATATATTTTTAACATTTGCTAGTTATAAGCGAATTAAATTATTCCAAATGGACGTTAAGAGTGCATTCCTTAACAGACACATTAAGGAGGAGGTGTATGTCGAGCAACCACCCGGTTTCATGAATGCCGCCTACCCAAATCATGTTTATAGGTTAGTGAAGGCCCTGTGCGGATTGAAACAGTCACCCCGTGCTTGGTACGATAGGCTCACTAACTTTCTCTTAGATCATGGCTTTAGGATGGGTAGTGCAGACACAACTCTTTTTGATCAAACTAAGAATTTAGATCTTATTATACTTCAAATTTATGTTGATGATATCATTTTCGGGGAAACAAATGAGAAGTTGTGTGAAGAAATTGTCATTTTAATGAAATCTGAATTTGAAATGAGCTTAGTAGGAGAACTCACTTATTTCCTAGGATTTCAGATATCTTAACGCCAAGAACTGTTTTTTATTAACCAATCAAAATATATTAAAGATATGTTTGTGCATTTTGGGTATGAGAATATAAAACAAGTCAAAACTCCTATGAGTGCATCTTTTAAATTAAGGAAAGATGAGAGTGAGATTTCTGTTGATCAGACTATGTTTCGAGGTATGATAGGATCACTACTATATTTTAGTGCCTCTAGTCCCGACATCACTTTTGCGGTAGGAATGTGTGCTAGGTATCAAGCCGACCCTAGAGAGTCTCATTTGAAAGATGTAAAACATAT
Organism: Platanthera zijinensis; assembly: GCA_039513925.1. NCBI lineage: Eukaryota > Viridiplantae > Streptophyta > Magnoliopsida > Asparagales > Orchidaceae > Platanthera > Platanthera zijinensis. Next base: position 47,217,005 of record CM077083.1, read on the forward strand.
CTTTAGGTACCTTATAGGCACATAGAACATTGGACTTTGGTTCCCTCATTCTATAGATTTTTCGATTGACTTGGGGTTCCTTGTATTCAAAAGAGATAAATGTGATAGCTCAAAACAACAATAAAAAATAATATGGTAGCTATAATATCATATGCAAAGGACCCCTCAAGCACTACTCACTCCTCCTGATAAGTCTTTTTGAGCATTGTGAGGATGAGCACCTTGGATCAAAAAGTCGTTTCGATCTTGTGCATAGACCAAATCTTATGCTTAGTGCCCCTAGTTCAAATCTCGGTATGCCATAGGTAGACATTTGGCGTGATCATTCACTTTATTTCTCTTGGGTTAGCATTTTATCGGATCGAGATAAACATGTAAACTATGATATTTCTAATTAGTGTTTTCTCTATTTTGATGCTACACGTTCACATGTCATTGCCTTATTTAACGCTTCCATGCATAAGAATTCGATTGAAACTACACTATATGTTTGTGCACAACACATGCTAGCACTTGATTTACACTCATGATAGTTACGAAGTTTGTTCATTATGATTTACCTTATAACTCGTCTAACATTGTAGTCGTTCTCATTATGTGCCTAGTTTAGTCTATACTATCCAATTCATCTGAAATCTGAAACTTGTTTTTCTCTATCTTGCTCTATTCTATGACCCGCACCTCTCCAATTCTCTGATTTGTTTTTAGTTTTGGGTCCCCTCTATGCTTATTGTTTCAAACCTTACCGTGTGTGCGCACTATCTGCTTTTTGTATAAATCATCATCATATCTCATGTTTTTCATACTGTATGTCGTGTAGGCCTTGCCCTCCCTTTTGATATTATCAAAGGGGGAGAATAAATTGGTTCATGAGTTCATGGGTTAAGAGAGGTTAAATGTAGGGGGAGCATGGTTCAATTGTGTGCACATAGATAGGGGGAGCAACACATAGATAGGGGGAGCAAGTCGAATGTGTAGAGCCATATATATACTGTAACCTGATGTTAGCTTATAATTCCTATCTTCTAAATGCACTCTATCTCATGTATTATTTATCATGAACGGGATTTGATATTATCAAAAGGGGGAGTTTGTTGGAACCGATGTTTCACATTCCCTGTGTTTGAGAATATCAAATCCCCGGTTGTATTTGATCATGCTGTATGTTGATAGAGTGTGCATATCGTTAGGTGCAAGCAATAGAGAATGCTCATATGGATGCTACAACCAGGCGCTAGCACTAACGCGCCGCGCTAGCCCGTTGATGAATGCCAAGAAAAGAAGTGTCGAGACTCTCGGATACTGCCAGGCGCTAACACAAACGCGTCGCGCTAGCCAGTCGAGAAACGTCGAGAGAAGAAGTGTCAAGACTCGAGACTCTGGAATACTGCCAGGCGCTAGCTCTACTACGCCGCGCTAGCTCTCGAGGAGTTTCGAAGGAAGAACGTCGAGAGGGGCTACCGCCAGGAGTTAGTACTACTGCAGACGCTAACGCAATGATTTATTTGGACCTAGCGCTCTGGAGGATTTCGGCAGTAGCACCTACCACGCGGCGCTAGCCTTGTCAAATAGGTGTTGCCTTTTCAAGAATGTTGCATCCTATGTTATCGCACGATGGTAGGCTCTACCGCGCGGTGCTAGCTCAAATGAAAAGGCAAAAGATCGTTTCGAAAAATTATTTTCCAAGTTTGGAGGACAGCTGGCACAAGAAGCACATGAAACTACCGCAGGCACTAGTCTTACCGCCGACAGTAGCCTATTTCATGAAGACGTATAAAAGCCAGTGTGTTTCTTGTTGTCATTATCTCTCGAAGACAAATTTTTGTGAAGGGTTTCTGAACTCCAGATTTCGTCCGCCTCCTTGCGCCCGTCTCCACTTGTCTTCGTCAAAGTTAAAGGAAGCTTTCTCCCTCCCATTCTTGAACAAAGAACTCCGGCGATACGGAATCTTCTTCGACCATTGAGAGCCGATCGGCTGCTAGCCAACGAAGATCTCAAGCACCGGTCGTAGATCGCACACTAGAGAAGTCGTCAAGAGGGAGAACTTCATTTTCTTATCATCTTTATTTTTAATCTGTGTACTCTGTTTCTTTTTTCTTTTGAGTTTTTTGGTGAGGAAAATCGACCGGAGAGGGTCTTCGGAATCCGGGAAGGATTCCGCAGTAAATCATCTCGCGATTTAGGATGTCTAGATCGGAGGATCTAGCAGGTCTCTAAGACCCTTCCTTGTGTGGAGGTGAAGAGTGGGCTCTAAGACCCTCCCCTGTGTGGAGGTGAGGAGTGGGCTCTAAGACCCTTCTTTGTGTGGACGTGAAGAGTGGGCCTGAATGCCTTTCCTGGATGGAAAGGGTGAGAGCCAACCGGTCATAGTTTTGGTCGGTATATAAACCAAAAGAATCATTATTCTCTTCATCTCTGATCTTAACCGCCATGAAGATAAAGTTTTGATGTATACACATCTTGTACTGATTTCCATTATTAATTTAATGCAATGAAATTCTTTTCTCTGTGACTGTTTTGGCATGCGAATTTTCTAAATTCAATAAACGTTCGCAAACCTTATTCACCCCCCCTTTAAGGTTGGCCACTAGATCCAACAAAAAGACTTAAGTAATTTCAACGACCTATTCACCCCCCCCCCCCCTCTAGGTGACGAGCTAATCTTGAAGTAATAACTTTCAAGTGATATCAGAGGGAGGTTGCTCAAAAAGGATTTAACAATCTGAGTACTCCTCAAAGGTTAGCTATAAGATATTAGAATGGGGTCTGGTGTAAACTACAAGGAACTGGGAGCCATAAATTTACCAATCTGTAGAAAGGAGGGCTTTGGCCTCTAGAAGGAAAGGGTTAGACTATTCATGGATGCTGCTGACCCTAGGATACAAATCACAGTTAAAGAGTGACCCTTCATCCCTATGAAGATCTCAGTTCTGGATGCCAACATTCAGACACCTAAATCTTATGAAGAAATGAACAAAGATGAGCTCATTCTTGCCTCCATGGACAAGAGAGCTCAAAACATTATTGCCAGTGCAGTAGATGATTCAACCTTCAAGAATCTGGTGCACTTCAAGACCTCCAAGGAGATGAGGGACACCCTAGTTGTGTTCATGGAGCGTTCATAAGAGGTGAGGGATGAAAGAAAATCCATGCTCAATAAGGAGTATGAGGCCTTCAGACAAGGAAAGTCAGAGGGCATTGTTGAGAGCTTTGAATGATTTTTCTGAATTATAAATGAATTGAGAACATATGGAAGGGTCTTCAGCACCTATGAGATGAATGACAAATTTCTCATGTCCCTCACAAAGTATTGCGACACAAAGATTTGTATCATTAGGGAAATGGCCAAGTTAGCTGAAACTCCTCCTCCAACCCTATTTGGAAAGCTACTGTCATATGAGATGCAGCTTGCTGTAAGAAAGGAAGAATAGAAGAGCAGTAAGTCACAGGCCAAGGAGAAGACTATGGCCTTCAAAGCTGATGCCCCAACCAGGAGCAGAAGGAAGAACTCTCCACTCAGGAGAATTACAGAGACAGATTCTGAGAGCTCAAAAATCAGCACCTCAGACAACAATATGTCTGATGAGGACTTTGCTGCCTTCTCCAGGCAAATTCAGAAATTCATGAAGAATGAGCATAAGAGGAACAGTAGGCCTTCCTCTTCCTCACAGCACAGAAGGAGATCCTCTAAGGAGGACATGTATGCTCCTACCTCTAGCAAACAAACTTTTTCTAAAGTCATTTGTTTCTGCTATAGCAAACCTGGGCACATAGTTGCTGACTGACCATTGAAGAGGAAAGAGGAAGGAGAGAAGAAGGAACGAAGGGGAAGAAGAAAGAGAAGTCCCTTGTGGCTAAGATGGAAAAGACCTAGTCTGACTCCTCCTCTGGGTCAGATAGTGAAGAAGAAGAAGCCTACATTGGGCTAATGGCTGTTGCTGAAGAAGAACCTGAAGAATATCCTGTTGCTAGGATAGGAATCAGGGCCCCTCTATCACATTCGGAAATTGACTCAGAGGTGGATGAAGATGAAGAAGAAGATGTTCAATGCCATGGATTAATGGCAATGACAGATGAGGAGAGTAGTTAGGATCAGCCTGGACAGGCTCAGGTAAATTCTAAATCTCTGCATTTTATTTCAGGTCATGAGGCTAGCTCAGATTCTGAAGCTCAATCATCAAGAGATGAAGGGGATTCAGAGTCTGAGAATGATGTCAATTCTATAATTAACAAGTATGGAGAACTTCTTGAAGCATTCAAGAAGTGCAAGCTCCTTGCCAAGAGACAGGCAAAAGAGCTTCTCAGTCTTAGGAGTAAGTGTGAGGGCCAAGAAAAGGATCTCAATGATATGGCTGCATAATCAACCAAGCTCAAGGGGATCATTGATATGGATTCTATAGTAAGAGTCTCAAATGAGAAACTAATCCAGAACTTAAAGATGATCTCCTAAATGAGAAATTGTTGGTGGCCAAGTTTTCTAAGCCAAGCACTGTGCTTTCCTTAATTGACACCCTCTTCACCCAAAAGGGTAAGAAAGGGTTAGGATTTAAGGGACCTGCTAGACCTCCCAATCCAAAAGGAAAGGGGAAGGCACCAGTTCTGCCTCTAGCATCATTGCCTCCAATCTCTTTTCAGAAAGTCCTGTTGCCTTCTAACAGGTATGACCATGAAAGCTATTATAGGTACTGGGAGAACAGCAGATCAACTGGTATGGACAAATATGCCCATAGCCAAGGTGGAAGATACAACCATGTGAAGGCCTTAAGGCTGTCCATGAGGAAATTCAAATGGCCCATCCTGAACCATTTGTTTTTGGTGCCTCAGCCCCAAAACTCAAGGATATTGCTGTTGCAAGAAATCTGAGTCTTCCAGCAAAAGTAATGACTCAAGGTGAGTCTTTTGGTAAGGCTGAAATGGCAATTTCTGATGCAATCAGATGCATGTTAGCTGAAAAGAGACATGCAGCTGGTGGCTCTCATAAAAGACCAAAACAGTCAGCTAAAAGACTTACCTTCAGTCAAATGGCTACAGGAAGAAATCAGAGACAAACAACAGCACATCTTCCCACAATTTAAAGAGCATTCCAGGAAAATGATGCCCCTAAATAGAAAAAAAGATATAATCTCCATGAGTGCTGGTGCTGTTGCAAAGTGGGCTACTATGTTGTAGATTGCTGGCACAATCCTTCAGTGTTCAGGGGTAGCCAACCTGTCAGGAATACTGCAGGAAGGCAATCTTATTTTCAGACTAATGTGAACCTAGGACCCAATAGAAATTGGGATCCTAAGGTGAGATAAAATGTGCTTTTTAGGTTTGTTCAAGTACCAATTCCCCTAAATGGTACTTGAACAGTGGATGTTCCAGACACATGACTGGAACAAAGGAACTGTTGAAAGAGTTCACTCCAGTAAAGAATGGACCTAAGGTCGTCTTTGTAGGCTCTGACAAGTGAATAACCAGAGGTTATGGTAAGATATCAAATGGCTTCATCACCATCACAAAGGTAGCTTATGTAGAGGGGTTGCAAAACAACCTCATAAGCATAAGCCAACTATGTGACCTTGGTTATAACATTTCCTTCGACAAGGATAAGTGTCACATCAAGAGGTTAAGTGACCAGAGTGTCATCTTAATAGGCACTAGGAGTGGGAATGTTTATTGCTTAAACTTTTCTTTCTTAGATAATAGTTCCCATATATGCCTAGTTGCAAATGACAAAGTCTCATATTGTGCCCAATGGAATAAGAGACTGGTTCATTTGAATTATAAGACCATTGGTCAGCTCTTTAGTGATGAGCTAGTTAGGAATAGTCCCAAAATAAAATGCTCTAAGGACGGTATCTGTGCTGCTTGCCAAAAGGGTAAGCAGACTAAGACCTCCTTCAAAAACATTGGGACGAAGGACTCAGTGAGATGTTTGTATCTCCTGTATATGGACTTGTTTAGTCCTATGCCTGTTTAGAGTCTAGGTAGGAAGATCTACACCCTTGTGGTGGTTGACGACTATTCCAGGTTTGTTTGGGTGTTCTTCCATAGAAGAAAGTATGAAACCCTTGAAGTCTTCATGATATTTGTTAGGAAGATTCAGAATGAACTTGTATGCTCTGTGGTCAAAATAAGAAGTGACCATGGAACTGAATTTCAGTCTGCTGCCATGACTACTTTCTGTTAAGAGCAAGGGATTCATCAAGAATTCTCCTCTCCAAGAACACCCTAGCAAAATGGGTTAGCTGAAAGGAAAAACAGGACTCTCATAGAAGCTGAGAACATTATTGAATGACACTTCTCTCCCTGAATATTTCTGGGCTGAGGCAGTTAACACTACATGTCATGTTCTTAATAGGGCTTCTATCACCAAAAGCCACAATAAGACTCCCTATGAGATCTTGAAAGACAGAAAACCAAATACATCCTATTTCAGGATCTTAGGTTGCAAGTGTTTCATCTTGAACAATGGCAAGTCAAAAGTGACTAAGTTTGCTACCAAATCCCATGAGGGGATCTTTGTTGAGTACAACAATAGTAGTAAGGCATATAGAGTCTATAACTTGACTAATCAAGTTGTAGAAGAATCTGTCCATGTAGTGTTTGATGAGTCAAGCATAATTGATAGTGAGCTGTCAATCTCTTTGCCTAGTTCTGCAGGTACATAAATTATGATGGAAAAGCTCTCCATCAAAAATAAAGACCCTGTTGTGCAAAAAGAATATTGAGAGGGATGCTGTCACAGAGGAAGCACAGGACGGTCAAGCTGGAGATGAAGACCAACCAGCTGAAGAAAATGGAGCTCAGCAAGAAGAAGTCAGGCTGCCCCCAGCAGTCAGATATCTGAGAGATCATCCTCCAGATCAGATAATAGGTGAGACTAGCCAAGGTGTACTGACCAGAAGCAGGAGTTTCAACACAGCTCCTTAATCCAGCTTCCTATCATAAGAAGAGCCCAAGAAATATGAAGAGGCAAATCAAGACCACTTCTGGATTAATGCAATGGAAGAAGAACTGAACCAGTTCAAAAGATGCAAGGTTTGGAAGCTGGTTCCCAGACTAGATGGACATAATTTCATTGGAGTCAAGTGGATTTTAAGAAATAAACTTGATGAAAATGGCATTATAATAAAGAATAAGGCAAGACTGGTTGCAAAGGGGTACAGACAGGAATAGGGGATTGATTATGATCAGACTTTTTCCCCAGTTGCAATGTTGGAAGCCATCAGACTGTTACCTGAATTTACAGCCTTCCAGGGATTGAACGTCTTCCATATGGATGTGAAGTCAGCCTTCCTAAATGGAGACTTGAAAAAAGAGGTCTATGTAGAGCAGCCTCCAGGTTTTGTAGATTCTAACTCTCCTACTGCTGTGTATAGACTTAGGAAAGCTCTATATGGGCTCAAGCAAGCCCCTAGAACATGGTATGAGACATTATCAACCTTCCTCATTGAGAACAAATTCTCAAGGGGGAAGATAGATAAGACCCTATTTCTAAGGGAATCTAAGGGCAAGATCATCCTAGTCCATATTTATGTTGATGACATAATATTTAGCTCTACTGATGACAACTTCTGCAGGAAGTTTGCAAAACTTATGCAGGGAATGTTTGAGATGAGTAGTATGGGTGAACTGAAGTTCTTCTTGGGACTCCAAGTAAGACAGACAGATGATGGTCTATCCATATCCAGTCAAAGTTCACCAGGGAGCTAATCAAGAAATATGGTATGGAGAAGGCTTCCACCATAAGAACTCCCATGAGATCAAGTATGCATATAGGCAAAGATGATCTAGGGAAACTTATTGATCCAACTTTGTATAGAGGTATAGTCCTTTCTCTACCTCACTACAAGTAGGCCTAATATTATGTATGCAACATGTGTTTGTGTTAGGTATCAGGCCTGCCCTAAAGAGTCTCACTATACTACTGTGAAAAGAATCTTGAGATATATTAAGGGCACCCCAGATCTTGTCCTATAGTACTATAGGAATGGGGAGTTTTAACTAACAGGCTATTCAGATGCAGATTTTGTAGGCTGCAAGGAGGACAGGAAGAGCACATCTGTCTCCTTTCAATTTCTAGGTGGAATGTTTGTCTCTTGGAGCAGCAAGAAATAAACAAGTGTTGCAATCTCCACTGCTGAGTCAGAGTATATTTCAGATGGTTGTTGTGCTCAGTTGCTGTGCTCAGTTACTGTGGATCCAGCATAAACTTCAGGACTACAATATTGAGATAAGTAGAACTCCACTCTTTTTTGATTCTACTAGTGCAATTTCTATAGCTAGGAATCCTGTCTCCAATAGTAGGACTAAGCATATAAAAATTAGGTATCATTTCATTAGAGAATATGTGGAAAGGCAAGATATCAGTCTTGAGTTTGTCTCCACAAACAAGTAAGTGGTTGATATCTTCAATAAGACACTAGATGAAGCCATGTTCAACACCTTCAAAATTGAATTGGGTATGTTAAATTTTATGTGGCTTCAATTCTATCCTCTACCATATGTTGTACTGTCTATTTTGTAGGTAGCACAAGTCCCTCCCCAAGATAATGAAGCTAGTGTGCAACAGTTGAGGGGAGCAAGCCCAACAACTGAAATAAAATTAAGTCAAAGAAGGGGGATCAACCCCAGACAGATAGGAGGAGAAAAACTTCACAAAAAATCTCCCTATTGCAGAAGTCAAAAAGGGGGAGAGGAGTTAGGGAAAAGGAAGCATAGACTTGATCTAGACCTGACCAAGCCAAGATGTAGGAGGCTCAAAGCCAGGTGGTGTTGAAGTTATTTTAGTACTAGAGTAGTAAGGATGGCTCACCTAGGAGAGCAGCATGCAAGGGGGAGTAAGTAATTCTCCACAGGCTAGAGAAATTTGGTAACATTTCCACACTCTAATAATGTTAATTTTTTTATGATGAATTTGTTGTGTTGTCAATGACCTGTATTATTGATCAAGCAAAGTTTTGGCTTTTTCAAATAGGGGGAGATTGTCTGGTCTATTGATCCCAATATCCCAGATTTGTAAAAAGTCAAACGGGTCAATGACATACACACATAATGTATTTGATGTGTGCTCTTGTTCATGCATGCAGGTAGTCCATGATTGGACAGGTCAACAAAAAGAATATGCTGGAGAATTAAAATTTTTTCAAGATCTGTTCAAAGTATGGGTCTCAGAATTCATCGAGCTCAGCTCGGAGTTCGTCGAGCTCAACACACAGATCATCGAGCTCAGCACACAAACCATCGATCTCAGCTCTCCACTCATTGAGCTAACTTTAGAAGCATGAGGTTCAGAATTCGTCGAGCTCAGACCACCGATCGTCAAATGCAGTTCAACATTCGTCGACCTAAAGTTAGACAAATTGACTAAGGCAAAACCACTGAGACGACTGAGACTGCTGAGAAGAAACCATTAAGACAGAAGATTGTCACAGCTGAGAAGAAGAAAGCATTGAGACCGGTGAGAAGAAAGCACTGAGACAGAAGCTTGTCTCAGCTATTAATAAGAAACTGCTGAGATTGCTGAGAAAGAACTGCTGGGACAAAGCCAGCAGAAAGTTTCTAAGTCCAGAAAGTGGAGTTCGTCGAACTGAGTTCAAATTTCGTCGAGCTCAAGTTAAAGGTTGAAGATTCAGAGTTCATCGAGCTGAGCTCTCCTTTCGTTGAGCTCAAGTTAAAGTTTGAAGATTCAAAGTTTGTCGAGCTGAGCCTGCCTTTCATCGAGCTCAAGTTAAAGTTTGAAGATTTAGAGTTCGTCGAGCAGAGCTCACATTTCATGGAGCTAAATGTAAAGTTGGAGATTCTGAAGTTCATCGAGCTCATCATAGAGTTCGTCGATCTTAGCTCAACGATCGTCGAGCTCAGTCCAAGTACTTCATGTCGTTGCGGGAAAGCTATAGTAGCGTTAGAAGCTACTATTTGTCCTCTTTTGAGGAAGGTGGCGCTCACCATCCTTAGCTGGGCCCACATTCAAATTGTGTAATTGATTCAAATCAATAGATATAAAAGGAAGAGAAGAAAAGAAGATTAGAGTTAACGAAAACGAGAACGAAAGCCAAAAACAAAAGAGAGGCGGTTGGACTTAATCTTCTTCAACAAGCTTGAAAGTAAAGTCCAGCAGTGAAAGCCAGAAGATAAAGATAGCTGAAGCTTCTTCCAGTTCAGCAAGATTGTTCCTTGAATAACAAGTTGGCTGATTCAATCTATCAATAAGAGAAGATAGCTGTGTGAAGGGTTGTAAGCCTTCAATAGCAGTTTCTGCCTTCAGTATAGTAGAGAAATTGGTAGCTATAAAAGAAGAATAATTCCTTCTATAGCAAGTGGGCTGGACTGATATCTGCTAAGTCCATTAAGTTAGACTCAGAGATTTTTCTCTGAGTCACTATTTCAATTCTATCAATTAATTATCTGTTGGATTCAGGTTGCCTAAATCTGAGTTGTAGGGCACTATGGGCCTGAGCTGTAGGTGACTAATTAGTCACTAAAGTAGGTGCCCTGCTGAGGTAGAATCCAAGTGTGGGTCTGAGTGTAGGGGTATCCTCCCAGCCTGAGTATTATGCCTTGGTGTTAAGGTTGAGGTAGGTGACTGTTGAGCCACTGAGTTGTAGGTGATAAGTGTGTCACATAGTGTAGGTCTTGCTGTAGACTGAGTTTAGGGCCTTTGGCCTGAGGTAGGTACCTGTAAGTGTACTAAGCTGTAGGAGTGCTACAACACTCTGATAGTAGGGCCTTGTGGATAAAGTTGTAGGGCACCTTTTGCCTGAGCTGTAGGCCTTAGAGTTAAGGCTGAGGTAGGTTGTTTGAGAAACACTTAGCTGTAGGAGCATTGAAGGGATCTGAGGTAGAAACCCTTGTTGTTTTGAGGTAGGGTTCTGAAGAGAACCTGAGTATAAGGCTGAGGGCTTGAGGTGTAAGCTCTAAGGAGCATTTTGGAGGAGTTTGTGCCATGTCTAACATAAGTTAGAAAGGTAGGAGGGAAAGTGGATGTACCCAATTAGGGAACCACTAAAATACTTTTGTATTGTGCTGTGTTACTTGCTCTTGTTTTTATATTGCAGGTAATTAGAACAAGCTCTAAATCACTAAATTTATAAACAGCAAAAAGACTTAAGTAATTTCAAAGACCTATTCACCCCCCCCCCCCTCTAGGTGATTAGTTAACCTTGAAGTAATAATTTTCAGCCTTTCAATGGAACTAAGTGTTCTGCATGACGTATTCCACATATCGGTATTACGGAAGGTGGTGCTAGAGCCTACACAGGTGGTTGTTGCGGATCAGGTGCTGATTGATGGTGGGTTGACAACGAAGGTCAAACCCATTCGTATCGAAGACATGGAAGTCAAGCTGCTTCAGAATAAGTCTATCAAGATGGTCAAGGTTCGTTGGGAAAACTATGGTCGCAAGGAACTATCATGGGAGCTTGAGCAAACCATGAGGGAGGAGTTCCCTGAGCAATTATTTGAGGTACACATTATAATGTTGTTACTTCTTTAATTTCCTGCACGGCGTAATTTTGGGATGAAATTCTTTAAGTGGGGGAGATTTGTAAAGCCCCAAGTTTACTAAAGCAGGAAATGGTTTCTCTGAGGTACTGCTAGATGGTAGAGTTATTGCCGGTTGTAGCAAAGCTGTCTAAGCCAGAATACCTCTTTGTTAGGTATTGCGTGGTGGTCGTGTCAGGAGTTGAGAGCATCGTATAGATACGACTGATGTAATCTCGGTAGGTGCACCAATCGTCGTCAAGTAATAAATGGGGGAGTTATACTCCGAGTATCGAATCTCTCGAGGAGTGTAGATTGGGAGTGTGATCTTCCTTGTTGGAAAGTGATTGCAAATGCAAAAAAGGTTTGGGGGTTGAGTTTTTATTTTAGAACAACAAAAATTAATTATGCGGGTCGCCTTCACCGCTCCGCAATGGTTGAATACTCCAATGAGTATTAGGGTGTGAGGTCGTAATCGTTAAGGGTCGAAAACACCCCTTTGACAAGCCATCCCCTAACACACGTTAGTGCGGAGTATCACCAAGCAACAACCCAAAGCAAGCAAAGGAAGTAAATCCAAACTATAAACTACAACAACATTTGAAATAGTAAACTATCATGAACATTGTTAAGAGTTCCTAACAAGTTTAGCTAACATCTAATGCATAGAAACAACATCCAAATGAGAGTAAAGAGGAGATTTACAACCCAACGCGTGAAGGCTAGCCATGATTCTTGGCCAGAGTCGAAGGTTGTCGTTCTTCTTCCATGCTCAGTCGGTGGTTGACGTCCGAGGAAGCTTGAAGTGCTGTCACCTACTTCAAAAGTGTTTTCCCCGTATTCTTCACGATCCGTAAAGTCTGGTAGTCGCTGGAAAGCTCTCCAATGGCAGCGAGAAGGAGCTCCAAATGCTCCTCTTGAGATGGAGATGAAGAAAACAACAGAAGATCTTCGCTTGCGGTTAAGTTTGGAGAAAGAACGGTGGTCGTACGAACTCTCCAAGGAGGAGAGAGGAAAAAAATGGTTGGAGGAAGATTTTCCCGCTCAGAGGAGCCGAAATGGAGGAATCCCCTGCTCTAGTCAACTCCATTGCTTAAATACGAGTAGGTCAGAAAAATGGTCACACAAGGTTTGGCGCACGACCTTGCGTTAACCGTGCGATATTAACTTCCATGAAAAAGCTTGTGGAGGAAGTTGAGTTGAACCGTGCATTCTACTCGCGCATAGACGCTTCCGCTAGTGCATGAAGGAAAATTCACGGGTAACCACAGAGCACTGAAATTCCCGACAAGCAGGTGGAACCGTGCATTTTACTTGTGGACGAGCACTTCTGCCCGTGCATGAACAAATCGCACGATTAACCACAAAGCGCTATAAAACTAGACAACAACAGGAAAATTACGCGTTTCCTTTGTGCATGGTTCAGAAGAAACCGTGCATGAAGAAATTGCACGGGTTGTTCAATCCTCCAGAGAAACCTACATAAAATGCACGATTTGTTAGAAAGCGTGCGCTAAGGAATCGCACGACCGTGCGTTTTCCCCAAGTAAGAATTCCTGATTTGGGTGAAAACTGACCACCTGCACAGCAAAAACCATAGCTGGAGCAAAAGCTCCCATCACCAATATACAACATAAAATAACCAAATCCGCACGGAGAGTACCCCAGTACTTACCCCCGACATCCTGGTGCAATTCGCAAGCCAAAATGGGCCGAAACAGTGCAAAAATGGCTAAGTGATGCCCTAATCAAATATAAGTCTTTTCCTACTGAAACAGTAGTGCACATGCAAGATAATAATCCCAGATGAGTCGGAAAAACCCTATATTAATCGGACTCATCAACGACGCATCGTCTACCGTGCGATAGTAGGTTGTTATCGCACGGCGATACCCGGGCTATAACGGCGTGGCCACGTGTCGTTCTGTGATTAGAGGCTTTGGGTGGTTGCTTGTGGAACAAGCCGTCATTTAAGGTACTGCACGGCGGTAGCTAGCTACCGCGCAGCGATTGCTCGGTTTTGTAACATCCCTCAGACTTCTAGACCCCTAGGATGGTTTTGTCATGATTGGGTCATGTTAAAATCCTGGGAAGTACCAAAAGATTGGGGTAAACATGGGAATTAGGTTGTGAAACACCTTGGGCTGCAAATAGTAAGTCTCAATTACCAAATATTTTGAAATCATAGAATCGGTAGATTTCGTCGGACGGAGGAATTCGTCGAGCTCAGCAAATATTCGTCGAACAAAGTAAGTGCTGAACTGGGTTCAGAGTTCGTCGAACGGAGTTCGAAGAATAGAGTAGGTTGCTAAACTAGGTTCAGCGTTCGTCGAACGGAGCTCGACGAACGGAGTAAGTGCTGAACTGGGTTCAGAGTTCGTCGAATGGATTTCGACGAACAGAGCAGGCTGCTAAACTAGGTTCAGTGTTCGTCAAACGGAGCTCGGCGAATGGAGTAAGTGCTAAATTGGGTTCAGAGTTCGTCGAACGGAGTTCAACGAATAGAGCAGGTTGCTAAACTAGTTTCAACGTTCATCGAACGGAGCTCGACGAACGGAGTAAGTGCTGAACCGGGTTCAGAGTTTGTCAAACGGAGTTCGACGAACAGAGCAAGTCATTGAACAAGGATCATCCTTTGTCGAACTGGGCATATTCGTCGAACGGGGCATATTTGCCGAACGGAGATCGACGAATAGAGTAGATTTGTCGAGCGGAGTTCGACGAATAGAACAAAATTCGTCGGACTAAGCTTTTGGAATTGGTGGTTTGGAGGAGAGATAAAAGCTTGAGATTAGTGACCATCATGGCCATGGAGGCTCCATAACTCCCACTTTTATGGGGCTTTTATTCCTCTGAGGGAGAGGAGGAGTTTCTGGAGGTGGCCGGCCGTTAATATGGTTCAGTTCCTTAATTTGGTTGAAACCGAATGGGTGGAGTTAATGGCCATTAATGGAGTTAATGACATTTGGGAGTTACAAGCCTCCTCTCCAAAATTCCTTCTTTAAGGACCTTCACTAGGGCAAGGGCAATCGTTTCCCCCAATTCCTTTTCTTTTTCATTGAGGTTGGTGTAGAGGTTGCAGAGGAGCCAAAGTTTGGTGGCCGGAAATGGTGAGGATGCAAAGCACACGTCTTCAGGCCGCAAATCAGGTCCTCCTCTACTCCTTCATGGGTTAGATCTTAGGAATCTTTAGAGATAATAATCGGGCTCAGTTGAGCAGATTCCAAGCTTCAAATTCCATGAATTTTTGAATTTGCGCTTCCTCTCGAGTTCGCTGGAAACCTCCCCTTCGGCGGTCGTGCCGCTGCCCAGCGAGTGCCCCCACCTAAATGGAGGTGGTAGCGGTGGTGGCCGGCCAGGGAGGTGGCCGGCAAATTAGCTAAGAACATGCTCCAAGTCAGGTTAATCACAACCTTTAACTGGAGGAAGAAGACAATGCCAAGACCATCTGATTCTTCTTTAAGATCTGTGTTAGATCTAATTTATTAAATGTTGATTTATGTATTTTCTATCACGGTTATTGGGCTGTTTTAAATTAATTATTAAAAATACTTACGGTCCCCTAAAATAAAAGTTGTCTACATAAACAATGTCTTAATCATAGCCTTTGGCTGGACGAAGAAGACAATGTCAAGGCCATCCGATTTTGATTTAAGATCTGTGCTAGATCTAATTTATTAAATGTTGATTATGTATTTTCTGTCATAGTTATTGGGCTGTTTTAAATTAATTATTAAAAATACTTAGGGTCCCCTATAGTAAACGTGGCATGCATGAAAGTTGTAGCCCTATGAGTCTAGTTTAATGTAAAATTAGTTTGAACCAGTTTGGAGTTCAGGTCAGACCACAGCACACATTTTGTTGATGTCTATACCTAGGCTAGATCAGAGATTATTTTGAGTGCCCCCATCAATCCAGCCATCTAAATGATTTGCAATTTTGGAAGGGGGTCAATGTTGCCTATACCTAAAACATATCCAAAAATTGGAATTTTTGGAAAAGATTTTCCTAAAGTTTTGTAGAAATTTAATAATCTATGTATGAATTATTTAAGAGGTCTAATGACCTTTAAACCCACCAAAACATTTGGTGTCTGACTCTTAGGTTCTTGGATTGACGATGATAAAAATCTCAGCCCAATTGGGTTAGATTTGAATAGGTTTTGGTGAGACCAAACATTGGCCCCTTAAGGGTAATTTAGGGAAAAGAGTGTTTAGGGCATAGATGGGTCAATTCTCACACAAAAGTGTTGGGACTTGGGCCAGAGCTCCATGATTAATTTAAACACCCTCACATGGCTTTTAGGGTGGATTAGGGTTGATTTGCCCTAGAACCCTTGTTCAAACCCTAAGGTTGAACATTGGGGGTTTGTGAAGGACATGGGGTGATATGTCCTTGCATGGGCTTGGTGTTTATTCCATGTGATCTTAGTGTGGTGAAATGCCCTAGGAAGGAATTTGATGACACTTAGACTTAGACACACAACTTAAACCACTTAAGAATAGTTTAAGCATATACATTATATTAAAATATAGGAGGGTCATATGATCTTGGATCTTCATGGTATTTTGGTACAAGTAACATTATAGTGCTATTGACCTCGGAGATTTAGTATAGGATGTTTAGGAAACAGTAGGTCATACTTGTAGGTATAATCTCCACCTTGCCATTTTTTATGATTTTGAAGTAATCATAAATAGATTAACTTAGAATGATATGAAACTCGGGAAAGCTTAATTAAATATCATTTAGAGGCACTAGTAAATTATTTGGATCATTTGGGCATTTTCTCTGAGTACTTCATGTGTTAAGTGAACTAGTCCACCATACTTTGATAAATAGATAATAAATATTATATATTTCTAGAAAATTGTGTTACATAGCCAGAGAACTTTTTTAGGGCATAATGAAGTCTAAAAAATTTATCACATGTCATTTGGATGAGTTTATAAGAATGTTGCTTCGCAAAGTGCACTTTAATGGAATTATTTGAAGTATTTTTATACATGGCTCACTAATTGTGTAATTTCATGAAACTTAGTCAGTAGTGTTTTATGCTCATTTTAAGGCTTTTGTAATTTTTATATAATTTTTGGACTATAATTGATGGTACTCCCTTCATTAACTCTAATTATTTGGATTATCTTGAATTAATTATTTAGGGGATAATATTTTTATGAAAGTTTGTAAAACTTGGTATTCTCTGTTATTGTGGCATCATATAGTGATCATCATTTTTGGGTGACAATAACTTATGAAAATCTATTACTTCATGTTCAAAATTACCCATTGCCTAACATTTGGGAAAATCTAATAAATGTTAAATTAATTAGGAAAATTACAATTTTCTCGATTTAGGCTCAATGTGTCATGATAGACCCGCAATAATTATCTTCGGGAATTTGGATGAAAATTTGGAGTACCTCCTATCATGTACATCATATAGCTTAGGTTTATCTGCATTTAGTAAAACTGTGGAAATTGTGATAACATGTGGGATGGTCATATGAAGTGGGGAGTAATGTATGTTGATTTGGTAAGTTGAAAAAGTGAGCTTCATTAAGAGTCATGATGAGAGGAATATTTTGTTGGCTAGTGTTAGGTGGTGCTCGGGATCGACGATTGGTCGTCTTTCCTGTGGAGAGAAAGAGAGTCAAAATACACTAGGGTTAGATCCAATATAATATTAAAAGGGATTGGGAATGGGGTAATATCCAATAATAGTAAGTGCCTTGCGAAAGGGAACGATGGGTTTCAGCTACCATCATAGTTCCTAGTGCCCTGTGAGAGCCCTTCACCGGGAATACCTTGGGCAGTCCTGGGCTAACCTAAACCATAAGAATAATCAATGTTTAAGAGTAACTAGGATTTCACTTACACTCACACTCCCCAGTGTTGTGGGAGTTAGGTTGGGTCACGCGAGCGGTAGGCTTGGTGGTTTTAGTGATGGGTAGGTTATCCCGGCGAGCCGATGGCTCAGTAGATATTTGTGATGGACAGGTTAGTCCGGGGAGCTTTTGCTCGGTAGATAATTGTGATGAACGAGATGGTCCGGGGAGCTTTGGCTCGGTGGAAAAGTATATTAAGGTTGCATGTGCATAAGATATAAGATGGCGGGTCTTCGGTATTGGAGAGTCGTCAAACCGACACTAAGACGTTGACTCGGCAAGTGTGGTTTTGCACTTGGCCATGTAATGTCCAGTGCGCAGCCGATAAGAGTACGCAGGAGCTCGGCAAGGTACACCAGTGTTGAGGCGTACGATTGGTCTGACTTGTAGTGTTGATACCAGTTTAGAGGTGGGTGAGGCTCAACCCACCGCTTCTGTTTGCTACTACGGAGGTATCCTGGGAGGTTAAGCTCCAAAAAGGGGGAACTAAAGGCCTGTGTGTACAGAGTCGAGTGTGTGAGATGCACTTGCATGATTCACATCATAGCATACTTGTATGTCATAGCATCATCATTGCATATAATACCTGACACCTATTGTATAAAATGGTATGGGACACTTTATACAATAGGCCTTGCAAAACTACGCCTTGGTCTATAGGTTTGTATGGGCATTCCTATAGGTCATGGTTACTTTCTTAGTTTATCTTCTCCTACTTTACTTGCTCACTTATTCTTGTGTATACTTATACTACTTACCTACTACTGCTTACATATACTTGCTCTGTTTATGAACTCATGATAGACTAGTTACGCGGCCACCTGCTTACCTTTGTTACTCTCCACCTTCCCTTTCCTTCTCCCCGCTTGGTGCCTAGGAGCTATGGGGGAGGGGTGGGGGATGATAGGACATAGTCTTTTAGAATAACGGTCGTTGACCAAATCATTTTAGGGGAGCGTGGAGGCGAACAAGGAGATGCAGCCCCAAAGGTCGGTGCGCTTGGAGACGGGACAGTCTAGCATGGGAGTTCAGCCAGCAGGGACAGTAAGTCCCGATCATTAGTAGTTATTATATATTTGCTTCTGCGATTGAGTGATTTGTAGTGAGGATTTTGATGTAATGGGCAGGAGCCCTCTTTAGTACATTGCTTTATATTATGTGGACTCTCCCTTCGTGGAGAATTATATATATATGTGATTCTAGTGGACTAGTATTGAGTTTCATTTTACTCATGTACTCTTATATTTATTCTACTCTTCTGCGATCGGTACGGCCGGCAGGATCGACGTTACGTAGTGATGACCTCCCCGGGTGTATTGGTGTCACCGCAAAGCAGCGGTTCTGGGCATAAGACCCCAGTGGTTTAAAAGAAAAAAATCGGGTCTTACAAACAGGTATCAGAGGGAAACCTCGATCAGAAGAATAGAAGTACACTAACCCTGGGTCACCCCCGCTCGAGTTTAGTTTAGGGACAAACTAAGCAGTGGAAGCTGTGGTTTGCCCATATGGGGGATCACATGTAATTGTCCACTTTTAACTAGGTTCGTGTCAAATTTCTTACAATTGGCCTTTGTTATGCAGCCCCCGACACATCCTACACCGCAGGGCGGAGCTCAGCAAACTCTGAATGTTACATAAACTATCCCGGCTCCCACTAAATTTCTGTAGTCGGAGATGGGGCAGAATCTGACGGCCATTCTGGAGGTCTTCAGGGCCTAGCAAGCTCCGGCTCCGCAGCCGAACCCGGGGGCCAATTGGTTGAGCATCTTCTGGGGACTCTCTCCCCTATCTTACATTGGTACGGAGTCGGCCGTATGGATGGAAGAGTTGCTCGACATCATGTTTGAGATGTTGAACGGGATACGGTACCCGTAGGAGGAGAGGGTACCTCTGGTGGTCTCCTAATTGGAGTCTCATGCAAAGAGATGGTGGAAGACACTTTTCGATACGACATTTGCAGATCGGGAGGTTTCCGACGTCACTTGGGAGTAGTTCAGGGCCGCACTGTTGGAGAACTTAGTCCCATAGTCGGTAAGAGACGAGATGGAAGATAGGTTCCTACAGCTGAGGCAGGGAAACAGGACAGTGGTGGAGTACCACAAGAAGTTCAATCACTTATCCCAGTTTGCGGACTTCTATTAGCTGGACGAAGCAGGGTATACCAAGAGGTTTTATAAAGTCCTTCGAGAGGACCTAAGAGAGGCTATTTTGTTTGTATCCGACGGGCCTATACCTCAGATTCTGGAGATGGCAAAGAGGATGGTGGCTGATTGGCACAGGACTCGATGTTGGAAGAGTCCAACTGAGGATCAGGTTCAAAGAGGCAGGAATGATCAGCGGAGGGGCCGCTTTGTTGTTGAGAGACGGGCAGTGGACCAACCCCTCTAAGAGGTTAGATAGAAGTCGAGGGTGACGGTGGTATTGGCCCCCCAACCTCTTCAGATGCGGGAGATGCAGAGGCCCGGGGTGTGTCACTTCCCCCGCCCGAGTGCTACCACTGTCATTAGGTAGGGAACATTCGAAGAAACTACCCTATGGGAGGGACAACTCTACCGGCACCACAGGCTGCCCCGCCCGCTCAGTAGTTTGCAGGCCGAGGCTGTTGAAGAGGACATGGTATTCAGGGTAGAGATCGGAGGCAAGAGAGGGAGCAGCTGCATGCTCTAGACATGGCTCCACCTCGGGACCTAGGCAAGGTGATTGCAGGTATGCTAGTAATTTCATGTTGTAATTTACCTTTGAAATTTTAGAAACAACAAATAACAGTAGCATACTAGAAAAAAAAGAAACCATAGGCCCAGTTACCTAACCATACTCAAATAAATAGGAGTAGTCATGGTGTGCGGCAAACCTACCCACACCTAAGTGGATACGGGGGCGTCACACAATTTCATCTCCGAGGAGTTCGTAAAGTGACTGGAGGGAGTCAGACATTATTCGGGAGTCTCAAGGAGGGTGCATCTCCCCAATGTGATGGAGGTCTTAGCTACTGCTAAGTGCCTCCTAAGGGTGACTATTGATGGTCTGACACTCGAGGCCCGACTACGGTCTGGAGAATGTCGGACTTCGACCTGGTTCTGGGCATGACATGGCTTACTTGGAACCACACCCAGATAGATTGCCCGGCAAAGAAAGTTATATTGAGTTACGACGGCACCTTCGCGACCTTCGAAGGTATTACTCCCATCTCCCGTAGGATGTTATCTTCTATTCAGGCTGTCAAGGCCCACATGCAGGGAGATGAGGTATATCAGGTGTTCTTCGAGATGGTCGAGGTCAAGAAGGTGGTTTCTAATATATCAGTGGTGCGGACTTTGCAGATGTGTTCCCAGAGAAGCTACCAGGATTATCGCCGCATCGAGAGAAGGATTTCCAGATTCAGTTGGTGTCTGGAGCTAAGCCAGTGTCTAGGGCTCCCTATCTGATGGCTTCAAAGGAGCTGGTGGAGTCCAGGAGTCAGCTAAAAGAGCTGGTGGAGGATGGATTCATTAGGCCAAGTTCCTCGCCTTGGGGAGCTCCGGTCTTATCTGTGAAAAAGAAGGATGGGACCCTCAGGTTGTGCATCGACTATCGTGCACTAAACCGATTGATAGTCTGGAACACATATCCACTGCCCATGATCGATGAGTTATTTGATCAACTAGAGGGAGCACTTTGGTTCTCGAAGATGGATCTGGGGTCGGGATACTATCAGTTACGGATTCAGGAACAATATATCCCGAAGATGGCATTTAGCAGCAAATATGGCTTGTACGAGTTTATCGCGATGCCCTTTGGGCTCACGAATGCACCATCGGCCTTCATAAGCTTGATGAACCGGGTGTTCGAGTCGCACCTCGACAGGTTTGACATTGTGTTCATAGATTACATCCTTATTTATTTGAGGACGAAGGAAGAGCATGCACAACATCTGGCCTTGACTCTAGAGAAGCCCAGGGAGCATCAATTGTATGCCAAGTTCAACAAATGCCAGTTTTGGCTGACGAAGGTAGCCTTTTTAGGCCACATTATCAGTGGAGCAGGATTGGCGGTGGATCCCGCGATGATTCAGGAAGTGAAAGACTGGCCTCAGTTGAAGACGGTCACGGATGTCTATAGTTTTCTGGGATTGGTCGGGTATTACCGGAAGTTTGTGCAGGGATTCTCTCAGATAGCCCTTCCACTCACTTCTTTGACGAAGAAGGACACTCCATTCGTTTGGATGTCGTAGTGTGAGGCGGCCTTCCAGGAGTTGAACGGTCGGCTAACTTCAGCCCCTATCCTCACCCTCCCGTCTAGGAAGGAGGGCTTCCAGGTGTACATTGATGCGTCGTTTCAGGGGATGGGCTTTATACTGATGCAGCATGTACATGTGATTGCATACGCCTCCCGCCAGCTAAAGAAGCACGAGCAGAACTACCATGTGCATGACTTGGAGATGAGAGCAATGGTGTTCGCTCTAAAGATTTGGCGGCATTACCTTTATGGGGTGCACTGCAAAATAATTTTGGATCACAAGAATCTGAAATATGTCGATACGCAGAAGGAGTTGAACATCCGCTAGAGAATATTGGTGGAGTTTTTATCTGATTATGAGTACACAATACACTATAACATGGGGAAGGCGAATGGGCTTGCGGACGCACTAAGTCGGAGGGCTACCACTTCACGAGCAGAGCCCAAGTGATGTCTATGGAGCTGATACAGATGATGGAGTATATACAGATTACCTTGGTGTCCTCAGACGACTCAGAGCTTTATGTGGAGTATCTAGCCGTGATGAGCAGTACTGATGATATTCGAGATCGTATCAGCGCTGAGCAGAGAAGGGATGACAAGCTGGAGCCAGTATTCAGGACCTTGGAGGCAGGCATGGCCGAGGAGTATACTAAGAGGGATGGTTTGTTGTGCTTTAGAGGGCAGGTGTACATACTGGCTAGGGGCAGGATTCAGGAGGACATTATGACTGAGGCTCACTGCAGTAGGTACTCGGTGCACCCATGCATCACTAAGATGCCGGCCGAGCTGAAGAGGATGACGTACTGGCCGAGTATGAAAAGGGATATCACATACTTCATGACCCATTACAAGGCCTGTCAGTTAGTGAAGGCTGAGTGAAAGAGTCTGGCCGGATTGTTACAGCCATTTCCGGTGTCGGAGTGGAAGTTCGACGATATTTCCATGGATTCTTACATGGTCTTCCTCGGTCACATGCGGGGAATGACTCGATATGGGCGATCATCGATCGATTGATGAAGGTGGCTAGATTTCTACCGATCAGGAAGGATGCTCCGGTGGGTGACTTGGTGCGGAGGTTTGTGGACCAGTTTGTTCGATACAATGGAGTGCCGAGGACGATGGTGTCCGATCGTGATGGACAATTTACATCTAAGGAATGGAGGTCGGTCCAGGCTTATTTGGGGGCCCAGTTGACATTTAGTACCGACTTCCACCCTCAGACAGATGGGCAGACAAGGCGCACCAATATGACACTGGAGGATTTGTTGCGTCTTTGCATATTGGACCACAGAGAGCCATGAGAGAAGCAGCTATCATTGATCAAATTCTCGTACAATAACATCCACCAGTCCAGCATCGGTATGGCCCCTTATGAGGCTTTATACGGGCGGAGATGCAGGTCTCCTTTGTCTTGGATCCGGGATGAGGATCCGAAGGAAATTGGCTCAAAGTGCATCGAGGATACGGATGCTCAGGTGCGGTTGATTCGAGACAGGATGTTGGAGGCCCAGAGTAGACAAGCCAAGTATTACGATGCTCAGCATCGTCAGGTAGAGTTTAAGATAGGAGACCTGGTATTTCTGAAGATACGACCGATGCATAGAGTCTCGTGGGTGCGTGGTCGGAAGAAGCTCAGTTCGAGATACGCGGGGCCTTATAGGATCATGGAGCGGATCGGTACCTTGGAATACAGACTGGAGCTACCGCCAGAGCTAGCGGGTTTACATGACGTTTTCCACGTCTCCTCCCTCAGGAGAGCTCCACTTCAGCCGGAGCAGTAGATTGTGACTAAGGATGGGCCTATAACTTCTGACCGATCGGTGCACCTGAAGCCGATCCGGATAGATGATACTAGGGCGGGTCTTGTGGCTCAAGAAGGTTCCGCTGGACAAGGTCTGGTGGAGGAATCATGGACAAGAGGAGCACACGTGGGATCCATAGGACTTGATGAAGCAAAGGTACCCAGAACTTTTCACGTCAAGTATTCCCTTTAACCTCTCAGGATGATATATTTACTTCTCATACTTGAAACCCTGTAGACCTAACTTTAATTTCGAGGACGAAATTTTTATTTTCATGTATTGGGATTTGTAACATCCCTAAGACTTCTAGAACCCTAGGATGGTTTTATCATGACTAGGTCATGAAAAAACCCTGGGAAGTACCAAAAGGTATGGGTAAACATGGGAATTAGGGTGTGAAACACCTTGGGTTGCAAGTAGTAAGTCTCAATTATAAAATATTTGGAAATCATAGAACCGGTACAATTCATCGAACAGAGGAATTCGTCGAGCTCAGCAAATATTTGTCGGAGTAAGTGCTGAACTGGGTTCAGAGTTCGTCGAACGGAGATCGATGAACAAAGTAGGTTGCTAAACTAGGTTCAGCGTTCGTCGAGCTCCGACGAACGGAGTTAGTGCTAAACTGGGTTCAGAGTTCGTCGAACGTAGTTCCACGAACAGAGCAGGTTGCTAAATTAGGTTTAGCATTCGTCGAACGGAGCTCGACGAATAGAGTAAGTGTTGAACTGGGTTCAGAGTTCGTCGAACGGAGTTCGATGAACAGAGCAGGTTGCTAAATTAGGTTCATCGTTCGTCGAACGGAGCTCGATGAATGGAGTAAGTGCTGAACCGAGTTCAGAGTTTGTCGAACGGAGTTCGATGAATAGAGCAAGTCGCTGAACAAGGACCATCCTTCGTCGAACGGAGATCGATAAATAGAACAGATTTGTCAAGTGGAGTTCGACGAATAGAACAAAATTCGTCGGACTAAGCTTCTGGAATTGGTGGTTTGGAGGAGAGAGAAAAGCTTGAGATTAATGGCCATCATGGCCATGGAGGCTCCATAACTCCCACTTTTATGGGGCTTTAATTTCTTTGAGAGAGAGGAGGAGTTTATGGAGGTGGCCAACCATTAATTTGGTTCAGTCCCTTAATTTGGTTGAAACCGAAGGGGTGGAGTTAATGGTCATTAATGGAGTTTAATGACATTTGGGAGTTATAAGCCTCCTCTCACAAATTCCCTCTTTAAGGACCTTAACCAGGGCAAGGGCAATCGTTTCCCCCAATTCCTTTTCTTTTCCATTGAGGTTGGTGTAGAGGTTGCAGAGGAGCCAATGTTTGGTGGCCGGAAATGGTGAGGAGGCATAGAGCACGTCTTCAGGCCGCAAATCAGGTCCTCCCCTACTTCTTCTTCATTGGTTAGATCTTAAGAATCTTTAGAGATAAGAATCAGGCTAAGTTGAGCCGATTCCAAGCTTCAAATTCCATGAATTTTTGGATTTTTGCTTCCTCTTGGGTTCGCTGGAAACCGCCCCTCCGGCGTCCATGCCGCCGCTCGGGGATAGCCCCCACCTCAATAGAGGTGGTGGCGGTGGTGGCCGGCCAGAGAGGTGGCCGGGTGGCCAGCAAATGGGCTTGGATCATGCTCCAGATCGTCTTAATCATAGCCTTTGGCTGGACGAAGAAGACAATGTCAGGGCCATCCGATTCTGCTTTAAGATCTGTGCTAGATCTAATTTATTAAATGTTGATTATGTATTTTCTGTCACAGTTATTGGGCTGTTTTAAATTAATTATTAAAAATACTTAGGGTCCCCTATAGTACACGTGGCATGCATGAAAGTTGTAGCCCTATGAGTCTAGTTTAATGTAAAATTACATTGAACCAGTTTGGAGTTCAGGTCAGACCACATCACACATTTTGGTGAGGTCTATTCCTAGACTAGATTAGAGATTCTTTTGAGTGCCCCCATCAATTCAACCATCCAAATGACTTGAAGTTTTGTATGGAGGTCACTCTTGCCTATACCTAAAACATATCCAAAAAGGGGAATTTTTGGAAATTACTTTCCAAAAGTTTTGTAGAAATTTAATAATCCATATATGAACTATTTAAGGGGTCTAATGACCTCTAAACCCACCAAATATTTTTGTGTCTGACTCTTAGGGTCTTGTCATGACCATGATAAAAATCTCAGCCCAATTGGGTTAGATTTGAATAGGTTTTGGTGAGACCAAAGTTTGGGGCATAGAGGGCCCAATTCTCACCCAAAGGGGTTGTGACTTGGGCCAGAGCTCCGTGGTTAGTTTAAACACCCTCACATGGTGTTTAAGTTGGATTAGGTTGGATTTTCCCTAGAAACCTAGTTCAAACCCTAAGGTTGATCATTGGGGGTCTGAGAAGGACATGGTGTGATATGTCCTTGCATGGGCTTGGTGTTTAGTCCATGTGATCTTAGGGTGGTTAAATGTCATAGGAAGGAATTTGGTGACACTTAGGCTTAGTGTAACACCCCAAAAAGACTCACAATTGGAATTGAGGTGCAGGTTGCTTAACACGGCCTGGGACACGGGCGTGTCCCAGGGCATGTCGGGGTACACGGCCTGGGACACGGGCGTGTCCCAGGGCGTGTTCAGGTTAGTCGACGATCGGAGGTCGACGATAGTCGAGCCTGGGACACGGCCTTCGACACGGGCGTGTCCCAGGGCGTGTCACTCAATAAAATGCCGTATCAAGTCAGAAATGTACACGGCCCAGAACCAAGGCTTGAACACGGCCGTGTCAGTTTTGACACGGGCGTGTCAGAGGGCGTGTGCCTACCCGTGTACTGCTCTGACTGGATTTAGCGCTCGTTGAGTACCGTGTAACAGGTGTGACACGGGCGTGTCACATGACCGACACGGGCGTGTCAGGTTCGACACGGGCGTGTCGATGCCCGTGTTCTGGTAATTTGTAGTCGGTGCGAGCGCCGCGTGTGCCGCTTAAGGGTACACGGCCTGTGACACGGGCGTGTCACAGGCCGTGTCGGCCAAAAAGTTCAATATTTTGGGGCAGATCTTGGCCGTTCATTTTCCTTAAAGAGGATCCTGTGGCTGGGGATCATTCCTGGGCTGATAAGGCCGGGAAAGAAGGAGGAAAGGCTCATTTTGAGTTTCATCTTCTCTTTCTAACTTCTAAGAGAGAGGTGAGAGCAAGGTGAGGAAGAAGAAGTGGAGTCCGGCTGCCGGTGGAGCTACGGTGGTTCAAATCGCGAGCCGAGTTCGGATTTGCGAAGGCAACGCTGCTGCGAAGGCTTTCATCCGTCTCAAATTTCTCTCCATGGCTCCGAAGCGAACTCCTAGGGTAACGATTTCCTACTTGGACATGTGAAGTCCTTAATTCCTGCATTGCATAAGGAAAACCCTTCCCCGCGAGTGTGCGGTGGGTTGTGGCGTCCCTTGGGGTAGATATGTGAAGTCCCCCTTGTTAGAGTCCGGAATTGGAGTACGGATCTAGGCATGCTGTGTGAAGCCCATCTGGACATGGTCTGGATTGGTGATGCTTGTTTGCATATCGGAGAAGACTCCGTGATTCTTGCTTGTAGGCATGATGGATAAAGTACTGGAGGAAGTCCAGGAAATATTGAGAGTTGGACTCTCTTGTAGCCGTGAGTTGCTACTTTGTATGAGGTTGAGCCGTGGGGCTGCAACTAGGAAATGGTGGAACGGGCAAGGTGAAGCTGTACCCGCGTCAGTCCAGGCGTGAGTCTGATGATTTGAGCAACGGGAAAGGTGGATCTGTACCCGCGTTATGGTTGTCTAACCTTGGGTGCTTAAGACCCTGTTAGGATCACATAGCGAGAGTCGACGGTCGGTGAGCCGATCAGACTAGAATGCTCATATTAAACAGTTATGTCTGGGACCTCTGAACGGTGGTGTGGCCGTGGAAATACGGGACACCCATAATGTGCCCTGAGTGCACGGAGCGTCGGGCCGTCGTGCCGGCGTTTGTGATATGTGACTGTGCGGGCGTGCACGTCTTGCTTAAATTGCTATATATATCATATTGGAAGATTGCTATGTAGGGATGGAATTCCGCTGCCCCGTGCCAGGGGCAGGGTCGTTATAATTGGTCAGCTAAATGCTGACCGTTGCCCTGTTTGCCACCGCTTGGTGGATTGGTTATTACAGGTACTGGAGTTGCTGGTCCGAGCGGGACTTAGCGGGCTGAAGCCCAAAGCTGCGCTGCTGCCCTCGAAGGCATTGTTTTGTTTCTTTTGTTCATGTGTGGCTGGCCTGCGTGCCGATGTTTGTAATCCACACTCTTGTTAAGAGAAACTATTGTAAGGCCTTAAGGCCAAACTCTTGTGATGATATATCTATGCCTGAGTTTTAGTGGACATTGTTCTTTATCTTGAGTTCAATAATTCAACCGTGAAACTTCCGCTAGAATGCTCTGTGTTAGGATGCGTGGTTTTGATATTATTTCGTAGCGTCTCTGCCTGTTTGTGGAATATGGTGTGGGGCCACGGCCGGACCCTCTATTATATTTTTCTTGACGGGTAGAGGTGTTATAATTTGGTATCAGCTTGTTGGTCGATCTGTTCCGAATTCGTGGTCGAATTCTTTTGAGAGGTGGCGAGCACGTGTCAGTGCCGTCATTATAACACTTAATTTGAACTCAAGTTTGTCCACTTAGGAATGTAAATACACTTGTTTGTTGAACTTGTGTAT
This sequence comes from Platanthera zijinensis, assembly GCA_039513925.1. Taxonomy (NCBI): domain Eukaryota; kingdom Viridiplantae; phylum Streptophyta; class Magnoliopsida; order Asparagales; family Orchidaceae; genus Platanthera; species Platanthera zijinensis. Next base: position 47,245,071 of record CM077083.1, read on the forward strand.
TCTTTTTGTATGGTTGCTGGTTTTATTGGTCATTAACCTGTGTATTTTACACATATAGGTGACCAGAAGTATTGCGGGTCAATCCAAACCACAACGTTCTGTTGAGAGTGCGGCACCAGCCGAGGTGCCCACAACTCCTCCATCCGCTGAAACAGTCCGTCTCATCACGGAAACGGTACTTGCTGTGATGAATGCTCAGCAGGCTGGGCAGGCACGTCTTGCAGTGGTGCCAACCCAAGCTGGGGTACGGCAAGAACCGGTAGAAGCCGAAGTTGATCCGCGGGTAGCAGATCAACAATGGAAGCAATTCTTGAGCTTCAACCCTCCGCAGTTTCATGGGGCGGGTACACCGGCCCAAGCAGAGGATTGGCTTGCAAGAGTCAAGAGGATTATGAGAGCTATCAAGGTTGAGGAGGAACAGAAAGTTATGTTAGCCACTTTCCTACTGGAAGGAGAGGCGCGATTGTGGTGGGATGAGATTGAAATGCATCACTTGGCTGGCAGGCAATTGGCAGAGGTTACAATGGATGAATTTTCTCGATTGTTCTTAGCATAACATCTGCCGATGCAGCAAAGGATATCGATGGAAATGGAATTTCAAAGGTTAGCGCAGGGAGATCGAAGTGTGGATGACTACCTGCATGAGTTCACCCGGTTGGGAAGATATGCAGGCACGATCTTCGCCGAAGAAGAGCGTAAGACTAGTCGGTTTTATGCGGGACTGCGAGATGAGCTGCAGTATTTGCTCTCGAGTTCTGTGAGTCAGGGATTCCAAGCCTTAGTCTGTATGGCTCGTTCTTTGGAGACGGACATGAAACGGGGGCAAGCAAAGGGAAACTTGGCGGTTGTGAAGCCAGAGTTTAAGTCGCCGCGTCCGGACAAGTTTGGCTATCGAAAGAGATGGAACAAGAAGTCTAAGTCTTCTGGACAAGCTCCTTCTGCGACTGTGACGAATACATCTGGGTATGGATCTCGTGCTTGTTTTACGTGCGGGAAGGTTGGACACTTCGCACGTGAATGTCGATTTGGTCCTCCAAAGGGTGACAAGAAGACGGGAGCGTCTTATGCGGAGAAGGGGAAGGCTGTGGTGGAGTCTTCTGCCTCGCACGCGCAGCCCAGGGTCTTCAACCTTGGACAACAGGAGGCCATTAAGCAGGTGGATGTCGTCACAGGTGCGCGTAGATTTTAATGTTCTTGTTGTTATGATGTGCTGTGCTTGTTTTAATTGTAATGATATAGGGTTTGTCCTTATACGAGAGTATCCGGCGCGAGCACTGTTAGACACAGGTGCTTCACATTCGTTTCTGTCTGAGGACTTTGTCTTTCGTGTTGGGGTGCCGATCCGGACCACGAAAGACAGTGTAAAGGTTTTGTTGCCTAACGGATGTTTGATGTGCGCGGATCGATCTTGCGGTCTTGAGGTCAAGATAGGAAGTCGGGAGTTCAAGGTGGAAACATTAGTATTGCCGATTAAAGATTTTGATATAATCATTGGTATGGACTGGCTTTCAGAGCAGCGTGCCTGTATAGATTGCACTTCAAAAGAGGTCACACTTGGGCAAAATACCGAATAAGAGACCAAGTTCATTGGTATGCAAGGGATGAGTGGGATGTTGTTATCCGCTCTCCAAGTTGTTAAGGCAGTTCGGAAGGGTGCGGAGTTGTTCTTCACACTCATAGAGGCGGTGGCGCCGAAGGCCAGTGTGAGTGAAGTGCCGATTGTGTCGGAATATGCGGATGTGTTTCCAAAGGACCTTCCGGGGTTACCTCTCCAAAGGGAAATCGACTTCGCTATCGAGCTGGTGCCGGGTGCGAAACCTGTGGCCCGTTCGCCGTATTGGGTAGCGCCAAAAGAAATGGCCGAATTGAAAGTTCAGTTGCAAGAGTTGTTGGAGCAGGGATACATATGCCCAAGTATGTCACCTTGGAGCGCGCCTGTTCTTTTTGTGAAAAAGAAAGACGGTGGTTTGCGATTATGTATTGATTATCGCGAACTGAACAAGCTGACGGAGAAAAACAAGTATCCAATTCCACGGATCGATGACTTGTTCGATCAGCTAGCAGGCTCAACCGTCTATTCGAAGTTGGATTTGAAGTCCGGGTATTACCAGTTGCGGATTAGGGAAGGTGACATTCCCAAGACGGCGTTTGGCACATGCTATGGTCATTATGAGTTCACAGTGATGTCGTTCGGCTTATGTAATGCGCCTTCGGTATTCATGGATCTCATGCATCGAACGTTCCGCGAATACCTGGATCTGTTTGTGATTGTGTTTATTGATGATATCCTTGTATATTCACAATCGGAGGAAGATCATGCAAACCACTTGTGATTAGTATTGCATACCTTACGAAGGAATAAGCTGTATGCCAAGTTCTCTAAGTGTGAGTTCTGGCTCTCGTCGGTGGCTTTTCTAGGCCATGTGGTAAGTGGAGAGGGCATAGCGGTGGATCCGGCTAAGATAAGTGCCATTCGTGATTGGCCAGTGTTGTCTTTGGTGGCCGAAGTCAGGAGTTTCCTTGGACTGGCGGGCTACTATAGACGGTTCGTGGAGAACTTCTCCCGGATTGCTTTGCCTCTGACTACGTTGACGAGAAAGGACCAGAAGTTCGTTTGGACGTCGGAGTGCGCACGAGCTTTTGATGAGCTGAAGAATCGTTTGACCACAACGCCCGTTTTGACGTCGCCATGTAGTACAGATGGATTTGAAATATACAGCGATGCGTCAGGAAGCGGCTTAGGCTGCGTTCTCCTGCAGTTTGGCAAGGTGATCGCTTATGGCTCACGTCAATTGAAAGTGCATGAGCGTAATTACCCCGTCCATGACTTGGAGTTGGCGGCGGTGATCTTTGCGCTAAAGTTGTGGCGGCATTATCTTTATGGCATGAAAGTGGATATTTATACAGATCATAAAAGCTTAAAGTATCTGCTTGATCAAAAAGAATTGAATATGCGACAAAGGAGGTGGATGGAATTCCTTGGGGATTATACCTTCGACATTCACTATGTTCCCGGAAAGGGAAATGTGGTCGCTGATGCCTTGAGTCGGTGGACTCCGGTACGGGCAAATTGGTTGCGGATACATGATGAGCGGTTAATCCAGGAGTTGGAAGCTTTGGAGATATCTTGTGTGGAAAGAGATTCGTCAACTGTTGCATGCGTGAACTGGTTGGAGGTTCAATATGACCTTGCTGACAGGGTTCGACGGGCAACGGAGTTGGATGAAAGTCTCCAACGCTATGCAAAGGAGGGGTCTAATGATCAATTCTCCTGGGATGACGGTTTATTACGAAAAGATGGCCGATTGTGCGTCCCTAGTGCGGGTAAATTGCGAGAAGGATTGCTATATGAAGCACACTTTACAAAGTATTCAATTCACCCTGGGAGCACAAAAATGTACAAGGACATGAAGAAACTGTTCTGGTGGCCTGGTTTAAAGAAGGACATAGCCGCGTATGTGGCTAAATGTCGCACTTGTGCTTTGGTAAAGGCAGAATGTCAACGGCCGAGTGGTTTCCTGAAGTCGTTGCCGGTTCCACAATGGAAGTTTGAGGATATTTCTATGGATTTCGTGCACGGATTGCCGAGATCTCAGCGTGGCCATGACTCAATCTGGGTGATTGTAGACCGGTTGACAAAGGTGGCTCACTTTATCCCGAACAAGCGGGACGATTCAGTGGAAACGTTGGCAAAGCTCTATGTGGAGCAGATTGTTCGATTGCACGGTGTTCCCCGAAGCATCGTAAGTGACCGAGATGGGCGCTTTACCTCAAAGGATTGGAGATTCGTTCATCAGATGTTGGGTACGAAGTTAGCATTCAGTACGGCCTTTCACCCGCAAACGGATGGCCAAACTGAACGAACCAACAGAATGATGGAGGATATGCTCCGTATGTGTGCCCTGGACTTCGGTAAGAATTGGGAAGAGCCTCTTGTTATGGTGGAGTTTGCCTATAATAATAGCCATCAAGCGAGTATAGGCATGGCCCCGTTTGAAGCGCTGTATGGTCGGAAGTGTCGTACACCGCTAGCTTGGGCAGAAACTTGCGAGACTAAACTTTTAGGCAAAAAGGAAGTCGGGGATGCTACCTCAACAATACGCTCTATTCGAGAGAGGCTCCTAATAGCCCAGGATCGGCAAGCCAAATATTACAATACGAAGCACCGGAACGTGGAGTTCGCGGTGGGTGACTGGGTCTATTTAAAGATTAAGCCCTTCAAAGGCGTATCTCGGATTCGGTGGTTGAAAAAGCTAAGTCCGCGATACCTTGGTCCGTTTGAAGTGGTGGAGCGAGTTGGGGAAGCCACCTATCGGCTAGCTCTTTCATCGGAATTGAGTGGATTGCATGATGTGTTTCACATCTCGGTGCTACGCAAAGCAGTCAAGGATCCAGCTCAAGTAATTAACAACGATCGAGTGCCGGTAGAGTATGGGCTAACAACAAAGGTGAAGCCTATACGGATCGAGGATCGAGCCGAGAAACAGTTGCGGAACAAAGTGATCGGGATGGTCAAAGTCCGATGGGACAATTGTGGCCGAGAAGAGCTAACATGAGAGCGCGAGCAGACCATGCAAGCCGAGTTTCCCGAGTTATTTTCGTAACTTGTTTGCTCGTTTTATATGTAATAGAAACATATAACTGTTTTGTTATTTTTCTCCTTATTGTCTGCAAATTTCGGGACGAAATTTTATTACGGAGGGGAGGGTTGTAACACCCCAAAAAGACTTAAAATTGGAATTGAGGTGCAGGTTGCTTAACACGGCCTGGGACACGGGCGTGTCCCAGGGCGTGTCAGGGTACACGGCCTGGGACACGGGCGTGTCCCAGGGCGTGTCGGGGTACACGGCCTGGGACACGTGCGTGTCCCAGGGCGTGTTCAGGTTAGTCGACGATCGGAGGTCGACGATAGTCGAGCCTGGGACACGGCCTTCGACACAGGCGTGTCCCAGGGCGTGTCACTCAATAAAATGCCGTATTGAGTCAAAAATGTACACGGCCCGGAACCAAGGCTTGAACACAGCCGTGTCAGTTTTGACACGGGCGTGTCAGAGGGCGTGTGCCTACCCGTGTACTGCTCTGACTGGATTTAGCACTCGTTGAGTACCATGTAACAGGTGTGACACGGGCGTGTCATATGACTGACACGGGCGTGTCAGGTTCGACACGGGCGTGTCGATGCCCGTGTTCTGGTAATTTGTAGTCGGTGCGAGCGCCGCGTGTGCCGCTTAATGGTACACGGCCTGTGACACGGGCGTGTCACAGGCCATGTCGGCCAAAAAGTTCAATATTTTGGGGCAGATCTTGGCCGTTCATTTTCCTTAAAGAGGATCATGTGGCTGGGGATCATTCCTGGGCTGATAAGGCCGGGAAAGAAGGAGGAAAGGCTCATTTTGAGTTTCATCTTCTCTTTCTAACTTCTAAGAGAGAGGTGAGAGCAAGGTGAGGAAGAAGAAGTGGAGTCCGGCTGCCGGTGGAGCTACGGTGGTCCAAATCACGAGCCGAGTTCGGATTTGCGAAGGCAACGCTGCTGCGAAGGCTTTCATCTGTCTCAAATTTCTCTCCATGGCTCCGAAGCGAACTCCTAGGGTAACGATTTCCTACTTGGACATGTGAAGTCCTTAATTCCTGCATTGTATAGGGAAAACTCTTCCCCGCAAGTGTGTGGTGGGTTGTGGCGTCCCTTGGGGTAGATATGTGAAGTCCCCCTTGTTAGAGTCCAGAATTGGAGTACGGATCTAGGCATGATGTGTGAAGCCCATCTGGACATGGTCTGGATTGGTGATGCTTGTTTGCATATCGGAGAAGACTCCGTGATTCTTGCTTGTAGGCATGATGGATAAAGTACTGGAGTAAGTCCAGGAAATATTGAGAGTTGGACTCTCTTGTAGCCGTGAGTTGCTACTTTGTATGAGGTTGAGCCGTGGGGATGCAACTAGGAAAAGGTGGAACGGGCAAGGTGAAGCTGTACCTGCGTCAGTCCAGGCGTGAGTCTAACGATTTGAGCAACGGGAAAGGTGGATCTGTACCTGCGTTATGGTTGTCTAACCATGGGTGCTTAAGACCCTGTTAGGATCACATAGCGAGAGTCGAGGGCCGGTGAGCCGATCAGACTAGAATGCTCATATTAAACCGTTATGTCTGGGACCTCTGAACGGTGGTGTGGCCGTGGAAATACAGGACACCGATAATGTGCCCTAAGTGCACGGAGCGTCGGGCCGTCGTGCCGGCGTTTGTGATATGTGACTGTGCGGGCGTGCACGTCTTGCTTAAATTACTATATATATCATATTGGAAGATTGCTATGCAGGGATAGAATTCCGCTGCCCCGTGCCAGGGGTAGGGTCGTTATAATTGGTCAGCTGAATGCTGACCGTTGCCCTATTTGCCACCACTTGGTGGATTGTTTATTACAGGTACTGGAGTTGCTGGTCCGAGCGGGACTTAGCGGGCTGAAGCCCAAAGCTGCGCTGCTGCCCTCGAAGGCATTGTTTTGTTTCTTTTGTTCATGTGTGGCCGACCTGCGTGCCGATGTTTGTAATCCACACTCTTGTTAAGAGAAACTGTTGTAAGGCCTTAAGGCCAAACTCTTGTGATGATATATCTATGCCTAAGTTTTAGTGGACATAGTTCTTTATCTTGAGTTCAATAATTCAACCGTGAAACTTCCGCTAGAATGCTCTGTGTTAGGATGCGTGGTTTTGATATTATTTCGTAGCGTCTCCGCCTGTTTGTGGAATATGGTGTGGGGCCCCGGCCGGACCCTCTATTATATTCTTCTTGACGGGTAGAGGTGTTACACTTAGGCACACAACTTAAACCAATTAGTGATAGTTTAGGCCTATACCATTTATGAAAATATTGGAGGGCCATATGATCTTGTATCTTCATGGGATTTTGGTAGAAGTAACTTTATAGTGCTATTGACCTTTGAGATTTAGTATAGGATGTTTAGGAAATAGTTGTTCATACTTGTAGGTATAATCTCCACCTTGCCCTTTTTGATGATTTTGAAGTAACCATGGTTAGATTAACTTATAATGATATGAAACTCTGGCAAAGTTTATTTAAGTTCATTTAGAGGCAATAGTAAATTATTTGGATAATTTGGTTATTTCCTCTTAGTACTTCATATGTTAAGTGAACTTGTACACCATACGTTGATAAATAGATAATAAATAATATATCTTACTAGAGAATTGTGCTACTTGGCCGGAGAACTTTTTTATGACATAATGAAGTCTAGAAAATTTATAACATATCATTTAGATGAGTTTATAAGAATGTTGCTTCACAAAGTGCACTTTAATGGAATTATTTGAAGTATTTTTATACATGGCTCACTAATCTTGAAATTTCATGAAACTTAGTTAGTAGTGTTTTATGATCATTATAAGGCTCTGGTACTTTTTTTATAATTTTTAGACTATAATTTAAGGTACTCCTTTCATTAACACTAATTATTTCGATTATATTTAATTAATTATTTAGGGGCTAATAATTTTATGAAAGTTTGTGAAACTGGGTATTCTCTGTTACTGTGGCATCATATAGTGATTATGATTTTTGGGTGGCCATAACTTAAGTTCTTGTTCAAAATTACACATGGCCAAACATTTGGGAAAATCTAATAAATGTTAAATTAATTAGAAAAATTGCAAATTTCTGGATTTAGGCTAAATATGTCATGACAGACCCACAATAATTATCTTAGGGCATTTAGATGAAAAGTTTGAGTACCTTCTATCATGTACATCATATAGCTTAGGTTGGTCTGCATTTAGTAAAACTACGGAAATTGTGATATCATGGGGGATGGTCATAGGTTTGAGGAGTAATGTTTACTGATTTGGTAAGATGAAAAAGTGAGCTTCATTAAGAGTAATGATGAGGGGAATGTTGGGTTGGCTAGTGTTAGGTGGTGCTCGTGATCGACGAATGGTCGTCTTTCCTGTGGAGAGAAAGAGAGTGAAAATACACTAGGGTTAGATCCAGTATAATATTAAAAGGGATTAGGAATTGGGTAATATCTAATAATATTAAGTGCCTTGCGAAAGGGAACGATGGGCTTCAGCTCCCATCATAGTTCCTAGTGCCCTGTGAGAGCCCTTCACTAGGAATACCTTGGGCAGTCCTGGGCTAAACTAAACTATACGAGTATTCAATGTTTAAGAGTAATTAGCATAACTAGGATTTCACTTACACTCACACTCCCCGGTGTTATGGGAGTTAGGTTTGGTCTCACGAGCAGTAGGCTCAGTGGTTTTAGTGATGGGAAGGTTAGCCCGGCGAGACGATGGCTCGGTAGATATTTGTGACGGACGTGTTAGTTCGGGGAGCTTTGGCTTGGTAGATAATTGTGACAGACAGGATAGTCTGGGGAGCTTTGGTTTGGAGGAAAAGTATATTATGGTTGCATGTGCATAAGATATAAGGTGCAGGGTCTTCGGTATTGGAGATTCGTCACACCGACACCAATACGTTGACTTGGCAAGTGTGGTTTAGCACTTGGCCAAATAAAGTCTGGTGCGTAGCCGACAAGAGTATGCAGGAGCTCCGCTTACCAGCATTGAGGCGTACTATAGGTCTTACTGGTAGTTTTGATACTGGTTTAGAGGTGGGGGAGGCCCAACCCACCGCTTTCGTTTACCACTACGGAGGTATCTAGGGAGGTTAGGCTCTAGAAAGGGCAAACTAAAGGTCTGTATGCACAGAGTCGAGTGTGTGAGTTTCACTTGCATGATTTAAATCATAATATTCTTGCATGTCATAGCATCATCATTGCATATAACCCCTGACACCTATTGTATAAAATGGTATGGGACACTTTATACAATAGGGCTTGCAAAATGAACCCTTGGACTATAGGTTTGTACGGGCATTCCTATAGGTCATGGTTACTTACTTAGTTTACCTTCTCCTACTTTACTTGATCACTTGTTCTTGTGTATACTTATACTGCTTACCTACTACTGCTTCCATATAGTTGCTCTGTTTATGAACTAATGATAGACTTGTTCGATGCCTTCTCCCCACTCGGTGCCTGGGAGCCATAGGGGAGGGGTGGGGGATGATAGGACTTAGTCTTTTAGACTAACGGTCGTTGACCAAATCTTTATAGGGGAGCGTGGAGCCGAACCAGGAGATGCAACCCCAGAGGTTGGTGCGCTTGGGGATGGGATAGTCTAGCATGGGAGTTCAGCCAGCAGGGACAGTGAGTCCCGATTATTAGTATATATTATTGATTTGCTTCCACGATTGAGTGATTTGTAGTGAGAATTTTGATGTATCGGGAAGGAGACCTCTTTAGTACTTTGCTTTATCATTTCTGTTGACTCTCCCTTCGTGGAGAATTATTTATTTATATGTGATTTTGGTGGACTAGTATTGAGTTTCATTTTACTCTTGTACTCTTATATTTATTCTACTCTTCTGTAATCGGTATGGTTGCAAGGATCGGCGTTTTGTTGTGACGACCTCCCCGGGTGTGTTGGTGTCACCGCAAAGCCGTGGTTCTGGCATAAGACCCCGGTGGTTTAAGAAAAAAATGGGGTCTTACAGGTTTAAAGCTTAGGAAGTGGAGTTTTCACTTCATTTCTTTTGAGGCTTTGTTCTAAGCGGCTGGAGAGGGGAGGAGGAGAGTCAGACGAAGAAGATCTCGCCATTTCTTGAGCTTCAGAGCTCCGATTCGCAAGCCGAGTTCTTGGAATAGATTTGGGCAATTAGAACACTTATAAATTTCCAGATCTACACGCAGTAGATTTTGCAACTTCTGAAATAATGATCATTGCGCAACCTGGATCTGATTCCACTGTTGGGTTTCTATGAGAGGCAAATCACATGTGCGTAGCAGAATAAGAAATCAAGAAAACCCAAAGAGAAATGGATCCTGTGATGAACTTTGATCAAGAGTAAAAGCAACTTTATACAAAATTATACCTTAGCGGGATTGAGTCACTACTCAACCAAGGTGGTCTAAGGAAATCTGCCAAACAATTTGCGGCTGAAGTTCTCAGCATAGAAGTATATTAATTGCTCTATAGGTATCCACATGAGCAAGAATAACCCATAGAGTCTTTTCACACAAGATCCAGGTTGGAAGAAGGAATGCCCTCAACGCCTTCATAGGTTGCTTGATCTGTTAAAGAAGAGTTGGCGGAGATGAAGACGAATCTTAGGAAACACTTTCCATGTGATGGCAATAGATTGGAATGGACAGCGACATGGAGCAGTGGCTGTGACTTTTAGGTTACAGAATAGTTCCGTCTGGAAGAATAAGTCTCCACACTCTCGATCTGTATCGATTAGGTCAAGCATAGGAGATAACATTTATCTCATATGTTTACACTCCAAGACTGAAATAGCCGTTACCTGCAAACTATACCGAAATCAAAATTTAAGAATCTAACTAGAGTTAACAACATTCGTCGAGATGATACGTGTACATACGATGAATCATGGATCAATTCGTTGAGACAACACAATAATACTCGACGAATTCATACAGATCAATTTGTTTAAACATCAATAGAATATTCGACGAATCCAACTCCAATTCGTCGAGATGTCAAGAGAATACTCGATGAATCCAAGTCCAATTTATCGAGATGTCAAGAGAATACTTGACGAATTCAAACGGATTCCTCGAAACATCAAGATACCATTCGACGAATTACTCTTGAGTCTTCTGACAACTAACCTGGTCATCTATATTCACAATATAGGTCTCAGGCCGAAAAACCTCCAATTCTGTAATTTCATAGGCTTGGCCTTTCACTCATTTCACATATGAGCAATGTCAACACAAACCTTTCCAACTTCTCCAATACTCTTATGTGTGACCTTATAGGCTCATATTGCGTTGGCAGTGAGACTACATGTTTGACCACTTCTAGATCACAATGGTAACAATAACACCTTGGGTGTCTCATTCATCAAATAGAGGGACGAGGAGGATCCTCCAATGGATTCTCCCGCTTCTTCTCTTCAGTCGGGGTAGCTATGAGTTTCAAACCTCGGGCAATGAAATTCACAAATGTCTTTATCCCTTTGAGACTTGTTGTCATCTTCGTGTGTTGGGTCTCAACAAAATCATAAAGGCATCTATTTTCTAGCGTAGCAATCCACCTCAAGGAAGTGGAGGTACAACCAATGTAGTTTCATAACCTCTAGTCGGTCGAGGTGCGGCTGAAGTGGATGCTTCACTATGTCCTGATGGGAATCAAGTCATCTTTGTATTATATATTGAAGGAATACTGTTTTTTGTGTATAAGCTTTGATGAATCCATTTATATTTTGAGTATATAACTCGCTAAGTTACACTTCTGAATGGAAGCATATTTATTTTCGTTCTTAATGGATCCTTCATCTTATAAGTGTAACAGATCACATATAATACAAAGTCTGCGACATCAAAAGACTCCTTATCTAAAATCTTATAAGTGACGAATGTGATTTGTGTCGTGGTCTTTCTAGTGTATCCACCCTTCAATAAAATAGTATTCCTAAGTATGTCTTGCACCATGTACGCATCAAGAGTGAGAGTGGTTGTGGAATGGATCACTGTTTTTGTTGCAGTTCCATGAAGAAGTATGTTCACCTATGTCTAATCTCTCTCGTTATGATAATTCTCCACTATATCAAGCATATTCTCACAATTTAGTAAACCAAATTCCATCATCAAGTATTCGTGAGTGATATCAATAATTCCTCTTTAGATATGAGATCGCCCTCCTTCATTTAACCTGAAGTGTGCGGTATCTTCCAAGTGATTGTAAACTCCTCACAAAGACAGAACAAAACATATCGGGGTTAATCATATACATATACCCACCTGTGTTACGAGATCGTAGATGTGTGCGTCTCAAGGAATGTCGAATTTTGAAATCCCTATCGCCGCTATTTCAATCCCTGGAAATTACTGATACGATGAGTGCAGATTGCTTGAAGTACTTTTTCTAGCTCTTGAACTGAAAGCCATTCCTACAATAATCCCAAAAATCCATTAGAAGATGAAATTTTACTACCGTCGGGCGATATTGACTGTCGCCAGAAGATAGCGGTTAACCTTCTACATACCAAAATTTCTATCAAAAATTTTAGATCACTGTGTCTAAGACTACATTCAGTCAAACAACATCTTAAAAATTTGATCTACGCTAGAGATCTACTGGATCTATGCAAATCTAACCCAATTTCTTAAGTATTCTTCAAACCATTTCAAATCACTTTAAATCCAGAAATTTTCTTCATAAAAACAGTTTATAATCCAAAAATTACTTACACTAGCAACTAATATGAAGATCTACAAAATTTTTTGACAAAAATGTGAAAAATACCTTAGATCCAAAGCTTTCACATGCATAACTATTCGTTTCTCGCGTTAGGGTTACAGGAAAAGGGGAGAAGAATGAAGTCCAGGATGAAATCTGACATTTTATTTAAAAAATGCTATCGCGGCACTGAAAGTCTTTAGTTTCAAGGATAGCTAAACACCTAGAGGGGAGGGGGGTGAATAGGTTTTTGGTCTCTTTAAATTTTTCCTTCTTTAAGTGTGTTGTGAGTTAGTTATATTTTGCGTTCAAGACAAACCAAACAAGCACACACAAGATTTATAGTGGTTCCCCAGATTATGGGTACATCCACTGTCCCTCCCACCTTTCAAACAGTGTGTTAGATAAGGTACTTCTCCAAAACTCGGCTCCTAAGAGCTTACAACACAGATCCCTCAAGATCTCTCAGTCTCCTCTAAGACCAACCTCTGGCACAAGGCCACACCTCAGAGCAAGCTTGCTCCTACAGCTCAGTGATCCAAAGATCACCTACCTCAGACTAAATTAGTAGTCCTACAACTCAGGATAGGAGGATAGCCCTACTACTCAGAGAGAATGACTGTCCTACAGCTCAGGCACAAAGGCCCTACCTTAGATCCATAGAAGGATCCTACAACTCAAGCACAAAGGCCCTACAACTCAGAGAGAATTACTCTCCTACCTTAGGGGCCCTACAACTAAGAGAGAATTATTCTCCTACCTCAGGCAAACTTCCCTACCTCAGGCACACAAGCCCTACCACAGATCCACACAGGGATCCTACCTCAGATTCATTACTTAAATCCTACAACTCAGCCTTTATAATTAGACCTACACTCAGATCCAAAGGATCTTACAGAAAGAGTAAGGTTGGTATTGATTTGACTCTAGAGAAATGTTCTCTGAGCCTTCTGCTTCCAAAGCTGAGATAAACTCAGCCCTAACTTCTTCACAACAACAAGAAACTGATCTTCAGGAAACTTCTGCTTGTGTTGGAAGAAACTCAGAAATGCAAGTTTCTGAACTTGCTAATGAAAACAAATGAGTTATCAATTCATTGTATTCTTCACTCAGGTAACCTTGTCTGCAGATATAAGACTTGCTCTGCTTCTTCTTCTTTCTCAGACAATTTCTCTGAACTTGTTATTGCAGGTGAAAATCGCAACAGCTAACTTGCTTTAACTTTTAGATCAGTGTTTAGAACTTGTGTTGCAGGCTCTGTAATAATGGCGAGAAGAAAAAGATGAAGTTTCACCTCTTTATGAAAAGTTAAAACCCTAAAATTTAATTTCTTTCCTTCGATCGCAATCCTTTTATATTCCATCTACCAACGGCTCTTCAAACCGTGGGACCAGCTGTAGTTGTTGGCTGCAACTTTGCTTTTACAGAAAAAATCGTACAGTAGGCCTGCGGCGCTATTTGTCGTGTATTGTAGACTTCCCGCAACAACTTGAAATTCTATTGACTTTTGTTGACGCCAGCATCTGTGGACTTAGCCAAATTCTGATAGTTCATCATAAGCATTGTGTGCATTGAGTGAACCTTCATCACTCAATGAATTTGGACTTAGCAAATACTTCTACACTGCTAGGCGTTGAGCGCGTTGAGTGAACCTTCATCACTCAATGAATTTGGACTTAGCCAAAACTTCTGTACTGCTAGGGGTTGAGTGCATTAAGTGAACCTTCATTACTCAACAAATTTGGACATAACCAATACTTTTGCACAGCTAGGCATTGAGTGAACCTTCATTATTCAACACATTTGGACTTAGCCAATATCTTTGTTCTGCCAGGCATTGAGTGCGTTGAGTGAGCCTTCATCACTCAACGCATTTGTCCTTAGCCGCTTTTTCGAAGTCTGACATCTTGCTGAGGCGTTGAGTGAACTGCCTTCACTCAATGCTTCTGTACTTAGCCGATTTCCATCTTTATGAATGTGTTGAGTGAGCTTTCATCACTCAATGCTTCTGCATATGCCTATCTTCTTGATGAGGCATTGATTGAACTACCTTCACTCAACGCTTCTGTACTTAGTAGAATTTCATGATGAGCTTGCGTTGAGTGAGATGTCCATACTCATTGCATCTGGACTTAAGATAGATTTTCTGTCTACATATTCTTAAGCTTTGACATCACTGTTCTGTCGACGCTTTCTTCTTTGGGCATTGAGTGAGCTATCCACACTAAACGCTTCTGGACTTGGCCAGATTTCTTGCTTGCCATTGTGGAAGATTTTACAGACTGGGCTTTACTCGATGCTTCTATCTTTAGGCATTGAGTGAGTTATACTCACTCGACGCTTCTGGACATAATCAAAATTCTTGCTTGTCAATGCAGAAGCTTTTACTGTCTCATCTTTACTCAACACTTCTTGTTGTTTGGAGTTGAGTGAACTGCCTTCACTCAATGCATGTGGACTTAGCCGCATATCTACTTTGCAAACTATTGTGCTTTGACTGTCTATGCATTACACAGCGCTTTTTGACATCTACCGTTAAGTAAACTGGCTTCACTCAATGCCTTTAGACTTAGCCAAATTGATGTCTCTCCAATATTCTACCTTGTGACCACCTATCACTGTCACTTAGATAACATGTCTAAAATTATTCTAAAGAACATCCTATACATATTGAACTTGAACATACATCAAATACAATTATGATTTTTTTATTGATGGTGATGCCTCTTCAAATCTAGGGAACATTAAGGGAAATATTCCCAACAATCTCCCCCTTTTTGAAAAGGAAGAACACACAACAATACTATGATGCATTAACACATAAAACAAATCAATTTAATGTTGTTGTAAGCTTGTTCAAAGTTCTCCAATTCAGTGTAGTGACTCAACATGCCAAGTCATATTTCTTTCCTCATAACACTTGAATGTTTCCAAGAAATATGCGCTGACTCAACATGTAGTCATTGCTCTCCTCAACTACTTGAAGCACTTTCCACATACCACTTGGAAGTGGGAAAGTAATATGCACTGACTTAACATGCAGTCATTGCTCTCCCACTCCTCTAAGTATATGCACTTACTTAACATGACTTGGTTATGTCAAGTATTGCTCTCCCATTCCTCCTCCTTTCTGGCTTCTTCAAAAAGGCATTTATCTAATGAGGGAGGTGAAAGGATCATGGGGGAACATTTCTCTCGATCCTAGACTTATTCCACTACATTAGTGATCATACTACTTGAGTAGAGATCATACCTCTTGTGTTGATACCACTGACACAACAGTTCAATGCAATCACTTGGAACGTGAGTGGTCCATCCTTGATCAACTTGAGCTAATGCCACTCCTCCCCCTTTATGACATTTGCAGAAGCAACTATTGTCAGGGAGGTGCTGGCATTCTCTATTTTCCTCTTCTCCTGCAGCAGCTTTGTCTTCTTAACAATAACATTGTCTTCTCAACAGAAACATTCCACCTCAGAGTCAGAGAAATTTATGACTATGTCCTAAAGAATATTTGGAACGGGGAGTTCGGGGTTGATCACCCCCTTAGTGTTAACCCAGAAATCGGTGATCCCTCCCAAGGTAGCCAGCTCGAAAGTCGCGGCCTGCTCCAATTTCCCCTGGAGTTTGCGGCCTGTCTCAAGCCCCTTTTCTGGGTAAGGCGGATAGAGTCCTCTATTCGCTCAGGCCGCACGGCTAGGGTGGTCTCCCTGGTCTAACTGCCAAGGTCGTGCAACAGCCATTCATTCTGCAGGGGCTGCGGACTGCTTCCATAGTCCAACCCTGCAGGCCGCGTGGTTAGGTAGGCTATCAGCGTAATGTTTTCACTCGACAGGAGCGGACTTCCTATTTCCATGATCAACGGAGGCGAGCTCCAATTCACCATGCCCGCTTAATAGAGGCGGATTAATCCTCGGTCGACCCAATGGTTGTCCAGATTTCCCAGCTCTGATCATGTCTTACCGAACTCCAGACATGATATCCACCGAGGCTGCACAACACGACGCAGACTCAACTTCGGCTCGCCGCCAATCAACAATGGCGACCTACCTCCAGGCCGCCCAACATCAGCAGCGGAGACAAGCCTCCAGCTCGCCGTATAATAGGAATGGCGACCTGCCTCTAGGCCGCAAGTCAGCAATGGAGACCTGCCTCCAAGCTGCCAGTCAGCAGCGGCGACCTGCCTCCAGGCCGCCAGTCAGCAACGACTACCTTCTCCACCACGCCAGCATGCATGACCAACCTCCTCAGTTCGCCAGGTCGCCAAGCTCTTGTCGCCCAGCAGGAATAGCAAGCCTCCAACAATAGAGGCAGACTCATTAATCAGTCCGCTAGAAGATGGCAGCCTAGTCCTCCAGCTCGCCAGCAGAGGCCGACCTGCCTATTCAGTCTACAATATGTCGCAGACTCGGTCAAAGCTCACCGCCCTACCGGGGGTAACGTTACCAGAACCGCCTCTTGCCCGAGCCTATAAATAGTCCCCCATACCTCTCATTGAGGGAGAGACAAACCAGACATGACACAGCAGTCAGCCAAGGCATCAGAACCTGTGGACTCCAACTTTCATTCCACGCGGCCTCCACGGTCAAGCCCTTGCAGCTTGCCTTAGCCTCAACATCTCAGCTGTCCTCTCAGCCTGATCGCGGATTCTGCTCGGCCTTGAGTAGTGAACTGCGGGATCAGCTTTCCCCGCAGTCTGTCGACCTGCTTTGTCAAACCGCGTGGCCTGTGGCGCCCTCTTCCCTCTAGTCGCCAGCTTGCCCCTTTGTACCCTGTATTTGATTTCCATGTAAAGGTGCAATCTTAAGCTGAAATATCGATTCATAATCGAAGGAAAGCTCGTCGCAGGAGTGATATTTAAGCCGCGGCGGGTGAAATCTGTTGTTGCCGCTACCAGCAACCCCCCCTCTCTCTCTCTCTCTTTCACGCTCTCGGTCCTAACCGTCAAAGTAACTGTTTGCTCGATAGTCTCTCATACACTTTCCCTGATATCCCATGATCTCGAATTAACATCCTCCTCTCTTCTATCCCCCGTAACCCGAATCGATCGTGCTCCACTCTCGAGCAAACCAGCGGAAGAGCGCATTTTCCACATACACATTTAACACATGACCTTCAGATCTCGAACATATAGTGAAAATCAACAGTTACTCATGTCAGACCATCAATCGGCCGAGAACCTTGCTCCTTAAAGTCCTAGTGAAGATCCTCTCTGGGAATCCTTGGAGCAATCGCACTGAGAAACTGCCCAATAGTTTTAGGCAATCAATCGTACTCTAGCTGCTATCACGCAACAACTAGAGGTGCAATCTGCAGTATCACCAGTTCCTCCAGTCAATCCAACACCAACATTGGACAATCCACAAGCTTATCCACTAGTCTATCCGTCGGTCTATCCTCCTATTTACCCACCAACCTTCCAGTAAGGGCCTGTAGCCCCTTTGCGGTCTCAAAATGATGAGTTCATAGCTCGTCAAAACTTCTTCCGGGAAGCCTCCCGAGGAAGTCCTGCAAGATTTTTAAATTTTCAGGGAATTCATCCCTACTCTTCAACTCCTTCCTTTGCTCCTCCCGCAGCAGCTTTTCCTTTTTATCCTCCTGCTCCTTTTACATCTACAACTTACGCTCCCTTTTTTCTTGAGCAGGAAGAGCCTTCACCGTTTTCAGAGAATGTTCGGCATGAACCAACTCCTGTTAACTTCAGAGAACCGCGGTTGCCAATTTACACTGGAGAGACTGATCCAGTGAAGCACCTTCAAGCTTTTGAATCAGTCATTGCTCTCAGGACCCTTTCAGATGTTACCAAATGCAAACTCTTCGTGATATCCTTTGAAGGACAAGTGAGAGAGTGGTTTTATGGACTGCGTCCTCAATACATTGCTTCCTTTGCTAATTTTCGAAGCGAGTTTCTACTCAGGTTTTCTACCTCTACAAATTGTAAGGGCGGTCCAGAAGCCCTCTTTGAGATCGGGCAGCGAGAGAATGAAACTTGGTCTCATTTTGTGGATCGTTTCAAAAATGAAATTTTGGACATCGAGATCGTTGACCAAGAAATATATCGAGTGGCTCTTATACATGGTCTGTGAGAAGCACCACTCAAGTTTGAAGCTAATGTCCGAGCACCAAGGACATATCAAGAAATGATTGGCTTAGCGAACTCTTACATTAGAGGTGAGAAGAGAAATCCCAGTTGTTGATGCATGAAATACGACACCGCCAAGTTAACGGGTTGTTCGATCTCACAAGCTAGGTGAATAAGAGGGTTGCGGGGATAGAGGCGAGGTTTGATGGAGCAAGGGAGAAGCTTGCTCGAGCAGGGAAGAAGCTTGATCAGGAACAGTCGAGCAGACGTTAGTTTGGCGGTTGGTCTCTGATGGTTAGACCGAGAGAGAAAAACAGAAAAGAGGTCCGCTAGCAGCGGCAACAGCAGAATTCACCCGTCGCGGCTTGAATGCCTCTCTTGTGACGGGCTTTCCTTTGATTATAATTGAAGTTAAAGCTTAAGGTTGCACCTTTACATGGAAAGCAGAATAATAGGTACAAGGGGGAAGCTGGCGGCTAAGGAGAGGAGAATGTCAGAGGCCGCGCGAACTGACAAGGGAGGTCGGCAGACCGCATGGTTAGCTGATCAAGGAGCTTGCTGGACTAAGCCGGGCCGACTGCTTGTTCAAGTTGCGAGAAGAAACTGGAGGCCGCGCGGACTGGGAACTGGAGTCCGCAGGAATTGATGCCTGGACCTTGCCCCTCCATCATGTCGCCTTGTCCCCCCGAATGAGAGGTATGTGGGGCTATTTATAGGCCCGAGGAGGTAACGGTCTTGGTAACGTCACCACCGGTGAGGCGGTGAGCTGTGCAAGTACAATGTTGAGTCCGCGGAGTCCGCACTAGGCCACGCAGTTAGGGACTTGGAGTTGATATTGTTGTTGGCGGACTGGGACGAGTCCGCCCTTACTACTGAACGAGCTCGCGCAGGGCTGTGTGAGCTGACGAGGAGTTTGCCCACTGTTGGGAGGAAGCGGACACCGGGAACTGAAGGGAGAGCTGGCGGACTCCAGATCGAGTCCGCCCAGCTCCATGTAGAGAGGAGGCAGATCGCCGGCTACCGAGCTGGGGCTCATCTGGCGGACTGTGCAACGAGCCCGCCTAACTCGTGGCAGACAGGTTGAGCGGGTTGCATGTTGGTGGCATCCTTTGCTTGGGGACGAGGGTTGGCGACCTGGCGTACTGACCAAAGAGGTCGGCAGACCGCGCGGTCAGCTGATAAGGCAGCTTGCTGGATGTGCGGGCTGGAGAGCTTGTGGGAGGAGCGAGCCCACCTCCCTTAGGCGGACTGAAGAGTGCATCCGACACATTCTGCCGAATAGAAGGAGCAAGTTGCCGCCTCTGGCTGAGCATCTAGCGAGCTGTCTGAGTGGATAGGAATTCGAGTCCGCCACTCAGTTGAGTAGTTCACACCTGAGAGGGAGAATGAACCACCACACGGTTAACCAATCTAATCGCGCGGCCTGCAGGGGCGGACTGAGGAAGTAGTTCGCACCTGAGAGGGAGAATGAACCACCACACGGTTAACCGATCTAACTGCGCGGCCTGCAGGGGCGAACTGAGGAAGTAGTCCGCAGCCCCTACAGATCGAGCGGCAGCTGCGCAACCTGGGCGGTCAGACCAGGGAGACCGCCCTAGCCATGCGGACTGAGCGGACTGAAAAGTAAGTCTTCCCACCCTTGGAAGGAAAGGCTGACAGGCCGCGACCTCCTGGTGTAGGCTGCAACTTGCGAGCTGGCTACCTTGGGAGGGATCGCCAATTTCGGGGTTAACATAATCCCCTCAATTTTTCAAGTTCCGAAGAGAACTTCGAAAAAGGAGGAAAACCACGAAAATCGTGATCCTTCCCTCGAGAAAAGGAAGGGGTAAGGAGAGATGGAACCTGATGTCTCTCCTTAGAAAAAAATTTCTAATCCCTGTCTTTTTCTTGCAAAGGAAAGAATTAATATAGGCGGAAATAGGTACATCTTATGCGTACCTGGGTTGCTATTGCAAAACGAAGAAGACATGAATGTCTCCTAGTGGGCTCTGCAAAACAACGATGAGAGGAAAGCATTTAAGAATGATAACTTGCAAGTACCTGAAGATGCTTGCAAGCACCTATTAACTTCTGTAAAAAGAAGAGTAAATCACAAGTATGATATAAAACTAAGTTGCAAGTACCTGGATAGATCTTGCAAATATCGTCTAATCACTACAAAAGGAAGAGTGAGCAGTAGATATGAAATGAAATTAAAATGCAAGTACTTGGATGGAACTTGAAAATATTTGCTAATCTCTGCAAGAGAAGAGTACGCAACATATATGATAGGAAAGTAAGCTGCAAGTACATGAAGGGAACTTGCTAATATCTGCTAATTTCTGCAAAAGAAGAGTGAGTAGCAGATATAATAAAAAAGTAAGCTGCAAGTACCTGAAGGGAACTTTCTAATATCTGCTAATCTCTGTAAAAGTAGAGTAAGTCGCAGATATAAAAGAAAGAAAACTAAGTCGCAAGTACCTGGATGGAACCTGCGAATGCTGACTGTTGATATGATAAGATATAATTGGATAGCAGAAGAAATACATGGCAAACTCTGTTATTAACTGAATAAAGATCAAACCGCGATAATGATTGCCTCGCGTGATCAAGTATGATGTTTTATACATGAAATCCAGATCAGCAAGATGAAACCATCTTAATTTAGACTTATAACAGCATGACTTGTCAATCAAGGAGAACCAGATACTTTGATTAAATGATTCATATCGCTAGCATCTGATAAGAGAGCTTGTGGATAACCATCTGATAGAAATTTATGCAGGCAGCGCATATAAGATGATCATAAGCCAAAAAGATATTGCCGATCCTCGGAATAGGTTGAATTTAACCTGTCAACCTGCAAGAAGGCAGAAAAGAAAAAGGAGGGCTAAAGCGGGCTAGCCGCGCATCCTTTGAAGGGCATGGAAGATAAATAAGCACAAGCAAGGAAATTACTGCAAAGGAATCGACTGATACATTGCTCTCTTGCCTCGGGTTACAAGCATCGCTGATCAATTAGACTAGTTGCACCAAGTGGCCTATTGCTTATCTGCAAATTGAACAGCGGAATTGTGGGCCCTGCGAAGGCACGGATCAAGAGTACCAATGAGTGTTTGGCCATCACAGTTGTGAGATGATCGAAGAGACAAGGATACACTTGATCGTCATTGCTTGTAACGCAAAGATCATCGTAACTGTAACGTATCCCTCAACGGGGCACGATAAAACTATCACAGGCTGCCTCCCCTAGGCACACACACTGCGCTAGACACCGGCCGGGATCCGAAGTCTGGAGTTCCCCATCCTATATTGAACGGCCCCCACTGCACATATGCAAAAAAACTCTTCGCCATATGTTGTCATTGTGGTCTTACGCCGGAGGACAATCCATGGAGGGAACAACAAGACTTGGTGATATCTCAGTGGTTCAGTGATCTCTTTGGCAAAGAGAAAAATATGGAGGAGAAGATTTACAAAAAGGGAACTGATGTGTATAAAAATATACAATTTTATTTCATATTAAATATACATATTTATAAATAAAAACCTTAGTTTTTATTATATAAAACTAACTAATTTTATTATATTGTATTTTTCTGTTTTAAAATTAAATTCTAAGTTTTTTTCTGAAATTTTGTATTTTTTTCTTAGGTCACGCCCCTAGGTCACGCCCGTGACCTAGGGCGTGACAGCTCTTTTTAATCCCGTTTTTCTGCTATTTTTCTGGACAGATCAAACTCAGGAAATTGATGGTCATGCCTGCTGAACACGCCCGTGCCAAAGGCGACACGCCCGTGACCTAACCAAATTCTATCCAAAAGTCCAACAAGCTGCCGCGCTGTCGCCACGCCCCGTGCCGTCTATTGAAGTACATGCATGACACGCCCGTGACCCGTTTCGACACGCCCGTGACCAGTTCAAATCTATCCAAATCTCCAACTGGCTTGCCACCTGTCCCGACAGCCTGTATGTAACGCCCGTGACCCTGTCACGCCCTACCCGACACGCCCGTGTCAGGGGGCGTGTCACCTGAAATTTTTTTCTATAAATAGGCCGGCAGGGATTTGTAAATTCAATTGAACTCCAGCAGATTCCTTAAGAACTGTTAGGACTCCCCAGCTCTCTGACAAGGAACTGGTAGTAGCTTTCAAGTATTCTAAAGTTCTGTAAGTTGTAATTTTTCAGCTTTATTTTCAGCTTTTTAGAAAGTTGTAATATTTTCGGACTTTATAAAATAGGCTCTTTCAATCTCAATTCTGAGTACTTTACTGCTTTCTCTTACTTTATTTTCTTTATACTATCCCGAATGAAAGGCGAAGCTCTGCTTATGTCCTGGATTAAGATAGTGTAAAACTGCTTTCAATTCTATTTTCAAAACCCTATTCTTTCACACTATTCCGAATGAAAGGCGAGGCGAAAGCCTAAGTCCTGAATTCAGATAGTGCGGAAGCGCTGCAAAATTTTACTACCCTATCTCAACAACAAAGGTGAAGCGAAAGCTTAAATCCTGGATTGAGATAGATAGGTAGATATTATTTTCTGTACTTTATACCGCCCCCATCCTGAGAAGAGGCTAAGAACCCTTAGCACTTGGTCAAGATGAGCTCTGGGATGGATAGTATTTTCAACTATTTCAACTCTACTTTCTAGTTATTCTAACTAGGGTTTTCTTAATTGATCATATACCAGGTGACGAGACACTACGTTTACGTTAACCCGTTTAAACGCAAGCCTTCCCGGTCGTACTTTCGAGTCAGTGATGCTACCACAGGAACCCTCTCGTTAAGTTAGATAATTAAGAAATAAAGTTGTTCTTTAATAGGCGAATTAATATCCGCTCAAATTGATTCTGAAATCAAGGACTAAACTCTAAGTCCCTATCTTAATAAAATCACGTATATTTATTTTTCTATCTTTAGTTTTTAAAATATAAACTCCACTCTTTTCGTTCGATAAAATAATAGTCAGTTCTAAAAAGTAGAATAATTAACACCGATCCCAGGAAAATTACGACCTTGATATTTTCTACAAAATACTATACTCCTATGCGATAGGTACTCTTGCCTTAATCCACAGGATATAAGTAAGTAAAAAAGAGATAGACTTATATACGTAAAAGATTATATAAAACCAAATCTATCTTCTTTAAAACAAACTTTACTTATCAAGCTTTTTGGCGCCGTTGCCGGGGATTAGTTTATTTGTGTTAATATTTGAAAATAAAAGAACGCTATTAATTTTATCTTTTCTTTTTCTTGTTATTTAAAAAACTTTAGTTTTATAAAAATAAAACAAAAATAAAATTCCCTGAATTTAAAACTTTGTTTTTATAAAACCTAAATTTTTATTAACAAGTTTATTAATCACTAACAAATTCTAACAGAAAAACCTAACCAACTAATTTAACGTATTTTATATAAAACTTGAAAAAAAAAATAGTTTATAATAAAAAAACTTGCTTTTATTATAAAACTGCTTTTATAAAAAAACTTGTTTTATATAAAAAACCTGTTTTTAGTTATTTTCCGTTGTACGTCTTTTTGTGTGTTTGTATTTGTATTTTTTTAACTTAGTTTTTTTTTTTACTTAGTTTTTTTTATACAAAAGTCTTTTTTAGTGTATGAACCGCGGAACTCCATCTGATTTAACTCTTGGACTTGATCCTGAAATCGAACGCACCTTTCGCAGGCGCCTCCGATCTCTGAATCAAGAGCTCGTGTTAAATCTGGAAGAGTCCGTAGGCACCGCACACGTTCAAGAAATGGCAGCAGAGCAACAACAAATGCCAGAGGTGGTCCCCCAAAGGACCATGTCTTATTATGCACGACCTAATTTAGATGACACCGGGTCTAGTATCGTTCGTCCACCAATTGCTAATAATAACTTCGAGATTAAATCGAGTATAATCCAAATGATTCAAAATTCTGTTCAATTCGATGGATTGCCCGATGAAGATCCAAACACGCACTTGTCAAACTTCTTAGAAATATGCGACACATTTAAGATAAATGGCGTCACTGATGATGCCATCCGTCTTCGCTTATTTCCTTTTTCCTTACGAACGAAAGCCAAACAGTGGCTAGGTTCTCTCCCCAGAGGATCTATTACCACTTGGGCTGAAATGACCGAAAAATTCCTTACAAAGTATTTTCCACCTGCAAAAACCGCACGTCTGCGTGCGGATATTTCTTCCTTTGTGCAAGGCGAGTCCGAGTCTCTTTATGAGACTTGGGAATGTTTTAAGGAATATCTATGTCGGTGTCCACATCACGCACTGCCAACTTGGCTCCAGGTACAAATATTTTATAATGGTTTGAATATTCAAACCAGACAAGCCATTGATGCTGCCGCTGGGGGCACGCTCAATAACAAAACCCCCGAGGCCGCTCAAACCCTCTTTGAGGAAATGGCCATGAACGCGTACCAGTGGAACGTGCCAAGGTCACACCCTAAACATGCTGGGATATATGAGCTCGACACTTCTTCTACTTTAGCACTCCAAGTAGAAAATCTAACTAAACAATTGGCTGGAATATCTGCTTCCTCCACCAGTACTTGGAATTCGAATAATAATATAATTGAAGAAATCGATTATATGGGGAACTCTTATAGACCTTCCTATAATCCTAATATGAACTTAAATTATAATTCTTATAATCCAGGATATAGGAACCATCCTAATTTTTCGTGGAGCAACCCCAATAATGCTCAGCGCCCACCGACTGCAAATCCAATTGGATTTGCACCATAACCCCCACAACCACAAATACCACCACCACCACCGAACCAATTTAGGCCAACCCCGATAGAAGACATATTTACGAAATATGTCAGTATCAATGAGTCCAATATCCGGAACCTGACCGGATCAATTAAAAATTTAGAAACACAAATTGGACAAATTTCAAAAATGCTATCGGAACGCCAACCTGGTAATTTGCCAGGAAATACGGAACCAAATCCGCGGGATACTGGCCATTCCAGTAACCCAAGTTGACAAGCCGTTCAACTACGAAGTGGCAGGGAGCTACCACCACCCGTTAGGGTAGAAAAAGAAGCTAAGGTTAGCCTTCCTACACCACTTCCCGTTACGACTCTGCCTCCTCAACCCCCGCGAATTTCTTCCACACATGTTGTTTTACCTTATCCATCTAAACTAAAAGATGAGCGAGAAGATGAACAATATAAAAATTTTCTAAAAATGCTAAAACAAATTCAAATCAATATACCTTTCTGCGAGGCAATTGTACAAATGCCTAAATACGCAAAATATTTAAAAGCGTTATTTTCAAATAAAAAGAAACTCGAAGATATTTCGAGAGTTTTTCTTAACGCCGAATGTTCAGCCGTTTTATTACATAAATTACCCCCAAAATTAAACGATCCGGGACGATTTTCTATCCCGTGTCTTTTCGGTAATCTATTAATAAAAGATGCGTTAGCAGATTTAGGTGCTAGCATAAATTTAATGCCCTACTCGCTCTTTCAAAAACTAGGATTAGGTAACCCCAGCCCAACTAAAATGAGCATCCAATTAGCAGATCGTTCTATTAAATATCCAGTAGGGATAGTAGAGGATGTTCTGGTCAAAATAGACAAGTTTATCTTCCCGGTAGACTTTGTTATACTTGACATAGAGGAAGACGCCGATGTTCCCATAATTCTCGGTCGTCCTTTTCTCGCAACCTCTCGCGCGATAATAGACGTAAGTAACGGTAGACTTCTCTTACGAGTAGGAGATGACGAGGTTACTATCGATATAGATCCCTCTATGAAAAATTCTTTAATAAATGACGATTCCTGCTATCTTGCGGAAGCCTCTTTTGAGGAAAATGGTTTTCCCTATTCTGATTTATTTTCAATAACTGTAGAAGAATCGGACTTGGCAGACTTACCCATTTCAAATAAAATGCCCACCGATGACCCTTTAGAACCATTTATATCTTTAACTTCTACAACTTTAAAAACCCCAACTTCATATGAAAAACCACCAACCCCCGAGCTGAAAACACTTCCTGCACATTTAAAATACGTTTTCCTTGAAGCCGAATCTAAACTCCCTGTTATCATTTCTGCCGAATTAAATGATAAGAAAACGTCTGAATTAATAGAAGTGTTAAAACAACATCGCCGTGCATTAGCATGGCAAATTTCTGATATTCAAGGACTCAACCCATCTTTTTGTACACATAAAATATTTTTGGAAGATAACCCTCGTAAATCTATCCAGCCCCAACGTCGTTTAAATCCTAATATGAAGGATGTCGTAAAAGCTGAAGTAATGAAATTATTAGACGCAGGAATTATCTATCCAATCTCAGATAGCACATGGGTTAGTCCCGTACAAGTCGTCCCTAAGAAGGGCGGTATAACGGTAGTGCCAAACGCTAATAATGAACTAATTCCAACACGTACTGTTACGGGTTGGAGGATGTGCATCGATTATCGAAAATTAAATGATGCCACCCGTAAAGATCACTTTCCACTACCGTTTATAGATCAAATATTAGAGCGACTCTCGGGTCACTCATATTATTGTTTTCTCGATGGTTATTCAGGGTATTTACAAATTCCTATAGCCCCTGAAGATCAAGAGAAAACTACGTTCACTTGCCCCTTTGGTACTTTCGCCTATAGGCGAATGCCGTTTGGACTTTGTAATGCGCCAGCTACATTTCAAAGATGTATGCTAGCTATTTTTGGCAAGTTAGTAGAGGACGTTATGGAAGTATTTATGGATGATTTCTCCGTATTTGGAGACTCATTCCATACGTGTTTAGATAACCTCGCTCGTGTTCTTCAACGCTGTGAAGACACGAATTTAGTGTTGAACTGGGAGAAATGCCATTTTATGGTCCGCGAAGCTTTAGTTCTCGGTCATAAAATTTCTTCCCAGGGAATCGAGGTAGATAAGGCCAAAATAGAAATAATTGAAAAACTTCCTCCTCCAACAAATGTAAAATCTATTCGAAGTTTCTTAGGCCATGCAGGTTTCTATAGACGGTTCATTCAAAATTTCTCTAAAATAACAAAACCGTTAACTCATTTATTAGAAAAAGAAGCCCCATTTATATTCAATAGTGAATGCTTAGTAGCATTCAATATTATTAAAGATAAACTTATCAACTCTCCTATTTTAGTTGCCCCAGACTGGTCCTTTCCTTTTGAGATCATGTGTGATGCGAGTGATTATGCGGTAGGAGCTGTCTTAGGACAACGAGTAGACAAATATTTTCATCCTATCTATTATGCAAGTAAAACTCTCACATCCACACAAACCAATTACACGACCACGGAAAAAGAACTACTGGCAATTGTATTTGCATTTGATAAGTTTAGATCTTATATTACACTATCGAAAGTTATAGTTTTTACGGATCATTCTGCTTTGAAATATTTACTAACAAAGGCAGATGCCAAACCCCGTTTATTACGTTGGATTCTCTTATTACAAGAATTTGATTTAGAGATCCGAGATAAGAAAGGCGCAGAAAATTTAGCAGCCGATCATCTTTCTCGACTAGAGAATTCTGCAACAGATACACTCGTGGAAGCCGACATCGAAGATAAATTCCCTGAAGAAAGTCTCCTCGCCCTCGAAAAGGTAACAAACTCTTCTACTCCTTGGTTCGCAGACTTGGCTAACTATTTAGTAGCCCGAGTCCTTCCAAAAGCTTTTTCATTTCAAGAAAAGAAGAAATTCTTTTCTGACTTGAAAAACTACTTTTGGGAAGACCCGTATTTATTCCGAGTCTGTGCCGACCAAGTAATTCGAAGATGTATTTCGAACGAGGAAGGACTAAAAATACTACGGCACTGCCACGAAGGACCAACCGGCAGACATTATCAATCCAACCGGACTGCACGTAAAGCCCTTGAAGCAGGTTTCTTTTGGCCTACTTTATTCAAGGACGCTCAAAAATTGGTAAGCGTTTGCAACCGCTGCCAACGGTCAGGTAACATTTCCCGTCGGGACGAAATGCCCCAAAACTTTTACTTAGAATGTGAAATTTTTGATCTGTGGGGCATAGATTTTGTAGGCCCTTTACCTCCTTCTTTTAAAAATCGTTATATCTTAGTAGCGGTCGATTACGTTTCACGATGGGCTGAAGCGCAAGCTTTACCCACCGCTGACTCAAGAGTCGTCGTTAAATTTCTGAAAACCTTATTTTCACGTTTTGGCACGCCTAGGGCAATAGTTAGCGACCGAGGTACTCATTTTTGTAACACCCAGATGGCTAAAGTGTTAGCCAAATATGAAGTTACTCATAAACTCGCTACCGCTTATCACCCCCAAACAAGCGGCCAAGTGGAGGTAGTCAATAGAGAACTAAAGCGCATATTAGAAAAAACTGTAGATACCAATCGAAAAGATTGGTCCCTCAAATTAGATGATGCACTTTGGGCCTACCGTACAGCATTCAAAACTGCGATCGGTTGTACACCTTATCGTTTAGTATATGGAAAAGCATGTCACCTACCTGTAGAATTAGAACATCGCGCATACTGGGCGCTCAAATTTCTTAACTTAGATACAAACTTAGCCGCCGAACAACGTAAATTTCAACTCAATGAACTTGAGGAATGGCGTGCAAACGCCTATGAAAATAATAAATTTTATAAAGAGCGATCTAAGTTTTATCATGATAGGAAAATTAAATTTCCAAAATCTTTTTCACCAGGTGATCTTGTCCTACTATATAACTCACGCCTTAAATTATTTCCAGGAAAATTAAAATCCCGATGGACCGGACCCTACACTGTTAAACAAACCTGGCCATATGGGACTGTTCTTATTTCTCACCCTGAACTAGGAACTTTCAAAGTAAACGGGCACCGTTTAAAACTATATTTTACTGGGGACCCTTTTCAAAAAGAACCTGAAACCCTAACACTACTCCATAACCTCGAAATATAAATTCCTTTGTATATTTCCATCTTTTATGCTTTTGTATATTCTGTACATATTTTTCACTTCATACATATGCCTAACATTAGTATGGGGGTGCTTTTTAGCTGCAAGTTATTTTCACTTTTATGATATTTCTTATATGTTTTCAATAAAAGTATTGTTTATTTTAGTACTCACCAAAACAATTCAAAATTTTCAAAACCATACTATATAAATATATTCCAAAAATCTGAGTTGATCAAAAATGCAAATTATTCAATTTTCAAATTTACTACTCCTTCTCATAACTAAATAGATATAAATATCCGGAATAAATTTGTAAAATCCTATCTTGTAAATTTCATTATAATCAGAGTTATTATTTTAGCAAGCCTGCTTTCAATATCAAAAGAAATACATATATATACAATAGAAGCAAACATATTATGTTCACCAAACAATTGTAGACTGTAATTATCCTTACTCCATTCTTAACGAAATATAAGAAATACAAACTATTATAGTTGCTCTCAAAATTTTTTATCCAACTCTTGAATATTTATTTATTTTTTACTTGGCATGTTTTCTTACGCAAGCAAGTATCTAGGAGTATGTGCTCCTAGTAAAAGAAAAGATCTTATGTCAATGGGAATAAGATTTCATTCCGTACACATAGGCATCCAATAAATATGAAAAGATTATATGGAAAGGAGTATGTGCTCCTCTAAATATACATTGGATTCAATTAAAAACTCAAGTATGCTTTGTAATTTTTTGCCACTTTGGAATTACATTCCTTAGTAGTTATAACAACGCATAACTTAGATAAAAAGATGATAGAATACAAAAATCTATCACTTCTACAAAAACCTATTGTATAGGTAAAATTCCACCCTTCCAAAGTTGATATTCTATTTTTGTTTAAAATTTTGAGAGAGCATAAATAATAGAATGCATATTTCCAATATATCTCGTATAAAGACATAGTTATCATAAAGCCAATCTATCCTTGTTATATCTGATTTTAATATATGCTTACTATTTGTTTTCAAAAACTTTTATGGCTATAAATTCTAACTCTGGTATCAATGATATGTACGATAACATTCAAAATCTTTATTCACCGGATGTTTATACCTATTTTATCTTGAAGAATTAAATTGATAGTAAATAGAAAATTTATTAACCTTGTAAATATACTCAACTCTATTATTGCTCTGGAATAGCAAAATCTAAGTATGGGGGTATTTGATGTGTATAAAAATATACAATTTTATTTCATATTAAATATACATATTTATAAATAAAAACCTTAGTTTTTATTATATAAAACTAACTAATTTTATTATATTGTATTTTTCTGTTTTAAAATTAAATTCTAAGTTTTTTTCTGAAATTTTGTATTTTTTTCTTAGGTCACGCCCCTAGGTCACGCCCGTGACCTAGGGCGTGACAGCTCTTTTTAATCCCGTTTTTCTGCTATTTTTCTGGACAGATCAAACTCAGGAAATTGATGGTCACGCATGCTGAACACGCCCGTGCCAAAGGCGACACGCCCGTGACCTAACCAAATTCTATCCAGAAGTCCAGCAAGCTGCCGCGCTGTCGCCACGCCCCGTGCCGTCTGTTGAAGTACATGCATGACACGCCCGTGACCCGTTTCGACACGCCCGTGACCAGTTCAAATCTATCCAAATCTCCAGCTGGCTTGCCACCTGTCCCGACAGCCTGTATGTCACGCCCGTGACCCTGTCACGCCCTACCCGACACGCCCGTGTCAGGGGGCGTGTCACCTGAAATTTTTTTCTATAAATAGGCCGGCAGGGATTTGTAAATTTAATTGAACTCCAGCAGATTCCTTAAGAACTGTTAGGACTCCCCAGCTCTCTGACAAGGAACTGGTAGTAGCTTTCAAGTATTCTAAAGTTCTGTAAGTTGTAATTTTTCAGCTTTATTTTCAGCTTTTTAGAAAGTTGTAATATTTTCGGACTTTATAAAATAGGCTCTTTCAATCTCAATTCTGAGTACTTTACTGCTTTCTCTTACTTTATTTTCTTTATACTATCCCGAATGAAAGGCGAAGCTCTGCTTATGTCCTGGATTAAGATAGTGTAAAACTGCTTTCAATTCTATTTTCAAAACCCTATTCTTTCACACTATTCCGAATGAAAGGCGAGGCGAAAGCCTAAGTCCTGAATTCAGATAGTGCGGAAGCGCTGCAAAATTTTACTACCCTATCTCAACAACAAAGGTGAAGCGAAAGCTTAAATCCTGGATTGAGATAGATAGGTAGATATTATTTTCTGTACTTTATACCGCCCCCATCCTGAGAAGAGGCTAAGAACCCTTAGCACTTGGTCAAGATGAGCTCTGGGCTGGATACTATTTTCAACTATTTCAACTCTACTTTCTAGGTATTCTAACTAGGGTTTTCTTAATTGATCATATACCAGGTGACGAGACACTACGTTTACGTTAACCCGTTTAAACGCAAGCCTTCCCGGTCGTACTTTCGAGTCAGTGATGCTACCACAGGAACCCTCTCGTTAAGTTAGATAATTAAGAAATAAAGTTGTTCTTTAATAGGCGAATTAATATCCGCTCAAATTGATTCTGAAATCAAGGACTAAACTCTAAGTCCCTATCTTAATAAAATCACGTATATTTATTTTTCTATCTTTAGTTTTTAAAATATAAACTCCACTCTTTTCGTTCGATAAAATAATAGTCAGTTCTAAAAAGTAGAATAATTAACACCGATCCCAGGAAAAATACGACCTTGATATTTTCTACAAAATACTATACTCCTATGCGATAGGTACTCTTGCCTTAATCCACAGGATATAAGTAAGTAAAAAAGAGATAGACTTATATACGTAAAAGATTATATAAAACCAAATCTATCTTCTTTAAAACAAACTTTACTTATCAAGCTTTTTGGCGCCAGTTATTTTCACTTTACATAAGTATGGGGGTGCTTTTTAGCTGCAAGTTATTTTCACTTTTATGATATTTCTTATATGTTTTCAATAAAATTTTTGTTTATTTTAGTACTCACCAAACTTTACATAAGTATGGGGGTGCTTTTTAGCTGCAAGTTATTTTCACTTTTATGATATTTCTTATATGTTTTCAATAAAAGTATTGTTTATTTTAGTACTCACCAAAACAATTCAAAATTTTCAAAACCATACTATGTAAATATATTCCAAAAATCTGAGTTGATCAAAAATGCAAATTATTCAATTTTCAAATTTACTACTCCTTCTCATAACTAGATAGATATAAATATCCGGAATAAATTTGTAAAATCCTATCTTGTAAATTTCATTATAATCAGAGTTATTATTTTAGCAAGCCTGCTTTCAATATCAAAAGAAATACATATATATACAATAGAAGCAAACATATTATGTTCACCAAACAATTGTAGACTGTAATTATCCTTACTCCATTCTTAACGAAATATAAGAAATACAAACTATTATAGTTGCTCTCAAAATTTTTTATCCAACTCTTGAATATTTATTTATTTTTTACTTGGCATGTTTTCTTACGCAAGCAAGTAACTAGGAGTATGTGCTCCTAGTAAAAGAAAAGATCTTATGTCAATGGGAATAAGATTTCATTCCGTACACATAGGCATCCAATAAATATGAAAAGATTATATGGAAAGGAGTATGTGCTCCTCTAAATATACATTGGATTCAATTAAAAACTCAAGTATGCTTTGTAATTTTTTGCCACTTTGGAATTACATTCCTTAGTAGTTATAACAACGCATAACTTAGATAAAAAGATGATAGAATACAAAAATCTATCACTTCTACAAAAACCTATTGTATAGGTAAAATTCCACCCTTCCAAAGTTGATATTCTATTTTTGTTTAAAATTTTGAGAGAGCATAAATAATAGAATGCATATTTCCAATATATCTCGTATAAAGACATAGTAATCATAAAGCCAATCTATCCTTGTTATATCTGATTTTAATATATGCTTACTATTTGTTTTCAAAAACTTTTATGGCTATAAATTCTAACTCTGGTATCAATGATATGTACGATAACATTCAAAATCTTTATTCACCGGATGTTTATACCTATTTTATCTTGAAGAATTAAATTGATAGTAAATAGAAAATTTATTAACCTTGTAAATATACTCAACTCTATTATTGCTCTGGAATAGCAAAATCTAAGTATGGGGTTATTTGATGTGTATAAAAATATACAATTTTATTTCATATTAAATATACATATTTATAAATAAAAACCTTAGTTTTTATTATATAAAACTAACTAATTTTATTATATTGTATTTTTCTGTTTTAAAATTAAATTCTAAGTTTTTTCTGAAATTTTGTATTTTTTTCTTAGGTCACGCCCCTAGGTCACGCCCGTGACCTAGGGCGTGACAGCTCTTTTTAATCCCGTTTTTCTGCTATTTTTCTGGACAGATCAAACTCAGGAAATTGATGGTCACGCCTGCTGAACACGCTCGTGCCAAAGGCGACACGCCCGTGACCTAACCAAATTCTATCCAGAAGTCCAGCAAGCTGCCGCGCTGTCGCCACGCCCCGTGCCGTCTGTTGAAGTACATGCATGACACGCCCGTGACCCGTTTCGACACGCCCGTGACCAGTTCAAATCTATCCAAATCTCCAGCTGGCTTGCCACCTGTCCCGACAGCCTGTATGTCACGCCCGTGACCCTGTCACGCCCTACCCGACACGCCCGTGTCAGGGGGCGTGTCACCTGAAATTTTTTTCTATAAATAGGCCGGCAGGGATTTGTAAATTCAATTGAACTCCAGCAGATTCCTTAAGAACTGTTAGGACTCCCCAGCTCTCTGACAAGGAACTGGTAGTAGCTTTCAAGTATTCTAAAGTTCTGTAAGTTGTAATTTTTCAGCTTTATTTTCAGCTTTTTAGAAAGTTGTAATATTTTCGGACTTTATAAAATAGGCTCTTTCAATCTCAATTCTGAGTACTTTACTGCTTTCTCTTACTTTATTTTCTTTATACTATCCCGAATGAAAGGCGAAGCTCTGCTTATGTCCTGGATTAAGATAGTGTAAAACTGCTTTCAATTCTATTTTCAAAACCCTATTCTTTCACACTATTCTGAATGAAAGGCGAGGCGAAAGCCTAAGTCCTGAATTCAGATAGTGCGGAAGCGCTGCAAAATTTTACTACCCTATCTCAACAACAAAGGTGAAGCGAAAGCTTAAATCCTGGATTGAGATAGATAGGTAGATATTATTTTCTGTACTTTATACCGCCCCCATCCTGAGAAGAGGCTAAGAACCCTTAGCACTTGGTCAAGATGAGCTCTGGGCTGGATACTATTTTCAACTATTTCAAGTCTACTTTCTAGTTATTCTAACTAGGGTTTTCTTAATTGATCATATACCAGGTGACGAGACACTACGTTTACGTTAACCCGTTTAAACGCGAGCCTTCCCGGTCGTACTTTCGAGTCAGTGATGCTACCACAGGAACCCTCTCGTTAAGTTAGATAATTAAGAAATAAAGTTGTTCTTTAATAGGCGAATTAATATCCGCTCAAATTGATTCTGAAATCAAGGACTAAACTCTAAGTCCCTATCTTAATAAAATCACGTATATTTATTTTTCTATCTTTAGTTTTTAAAATATAAACTCCACTCTTTTCGTTCGATAAAATAATAGTCAGTTCTAAAAAGTAGAATAATTAACACCGATCCCAGGAAAAATACGACCTTGATATTTTCTACAAAATACTATACTCCTATGCGATAGGTACTCTTGCCTTAATCCACAGGATATAAGTAAGTAAAAAAGAGATAGACTTATATACGTAAAAGATTATATAAAACCAAATCTATCTTCTTTAAAACAAACTTTACTTATCAGGAACTGTGTCAGTATGGGATCTCTGACGTAAGCTTTATTGAGATGAAAATGAAAGAACACTTAGAAGTATTTTAGAGAAAAAATATTTGAAGAGCGTAAATGAAAATATAACCGGCCCAGATTGCGAATTGCTTTGTGGACTTTGAGGAGCTACGATTGATCATAACTGATGGCGCAAGAAATGTTCCCTCTTTGCTTTAGAATAGTCTTCCAAGGGCACCTTCGTCAATGACATCGATGCACTCAGACTGAACATCGATAGGCCCTAGATGGCCTGCATCCTCTATCTCAACACACTTCATCTGAACTTCAGCCACCTCCTTTCCCTTGGAGGTGGAAGGCTTCGAAGAATCAATTTTCTTGACCAGGTCATTGATCTTGCCCTCGGCAAGCAGTCTTTCAACCAACCGTCGAAGGGCCTTGCATTCTTCAGTTAAATGACCTTTCTCTCTGTGGAATTCACAGAACGGATCTGAATCTCTTGATCTTTGATTCGACGACTGGCAAGGCCTTTTGGAATTCTCCTTATCCTTCATGATCTGGCAGGCTTCTAGCATGGCCTCATCGAGTCTAGAGCATGATAAGTCATCATCTTGTGACTGATACACAGAAGTTGTTTGCAGAGGTGGGCCTAGTAGTAGTAGTAGTAATTGTATGTGGGCACGATCCTAGCCTGGGAAGGGGTGTCGATGATGATGCTGGAACTTCTTTATTTTCCTAGAGTGGGATGGAAAATCTTTCCTGGAAGACCTCGAAGGCTGCTTGTAAGGTGGATTTCTCTCTGTTAGAAGCCTGGAGACAAAGTTGGGGTTGCTCTTCTCACCACGGATGTATGAGTTGGCTAAACCAATCAACTCTTGATATGTCCTCGGCGCTCGGACGTTAGCCTCGAACTTGAGTGGTCCTTCATGCAGACTGTGAATAAGAGCCACTCTATATATTTCTTGATCGACGATCTCAATGTCTAAGATTTCTCTTTGGAAACGATCCATAAAATGAGACCAAGTCTCGGTCTCTCGCTGCTTGATCTCAAAGAGGGATTCTGGAACGCCCTTCCTCTTGGTTGAAGTAGAAAATCTGAGCAGAACTCTCTTTGCAAATCAGCAAAGGAAGAGATGGACTGAGGACGTAGTCAATAGAACCAATCCCTCACTTGACCATCAAAGGTCGTTACAAGGAGTTTGCATTTGGTAGCATCTGAAAGAGTCTTCAGAGCTACGGCTTATTCAAACGCTTGAAGATGTTTGACTGGATCAGTCTCCCCAGTGTAAATTGGCAACCGTGGCTCTCTGAAGTTAACTGGAGTTGGTTTATACCGAACATTATCTATAAACGGTGACTTCTCTTCTTGTTCTCCTACAACATAAGGAAAAAAGGGAGCATAAGTTGCAGCTACACAAGGAGCTTGAGGATAGAAGGGAAAAGTTACTGCGGAAGGAGCAAAGGCAGGAGCTGAAGAGTAGGGATAACTTCCTTGAAAATTTAGGAATCTTGCCGGACTTCCTCGGGCAGCTTCTCGGAAGAATTTCTAACGAGCTGCAAATTCGTCATTTTGAGACCGCAAAGGGGCTGCAGGCCCTTGCGGAAAGGTTGGAGTGTAAAGAGGAGGATACACTGACGGATAGGCTGATGGGTAGACTTGAGGAGTCTCGAATGCTGGTGTCAGATTGATTAGAGGAGCTGGTGCTGCTGAAGATTGTGTTTCCAATCGTTGAGCGATAGAAACTAGAGTACGTTTGATCGCTTGAAAATGTTGTGCAGTTTCTCTGCGAGATTTCTCCAAGGCCTCCCAAAGAGAGTCCTCATTGGAACTTAGAGCAAGGCTCTTGGCTGGTTGATGATCTGACATGAGTAACCACTGATTTCACTGTCTGATCGATATCTGAAGGTCGCGTGTTAACTGTTGATGCGTGAAATGAGACACCGCCCAGTTAACAAGTTGTTCGATCTCACAAGCTAGGTGAATAAGAGGGTTGTGGGGATAGAGACGAGGTTTGATGGAGCAAGGGAGAAGCTTGCTCAAGCAGGGAAGAAGCTTGATCAGGAACTGTCAAGCAGACGTTACTTTGGCGGTTGGGCTCTGATGGTTAGACCGAGAGAGAAAAATAGAATAGAAGGCCGCTAGTAGCGGCAACAGCAGACTTCGCCCGTCGCGGCCTGAATTCCTCTCTTGCGATAGGCTTTCTTTTGATTATAATTGAATTTATAGCTTGAGGTTGCACCTTTACATGAAAAGCAAAATAAAGGGTACAAGGGGGAAGCTAGCTGCTAAGGAGAATAGAATGCCAGAGGCCGCGCAGACTGACAAGGGAGGTCGGCAGACCACACGGTCAGCTGATCAAGGAGCTTGCAGGACTAAGCCGGGCGGACTGCTTGATCAAGCTGGGAGAAAAAACTGGAGGCCGAGCGGACTGGGAACTGGAGTCCGCAGGAAATGATGCCTGGACCTTGCCCCCTCCGTCGTGTTGCCTCGTCCCCCCAAATGAGAGGTATGGAGGCCTATTTATAGGTCCGAGGAGGTAACGATCTTGGTAACGTCACCACTGGTGAGGTGGTGAGCTGTGCGAGTACAATGCTGAGTCCGTAGAGTCCGCACCAGGCCACGTGGTTAGGGACTTGGAGCTGATCTTGTTGTTGGCGGATCTGGATGAGTACACCCTTACTGCTAAACGAGCTCGTGCCGGGTTATGCGAGCTGATGAGGGGTTCGCCCTCTACTTGGAGGAAGCGGACACCGGGAATTGAAGGGCAAGCTAGCGGACTGCAGAACGAGTCCGCCCAGCCCGCTGTAGAGAGGAGGTAGATCATCGGTTGCCGATCTGGGGCTCATCTGGCAGACTGCGCAACGAGCCCGCCTAACTCGCAGGGGGCAGGTTGAGCAGGATGCCTGCTGGTGGCATCCTTTGCTTGGGGACAAGGGTTAGCGACCTGGCAGACTGACCAGAGAGGTCGGTAGACAGTGCGGTCAGCTGATCAGGCAGCTCGCTGGATGTGCGGGCTGAAGAGCTAGTGGGAGGAGCGAGTTCGCTTCCCTTAGGCGGACAGAAGACCGAGTCCTCCACATTCTGCCGAATAGAAGGAGCAGGTCGCCGCCTCTGGCTGAGCATCTAGCGAGCGGTCTGGGCGGATAGGAATTTGAGTTCGCCACTCCGTTGAGTAGTTCGCACCTGAGAGGGAGAATGAACCACCACACGGTTAACCGATCTAACCGCACGGCTTGTAGGGGCGGACTGAGTAAGCAGTCCGCAGCCCCTGCAGAATGAGCGGCTACTGCGCGACTTGGGCGGTCAGACCAGGGAGACCGCCCTATCTGCGCGGACTGAGCGGACTGAAAAGTCAGTCCGTCCACCGTTCGAAGGAAAGGCTGACAGGCCGCGACCTCCTGGTGCAGGCCGCGACTTGCGAGCTGGCTATCTTTGGAGGGATCGCCGATTTCGGGGTTAACACAAGCTTCATCTCCCGACTTGTAGCAGAGAAAGATTCTTCTTCTTCTTACAAGCAACCTCCGAGGTCTCCTTGGAAAGATTTTTCATCCAACGCAAGGAATGGAAGAAGATTTCAACTTCATCGACACCCCTTCCCGGGCCAGGATCATGCCCGCGATCAAATGTTACTATTGTCAGCCCCAGCTCCATAAGCAGCTTCGGTTCATCAACAGTAGGATGATGAGTTGCTAGGGTCTATACTGGATGAGGTCATGCAAGAAGTAAGCCAAGTCATGAAAGGTAAGGCAAATTATAGGAGGCCTTACCAGCAAGCATATCAAAGATCAAGAGATTCAGATCTATTCTGTGAGTTTCACAAAGAAGGGGGGCATTGAACTAAAAATTGTCGAGCTCTTTGCCAGTTGATAGAAAAAATGTTGAAGCTAGGCAAATTCCGTGAATTCTTTAGAAAGTTTGATCATTCTGATCCATCTACTTCAAAGGTCAAAGAATTAGAGAACCCCTCTCCGGGTTAAAAAAGGAAAAACCAAGTCAACAATATCAACATCTATGAAACCATCGATGCTAACAATAAAGGACCTTTAAGATTGCTATTCTGAGCTGAAGGACATCAAAGTCCCCAAAGTTCCTCACAACCATGGTCAGTTGCTTTTACTTTTCATTCTTCAAAAATTTTCTCTCTAAAAACACTTCCAAGTGTTCTTTCATTCATTTCAATAACTTTTTAGGTCAGAGATCCCATACCGACACATTTCCCTCTTTGGAGTGCCTCCTCCTCTATTTTCTCTTTGCCGAAAGGATCGCTGAACCACTAAGATATCACAAAGTCGTGTTGTTCCCTCCATAGATTGTTCTCGGGCGTAAGACCACGATGACCACATATAGTGGGGTGTTTTGCGTATGTGCAGTGGGTGCCGTTCAATCTATGATGGTGGACTTCAGAACTTCGGATCATAGTCGGTATCTAACACACAGTGTGTTTCAAGGGAGGTCCCAGTGTGTTAGCTCTGTTGTGCTTCGCTAGAGATACATTACAGCAAAGATGATCATTGCTGGAAAAGCATTTGCAATCAAGTGTAGCCTTGTCTCTTCGATCATCTCATGACTATAATAGTCGAATACTCTATGGTACTCTCAATCCATTCTTTCGCGGGGCCCACAATATGGATAATCTTTCCAAAGACAAGCAATGCTATATACCACTTGGCCCACCTAGTCTAACTGATCAACGATGTTTGTAACCCGAGGCATGATAGCAGTGTATCCTCCGTTCCTTCTTAGGATTTTTTGCATGTCTCCCTTTTGTGCCATTTCAAGGGAATGCGTCTAGTCCGCTCTAGGTAGGACTTCACCCTCGATGACCATTCATGGGCAGGCGATGTGTAAGGCCCTCGGGGAACACCTAAGGCGCATCCGACCTTTTTTGGTCATCTTTAGGTGTAGACCTCCTTTAATCAACTGCCTTCTTTCAAGTTAACAGGTTAGATCCGACCTATCCAAAGGATTTACAACATCTTTTTGCTTATGTCCATCTTATATACTCGGCTTGCATGAAGCTCTATCAGATGATGGTTGACAAGCTCTCTGTTGCTCTTATTGGATTTTTCAGGCACTAATTGATAGTTAGAGAATCTGGTTCTCTTTGATTAGCATACCATCCGGTTGAAGTCTAGTCAGTCTTTTCATCTAACTGATCTTGATTTCATATTGGGATATCATATCTGACCAAGCAAGAAGCTTATTATTGTGGCTTGATCTCTACTTGATTTTGCTTACTCATTCAATAGCAGGATTTCATGGATGTTTATTTTGCAAGCTAATCATATCTTTCTTATTGCAATAACTTTTAGCAAAAGATTTATCCATAAACTCCTCAGGAACTTCAGTTACTTTTCTTTCATATCTACTACTCACTCTTCTTTTGTAGAGATTAGCAGATATTTGCAAGTTCTCTTCAGGTACTTGCAGCTTAGTTTTCTTTCATATCTGCTACTTACTCTTCTTTTATAGAGATTAGCAAATATTTGCAAGTTCCCTTCAGGTACTTGCAACTTACTTTTCTTTCATATCTGCTACTCACTCTTCTTTTATTGAGATTAGATGATATTTGCAAGTTCCCATCAGGTACTTACAACTTACTTTTCTTTCATATCTGCTACTCACTCTTCTTTTGCAGAGATTAGCTGATATTTGCAAGTTCCTTTCAGGTACTTGCAACTTTTCTTTCATATCTGCTACTCACTCTTATTTGCAGATATTTGTAGATATTTGAAAGTTCCCTTCAGGTACTTGCAACTTACTCTTCTTTCATATCTGCTACTCACTCTTCTTTTGCAGATATTAGCAGATATTTGCAAGTTCCCTTCAGGTACTTACAGCTATTTTTCTTTCATATCTGCTTCTCAATCTTCTTTTGCAGAGATTAACAGATATTTGTAAGTTCCCTTCAGGTACTTGCAACTTACTCTTCTTTCATATATGCTACTCACTCTTCTTTTGCAGAGATAACAGATATTAACAAGTTCCCTTCAGGTACTTGCAACTTACTCTTCTTTCATATCTGTTACTCACTCTTCTTTTGCCGAGATTAGCAGATTTTTGCAAGTTCCTTTTAGGTACTTGCAGCTTACTCTTTTTTCATATTTGCTACTCACTCTTCTTTTGCCGAGATTAGCAGATATTTGCAAGTTCCCTTCAGGTACTTGTTGCTTACTTTTCTTTCATATCTGCTTCTCACTCTTCTTTTGCAGAGATTAGCAGATATTTGCAAGTTTCCTTCAGGTACTTGCAACTTATTTTCCTTTCATATCTGTCGTTTACTCTTTCTTGCAAAGATTAGCAGATATTTGGAAGTTCCCTTCAGGTACTTGCAACTTATTTTCCTTTCAAATCTGCTTCTCAGTCTTCTTTTGCGGAGATTAGCAGATATTTTCAAGTTCCCTCCAAGTACTTGCAACATACTTTTCTCTCATATCTACTTCTTACCCTTCCTTTTACATAGGTTAATAGGTGCTTGCAAGTTTCCATCAGGTACTTGCAAGTAATTACCCTTTATGCCTCCGATCATCTTTGTTTTGCAGACCTCGGTGGAAGACATTCATAAGTCATCTTCGTTTTGTAAAAGCCACTCAGGTACACGCAAGACGTGACTTTTTTGCTTGCATTGACTCTTCCTTTGTAGGAGAAAAATAGGCGCAGAAAGGTTTTTCTAAGGAGAGACATCAGGTTCAAGCTCTCCCTGCCTCTTATTTTTCGACGGGAGGATCACGATTTTTGTGGGTCTCCTACTTTTTCAAAGTTCCCTTCAGGACTTAAAAAAGTGCGGGGATTATGTTAACCCAGAAATCAGTGATCCCTCCAAAGGGATCCTGCTCGCAAGTCGCGGCCTTTTCCAGGTTCCCCCTGGAGTTCGCGGCCTATCTCAACCCCTTTTCTAGGTTTGGCGGATAGAGTCCTCTATCCGCTCTTGTCGCGCAGCTAGGGTGGTCTCCCCAGTCTAACTGCCTAGGTTGCGCAGCAGCCGTTTGTTGTATAGGGGCTGTGGACTGCTTCCACAGTCCACGACTGCAGGCCGCGTAGTTAGGTCGGCTAACCGCGTAATGTTTTCACATGACAGGAGCGGACTTCCTATTTCCCTGATCAACGGAGGTGAGCTCCAATTCACCATGCCCGCTAAATAGAGGCGGACTACCACTCAGTCCGCCCAATGGTTGTCCAGATTTCCCAGCTCTGATTAAGTCTTGCCGAACTCCCGACATGATGTCCGCCTAGGCCGCACAACACGGCGTGGACTGAACTCCAGCTTGTCGCCAGTCAGCAATGGCGACCTACCTCCAAGCCGCCCAATATCAATAGTGGCGACAAGCCTCCAGCTCGTCGCATAACAGGAATGGAGACCTTCCTCCAGGCCACCAGTCGGCAATGACGACCTGCCTCCAAGATGCCAGTCAGCAGAGACGATCTGCCTCATGGCCTCTAATCAGCAACAGCTACCTGCTCCACCTTGCCAGCATGCGCGACCTGCCTCCTCAGTTTGCCAGGTCGCCAAGCTCTTGTCACCCAGCAGGAACGACAAGCCTCCAGCAGTAGAGGAAGACTCATTACTCAGTCCGCCAGAAGATGGCATCCTGCTCCTCCAACTCGCAAGCAGAGGCCGACCTACCCTTCAGTCCGCAGAATGTCGCGGACTCGGTCAAATCTCACCACCCTACTGGGGGTAAAGTTACCAGAATCGCCTCTGGCGCGAGACTATAAATAGGCCCCCATACCTCTCATTGAGGGAGAGATAGATCGGACGACGACACAGCAGTCAACCAAGGCATCAGAACCTGTGGACTCAAACTTTCAGTTCGCGCGGCCTCTACGGTTAATCCCTTGCAACCTGCCTTGGCCTCAGCATCCTCGGCTTTCCTCTCAGCCTGTTCGTGCAGTTTGCTCGGCCTTGAGTAGAAAACTACGGGATCAGCTTTCCGCGTGGTCTGCCGACCTACTTTGTCAAACCGCGCGGCCTCTGGCGCCCTATTCCCTTAAGCCGCCAGCTTCCCCCTTTTACCCTTTATTTTCTTTCCATGTAAAGGTACAATCTCAAGCTGTAATATCGATTCATAATCAAAGAAAAGCCTGTCGCAGGAGTGGTATTTAAGCCGCGACAGGTGAACTCTGTTGTTGTCATTGCTAGTGACCCCCTCTCTCTCTTTCACCCTCTCAGTCCTAACCATCAAAGTAACTGTCTGCTCGACAGTCTCTTATCAATCTTCCCTGCTATACCCCGCACTCGGATCAACATCCTCCTCTCCTCTATCCCCGCATCTTGGATCGATCGTGCTCCAATCTCGAGCAAGCCAGCGGAAGAGCGCATATTCCGCATCAACACTTAGTTTGTGCATTGTCCTTAGGACATGTAGATCAATAGTGTTGATCTTTGATCCACTATTGCAGCTGCTTGCTCCCTTTCTATAGGAAGCTTAACGTATTCCTGCAACTACTGTACTTGCTTTCCCTCAAAAGGAGCATCTTGACTTGCTCCCCCTTAAAAGGAACATCTTCTGTAATCCTCTCTAATGGACAATTGAATCCATTTATGTATTTATCTCACTTGAAAGACTTATCAACCGGTAAGAAAAGTGATTCCTGCAACAAAAACAAAAAGAGGAGCAGCTGAAGTTATACCAAGTTCAACATACCCAACTCAAACTTGAAGGTGTTGAACAAGACTTCATCTAATGGCTTAGTAAAGATGTCAGCCACTTACTTGTCTGTGGGGATAAACCCATGACTTATGTCTTCCTTCACATAATCCCTAATAAAATGATACCAAATCTCTATGCGCTTCGTCCTACTGTGTGATACAAAATTCCTAGCAATAGAGATTGCACTAGTTGAATCGCAGAACATAGGAGTTTTACATATCTTGATGTTGCAGTCCTTAGAGCTGATGCTGGATTTACAGCAATTGTGCACAGTAACTTCCTGCTAAGATATACTCTGACACAGCTGTTGAAATTACAAAACTGGTCTGCTTCTTGTTGCTCCAAGACACAAGTCTTTCTCCCAAGAACTGATAGGTGCCTGATGTGCATTTCCTGTCCTCTTTGCAGCCTGCAAAATCCTCATCTGAATAGCATGTTAGTTCAAAATCCCTATTCCTAGGGTACCATAGGCCAAGATCTGGTGTGCCCTTAAGATAACTCAAAATTCTCTTAGTAGCAGAGTAGTGAGACTCTTTATGGCTAGCCTAATATCTAGCACAAACACATGTAGCATACATGATGTCTGGCCTACTTGCAGTAAGATATATAAGGGAGCCAATTATCCCTCTATACAAAGTGTCACCTACCTTATCTTTGTCTATAGGCATAATTGACCCCATGGGAGTTTTCATGGTGGAGGCATTCTCCATTCTAAACTATTTAATTAAATCACTGGTGAACTTAGACTGTGAAATGGACAATCCATCTTCAGTCTGCCTTAC
Organism: Platanthera zijinensis; assembly: GCA_039513925.1. Classification (NCBI taxonomy): domain Eukaryota; kingdom Viridiplantae; phylum Streptophyta; class Magnoliopsida; order Asparagales; family Orchidaceae; genus Platanthera; species Platanthera zijinensis. The sequence continues at coordinate 47,289,611 of CM077083.1, forward strand.
TAGGAGGCCCAAGAAGTACGTAAGCTCACCCATACTGCTCATCTCAAGCTTCCCTTTCATAAGTTTGGAAAACTTCTTGCAAAGGTTGTCATCAGTAGAGCCAAAAATTATGTCATCTACATAAATTTGGACTAGGATGATCTTGCCTTTATATTCCCTTAGGAATAGGGTCTTAATGAGGAAGCTAGACAGGGTCTCATACCATGCTCTAGGAGCTTACTTCAACCCATATAGAGCTTCCCTATGTCTATAAACAAAATTAGGAGAGTTAGAATCAACAAAACCTAAAGGTTATTGAACATAGACTTCTTCCCTTAAGTCACCATTTAAGAAGGTTGACTTCACATCCATCTGGTAGACTTTAAATCATTTGTGTGCAGCATATACAAGGAATAGTTTGATGGCTTCTAATCTGGCTATAGGGGCAAAGGTTTGATCAAAGCCAATACCTTCTTCTTGTTTGTACCCCTTAGCTACCAGCCTAGCTATGTTCTTGATTACAATGCAATTTTCATCAATCGTGTTCCTATAGATCCACTTGGTTCCAATGACATTATGTCCTAATGGTATGGGAACCAGCTTCCACACCTTACATCTCTTGTACTAGTTCAGTTGCTCTTACATTGTCATAATCCGGAATTGGTCTATGTTTGCCTCTTCAAATCTTTTGGGCTCAACTTATGACAGGAAGCTTGAGTACAAAGCTGTGTTGAGACTTCTGCTCCAAGTTATCACTCCTTTGTTGGCATCACCAATTATTTGGTTGCTTGCATGATCCCTTAGATGCCTGATAGCTAAAGGCAATCTTCCTTCATCATCTTGAGCTTTAGTGGCTACATCTTACTGATCTTCATCAAGATCTTGTGAGCTTTTACCTTATTTTGGATTGCACACTCCTTTATCTTTATATTAGGCATTTGGAGCAGCTTCGTTGATGGCTAGCTTGTCCATCATCAGCTTTATACGTGCAGGTCTTATTTAGGAGCTTTGTAGCTCACTGTTAATCATAGTTGACTCATCAAATACTACATTAACAGACTCTTCTACAACTTGACATTTCAAGTTGTAGATCCTATAGGCCTTACTATGATTGTTGTACCAAACAAAAATCTCATCATAGGACTTGGCAGCAAATTCAGTCACATTGGACTTCCCTTTATTTAGCACATAACATTTGCTACAAAAGATCCTAAGATAGGCCATATTTGGTTTTCTACCCTTCATAATCTCATAGGGAGTCTTCTTGTGGCTCTTGGTGATAGAAGCTCTATTTTGGACATGACATGCAGTGTTTACTGCCTCAGCCCAGAAATATTCTGAGAGAGATGTGTCATTTAGCAAGGTCCTACAAGCCTCTATGAGAGTTCTATTCTTCCTCTTAGATATCCCATTTTGCTGGGGTGTTCATGGAGAATAAAATTCTGCATGAATCCCTTGCTCTTCACAGAACCTTGTCATGCTTTCACACTGAAATTTAGTCTCATGGTCACTTCTGATTTTGACCACAGTACTGTCTAACTCATTCTCAATCTGCTTGACAAAAGTCTTGAAGACATCAAGGGTTTCAGTCTTTTTCTTAAGAAAGAAAACTCAAGCAAACCTAGAGAAATCATCAACAACCACAAGGGTGTAGACTTTCTTACCTACACTATGAACTAGCATAGGACCAAACAAGTCCATATGCAAGGGGTATAAACACCTCACTAAATCTTTGGTCTCAATGCTTTTGAAGGAAGCTTTGGTCTGCTTGCCCTTTTGGCATGTTGAGCAAATGCCTTTCTTGGTGCATTTCATCTTGGGACCATTCCTAACTATCTCTTCACTAAAGAGCTTGCCAATTGTCTTATAGTTCAAATGATCTGGCCTCTTGTGCCATTGTTCACAGTATGAGACTTTCTCTTTTGCAACTAGACATATAGGGGAGTCTTTATTTAGACAGAAAGTTTAAGCAATAAACATTTCCACTCCTAGTGCTTGTCAAGATGACCTCTTGGTCACTTGACCTCTTAATTTTGCACTCATCCTTGTAGAATGCAATGACATAGCCAATATCACAGAGTTGGATTATGCTTATCAGGTTGTGCTGTAACTCTTCAACATAAGCCACTTTTGAGATGGTGACTATGCCATTGGTAATCTTACCATAGCCTCTTGTCACTCTTCTATCTGAACCACCAAAAATTACTTTGGGTCCATCTTTCACTAGAGTGTACTCCTTTAGATTGCTCCGTGTTCCAGTCATGTCCTTGGAACAACCACTGTCCAAGTAGCATATAGGGGTATGGGCACTTGGACTATCATGCAACATATAATTTTTTTTATCTTAGGGCCCAAAAATTTTTTTGGTCCTAGGTTCTTGTTAGCCTGAAAATGAACCTGTCTTCCTGTAGATTTTCTGATATGAAGACTAACTTTTGCTCTGGGCACATTAAGATTGTGTCAACAATCTAAGGCAAAATGCACCACTTTGCCACAACACCAGCACTCATGAATATTATACCTTCTTTTATGAGCAGATCTGGAAGCAACAAGCTATTCAGAAAGAGGAGCAACAGCCTTCTTCAAGTTCCTTTCAGCAAGGATCTGACTGAAAGTGAGTCTTCCAATAGACTTATTTGGCTTGCTCTTAATGCCATTAAAAGCAGTCTTCTTTGTAGAGGACAGACTCTTGATAGCATCAGTGATAGCCAAATCAGGCTTATTGGTAGACTTACTCTTGGTCTGGGTCTTTGCTGGATGGCCATGAGAGTGGGCCACAGCCATATTCTTGAGAGAGGGGGTCGGTGCACTAAATACAAATGGTCAATGACGGGTCATTCGAATTTCTTAATGGGGAGCCTTAAACGCACTCATCCCCTTACTATATCTTCCACCATAGCTGTGAACATTTTTGTTCACACTTATGGATCTACCATTCATCCAGTGACCATATATGATTTCTTGGTCATACCTATTTGAGGGTAACATCACCTTCTTAAAAGGGATGTGAGGCTTAGATGCCAGGGGCTGAATAGGAACTATTCTTTCCCTTTGGGATGGGCAGCTCTAGTGTTTCTTTTGAATCACAACCCCTTCTAACCCTTTGAGAGGAGAAGGAGTCTATCAAGGGTAACACTGACTTAGGCTTAGAGAGACTAGCCACAATCCTTCTCTCCCTTTAGAGTTTTCTTCAAGATCCCTAATGAGACTGTTTTTGAATCTGATGGTGCCAATATGAGCGAGTGAAATGTTTTTCAGTTGGCTAATTTCCCTAGCGTTCTGATCCAGCAAGGATGCTGCCTCAGCCTGCTAGGAAGCAGCTAGCTGAAGGGAGGTGATCTCCTAATCTTGCTTCTTGGCAAACTTCTTACTTCTTTTAAAAGCATCCAGAAGGGCACCATACTTTCCAATCAAATTATTGGCATCTTCCTAAGATTTTTACCCATCTTCATCACTGAATTATGGTGCATCAGAATTTTGACTAGTCTCATAATCTGAGTTAGAAGAGGACCTGGATAGAGTGTATACATTATTTGGACCAGGCTGACTCTGGCTGGATTCTTCATCAAACATGGCCATCAGCCTATAGTAGCTATTGGCATCTTCTTCATCATCATCCTCCTCCGAGTCACTATCTGAATGTATCAGAGGGGCCCTGATACTTATCCTAGCAGTAGGATAGTCTTACGATTCTTCCTTAGCAACAAATAACCCTATGAAAGCATCTTATTTTGACTTAGAAGATGCTGAGTCAGACTGGCTCCAGCTCTTCTCCTTCTTTGCAATGAAGGTATTTTCCTTCTTTCCCTTGAGATTGTTGAAATTCTTTGTTTTCAAGGTCAGTTAAACACCTAGAGGTGGGTGAGTGGGTTTTTGGCCTTTCATAAAATCTTTTAGACCTTTACCCGATTGTGCTCTACTTGGTGATTAGGTTATTCTACCTTTCAAGATTAATCACAGACAACACAGTTATTTTATAGTGGTTCCCCAGATTATGGGTACAATTACTATCCCTCTCCACCTTTCTAAAAAAGTGTTAGATAAGGCTCTTCCCCAATACGTGGCTCCTTAAGAGATTACAACTCGATCTCGCAGGACCACTCAGTCTCCTCGAAGACCTACTTCTCAGGCACAAGGCCCAACAACTCAGTGATTAGAATACCACCTACATCAGGCCAACGACCCTACAACTCAGACTTGGAGGACAACCCTACACTCAAATACAAAATGGATCAAACACTCAGATCAATAAATGATCCTACCTCAGCCTTTATTACACATTCTTACAACTCAGATTCTCACAGGAATCCTACACTCAGATCCAAGACTGGATCCTACAGAAAATAGAAATGTTGTGAACTATTTAGACACAAGAGAACTTTCTTTGTGTCTGTCTTCCTAGGCTGAGCAGATTTTAGCCCTATCTTCTTCACAGTAATAAGTTGAAAAGATCTTCAGTACTGGCTGCTTATGCTGAAAGTAACTTAGAATCAATATTTTGATCAGCTGTTGAATATAATTGATCTAAAAGTTTTTATCTTCTTCAAACAACTACCAGGACTAGCAGACTCTGAAGGCTCTGCTTCTCTTCTCAATCAGAAATCGATTCTAAACTTGCTGTCGCCAATGTGAATCGCAACAGCTATCTGTTTTTGCTTTCAGGTTAACTATTCAGAACTCGTGCTTCAGGATTGATGTTAATGGCGAGGAAGAAGACAAAAGTTCCGCCACTATGCGTAATCAGAAGGCCCTAATTACTTCTTTCCTTTCAGCCAATCTTATCCTCTTATAGTCATCTAATCAATGACTCTTTGTACTCTGGGCCTAGCCTAAAAAGGACGAGTTACCACCATCCATTTACAGAAAATGACAACAGCTGTCCGCCGACGCCATTAAAGGCATACTACATCTTTCCCGCAAAGAATTTGAACTGTGTTAACTTTGTTGACTTTTGCTGATGTCAGCCATTCTGGACTTAGCCAAATTCACAAAATCACTCCAGGCATTGAGTTCGTTGAGTGAAATGGTTTCACTCAACGATTCTGGACTTAGCTTATTCTTCAGCTCTTTCTGCATCCATGGTGTTGAGAGAGTTGAGTGGTTGGCATTCACTCAACGCCATTTTCCTTAGCTCCTTCTGAACTCTGCCAACTTCTGAGGCGTTGAGTGAACAGGCTTCACTCAACGCTTCTGTACTTAAAAACTTTTCTTCTGAATGGAGGCATTGAGTGTGTTGACTTCACTCAACACTTCCTGCCATTGACATATCCTTTGACTACGGGTAGAGTGAACTGGGCTCACTCAATGCTTTTGGACTTAGTCAAATCCTGTCACTCCTTCTGGCTTTGACAGCTTAAGCGTGTATCAACGCTTCTATTATATGGCATTGAGTGAACTAGTTTCACTCAATGCTTCTGGACTTAAATAGATTTTTTTGTCTATCTTCTTTGGCTTTGACAGAAATAGCATGGCGTTGAGTGAACTAGCTTCTCTCAAAGCTTCTGAACTTTGAATCTTTTCCTCTGCCAGAAACTCTATGGCTTTGACATAGTGAGCTTTACTCAACAAATATGCAGTATGGCGCTGAGTGAGTTGACATCACTCAACACCTGTGTACTTAGTCGATCTTTCTACTTGTTGATTCTTGGCTTTGACTATCCACACCTGAATCAACGCTTTAGCTCATCTGGCGCTGAGTGAGCTGTAATATCCCTACCTGTTACATGGGATATAGTAGAAGGTCTGGCCGGGGCCCCACACCATGTTCCACGAATAGGCGGAGTGGTCACTTTATAATATCAAAACTACCAAGGATTCCTAACACAGAGCATTCTAGCGGAAGCTTCATGGTTGAAAACTTTGAACTCAAGAATAACAATAGAAATGTTCACTACAAACAATTAGGAATGTATACAACCCAATACACAAGGTACATGGCCTTATGACCTTATAAGTTTATCTTAATAGGAGTGTGGTTTACAAACATCGGCACGCAGGCCGGCCACACATGAACTACAGTAAAGCAAAGTAAAGCCTTTAAGGGCAGCAGCGCAACCAGGGCTTCAGCCCGCTATTTCCCGGTTGGGACAGCTCCACCTGCAAGAAACAATCCAACAAGCAGTGTCAAACAAAGAAAATGATGTCTGGCCTACTTGCAGTAAGATATATAAGGGAGCCAATTATCCCTCTATAAAAAGTGTCATCAACAGGTTTTCCTACCTTATCTTTGTATATAGGCATAATTGACCCCATGGGAGTTTTCATGGTGGAGGCATTCTCCATTCCAAACTATTTAATTAAATCCCTAGTGAACTTAGACTGTGAAATGGACAATCCATCTTCAGTCCGCCTTACTAGGAGGCCCAAGAAGTACGTAAGCTCACCCATACTACTCATCTCAAGCTTCCCTTTCATAAGTTTGGAAAACTTCTTGCAAAGGTTGTCATCAGTAGAGCCAAAAATTATGTCATCTACATAAATTTGGACTAGGATGATCTTTCCCTTATATTCCCTTAGGAATGTGGTCTTGTCTATCTTTACCCTTGAGAATTTGTTCTTAATAAGGAAGCTAGACAGGGTCTCATACCATGCTCTAGGAGCTTACTTCAACCCATATAGAGCTTCCCTATGTCTATAAACAAAATTAGGAGAGTTAGAATCAACAAAAGCTAATGGTTATTGAACATAGACTTCTTCCCTTAAGTCACCATTTAAGAAGGTTGACTTCACATCCATCTGGTAGACTTTAAATCATTTGTGTGCAGCATATGCAAGGAATAGTTTGATGGCTTCTAATCTGGCTATAGGGGCAAAGGTTTGATCAAAGCCATTACCTTCTTCTTGTATGTACCCCTTAGCTACCAGCCTAGCTATATTCTTGATTACAATGCCATTTTCATCAATCGTGTTCCTATAGATCCACTTGGTTTCAATGACATTATGTCCTTATGGTATGGGAACTAGCTTCCACACCTTACACCTCTTATACTAGTTCAGTTGCTCTTGCATTGCCACAATCCGGAATTGGTCTATGTTGGCCTCTTCAAATCTTTTGGGCTCAACTTATGACAGGAAGCTTGAGTACAAAGCTGTGTTGAGACTTCTGCTCCAAGTTATCACTCCTTTGTTGGCATCAGCAATTATTTGGTGGCTTGCATGATCCCTTAGATGCCTGATAGCTGAAGGCAATCTTCCTTCATCATCTTGAGCTTTAGTGGCTACATCTTAGTGATCTTCATCCAGATCTTGGGAGCTTTTCCCTTATTTTGGATTGCACACTCCTTTATCTTTATATTAGGCATTTGGAGCAGCTTCCTTGATGGCTAGCATGTCCATCATCAGCTCTATACGTGCAGGTCTAGTTTAGGAGCTTTGTAGCTCACTGTTAATCATAGTTGACTCATCAAATACTACATTAACAGACTCTTCGACAACTTGACTTTTCAAGTTGTAGATCCTATAGGACTTACTATGATTGTTGTACCCAACAAAAATCTCATCATAGGACTTGGCAGCAAATTCAGTCACATTGGACTTCCCATTATTTAGCACATAACATTTGCTACCAAAGATCCTAAGATAGGCTATATTCTATTTTCTACCCTTCATAATCTCATAGGGAGTCTTCTTGTAGCTCTTGGTGATAGAAGCTCTATTTTGGACATGACATGCAGTGTTTACTGCCTCAGCCCAGAAATATTCGGAGAGAGATGTGTCATTTAGCATGGTCCTACCAACCTCTATGAGAGTTCTATTCTTCCTCTTAGCAATCCCATTTTGCTGGGGTGTTCATGGAGAAGATAATCTTCATGAATCCCTTGCTCTTCACAGAACCTTGTCATGCTTTCACACTGAAATTTAGTCTCATGGGCACTTCTGATTTTGACCACAGTACTGTCTAACTCATTCTCAATCTGCTTGAAAAAAGTCTTGAAGACATCAAGGGTTTCAGTCTTTTCTTAAGAAAGAAAACCCAAGCAAACCTAGAGAAATCATCAACAACCACAAGGGTGTAGACTTTCCTACCTATACTATGAACTAGCATAGGACCAAACAAGTCCATATGCAGGGGGTATAAACACCTCACTAAATCTTTGGTCTCAATGCTTTTGAAGGAAGCTTTGGTCTGCTTGCCCTTTTGGCATATTGAGCAAATGTCTTTCTTGGTGCATTTTATCTTGGGACCATTCCTAACTATCTCTTACTAAAGAGCTTGCCAATGGTCTTATAGTTCAAATGATCTGGACTCTTGTGCCATTGTTCACAGTATGAGACTTCCTCTTTTGCAACTAGACATATAGGGGAGTCTTTATTTAGACAGAAAGTTTAAGCAATAAAGATTTCCACTCCTAGTGCTTGTCAAGATGATCTCTTGGTCACTTGACCTCTTAATTTGGCACTCATCCTTGTAGAATGCAATGATATAACCAATATCACAAAGTTGGATTATGCTTATCAAGTTGTGTTGCAACTCTTCAACATAAGCCACTTTTGAGATGGTGACTATGCCATTGGTAATCTTACCATAGCATCTTGTCACTCCTCTATCTGAACCACCAAAGATTACTTTGGGTCCATCTTTCACTAGAGTGTACTCCTTTAGATTGCTCCGTGATCCAGTCATGTTCTTGGAACAACCACTGTCCAAGTAGCATATAGGGGTATGGGAACTTGGACTATCATTCAACACATAATTTTTTTTATCTTAGGGCCCCAAAATTTTTTGGGTCCTAGGTTCTAGTTAGCCTGAAAACGAACCTGTCTTCCTGTAGATTTTCTGATAGGAAGACTAACTTTTGCTCTGGGCACATTAAGATTGTGTCAACAATCTAAGGCAAAATGCACCACTTTGCCACAACACCAACACTCATGAATATTATACCTTCTTTTTTGAGCAGATCTGGAAGCAACTAGCTATTCAGAAAGAGGAGCAACAGCCTTCTTCAAGTTCCTTTCAGCAAGGATCTGACTAAAAGTGAGTCTTCCAATAGACTTATTTGGCTTGCTCTGAATGCCATTAAAAACAGTCTTCTTTGTAGAGGACAGACTCTTGATAGCATCAGAGATAGCCAAATCAGGCTTATTGATAGACTTACTCTTGGTCTGGGTCTTTGATGGATGGCCATGAGAGTGGGACACAGCCATATTCTTGAGAGAGGGGGTCGGTGCACCAAATACAAATGGTCAATGACGGGTCATTCGAATCTCTTCGTGGGGAGCCATAAACGCACTCATCCCCTTGCTATATCTTCCACCATAGCTGTGAACATTTTTGTTCATACTTATGGATCTACCATTCATCCAGTGACCCTATATGATTTCTTGGTCATACCGATTTGAGGGTAACATCACCTTCTTAAAAGGGATGGGAGGCTTAGATGCCAGGGGCTGAATAGGAACTATTCTTTCCCTTTAGGATGGGCAGCTCTAGTGTTTCCTTTGAATCACAACCCCTTCTAACCCTTTGAGAGGAGAAGGAGTCTATCAAGGGTAACACTGACTTAGGCTTAGAGAGACTAGCCACAATCCTTCTCTCCCTTTTGAGTTTTCTTCAAGATCCCTAATGAGACTGTTTTTAATCTGATGGTGCCAATATGAGCGAGTGAAATGTTTTTCAGTTGGCTAATTTCCCTAGCCTTCTTATCCAGCAAGGATGCTGCCTCAGCCTGCTGGGAAGCATCTAGCTAAAGTGAGGTGATCTCCTAATCTTGCTTCTTGGCAAACTTCTTGCTTCTTTTAAAAGCATCCAGAAGGGCACCATACTTTCCATTCAAATTATTGGCATCTTCCTCAGATTTTTACCCATCTTCATCACTGAATTATGGTGCATCAGAATTTTGACTAGTGTCAAAATCTGAGTTAGAAGAGTGGTGTCTACTAATCGTGAAGAAAATAAAAGCAACCGAACTAGCAATCCATCTAGGCAAGTGTACCTATCGAATTGTAGCTAGGGGACACAAGTGTCGTATTGAAATCCGGGAATTGCTGAATACACTTACTCACACGAAGACTATTATTTTATCGAAGGAAAATCTTGAGGGCTAAAAAGGAAATTACAATTAAGAAAGGAAATATAGTTAATCGCTAGAAAGAGAACCACTGTATTAAGTTAAAGAACTATTAGACGCAATTATGATAAAGTGTTAAAGAACTACGACAAAGGGAGGAAAATGTACTCGATCAAGAATCACCTCGGCCAGAGTAATAAAGAAATGCGATAAAAGCCTAAACTTAATAGGGAAGAGTTTCTTGACCGTGGAGGTTCCTAAAGCTTAAACACGCTTCTCTCGAAGTCGTGTTCGACTGAGTTTAGGAAGGTCCGACCGACTTTCGTCTGAATCAGAGGCCTAAAGCTCGATTTACGCGGTGAACCCCACTATTAGATTTTACTCCAATCCGGGGGATTTGAATGTCTGCCTTTCTCGAGGGGTGCATACCAATCCCTTTCCTCTTGAGTGCTCACTTCAAACTATCGGCCTTTCGGCTAGCCAAGCATGAAAGCTAAGGCGGAGAGTATACATCGATGATATATCTCCAACCCAAAAGAATTCAAGAGCAATTCAAGGTTAAACCCCTAAAAAGGAAAGGTAAAATTAAAGCATCATAACTTAATCACTCAAACCTCAGATCATCAAGATCGAGTACAAGGAGGATTTAGTTATTCATGGTATAGAAAATGAAGATCATATTAATAGTATGGAAAATAACACCGAGTAGAAGGGAAAGAGAATAGCGAACTATTTTATTTCGTAATGTGGAGGAATCACAAGTGGGGCACACAGATACTATAAGAACACCTTCTACGATGATTACAAATGTTGTAAAAAGGAAGTACAGAAATGCGAAAAAGGCTTGCATGTAAAGAAACTCAATTACTTGCAGTAAAAAGTACGAGACAAGCTTAAGACATAAAAACTAAAATAGCAGCACTTCTTCTTCTCTAATCTCTCTCCATGCCCCCCCAAACACTAGAAGATGATCCCTATTTATAGAGTTTTTTCGGGCTGGGTCACGCCCTATGACACGCCCATGGAGGGCATGACCATAGGGCGTGTCTGATTCGGTGCGACATCTGGAGCGTTGGCATTTAATTCTGGCATGGTTGTTGAGTTACACGCCCATCGAACACGCCCCTGGAGGGCGTGACATATGGACGTGTCGGATTCAGTGCGTTGAAATTGAGCTCGGTACTGACTTCTCGGGACTTGGCGGGTCACGCCTGTCAGACACGCCCCTAGAGGGCGTGTCAGTGGGCGTGTCGGATTCGGTGCGTTGAAATTGAGCTCGGTACTGACTTCTCGGGACTTGACGGGTCACGCCTGTCAGACACGCCCCTGGAGGGCGTGTCAGTGGGCGTGTCAGTGGGTGTGACAGCTAGTTTCTGGTGGAGATTGACTTCGGACCGGCGGCTTCATTCCACTAGGTTACACGCCCTTGGTACACGCCCTAGGAGGGCGTGACCATGGGGCGTGTAACAGCAAAACTTGTAAAATCCTGCAAAAAGAAGGGAAGATGTTAGTGACAATAATATATACAAAAAAGGGTCAAAATATAAGCATACAAGACATGCTTTGTAAATTGAAAGCTAGAAAATACCATAATAGTTTAGGCTATAAAACGGACTATCAGCATACAACAACATAAAATTATAATAATACTTAGAAATTTAAGCTACTAAATTACCCAAAAAAGGATGACTAAAAAGTAGTCATCAAACACCCCCATGCTTAGACATTTGCTTGCCCTCAAGCAAATAAAAATGAAAACTAGGGGAGGAAATAGAAAATAAACAAAGCTAATTTAGGTTTCATAATTAAGAAAAACAAAACATGGAAAATTAAACTATCCTAATATTCATATTATCAACTAGTGGGGTGAGAAGTGCACAATAGAAGATTTGAAAGGGAAAGCCTAAAAATCTCATTAAAACATAAGAGAGGTCTACTAATTTCTAAATCTTAAAAACAAGGCATCCAAAATAAATGAAAATAAGGAAAACAAAAGTAGAAGTTCTAAATAAACGGCGCATTAACAAACTACTAGGTTGCTAGATAAACATTAACCCTAAAACACTCCAAGATAACCTCCAAAGAAATCCATCAATGATGGTGGCCATAGGCTTGTACGTTCACACTTTCTCCACTACGCAAAATTAAGTTCTAAGATCATTAGGACTTCTACTAGGCATTAAAACTTGGCTTAGGTGAATGATTAGGAAGTGGAATCAAAGGTAAACATGAAGGTTTTAGGCACTAAACCAAGGTGAGCTCAAAAATAACCAAAGCATAAAAAAAAATGAGAAATAACAAATATGTCATTTCTCCAATATGAAACTACAAAAACAAGGCCATGAATTTTTTTCTTTTATAAACTTGGCCAAACATAAACGTTTTGCATTCATTTTCTTTTTTCTTTTTTTTTTTGATTTTGTAATGATATTTTTTTTTCTCAATTTTTTTTTCTTTTGAATAACATTTGATAAGAAAGCTCCAAAAATAAGCTTGAGAATTTCCTATTTATTTCAAAAATAATACCCTTCCCACAAAAAATAATTTTTAAGCTCAAATTTATAGTGCAAACATAGGAAAGATATTTGGCTTTGGTGAACATAATGAAATGAAAGGTGGAGCTAAAAACAAAGAAAATAAGGAAAAAGGCCCAAAATTGTTTTGCAAGGGTTTTGTTTTTGGTGGGCAAGAAAAGCTCAAACTATTCAAATGGTGGCCTAAATCATTTCTAAAGAACGTAAAAACGGTGCAAATGCTTCGAGAGTAGCTTGGTACAAGTTCTAGACACCAAGAAAGACTACCCCGCAAATGAAAAAGGACTAATGATACCTAGCAACCATTCGTAAGTAACTATCCGAATAAAAAGACACCACTACGCATTGCTAGCTTATAACTTAAAAACCGGATGCCTATATTTAAGAAAGAGCAACTAGTAGAACTAGACTATATTAAAATGATAGGTTTAGAAAAACATTTCCAAAGTAATCTATATAGAACTAAGAAACCGCATGGGCCTACACATCACTAGAAGCAACATAAAAATGAAGATAGAAATAATTTTTGATTTTGTTTTTCAAATCGATTTGAGCACAATTGTTTTTTTTTTTTTGATTTTTTTTTGTTTTGTTTGGGTTTTGATGACATAACGTAATATATTTTTTTGAAAGAAGAATAACAGAAAGAAAAGACCAAAAGAAACTAGACCCCCCCCCCCCATGCTTAGGCTCTTCATTGCCCTTAATGAAGGAAACAAAAAGAAAAAGAGAAGGGGACTGAGAAGAAGAGAAAAAGAAAATACAGGAAAAATAAAGAAATAGAAAGAACAGGACTTCCCCGGGTTTGTGAGATGAAGGTGGATGTCGCTCCCCCATGCTTGTTTTTTAGAGTACTTGATCGTCAGCAGGTATGACTTGATCCATCTGATATCAGCAGCGACGGAGCGGCGACCACGATCATGGGCTTGATTGGCCTCCGGTAGAAAGTGCAAAATAACAGCAAAAAGATAGAGTCCATTGGCAGATGCCCGATAATGTTTTTTATTACAACAGTGCAAATAAAAGAGTTTCATAAAAAAATATAGTAGTCCAAAAATAAATAAAAAAATAATGTCCATCAGACAATAAGAAACTAAGCATCAAAAAGAAGATTCTCCTTCGCAGGAGTCACAGAATCATTAGAGAAATAGAGTTTAAGTCTATGGCCATTAACTTTAAAGTCCCCTTTATCGAGGTGTGAAAGTAGCACAGTGCCGTAAGGAAAAACATCCTTGACCGTGAACGGTCCGGACCATCTAGATTTAAGTTTTCCCGGGAAGAGACGTAAACGCGAATTAAAAAGAAGAACCTGATCGCCTGGTTTAAAAGTTTTAGGGTGGCGCAGGTTCTTATCATGATACAATTTCGTGCGTTCTTTATAAATTTTATTATTTTCATAGGCGTACGCTCGCCACTCGTCAAGCTCATTTAGTTGGTTTTTTCTATGCTCACCGACCGAGTGCGGATCGAAATTAAAAAACTTCAACGCCCAATACGCACGGTGTTCTACTTCTACCGGAAGATGACACGATTTTCCATAGACTAATCGGAAAGGAGTACAACCGATGGCGGTTTTGTACGCTGTCCGATATGCCCACAAAGCATCGTCCAATTTTAAAGACCAATCCTTACGAGAAGTAGAAACGCTTTTTTCCAAAATTCGTTTAAGCTCGCGATTCACTACCTCGACCTGACCGTTCGTTTGGGGGTGATAAGCAGTGGACAATTTATGCGTAATGCCATATTTGGCTAAAGCCTTAGTGAGCTGAGCGTTGCAAAAATGACTTCCCCTATCACTAACGATCGCTCGAGGAAACCCAAAGCGAGAAAATAATTTTTTTAGAAAATTGATAACTACGCGAGCATCATTATTTGGTAGAGCTTGGGCTTCTGCCCACCGAGAAACATAATCGACTGCGACTAGAATATATTTGTTTCCTAAGCTGGAGGGAAATGGGCCGACAAAGTCTATACCCCATAGATCAAAAACTTCGCACTCGAGAAAGTAATTTTGCTCCATTTCATTTTTGTTAGAAATATTTCCAGTCCACTGGCATCGATCGCACCCGCCCACAAAGATTTGTGCATCTTTAAATATGCTTGGCCAATAGAAGCCAGCACTAAGCACTTTGTGGGCGGTGCGGTTTGCTTGATAATGCCCGCCAGTCGGACCTTCATGAACATGTTTTAAAATTTGGTGACCCTCTTCCTGCGAAACGCATCTCCTTACCACTTGGTCTGCACAAATGCGAAATAGAAATGGGTCTTCCCAAAAATAATACTTCAACTCCGAAAAGAATTTCTTCTTTTGGTGAGTGGAGTATTCTTTTGGAAGGACCCGGGCCACAAGATAATTGGCCAGATCGGCAAACCAGGGGGTAGAAGATGAAGAAATATTCAAAAGACGCTCATCAGAAAAGAGTCATTAATAAAAGTTTCATTTAAAAATCAAGTTTGGGATTTTCAAGGCGAGATAGATGATCCGCCGCTAGGTTTTCCGCT
The DNA here is from genome assembly GCA_039513925.1 of Platanthera zijinensis. Lineage (NCBI taxonomy): Eukaryota > Viridiplantae > Streptophyta > Magnoliopsida > Asparagales > Orchidaceae > Platanthera > Platanthera zijinensis. Next base: position 47,304,633 of record CM077083.1, read on the forward strand.
CCTTTCTTATCCCGAATTTCCAAGTCGAATTCTTGAAGTAAGAGGATCTAACGGATAAGACGCAGCTTGGCATCCGGTTTAGAAAGGAGGTACTTCAAAGCGGAATGATCCGTGAAAACAATAACCTTAGATAGATTAACATACGGTCGGAATTTATCAAAGGCAAAAATAACTGCTAAGAGCTCTTTCTCCGTCGTGGTGTAATTTTCTTGCGCAGAAGTGAGAGTTTTACTAGCGTAGAAAATTGGATGAAAGTTCTTAGCGATTCGTTGACCTAAAACCGCACCTACCGCATGATTACTCGCATCACACATAATTTTGAAAGGTAAATCCCAAACTAGGGCGATCATAATAGGAGCATTTATAAGTTTCGATTTTATTAATTCAAAGGCCTCGAGACAAGATTTATCAAAAACAAAAGGAATGTCTTTTTCGAGCAAGTGGGTGAGAGGTTTAGTGATTTTTGAAAAGTCCTTAATAAATCTACGATAAAAACCCGCATGACCTAAAAAACTTCTAATCACTTTAACGGTTAGAGGGGGCGGTAACTTTTCAATTACTTTAATTTTTGCCTTGTCCACTTCAATTCCCCTAGCGGAAATGTTGTGGCCAAGGACTAAACCCTCACGTACCATAAAGTGGCACTTCTCCCAATTTAAAACTAAATTTGTATCCTCGCAGCGCTTTAAAACTTTTCCTAAATTTTCTAAACATAGATCGAATGAGTCGCCAAAAACGGAAAAGTCGTCCATAAAAACTTCCATAATATTTTCTACATATTTATCAAAAATAGCAAGCATACACCGCTGAAAGGTGGCGGGTGCGTTGCATAATCCGAAAGGCATTCTACGGTAGGCAAAAGTTCCGAAGGGGCAAGTGAACGTCGTCTTCTCTTGGTCCTCGGGTGAGATAGGGATTTGAAAATATCCCGAGAGACCGTCGAGGAAGCAATAAAAATTGTGCCCGGACAAACGTTCTAAAATTTTATCGATAAAGGGGAGGGGGAAGTGATCTTTTCGAGTGGCATCGTTTAGTTTACGGTAATCGATGCACATCCTCCATCCCGTTATCGTCCTAGTTGGAACTAAATCGTTGTTTTCGTTTGGTACTACCGTGATCCCACCCTTCTTAGGAACAACCTGAACTGGACTTACCCACTCACTATCGGAAATAGGATAAATTATCCCTGCATCTAATAACTTAAGCACCTCTCCCTTCACAACCTCTTTCATATTTGGATTAAGACGACGTTGTGGTTGAACTACACCCTTAGGATTATTTTCAAAAAATATGTTGTGTGTGCAGAAAGAGGGACTGATGCCAGGAATATCACAAATTTGCCACGCTATAGCTCGGCGATGCTTTTGTAGTAGTTCGATTAATTGATCGTTTTCGGATTGGGAAAGAAAAGCCGAGATTATAACGGGCAATTTTGAATCTTTTGCAAGAAAGGCATATTTGAGGTGGTCAGGCAGTGGTTTTAAATCAAGCTGGGGGGTTCGTCATAAGAATTTTTTAAATTTTTCTCTTTTTCAAAAACAAGATTTTCATACTTTTTCCTACTACATGCAAAATTATTTTCAACATTTTCTTGGATCGACATCACCGGGTTGTCAAAATTATGTGAAGAAATTTCAGAAAACGAAGATGAAAATTCATTTGGAGAAATGTTGGAAAGGGAAAGGGAAGAGTCTTCATTTAGAACGTCAACAAAAAAACAAGAGTCATCATTTTTTAAGGAGTTTTTCATGGATTGATTTATAGAAAATGTGACCTCATCATCTCCCACACGCAAAAACAACTTTCCGTTACTAACGTCTATAACTGCTCGAGAGGTGGCTAGAAATGGTCGTCCAAGGATAAGAGGAATCTCGACGTCTTCTTCAATATCAAGAATGACAAAATCCACCGGGAAGATGAATTTGTCGACCTTTACTAGCATGTCCTCAATGATACCTAGTGGATACTTGATAGACCTATCAGCTAATTGGATACTCATCCTTGTAGGGCTCAGAGTGCCCAATCCTAACTTCTTAAATAGTGAAAAAGGCATCAAGTTGATGCTCGCTCCTAGATCTGCCAATGCATGTTTAACAAATAAATCACCAAAGACACAAGGAATGGAAAAACTACCCGGATCGTTTATCTCTTTAGGCAGATTAGAATTTTTAACGACTGTCGAGCATTCTTCATTCAATGTTACATGTGATAAGTTCTCCAATTTCGTCTTGTTTGTTAATAAGTCCTTAAGATATTTTGCGTACTTCGGCATTTGACTAATCGCTTCATGAAATGGCAAATTAATGTGAATTTGTTTGAACATTTCAAGAAAGCGTTGGTACTGATCATCTAGTTTGTCTTTCCTAAGTCTAGCCGGATAAGGAGGTGGCGGGAATTCTTTTAGGGCAACAGGAGCATCATTTTGAAAATCATCTTTTTCTTTTTGAGAATCAGAAATAATAGAGCCATCGTTTTCTTTTTCAAATGTAGATTTTTCTTTTTCAGAATCTAAGTTGTCATTTTCCGTGGGGGTAAAAACTGGAGGAGCAATCACCCTTGGCTCTTCCCTTGTGGTGGGCTCGTTAACAACTTTACCGCTCCGAAGAGAAATCGCATTTGTGTGCTCCCTTGGGTTAGGCTCAGTGTTCGAGGGAAGAGTTCCAGGTGGTCTCTCGGAAAAGGCCTTGGCGAGTTGGCCAACTTGATTTTCTAAGTTTTTCATGGATCCTGTTAAATTTCTAATAGTGGCATCGTTCGAGCTTATATATTTAGCGAGGATCTCTTCCAAAGGGGAAGGTTTTTGAAAATTTTGTTGCGGTGGTGGTGGTGGTGTAAAATCGTGCGGTGGGCGTATTACGTTAGCATTATTACTCCAAGAAAAATTAGGATGGTTACGCCATCCGGGATGATAAGTGTTCGATGAAGCAGAAAAACCAGGAGGAGAAGAAAAATTCGAAAAAACAGAAAAATTATTCGCAGAGATATTTTGAGCAGGCCTGGGTATGTTCCCCAGATAATCCACCTGCTCGGCAGCAGCAGCATTTTCATATACCTTAGCGGTGGAGGGAGCAGTCATCTCCGAGATCTTCTTGTTGAGCATTTCCACTTGCATCGCTAGTTGCGTCACCGAATCCACTTCATAGATACCTGCAGGTTTAGATGGGCGAGACCTGGACGAATTCCACTGATAAGTGTTCATCGCCATGTCATCGATAAGCTCAAGAGCGGCTTCCGGAGTTTTTCGGTCTAAAGAACCAGCGGAAGCGGAATCTATCATTTGCTTAGTCACTTGGTTTAGCCCATTATAGAATGTCTGAACCTGCAACCATACAGGCAGAGCATGATGTGGGCATCTTCTCAAAAGTTCTTTGAACCTGTCATAGAGGGTCTCAGAATCAATTTGAGAATATGAAGTTATATCATTTCGAAACTTAGCAGTTTTGGCGGGGGGAAAATAACGAGAAAGAAATTTTTCAGTTAAAATGTTCCAAGTAGTGATTGATCCTCTTGGAAGAGAACTCAACCACTGTTTGGCTTTAGTCATTAAGGAGAATGGGAAGAGTCTTAGTCTTATCGCATCGTCCGAGACACCATTAATTTTGAAGGTGTCATAGATTTCAAGAAAATTAGCAATATGCAAGTTCGGATCTTCATCTTGCGATCCGTCGAACTGTACATATTGCTGCACCATTTGAATGATGCTAGGCTTTAGCTCGAAGTTATTGTTCGCAATAGCGGGACGAACTATGCTAGATTCTGTACCCTCCAGGTTTGGTCTTGCATAATGGGACATAGTCCTTTGCACGACTTCCTCTTGGTTGGGTCTTTGCAAGACTTCCTCTTGGTTGGGATTGTCCATTCTTAAGGTAGAATATGAATCGGAATGTTCGACCGGTATTTGAAGAGTCGGGCCTTGAAATCGCAATCTTCTCCGAAGAGTACCCTCGATTTCGTGGTCCAAGTCCAAAATAACCGACGGAATTCCCCGGGTCATGCACTGGAAGAAGAAAGAGAGAAGTATTGTTTATTATTATTAATATTTTTTTTAAGTATATATATATTTTTTGATGTTTTAGCTCCCAAACTTCCCAAGGACTACCCGATGAAGGGTTCGCAAGGTACTAGACAAGATAGCGGAACTTAAAACCGCATTGCCCTTTTTGAGAGGATTTTGTTGGTGTAGGAAACTTGTGATGTGGGTATCTATTGAAAATGATTATATTTATTATTATTATTATTATTTTTTAAAGCGATTTTTTTCTTTTTGGTTTGCAATAAGGAAGATAAAAGTAATAGATTCGTGTTTTCAATATATCAAAAAGAGCTGATTCCCCGGCAACGGCGCCAAAAACATGGTGTCTACTAATTGTGAAGAAAATAAAAGCAACCGAACTAGCAATCCATCTAGGCAAGTGTACCTATCGAATTGTAGCTAGGGGACACAAGTGTCGTATTGAAATCCGGGAATTGCTGAATACACTTACTCACACGAAGACTATTATTTTATCGATGAAAATCTTGAGGGCTAAAAAGGAAATTGCAATTAAGAAAGGAAATATAGTTAATCGCTAGAAAGAGAACCACTGTATTAAGTTAAAGAACTATTAGACGCGATTATGATAAAGTGTTAAAGAACTACGACAAAGGGAGGAAAATGTACTCGATCAAGAATCACCTCGGCCAGAGTAATAAAGAAATGCGATAAAAGCCTAAACTTAATAGGGAAGAGTTTCTTGACCGTGGAGGTTCCTAAAGCTTAAACAAGCTTCTCTCGAAGTCGTGTCCAACTGAGTTTAGGAAGGTCCGACCGACTTTCGTCTGAATCAGAGGCCTAAAGCTCGCTTTACGCGGTGAACCCCACTATTAGATTTTACTCCAATCCGGGGGATTTGAATGTCTGCCTCTCTCGAGGGGTGCATACCAATCCCTTTCCTCTTGAGTGCTCACTTCAAACTATCGGCCTTTCGGCTAGCCAAGCATGAAAGCTAAGGCGGAGAGTATACATCGATGATATATCTCCAACCCAAAAGAATTCAAGAGCAATTCAAGGTTAAACCCCTAAAAAGGAAAGGTAAAATTAAAGCATCATAACTTAATCACTCAAACCTCAGATTATCAAGATCGAGTACAAGGAGGATTTAGTTATTCATGGTATAGAAAATGAAGATCATATTAATAGTATGGAAAATAACACCGAGTAGAAGGGAAAGAGAATAGCGAACTATTTTATTTCGTAATGTGGAGGAATCACAAGTGGGGCACACAAATACTATAAGAACACCTTCTATGATGATTACAAATGTTGTAAAAAGGAAGTACAGAAATGCGAAAAAGGCTTGCATGAAAAGAAACTCAATTACTTGCAGTAAAAAGGACGAGGCAAGCTTAAGACATAAAAACTAAAATAGCAGCACTTCTTCTTCTCTAATCTCTCTCCATGCCCCCCAAACACTAGAAGATGATCCCTATTTATAGAGTTTTTTCGGGCTGGGTCACGCCCTATGACACGCCCATGGAGGGCGTGACCATAGGGCGTGTCTGATTCGGTGCGACATCTGGAGCATTGGCATTTAATTCTGGCGTGGTTGTTGAGTTACACGCCCATCGAACACGCCCCTGGAGGGCGTGACATATGGACGTGTCGGATTCAGCGTGTTGAAATTGAGCTCGGTACTGACTTCTCGGGACTTGGCGGGTCACGCCTGTCAGACACGCCCCTGGAGGGCGTGTCAGTGGGCGTGTCGGATTCGGTGCGTTGAAATTGAGCTCGGTTTTGACTTCTCGGGACTTGACGGGTCACGCCTGTCAGACACGCCCCTGGAGGGCGTGTCAGTGGGCGTGTCAGTGGGCGTGACAGCTAGTTTATGGTGGAGATTGACTTCGGACCGGCGGCTTCATTCCACTAGGTTACACGCCCTTGGTACACGCCCTAGGAGGGCGTGACCATGGGGCGTGTAACAGCAAAACTTGTAAAATCCTGCAAAAAGAAGGGAAGATGTTAGTGACAATAATATATACAAAAAAGGGTCAAAATATAAGCATACAAGACATGCTTTGTAAATTGAAAGCTAGAAAATACCATAATACTTTAGGCTATAAAACGGACTATCAGCATACAACAACATAAAATTATAATAATACTTAGAAATTTAAGCTACTAAATTACCCAAAAAAGGATGACTAAAAAGTAGTCATCAAAGAGGAGCTGGATAGAGTGTATACCTTATTTGGACCAGGCTGACTCTGGCTGGATTCTTCATCAAACATAGCCATCAGCCTATAACAGCTATTGGCATCTTCTTCATCATCATCCTCCTCTGAGTCACTATCTGAATGTAACAGAGGGGCCCTGATACTTATCCTAGCAGTAGGATAGTCTTACGATTCTTCTTTAGCAGCAAATAACCCTATGAAAGCTTCTTCTTTTGACTTAAAAGATGTTGAGTCAGACTAGCTCCAGCTCTTCTCCTTCTTTGCATTGAAGGTCTTTTCCTTCTTTCCCTTGAGATAGTTGAAATTCTTTGTTTTCAAGGTCAGCTAAACACCTAGAGGGGGGGGGGGGTGAGTAGGTTTTTGGCCTTTCATAAAATCTTTTAGACCTTTACCCGATTGTGCTCTACTTAGTGATTAGGTTATTCTACCTTTCAATATTAATCACAAACAACACAGTTATTTTATAGTGGTTCTCCAGATTATGGGTACATCCACTATCCCTCTCCACCTTTCTAAAAAAGTGTTAGATAAGGCTCTTCCCCAATACGCGGCTCCTTAAGAGCTTACAACTCGATCTCGCAGGACCACTTAGTCTCCTCGAAGACCTACTGCTCAGGCACAAGGCCCAACAACTCAGTGATTAGAATACCACCTACATCAGGCCAACGACCCTACAACTCAGACTGGGAGGACAACCCTACACTTAAATACAAAATGGATCATACACTCAGATCAATAAATGATCCAACCTCAGCCTTTATTACACATTCTTACAACTCAGATTCTCACGGGAATCCTACACTCAGATCCAAGACTGGATCCTACAGAAAATAGAAATGTTGTGAACTATTTAGACACCAGAGAACTTTCTTTGTGTCTGTCTTCTTAGGCTGAGCAGATTTTAGCCCTATCTTCTTCACAGTAACAAATTGAAAAGATCTTCAGCACTGGCTGTTTGTGCTGAAAGTAACTTAGAATCAAGATTTTGATCAGCTGTTGAATATAATTGATCTAAAAGTTTGTATCTTCTTCAAACAACTACCAGGACTAGCAGACTCTAAAGGCTCTGCTTCTCTTCTCAATCAGAAATCGATTCTGAACTTGCTGTCGCAGATGTGAATCGCAACAACTATCTGTTTTTGCTTTCAGGTCAACTATTCAGAACTCGTGCTTCAGGATCGATGTTAATGGCGAGGAAGAAGACAAATGTTCCACCACTATGCGTAATCAGAAGGCCCTAATTACTTCTTTCCTTTCAGCCAATCTTTTCCTCTTATAGTCATCTAATCAACGACTCTTTGTACTCTGGGCCTAGCCTAAAAAGGACGAGTTACCACCATCCATTTACAGAAAATGATAACAGCTGTCCGCCGACGCCATTAAAGGCATACTACATCTTTCCCGCAAAGAATTTGAACTGTGTTGACTTTGTTGACTTTTGCTGATGTCAGCCATTCTGGACTTAGCCAAATTCACATAATAACTCCAGGAATTGAGTGCGTTGAGTGAACTGGTTTCACTCAACGATTCTGGACTTAGCTTATTCTTCAGCTCTTTCTGCATCCATGGCGTTGAGGGAGTTGAGTGGTTGGCCTTCACTCAACGCCATTTTCCTTAGCTCCTTCTGAACTCTGCCAACTACTGAGGCGTTGAGTGAACAGGCTTCACTCAACGCTTCTGTACTTAGAAACTTTTCTTCTGAATGGAGGCATTGAGTGTGTTGACTTCACTCAACACTTCCTACCATAGCTATATCCTTGACTACGGGTAGAGTGTACTGGGCTCACTCAATGCTTTTGGACTTAGTCAAATCCTGTCACTCCTTCTGGCTTTGACTGCTTAAGCTTGTATCAACGCTTCTATCAGATGGCATTGAGTGAACTGGTTTCACTCAATGCTTCTGGACTTAAATAGATTTTTCTGTCTATCTTCTTTGGCTTTGACAGAAATAGCATGGCGTTGAGTGAACTAGCTTCACCCAAAGCTTCTGAACTTAGAATCTTTTCCTCTGCCAGAAACTCTATGGCTTTGACATACTGAGCTTTACCCAACAAATATGCAGCATGGCGCTGAGTAAGTTGACATCAGTCAACACCTGTGTACTTAGTCAATCTTTCTACTTGTTGATTCTTGGCTTTGACTATCCACACCTGAATCAGCGCTTTAGCTCATCTGGCGTTGAGTGAGCTGTAACATCCCTACCCGTTACATGGGATATAGTAGAAGGTCTAGCTGGGGCCCCACACCATATTCCACGAACAGGCGGAGTGGTCACTTTATAATATCAAAACTACCGAGGATTCCTAACACAGAGCATTCTAGCGAAAGCTTCATGGTTGAAAACTTTGAACTCATGAATAACAATAGAAATGTTCACTACTAACAATTAGGAATGTATACAACCCAATACACAAGGTACATGGCCTTATGACCTTATAAGTTTCTCTTAATAGGAGTGTGGTTTACAAACATCGGCACGCAGGCCGACCACACATGAACTAGAGTAAAGCAAAGTAAAGCCTTCAAGGGCAGCAGCGCAACCAGGGCTTCAACCCGCTATTTCTCGGTTGGGCCAGCTCCACCTGCAAGAAACAATCCACAAAGCAGCGTCAAACAGGGCAACGGTCAGCTTTCAGCTGACTAATTATAATGACCCTGCCCCTAGCACAGGGTAGCAGAATTCCTTCCCTGCAAAGCATTTTATTAACCAGCATATGTATACTACAATCCACCACGGTTGTGCACAACCGCACTAACCAATACATAACACAAACGTCAACACAACGGCCCGACGCTCCGTGCACTCAGGGCACCTTATTGGTGTATCGGAAAATCCAGGGTCCCACCACCGATTCAAGGTCTCTTTACCTTACGGTCCAAAATGAGCATTCCTACTCTTTACGGCTCGCAGGCCTAAGACTCTCGCTATGAGATCCTAACAGGGACTTAAGCACCCAAGGTTAGACAACCATAATGCGGGTACCGATCCGCCTTGCCCGTTGCTCATCATCGTCAGTCGTCATACCGGACCGACGCGGGTACAACATTTCCTTTCTCGTTCGCCACCAAGGCTTTTAGTTGTAGCACAACGGCCCAACAACACAGAATATGGTACTCATGACCACACGAGTTGAACACCAAGTATCAACTCTCACATTTTCATGGACTTCCTCCAGTACTTCCTGCTACACCAAGCCAAAGGTATACACCAAGTGTTCGTGTCGAGAATGTCTCTTGGTCGCTGGAGAACCAAGGAGCACCCGATCAGACAGTAACCCGCTCGGCAAAGGATTCGAGACCGCTGCCACAGACGGCGAGCTTGAGGATTCGATTCGCGATGCCTAAAGAGTACTGTTCATGCCTATTTATAGGCTCGGGGTCCTGCCCGAGCGGGGAGGCGCTAGAATCACCGGCTGCCTGGGGGATAGGAGAGCGGGCAGCGGTGACAGGATGCACAGCAAAAGAAGAAAGAAAACAAGCTTTTAACCGCGCGGCTACGCGGTCTTCAATAAAAAGATCGGCGACTCTCAGACGGAAAAACGGCTTCCTGATCGCCACGATCTCGCGGTTATGCGGTCAAGAAACGGACCCTTGCCTAATCTTAAAGGAGAAACTGAATAGCGGTCTCTCGGGTAAACATTATCCCCGCACATTTCCGAATATTGGAGAATTTTGGAAATGTTAGCTTTGCCCGCTAGACCGACTTAGCTTTTAATACGCCCCAAAGCTATAAATACCGCCGGAAGGGGGGGGGGGGGAATATCCAGATATCCCCTGGGAGACAGCATACTTGGACTGCGGTTAATACTTTGCTGCTCGCTATGCCGATGAAAAGCTTACTGGGAGACATGTACAGGAGTTCCGGTTTGAATGCAAAACCGCTTGTTCGGGAAAATGCGGCCAAAGCTGCTAGTCTGCCCGACACGACGACTGAGAAAGCTTCTATAGCTCCCACATCACTAATTACTCTAGCCGAAAAATCGAGCGAGGAGAGCGGGAACGGTGGGGCAAAGATAGACCTACCTGTCACCCCTAAGACCACCATTACCCCCGACATCGACATCATCGATGACACGCAGTACAGCCATGACAGCGGACTAGTTTCTCAAGCTGACACTCTTAATGACATCAGGGAGAAAGCCATGAAGGCCGCTTTGACTGCGGCGGATAAGCTGAAACTTGAGCTAGGTATTAACCCCAGAATCCGCAATATGCCCGTCCAAGACCCTTCCTCTTTCGGCGGACTCCAGACCCTCAGTCCGCTCAGGTCATCAAGGCACGCCAGAGGCGGACTCCTGTTCCCAGTTAGCTCAGGTCGCCCTGACTTGGTCAGTTTCTAGATCTTTCCATTCCCTAGGCGGACCCAATAGCCAGCCCGCCCAGGTCGCGGCCCTCCAGCCAGGGTGTCGCTCTGCACGGCCAAGGGGCTGCTCAGCTCGTAAGCCTAGTCTGCCATTCGCGCGCGGACTGCTTGTCCTCCTCTTTTTTGATTCCCGTCACCGCTGCCCGATTCTTCTGTACCACGGGCAGCCGGTTATTTTAGCCCTGCCCGTTTGGGCAGGCCCCCGAGCCTATAAATAGGGGGAAGTGGTGCACCGAAAGCACGCTGACTCGAGCCCAAGAGCCTACTTGTTAAAGGCTGCGGAATCGAATCTCGGGCTTTGCAGACTCCAACTTGTTTACTGCACAACTTTTATTTTCGCCTTTTGTAACCCGCCATTTGCAATCAAAGTCAAGCCCGTCGCAAGAGTGGCATTCAGGACGTGACGGGTGAAGTCTGGTGTTGCTGTAGTTCGCGGCCCCTTTGTGCTTTTCTCTCATCCGCTAAGTAGGTTACTGCTTGTAGTCTGCTTTTTCTTCTTTCTCCAGTGCTCGAATAGTTGATTGGTGGTGCTCGAGTCCTTGTCGCATTATGTGCATCAACAGTTAACATGCGACCTTCAGATCCAAGCAGTCTTCGAAATCCGCGGATAGAAATGTCAGATCGCCGAGCTCGCCGTCCACACCGCTCCAGCTCGCCAGACCTCTCTCCAACAGTCACCTACCGCCACTCCTCAGTCTCGCCGCCAAGCTCAGCCCGCAGCTCCCCTACGACCTCAGGCTGACCAGTTCGCCCCCCTGATGGATTTCTTTAGGGAAGCAGCCAGGGGGACTCCCACCCGCCGGCTTGATTTTGTTGATCGCCAATCCACTGAGCCCGCGGACCCCCTTGCGCCAGTCCGCTCATCTGCCGAGCTCGAGACTCCTTCTCCCTTCGTTGAAAGAATCTGATGGGAGTCAGCACCCAACAATTTTTGAGAACCCCGTCTCCCTTTTTACTCAGGGGAGACCGATCCAGTTTCCCATCTGCAGGCATTCGAGGTGGCAGTCGCTTTGAGATGCCTTTTCGATGCCTTGAAATGCAAGCTTCTAGTGGTTTTATGAATTTCCCTCGGGAACGATTTCTTCCTTCGCTGAGTTCCGCAGCGAACTTCTTCTGAGGTTCGCTACCTCAAAGAAGAGGAAAGATGGGTTGGCAGCCCTCTTTGATATCAAACAAAGAGACAACGAATCGGTAGCGCGGTTTGTTGACTGGTTCCAAAAGGAGATCCAGGGGGTGAGAAATGTGAACCCCGACTACTACAAGGTTGCCTTGATTCATGGCCTCCGGGAAGGCCCATTAAAGTTTAAAGTAACAATCAAGGCACTATCAACCTACCAGGAATTGATAGCGATGGCCAATCGCTTTATTGAAGGTGAAAATGCCAATCCCACCTACATTTCATCCCTGACAGCCAAGGCTGGAGGAAGGGACGTTTCCAATGCCTCCTCCAGCAACCACCATCACAGCAAGCCTCCTCGGCCTAATTTCCAGCCTCCTTCTCAAAGGGGGCGAAACCTCCGTCACAAGAAACCTTTTCTCGGCCATCAACAGTTTCGTGATCAGAGACTGTCATTGGCCGCCACTCCCGCCATACCCCTTCAGGCTCTGCCCATTTACCAGAATGCCTTACTTGCTTCGAGGCCGCTTGAGAACAGCTCAGTGGAGGAGTATTCGGATCTGGGACTCGATTTTGAAGAAGTCGTCCAGATCATCCAGAAGAAGGCGGAGGAAAAAAGGCAAGGGCCTTAGAGGGATTGGAAGCCCAGAAATAACTCTCAATTCTGCGAATTTCAAAAGGAGAAGGGCCACCTGACTGAAGATTGTAAGGCCCTTGGGCAACTGGTCGAGAGGTTGTTCGTCGAGGGCAAGATCAAAGATCTGAGCAGGAGGTGTGATCCCTCAAATCCCTCCACTTCCAAAGGCAAGGAAGTGGTATAGGTTCAGCTAGAATGCATAGAGATAGCCGATGAGGGTCGTCTAGGGCCCATTAACATTCAAAACGAATGCTGTGATGTCGTCGACGAAGGATCCTTGGGGAGACTCTTTTACATTCACGATGGAGCAGGAACTGAGTCCACTCGGAAGTCCTCCCTTGCAAGTCACCCGAGCGGAGATTGCTTCTACTTCTTCCACTGCCCCGTCTTCGGGAAGCATCATCTTCGGTCCCGAGGATCTTTCCCCGACCGCTAATCTTTTTGATGATTCTATTGTGGTCCAAGCAGCCATCGCAGATTATACAGTGGATAGGATTCTTATCGATACTGGCAGCTCCGTTAATATCCTTTTCAAGCCAACCTTTGAAGCCCTAAAGAATGGAAAGCCTCTGCTTTCCACCAAAGGGCCGCTCTATGGCTTCTCTGGCGAGAGGAAGGAAGTCGAGGGAAGCGTTGTACTCCCCGTAAGGATTGGGGTGGTGACCAAGCAGATTCAGTTAATAGTGGTGGATGCTCCCAGCAGATATCACGCCATCTTCGGGAGGCCTCTGCTAAATAAGTACCATGCAATAATTTCAACCTTCCACCTGGCTATCAAGTTCAACAAAGATAGTCGTCAGTGCAGGGTCAGAAGTTACCAAAGGCAAGCCCGAGAATGCTACCACCGCACAGTCAACATGACCAAAGTTGCCCCTCCAATCTTCTCGGCGGTAGCAGAAGTATCTACTCAGTTAGAAGCTGCCATGGATAGCGAAGGCGCTCACCTGGAACCTGCCCAGGTGATGTAAGAAGTCCCTATTGCTGAAGGCGAGGAGAGAAAGCTCTCCGTCAACTCAGAGTTGCCAGAAGACCAAAAGGCAGAGTTGATATCCTGTTTGCTGAAGAACCTGGATGTCTTTGCCTGGTCGGCGAAAGACATGCCGGGAGTCGATCCTGACGTGGCATGCCACCATCTCAACATTGATCCAACCGCCCGGCCGGTGCAACAGAAGAAGAGACATGCGGCGACCAAGCTAGCAGAGCCAATCAGGGAGGAGGTTGCCAAACTCCTCAAGGCGCGCTTTATTCAAGAAATTCAATATCCTGAGTGGTTTTCAAACGTTGTAATGGTTAAAAAGCTAGGGGGAAGTGGAGGATGTGTGTAGACTTCACCCGATTGAATAAAATGTGCCCAAAAGATTGCTACCCCTTGCCTCGGATAGATTCTTTAGTTGATTCGTCGGTAGGGTATCCTTTTATGAGATTTTTAGATGCGTTCTCTGGTTACCACCAAATAAGAATGCATAAGCCGGATATCCCTCACACATCGTTTATTACTAAGGATGGTTGCTACTGCTATCTTGTGATGCCCTTTGGGCTTAAAAACGCTGGCGCGACGTATCAACGCATGATGGATCATGTGTTTAGAGGAAAAAAGGGCAGAAACCTTGAAGTATATGTAGACGATCTTTTGGTTAAAAGCAAGTCTCTTCCGCAACATCTGCACGATTTGGTAGAAACTTTTTCCACTTTGCGAAAATACAAGATAAAACTTAACCCGCTAAAATACGTTTTTGGAGCAAGTAAGGGGAAATTCCTCGGTCATCTCCTTATTCAAGAGGACCTTACCCCCAATCCAGATAAGGTTAAAGCCATCCTTGAAATGGATCCCCCCCCCCCCCGTTCTCCAAGAGAAGTTTAGCAATTAGGTGGGAGGTTGGCAGGACTCGGGAGATTTATCTCTCGGGTTGGGGATAAGAGTGCCCCATTTTTCAAAACTCTTCCGGGAGTGTCCAAGTTTCGGTGGACGAAAGAGTGTACTCAAGATTTTGAACAATTGAAGAAACTACTAACCTCTACGCCCTTGTTACAAAGCCCCCGAGCAGGGGAGATATTGTTCATATACCTGGGAGTTGGCCCTGAGGCAGTTAGCTCTGTTCTTGTCCGAGAGGAAAACCTGAGACAATTTCCAGTTTATTATGTCAGCCATATCTCGAAAGATGCAGAAACCAGGTACCTAATCCTAGAGGAGCTCTAGCTCTGGCAGTGGTTATGTCTTCTCGCAGACTCCGTCCCTACTTCCAGGCACACTCAATCCAAGTGGTCACTGATCAACCTTTGAAGTGTGTTGGGGAAACCAGAACATTCGGGCAGGTTAGCAAAATGGGCAATCGAGCTGAGTGAGTTTGAGATCTCTTATATGCCCAGGATGGCCATCAAGGCGCAGGCACTGACAGATTTTCTGATTGATATGGCAGAATCTGGTTCTGATCAGGCAGAGAGGTCTCCTCTGGCTTGGACCATTTATATAGATGGGGCTTCAGGCAGAAATTCTTCCGGAGCAGGAGTAGTTTTGATAAATCCAAATGGCATCAAACTCGAGCAGGCAATCAAGTTTTACTTTCCAGTGACCAACAACCAGGCAGAATATGAGGCTCTGTTGGCCAGCTTGAGGCTCTCAAGAGAGCTCGGGATCGACCATGTCCACATAATGACTGACTCCCAAGTAATGGCGTCACAAGTTTTGGGAAACTTTGAGACCAGGGAGCCGGTGCTGAAGAAGTATCTTGCACTCGTAAAGGTTGAAGTCGGAAAATTTTGAGGTTTCACCATTGAACACATTCCGAGGGCGGAGAATGAGGAGGCACATGTCCTTGCCAAATACGAACTTTCATCATTAGGGACGACTTATGAACTCTTCCGCCCAGCAGTAGAGGTGGAAGAGTTGATGTAGATAGATCAATGCCCCTCTTAGATGGACCCGTTCATCCTCTATCTCTCGACTGGGAACTTGCATCAGTCGGTCAGAGATAAGAAGAGATTCAGATTAAAGGCAGTGCACTATTACTTAGCGGCTGGAGTTCTCTACAGAAAGACCTTAGCTACCATGGAAAGGTGTGTATCAGAAAATGAAGTTCCTACCATCCTTCGGGAGGTCCATTCTGGTGAGTACGGAAGCCACTCAGGGGAAAGAACTTTGGAACGAAGGATCCTGCGGCAGGGTTATTTCTGGCCAACAATGAAAAAAGATTCTGAAGCTTACGCGAAAAAGTGTGTTCATTGCCAGAAGTTCGCACCACTCCAGCATTAGGCTGCCCAATCCCTTAGATCAATCGCAACCCCTTGGCCCTTTGTCGTTTGGGGAATGGATCTCATTGGTCCTTTTCCCATGGCAAGTGGACAACGACGTTTCGTCATAGTCATGATTGACTACATCAGTAAGTGGATCGAGGCTAAAGCATTGGCAAATGCAACCACACAGATTGTAAAGAATTTTGTTTGGGGAGAGATAGTCTGCCGACATGGTATCCCGATGGCGATAATCACTGATAATGGACCACAATTCAACAACGCTGAGATGCTAGATTTCTGCAAGCGAATCAGAATAGAGATACGTTTTGCATCAGTCCATCACCCCAGAAGCAATGGTCAAGTAGAGGCAGCCAATAAGCAGATTCTCAACTTGCTTAAGAAGAAAGTACAGAACCTCAGGTAAGTTGGGCTGATCAACTTTCTACAAATCTCTGGACCCTGAGAACGACGCCTTCATCTTCAACAGGGGAACTTTGTTCAAGTTTTCACATGGATCGGAAGCACTAATTCCTGTTGAATTTGAAGTCCCTTCACCCAGAGTTCTACTTGCAAGGCAAGGTATGGAAGATTGGCAGGAAGTGAATAATGGGAATTGAGATTCAGCCTGGAACATATCAAGGAGATCAGAGATAAGGTTGCAATCAAGCAAGAGGAAGTCAAGAGAAGGATGGCTCGGTATTTTGATAAGAACGTAAGGATCAAACACTTCCAAGTGGGAGATCTAGTTCTTAAAAAGGTAGACGCTGCGACAAGAGTCGGCTTAGTCGGAACGCTCAATCCGAATTGGGCTGGACCATTCATCATCAAGGAAGTACTCGAGAAGGGAGCTTATCGTCTGTAAACATATGAAGGAGAAGATATGCCACATACATAGAGTGGAGATGACTTAAAACGGTTCTATTCCTGAACCTCTTCTCTTCTTTCTTCCTTTTATGCAAACTTGTAAAGAGGTGTATAATTAATAAAAAGTTCCTTGCTAACACTTCTTCAAGTGTCTTTTTGTCTCAAATATTGGCAGTTAAAATGTTAAGCAAGGGCAGCTCAAAAACGGATATATCCCTGAACTCTCCATTCTGTGTCGCGCAAATTCATGAAAATTAATACTTGCTGAAGTTTGCATACTAACACTTCTTTGGGTGCTTTCTCTTTTTCTCTCCATGAGCATATCCAGCATCTAAAACCAGGAGTCATCATCGAGTTTAGCAAAAACCTCCCTTAGAACCGTTGTTATTAGCGTAACACCACAAAGACCACGTGTTGTGGGGAGATTTTGCACAGTGTAGTGGGAGCTTATCGGTTCTACTGCGACAGGATACTGAACTTCGGATCTCGGCTAGTACCTAACCCCACTTCTGTATATTGGAGGGGCAGAGTGGCGGTCAGCTTTACGATGCCATTTAGGGGATATTGTTACAACTTTGATGATCGCGCATGGAAAACAATGTCGCTCCGGCCGCACCTGCCTACAGATCATCTTAGTTTGTGACTTTCAAACACTCCTTGGTACCCTTAAGCAGTGCTTGCAGGAGACCCACAGCCTGGTTGATCTCAGGAAAAGCAATGTCGCTCCGGCCGCACCTACCCGAAGGATCAATCAAGGCTGTACTCAAGGCAAGAGGGGGGCGTTTCCATTTCAATAAACAGAATTATTGGCGGACTCAAATTCTTCAGTCCGCTCAGTCCGCCGGTTTTCTCGGGTTGACCTTATAGTTCATGGCCCGGTGTGGAAAGCTATGTCGCACTAGCCGCACCTGCCCACTTGGTCATGAGCTATAGATCATTTCTATCGTTATTATAATTATTGGCAGACTCAAATTCTTCAGTCCGCTCAGTCCGCAGGGTTCATTTTGGTTAGATGTGTTGCGTCTCGGTTTCAAATATCGGCAGACTATGGATTAAATTCGGCTAACTCGCAAATCAGCGTTACCCCATCAGAACTATTCTAAAACACAGCTCCTGTTATTATATTAGTTGTCTTGGGATTCGCAAAGGTTGATTCTGTTTATGCAAAGCACGAACTACTGTTCGAACTCGTCAATGGACTGCTTAATGATTATTATTTCCGATAAAGGAAAAAAAATAAGGTTCATGTTGCAGCAAGTTCCAACAATTTCAACAAGGATTATCTGCGGATTGAAAAAATTATGTTGCGCGGATAACGTCTATATGATGCGGACAGATACACTACAAACAGATCAAAACACCATGAGACAAAAATATCCTTTTCATATCATTCAAAAAACTTTTTACAAGTGTTGGCGGACTCAAACGGAGTCCGCTCTATTTTTACAACAAAAACAAAAAGTTACAATGTCTATTCTGTTCTTTGTTTCTTCTCAGCAGGCTTTTTTGGACTCGACCCGTCCACATAAACCAAGGGAGAATAGTCGCCTGAGGTACTGCTGCTGCTACCACTGGAGCTGGAGCTGGTCGGACTCCGTTTGCTCGCCGCTGCGGGCTCCGTCCGCTCACTACTTCCTTCAGATTTAGACGAGGCGGACTGGCCAGACTTGCTCCCTTGCTGGCTTGACACAACGACCTCAGGGGTATCTCCATCAGAAGGTATCTCCTATTCATCATCTACCGCCTTCCCTTTTGTTGCCTGCTCGAACTCGGTGACTTTGTCTTTGAGTTTGGGAAATAGTTGCAAAAAGGGGACGGAGTCCACTCCTTCTTTTGCAAGCCCATTGCTAATGAAGCGTTCAACAGCGACTTCCACGCTTTCCTTCAAAAAGGGAAACATATCGCTCTGGAAGCTTGGGTTGGTGACATCATATGCGATCTAAGGAGAGGGTAAATGAATCAGTCTGCTGCAAACAAGCAACAAAGACAAACAATTACCGATACTTACAGCTTCTATTTCTTTGCACTTGTTGACCTTCGTCCCAAACCGCTTGTTCCTATCTTTTAGAGACTTGATTTCTCGCGTCAAGCGTTCGTTTTCCCTGAGCAGCTCGCGCGTCATCCGACCCATGAAGTGGTTGGTGATAGCGCTAATCGCGCTAGACTGAGCCGCAATCAGGGGGAGGTCGGCAGAGGGGATGCTTTGCAGCTCGCGGAGGTTCTGCTTCCCGTATAGAGCGGAGACCGCCACATGGGCATGACGAGAGGGGCGCGGATTCTTCCAGGAAGGATGAGCGTCGGAGAGGCGGACAAACTTTTTCTTCTCATGCCAGTGAATCATCGGGTTACCCCTGAGATCCTTCTGGTTTTTCACGAAGCCCGCCATATCGAAACTTCCAGATGAAGAGTAATCCGCCGCAGGGTCACCCTCCTCCTTTCTTTTTCTTGTGATTTCTTTCTTTCTCTCTCCTTGTGTAGGAGTCGCGACGGCTGGCGTTAGAGGTAGGTTGGTTGGTACTGCCAAGGTCGCTGAAAAGACAGATCAGTCAAGCCATGAAGCAAAGGAATTTGTGGATACAAAGTCAGGTCATAATACTTACTTTCTTGGCGGCTTACGGTATTCAGGTCGGGCAACAGCGGGATATAGTGATCAATATTGAGCCTTGCCCTAGCCAAAAATCCAACGATAGCGGACTCTACCGTACCCCAAAGGAACACTTTTGATGTCAGTATCTGCGCGCACATGCGGGTTGGTGTGGACGAACCCCAGGTCGCCCTCAAAGATAAGTTACCTCGAGGTCCAGTGGTGGATTTTATTCTGCAAGCCCGCAACTTTCATCCCTCAACAGTAGAAGTAAATCACACCCTTGTACTGGTGATCTTTAGACGGGGTTATCGAGCGGACAGAAAAGATCTTTCTGAATATCTTCATGGAGAACTTGATCCTTTCAGATCGCAGGTAGGAAAGGTAACTGTAGATCGCAGCGATGGTATTTGGCGCTAGCTGGCCTGGAACCACCCCGTAGTGCTCAAAGATCTCAGCGACCTCCCAGAGCAGGGGGAAGTTGAACCCACAGTCGAAATGATCGATGGGCACCGCGATCTGGGTAGCGGTAGAGAAGTTTAGCCATTCGTGATCCTCAGGAAGCCGCGCAAGCACCGGCGAGCCCGCCATGTGCCTCTCCCGGAAGATCTCCAGGTCGGCCGCGGTCAGCCAGCTTCTTTTGTGTTCGGCGGAATGAAAGGCAGCTGCGGCGTCTGTACGTGCGGACACCATTTCTCCAGGCCGCAGGGTTTCCAGATCCAACTGTTTCTGATACAGAAAGAAAATGAATACCCTATTTATAGAAAAAACTCTGACAGACAGATGACAACTAATCTGCTAAAGTTGATAGCTCAATCCGCTTAGCTCGTCTCTTTCCTAGCTCCCTGCAAATTCTGATAAGTTTGTGTGGATTCAAGTTCAATCCGCATAGTCCGCTTCTCTTCAGTTCGCGCATAGCAATTCGCATAAATCACATTTAAAATACCCTACAGAGTACACAATATAATACAATACAATGTTATACATAAACTAGTAACATCCGCGTCACGCAAGAATAACATTCACAGCAAATTATACAATGTTCATCAAGTCTTCGCGGACTCAGCGACTTCGACGACGAGCAGGTCGCTCCTCTCCGTCTAACCGGCGAGCAGGTCGCTTCTCTCTGTCTATCCGACCAGCAGGTTTCTCCTCTTCATCCATCCCAAGATAGGCCGCTTGGTCGCTCCCTCGTAGGATCTCTCTGTATAGTTGTTGGACCAGGTGGTGCATGTTGTTGATGGTTCGATGCATACAGGCAGTGTCCCTAGCGACTCGGCTGAACGGGATCGCGTGCTCGCCAGCCGGCCTCGAATCTGCGGCCATCGCGGGCTACCCGCTCGCCGCCGGAGCTGTTGCCTCTCCCGGAGCGGGCTGAGCTGACGTTTGTGGCCGAGTATCGGCGACCTCGATGACTTGTTTCTTCCCTTCCCGCACCAGAGCCAAATATTGGCTTCTATAGTGGCGGATGTCCTCGCTCAGCTTCCACTTTTCTTTCTTCAAACCTTCTACCATCGCGGAGAAGTCAGCGACCTGGCCCTCCAGCGCCTTCTCTCTCTCTTCTCCTCTCTTGGATCCAGTTTGCACCTCCTTTAACTCTTCCTCATACTTTTTTACTAACAAAATGTATCAGTCCAGGATGGATTGTTCTCCTTGTACAGACTCAGCTGGGGCGGTCGACAATGCTTGCACGGGAGCATCCGCGGGCGACGACATGATCTCGCCAGCTTTGACGGAGTATGGTGGCGAGTTTCGAACTGCAATACAGGAAACAAAATCCGTTTTAGTTTCCAGGTCGCGGTGAGTTCAAAAAGATAAAGATAAATCACTTTTTGTAATCATTGCAGCGATCTGGCGACTAGCCACGACAGGCTGCCTCACTCGCTCCGGATCGAAGGCGACCAAGTGTTGCTTCCATCTTCGATATACTTTCGCCTTTTTCTCGGAAATAGATTTACTGGAAGCAACTATGTCCTCGGTCTCCGTGATGATTTTTATAGGCCGCGATTTCCGTGGTGGGGACTTATAAAGCCATTGTTGATGAAATCTCTGGAGTATCGGCTGCAATATTCCCGACCGCATCAGCTCGGCCGCCGTCCGCAGGTCTTCAGCTCGCTTATCCGCCTACAGTCCTTCGTGAACCGCCTCGACCATGGTTTTCATGATTGCGAGCTGCTCCTTCGCCGTCTTCTCCCTTTGGTCATCTGCAACTGAGGGGGCGGGCTCGGTGACCTTCTCACCCAGTATTTCTACATCAGACTGCAACACCTCCAGCAGAGACTGATTAATGTCAGCAAGCCGCTCATTTTTAATAGTGTCGAGTATTTCGGTGGTGGACAAACTGACCGCA
This sequence comes from Platanthera zijinensis, assembly GCA_039513925.1. Classification (NCBI taxonomy): domain Eukaryota; kingdom Viridiplantae; phylum Streptophyta; class Magnoliopsida; order Asparagales; family Orchidaceae; genus Platanthera; species Platanthera zijinensis. The sequence continues at coordinate 47,325,992 of CM077083.1, forward strand.
GATGAGTTGCCCCTTGAGATGGGGGCATCCAGTGTAATCAAACTCGCATCTGGAACTTCTTTCTCTCGCGGCCTATACTGCAAGCTCGCCGCGCCTGTCCGCACGAAGACGTTCTTCTCTTTTTGAGCCCACAGCTTTTTATCCATCCGCTCAGAAATTGAAGACTTGTCCCTCCTCTTCTTTTTCTCGGGAGCCTTTTTCTCCAAAGCCAGCACGACCTGCTCAGAGTCCGACGGGTTCGCGTGGATTGTGTCCTGGTCTGTGCCAACTACAGCCAAAGAAGTCGTTGTAGCCGCGGCCTGATCCTCAGCCAGCTTCTCTGTCCGTTTTTCAGCCTCTCGATCGGCAGTCCGCGCCCTCACGGTGTCCTGCTGCTGAGCTTCCGGTGAAGAGACCTCCTTTCCGGCATCTATGCGCAGCATGAATGTACCAGAAGGAGTGGCTTCTATCGCCATTCCCCCGGAATCCGCAGGGACCTGGTCAAAAGTTTGTTGCGGATTAGAAGTCTTTTCCGCGCTCTAGGGAGGCACATTCGGGGCAAGAGAGGCATCTGACTTCTCGCACTCAGGCTCCTTACTGCTGCGGACCGAATTGGCAGGCATTTTTCCTTTTTGCGAACTTTCTCCAACATCGCGGACAGTCGTTTCGCCCCGGTGAACTACTTTCTTCGTCGGTGCCGCGGACGCCTTAGGCTTGTCGGGCTTGGAAGCAAGATTGCCAAAGAAGGATCCAAGTCTCGCCATTCCAGACTCGAAGATGCAGACCGCAAGTGGTGAATGTCGACCCGTTGCGCAGACAGTTTTGGCAGAATACAGTCCTCCCGGCCGTATTTATAGCCTACGCGGCATTTATGATAGTTGCGGACTCGGCGGTTAAAGAAACATTTTCGAAATTTCTCGAAACTTGAAAATTTGGGGGGAATATGTTAACCCCAGAATCCGCAACATGCCCTGCCAAGACCCATCCTCTTTCGGCGGACTCCAGACCCTCAGTACGCTTAGGTCGTCAAGGCACGCCAGAGGCGGACTCCTGTTCCCACTCCGCTCAGGTCGCCCTGAATTGGTCAGTTTCTAGATCTTTTCATTCCCTAGGCGGACCCAATAGCAAGCCCGCCCAGTTCACGGCCCTCAAGCCAGGGTGGCGCTCTGCACGGCCAAGGGGCTGCCTCAGCTCGCAAGCCCAGTCCGCCTATCGCGCGCGGACTGCTTGTCCTCCTCTTTTTTGATTCCCGTCACCACTGCACGGTTCTCCTGTACCCCGGGAAGCTGGTTATTTTAGCCCTGCCCGTTTGGGAAGGCCCCCGAGCCTATAAATAGGGAGAAGTGGTGCACCCAAAGCACACTGACTCGAGCCTAAGAGCCTGCTTGTTAAAGGCTGCGGACTCGAATCTCGGGCTTTGCGGACTCCAACTTGTTTACTGCACAGCTTTTCTTTCCGCCTTTTGTTACCCGCCATTTGCAATCAAAGTCAAGCACGTCGCAAGAGTGGCATTCCGGCCGCGACGGGCGAAGTCTGGTGTTGCCGTAGTTCACAGCCCCTTTGTGCTTTTCTCTCATCTGCTAAGTAGGCTACTGCTTGCAGTCTGCTTTTTCTTCTTTCTCCAATGCTCGAACAGTTGATTGGTGGTGCTCGAGTCCTTGTCGCATTTCGTGCATCAACATTAGGGATCAGTGAGCCCTCCCCGGAGAAACGAAAACGCCGATCCGGGCCGACCACTGAGGAGCGGGTAGAGAGGAAGCTCCGTAAAAAGGGGAAAGAGAATAAGAAGTCATCTGCTCTCAAGGTCGCCACGGCCCCACTATCCACCATTTCTGAGGAGGGTGAGATATCTGTTGACTCGCAGAAAGAGATCGAACAACCGTCGGAGGTAGTCGCATTGGCCATGCTAGAGAAATTTCTTATTGCGGACGAAGACTCTCTGGAACATGACCTCCCTGTTAACGTCGGTTATTTGTAAGGGATGGATGAAATTCTCAATAGTATGGTCGTAACGAGTGGTGCGAATCCCGCAACCAAACCCCTCGCCGAGCTCTAGAAAGAGCCAACCGTCCAAGAAGCACTTTTGGTCGCTGGCCTTGCCCCTGACGACAAGACCGACTTGGACATGCGCGAGAGGGTAGAAGAAACTGAGACCCCTCGGACAGGTAAGTTGCTATCTGCTTCGAATAAGGAAAATCTCGCAAAGAAGATAATACGGAGAAAATGCGCAGTCCGCCTGATCTCCAAAGGTAGGGAAATACCGATGACCAAGGAGATATACGAGGCGGGAAGAACCAAGTCCGCGTGACTTTGAAAAGCCCAGATAAGGAGGATCGATCCGGAGAACGCGCGGCGACCAATATTCTCTGACCGCAAATTAACGGCAGCGAGAGAAAGACTTGAACTTGAGCTTGCCTCAATGTATTGTCCCTTTAGTGTCCGTCTCATCCGTCGATGATCTTTCTTTTAACCGCTTGTTTGTGTTGTAGTTTCAGTGACAAATGGTGCGGGCTCGACGATTATCCTTGTGAACAGTCCACCTCCACCTGACGAGGAACTGCCTTCTGATGATCATAGCCGTAAGCTCACGCGGTTAGAAGAAAAGCTTCAATCTGCAGAGGAGAAGAAAGGTGCTCTAAAACTGATGGTGGAGAATTTGGCTGGAGAGGTGAACTCGGCCCGTAAAGAAGCCACCGTGGCCTTGGAGGAGGCCAGAGCTGCCCGAGAAGAGACAAAATGTGGGAAGGTGCAGCTGATCGCGCAAGCCGTAGCGCACTAGAAGGAGTTGAAAGGTCGAGATCAACGACAAAAACAACTACTGAACGACGTCGCCCATTATCGAAACCGGTGTCATCAGGCGAAGAATGAAGTGCGACGCCGGCCCGGGAACCAGAGGGGTGATGGTATAGTTCGGGATGAGACCTTGTCGATGAATCAAGGAGCTTCGACTGCGCGACTTGCCGGACAAGCGGCCTCCGCTGAAACGGGGGTATATCTTTGTCGTGTGGGTCACGACGCTGCAAGGATTCATCGGCACCATCATACTATGCTTCACCATCTATCCGCTGCGATCTCCACGATTCTGCATGCGGGTGACTTGGTGGCTAACATTGGTGGGGACCCGCCAGATCGCGGCGAGCTAATAAGTGACGAGAGAAAGAAGGAAATGAATGCAAAGGGAAAATAGTTTTGTATGTTTATTTGAACTTGGTGGCACTGTGCGGTTAAAATTATTCGTAAACTATTGTTTGAATTTTAAATTTCCCTTGCCATTATGTCTTTTAACCGCTCGGCTTCACGTTCTGATATACGCGCGTGGTTTTCTATCATATGTCCGATCATTTATGCTTTTTTGATTACAATTTTCTCTATAAATAGTACAGAAGATTCTTCCCTTATAATTAAATCAGAGTTCATTACTTCCACCGGATAAGAAAAACGGTGTCCGAGCGATCTAGTGCTTCAGCCGTATTTCTCCGGTCAGAATTCAGGAGCTCTTCCTTTGCCAAAAGCGAGCTTTTGCAATTTGTGCATAGGCATATGCATGATGACTCAATAGTCGCGCGGTTGCCTTCAGCGACTGAGCGGTTAAATTCGGTTGGAAATAAATGGCTGTCATGCCCATCGACCACTTTGAACATGGCATTTCTATCCGCCCCCCCCCCCCCCCCCCCCCCCGTTCATCGATCTGATAGAAATTATGGACTTTTACGGAGTCGTACTCAGTCAACTCCCCCCGAACACAATTGGCGCTATAATGAGCTTTTTGATCTATCTGCGTTCGGAGCGGGTAAAATTCACTATGAACCTCTTCAGAAACTGTTTCATGGCCCGATCGATCAGTGCGGGTAAAAAGGAAAACAAACTTTTCTGCGACATTATTTACTTCGGCTGTAAGGGGCTGAAGGTAGTAAATTTCCCTAACAAAGATACGGACTTGTCGACTAGATATCTGGTCTTCACGGGTAACCTCGGAGTTCTCCCCTTGTGTCCGCAAGCCCGCGCGGCTAATAACTTTAGAAGGATAGAGCTCGAAGGGAAAGAATTAGAAATCGCAAACTTCTACAAAAAGGAGCGGCTAGATATTATTTATTATTTGTCGCTGCGGGTAGTTGCGGCCGAGTGTGATACGACCCAATGTAAGCGTTCTGTTGCTTTAAGAAGTTTGTATTCGTGGCATTCTGTTAACCCCTTCCCTTTATAGTTTAGCTAGAGGTTCCGGCGAGCAAACCGATCTCTCTAGAAGGTCCGGTGTTGACTCAAAGTGAGCTGCGTAAACAGAGGGAAGCTGATCGTATCGAGGTCGATGATCCTGCTGCGAGTGAAAGCCCGACCATTACTTTTGTGCCGGATTAGATCGAGAGGCCCCTGAAGGATCTCTGCGGTAAGGAGGCCATGCGATTTCATCGGAATGGGGAACATATCTCGGTCTCCACTTCTCTTACTCCTTGGTCAAGCTCCAAGCTTACTCGCCATGCTCGGGCGGCTGGCTTTGCACTGTATGGGAAGAAAAACATGGCCGAGATGAAATCAGTGCCAACCGCATGGCTACCCACCTTAGCTGCTCAAGCTCGGGCAAGAAGCTTCACCCTTAACCACTTCATGGGTGAAGTCCTGGACTAGGTTACTGGTATAGCCAAGCAGCTGGAGACAAGGGTGGAGGAGTTAGAAGAAGAAAACGAAACTCTAAAGGCTGATAACAAAAATCTTAGGGAGGTCGTCGAGGTAATAAGAACCTTATTCGTTGTTTTTTATTCGACCGGTCTTAATTTCTAACAAAATATTATATTGCTTTTAATCTTACAGCGAATGTATAACCGGGAGAACCCGTCTTTCTTGCACGAAATCATCTCCCATTTGCGGGAAGGAGGGGAAGATATTCTTTTTATCCTCAAGGAGAGAGGTTCTTTGGTACCGGAGGAACAAAAACTTACATTCGATGACCTCTTCCCCGACTTCAGAACACTTGAGGCCGAGCGGGATAATGCAGCCAGTGCGGCTAAGATAGTTGAATCAACTCCTGCTTCTGAGGCTGAGGCCAATACCCGCGATGGTGAAGAGAACGACGCCGAAGAAGTTACCGAGGAAGATTCTGGGGATAGCGGAGAGTCCGGTTCTTCAGAATCTTCCGGGTCGAGCGAGTCTTCTAGTGCTTCAAGTTCGTCCAGCTCCAGGCAAGATCGCTGGAAGAAGAAAGCCAAGATATAGACAAGATGTATCTATTTTAACTTTTCAGGCCGCGCGGATTCTATTTTTTGTAAACCGCGCTGTATATATGTAATGCCTTTTCTTATGAATGACATTCTTAATTTTCCCTGCCGTGTGATGTTGTGCGGTTGAGTGGTTTTTATTTCCTCGAGTAATTAACGTATCGATATGAAGATTTTGCTACTTGATCCTGCACCGAATTCCACGTAACGGGTCTGCAGCTCGTAACCTCTTTTATCCGTTCGATTATAATTCAGAAAAAAAATCAGTACAGAATTTCATATAATAAGCTTGTGACATACAACTTTGTATCTGCGCGATTGTATTCAGATGAGAAAAATAGTACCGAATTCCATATTACAAACTGACGACTTGCAACTTCTTACTCGCGCGATTATATTCAGATTAGAAAAAATAGTACAGAATTCCATATTACAAACTGACGACTTGCAACTTCTTACCCGCGCGATTATATTCAGATGAGAAAAAATAGTACAGAATTCCATATTACAAACTGACGACTTGCAACTTCTTACCCGCGCGATTATATTCAAATGAGAAAAAATAGTACAGAATTCCATATTACAAACTGACGACTTGCAACTTCTTACCCGCGCGATTATATTCAGATGAGATAAAATAGTACATAATTCCATATTACAAACTAACGACTTGCAACTTCTTACCCGCGCGATCACAAGATAATTATTTACTTGTCGTGCTAGTGGTGGTGACTAGTTCGCTGCTTCTTGACTCCTCACCCGCTTGTCTTGACAATTTTTCTTCGAGAGACTGGCTTGACTGCTGATCTGACAGAGAATAGTTACGAAAAACTCGTCCTGCGATCAACCCAGTTTCACCTTGCCGTGCGGTTATGCGATAAAAATTGAGTTCATAAAAAAAAGGAAGTATGCCCGATTACCACGAACTAGATTGATAAACAAGGATGAGGCTGGTGGGTGCTGAGACCGCACCATATCATCTCAAGGGAGATCAATAAAGCTGTAATAATATCCCTTATGACACATGGAAGAGCTAAGCACCCACCCTGACCCTCCTAAAATGCAGAGGCGGTGTGCTAGGTGCCAGATGGGATCCGACGCCCAGAAGCCCTCCGTACGAGAATCTGCAAGCTCCCACTACACGGTGCGAAAACTCCTCGTTACACGTGGTCTTGGTGGTGTTATGCTAATGACAATGACTCTCGTGGGGGATCGAGCTGGACTCGGCGGTGTTACCCCGGGCATAACATTTCCTAGTTTCGAGTCTTGAGAATAAATACCCTGCGATTTGTCCTAAGAATAAAACCGCTTCAAATCATCCCCGCTCCAGGTATGAGTGATGTCCTCCCCTTCATACATTTGCAACTTGTAAGCTCCCCTTTTCAGAACTTCCTTTATGATAAAAGGCCCGATCCAATTGGGATTCAATTTTCCGACCGGGCTATTTCTTGCTGCAGCATCCACTTTCTTCAAAACTATGTCTCCTACATGAAATTGCTTGACCCTTAATTTCCGATCGAAATATCGCGCCATCCTCCTTTTCACTTCCTCTTGCCTGATGGTGGCCTCATCTCGAAGTTCCTCGATTTGATCCAGGCGGTATCTCAGTTTTTCATCATTAATTTCAAGCCAGTCTTCCCAGTTTGTCCTAGCCAGTAAGACCCTGGGCGATGGTACTTCGAATTCTATTGGGATGAGGGCCTCTGATCCATGTGATAGATTGAATGGAGTCTCTCTTGTGGAGCTAGAAGGTGTAGTACTTAGGGCCCATAATACTGAGGGGAGTTGATATGCCCAACTGTTTTTTAAACTTTGAACTCTTTTCTTGAGCAAGTTCAAGATTCGTTTATTGGCCGCTTCTACTTGATCGTTGCTCCGAGGATGATGTACTGAGGAAAATCGAAGGTTGGTTCCTGCTTTCTTGCAAAAATCAATCATTTTCACGTTATTGAACTGAGGTCCATTATCTGTGATTATCGCCATGGGAACTCCGTGCCTACAAATTATATCAACCCAAATAAAATTTTTTGACTATTTGAGCCGTAGTTCTTGCTAGTTCCTTGGCCCCAATCCACTTAGTGAAGTAGTCAATCATAACCAAGATGAAGCACCGCTGACTACTTGACATTAAAAAGGGCTCGATGAGATCCATCCCCCAAATTGCAAACGGCCATGGTGTCGTGATCGAGCAAAGTTGTCGAGCGGGCTGGAGTTGAAGTGGAGCAAATTTCTGGCATTGAACGCATTTCTTGGCATACAGCTCTGCGTCTTTCCTCATTTTCGGCCAAAAATACCCTTGACGTAAGATCCGCTGTTCTAGGGTTCTGGCTCAAGAATGGCTACCACATTCTCCTGAATGGATGTCTTGGAGTATGGTGGGGAATTCCTCTTCCGAAACACGTCTTGCCATGGGTGAGATGAGAGTTCTTCTGTAAAGTATCCCGAAGATCAGGTTGTAATATGCTGCCTTAATTTTGAATCTTCTTCTATCTTTAATAGCAGGGTCATATTCTCCTTTTGATAAGTATAGAATGAATGGATCTATCTAGGAGTAACGCTAGTCGACTTGCATTGCCTCCCCTTCTTCGACCGGTGGCTGAAAAAGTTCAGATGCTACTTCCCCCGTAGTAACGCCGAATTTCGATAAGGCATCGGCTTCCTCATTTCCAATCCTTGGGATGTATTCAATAACAAAGCTTTTGAATCTCCCGATTTCTGATTTTACCAGCACTAGATATTGTTTGAGATTGGTTCTCGGGTTTCGAAGTTCCTGAGCACTTGCGACGCCATTACTAAGGAGTCTGTTTTGACGTGGGCGTGATCGATGCCGAGCTCTTTTGCGAACCTTAACCCTGCAATAAGTGCTTCATATTCGGCCTGATTGTTAGTAACCGGGAAAAAGAATTTCACGGCATGCTTTATTTTGACTCCGTTTGGATTGATGAGGACTATCCCTGCTCTTGACGAATTCTTTCTAGAGGCTCAATAGACATAAATGATCCAAGCGGATGGAGAATTTTCTTCCTGAGCAAAACTTTGTCCCGTGGTTTCTACCATGAAATCTGCAAAAACCTGAGCTTTGATTGTTGTTCGTGGTACGTATGCGATTTTGAACTCACTTAGCTCGATCGCCTATTTAGCGAGTCTTCCTGAATGTTCTGGCCTTTCAAAAATTCCTTTTAGGGGCTGATCCACCACAACTTGGATTGAATGTGCCTGAAAATATGGACGGAGTCGACGTGCAGAAATGACTAAGGCGAAAGCTAGCTTTTCAAGGATAAGGTATCTTAATTCAGCACTCTTTAGGATATGCTAACATAATATACCGGGAATTGCTTTTTTCCTTTCCTCCCGGATAAGAACGGAGCTAGCCGCCTCGGGTCCCACTCCCAGATAGATGTATAATGGTTCTTCTGGGCGAGGACTTTGTAACAATGGAGTCGTTGTTAACGGTCTTTTGAGTTGTTTGAAAGCCTCATCGCATTCATTAGTCCATTCAAACTTTGAGGCCCCCCGAAGAGTCTTAAAGAAGGCATCGCTCTTATCTCCTACCCTGGAGATGAAGAGACTAAGACCTGCTAGCCTTCCTCCTAGTTGTTGGACCTCCTTTGTGGAGCGAGGAGGTGTCATACCCAGGATAGCTTTTACCTTATCAGGATTTGGAGCCAACCCTTCAGGGGTAAGAAGATGACCAAGGAACTTCCCTTGGCTGGCACCAAAAACACACTTCAATGGGTTTAGCCTCATCCTAAACTCCCGTAGGGTTGCGAAGGTTTCTGCGAGATCTTCTAAATGTGTCGAAAAAAATTTACTTTTTATAAGGAGATCATCAACATCAACTTTTAGTTTTCTTCCCTTTTGATTTTTGAAAACAGAGTCCATCATGCGCTGATAGGTAGCTCCTACATTTTTAAGCCCAAATGGCATTACCAGATAACAAAAACACCCTTCATTTATGATAAAAGATGTGTGTGGTATGTCGGGTTTGTGCATCTTAATCTGGTGATAACCAGAGAACGCATCTAAAAAACTCATGATAGAATAACCAACCGCAGAATCTACTAAAGCATCTATTCGAGGCAAGGGATAGAAATCTTTGGGGCACGCTTTGTTGAGTTTTGTGAAATCTACGCACATTCTCCATTTCCCCCCCGGTTTCGGCACCATTACAACATTCGATATCCAGGCGGGATATTGTATTTCTTGAACAAATTTAGCATTTACTAGCTTGGCGACCTCTTCTCGGATTGGACTGGCAAGTTTTATTGCGACGTCTCTCTTCTTTTGTTGTACAGGCTTATACTTCGGGTCGATATTGAGATGGTGTCATGCTACGTCTGGATCCACTCCGGGCATATCTTCAGGAGACCATGCAAAGATGTCAAGGTTATTCAGGAGACGAGAGATTAATTCAATTTTCTCCTCTTCTGATAACTCCGCATTAATGGAGAGCTTTTTCTCCTCTCCCTCAACGATGGGCACTTTCTCGGTAGGTTGAGCAGTCTCCAGATGGAGTCCTTCCTTCGCATTCTCTTTAGGTTCTCCAAGATCAACCATCGTGACCGCCGGAAGGGTTGCCTGCTCGATCACGTTAACTGTTTTTACATATCATTCTCGGGCAGCTCGGTGGTTACTCCTGATCTGATACTGTTTTCCTTGAGCAGAGAATTTGATAGCCAGATGGCAAGTCGACACAATTGCCCGATACATGTTTAGCAGAGGCCTTCCAAAAATCGCATGATAGCTGCTTGCCGCGTCGATTACCACAAACTGGATCATCTTGGTGATTCCCCCCAGAGTTACTAGTAGCGAAATGTTTCCTTGTACTTCCTTCCTCTCTCCCGAGAAGCCGTGGAGTGGCCCCTCGGTGGAAGATAATGGTTTCCCGGTTTTTAGAGCCTCGAACGTCTTCTTGAACAAGAGATTCACCGAGCTTCCCGTATCTATCAGAATCTTGTCTACTATGAAGTTTTCGATGATGGCTTGGATAACAACCACATCATTGAATGTGTTGGCGATGGATGAGAGGTCATCTGGACCAAAAGTAATGAGTTCTCTGGTCGGAGCCGAGGAAGAAGTCATAGCCACCTCCTGATTACACAACTTTGAAATGGAGGATTTTCGGCTTGATTCGAGGCCTCCCCCTCCGTAGATGCAGAAAAGTCGCCCGAGGGTTCCTTCATCATGAACATCCACACAATCATTCAGGTAACTCATATTACCTAGGCTGCCAACGTTAGCGACATCCTCACATTCTTGGAGAACCTCAGCCACCTCTTTTCCCTTTGAGGTGCTTGAATTTACGGGAGCCTCTTTACAGAAAAGGTCTGACATTTTTCCCTCTAAAACCAGCCTTCTTACCAAAAAGCAAAGGGCTCGACAGTGCTCTGTAGGATGCCCCTCTTCTTTGTGAAATTCACAGAAATTCTTAGAGCTGGGGGGTCTCACCTCTCCCCGGAGTTTGGACTTTTTGAAAACTTTTCTTTGCAGGACTTCAGCGACTTCCTCCCAAGTCATGTTCACAATGCAAGGCCCTCCGTTCTCACTATAGTAGAACGGAGTTCAACTATAGTAGAACGGAGTTCAACTATAGTAGAACGGAGTTCAACTATAGTAGAACGGAGTTCAACTATAGTCGAACGGAGTTCCACTATAGTCGAACGCAGATTGGAGAAGCTTTCAGATTAAATTTTGGTGATTTCCTGTGCAGTTATTGGTGACAGCTGGCTAGAGTATTTCAAGGCTTAAGTAACTGAATTTACAGCTAATATATTTAATGCTAAATATTCTTATGAATATAGCCGTTGGGAGGCTGCATTAAATATGAAACAATTCAGAGATTTATTGTCAGTTTCCTTTCCAAGACAGTTTCCTATCTGAGTCGGTCGACTATCTGTCTGATAGGTCGACGTTCTCAGTGGGTCGGTCGACGATCTCCGAGGATCGTTCGACTATCTTTTGTCTGCATATATATAATGTTATATGTGTTCTCTTCGTTGTATTATTTCTTATATTATCCAGCATATTTTATTATAGATTATTTAATTGATCTTATGCATAAATCTCAAAGTAATCTTTGCTTCTATCTTTATGCATAAGTCAATTCTTTCTGACAATGTATTTTATCTTATTATCTGACTTTATATCTGCAGCTATCCTTTATAGTCGTTGGACTCAAAAGTCCTCTTTGGCTGTAAAGTGTAATCATATGTGACGTTATCTTGTATTCTTTATTCAGTTTAATATTGCAGCTGTTGTAGCTTTATTCTTTATATAGGAATATATATGTCTGCAAGATATGTTTTGCTTGTATGATATTTGCAGCCCAGATTCAAGGTTGCTGACTTCCGCAAGAAGACAAAGTCTAAGCTCAATTAGAGCCGTTGCTGCTGCTCTTATTTAAAGAGTTCTTTTGAAAAAAGAACTTAGCTAGCTACCAGCAATATACAGCAGCTCAGAGAAAAGAGTGAAGGAGTTCAACCTGTACAACGTACAGAGAAAAGATACAGCATACAGCTGCTCTCAGCAATTTACATCTGACTGAGAAGATTATCTCTTCCGTTCTTCTTCAACCTGAGTGCTCCTGTTCAAGGAAGATATACACTCAGAGATTATAGTGAAGAAGAAGAAGAAGGAAGCTGAAGAAGAACAACTATTCCAGATCTCTAGTCTTCTTCGAGCTGTATCCTTCAGAACTTCAAGACAGCTTGCTGTCAGAAGTTCTGAAGAGTCTTGTGCTTCTCTAATCTTTGTGAAAATAGAGAAGACACTTTTTATCCTCTTTCCCTCCTGTAAAAGGGTTGTTTACTCCCTTCAAAAGTGAACCCTTGGTGGCAGGACACCTGATTAAAAACCTGTGTTGGTTTTTAGACACCTGATCAAAAGTATAAAGGGTCTCTAGATCTACCTGCAGCAGATCTTGTTGGTGGCAGGGCACCTGATCAAAAACCTGAGTGGATTCCTACCGTGGAGGTAGAAGAGTGGCCGTACCCAAGTTGTTGGGGAACCACTATAATCTCTTGTGTCGTTTGGTTGTTTATTTATTACTTTTACTATGGCTGTGAATAGATTTAACTAGGATTGCTAGTTGCTGGAATAGGACTCTAGACTTAACTGTAATTACAGTTGGCTGTCTTTTGTGCACAACACTTTGTGTTAGGCTTTAGGGTTATTCTAAAATATCTATAATCTGAATTCCGCAATCGGTATCTATCCCTATTCACTTTCAACACGGGTTGAGACACACCCGTGTCCAAGTGAGACGCCCGTGTCGCCCAAACTTGCATGCCCGTGTCGGTGGGCGTGTTCCATAACCACTCTTTGGAACCGACGCGACCCTTAGTTGACACGAGTCCTGACACACCCGTGTCAGGATTGACACGGCCGTGTCCACCACGACACACCCATGTCCCGAGCCGTGTACACGCCCCTCGACACAGCCCAGTTTCTAGAGAAGGACATGGCATATTGACACGCACGTGTCGGCACCCCTGACACGCCTTATAAGAATTTCGTCCCGAAATTCACTAAGCATAGAACAAACTTATATACTATGAAAATATATACTATTGTCCATACACATGGTTACAACAATACTACAAAAATAGCTCGGGAAATTCAGTATGCATGGCTTGTTCCTGCTCCCATGACAACTCCTCTCGGCCATAATTGTACCATCGAATCTTGACCATCCCGACAGCTTTATTTCGTAGTTGTTTAACCGACGTATCCTCGATTTGAATATGCCTAACCTTCGTCGTTAGCCTACTATCGACAGATACTAGATCCGCATCAACAACCCGAGATGGCTCTTTCACTGCTTTCCTTAATACCGAGACATTAAACACGTCATGCAATCCACTCAGTTCTGTTGAAAGCATTAACCGATAGGCAACCTCACCAACATGCTCTACCACTTCAAACGGTCCCAAATACCTCGGGCTCAGCTTTTTCAGACGTCGTATCCTGGACACGCCCTTGAAGGGTTTAATTTTCAGGTATACCCAATCGCCCACCGCAAACTCTATGTTTCGGTGCTTGGCATTGTAGTACTTTGCTTTCCTGTCTTGAGCAACCAACAATCTTTCTCGAATAAACCGAATAGTCGAGTTAGCATCATCCATTTCTTTTCGCTTGTATAACTTTGATTCGCCAGTCTCCGCCCAAGGCAAAGGGGTACGGCACTTCCTACCGTATAAGGCCTCAAAGGGCACCATCTGAATACTGGCTTGATAGCTATTATTGTAGGCAAACTCGATCATATATAGATGATCTTCCTAACTCTTTCCGAAATCTAGTGCACTCATTTAGAGCATATCCTCCAACGTCCTGTTGGTCCTTTCGGTCTGACCATCCGTCTGAGGATGAAAGGCCATACTGAAATGCAATTTCGTACCCAACAGTTTGTGAATTAGCCTCCAATCTCCCAAAGTGAAACGCCCATCACTATCACTAACGATGCTACGGGGCACACCGTGCAATCGTACAATGTTATCCACATACAATTTTGCCAACTTGTCAACTGAGTCATCCTTCCAGTTCGGGATGAAGTGTGATACCTTAGTTAACCAATCCACAATCACCCAAACTGTATCATTACTGCGTTGCGATCTAGGCAGCACATGCACGAAATCCATCGAGATGTCATCAAATTTCCATATAGGAATAGGCAATGACTTCAGAAGACCACCTGGCCTTTGGCATTCAGCCTTTACCAAGGCACATGTCTTGCATTTTGCAACATAACGTGCTATATCCTTCTTCATTCCAGGCCACCAGAACATTTTCTTCATATCCTTATACATCTTCGTGCTCCCGGGGTGAATTGAATATTTTGTGAAGTGGGCTTTATACATCAATTCTTCACGAATTCTACCCCTATATGGGACGCACAAACGTCCGCCTCTCCGCAAAAGGCCGTCCTCAAAAGAAAACTGAGAATTTGAACTCTCCGCTACATACCGTTGTAGACTTTCATCAAGTTCTGTTACCTGCCAAACTCTATCCGTAAGGTCACACTGTACCTCTGTCCAGTTCAACCACGCCTTTGAAGTGGAATCCTTATCAACACAAGAAATGTCTAAGACTTCCAAATCTCGAATTAGTCTTTCATCATGCCTTAGCAACCAATTAGCCCTTGCTGGAGTCCTACGACTCAAGGCATCTGCGACGACATTCCCCTTACCGGAAGTGTAGTGAATTTGAAAGGTGTAGTCACGAAGAAACTCCATCCACCTTCTCTGTCACATGTTGAGATCCTTCTGATCCAACAGATACTTCAAGCTCTTATGGTCCGTGAATATATCCACTTTCACATCATATAGATAATGACGCCATAGTTTAAGTGTGAATATTACCGCCGCCAACTCCAAATCATGGACGGGGTAATTCCATTCGTGCACCTTCAACTTGCGTGAGCCATATGCTATCACCTTCCCAAACTGTAGAAGGACGCAGCCTAAGCCACTCCCTGATGCATCACTATACACTTCAAAGCCGTCTAAACCACATGGCGATGTCAAGATTGGCGTCGTGGTCAACCGACTCTTTAGCTCCTCGAAAGCTCGTGCACATTCGGGGATCCAAACGAACTTTTGATCCTTCCTCGTACGTGTGGTGAGAGGCAAGGCTATCTGCGAGAAATTCTCTACGAAGCACCTGTAGTAGCCTGCCAGTCCAAGAAAACTCCTGACCTCCGCCACAGAAGTAAGAAAAGGTCACTCACGTATAGCAGCAATCTTAGCCGGATCCACCGCAATGCCCTCTCCACTAACCACATGGCCAAGGAAAGCCACTGACGACAGCCAAAATTCACACTTAGAGAACTTGGCGTAGAGCTTGTTCTTCCTCAGGGTGTGCAGCACCAAACGCAAATAATTTGCATGATCTTCTTTAGTTTGGGAGTATACAAGGATATCGTCAATAAAGACGATTACAAACAGATCCAAGTATTCCCTAAACACCCGATGCATTAAATCCATGAATACCGATGGAGCATTGGATAGCCCAAATGACATTAGTGACCATAACGTGTTCTGAACGCTGTTTTTGGTATGTCACTTTCACGAACTCTCAACTGATAATAACATGACTTCAAATCCAACTTGGAGTATACAGTCGAGCCAACTAACTGGTCAAATAAGTCGTCAATCCGTGGAATCAGATATTTGTTCTTTTCCGTTAGCTTGTTTAGTTCTCTGTATTCAATACATAGATGCAAGCTACCGTCCTTCCTCTTCACAAAGAGAACTGGCGTGCACTAAGGTGATTGACTTGGACGTATGTAGCCTTGCTCTTGTAGTTCCGGTAACTGAACCTTCAACTCCGTCATTTCCTTTGGCGCTACTCGATACGGCGAGCGGGCCACAGGTTTCGCACCTGATACTAACTCGATAGCGAAGTTAATCTCCCTTTGGGGTGGTAACCCTGGAAGACTTTTCGAAAACACATCAGCAAACTCTGACACAATCGGCACCTCACTAATACTTGCCTTAGGCTCCACAACCTCTATAAGTGTGAAGAATAACTCCGCACCCTTCTGAACTGCCTTGAACTTAGTCTCTTGTTTGGTATCTTGACCCAGTGTAACCTCTTTGGAAGTGCAATTTATACTGGCATGCTGCTCTGAAAGCCAGTCCATACCAAAGATAATATCGAACTCAGATATCGGTAGCACTGATGCGTTCACCAAGAAATCCCGACTTCCTATCTTTACTTCCACACTACACGACTTATCCGCACACAACACACATCCGTTAGGTAGGAGCACCTTAATACTGTCTGTCATGGTCCGTGCAGGTACCCCGATCCGTAAGACAAAGTCTTCAGACAAAAACGAATGCGAGGCACTTGTATTGAACAGGGCTCTTGTCGGATGGTCCCGTATAAGGACAAAACATAAATTACCACAATTAAAACAAGCACAACACAAGGCACAAAGTAAAACTACAAACTACCCGTACCTGTGACGACGTCAGCCTGTTTGATAGCCTCCTATTGCTTGAGATTGAAGACCCGGGGCAGCACCTGCGATGCAGAAGACTCCATCACTGTCTTCCCTTTCTCCGTATACGACGCTCCCGCCTTCTTTTCGCCCTTTGGAGGGCCAAAGCGACAGTCACGAGCAAAGTGCCCCAGCTTTCCACACGTGGAACAAGCTCGAGAACCATACCTAGAAGATGCCTCTATCACAACATCTGAAGGGGCTTGTCCAGCAGATTTGGACCTATTTCCCCATCTCTTATGGAACCCAGACTTCTCCGGACGCGGCGTCTTGAACTCTGGCTTTGTCACTGCCAAGTTCCTCTTGCCCTGTGTCCTCTTCAAGTCCTTCTCCAAAGACATAGTCGTACAGACCAACGCTTGAAATCCTTGGCTCACAGAACTCGAGAGCAAAAACCTTAGCTCATCCTGCAGTCCTTCATAGAATCTACTAGTCTTACGCTCCTCTTCGGCAAAGATAGATCCTGCATAACGTCCCAGACGTGTAAACTCATGGAGATAGTCATCCACGCTCTTTTCTCCTTGCATCAGCCGTTGAAACTCCAATTCCATACCAATCCTTAGCGGCATCGGCAAATGCTTTACTAAGAACAACCGAGAGAACTCCATCATCGAGACCTCAGTTAACTGTCTGCCTGCCAAGTGATGCAGTTAGACCTCATCCCACCAAAGCCGAGTCTCTCCTTCAAGCAGAAAGGTGGTTAACGTTACCTTCTTCTCCTGCTCAACCCCGATTGCTATCAAGATCCTTCTTATCCTGGAGAGCCAATCCTCTGCCTGAGCCGGCAAACCAGTCCCATCAAACGTTGGAGGATTGAAGCTCATGAACCGTTTCAATTGTTGATCTGCTGCTCTGAGATCAACTACAACTTCTACCGGTTCTTGCCTTAGTCCATCCTGATTTGGCACAGCTGCAGGTCTCGCCTGTCCATCCTGCTGAGCATTCATCACAGCAAGTACCGTCTCCGTAATCATACGAACAGTTTCAGCAGAAGGAGGAGGTGTGGGCACCTCCACTGGTGCAACACTCTCATCGGAACGTTGGGGTTCTGACTGTCCTGTATGACTTCTAGTCACCTATATATGTAAGAAACAAAACTTAGCGACTAAACAAAATGGCAAATAGACAAAAAGGAATACTCAGATTCTGCAAACAAGTGTATTTTTATTCCTAAGTGGGCATTCTTGAGTTCATTTTGTGTTATAATGACAGCACTTACACGTGTTCGCCACCTCTCAAAAGAATTCGCCCACGAATTTGGAAGAGAAAGACCTACAAGATGATACCAAATTATAACATCCCTACCCATTACATTGGATATAGTAGAAGGTCCGGCCGGGGCCCCACACCATATTCCACGAACAGGCGGAGAGGTCACTTTATAATATAAAAACTACCAACGATTCCTAACATAGATCATTCTAGCAGAAGTTTCATGGTTGAAAACTTTGAACTCAAGAATAACAACAGAAATGTTCACTCCTAATAATTAGGAATATATACAACCCAATACACAAGGTACATGGCCTTATGGACTTACAAGTTTCTTTTAATAGGAGTGTGGTTTACAAACATCGGCATGCAGGCGGCCACACATGAACTCGAGTAAAGCAAAGTAAAGCCTTCAAGGGCAGCAGCGCAACCAGGGCTTCAGCCAGCTATTTCCCGCTTGGTCCAGCACCACCTGTAAGAAACAATCCACCAAGCGGAAGCAAACAGGGCACCGGTCAACATTCAGCTGAATAATTATAATGACCCTGCCCCTGGCATGGTGCAGCGGAATTCCTTCCCTGCAAAGCATTTTATTAACCAGCATATGTATACTACAATCCACCACGGTTGTACACAACCGCACTAACCAATACATAACACAAATGTCGGCATGACGGCCCGACGCTTCGTGCACTCATGGCACCTTATTCGTGTACCGAAAAATCAAGGGTCCCACCACCGATTCAAGGTCTCTCTACCTTACGGTCCAAAATGAGCATTCCTAGTCTTTACGGCTCGCAGGCCTAAGACTCTCGCTATGAGATCCTAACAGGGACTTAAGCACCCAAGGTTCGACAACCATAATGCAGGTACAGGTCTGCCTTGCTCGTTGCTCATCATCGTCAGTCGTCACACCGAACCGACGCGGGTACAACATCTCCTTGCCCATTCGCCACCAAGGCTTTTAGTTGTAGCACAACGGCCCAACAACACACAACATAGTACTCATGACCACACGAGTTGAACACCAAGTATCAACTCTCACAATTTCCTGGACTTCCTCCAGTACTTCCTGCTGCACCAAGCCACAGGTATACACCAAGCGACTCCATACAAACAATCAATGAACAAGGAGTCTTCTCCGATTGCAAAAAAAGCATCACCAATCCACACTACTCACTTCCGGATGGGCTTCACACAAAATGCCTAACCGTACTACTCACTTCCGGTTCTAATGCAACAAAGCAAGGGATGAACCACCGATCCCAAGGGAATCACTTCGCATTCCACCTTTTGGTGGAGGATTCCTATGCAAATGCAGGAAAGAAGGACTTCACATGTCCGAGTGGGAAATGGTTACCCTTGCAGCACGTTTTGGCGCCATGGAGAAAAGTACACGGTTAGAAAGGAACGCAAATCTCTTGCCTCTACAAATCTGAATTCGGCACGCGATTCGGACCACCGTAGCACCACCAGAGGATGGATTCCTCTTCTCCTACCTCTTCTTGCTCTCCTCTCTTTCTTCTCCTTTGAAAGAGAAAGCCAAAGATGAAATGAGGAATAACTTCCCCATTCCTGTCCATAAATCATCAGGAGAAAAGCCAGGGCCATTAGATCGTATTTAATAAAAACGAACGGCCCAGATTAACTCGGAAAATCATTTCAGATGGCCGAACACGGCTTTGCACACGGCCGTGTGCCAAGCTTGCACACGAAATCGTCGATCAAGAGAAGGACACGGGTTGAGACACGCCCGTGTCCAAGTTGACACGCCCGTGTCGCCCAAACTGGCACGCCCGTGTCGGTGAGCGTGTTCCATAACCGCTCTTTGGAATCGACACGAAACTTAGTGGACACGGGTCCTGATACGCCTGTGTCAGGATTGACACGGCCCTGTCGAACACGACACACCCGTATCTCGAGCAGTGTACACGCCCCTCGACACATTCCAATTTCCAGAGAAGGACACAACATGTTCACACACCCTTGTCAAATTTGACACGCCCGTGTCAGCACCCCTGACACACCCGTGACCTCCAGACGGGAAAATCCCAGGGCCCCAAAACCCATAAAAACACTTCCCATACATATAGTGTTTTGGGGCATTACATGAGCTGTCCTTACTCAACGCTTCTAGACTTAACCAGAATCCTGCTGTTGGAACACCCTATTACTAATTTGGGTAAGGATCACTATGCTTGTCTTAGGAATCCCAGTTGACCTAGTTGTATAGTTGAGAAGGTCAACATTAGAATGAGTCTAGGGCTTAGAACTTAGGTTTGGAGCTGCCCCCAGGACCATTCCAAGATCAAGGTTGACGAGCTAAGTCTAAGGCAATTTTCGTCGAGCTCAGGTCGACGAATCGTCGAACTCCGTTCGACGCTCTCTGAACTCAACTTCAATAAATCGTCGAACTCTGGTCGACGATCTTCGAGCTCAGATCGACTATCTGCTTTTGGCTAGCTTCTGCTTAGTCGTCGAACTCCCCTCGACTATCTTCTAGCTCAGTTCGACGATCCCTCCTTGAAGTTATTTCTCAGGTCGGTGAGCTCGGTTCGACGATCTTCGAGCTCAGATCGACGTTTTCTATCTGCTTGTCTCATTTCATCTCTGAGCTCAGTTCGACGATCGTAGAGCTCAGATCGACATTTTTTTTGGAGAGATCGACGCTTTCAGGAATTCAAATGCTGCTGTTCTTTGGAATGTTTTTGAATATTATCAGCATTTATGTCAGAAGATCCCCCAGCCGTTTGTCTTTATTCTGGAGCAAGTTTCAAGGAATTATTCAGAGAATGTTTGCTGGACTTTCCTCTAGAAGACAAGACTCTTTTTGGAAGACATTTATGACTCCCAATGGCTAACTTGGATAAGGAAACTTCAGAAAATTTGAATTCCTCTCTTCTGTGTTTTTAAGATATACAGAATACACAAGAGAAAAGAGGATACACAGATTGACAAAAAAGAAAGTGAACACATATAATAGAGAATACTGATAGTAGAAAAACAACAGAAGAACTGTAACTTCAAAAATCTTCTTGCTGACTGAAAAGTGTTCATAATCTCATCTCAGAACTCCAGACACCTCATTTTTCAGCCTTCTTGCTGAAACCCTCCTTTGCTGGAGATCAAAGTTCTGAAGACCTATCACCCTAGAGCAAAGCTTCTTTTCCTGAACCTTTCTACATCTCAGGGGGAGCTTTGACATCATCAATCCACTTGTGCTTCTCTCATTTGATTAAGAACAGAGAAGACACCCTTCACTCTTATTTTTCTTTTCCTGCTGTAAAAGGGTTCTTGAACTCCCTTCAAAAGTTCTGTCTGGTTCTAAGAGCCTTGTCAAAACTCAGTGGTGGCAAGACACCTTATCAAAAAATCTAGTTTTGGTTTTTGGGCACCTTATCAAAAGCTCATTGGTGTCAGGACACCTGATCAACTCATCCTGAGTGGATTCCTACCAAGGGTGGTAGAAGAGTGGATGTACCCAGGTTTTTGGGGAACCACTATATTTCCTTGTGTCTTCTGGTTTGTTTGTGTGATTTGTCTGCTGTGTGCTGTGCTCTTTACTTCTTGTTTTTTAACCTCTTACTAGCAGTCTACACTATATCATAAATTGAATTTTATATGTGCTGTTTATTTCAACTGTGAAAAATTATTTTAAAATACTCTATTCACCCCCCCTCTAGAGTTGAGATAGATCTTACCCTCACTTTCAATTGGTATCAGAGGGAGGTTGGTTGCTCATACAGGCTAACACCTGAACCAAAAGATCCTTGATAAGATCAATCTCTTAAGAGGATTATTTTCTATACATCTAGCTTTTTATTTAAAGACATGGCACAGAACAAAGATTATGCAAGCACCAGACCACCAGTGTGCAACCTTTCTATGTTTGCACTCTAGAAGGCAAGGATTAGATTATACATGAATTCTATTGATGAAGAAATTTTCAATTCTGTCTTGACAGTTTGTCCAACTCCACCAGCAAGCTCAAGTACAAGTGCTGTTCCACCTCCTTCTGGAACAGATGCAGATATAAAGAAGTGGAAGACTACAGATGCTAAGGCTATGAACATCTTAGCCCAAACAATGTCTGATTAAATTTTTCAGAAGGTATCTGAATGCCACTCAGCCAAAGAAATCTGGGACAAACTCTCTGAAATTGTCTCAGGATCTGCTGATGAAAGGAAAGATAGAAGATCTCATCTGGTAAGCCAATATGAGAACTTCAAAAAGGGAGAAGCTGAATCAGTGGCTGACATGTACAATAGACTAAGTCTAATTGTCAATGAGCTAAAAACCCTAGACAAAGAAATCTCACTGACTGAGCTGAATGACAAAATCCTGATGTGCTTCCCCAGCACTTGGGATTCAAGAATCTGGCCAATCAAGGATGCCAGAAGTTTAAATGAGATTACTACTGAAGCTCTCCTGGGCAAGCTCAAATCCTATGAGCTGCTCATTAAAAATAGAGAAGAAGAACAAAAGGCTACCTCTCCAGCCACAAGGAAAGAAAAGACCATAGCCTTCAAAGTTATAGAAGAGGAGCCTGAAGATAAAGCTACAGGAAATGATGAGCTCATAAGTCTACTGGCCAAAAGATTCTACAAGATGGCCAGAAAAGACTTCAGAAAGAGACCATACAAGGGTCATGATAAACCCAGGTATGATAAATCAAACAACAATAAAGAAATTATATGCTTTGGTTGCAGGAAACCAGGCCACATTGTGTCTGACTGTGCAAAAAACAAGAATAAGGATAAGAAGGAAAGAAGAGAAAGAAGAAAAGAAAAGGATTACAAGAAGAATAGCTTAGACAAAGCCTCCTCCAGCAAGAACAAACATACAAGGAAGGGCTTTGTTGCTGAGACATGGAGTGTGACTGAAGAAGAATCTGAAGCCTCATCCAGTTCCAGTGATGATGAGGATGATGCAGATGAAAAAGAATTTGGCATGATGGCTGTCAATGCCTCACAGCAAAACTCTGATGAAGAATCAGAATCAGACTCAGAAACTCAACCAGATGAAGATCAGGTAATCAACTCTTTTAATTTTAATTCTGAGGACTTCAAAGATGAATTTAAGACACTGTGTCTAGATCTATTAAAATCTGAGAAGGAGATAATCTCTCTCAGGAATCAATTATCTGAGCATAGTGTCCTAAACTCAAAGAACCTCAAACTCTCTGAGGAGTTAGAATGCTGTAGGGAGGAGATAGCCTCACTGAAAAGTGAACTATCAAAGGCCAAAAAGTTTGAAGAATCCCTAAATGGGAGAAGTATCAGACTGATGGACATCACAAGCACAGTGAACTCTAGATTTAATAGCACACTGGGCTTGGGTTCCTCATCCAGCCAACCTATAATTTTGACAACTCCAATCAAGTTTGTCTCTGACAAAGGAAAGGGAGTAATAGAGGTACCCAGGAAGAATGCAGATCTGTCAGAGAAAAATTCAGTTCAACAGATGGCGTCGAGCAGAGCTCGACGATCGTCGAACAGAGCTCGACGATCTAACTATAGATCGTCGACCTCAGCTCGATGATACCCAAACTCTGAACTTCAGCATAATCGATCTTCGAACAAAGATCGACGATCTGACCCAAGATCATCGACCTCAGTTCGACGATCGTCGAACAGAAATCAGGACTGTGAACATTCCTTCAATGGCACATCTAGATTCAATCCTAGAAATCCCACATCCCAAGGCTTTAATCCCTATACTGAATGGATAGTACCTCCTAGGAGATACCATCCTGAAGGTTATAAGGATCAACCTGGGATGTCCTTTATTTCAGAATTCAAGGGATATCAACCTAGGCCCAAGGTTAACTGGGTCAAAAACAAATAAGCTGTTTTTGTGCAGGTGAAGACCTATCCAGCATCAAACCATCAATGGTATCTGGATAGTGGGTGCTCAAAGCACATGACAGGGGACAAGGACAACTTCACTTCCTTCAAAGCCAAGCTTGGACCCAAAGTAATTTTTGGAGACTCAAGCTTTGGAACTACAAAAGGATATGGTGCAGTCCAAATTGGCTCAGTCACATTCAAGAAGGTGGCATATGTTGAAGGACTCAAGCACAACTTGATAAGTATCAGTCAACTGTGTGATGAAGGATATCAAGTGACATTCAACAAAGCCATATGCAAGGTCAAGTCAGAGGACAACACAACTGTGTTGACAGGTAACAGAAGAGGTAACATTTACTTAGTGGATTTTCATTCACCTATAGTAGATATTTGCCTGTTCAATTCCATTTCAAAATCTAATATTTTATGGCATAAGAGACTAGGGCATATTAACCTTAGAACCATTGCTAAGCTATCTAAAGACAACCTTGTTAGAGGACTACCTTCTGGTCCCTACAAGAAGGAAGGACCTTGTAAGGCTTGTCAATTAGGCAAGCAAAATAAAAGTAGTTTTAAATCATTAATAAGAGTGATTCCCCTAGGATCTTGTACCTATTGCACATGGATCTTTTTGGACCCATATCTATACAAAGCCTAGGAGGGAAATCCTATACTCTAGTGGTTGTAGATGACTTCTCAAGATTCACTTGGGTATTCTTTCTGAGGAAGAAGTCTGATAACTTCAAGTGTTTGACAGATTTTCTCAAATGCATTCAGATTGAGTTCAACACTCACATTGCCCTGATTAGAAGTGATCATGGGATAGAGTTTGATTCTCTTCTCATGCA
Source organism: Platanthera zijinensis (assembly GCA_039513925.1). Lineage (NCBI taxonomy): Eukaryota > Viridiplantae > Streptophyta > Magnoliopsida > Asparagales > Orchidaceae > Platanthera > Platanthera zijinensis. The sequence goes on from CM077083.1 coordinate 47,350,092, forward strand.
AGAGTTCTGTCAAAGTGAAGGGATCATGCACACTTTCTCAGCTCCTACAACTCCTCAACAAAATGTGGTAGCTGAAAGGAAAAATAGAACACTCATTGAATCTACAACTACATTATTGGCAGATGCTCACGTACCTCTATCCTTTTGGGCTGAGGCAATGAACAGCTCCAACTATGTGTTGAACAGAAGCCTGATACACAAGCTGAAGGGCAAGACTCCCTATGAATTGCTCAAAGGGAAGAAACCTAAAATAGGCTATTTTAAAGTTTTTGGTTGCACTTGTTTTATTCATAATAATGACAAGAAATATCTAGCAAAATTCCAAGCTAAAGCTGATGAAGGAGTGTTTCTGGGATACTCCATGATCAGCAAGGCCTATAGGGTTTATAATAAATCTTCCTGTAAAATTGAAGAATCTGTTCATATTATTTTTGATGAAGCTAACATGTCTTTCAAGGAGAAGAATGCTTCTACCATAGAACCTTTGCAGGTACATTCTCTAGCTAAAGACTTGAACAAATTGCAAGTTGCTGAAAAGAATGAGAGCAGTGATGATGAAGAAGAAGTTCAACATCTTGAAGAAAATCATCCTGAAGAGCCAGTTGCTGCTCCACTAGAGGAGACAACAACACAGGCTGGTGAACAATCAACACTCCCTGTTGACTTAGTAACAACAAGAGATCATCCAATCACCCAAGTAATTGGAGAAATTTCAGCTGGTGTGCAAACTAGAAATCAGGTCAACCAGAACCTAATGCACACTTGCTTCCTATCTCAAATTGAGCCTCAATCCATACAAGATGCAGAGCAAGATCCACACTGGATCATTGCAATGCAAGAGGAGTTGCATCAATTTGAAAGGAACAAGGTTTGGGAACTAGTGCCTAAGCCAAAGGATCATCCCATTGTTGGAACAAAGTGGGTATTCAGGAACAAGCTGGATGATCAAGGAGTTATAGTCAGAAACAAGGCAAGGCTAGTTGCTCAAGGGTACTCTCAACAAGAAGGAATAGACTATGATCAGACATTTGCACCAGTTGCAAGGTTGGAAGCCATCAGAATATTCCTAGCCTATGCTGCTCACAAAGATTTCAAAGTGTATCAAATGGATGTAAAGAGTGCATTTCTCAATGGGGACATCAAAGAGGAAGTCTATGTTAGACAACCTCCAGGTTTTATCTCTCTAACTCACCCTGATTATGTTTACAAATTGCATAAAGCATTATATGGTCTCAAGCAAGCTCCTAGAGCATGGTATGAGACCCTAGTATGCTTTCTTCTGGAAAATGATTTTGTTAGGGGGAGAGTAGACCAAACTCTTTTTATTAGAACCCATAAGTCCCATACCCTACTAGTGCAAATTTATGTAGATGACATTATTTTTGGTTCTACTGATTCAAAATTGTGCAAAAAGTTTTCCAAGCTTATGCACTCTAAATTTGAAATGAGTAGCATGGGTGAGCTGTCCTTCTTCTTAGGACTGCAAGTCAAGCAACATGCTGAAGGCATATTTATTTCTCAAACCAAGTATGCAAAAGAATTGGTTAAGAAATTTGGTATGTCTGATGCATCATGTATGAAAACACCCATGCCCTTAAATGCTGTAATAGATGCTGATGAACATGGGAAACCTGTTGATCAGACAACATATAGAGCAATAATTGGCTCTTTATTGTACCTTATAGCTAGTAGGCCTGATATAATGTTTGCTACATGTATTTGTGCTAGATTCCAAGTTAGCCCTAGAGAGTCACATTTAATTTTAGTTAAGAGAATTCTTAGGTATGTAAAAAGTTGTCCAAATCTAGGTCTCTGGTATCCAAAAGATTCAACATTTGATTTAACTGGATTTTCAGATGCTGATTATGCTGGATGCAGAATAGACAGGAAAAGCACCAGTGGAACATGTCTGTTCCTTGGTGACAGACTTGTCTCCTGGTTTTGTAAGAAGCAAACATCTGTGTCAACCTCAACTGCTGAAGCTGAGTATATGGCTGCAGGCAGTTGCTGTTCACAAATATTGTGGATATAGAATCAGCTCTTAGACTATGGCTACAACTTAGAGAAGTCTAAAATTTTCTGTGATAATACTAGTGCTATCTCTATAGCACAAAATCCAGTCCTCCATAGTAGGACAAAACACATAGAAATTAGGCATCATTTTCTAAGAGATAATGTAGAGAAAAATAAAATTGAACTTCAATATATTCCTACTGATTTGCAAAGGGGAGATATTTTCACCAAACCTTTGGATGAAAAGAAACACAGTTTCTTCCTAAATCAGTTAGGCATGTTAGATGGAGGAAGCCTTAATTAAATTACAAGATTTTGAAAAGCTAAAACAGACCAAGACTAGGCCAAAAATCCTTCTTTTTGTGTCTGTAGAATGAGTTTAGACTCTGAACTGCGCTCGACGTTTTCCCCAAAATCGTCGAACAGAGATCGACGATTTTCCAAAAATCATCGACCAGAGATCGACGCTTTTGCAGTCGTCGATCTGAGTTCAGAGCCCTCGCTAGAACTAGGCTTTCTCTCTTTCTGATCAGAGGCCGTCAAGCTGAGCTCGACGTTTTTCAACATCGTCGAACGAAGATCGCCGATTTTGAAGACTCTTCAGATTCCCTCTGTAGCCCAAATCGTCGAGCTAAGCTCGACGTTTCGTCGAGCTGAGCACAACGATCTTCCTTTTCGCCGTCGAACCCTAATATAAAATCTTTCTTTCAGCCGTCGTTCTCCTTTTGCGCTTTCATACTCTGCAACTTTCTTTCTTTTCCCTCCAAATTCTCTATGCTTGGTCGTTTTTGGTTTTCTGTTGCAGGTGAATATGGCTGAATCAAGTGCTGCTATTGCTAAGATGAAGTTCGACACAGGCTTTGACATCGACATAAACTCCTTCGATGGAAGCGACCAGCGCTTCAAGGACATCCTAAACTTATTCAGAGAACAACAGCTGACTCCAATAATGACTACAAGGATGAAGATCGCCTCAGAAGAAATTAAAGAGTGGTGTTATACCGCAACAGACGAGACTGAGAATTCTGTTGTCGGCACCATTAAGGGGACTCAGGTACTTCTATCCCCGGCTCTTTTAACAGAAGTTTTTCAACTCAGTACTGGAGAAGACTCCATTGAACTGTCTGGAGAGGAGTATGACTCCATGCTGGATAGGATGGGTCACAATGCAGTCAACCCTCATAAGCTATTGAAGAAAAATCTGGCTATAGAATTTCAATTCCTGGCTGATGTAGTTGGGAAGGTGCTGTTGGCCAAGCACTCAGCTCATGACACCATATCCAGATATCAGTTCTACCTGATGGGAGCTTTATTAGATAAGAAACACCTTGACTGGGGCTCCATCTTCTTCACTCTGATTAAGAAGAAGATCAATAAGACTGCAATTAGTTGTGGGAGAATCTTAGGGGTCTATCTGCACAACAGGTGCCCTGACCTTTTAACCTCCTCTGGCATGTTCATCAATGCATCCAAGAGGCTTTCCTGTGCCCTCTTCAGTAAATGGGACAGGCAGATCATAAACCCCTCCAGGGCTGCTGCACCACTTCATTCAGGCACAAGGACTATTTCCGTCACTCCTCCAGCAGAAGAGCTGCCTGCTTCTTCCCCTCCTCCAGCCATATCCACCCAAGCCGTCACCTCCTCACCACCAGTCACCACCATAATCATCTCATCCCCAATTACCATTTCCTCACCTATGTCATCCCCTCCTCTATCCACCTCAGAGGAATTCCATCCTCTCTTTTCCTATTCAACCTTCACCCTACCATCCTTCTCACTTATAGATGATTCCTTCATGGATGATTCACCCTCTACTCCTCCTGAGCCACCCTCAACTTCCTCCTTTCAACAAATGCTCCATGACATTCTCTCTCAACCCTCCTTCACACCCTCTCTTACTTCCCCTATCTCCACCTCAACCTCCTCTATCTCCATAATTCCATCTTCTGAACGAACCATTCCCTCTCCACCTTCCTCCACATTTTCAGTTTCAGCCACCATCCCTCCATCCACCTTTGCTCCTACCTCTGCTCAAGCCCCACTTGAGCATGCAGATCTTCCTAGTTTGGAAGACAGGCTGTTTGAGTTGCTAGCTCCCAAGCTGGCATCTCTACTTGAGTCTTCCCTGGCTCCACTCCTGAAGCAAGTCCAGGAGCTGTCTACCAAGCTTGCCTCCCTTTCCTCCTCCCTGGCTATCCCTTCTTCTGGGTGCCTTGATTCACCTCTCTCTAAACCAAGGCAGGGGGAGATGCCTTATGAAGAAGTGGATGTGCCAGCTGCTGATCATATGTCTGCTCCAGCTCCAGCTCTTGGATGTGCTTTTGCACTGAATCTGCAGAGGCTGCTATCTATATTTGATACAGTCCATTTCAGCTGTCTGCCTGCAACTCCTGCTGAAGATTTGTCTAAGGCCATTGTGCCTGTATCTATCTGTGATCCCAGCCATATTGATTCCTACATCAAGTCCTGGAAGGCTGTGGATATCTCTGATGCTGCTACTAAGGCCACTGTGCCTCTTTCTATTGAAATTGCTGCTGCTGCTACTGCTGACATAGAGATGATTCCAACAACTGATGCTGATGAAATTGTTGTTGAGACTGTTGATGAAGAGCTTGCCTCATACTTAGTAGATCCCACTCTTGTTGCTCCTGCTGTTTCTGCAAAGCTTAAAGCTCAAGAAGAGCATATTAGAAGAATTGATGATCTTTATGATCAACCTCAAAGTTCTGAGAGTGATCAGTACAGGACTGATTCTGATGATTCTGCTAGCACTATTGCCAAGAAGAGAAAAGCTAGAAGTAAAGCAATGATGTCAGTCCCTCCTGCCAAAGCCAAAGACTCCAATGATATTCCATACTACATCCTGCATGACTGCCCCATCTCTGAGCCATGGATGCAATACTCCAAGAATCAACAGAAAGCTATGAAGAAGAAGAGGAAGCTAGACAAATATGAAAAAGGATCTTCTCAGTTTCAGCCTCCTCCTCCTCCTCCTCCAGATTCTGGCTCAGGCTCAGCCCCTCAAGCTCCAGTTTCCAGACACAGTTCTTCCCAGTATTATCAAAGATCCTATCAAAGGGGATAGCATCAAAGGGGATATCAATCCAGAAGAGATCAATTTAGAGGAAGCCAGAGAGGGCATAGACTTCATCCAAGGGAAGGGCAAGGTCACTCTGACCCTTCTTCAGGTCCTTTCCCTTGCAAGCTGAAGGACACAATTGTCTCCAGGACTCCTTCTACTGATCCTGAAATCATCAACAGATATGAACCTCCTATTCCTTTTGAAGATCCTGAGAACAACCCTGTGTCCTAGACAGCCAGAATGAAAGAATTGGCTGCCCTTGATCAAATAAAAAAGGCCAGAGAACAAGGCAAGGATACCTCAAACATAACTACTTTATCAGAGCAGAGAAAGAAAGAACTAGAGAGATATGCATCAAGGAAATTCTTCAATCCAGAAGACTATATGAAGCTGCACCCTGAGGCTGTTGTTCCAAGGCCCAAATCTCAAACTTCTCTAGGTGCAGAGGATGACAGAAGGTCAAAGAAAGAAAGTCAGAATCCTAATAGAGAAATTTTATTTAAAAAGGGAACTGAAAGGAAGTGAACTGTGTAAGCTAAACATTTCATCCACCTTTGGATATCTACTGCTATTTATCTGTGATCTGCTTTGCTGCTATATATCTTCTCTGTAATTTTGTATTAGCTTCTGTATTGTTGTATGCTTTTTATTCCCTATGATTGTCTGTAAATAGTAATCCTAAGCCAAATAGGGGGAGATTGTTGGAACACCCTATTACTAATTTGGGTAAGGATCACTATGCTTGTCTTAGGAATCCCAGTTGACCTAGTTGTATAGTTGAGAAGGTCAACATTAGAATGAGTTTAGGGCTTAGAACTTAGGTTTGGAGCTGCCCCCAGGACCATTCCAAGATCAAGGTTGAAGAGCTAAGTCTAAGGCAATTTTCGTCGAGCTCAGGTCGACGAATCGTCGAACTCCGTTCGACGCTCTCTGAGCTCAACTTCAATAAATCGTCGAACTCCGGTCGACGATCTTCGAGCTCAGATCGACTATCTGCTTTTGGCTAGCTTCTGCTTAGTCGTCGAACTCCCCTCGACTATCTTCTAGCTCAGTTCGACGATCCCTCCTTGAAGTTATTTCTCAGGTCGGTGAGCTCGGTTCGACGATCTTCGAGCTCAGATCGATGTTTTCTGTCTGCTTGTCTCATTTCATCTCTGAGCTCAGTTCGACGATCGTAGAGCTCAGATCGACGTTTTTTTTGGAGAGATCGACGCTTTCAGGAATTCAAATGCTGCTGTTCTTTGGAATGTTTTTGAATATTATCAGCATTTATGTCAGAAGATCTCCCAGCCGATTGTCTTTATTTTGGAGCAAGTTTCAAGGAATTATTCAGAGAATGTTTGCTGGACTTTCCTCTAGAAGACAAGACTCTTTTTGGAAGACATTTATGACTCCCAACGGCTAACTTGGACAAGGAAACTTCAGAAAATTTCAATTCCTCTCTTCTGTGTTTTTAAGATATACAGAATACACAAGAGAAAAGAGGATACACCGATTGACAAAAAAGAAAGTGAACACACAGAATAGAGAATACTGATAGCAGAAGAACAACAGAAGAACTGTAACTTCAAAAATCTTCTTGCTGACTGAAAAGTGTTCACAATCTCATCTCAGAACTCCAGACACCTCATTTTTCAGCCTTCTTGCTGAAACCCTCCTTTGCTGGAGATCAAAGTTCTGAAGACCTATCACCCTAGAGCAAAGCTTCTTTTCCTGAACCTTTCTACATCTCAGGGGGAGCTTTGACATCATCAATCCACTTGTGCTTCTCTCATTTGATTAAGAACAGAGAAGACACCCTTCACTCTTATTTTTCTTTTCCTGCTGTAAAAGGGTTCTTAAACTCCCTTCAAAAGTTCTGTCTGGTTCTGAGAGCCTTGTCAAAACTCAGTGGTGGCAAGACACCTTATCAAAAAATCTAGTTTTGGTTTTTGGGCACCTTATCAAAAGCTCATTGGTGTCAGGACACCTGATCAACTCATCCTGAGTGGATTCCTACCAAGGGTGGTAGAAGAGTGGATGTACCCAGGTTTTTGGGGAACCACTATATTTCCTTGTGTCTTCTGGTTTGTTTGTGTGATTTGTCTGCTGTGTGCTGTGCTCTTTACTTCTTGTTTTTTAACCTCTTACTAGCACTCTACACTATATCATAAATTGAATTTTATATGTGCTGTTTATTTCAACTGTGAAAAATTATTTTAAAATACTCTATTCACCCCCCCTCTAGAGTTGAGATAGATCTTACCCTCACTTTCACCTGCCATCTGTCAGCATTCTCCTTTACCTCTGGCGTTGAGTGAATAAGCTTTACTCAACGCTAGTGGACTTAGGCAATTTCCTGCTTTTCCAACATTCTTCTTTGTGTCCACCAATCCAATCAATGTGACAAGGACTATCCTGCATGAATGATCTTAAACATACATTAAATACAACTATGTATATGTCATTGAATTGTTTGACTTCTTACAAATCTTGGACATTGGGATCAATGGACCCAACAATCTCCCCCTATTTGAAGAAGTCAAAACCCACTATCAACTTTCTTGGTCAATGACATGCACAACATATGCAGCAAAAAAATATACTATAATGATTGAAAAGATCTAGGAAGATTACCACATTTTCCTTACCTATATGGTGAGCATCACCTACTCCCCTCAAATTGTTGCATGGTATGTGATACCACTTAAAGGCCTTGATTACCTTCACCCCATTAACCTACATTGGGACATCTTTTTCTCCCCTTGCATTTGCTGTATGATATTGATCATCTTATTTTCCCTTTGATGCACTTGATTACTTGATCAACCTATGATGCTACTTGATCAATATCTTCTCTCCTCCTTTTTGACTTCTGAATAGTCAGGGAGGAGCTGGTCTGCCTTGATTGTCTTCTCCCCCCTAGCAAATTGCAGATGATATCACTGGTGCAACTGCCAGCTTCCTCTCTACATGAGGATGAATTTGCTCCTACAGCTGCTGGACTTGATCCACCTCAATAGGAGCATCTTTTATCATCATGTTCCTGATATACACTTTTGTCTCCCTTGCCACTTAAGGTCTTCATCACCTACATAAAGAACAAATCCTGCCCCAAAAATATCCTAGGGAGTAACTGAAGCTATGCTAAGTTCAACATATTCAACTCAAACTTGACGGTGTTGAACTTTGCCTCATCTAGTGGCTTAGTAAAGATATCAGCCACTTGCTTGTCTGTGAGGACAAACTCTAGACTGATGTCTTCCTTTTCCACATGCTCCCTAATAAAATAATACCTAATTTCTTTGTGTTTAGTCCTACTGTGTGAGACAGGATTCCTAGCAATAGAAATAGTACTCGTAGAATCACAATAAAGAGGAGTTCTCTTTATCTGGAGGTTATAATCCTAGAGCTGATGTTGGATACACAGCAACTGAGCACAGCAGCTACCTGCTAAAATGTACTCTGACTCTATAGTTGATATTGCAACACTTGTTTGCTTCTTGCTTCTCCAAGACACTAGTCTTCCTCCCAAGAACTGATAAATGCCCGAAGTGCTTTTCCTGTCCTCTTTGAAGCCTGCAAAATCTGCATCTGAATTGCCTGTTAGTTCAAAATCCCTATTTCTAGGGTACCATAGGCCATGATCTGGTGTGCCCTTATGATACCTCAAGATTCTCTTTGCAGCAGAGTAATGAGATTATTTAGGGAAGACCTGATACCTAGCACAAACACATATAACATTCATGATATCAGACCTACTAGCAGTAAGATATAGAAGGGAGCCAATTATCTCTCAATACAAAGTCTCATCAACAGGTTTCCTTGCTTCATCTTTGTCTATAGGCATACTTGACCCCATGGGAGTTTTCATGGTAGAGGCACTCTCCATACCATATTTTTTAATCAACTCCCTAGTGAACTTTGATTTGGATATGGACAAGCCATCATCATTCTGTCTAACTTGGAGTCCCAAGAGAACTTGAGCTCACTCATACTGCTCATCTCAAACTTCGCTTACATAAGTTTAGGAAACTTTATGCAAAGGTTGTCATTAGTATTGGGTTTTGGGGGTTGGCACAACACTTGTGCATGAAGCGGAAATAAGAACAAGAAAAACCCGAATGAGTTCGGATCTGATAACATTCATGAATCAAGAAGTAAAGCATGTTATAATAAAAATTACCTTTAAGGGATTGAATCTAAACTCAACCTAGATGTTCCAAAAGAATTGGGTCGGTCACACAGCGGCTGGAGTCTTGAGCACAGAAAGTATATTCGCGCCTCTACAGTAGTCCACACGATCGAGAGAACCCGTAGCAACTTGTCGCATAAGTTCTAGGTCAGGAGAGGACACTCAGCATCTCCACAGACTACTAGATCTGTTTTAGGAGAGGCGGCAGTGATACTCGTCGGGATCGAGATCAGGATTGGCGACAGAATTGGCGGAACGCTTCCGTCGACTTTTAGGGTTACCAGTCTTTTCTGTACAGAACGGCGCATGTGCTTAGACAAAAGGAACCGTCAACAGTAAACCGTAAAACATCCAATTTATACTCTAGAAGATAAATAGAACAACATCCGTCATTATCCGGAGACCCAGGACTTTCATTCTAGAATTCAGCAAGTCAACATTTGACTCGGTACGGACATTCGTCGAACTCAGCTCGACGAACTCAGCCCCAAAGGCCAGCAATCGTCGAACTCATTAGTCGAACTCAGCTCGACGAACTCTGTGCCAAAGTCCATCATTCGTCGAACTCAGTGCTTAGAATCCAGAATTCGACTAGACAACCCTTGTCTCGACGAATCGTCGAGTATCTACAGCATACACGACGAATCGATGAGCATCATTCTATACTCGACGAATCGTCAAGTATCCATAGGATACACGACAAACTCAATGCAAACCTTTAGCCGAATCAACACTTGACTCGACGAAAGCGTTGAATGGACTCAATGATGTCAACGCCTTCTATGCCATGGCGTTGAGTGAGCTCAATACACTCAATGCCTAAGAATCAGATCTGTTCAGTCAACACTTTGACTTGACAAATCATTGAATGGACTCAACGCACTCAACGCTTAAGTGCAATACTCGACGAATCAACTACTTGTCTCAACGAATCGTTGAACACACTCAACTCATTCAATGCCACCATTCGACGAGTCAACCCTTAACTCGACGAAGGCATTAAGTGGTCTCAATATACTCGACGCATTTGCCTTAAAATATTTTTATCATTTGCTCATCATATGAGCTATACCATACAGATCAAAACTCCCAATTTCTCCACAATCTTGTGCGACCCTGATAGGCTCATACTGAGTTAGCAGTGAGGCTACATGCTTGATCACTTCTAGATTACTATGGTAACACAAACAATCTCCAACTTGATCTTGAAAGTATCAAACAAAAGCTTCACAAACAATGATCGGCATCTAGCAATACATCATTGCTCCCCAAACGGTAAGAGTTTATAAACTCATAAGCCATTATGACCAATATTACAGTGTTGTCATTTCCCTTCGTCCCTTACATCCGGAGAGAACTAGAGGTATAGACCGTGTCACCCTCATAATTGTTCAATCCAAGTTTCCTGATCTAGAATGGACTTTCAGAAATTGGTGAGCCCAATATCATATATTGAGTCAACCAAACATGGCCATACATTTCTCAGACCCATTCCATCAAGGGGCCCATGGATGCAACTCCTGTCATATAGGAGGACAAATCCCATTTCTGCTCACACACGAACACCCAAATAGCTCGTAACGTACCCAATAACTACCTTTATCATCCAACTTTCTCAAGAATGGACTTTTGATGGCATCAAAGCACGCTCTTCCTCAATCAGTGAGTACTATGACTTCAGGCCAAAGGACCACAAACATCATTTCCACTTGAGCCATACTTGTGACACGTTTATATAACTATCCACAAATTATTCTGATGGTGGGTCTGTCCAGTACAACTTGTTAATAACAAGTACCCATGTGATGACTTGATATCACAATATCATGACCTGTGAGGATGGGTCATCAGTCAACGCACATGCTAGTCTTAAATGTATCATCATTGCCCTTAGCCTCTAAGATGATACAACGACCAGGTACTTTTTAAGAATGAAGCTTCTGGGATCATAGGTTCTCACATCAAGTCACTACTTGACCTACGGAAGCAAATATTCTAAGGGCATTTATTTTTTAGTTAACTATTCTATCACAATAGAAATAATAACACAATAAAATAACTTGCCAAATATATAAAATGAAATGTATACAGTACTTTTATTCATCAAATGAAAATTTAACAGCCAACAAACATACAATCCACAAGAGTCAAACTAGAGTTGGTCAGTCAGATATCGTATACCCATAGATCTAACATGACCATCATGCTTTCTCTATGCGAGAGGCTTTGTTAGTGGATCCGCAATGTTCTCTTCAGTCTGCACTCTGCACATACTGACATCTCCTCGATCGACAATCTCTCGAATTAGATGGAACCGCTGGAGTATGTGCTTGAAGCGTTGATGAGATCTAGGTTCCGAAGCAAGTGTAATTGCACCGTTGTTGTCACAATAGAGATCTACCGGATGAACAATGTTAGAAACTACATCTAACTCGCCGATGAATTTCCTAATCCATACAGCCTCCTTCGCTACATTTGCAGCGGCGATATACTCGGCCTCAGTTGTAGAATCAATAACTGTATCCTGCTTGGAACTCTTCAAGCTAACAGCACCTCCATTCAGGCAAAACACAAAACCTGACTGAGACTTTGAATCGTCCCTATTAGTTTAGAAACTAGCATCCGTGTAACCACTTACAACGAGCTCTTCCTCTCCACTGAATACCAAGAATGTATCCTTAGTCCTTCTCAAGTACTTGATGATATTCTTGATGGCTATCCAGTGACCTTCACCGGGATCAGACTGATACCTGTAAGTCATGCTCAAGTCAAAAGAGACATCGGGTCTAGTACATATCATTGCATACATGATTGACCTAATTACCGAAGCATATGGAATCAACTTCATGCGGTCCTTATCTTCACAAGACTTAGGACACTAGTCCTTAGAGAGACTCACACCATGAGACATGGGCAAGAATCCTTTCTTGGACTCAAGCATACTGAACCGTTTCAACACCTTATCAATATACGTACTTTGATTCAAACCCAAAAGCTTCTTCGATCTATCTCTATAGATCTTTATACTAAGTATATAAGTCACTTCCCCTAAGTCCTTCAACGAAAAGAAGTCCCCTAGGTTATTCTTAACAACTTGCTGGGTCGGTTTGTCCTTCCTGATTAACAGAATGTCATCTAAATACAAAATTAGGAAGACAATTATGCTCCCACTAATCCGTTTGTAAACACACAGTTCATCCTCGTTCTTGATAAAACCAAACTCTTTGATCTTTTCATCAAAACGAAGATTCTAACTTCGAGAAGCCTGTTTCAATCCATAAATGGATCTCTGCAGCTTGCATATTTTAGTGGCTTTACTGGAGATACAAAACCCTCGGGTTGTGTCATATACACTCCTCAAGGAGTTTCCCATTAAGGAAAGCCATTTTTGACCTCCATATGCCAGATCTCGTAGTCATAATATGCAACAATAACAAGCAGAATTCTGATGGATTTGACATGACAACAGAGGAAAAGGTCTCATCATAGTTAATACAATGAATTTGCTTGAAACCCTTAGCCACCAATCGCCCTTTGAATGTCTGTACATTCCCATCCATGTCGGTCTTCTTCTTTAAGACCCACATGCACCCTATGGGTCTTACCCCTTCAGGTGGTTCCACCAAAGTCCATACTTGGTTTTCATACATGAAGACCATATCAGATTTCATGGCTTCAAGCCACTTCTCGGATTTCGGTCCACACAGCTTTATGGTATGTTGCAGGCTCATCACTATTATCCATAAGCAACACATTACCTATTTGAGACATGAGAAATCCATATCTCTCAGGCTCAAACCTTGGTCTACCAGATCTACGTGGAACTTGTGTTTCCTGATCAGGTTCTCCAGCTACAATACCTTGTAGTCCTAACTTAAGTTCCATTACCGATTCATTTACTATTTGTGGTTCCTGAACTTCTTCAATTTCTACCCTGGTTGTCTTTCTACTTAAGAACTATTTCTCAAGAAAGACTCCAGTACTTGCGACAAATACTTTGCCCTCGGACGGTAGGTAGAAGTAGTATCGTTTGATTTCCCTAGAATACCACACAAGATAACACTTATCTGATTTAGGTTCCATCTTATCAGGCATTTGACGTCTCACGTATGCCTCATAGCCCCAAACCATTATGAACGACATACTGGGATTCTTCCCAGTCCATATCTCATATGGTGTCTTAAGAACTGCTTTCGTTGGAGCACGATTTAGTGTTAAAGCAGTAGTTTCGAGAGCAAAGCCCCAAAAGGAAACAGGCAAATCTGCATGACTCATCATCGACTGCACCATGTCTAACAAAGTATGATTCCTCCACTAAGACACATCATTATGTTGTGGTGTTCTAGGTGGAGTGAGCTGTGATACAATTCCACACTCTTTCAGATGATCATAGAACTCATGACTTAGGTATTCGCCACCTCGATCAGATCAGAGTGCTTTAACCTTCTCACCCAGCAAGTGAAAAGACTTTAGTCATCTTGCCTAACAAACAAGATTCGCATCTCTCAAATGATTCATAATCAAATGAGTCCAATAGTCCATCTCTATGGAGCTTGAATATACGTTTCTCATTTATATGGCCCAAACGACAATGCCAAAGATACGTAGGGTTCGAGTCATTTGTTCTTCGTCTTTTAGTATTTTCAATATTATAGATCAGATGGTCTAAGTTCAAAACGTACAGACCATTAAACATTTGGGCTTCACCATAACAAACATCATTCTTAAATATTGAACAACAATTGTTCTTAATAATAAAAGAAAAACCCACTATGTCTAAAAATGAAATGGATATAATGTTTCTAGTTATGGAAGGAAAAAATACAATTATCTAGTTCTATTACAAGCCCACGACAACAGCAGCAACTCTTGCTCCATTGCCAACACGGAGGTCTACCTCTCTTTTACTCAACAATCTTCTTCTTCTCAATTCCTGCACATTTATACAAATGTGAGAAACACATCCGGTATCCAATACCCAGGATGAAGAAGCAGAAAGGTCTATCTCTATAACATAGTTAATTGAAGCGGAAGTCATACATCCCCTCATCTTGTGCAGACCCTCCACATAAGAAGGACAATTCCTCCTCTAGTGACCAGCCTTGCCCCATTGGTGGCACTTTCCCTCTTCCATCAAGCCTTTCTTTTTCAGTGCTGAAGACTTGGGCTCCAGTCCAGACTTAAGTCCTATCTTTGTCTTCTTGAAGCCCTTGGCCTTGCCCTTGCCTTTATGCACCATCAATATGGGGCTAGCTGGCTTGGCCTTCTTCATGTTGATCTCGAGAGTTCTTAACATGCATAGGAGCTCGGGCAGTGTCTTGTCTATTTCATTCATGTTATAGTTTAAGACAAACTGCTCATAAATATCCGACAACGATTGCAGGATCAGGTATGTGGCCAACCCTTGGCCCAAAGGGAACCCTAGTCTTCAAGGTTCTCGATATACCCAATCATCTTGAGTACGTGAGTCCGCACTAGGTCCCGAGATCCCATCTTAAACTAGAACAATGCCTTAGTGACATTGAATCTCTCATGACGAGCTTGTCTTTGAAACATTTTCTTGAGATGCTCGTCAATGTCCTTGCAACCCATGTTCTCATGTTGCTTCTAAAGCTCAGAGTTCATGGTCGCTAACATGAGACATTTGACGTCTAAGGAGTCATCGAGATACTTCTTATAAGTATCTTTATCAGCACGGGGTGCATTCCTGGCAGGCTCATCAGGGGATTCCTCTTCCAAAACATAGAGCTTGCGCTCTTGTTTAAGAACAATTCTCAGGTTCCTGTACCAGTCCAAATAATTTGTACCACTCAGCTTCTCCTTCTCAAGGATCGCTCTGAGGGACAGGGTGGAGTGTGAACCACTTGCCATGGAAATTCTACAAGAATATAAGCAAAGAAAATTAGTACCACATTTCAAAATACAATTTATCTTTCAATCAGGACTTTAATCAAAAGCTCCCACTATTTTTATAAAACAGATAACCCTCGATATCAATTCGAAGAGTTTGGTGAGTAACTCTCTTAGTGGATAAGATCCATATTTCACTAACACTATGAGTCAGCTTTAGATTTTCTCTCACAATGTAGCTATTTAGATAGGCAACGCTTGCCAATTGCATCACTATGCAATTCCTGTATGGCTGGTGAATAACTATTTATTTACATCCATCATATGGCGCATGCCAAACCCATGCCTTTGGGCACTCAACCTTTGAGGTCACCCTGTTAAGCTTGACCCGATGTTGACTGTGGTATATCATAATTATACACTTGCACCCTTACCAAGATAGATTAATGCACCTTGGTTTGGCAAACCCACACTTCATCGATCGAGGCAGGAAGACTGTCATCCATCGGAAGGCCTCCGAATACTTAATCTTAAGGGATTTTAAATTCTTTATTAACTCTTTAATCATGGCTAACATTTAACTAGTGTGCACATCAAGCAAAATAAAATACAGTAATCATAATCCACATGCATCCCAGATGTGCACAAGAAGATCATCAACACTTGATGAGTCGGGCTAAATCTGAACATCTAAGACACTTCTTAATCTTCAGATTTACATGCATAGGACATGAGCAACACCAACTCCACTTACACAGTAGACAAGCTCATCACTTCATGTGAGATTAGAATTCTAACACATGCTTAGTTTCTCAAACCAACAAAGTGATGGTTACAATTAAGAGTAAACTCACGGAAATCACAAGCGTTCTTGGAAAGATCCAAGACTAGGTTAGGTCATTTAGAACACTTTTAAATCTCAAAATCTACACGCCATGGATTTAGCAATTTCTGAAACAATGAATATTGCTGGCAACCTCCCTATGATACCACTGTTGGGTTTTGGGGGATGACACAACACTTGTTCACGCAGCGGAAATAAGAACAAGAAAAACCCAAACGAGATCGGATCCTACAACATTTATGAATCAAGAAGTAAAGCATGTTGTAATAAAAATTACCTTTGAGGAATTGAGCCTCAACTCAACCTAGATGCTCCGATAGAATCGGGACGGTCACATAGCGGCTGGAGTCTTGAGCGCAGAAAGTATATCCATGCCTCTACAATAATCCACATGATCGGGAGAACCCGTAGCAACTTGTCGCACAAGTTCTAGGTCGGGAGAGGACACTCAGCGTCACCATAGACTGCTAGATCTATTGTAGGAGAGGCGGAGACGACACTCGATGGGTTCGGGATCGGGATTGGCGACGGGATTGGCGGAATGCTTCCGTCAGCTTTTAGAGTTACCAGTCTTTTCTGCACAGTAGGACTCGTGTGCTTAGACAAAAGGAACCGTCAACAGTAAACCCAAAAACATCCTATTTATACTCTAGGAGATAAGTAAAACAACTTCCGTCATTATTTGGAGACCCAGAACTTTCATTCCAGTATTCAGCAAGTCAACATTTGACTCAGTACGGGCATTCGTCGAACTCATCTCGACGAACTCAGCGCCAAAGGCCTGCATTCGTCGAACTCATTTGTCGAACACAGCTCGACGAACTCAGCGCCAAAGTCCAGTATTCGTCAAACATCATTCGTCAAACTCAGCGCTTAGAATCCAGAATTTGACTAGACAACCCTTGTCTCGATGAATCGTCGAGTATCTACGGCATACACGATGAATCGACGAGAATCATTCTATACTCGACGAATCGTCGAGTATCCTGGATTCACGACGAACTCAACGCTAACCTTCAGCCGAATCAACACTTGACTCGACGAAAGCGTTGAATGGACTCAACGTTGTCAACGCCTTCTGCGCCATGACATTGAGTGAGCTTAATACACTCAATTCCTAAGACTCAGATCCATCAAGTCAACACTTTGACTCGACAAATTGTTGAATTGACTCAACGCACTCAACTCTTAAGTGCAATACTCGACGAATCCACTCCCTGACTCGACGAATCGTTGAACACACTAAACTTACTCAACGCCACCATTCGACGAGTCAGCCCTTAACTCGACGAAGGTGTTGAGTGGTCTCAATATACTCGACGCATTTCACTTATAATATTTTAAGTCCATTTGCTAATCATATGAGCTATACCATATAGATCCAAACTCTCAATTTCTCCACAAACTTATGTGTTACCCTGATAGGCTCATACTGAGTTGGTAGTGAGGCTACATGCTTGATCACTTCTAGATCACCATGGTAACACCAACAATTAGTAGATCCAAAGATAATGTCATCAACATATATCTGGTCTAGGATGATCTTGCCCTTAGATTCTCTTAGGAATAGGGTATTGTCTATTTCTCCTTGAGAATTTATTCTCAATGAGAAAACTAGACATAGTCTCATACCAAGCTCTAGCGGCTTATTTCAACCCATATAGAACTTTCGTAAGTTAATAAAAAAAATTAGGAGAGTTAGAGTCGACAAAACCTGTAGTCTGTTCTACATAGACTTCTTCTTTTAAGTCACCATTCAGGAAGGCTGACTTCACATCCATTTAGTAGTCTTTAAATCCTTAGTAGGCAGGAAATGTAAGGAATAGTCTGATGGCTTCCATTCTGGCTACAGGGGCAAAAGTTTGATCAAAATAAATACCTTCTTCCTGCATGGATCCTTTAGTCACCAGTCTATCCTTATTCTTAACAATAATGTCATTCGCATCTAACTTGTTCCTGTAGATCCATTTAGTTCCTATGACATTATGTCCCTTAGGTCTGGGAACTATCTTCCATACTTTACACCTATTGAACAAGTTTAGTTCCTCTTGCATTGCTCCAATCTAGAATTTATCTATGTTGGCCTCTTCAAATTTCTTAGGCTCTACTTATGATAGGAAACTTTAGTAGAGTGCTGTGTTGATAGTCTTGCTTCTTCTAAGGACTCCTTTGCTTGCATCACCAATGATCTGGTGTGCTGGATGATCCCTTAGATGCCTTACAGTTGGAGGCAACCTTGCTTCCCCATCTTGAGTATCAGTGGCTCCATCTGGCTGAACTTCATCCACAATTTCTATGTCTTGTGCACCCTCTGGATAGCACATATCCTCATCCTTATCCTGGATTGCTGGATCATTTTCCTTGATGGTGAGCTTGTCCATCACCTTCTCTATGCCTGTAGAACTAGAAGAAGAGCTAGGCAGCTCACTGTTAATCATGTTTGATTCATCAAAGACAACATGAACTGACTCTTTTACAACTTAACTTGTCAGGTTATAGATTTTATTTGCCCTACTGTGGTTATTGTACCCAACATAGATCCCTTCATAGGATTTAGCATCCAACATAGTCACATAGGACTTTCCATTGTTCAGCACATAGCACTTGCTACCAAAGATCCTGAAATAGTTCAGGTTTGGTTTTTTACCCTTTAAGGTCTCGTAGGGAGCCTTCTTGTGCCTCTTGGTGATAGAGGCTCTGTTGAGGACATGACATGTAGTATTTACTACCTCGGCCCAAAAATATTCTGGGAGAGTTGTGTCACTCAACAATGTTCTTCCAGCCTCTATGAGAGTTCTATTTTTCCTCTCAGTAATCCCATTTTGCTGGGGTGTTCTAGGAGAGGAGAATTCTTGGTGAATCCCTTACTCATCACAGAACCTTATCATGCATTCGGACTAAAATTCATTCCCCTGGTCACTTCTGATTTTGACCACGGTACTATCAAATTCATTCTGAATTTGCTTGACAAATGTATTGAAGACATTAAGGGTTTCAGATTTCTTCCTAAGAAAGAACACCCAAGCAAATCTGAAAAAGTCATCAACAACCACAAGGGTGTAGACCTTCTACCTAAACTTTGATCTGGCATATAACCAAATAAGTCCATATGTAGGATGTATAGGCACCTCACTGAGTCTTTGACTCCAATGCTCTTGAAGGAGGTCTTGGTATGTTTTCCCTTCTGGCATGCAGAGCAGATACCCTCCTTAGTGCATTTGAAATTAGGACCATTCCTAATTAGCTCATAAGTAAAGGGCTTGCCTATGGTCTTGTAGTTCAAATGAGCCAGCCCCTTATGACATTGGACACAATATGAGACTTTATCATTTGCAACTAGGCATATAGGAGAGTTCTTGCTTACACATAAAAAATTAAGACAATAGATATTTCATCTACTACTGCTTGTCAAGATGACCCTTTGGTCACCGGACCTCCTAATTAGGTACTCATCCTTGAGGAATGAAATATCATAGCCAAGATCATATAGTTGGCTTATGCATATGAGGTTGTGTTGCAAACCTTCCCACATAAGCTTCCTGTGTGATAGTGATTATGCCATTTGTTATCTTACCATACCCTTTAGTCACTCCCCTATCTGAACAACCAAAGATTACTTTGGGTCCATTTTTTACTGGAGTGTAGTCCTTTAGAATGCTCCTTGTTCCAGTTATGTGCCTGGAACATCCACTGTCCAAGTACCATATAGGGATATGGACACTTAGACTAACCTGCAAGACATAAATCAGTTAACTTTAGGACCTAAATTCTTATTGGGTCCTAGGTGCAAGTTAATCTGATAATGAACCTACTTACCTGCAGTTCTTCTGACAGGTAAGCTCTCTCTTTCTCTTGACAAACTTAGATTATGCTAGCAATCAAGAGGATAGTGGGCCACCTTGCCATAGTAGCAGCACTCATGGATATTGTACCTTCTTTTTGGAGCTGGTCTTGTAGCTGTGTTGACAGCAACTCTCAATCCAGGAGGTACAATAATAGTCTTTTTCTTGTATCTTCCAGCCACTATCTGACTTGGGGTGTGTCTCACAGTAGAAGTACTTGGAATATCTTATGACCTACCAACAGTAGTATTCTTTCCAAAAAACATACTCTTGATGGCCTCAGATATGCCCAAGTCTGGCTTGCTGACAGACTTAACCTTATTCGATTGTCGATTGGTAGATCTTGAGAAAAGCCTACTCCCTTATTCTTGAGTGTTTGGGTAGGTCCACCAAACACAAATGGTTCATGATGGGCCATTTGAATCTCCTCATGTGATGCCTTGAAGGCACTTGCACCCTTGCTATTTTTACCACAATATTGTAGAACATTTTTGTTTACCCAGGTAGATCTACCATTCTTCTAGTGACCATAAATGTTATCTTGGTCATGCCTATTAGAAGGTAACAGAACTCTCTTGAAGGGAATAGGAGACTGGAGGCTAGTGGTTGCACTGGAGCTTTGCCCTTTCCTTTGGGATTGGCAACTCTTGTGTGTCCCTTGAAGCCCAACCCCTTCCTACCATGTTGGGAGGTGAAGGAATCTATCAAGGGCAGCACTGAACTTGGCTTTGAATAACTAGCCATAATCCTCTTCTCCCTCTCCAACAGCTCTTCCAGGTCCCTTATTCGGTTTTTTTGGTACTCAATGGTGCATATCTGAATGAAGGAAATAATTTCTAGTTCACTGATTTCCTTCATCTTCAGATCCGGCAGGGAAGCTGAGTCTGCATGTTGGGATGCAGCAAGCTGAAGAGAAGAAATCTCCTTAGCCTGCTTCTTAGCTAGCAACTTACTTTTCTTGAAACCATTCAGCAAGAAACCATACTTGTCAATTAAAGAATTGACATCTTCCTCAGATTTAGAGTCTCCTTCATCTCATGATGAATGAGCTTCAGAATCTGGGCTGGTCTCATATCCTGACTTAGAAGAGAACTTAGACAGATAATGTACCTTTTGTTGACCAGGATGATCCTGGTTGGATTCTTTATCAGTCATAGCCATTAGTCCATAACAGCAGCTGTCTTCTTCTTCTTCTTCATCCACCTCTAAATCACTATCTTTCTGTGAAAGAGGGGCCCTGATTTCTATCCTGGCAGCAGGATAGTCTTCATCTTCTACAACAGGAGCTAGTCTAAAGTAGGCTTTCTCTTCTTGTTCAGATTCTGAAGAAGTAGACTCACAATCAGTCCAGCTCTTCTCCTTCTTAGCAACAAAGGACTTTTCCTTCTTGCCCTTATGCTGATGGTGGAGCTTCTTCTCTCCATCCTCTCTTCTCTTTACTAGGCAGTCAGCTACAACATGTTCTGGCTTGTTGTAGCAGTAGCAGATAACATTAGTAGAAATCTGTTTGCTATGTTTAGAACCATACCTGTCCTCCTTGGAGGATTTCTTCTTTCCCCTATAGTAGTCCTCCTTGTGATGAAAGGATGAGGAGGGTCTGCTCTTCCTCTACTTCATCTTCATGAACTTATGGATTTGTATGGAGAAGACAGTAAAGTCTTCATCAGACATGTGGCAGTCTGATGTGCTTGTCTCTAAGTCATCTAAGTCTGAATCAGCATCCCTCCTTGGTGGAGATGGAGTCTTTCTCCTGCTTCTCATTATGGCTTCAGCTTTGAATGCCACAGACTTTTCTTTGGCTGCGACTTGCTGTTTGTCTCCTCTTCTTTCCTGTTAGATAGCTACATCTCATATAACAACAACTTTCCAAATAGGGTATGAGGTGGAGTATCACCCAGCTTTTCCACCTCTCTGATGACACATATCTTTGTGTCCCAGTCTCTAGTGAGAGATTATATGAACTTGTCATTGAGCTCATAATGACTGAAGACTCTCCCATAAGTCTTCAGCTCATTCACATTCCTAAAGAACTTTTTATAGCAAGTGGCTATATTGTCTCCTTTAGACTGCTTAAAAGCCTCATACTCTTGGTTGAGCATGGACTTCCTATCATCTCTTACTTCCTCTGTCCCCTCCATGTAGATCACAAGTGTGTCCTACATTTCCTTTGCAATTGTGTAGTGGATCAGATTTTGAAGGGTAGAATCATCAATTGCACTGACAATGATATTCTAAGCCATCTTATCCATGGTGGCAAGGATGACTTCATCCTTTGTCACCTCTGCATAAGTCTTAGGTTTATGATCATTTGCATTTAGAACTAACACTTTCATGGGGATGAAAGGTCCCTCCTTGACAGTAATAAAGATCTTAAGGTCAGCTGCTTCCAT
The DNA here is from genome assembly GCA_039513925.1 of Platanthera zijinensis. NCBI lineage: Eukaryota > Viridiplantae > Streptophyta > Magnoliopsida > Asparagales > Orchidaceae > Platanthera > Platanthera zijinensis. The sequence goes on from CM077083.1 coordinate 47,372,287, forward strand.
GAACAGCCTAACCATCTCCTTCCAGATGGCAAATCCTTCCTTCTTATACATTGGAAGTTTCATTGCACCAAGATCCTTATAGTTCACTCCAGAACCCATTAGGACAGACTTATATCTAACCTTGGAGATCTGCTCATACTTTTAAGCCTTTCTTGAGCAACTTCCCTCTGATACCACTTGAAAGTCTTTATTTTCAAGGTCAGTTAAACACCTAGAGGGGGGGGGGGGTGAATAGGTTTTTGGTCTTTCTTTAAATCTTTTAGACCTTTACCTGATTGTGATGTACTTAGTGATTTGGTTATTTTATCTTTCAAGATTAATTACAGACGACACAGTTTTTATAGTGGTTTCCCAGATTATGGGTATGTCCACTGTCCCTCTCCACCATTCTAACAAAGTGTTAAATAAGGCTCTTCCCCAATACTCAGCTCCTTAAGAGCTTATAACTATATCTCACAGGACCACTCAGTCTCATCCAAGACATACTACTCAGGAATAAGGCCCTACAACGGAGTGATTAGACAACCACCTACCTCAGGCCAACGACCCTACAACTCAGGCTGGGAGGACAGCCCTACACTTAGATCCAAAATGGATCCTACAATAAGATCAATAAATGATCCTACCTCATCCTTTATAGCACAGGCTTACAACTCAGATTCTTACAAGAATCCTACACTCAAATCCAAGACTGTATCCTATAGAAAATAGAAATGTTGTGTACCAGTTAGACACCAAAGAACTTTCTCTGTGTCTGTATTCCTGGGCTGAGCAGATTTCAGCCCTACCTTCTTTACAGTAACAAGTTGAAAAGATCTTCAGTACTGGGTTGCTTGTGCTGGAAGTAACTCAAAATCAAGACTCTAATCTGCTGTTGAAGGCAATGGATCTGAACGTTTTGTATCTTATTCAAACAGATACCAGTACTAGAAGACTCTGAAGGCTCTGCTTCTCTTCTCAATCAGAAATCGATTCTAAACTTGTTGTCGTTGATGAGAATCGCAACAGCTATCTATTTTTGATTTCATGTCAACTGTTCAGAACTTATGCTTCGGGCTCAATGTTAATGGCGAGGAAGAAGACAAAGTTCTGCCGCTATGCGTAATGGGAAAACCCTAATAGTTTCTTTGCTTTCAGTCAATATTATCCTTTTATAGTCAGATGATCAACTGATCTTTCTACTATGGTCCCAACCTAAAAAGGACGAGTTACCACCTTCTATTTGCAAAAATGACAAAAGTTGTCCGTCGGCACCATAAAAGGTATACTGTAGCTTTCGCGCAAAAAATTTGAACTGCGTTGACATTATTGACTTTTGCTGACGTCAACCAATATGGACTTAGACAAATTCACAGAATCACTCCAGGCGTTGAGTGCGTTGAGTGAACTGGTTTCACACAACGATTTTGGACTTAGCTTATTCTTCAGCTCTTTCTGCATCCATGGCGTTGAGAGCATTGAGTGGTTGGCCTTCACTCAATGCCATTTGCCTTAGCTCCTTCTAAACTCTGCCAACTGCTGAGGCGTTGAGTGAACTGGCTTCACTCAACGCTTCTGTACTTAGAAACTTTTCTTCTGAATGGAGGCATTGAATGTGTTGAATTCACTCCACGCTTCCTGCCTTAGCCTCATCTTTTGACTAGAAGTTGAGTGCACTGGCTTCACTTAATGTTTCTGGACTTAGTCAAATGCTATCACTCCTTCTTGCTTTGACTGCTTGAGCTTTTCTCAATGCTTCTGTCATATGGAGTTGAGTGAACTGGTGTCACTCAATGCTTCTGGACTTAGACATATTTTTTTTGTCTATCTTCTTTGGCTTTGACAGAAAAAGCATGACGTTGAGTGAACAGGCTTCACTCAACTTTTCTAGACTTAGAATCTTTTCCATTGCCATAAACTCTATGGCTTTGCCATACTGAGCTTTACTCAATAAATATGCATGCATTAACAAATATGCATGACAAAAACTCTATTGCAATTTTCTGTCTTTCCAACATCCTTCTTTATGTCCACCTGTTCAATTAATGTTATAAGGACTATCCTGCATGCATGAACATAAATACAAATCAAATACAACTATGTGTATGTCATTAACTTGTTTGAATTCTTACAAATCTGGGACATTGGGATTAATGAACCCAACAATAATGATGTTTCTTCTCACCAGATTCTCTTCTCTTGACTGGGTAGTAAGCAATTACATGCCCAGGTTTGATGCAACAATAGCAAACAACTTTAGAGCAAACATGTTTACTAGGTTTATAGTCATACCTATCTCCCTTGGAGTGGTTCTTCCTGTGATGAGAGGAGGAGGAAGGTCTGCTCATCTACTGCTTCCTCTTCATCATCTTCTGAAACTGCCTAGAGAAGGCAAAAAAATCTTCATCAGACATGCTGCAATCTGATGAGCTTGACATTGTGCTATCTGAATCAGCAAGACTGCTTGGAGGATAGGCAATCCTCACCTTGCTCTTCTTGGTGCTCTCATCTTTGAAGTCCAAAGACTTTTCCTTAGCCTGGGATTTTTGGATAGTCTCCTCCTCCTTCCTGGCAGATAGCTACATCTCATAGGAGAGCATCTTCCAAAATAGTGTGTGAGAGGGAGTGTCAGTTAGATTTGCCACCTCTCTGATGTCAGAGATCTTTGTGTCCCGGTCTCTAGTTAGAGACATGAGGAACTTATCATTTTGCTCATAATGGCTGAAGGCCCTCCAATAGGTCCTCAGCTCATTCACAAATCTGAAAAACATGTCATAGCATTCTGCAATGTTATCCTTCTTATTTTGTCTAAAGGCCTCATACTCTTTATTGAGTAGATACTTTTTGTAATCCCTAACCTCTACAGTACCTTCCATATAGAACAGCAAAGTGTCCCACATATCCTTGGAAGTCTTGTAGTAAACAAGATTTTAGAAGGTAAAATCATCAATAGAACTGACTATGATGTTCTAAGCTCTCTTGTCCATTATAGCCAATATGACCTCATCCTTAGTCATCTATGAATACTTATTTGGTGTCTGGACTGTTGCATCTAGAGCTGAGATTTTCATAAGGAAGAAAGGTCCCTATTGAACTATAATGAAGATCCTTGAGTCCGATGATTCCATGAAAAGCCTGACCCTCTCCTTCCGGATCCCAAAGCTCTCCTTCCTGCAGATTGGAAGCTTCATGGAACCCAGCTCCTTATAGTTCTCTCCTAAACCATAAGTACAATACTTGTAGCTACCCTTGGTGAAAGTCTTTAATTTCAAGGATAGCTAAATCACCTAGAGGGGGGGGGGGTGAATATGTTGTTGGTCTCTATGAGTTCTTTTCTTTTCTTTTAGTTTGTTGCTTTAGTGGTTGGTTAATTTCTGTTTTCAAGATAAGTTGCCCTATACAATGAAAACAACACAGCAAAGCACATAGATATTTATAGTGGTTCCCTAACTTGGTGCATCCACTTTTCCTCCCACCTATCCAACTGTCTTGTTAGACTATACACTTCTCCAAAATGCTCCAAAGAGCTTATACCTCAGGCCCTCAGCCTTACACTCAGGTTCTCTTTAGATCTAGAAGAATCCTACAAGATGGAAATGGGTTGATGAGGTTCTTGATTGAACATAAGAGGAATTTCTCTATGACAATCAACCTTGGGTGAGTTAGACTCAGCCCCCCCCCCCCCACCCCCCCCCCCCACCCCCACTATGACACCACGAAAGTTTTCCTGTGTCAACTTTACTGGACTAAGAGCACCTTAGTCCTAACTACTTCACAACAACATGTTTATCCACTTGAGCTGGAAGAGTCTTGCAGAATATAATTCTGCCTCTTTCTGAACCGACCCAAAGGTTCAGCTCTCTCCTCTTCATAGAAACAATGATGTATAAGCTTTTGCTTATGCTGGAAGAAACTGGCAGATCAGCTATTCTGCTCTTTTTTGAAGTGAGCAAACTGCTCAGCTCTAACTTCTTCTTCACAGCTCCTCAAGAGAATGTTCTTTGGAATGTATTGGCTAGATCTTTGAAGCTTCTGCAGCAAGGGTTGGCCCTTGCTGCTATCTCTTTCTAAGGGAATCACCCTGAGCTTGCTAGATGATGTAGATGAAGATGGCACCAGCAATCTTGCTGTTGAAGATGTTGATCTCAATAGCTAACTTGCTCTTTATCTTGCTGACTTGAGCTTCCTATTCTTCAGCTCCACAACAATAGCTGCGGCAACATTTGTCGCATACTGTAGTCATCTCGCCAATTATTTGAAATATGTTGACTTGTTGACTTGCTGACGTCACCAGCTGTGGACTTAGCAAAAAATCAAGCAACATTAGCATTGACGTTGAGTGAGTAAGCATCACTCAATGCCAAAACACTTTGATAGATTTACTATCTCTTGACATTGAGTGAGTAACCTTCACTCAATGCTAAAATACTTTGAATATAAATCAGTTTCTAGGCGTTGAGAGCATTGAGTGAACATCCCTCACTCAACGCCATCTGCCTTAGCCATATTTCTGCTTCTTCAGCAACTTAAGTGTTGAGAGCGTTGAGTGAGCATGCGTCACTCAAAGCTATTTGCTTGAACTCATTTCTGCATAAGGGCATTGAGAGCGTTAAGTGAGCACGCCTCACTTAACGCTTTTTGCCTTAGCAAGAATCCTGAACTTAGTTCGACGAACTGAAACGAGTTCAACGAATGGAGAGCTTAGCTCGACGAACTTTGAACTCAGTTCGACAATTCGCAAATGAGCTCAATGAACTCAGAATCTCATGCTCTAAACTTAGCTCGACGAATGGTGAGGTGAGCTCGACAAACTCTGAACTCAGTTCGAAGAATTTTAAACATAGTTCAACTGGTTTAACTTACAGACTTTTAGCTGTATGGCATTGAGCGTTTCTTCATCACTCAATGCCAAAATACTTAGTCATATTTCTCTTTAGTAGCATGTGTTGAGTAACTTGACTTCACTCAACGCCTGTGGACTTAGCCACTTTTCAGCTCATCCCAACTTTGGTTATTTCTGCTTTAGCCTATCTCTTACCATTTTACTGTATGACATTGAGTGAGTTGACTTCACTCAATGCTTATGGACTTGGTTATTTTCTCATCTTGCCATTAATTAGGCATTGACTGTATAGGCTCCACTCAGCGCTATAAGTCATCTGGCGCTGAGTGATTTTCCTTCACTCAAGGCCTATGGACTTAGACAGATTTCTTTCATCCCACACCTTAGGTAAGTGTTTACCTGAGTTAGTCACTTAGGCTACATGTCCCATCTTGCTTATAAGGACAATCTGCAATCATTAATCTTGAACACAAGTTAGATCACAACATGTGTATATATTGTTTGCTGGTCCTTCTTCAAATTCAGGACATTGGGATCAATGGACCTAGCAATCTCACCCTATTTGAAGAAGTCAAAAACCTAAGCCAATGTATACAAATAAATCACTAACATATTTATGTTATAAATATATAAAACACATCATCATTGCATAATTCAAATAAATCATAGACATATCAAATGATGTAGTAGATAAGTCAAAATCATAGCAAATGATGAGTTAGACAGATCATGATTATAACAAATGGTTGATCTATTTAATCACATAGGGAATAAATGTTTAAGCAATATAAACAAAGTGTTTCATCCCTAGCCCTATAAGAAGAACCTGAAATATTTTAAGTTTCAGGTTCCCTTATCATAATCCCACTGCCTTTGTATTTCTTAGCCGGCTTGTCTTCAGCTCCAGCAATCTTCTTTCCTTTCTTATCAGCAGCTTTAGCCTTAGTAGCTCCAGCTTCAGCTTTATCCTTTTGTCTCTCAAAATAGTTGAAAGGCTTGGGGAAGTATTTAGATGGTTCCACAACATCATGAGTGAGATGATTTGCCTTTTTGTTCCTCTAGAAAATCTTTCTGTGTCTCTCTTTTCCATCTTATCCCATTCAGTCTTGCTATACCATTTACCTCTGTCTGATTTCTTATTTTTGACCTGATCCTACACAAGCAAGATGATGGATCTGGACTCTGGGCTCCATTGCTCGAAATCAGGTAGTTTTTCCATTTCTTCTCGGTATTTTCTCTTTCTCATCCTGACATCTTCTACTATTTCAGCAGTTTTAGCAGTCGTTTCTCTTGCCTGTAGTGTCTTGTCAACAAGGGGGCTGAAAATGTAATTTTAGCATCAGTGGGCTGCACTCCCCACTGATTACCAGCACTATCATGATATTCCCTATACATCACATGTTCTTGATTATCTTAAGCAGGCTCTCTATTTAAGGTTTCTAGTACTTGATTAGGCATCATTGAGATATTGTCATATTGTACTGGATCTAATCCTAATGAACCTCTCACAACATTTGTTTCCCAAACCATGTTTTCAGTATTGGCCCTTATGACATCTCTCTCCCCCTTTTTGGCTTCTTCAATTAATTTAGTGGTCTGGGAGCTGCTTGTCTTGCTTCTTTACCCTTCCGGTAGTTTACTCCAGCAGTGAATTGATTCTTAACTTCCAATATGTTGTCATCAAGAATCTTGGTGCAGGCATCTATCTTTGTGAAGATTTCAGTGTTTTGTCGACTTCTCAGAATTTTATCATTCTCAAGAATGGTCATAAAGTTCTTAGCCTGAGTCTGTTAATTTTCAATGATAATAGTAATATTCTGGCTTGACACATCCAGTTTCTCCATGGTGTAATGTATAGCAGGAGCAACTCTTGTAAAGAAATTCACTATTTCCCACTTCAACAAGTTTACCTCAAATCTTATAGATTTGATCTTTGTTGCCAGATCATTCTTGACATCTTTCAGGGCTTCATCCACATAATTTTCTAAATCCCTCCTCTGCTCATCTAGCAAATCCTTTAGCTGGGCCATGAAGGTGGGTGGCAGCTGATCAAATCTGGTAGATATGCCCTCATCCAGAGCTTCTTGTAAAGGCTTGCTCCCTATTTCTTAAGCTGTGTCACTCTTGAGCTGTTCAGTTTCTAGATGTGGTGAGGAGTGTGCTTTCTCATGACTGTATTCCTTTTCCTCAGATTCTAACGGAACTAGATCATGTACCTTATGACCACAGAGATTAGAAGGTAACTCCCCCTCAACCACTGATATGCTTTCATTTGCATGCAGGTCAGTAGCAGCAACAACCTCTATTGGAGGAACCTTCAGTTGCTCCCCTACAAATAATGCATCATGCATTATCTCTTGTATCAGTTGCTCTCCCTCAATTTGAGCATTCCTTCCCTCAACATTTGGAATTTCCAAGACTTTATCCTATTGTTGGGTATTGTATCCACAATGTACCTGATTTGAAGAAGCCCATGTACAAGCTAAGATGAATTCACAATGTATTTGACAATCTTCTGTTAAGTTGTGTTTGCAGCTATACCATTCTAAGTACACACCGATGTCAGCGTGTAGTGGGTCAATATACACGGGTCTGCGCAATGTAATCCCTCGTTGAGTAGATCAGTGTGTTGCCTCACGTGTGCTCTCTCTATTAGAGTGTACTTATTTTCAAGTACAGGGTAAAGATAGATCAAGAGCATAAGAGGAGCAAAGATGGGTCAAAGACCAAGTTCATGGTAAGGAAGAGAAAATTCGTCCAAGTTAAAATCGGCGAGAATCACTAAGTCATTCCCGCCGACTTCGACGGGAGTCACTTGTGATTCTCGCCAATTCGACAGGAATCAGGCTTCATTCCCGCCGACCTCTTCCGGATGACTGTTTTCCTACAGAAATTCTGCTAAGGCAGAATCGACGGGAATCACCAAGTGATTCTCGCCGACTTCGATGGGAATCGTTCTTATTCCCGCCGATTCGACGAGAATCAGGTTGCATTCCCGCCAATTCCCTCAGGCTGACTAGTTTTACAACTGAAAATCGGCCAAGGCAGAATTGACGAGAATCGTCAGTGATTCCCGCCGACTTCATCGAGAATCACCAATGTTTCTCACCGAATTTGCCTTAGGCAAATTTGCTCTGTTCGCTGAATCGTATCAAGAAGTTGTGCGCTGTTTTGACCGGAACTAGGGCTTCTTCTTGTGGGCCCCACAACGGTCATTTAGGGTTGTTCTACAGTATATGTACATGCTTATTTCGAACATCAACAGTAGCGATTCAAAGGAAAATCAAAAGCCATCGAGTGTGACCTAGCCGATCGCGGAAATCCTCTCGTCGCCATCGCCGCTCGCAAGGTAGTCGCCGCTGCAGATCTCAGATCATCTTTGATCTCCCGACGACAGAACCGAGGCTAGTATAGCGTCTCACGCTTCTCTCTCGAGATCCCTTGTCTCTCGATTTGTTGAACGAGGTTAGTTCTTCATTCCGAATCGATTGAGATGACCGATCCGATTGAGATCGTTGGTAGACCTTTCTTGCTTTGTTAAGAAGTTTGGATCTATAAAGCATCGCCGCCGCAATCGCTTGCCGCCGCCGATCTTGGCAAGATCCTCTCCAAGAGAGTGCTCCTGTCGTGGACTCTTCGTCTTCATCAAGAACGCTTCAAAGAACGAAGAGGGACATTGGGTTCTCCACACATGTAGTTTGTATCTCTTGTCCATTCTATTTTTGTTTTGTTGTAAAGGAATAGTGATTCCTAGTTGGAAGGGTTCGGTGCAACCCGTGTTGGAGGAGTAGTGACTCCTTCGGTTGGAAGGGTGCCTTCCGTAGTGTGAGGATTGGATTTCAATCCGTTTGGTGAAGTGACCAAGTCGTCCCTTGGTGGGAGATAGGTCGAAGGGGGAGAGTGGACGTACCAAATCAAGGAACCACTATAATTGCTTGTGTGCTTTTTTGTGCTGTGTTTGTTTAATTGTGCAGGTTATTTAAATTCTGCAAAAGACTGCAATTCACCTATTCCCCCCCCCCATAGGTGGAATTAGTTGACACTAAAGACTTTCAAGTGGTATCAGAGGGAGGTTACTCGTCAATAAGGTTAACACCTTGAGTAAGATCCTGTGTCTAGTGTCAAGAAGAAAATAAGACTCAAGCATGGAGCTATACACTGATGTCTCTCCTCTGAGACTCCCTGCTTGCACAAAAGAGTATTATCCCATATGGAAAATGAGAGTTCAGTATCATCTAGAGGCCATTGACCCTCGTGCATCTTTCATTATGGAAGAGGGTCCCTTCATTCCCGTGAAGGCTTCCGGATCTTGAAAAGATCTCCAAATCCCCAAGAGTCCCGAAGAGATGTCTGAGACTGAGCTCTCTCTTTTCAAACTGGACAAGCTGGTTCGTCATATCATCACTGACGTTTGGTCTGGATCATCTCATTCAAGATTGGACAAGTTTAAGACTGAACAGTCTATGTGGCAAACTATCTCTGAATTCATGGAGGGAATGGAGACGGCTGGGACTGGATGCCAGCAAGAGGATGAAGCCTATGTGGGGGTCCTCATCTCTGAAGATGAAAGTCAAGACCAATCTCTCAATATCAGGGCTCCCGTGTCTCTATCTGAGACTCAAGAAGAGATTGAGAAATGTAGTTCTGATGAAGCTGACACATCAGTCTCTGCAGATCTTAACGCTAACCCTTATCATCACAGTCAGGATCAGGTATCTTCCTCATCATGCTCCTTTCCTCTTGAATCTCCTGAAGACAGGAGTAGTTCAGAGGGTTGTCCATCAAGTGATGCAAGGGTGATGGACAGCTTCAATCAAAGGATTGAAACTCTTGATTCCCTTCATAGAGCCCTTCAGAAGAGCAACTTACTTGTTGAGGAACAAGTTAAGGAAATTGCTCAACTGAGGACCATGATGGACCTCCAATTGGAATCCATCAAGGTGAAGGACTCAAAGATCTCGGATCTAGAGTCTAGTCTAGAGACCGAGAAGAGGATAGTATCTAACTTTTCCAAGATAGATGCTATTAAGAAAAAGGGAGAAGCCGGGTGGATCTCGCAAATCATATATTCGTGGAGAAATGGGGAAACTGTGTTCAGACCCCCCACACCGGGCAGGAAGGGCACACATTATGCTTTCAGGTATGACCATAAGAACAACTATGGTCACTGCAAGAGTAATCAGCCCTCATGTGGAAATACCCACAGTGCAAGAGCTGTTATAGCTACCCATGAGAGAATACACAAGGCTCATCATGAACCTTTTGTATTCACGGCCTCAGTCCCAACTCGTCATGAAAGTGCAGGAACCAACTCTCACAGTAACTCTCACCACCCTAGGACACAGGAAAAAGGGGTTGGGAAACATGTAGCAAGTACCCATGGGGCCCCCGGATGAGTGCTGGCTGAAAAGAAGGCACCACATCCCAGGCCTCATGACACTCACCACATGTTCTCCATCCACCCTCCCTCGTGTCTCGGTGGAAAGGGCAAATCTGTGAGCAGAACCTGCTCTGCCCCTGTCAGACCTAAGATCATGACTAACTCAGTTAGTAGATCTGGTCAGAAAAGAAGAAACAACATTCATGAGTGTTGGTGTTGTGGCAAAGTGGGTCACTTTGCCAAAGATTGTTGGCTAGAGATAGCCTTCTTGACAGAAATCCTGTAGGAAGGCATTCAGTAGTTTATGCTGACAGAAACCTAGGACCCAATGCATAATGGGTTCCTAAGGTAAGGTAATTCATTTTTGCAGGATAGTCTAGGTTCCCATGAAGATGATGGGACCTAGACAAGAGATGTTCCAGGAATGATATGGAACAAGTATATGGGATAAGAGATAATACTAACTACAAAGGCCTACTTCAACTGGGTACCTGTTGTACTTCAAATAGAGGATCCGAATGAACAACTTAATGATCCCAGGTATGCGCATTCAGTTTCAAAAATAGAGGATCCGAATGATCTATATATATATATATATATATATCCAAACAAATATGTTGTTTCTCTCTCTAAAATAAATATATATAGATATATATACACCCACCTGATGGTAGGACACGAGAGCTAATAACAGTATGATTCTTAGCTTGGAATCTGATGAATGGTTTATATATCATCGATAATGTGTGACAATGGGTGTCAATCGGTCCGATGAAACTCAAGGGACGTGTGCCAGTAGTTGTTACGAAAACTGTACATTTTTGACTCACCAAGAAATACCCAGTGCTTATTTCTAGGGTTAACATCCCTTCGACTTGACTAAGCTATTCTGACCAGGAAATAAAAAGGGCAAAGTTTCAACATTCAAATCGACTACTCAAAGTTTCGAAATAAAAAAGGGCAATGTTTCGAAAGGTTCGAAATTCAAAACGGCCAGCAGAAACCGGCTATTCACAATGGAAATATCAGCTACCCCAGCTTTCGGAGGAGATAAATAGCGTAAACCACCGAAATCCCGACCCTTCGCATTCTGGACGCTGCGGAAATCCCATCGACTCTGCGGAAACCTCTCTAAATCCCGTCGGTCGTGCAAAAACTCCTCTCGTGCTTCCATCGCTCGGTGTTCTCATCGACTTCCCCTTGCCTCCCGGTGACTCCAGCTCCGTCGATTGTAGTCCGTCGTTGTCCTCTCTCCGTCGGATTGGTGTTCCCGTCTCCGGCATCTACTTGACACAAAGTTCCTGCCGATTCTGCATTCCCTCTCTCGTCATCTCCCACTCCCATCGCCAGAAGTCCTGACGCAAGCCGACTAGGGACTCTCTCCGCTCTGCGCAAGGGTAACGATCGTTCCTCCTTGAATCTCACGCTTGTTTGTAACTTGTCTAGTTCCTAATCTAGAGATTGAGATAGAGTTAAGTCCCTTGGATGTCACTTATTTAGGTTTATAATGGCTCCTCGAACCACAGTCGGGCTCCTCACTGGAGTGAGTTGGTTATGACTGGCTTCGCCCATACCTCCGATGAATTCAGGAACATAATCTTGATGCTTGAGCAAGAAGGGCTCTCCTTTATCCTTGAGCACCCGTGCAAAATTCTAGATAAAGAAGTTCTCGAATTCTATGCAACCGCCAAACTACTTCACGAGGACACCTTGATAAAGAGTAAGATTGCTGGACTAAGGATCAAGATGTCTGCAGCAAAATTGTCACGTCATCTACAGCCCAACAGCTTTGAACAAGGGGACCACCTGGATGAGAATGATCGTGCACGGACACTACTGTTCTGTGGATTAGCACGAGGGACAATGGCCATCAAACGCAAGGACATGAATGAGTAAGGAAAGCTCCTCTCTGATATCATTGGGAAGGTCCTGATATGCAAACCGGGCTCCCATGATCATATTTCAGGGGATATGTTCAAAATCCTGATAGTTGTGGTGTGTAGAAAAAGATACAACTGGGGGGCCATGTTGTTTGAAAAGATTAAAGATACCCTACGAACTCCCAACTTTGGGAGAATCATCAGCCTGTGCCTCAATCAAATGGACGGAGACAGGTTTGATATGAGTAAGGGAGTTCCTCTTCACTACTTAAAGAAGATGGACTCCAGCATTTTTGATAGTTGGGAGAGGAGAATTGGCCTAGGAGGTGCGGCTGAAGCACAGGGTGATGAAGATGACAGAGCTCCGGAGTACAGAAATCCCTTGGATGAACCCAGTGACGTTCCTGATTTGCTGCATGTAGGAACTGAGGGGGAGTCGTTACCCATTTCTTTTGATGCCCTCAGGACGGAAGTCTCAGGTTCGGATCATGCAGATGCAGTTACTGACATTACCCAGATTGCAAAGGATGCAGTAGATACCCTCGCTTCTGATCCGGCTGAAGAAGAGGAAGTGGAGGACATGGAGAATGATGCTGATGATGATAATGATGTGGAGCATGTCACCACTGATGGCCTTAACAGGTTGAGGGAGAGTGATGTTAATGTCCCCTCTGAGGAACAAGTTCCATTGAAAGTTCCTGATGAATCTGGTACAGCAATGGAGGGGGAGACCTCCCGGCAGAGGATGATAAGTATACATGGAAAAACAACAGAGGCTGCCCAAATCCCCCCGCTGGAGACTGTGAACCTATCAAGCTCTCCCAGTGTATCTGCAGAAGAGCACGACCAGGACATGCATCAGGTTCATACACTAAGACCTAACCTGGCAAATCATTCAAGGTATAGTGGATGAACTGAAAGCCACTTTTGAACAATCTCACAACAAGGTGCTAAAACGAATTAAGCAATCTGAGGATCTGATGCTTAAAAATGTTGTGGAGATAAATCATAAACTGGATATGATGGAACTGAAATTTGACGCTAAGTATGCAGAGGCCGGCACTACCGTAAATCTTCTAATGCAAGGACTTAAGAAGAATACAGCTGATCTGGAAGTGGTAAACCAAAATGCACATGTTGTGGCCAACAACATCAAGCTGTTTGATGCCAACATTGTGACACTCAACGCAAATCAGACATCCCTGCTGAACGAGTTCACTAAGACTGTTAAACATATAGATGAGTCACTGCATTCCTATGCAAACTCCATTGCCCTCGAAGCCAAAAAGGGGGAGAATGAATATAAAGCTAAGATGGCAGGGCTAGAACAAATTATGGTTAACAACTTCAAGCAGTCCAATGAATATGTTTTTGAAAGCTGTCACTGGCTTGTTCAACAAGCTTCTGGCATAAATATTCCGGTTGCTCCTCCTGATGAGGTTACCACTGTTGTTGATGAGGCAAGTGCTGAGGAGGTTCCCCTGAGTGAAGCTGAGGTCAGGAAGGCTGCTAGGGCCACTGCCAAAGCTGCTCGCAGTGCCATGTTCGACCAAGAGGCCATTGCAAAAGGAAAAAGAAAACTCCAAGAAGGGACTTCCAAAGAGACTCCAGCTGAGAGGAAAGTTAGATTGAAGGAAAGTGAAGTGAGGAATGAACGATGGAGCCCTATATCGAGGAGCATCATACTGGACACATTTATGCTACAATAGCGGGGGGAACTTAATCGAAATGAAGTGTATAGTCAGTATGAGTGGGATATGCACAAAGAGTATGATGCTAAAAGAAACATATTTTTCAGGACTAATACTGTGGAACATAAAGCTCCTCCCCCAAGATACTACACGAAGCAAAAGGAGTACTTTGAGAGACAAAGCAAGAAGTTCCTGGCTAAACAACTTAAGGATGATCGGGCTAAGGAGAAATAGGCTTAGGATATAGACTTATCAATTTCTATATGTGTGTGTATCTTTTCATGTATTTATATGAAAATTTTTGGATATATATATATATGATCACATGTTGACTCAATTATTGTTCTGAATGTGTTTATTATTCTGTGTCTTGTCTCGCATATTTTGTTATGTATTTTCTTCTAGTTGGTGTAATTCATCTTAGCTAGTAGGATTTTGGCTTCTTCAAATAAGTTGAGATTGTTTGGTATTGTATCAACAATGTACCTGATTTGAAGAAACCCTTGTACAAGCTAAGATGAATTCACAATGTATTTGACAATCTTCTGTTAAGTTGTGCTTGCAGCTATTCCATGCTAAGTACACACTAATATCAGGGTGCAGTGGGTCAATATACACGGGTCTGCACAACGTAATCCCTCGTTGAGTAGATCAGTGTGTTGGCTCACGTGTGCTCTCTCTATTGGAGTGTACTTATTTTCAAGTACAGGATCAAGGTAGATCAAGAGCAGAAGAGGAGCAAAGATGGGTCAAAGACCAAGTTCATAGTAAGGAAGAGAAAAATCGTCCAAGTTAAAATCGACGAGAATCACAAAGTCATTCCCGCCGACTTCGACGGGATTCACTTTTGATTCTCGCCGATTCGACGGGAATTAGGCTTCATTACCGCCGACCTCTTCCGGATGACTGTTTTCCTACAGAAATTCTGCTAAGGCAGAATCGACGGGAATCACCAAGTGATTCTTGCCGACTTTGACGGGAATCGTTCTTATTCCCACCGATTCGACGAGAATTAGGTTGCATTCCAGCCGATTCCCTCAGGCTTTTTACAACTGAAAATCGGCCAAGGCAGAATCGACGGGAATCGTCAGTGATTCCCGCCGACTTCGTCGAGAATCACCAATGTTTCTCGCCGAATTTGCCTTAGGCAAATTTGCTCTGTTCGATGAACCGTATCAAGAAGCTGTCCGATGTTTTGACCGGAACTAGGGCTTCTTCTTGTGGGCCCCACAATGGTCATTTAGGGTTGTTCTACAGTATATACACATGCTTATTTCGAACATCAACAGAAGCGATTCACGGAAAATCAAAAACCGCCGAGCGTGACCTAGCCGATCGCGGAAATCCTCCCGCCGCCGTCGCCGCTCGCAAGGTAGTCGCCGCTGCAGATCTCAGATCATCTTTTATCTCCCGACGACAGAACCGAGGCTAGTATAGTGTCTCACAATTCTCTCTCGAGATCCTTTGTCTCTCGATTTGTTGAACGAGGTTAGTTCTTCATTCCGAATCGCTTGCCGCCGCCGATCGTGGCAAGATCCTCTTCAAGAGAGTGCTCCGGTCGTGGACTCTTCGTCAAGAAGTTTGGATCTACAAAGCATCGCCGCCGCAATCGCTTGCCGCCGCCGATCTTGGCAAGATCCTCTCCAAGAGAGTGCTCCGGTCGTGGACTCTTCGTCTTCATCAAGAACGCTTCAACGAACGAAGAGGGACATCGGGTTCTCCAACGTTTCCCATTCAATTTCTTTTCACATTCTTTCTATACTTTTCTCTCACGTTTCCACTTTCATATCTTTTACTAATAACAAAAGGAGGAGAATATCGAAACAAATAGTACTAACTCAAATTGTTCATGGTGGGTAGCTTCATTAAGGTGGTGTAATATATTTAATATTTACCTTTGGATTTAATAACTAATAAAGTCATCCATTTAGTGGGAGCATGTGCACTTCAAGTACTTATGTTGCTTATCATGTTTTATATACCCTATTATACACCTCATAGCATTTTTCTTTCGAAGAGGATTTGTTATTATCAAAAGGAGGAGATTGTTAGAGCATGCGTTTCGTACTCTTTGGTTTGAAAATACCCAATACCAAATGTATTTAATCATAGTGTGTTTTTGGTGTGCAGATATAACAGGTATAACACACTGAAAATTTTGGATGGGCGACATATATCAGATTTTACAAAATTGAGCTATCATTAGCGATAGTCACTACCGCCCCACAATAGCGTGATGACGTCAGCCATGATGTAGACCACAATTCAGAATGCTTACCACGATGCACATTATCGAAGATACCTCCCGGCAATATCGAGGTATCGCGGCACGATAGTCCTACGACCATACATGAACTCAAGCACCACAGCGCGGTTATTGTAGAGTGGGACACGTTACAACTATTATAGTTATCGCAGACAATATTGCGCTACCACCGTGTGATAGTGTTGTTGGGGCGGGAAATGCGCCTTCTAGTTAACGGATTGTTCGGTCTCACAAGCTAGATGAATAGGGGGGTTGCGGGGAATAGAGGAGAAGGTTTGGCGAAGCAAGGGAGGAGTTTGATCGGGAACTGTCGATCAGACAGTTACTTTGGCGGTTAGCTCTGATGGTTAGACCGAGAGAAGAAAAGAGAAGAGGGGGCTGCTAGCAGCGGCAACAACAGACTTCGCCCACCGCGGCTTGAATGCCACTCTTGCAGCGGGCTTTCCTTTGATTATAATCGAAATTACAGCTCAGGGTTACACCTTAACATTGAAAGTAGAAGAAAAAGTACAAGAGGGAAGCTGGCGGCTAGGGAGAGAAGAATGCCAGGAGGCCGCGCGGTTTGACCAATGAAGGTCGGCAGACCGCGCGGTCAACGATCGAGCAGCTCGCTAGAATAAGCCGAGCGGACTGCTCGATCAAGCAGAAGGCAGGCAGGTCGCGCGGACTGAGGATCCGAGTCCGCAGGAGCTAATGACGGGTCCTTGACCCCTCTCCCTTCCGTCTTCCCGAATGAGAGGTCTGGGGGCCTATTTATAGGCTCGGGGAGGTGACGGTCTTGGTAACATCCCCACTGGTGAGGCAATAAGCTATGCGAGTAAAAACATTGAGTCTGCAGAGTCCGCACCGGGCCGTATAGTCTGGGACTGCCTGGAGTCGGAGATGGTTGCCGCTGGTCGTTCGAGTACGAATGATGAGTCCGCTGAGTCCACGCCGGGCCGCGCGGTCTAGGACAGCCTGGCTGTTGGGGGAGTGCTAAGCGAGTCTGCCTAGCCCGCTGCGGTTGAGGATGAACAGGTCGCCTCCTGCTAAAGGCTAGACGCACTTGGTGACGGGCTGATGACCTGGCGGACTTAACACCGAATCCGCCACCTTTTGAGCTTGTTGCTACCGAGCGGTCTAGGCGGATAGGAATGCGAGTCTGCGTTGGGCAATTTGCACCTGAAGAAGGATAAAATACCACACGGTTAACCGGTTTAACCGCGCTGCCTACAGGAGCGGACTGAGGAAGCAGTCGGCAGACCCTGCAGAGCAAGCGGCTGCTGCGCGACCTGGGAGGTCTTGCTAGAGAGACCCTCCTAGCCGCGCGGACTGAGCGGCCTGAGAGATCAGTCCGAGCGGCCTTTAGAAGAAAAGGGCGGCAGGCCGCGACCTACCGGAGCAGGCCGCAACTTACAAGCTGTCTACCTTGGGAGGGATCACCGATTTCTGGGGGAATATGATCCCCGCACTTTTTTAAGTTCAGAGAAGAACTTCGAAAAAGTTGGAGACCCACGAAAATCGTGATCCTTCCCTAGAGAAAAGGAAGGGGCAAGGAGAGATGGAACCTGATGCCACTCCATAGAGAAAATTTGCTAATGCCTAGCTTCTTCCTGCGAAGGAAAGAGTTGTCATAGGTGGAAATAGGTACATCTTATACGTACCTGGGTCGCTTTGGCAGAATGAAGAAGACATGAATGTCTCCTAATGGGCTCTGCAAAACATTGATGAGAGGAGAAACAAAGAATAATGGTAACTTGCAAGTACCTGAAGGAGGATTGCAAGCACCTGCTAACTTCTACAAAAAGAAGAGTGAGTGGTAGATACGAAATAAGACTGAGTTGCAAGTACCTGAAATGAACTTGCTAATATCTACTAATCTCTGCAAAGGAAGAGTAAGCCGCAGATATGATAGAAAGGTAAGGTGCAAGTACCTGAAGGGAACTTGCTAATATCTGCTAATCTCTGCAAAAGAAGAGTAAGCAACAGATATGATAGAAAAGTAAGGTGCAAGTACCTGAAGGGAACTTGCTAATATCTGTTAATCTCTGCAAAAGAAGAGTAAGCAACAGATATGATGGAAAACTAAATCGCAAATACCTGGAGGGAACCTGCGAATGTCTGCTAATCTCTGCAAAAGAAGAGTTAGCAAACTGATGTGATGAAAAACTTAATCGCAAGTACCTGAAGGGAACTTGTGAATGTTGATTGTTGATAGGATAAGACATGATAGAAGAGATATCCGACAAACTTTGCTATTAACTGAATAGAGATCGGAACGCAACAATGATTGTCTCGCGTGATTAGATATAATGTCGACGTGAAATCCAGATCAGTAAGATTGAAACCATCTTAACTTAAAAATCGTAATTACATGGCTCGTCAGTTAAAGTGAACCAGATACTATGATCAATGATTTGTGTCAGAAATATCTGATAAGAGTAGTAGAGAATTTGTAGACCACCATCCGATAGAGCTTCATGTAAGCAATGTATATAAGATGATCATAAGCTAAAAGATATAGGGGGTCTCTTAGATAGGTTGGACTTAACCTGTTAACCTGTAAGAAGACAAAAGTACAAAGGAGGGCTATACCCCGAGGATGAGCTAAAAAAGGTTGAATGCTGCCACAGGAGAGCACCCGTGGGCCTTATGCATCACTTGCCAAAAGGTCATCCAGGGCATAGTCCTACCTAAAGCGGGCTGGCCGCATTCCCTTGACAGAGCACAAAAGGGAAACATGCGCAAAAAATCCTAAGAAGGAAGCGATAGATACACTGCTCTCTTGCCCCGGGTTACAAACATTGTTGATCCGTTCTACCAGGTGCGCCAAATGGTCTACAGCATTCCTCGTCTTTGAAGGGATCAACAAAGTTGTGGGTCCCTCGAAAGCACGGATTGAGAGTACCAACAAGTGTTCGTCCGTTACAGTTGTGAGATGATCGAAGAGACAAGGCTACACTTGATCGCCATTGCTTGTCACGCAAAGATCATCGTAACTGCAACGTATCCTTAGCGAAGCACAGCAGAGCTAACACATAGGTCCTCCCTGGAAACGCACTCTATGTTAGATGCCGTCTAGGATCCGAAGTCCCGTCACCCTCCGCACGAGAGTTGAGCGGCCCCCACTACACATATGAGAAACTCCTCATCATACATGGTCATTGTGGTTTTACGCCAGAGGACAATCTCGAGGGAGTACTGAGCAAGACTTGACGATATCTCGGTGGTTCAGTGATCTCTTTGGCAAAGAGAAAAATATAGAAGAGAAGTATCACAAAAAGGGAACTGTGTCAGTATGAGATCTCTGACGTAAGCTTTATTGAATGAAAATGAAAGAGCACTTAGAATTGTTTTTAGAGAAAGGACGAATGTTTGAAGAGCATAAAGGAAGATATAACCGGCCCAGATTGTGAGGGGTTTTGAGGAGCTGTGATGCCCTCTTTGCTTTAGGATAACCTTCCAAGGGAACCCTCGTCAATGACATCGGAGGTCTCGCCCATGAGATGGTCACGATACGTATTGATTTGATTCACTCCGCTTGAGCTGCAAGGAAACTCCGCTATTTCTTTGCCTTTTAAGGTTGAGGGATCCGAGTGGCCATCTTTCGGGAACAGATCGCGCATCTTACCCTGCTTCAGCAATCTCTGCACAAGTTGACGAAGCGCTCGACAGCTTTCAGTTAGATGCCCGCTTTCTTTGTGAAATTCACAAAATGGGTCTGAATCTTTTGATTTTTGATTTGTCGGCTGGTAAGGCCTTTTGGAATTTGCTCTATCTTTCATAATTTGGCAGACTTATAGCATGGCCTCATCAAGTCCAGAATATGATAAGTCATCATCTTGTGGCTGATGTACCGAAGCTGTTTGCAGAGATGGGGCTGGTGGTAGCAGTCGTTCTTGAGCACGATCCTGGCCCGGGAAGAGGTGTTGATGATGATGCTGGAATCTTTTTGCTTTCCAAGAGTGGGATGAAAAATCTTTCCGAGGAGATCTCGAAGATTGCTTGCAAGGTTGAGTTCTCTCTGTTATGAGCCTGGAGATAAAGTTGGGGTTGCTCTTCTCACCGCGGATGCACGAGTTGGCTAAACTAATCAGCTCTTGATAAGTCCTTGGTGCTCGGACGTTAGCCTCGAACTTGAGTGGTCCTTCACGTAGGCCGTGGATAAGAGCCACTCGATATAATTCTTGATCGACAATCTCAATGTCCAATATTTCCTTCTGAAAACGATCCACAAAGTGGGACCAAGTCTCATTCTCTCGCTGCCTGATCTCAAAGAAGGCCTCTGGACTGCCCTTCCTCCTTGTAGAGGTAGAAAATCTGAGAAGAAACTCTCTCCGCAAATCAGCAAAGGAAGAGATGGACTGAGCATGAAGTCCATAGAACCAATCCCTCACTTGACCGTCGAAGGTCGTTACAAGGAGTTTGCATTTGGTAGCATCTGAGAGGGTCTTGAGAGCTACGGCTGATTCGAAGGCTTGAAGATGTTTGACTGGATCAGTCTCCCCAGTATAAGTGGGCAATCGTGGCTCTCTGAAGTTAACTGGAGTCGGTTCATGCTGAACATTCTCTGTAAATGGTGACTGCTCTTCTTGTTCTCCTGAAACATAAGGAAAAAAGGGAGCATAAGTTGCAGCTGCACAAGGAGCTGGAGGATGGAAAGGAAAAGTTGTTGCGGGAGGAGCAAAGGCAGGAGCTGAAGAGTAGGGATGACTTCCCTGAAAATTCAGGAATCTTGCAGGACTTCCTCGAGTAGCTTCTTGGAAAAAATTCTGACGAGCTGCGAATTCATCATTTTGAGATCGCAAAGGGGCTGCAGGCTCTTGCGGAAATGTTGGAGTGTAAGGAGGATAGATCGGTGGATAGACCAATGGGTAAACTTGAGGAATCTCGAATGTTGGCGCTGGATTGATAGGAGGAGCTGGTGCTGCTGAAGATTGTGCTTCCAATCGCTGAGCGATATCATCTAGAGTACAAGTTGTAACACCCCTATCCGTCACATGGCATATAGCAGTAGGTCCGGCCGGGGCCCGACGCCATATACCGCAGACAGACCGTGGAGTTACGCATCGCATTATCATACTCACAATTTGAAAGACAACGTCCTACGCAACACCTAGCGGAAGCATTTTAGGTTATTAAAAAGAACCCAACAATAAGCATGAATGTCCACTAATGATAAAACCCATAGGAATGAAACGACTAAAAATACACAAAACAGTCCTCGGCCTTAAGGCCTTACAAACATTGTTCTCTTAACCAAATAGTGTCTTTCATACATCGGCGCGCAGGCCGGCCAAACATGAATATGAAAAACAAAACTAAATCTTCAGCCTTCATGGGCTAGCGCTGCAACTTGGGCTTTAGCCTGCTATTTGCCGCTCGGCTCCGCAGCAGCACCTGTAAGAAGCAATCCACCGAAGAGGTGGCAATTTACACGAGTAACCGGTCAGCAACGCTGACCAAATTATAACGACCCCGCCCCGCAATTGCGGGACGGCGGTGCTCCTTCCCTGCATAACAACTAACATAACAATATATAAATCTATATAACTATTCGCCACAAGTGTCGGCACGCACGGCCGTACACCCCGTGCTCTCAGGGCACTAATTGGTGAATCCGGTCCGGACCCGGTCCGTTCCCGCGATTCCACCGTCGTCTCGTGGACGACAATTCTCGTGAGCAAATAGCCCTTTCAGCCGAAGCCTAGGCTCGTTTCCAGCCCCCGGGAAGTCCCATGTACTTTAGGTCGCTTCTACCGAGACCACTTGGAATGGGTAGAGTTCCACCCGCCCGTTGCTCACTTCACCACGGCCATTTAGCCATCGGTGCGGGCCAAGTTTCTCCTCATTCCCACAATCGATCAAAACACGCACATAACCCCGTTATGTACCGATTTGCCCTCCAAGGCAACATCGTGGCGGCAATGCGATTCCGCCCAAGCTTTCCGGGTGCGCCTCGAGGTTAATCCCCAAGGATCCCTGTATGCAATCTACCGCGTAGAAATTTCGGAAAACTGAAATCATCGGTGCGGAGTCTTCTCCGACCATGCAATGCAACATCACCGATTCGGGCTAAACCCGAATGGGCTTCACACACAATGCCTACGCCCGTACTTCGATTCCGGGCTCTAACAACGGGGACTTTACATATCTACCCGAAGGGATTCCGCTCCTCAACGCTTACTCGCGAGAGGGGGATTTCCCCATGCAAAGGAAGAAGGGCGACTACACATGCCCTATGAAGAGGATCGTTACCCTCGTAGATTTTCGCGCGCCCGTCATGAAGAAGTAGACGGTTGAAAAGCTTCGCCTCGCTCTTGCCGTCGAGGATCCGGTCTCGGATCGAGATTCGGTGCTCCGGTGCTCCGCCGGCGGCCGGATCTCCTCTTCTCCTTCCTTGCTCTCCCTTCTCTCTAAACTTTTAGAAAGAGAGTCTAGGGTTTGAAATGAGGGTTTAGAACCCTTCAACCCTAAATTAAATGTTTGGGCGGACCATCCTAGGCCGTTAGATGAGATTTGATGGAAAATCGGACGGCCACGGAGTCATTTTACGGATCCTGCACCCGTCCGCACGACCAGTGGCGCACGGTCAGTGGTCGTGCGCCCTATGTCAGTGATCGTGCGTTTTCGTTAAACAGGGATTTGGCATTATATTTTCTTTATGCACGACCAGTGGCGCACGGTCAGTGGTCGTGCGCCCTGTGGTCAGTGATCGTGCGCTAAGGGAAAAACTGCACAGTTCAACGCCCTTCCGCCGACGGTTACTCTACCGCGAGGCGTTAACTCCCACCGACTCCAGGACTGAACATGGGGTGTTACAACTCTCCCCCCCTTAAAAGAATTTCGTCCCGAAATTACGAATAGCAAGTAAACAACTTAAACTTAAACGGTACCTGAGTTGAAGAGTTCGGGGTACTCCTCGAGCATGGTTTGCTCTCGTTCCCACGATAGCTCCTCACGACCGCAATTGTCCCAACGGACTTTCACCATCCTGATTTCTTTGTTCCGAAGCCGCTTGACCTCGAAATCTTCGATAGAAATGGGCTTGACCTTGGTCGTCAACCCTTCCTCAACCGGTACTTGATCAACCGCTAACACTTGCGACGGCTCTTGCACCGCCTTCCGCAATACTGAGATGTGGAATACGTCATGCAAACAACTCAGTTCCACAGATAATCTCAACCGGTAGGCCGCTTCTCCGATCCGTTCTAGAATCTCGAATGGCCCAAGGTATCTCGGACTCAACTTTTTCAAGCGTCGAACCCGTGACACCCCCTTGAACGGTTTGATCTTCAGGTATACCCATTCGCCAACATTGAACTCCACGTTCCTATGTTTGGCATTAAAATACTTAGCCTGCCTGTCCTGAGCTATAAGCAAGCGCTCTCGTATCGTTCGCACCAAAGAAGTCGCATCTTCGATCTCCTGACGATTGTAAAGTTTCGACTCACCCGTCTCCAACCATGACAACGGCGTGCGACACTTTCTCCCATAA
Source organism: Platanthera zijinensis (assembly GCA_039513925.1). Classification (NCBI taxonomy): domain Eukaryota; kingdom Viridiplantae; phylum Streptophyta; class Magnoliopsida; order Asparagales; family Orchidaceae; genus Platanthera; species Platanthera zijinensis. Next base: position 47,395,803 of record CM077083.1, read on the forward strand.
AGAGCTTCGAACGGTGCCATCTGGATACTTGCTTGGTAACTGTTATTGTACGCAAACTCGACCAAGTATAAGTGATCCTCCCACCGTTTTCCGAAGTCCAACGCACACATGCGAAGCATGTCTTCCAATGTCCTGTTGACTCGCTCGGTCTGGCCATCCGTCTGCGGATGAAACGCCGTGCTAAACTTCAGTTTCGAGCCCAACATCTGATGTACTAGCCTCCAGTCATTGGACGTGAAGCGTCCATCGCGATCACTCACAATGCTGCGGGGCACTCCGTGCATTCGCACAATATTATCCACGTAGAGTTTTGCTAACTTCTCCACCGGATCATCCTTCCTCATCGGAATGAAACGCGACACTTTTGTCAATCTGTCCACGATCACCCAGATGGCGTCGTTTCCCTTCTGCGATCTTGGCAATCCATGCACAAAATCCATAGATATGTCGTCGAATTTCCACTCCGGAATGGGTAAGGACTTCAAGAAACCTCCCGGCTTTTGACATTCCGCCTTCACTAGGGCGCAGGTTTGACACCTCGCCACATAAAGCGCTACATCTTTCTTCAGTCCTGGCCACCAGAATAGTTTCTTCACGTCTTTGTACATTTTTGTACTCCCCGGGTGGATTGAGTACTTGGTATGGTGAGCCTCGTACAACAATTCCTCCCGTAGATTACCTACGTTGGGGACGCACAAACGATCGTCCTTTCTGAGCAATCCGTCCTCCAACATAAATTGGGAATTTGACCCATCCAAAACACCATCCATGAGTTGCTTCATAACATCATCCACAGCTAAAGCCTGCCGAATCCTATCAGCCAGGTCATACTGCACCTCTGTCCAACTCAAACGCGCTTCGGCGCCCGTTTGTCTATCTACACAGAAGATCTCCAAATCCTCTAACTCTTGAATCAATCGTGCATCATGCACCAACAGCCAACTAGCACGTGCGGGAGTTCTGCGACTCAACGCATCTGCCACCGCATTGCCCTTCCCCGGCACATAATGAATTTTGAAGGTGTAGTCCCCCAGGAACTCCATCCACCTCCTTTGCCGCATATTCAAGTCCTTCTGATCCAGCAAGTACTTCAAGCTCTTGTGGTCGGTGTAGATATCAACTTTCACACCGTAAAGGTAGTGTCTCCACAGCTTCAGTGCATGTATCACGGCCGCTAACTCCAAGTCATGGACCGGATAATTCCTCTCGTGTACCTTCAGCTGCCGCGAGCCGTAGGCAATCACACTCCCACGCTGTAGTAGTACACATCCCAAGCCACTCCCCGAAGCATCACTGTAGATTTCGAATCCCTCGGTCCCACTCGGCGAACATAAGATTGGCGCCGTGGTCAACCGACCCTTTAACTCCTCAAAAGCTTGTGCGCACTCCGGCGACCACACAAACCTTTGATCCTTTCTTGTCAACGATGTGAGAGGTAACGCTATCCGCGAGAAGTTCTCTACGAAGCGCCTGTAGTAGCCGGCAAGTCCTAGGAAACTTCGGACTTCCGCTACCGAGGAAAGAACAGGCCACTCCCGTATCGCCACTATCTTCGCCGGATCTACCGCAATCCCTGCTCCACTAATGATGTGGCCAAGGAAAGCCACCGAGGATAACCAGAACTCGCATTTGGAGAACTTAGCATAGAGCTGGTTCCTCCTCAGTGTCTCCAACACCATGTGCAGATGTTTGTAGTGATCATCTTCGCTCTGAGAGTATACCAGGATGTCGTCGATAAACACGATCACAAACCGATCCAAGTACTCTCTGAATGTTCTGTTCATCAGATCCATAAATACGGACGGCGCATTCGTCAGTCCAAACGGCATAACTGTGAACTCGTAATGCCCATAACGCGTGCTGAACGCCGTTTTAGGGATATCACTCTCCTTGATCTTCAACTGGTAGTACCCAGACTTCAGATCCAACTTCGAATAAACTGTAGACCCCACTAGCTGGTCAAACAGATCGTCGATCCTCGGAATCGGGTATTTGTTCTTCTCGGTGAGCTTGTTCAACTCTCGGTAGTCGATACACAGCCTCAGACTTCCATCCTTCTTCTTGACGAAGAGGACCGGTGCACTCCAAGGTGACGAGCTTGGACGCACGTACCCCTGATCCAACAGTTCTTGCAATTGGACCTTCAGCTCTGCCATCTCCTTTGGCGCTAGCCGATAAGGTGAGCGGGACACAGGTTTGGCACCTGGCACCAGCTCTATTGTGAAATCAATCTCTCTTTGGGGTGGAGCCCCAGGGAGATCATCGGGAAACACGTCAGGATACTCCGAAACCACTGGGATACTATCCAGACTCGTCTTAGGCTTTGCGGCCTCCACTAACGCGAAAAACAGCTCTGCTCCAGCACGAACCGCCTTGACCACCTGAAGAGCAGACATCAGTGTCTTGCTCGCCCCTTTAATGCCCTCGAACGTAGTCTCGCGACTAGTATTTGCCCCCAGTTTAACTTCCTTCCGACTGCAGTCAATATAGGCTCGCTGCTCCGAGAGCCAATCCATCCAAGGATCACGTCAAACTCCACTAGCGGAAGTAACGACGCCTGCAGATCGAATTCCTGATCCCCAATCTGAATCTTCACGAGGCATACTCTATCTACGCGCATAGAGCATCCATTGGGGAGTAGCACATCCAGTTTGTCCTTAGCCATTGAAGAAGGGACTCCGATGCGCGATACGAATTCTTCGGACATAAAGGAGTGCGACGCTCCCGTATCAAATAATGCCCTTGCTGGGCTATCGGATATCAAAACGAAGCCTAGCATAGGAAATATAAGCTAACATGCAAACAGGTAATTATTCAAATAAGGTTAAACTGCAATAATTTAACTCATACCTGTCACCACGTCAGCCTGTTTGATGGCTTCTTGAAGGCCAAGGTTGTACACCCTGGGCTGAGCTGGAGTATGGTGAGATGCGGATGACTCCGCCATCTTCCCTTTCTCCTCATAAGTTGCTCCTGGCTTTCTCTCGGACTTTGGACGTCCGCTCCAACAATCACGGGCAAAGTGCCCTGGCCTCCCACAGTTATAACAAGCACCTGGGGTGCGCGCTGTCGTTGCTCCCGAGGCACCAGAAGAGGGGGCTTGACTTGACGTCTTGGCCCTCTTATTCCACCTCTGAAACTTTGACTTCGTAGCGTTCGGCACCTTGAACTCGGGCTTCTGCACACCCAGCTCTTTCTTCCCAGAGATTCTTGCCAACTCTCGCTCCAACGATCGAGCCGAGCCGACCAAGGTTAGAAATCCTTGCGTCAACGGCCCTGATAGAAGTACCTTGAGATCATCTCGCAGTCCTTCATAGAAACGGTTCGTCTTCCGTTCCTCATCGCCAAAAGTAGGAGCTGCATAACGACCCAGCCTTGTGAACTCATGCAGATAATCATCCACATTTTGACTCCCTTGTTGCAGTCTGAGGAATTGATTTTCCAGTTCTATCTTCTCGGTCGACGGTAGGTACCGCGCCATGAACATTCTCGAGAATTCTTCAATAGAAACCTCTTCCAACTGTCTTTCGACTAGATGGTGTTGCTCCACACCGTCCCACCACAGCCTTGCCTCGCCATCCAATAAGAAAGTGGCTATGGCGGTTTTCTGATCCGCTTCGGTTCTGGTTGTCGAAAGGATCCGCTTAACGCGTGATAGCCAATCCTCCGCTTGCGATGGGGTTCCACCCCCCGAGAATATTGGCGGATTGAAGCTCATCACGTGCTTCAGCTGACAATCCGTCGTACGCCTTGGTGGTCTAGGCTCCTCAGCCACCACAGGCACTGTCGCTCTCGCAGGTTCTTGCTCAATCTCCGGTGCTGGACGTTGTACCTGCCCTGCAGGTTGGGCATTTAGTGCGGCAAGCACCGCCTCGGTAACCAGCCGAATAGTTTCAGCAGATGGAGGTGTTGCAGGCGCCTCGCTTGGTGCCCTACTCTCCGCTGAACGTGTACGGGCTGACTGCCCTGCCCCACTCCTAGTCACCTAGATAAACAAAACCGACAAATAAGCGACAAGCACATTGCTAAAAAGCAATCATTTGAACATTTAACTTGTTCAAAACTGTGTATTTTCATTCCTAAGTGGACATTCATGGGTTCTTTTTCATGTTATAACGATGACGCACGTGATAGTGCTCACCACCCCTTAAAAGAATTCGTCCGCGAATTCTAATAAGCAAGACCGAAACCGTTAGTCTGATACCAATTTGTAACACCCCTATCCGTCACATGGCATATAGCAGTAGGTCCGGCCGGGGCCCGACGCCATATACCGCAGACAGACCGTGGAGTTACGCATCGCATTATCATACTCACAATTTGAAAGACAACGTCCTACGCAACACCTAGCGGAAGCATTTTAGGTTATTAAAAAGAACCCAACAATAAGCATGAATGTCCACTAATGATAAAACCCATAGGAATGAAACGACTAAAAATACACAAAACAGTCCTCGGCCTTAAGGCCTTACAAACATTGTTCTCTTAACCAAATAGTGTCTTTCATACATCGGCGCGCAGGCCGGCCAAACATGAATATGAAAAACAAAACTAAATCTTCAGCCTTCATGGGCTAGCGCTGCAACTTGGGCTTTAGCCTGCTATTTGCCGCTCGGCTCCGCAGCAGCACCTGTAAGAAGCAATCCACCGAAGAGGTGGCAATTTACACGAGTAACCGGTCAGCAACGCTGACCAAATTATAACGACCCCGCCCCGCAATTGCGGGACGGCGGTGCTCCTTCCCTGCATAACAACTAACATAACAATATATAAATCTATATAACTATTCGCCACAAGTGTCGGCACGCACGGCCGTACACCCCGTGCTCTCAGGGCACTAATTGGTGAATCCGGTCCGGACCCGGTCCGTTCCCGCGATTCCACCGTCGTCTCGTGGACGACAATTCTCGTGAGCAAATAGCCCTTTCAGCCGAAGCCTAGGCCCGTTTCCAGCCCCCCGGGAAGTCCCATGTACTTTAGGTCGCTTCTACCGAGACCACTTGGAATGGGTAGAGTTCCACCCGCCCGTTGCTCACTTCACCACGGCCATTTAGCCATCGGTGCGGGCCAAGTTTCTCCTCATTCCCACAATCGATCAAAACACGCACATAACCCCGTTATGTACCGATTTGCCCTCCAAGGCAACATCGTGGCGGCAATGCGATTCCGCCCAAGCTTTCCGGGTGCGCCTCGAGGTTAATCCCCAAGGATCCCTGTATGCAATCTACCGCGTAGAAATTTCGGAAAACTGAAATCATCGGTGCGGAGTCTTCTCCGACCATGCAATGCAACATCACCGATTCGGGCTAAACCCGAATGGGCTTCACACACAATGCCTACGCCCGTACTTCGATTCCGGGCTCTAACAACGGGGACTTTACATATCTACCCGAAGGGATTCCGCTCCTCAACGCTTACTCGCGAGAGGGGGATTTCCCCATGCAAAGGAAGAAGGGCGACTACACATGCCCTATGAAGAGGATCGTTACCCTCGTAGATTTTCGCGCGCCCGTCATGAAGAAGTAGACGGTTGAAAAGCTTCGCCTCGCTCTTGCCGTCGAGGATCCGGTCTCGGATCGAGATTCGGTGCTCCGGTGCTCCGCCGGCGGCCGGATCTCCTCTTCTCCTTCCTTGCTCTCCCTTCTCTCTAAACTTTTAGAAAGAGAGTCTAGGGTTTGAAATGAGGGTTTAGAACCCTTCAACCCTAAATTAAATGTTTGGGCGGACCATCCTAGGCCGTTAGATGAGATTTGATGGAAAATCGGACGGCCACGGAGTCATTTTACGGATCCTGCACCCGTCCGCACGACCAGTGGCGCACGGTCAGTGGTCGTGCGCCCTATGTCAGTGATCGTACGTTTTCGTTAAACAGGGATTTGGCATTATATTTTCTTTATGCACGACCAGTGGCGCACGGTCAGTGGTCGTGCGCCCTGTGGTCAGTGATCGTGCGCTAAGGGAAAAACTGCACAGTTCAACGCCCTTCCGCCGACGGTTACTCTACCGCGAGGCGTTAACTCCCACCGACTCCAGGACTGAACATGGGGTGTTACACAAGTGATCGCTCGAAACTGTTGTGCAGTTTCTTTGTGAGAGTGCTCCAAGGCTTCCCAAAGGGAATCCTCACTATAACTTGGAGCAGGGCTCTCGGCTGGCTGACGGTCTGACATGAGTAACCGTTGATTTCGCTATCTGATCGAGATCTGAAGGTCGCGTGTTAACTGTTGGGGCGGGAAATGCGCCTTCTAATTAACGGATTGTTCGGTCTCACAAGCTAGATGAATAGGGGGGTTGCGGGGAATAGAGGAGAAGGTTTGGCGAAGCAAGGGAGGAGTTTGATCGGGAACTGTCGATCAGACAGTTACTTTGGCGGTTAGCTCTGATGGTTAGACTGAGAGAAGAAAAGAGAAGAGGGGGCCGCTAGCAGCGGCAACAACAGACTTCGCCCACCGCGGCTTGAATGCCACTCTTGCGGCGGGCTTTCCTTTGATTATAATCGAAATTACAGCTCGGGGTTACACCTTAACATTGAAAGCAGAAGAAAAGGTACAAGAGGGAAGCTGGCGGCTAGGGAGAGAAGAATGCCAGGAGGCCGCACGGTTTGACCAATGAAGGTCGGCAGACCGCGCGATCAACGATCGGGCAGCTCGCTAGAATAAGCCGAGCGGACTGCTCGATCAAGAAGAAGGCAGGCAGGTCGCGCGGACTGAGGATCCGAGTCCGCAGGAGCTAATGACGGGTCCTTGACCCCTCTCCCTTCCGTCTTCCCGAATGAGAGGTCTGGGTGCCTATTTATAGGCTCGGGGAGGTGACGGTCTTGATAACGTCCCCACTAGTGAGGTGGTAAGCTATGCGAGTAAAAACATTGAGTCCGCAGAGTCCGCACCTGGCCGTGCGGTCTGGGACTGCCTGGAGTCGGAGATTGTTGCCGCTGGTCGTTCAAGTACGAATGATGAGTCCGCTGAGTCCGCGCCGGGCCGCGCGGTCTGGGACTGCCTGGCTGTTGGGGGAGTGCTAAGCGAGTCTGCCTAGCCCGCTGCGGTTGAGGATGAATAGGTCGCCTCCTGCTGAAGGCTAGTCGCACTTGGTGACGGGCTGATGACCTGGCGGACTTAACACCGAATCCGGCACCTTTTGAGCTTGTTGCTACCGAGCAGTCTAGGCGGATAGGAATGCGAGTCTGCGTTGGGCAATTTGCACCTGAAGAAGGATAAAACACCACACGGTTAACCGGTTTAACCGCGCTGCCTACAGGAGCGGACTGAGGAAGCAGTCGGCAGACCCTGCAGAGCAAGCGGCTGCTGCGCGACCTGGGAGGTCTTGCTAGAGAGACCCTCCTAGCCGCGCGGACTGAGCGGCCTGAGAGATCAGTCCGCGCGGCCTTCAGAAGAAAAGGCCGTCAGGCCGCGACCTACCGGAGCAGGCCGCGACCTACCGGAGCAGGCCGCAACTTACAAGCTGTCTACCTTGGGAGGGATCACCGATTTCTGGGGGAACAAGTGGAAAAACTATAAATTGGCTTAACTTCGGGTATTTGATGTGACAAACCTCAAGGAGCCTTGATTTTGTGCATATTTAGTCAAGTAACAACGTGCAACCCGAAAACTTCCTAAGTGTCCGTGAAATCTCAAGAGCAAAGAAGAGACCGTTCGTGCTTCTCATCTCTGGCAATCATCGCAAGGATTTTTCGGCCTCTTCAGCACTCATGACCTAAGGGAGTTTTTATTCTCAGATTATTTTTCTTTTTTCATTCTCTTTCTAATTGGTAGAGAATTCGCCGCCTTGTGAGTGACGACTTGGCCTGTGTGTAGTTTTGGGGGAAATCGACGTCGTGTGTGTAGTAACTAGGTCGCAGTGAGATCTAGGGGGGAGGCTAGTTGTTGTATCTAAGGAGAGAAAGACTTTAGTCGGCCAGACCTTGGGAGAAGGACCGATAAATTCAAAAAAGGAGATTTTAGCTTTTTCATCACATCCTCGATTTCAAGCTTTATTGAAATCTTTTGTTTGTAATTTTTTATCACTTTTGAAATAAACTTGCATTTCATTTTATCATAAATCTCAAAATTATTTGTTATAAATATTTAGTTGTGACTAAGCTTTCTTATTCTAGAACAATTTGGCTAAGTATTTTGTTAATTTGAAACCTTATTGTTTGCCCTTATTCACCCCCCCCCCTCTAAAGGAGCCTCAAGATCCAACAAGCTATTTTGTGGTTGTGAAGCTTGAGTCCATGAGAAAATATGGGTAGCATGTTGAGTTATTGGGCCTGGAGTGCCCAGCTGTGGTGGCCGTGAGTTCCAGCTTTGAAACTTAATGAGTTTATGTATGTTGTGAACTAGAAAGGGGTGGCTGACCAGTGTCATATCTTCCGCTTTGATTGCATTGGCTTTCGGCATTGGCATGGCCATTTGAGCATCGGGAAAGACCTGATCTATATTTGTGCAATGTCATTCTCGTACTAGATTGCCTAAAGACTTAGCTTTCGTCATTGCCATAGTTAGAGTCTTAGGCTACGGGAGGGAAAGACTGGAAATGCTCAATGTTGACCATCGGTTTAGGACGGAGGATGGTTGTGGGACTAGGAAAGTCAAGTACACCAATAATGTGTCCTGAGTGCACGAGACATGTTAACTTGTGTGCCAATGTCTATGATAGTTGATATATACATATATATTGCCATACTTATGTTTGTAGGGAAAGAGCACCGTCGACCCGAGTGAGGTGCGGGGTCGTTATAAATTGGTCAGCTAAAGCTAACCATTGCCATGCTTTGGTGGTTTTTCCCTATGCAGATGCTGGAGAACTGAGCAGGAAGTAGTGGGCTGAAGCCACTTTGTGCGATGCCGGCCCTCGAAGGCCAAGCGAAGTGTTTAACTCTTATCATGTGTGGTCGGCCTGCATGCTAATATATGTAAAACACTTTTGTGAAGAAAATATTGTATGGCCTTAAGGCCAATACATTTTGTGTATTTCATATATCATTCTTATGGTGTTGTAAGTGGACATTCCTAGTGTTGGGTTCCAAGTAATTTTAATGCTTCCGCTAGAATATAACTTTGAGTTAGGATGCGTGATATTTTGATTTCAATGTGTAACTCTACTGACTATCCATAGCATATGGCATGGGGCCCCAGATAGATCTTTTGTTATAATCTACATGACAGATGGGGATGTTACACAAATACTTAGTTTAATTCACAGAATTTGCATATACATCAACAATTAAACAAAAATAAATGCAGGTATATAAAATAACAACACAGAATTGCAAATAAACACAGAAGACAAAAAATTGTAGTGGTTCCCCCTCAATATAGGTGCATCTTATAAAACACCTCATCCCGGGAATTGGGTACGGATAGGAAAAGATTTTATGCTCAGGATCGTTGCCTTATAATGGCACCAACTACGAGTTAGTTACCACAATAAGATAATGACCCTGTCAACAAGCACGATCATTCACCTAGCCAACGAAAGAATAAATGAACAAGTCCATACATCACATCATAGATATTTTAATACCTAAATAAAGGTCCAAATGACATAAATGAAAGAGTATAAGTAGTAGGGATTATGCCCAGCACATGAATATCATAAATATCACTCTCTCTTAACAAACAATTCGGAAGCTAAACCATATGGTCATCAACCTGACCTAGGTAGTAGTGGTGGTAAGCGGCTCCGGCTCCTTAGATCCTGGTGTCTCAATCTCTGGCTACACCTGGTCGAATTGCGGTGGCATCTCCATGCATCCCAAAAATGATGTGGTATAACGACCGTCAGTAAAAATAGACTCAGTTTCTTCTTCCCCGCCTTACCCCCGCGACTCCTAGGCACCACGTGGGAGGAAGAAGGGGAGTAAAAAATAGCAGAATGTACAAGCAGGTGACAGTGGTATATATATATATATATAATTCTCTAGCAGTTCTATATCAGTATGAGCAGTAAAGAAGAACAACATCTAGCACAATATAAAAGTACAGTAAGATGAGCTAAGTAAAACAAGTAAAGTAAAGCAGCTACACTACCATCACAGAAGCATACCATAACTTATATGAATGGCCATATAAATATATAAGTTAAGATTTCCAAAATTATAATTCAAAATATAAAAGAGCCCATACTAACTTATATGATGAGGATCTGCAAGTGTCTTTATTATGTCATGCTATGCAATGCAATGATTATGTAACTCACACGCATGACTCTGTGCACAAACCTTTCATGAATCCCCACTTTATGGAGGTGGCCAACCTCTCAAGTATCAACCGTCGTCGCTAACAGTGGTAGTGGAGTGGGTGTCTCCACTCCTAGGCGGGCAGGCACACTACCAGGCTTAGACCTCTCATACGCCTCTACACTAAGAACACAACAACAGAGCCCGTGCGTACTCATTATGACAACAACTAGTCTTTTGTGGTTGGGTGTGCTCTTAGGGGACATAGTCCTCCAGACCTCGGTATAAACATCCTACCAGTCTCCCCAAAGGTCTACACTCTGCACTAGAGTCATCGTACTTTTGTTAGTGTGCTGACTAGACAAGTACCGAGTTACCAACCACATAAACACAAACTAGCTATAACAATAACCTCCCAAGACTCCAGCTCGCAGGACCAACCCGTCCTGATATCGACAAATAACTCGAGCCACTAGCTCGTAGGACCAACATGCCCTATATCACTCCAACCCACACAAGGATGAGATCGCTATAACATTCCTTAATCCTATCAGACTACTCTTGTCTAACTTCTAGATTACATAGCGATTTAAGGTTAACCTTGGACTTCCCAAGGTCTACCCTATGAAGGGCTCGCAGCGGTACTCAGAACTATGATGAGTTGAAGCACATCACTCCCTTTCTCAAGGCACTTAGTGATGTTATGCTACCCTTAACCTAATACCCTCCCAGGGTTACTAAGTGTGTGACCTCTCCAAAGTATGAACTGCTGAAAACACTAATTTTCCCAAATTGTTAATTGCAGACCATATGATCTTGTATGTGTGTATGAATAGGAATCCTCCAAACACTTGACCTAAGGACCTAAGATTATTTCTTGAGACCTATCATGACATCTTAGACCTAATTCCAGAGATTTATAATATTTCTAAAATAATCAGAAATTATTATAATTTTCCCAAATTATTGCTACATATGATTTTGAACATGAAGTGTCACTTTCTGTTATCAAACCAGCAAGATAATTTTATCCTAACATTTTCTTATGTAATAATGGTTGTGTACCAAATTTCACATCATTCCAATAATATTTGATATTTAATTTCTAATTACAAAAATCTGATCCACTTGGTCAAATTACACATGAAGTAAAATTAATATTCATCAAATAATTCCAAAACATTTACTAGAGGTTACAAATAATATATAATTATTAATTCCAAAAATTTATAATTTTAAAACTAAATTTGAGCACAATTATCTTAATAATATGAAAGGGGCAAAAATGGTAATTATAACTGCAAGCCTAAGATTCTAACTTTTAAAAATTCCAACTAATTCATCCAGTGTTTATAATACTAAATACTTGTTATTGGCATGATATCAAAACTTTTGAAACTATTTTAGTCAACCTAATTTCACTAATACATTTGCGTAATAAAAATACTAATTAATTCATTTATTAAGCAAATCAACTCCAAATGTTTTAAAACTTCATGAGGAAGTGTAATTTCACTAAATAATTGCATGTATAAATTTTCACATGGTTGGACCAAGCCAATCTGGTTAAATTAACAAGATACACCTTTTTGACTAAATGCACACCACTTCACATACAACATGACAAATTGCAAGTGAGATTCACACTTTCTACAAGGGTACAATAAATCTAAAATGTTTAGCACGGCCTTATACCTCCCTAATGAACCTCCCACCAAAATTTGGTATTAAAATAATTATTATTATTCAAAATATTCCAATTATATGAAAAATCACATTTTTCCTAAAACCAATGGAAAGTGTTGTCCAAAAATCATCATTTTTGGACCGTAGGTTTACTTATGATATATTCTTATATGCTCCAAATTTCAAGTCAATCCTCTTATCCAATTAAAAGTTATTAAGTAAATAGTTACTGCCCTACCATAAGGACCAATCTCACAAGAATTGCCCTACAGGGAGCTACATTGCTCTAAATGACGTAATTTAAATTTATAATTAAAGTAGACTCACAGGGCTACCTTTTATGTTGGGCACGTTTCATGATTCAGCCCCTAATGGACTAATTTTTCTGGTTCAAAAATGTGTACAGTAAAGGATACATATAATATATTACATGTAATAATTTATATATAAAAACAATGAAAGGCTAAGATTATGTCTTCTCAAAACAGCCAAGAGCCAAGATCCAGCCAAACTGGAGTAGTTTTCAGAGGCTTTTGCTGGCGATCCAGCCCTCTCACCGACCATTCACTACACCCACCACCTCCATTGAGGTGGTTGCTATCGCCGAGCGGCGGCACGACCGCTAGAGAGGTGTTTTCCAGCGATCCCGAAAGGAAGCCCAAAACCAATTTTCCATGGAAATATAAAAATGGATTCGACTCGATTAGGCCAAAATTCAATCCTTATTGATCTAGAAAGCTCACAAGGGAAGAGAGGGAGAAATATGCCTGATTCTTGGCTTTAAGGCGGCTACTCTGGCGGGTGGTCATGGTTTTGGTGTTTTCTAGGGAACCTCTCCCGATCTCGATTCTCAACAGAAAGCCTTGATGTAAGAGTCGATTTTGACTGCCAAGGAGCTTTTAAAGGTGATGAAAGGATTTAATTGAACTTTGGGGGCTTTATATAGGAGATCCAAGTTATGAGAGTTATGGTCATGGCCATTAAAGGCCCTCCTTAATGGTGGCCAACCAATAACTATTGGAAACCTCCTCCTCTTCATTAGGGAAGATGAAATGAGGGGTTGGGGAAGATGTGGGGAGTGCCACTTGGCCTCCCTCCATTACTTCCCCTACAAATGAAACTTCCCTCCTAATTACCCCCATTAAATACCCTAATTAAAATAATAAATTAGATTAAATAAATATGAAAATTTAGTGGGCCTTAGGATGGGCCTTGGGCATGGCCTTAGCCCACTAGAATTGGCTTGGGCTCTCATTTAGCCTTTAGGTTTAATTTGACCATGATTGACCTTGGGGTTGACCTGTGCACATTAGGGGTACACTTAGTCATTTCCCTAAGCTCAAGCTGAGCTAGGGTCACACTAGGGACTCCATGCACCACTCAAGCCCTAACCCTTACTTTAGGGGGCCTAAAAGTGTGGGGGATGTTACAAATTCCAATAAACAAAACAAAAATTTCATTGTCGAATTTCAAGCTCAGGTCTACGGGTTTTCACAAGTGAAGAAAAGATCAATATGTAGGAGGTCTAGTTTGTACCTGAGGTGAAGAGCTCTGGGTGTTTCTTCTGCATAAGCTCCAAGGGCTCCCAAGTGTGCTCCTCCTGCCCAAGATTGGACCCCAACACCTTGACCAAAGGGACACTATTCTTCCACAAAACTCGGACCGTTGTATCATCGATCCTGATTGGCTCCAAACGAACTGACCGATCAGATGCAACCGGGACCGAGGTAAAAGTAATATTATTCTCCAACCAAAGTAATGCCTTCCAAAGTGAGGAGACATGGAAGACGTCATGCAAGTTCGCCAACTCTAGCGGTAGCTCCATCCTGTATTCCAAGGGGACGATCTGCTCCAAAATCGTATAAGGCCCCATATATCTAGGGCTTAGCTTATTGTGCCTACGCACCCGCGAAACACCGTCCATCAGATGTATCTTCAAAAACACCTTGCCCCCACTTGGAACTCTATCTTACGATGCCTTACATCGTAATACTTCGCCTGCTGACTCTGAGCCTCTAGTATCCTGTGTCTGATCAGTCGAAAGAGGGCATCTATGTCCTCTAAGTAATCTAACCTAAGCGCCTTCGGGTCCTCATCCTGAACCCAAGATAGCGGTGTCTGATACTTTCTCCCATATAGAGCCTCATAGGGAGCCATGCTAATGCTGGCCTGATGGATGTTATTGTAAGGGAACTCAATCAATGGCAACAGCAGCTCCTAGGGCTTCCCCGTATCAAGTATGCCCAACTACAGCAGATCCTCCATGGTCTTGTTGGTTCGCTCTGTACGCCCATCGGTTTGTGGATGAAAGGCAGTGCTAAAAGCAAACTGGGAACCTAAGTAATCTTGCACCGTCCTCCATTCCCTGGAAGTAAATCGACCATCTCGATCCTATATAATCATCTTGGGTACGCTATGGTACCTCACAAATTGCTCCATAAATAGGCTCACCAATACACCAACTAGAGCATCCTTCCAGACTGAGATGAACCTAGCTACCTTGGTCAATCGGTCCACGATGACCCATATAAAATCATGCCCGGAGTGAGAGTAAGGCAACCCGTCTACAAAATCAATTGAAAAATCCTCAAACTTCCACTCTGGCACCGGCAATGGTTGCAGTAATCCTCTTGGGCTCTTGCACTCGTCCTTCACCCGCTGGCATGCCTCGTAGTGTATCACAAAATCAATGATATCCCTCTTCATCCCGGGCCAATGCATGCTCTTCCACAGATCCGCCATCATCTTGGTGATCTCGAGGTGCACTAAATATCGTGTAGTGTGCCTCCTTGAGTATGTCTCCCCGGATCCCATCTCCTGCAGGTATATAAATACGGCCCCAAAAATGAATGAGTTTGCCACGTAATGAATACTCCTTAGATTTGCCCACTCCCAAGGCTCTAAATATAGGCTCCAGCGCTGCATCCTGCCTCAATTCTATCCTGATGCAGTCTCTGATATTGCACTCCAAGCTCAGAGCTGCCAAGCACTCCGCATAAGCCTCTGGATCAGCCCTCGATACCATAGTAATCTTCATGTCTTCCATCATCCGCACTATCTCTATGGCCATCACTCGGGACTCTAGACTAGCATTGTTGGCTCTCCTGCTCAAAGCATCCGCTATAGTGTTCGCCTTCCCTTGGTGATAGTTCAGGGTATAATCATTTTCATAGAGGAACTCTAACCTGATGCAGACTCACACTTTGACACCGATTGTAACGGACAAAAATGAATCTTCTCTCTATGTCCCAATTTACGTTCGCACAGAAAACTTCAACGCAGCACACACGTAATTCAATTTTGTCAATTAAATGCAAACGTACGGGTAGCCAAACCGATTAAGATCGAAAAAAGGCTATATGCCAACATTCTTTCCGGCTAAAAGGACCCACTCTGTCCGATCGAGCGGTTGTTGTACCAAAAGAGATCTACAAAATTTTACGATTCGAAAACGGTAGATCTCTCCGAAAAAAAGAAAAGCGTGGTTCTCCAATCCTCTCAAAATTAAATCAATTAAGATATACAACAAAATCGATTGAAGAAATCCAAGAATAGTTTAATGCTATGAGGAAACAACGCTAAATTTTTCAACCACAAGAACAATTTAGAAATGAACACACAAAGGTAGAAGTTTTCCATTACCTAATCGGAATGGATGATTCCGATTTCACTAACTTGGATCGCACTTCAACGGCTCCGCCAACTTTTTTATAGTGTCTGAAGGCATCCGTTCAGGGATGAGATGCACCAAGACTAAATCGCCAACCTTAAAGTATGACTCTCTCTTATGTATGCTAGAATGAGCTTGATAAGATGCATATTGTGTGGTTAGCGCTTCATTAGTGTGTTTATGCAAATTATGAACCTAAAAGGCAAAATGCTATGCAAATTGACTTGACTTATAAGATGGCCGTAATGGAATTAAGTCAAGTGGCATAGGTGTTTTATATCCATGAACGATCTTATTCGGTGATAAACCCGTGGACCTATTTTTTGAGTTATTGTACGCTAACTGAGCGTGGGGAAGGATTAGGTCCCACGTACCCTTATGGTCACCCACAAGACAACGAAGTAAACTCCCCAAACTTCTATTTGTCCATTTCTCTGTGGATGGTAGGCCGAAGTAAACTATAGTTTGGTTCTCATAATCCTCCATAGGGTCTTCCAAAAATAACTAGTAAATTTCACATCTCTATTAGTCACTATCATTTTTGGAATGCCCCGATGCTCAACAACTTCGTTAAAGAATACTTTTTCTACATTTAACGCATCATCGGTCTTATTACACTCGATAAAATATGTCATCTTAGAAAACCAATCTACTACCACCGGAATGGAGTCATGACGTCTAAACGTGACCGGTAGGCCTAGAATAACTCCATACTAACAACTTCCCAGGGAATGGAAGGAATCAGAAGAGGGGTATAAAGTCGCTCATTCATTTTATACCCCTTAGCTAGCTAACACGAGCGACAACTTCCCATAATTTTATTAATCATAGATTTAAGGCCGGGCAAGTGGAATTTATCTTCTACTAACGTAATGGTCTATCATACCCTAAATGTCTACCTAAACCATCGCTATGTAATTCCCACACTATGAAATATTGTAGGGAAGAACGAGGAATACAAAGCTTCGAATGTTTTAAAAAATAACCGTCCCGGATATAATATGCGGAAATAGTAGTGGGAGAATTGTTTTGCGTGGAGTAATAGATTGAAAGTAAGGGGATAGATCTGACTAACTCTAGAGAGGGGTGAATAGAGTATTTTAAAAACTTTATTAGTTTTTATAGTGGAATTAAAATAAGTGATAGTAGTATATATATAAAGATAAGTAAGAAAAAGAAACTATCACAGCACAGCAGAAATAAAGAAAAGAATAACCAAATGACACAAGAAAATTATAGTGGTTCCCAAAAATTAGGTACATCCACTCTTCTACCACCCTGGTAGATATCCACTAACAGGTTTTCGATCAGGTGCCCTGCCACCAACATGTTTTTGCTCAGGTGCCCTGTCACCACAAGATCTATTTCAAGGGAGATCTCACAACCCTTTAGGCTTTTGATCACGTGCCCTAAAACAAAATCAAGCCTTTTGATAAGCAGACTTGTCAACCAGGTGATAACCTTTAAAGGGAGTTAGAAACCCTTTTTATAGTGGGAAATGAAAAGTGATGTGGTCTTCTCTTTCTCAAACAACTGAGAAGACTTTAGCGGACAGTTATTGTCAAAGCTCCCCCTGAGATGTTGAAAAGTTCAGGAAGAAGAGAGCTTTGCACAGGGTGTAGGCCTTGATGAAGATCTTCAGAAACTTCTTACACTAGTGTTGAAGAGTTTTCTTTGTGAAGCCTGAAGCAGAAACAGAAGAAGACTAAAGATTTGTGTGTTGTTCTTCTTCAATTTCCTGTAGATGACAATCTTTTCTCTGTATCACTTGTCTGTAGAAATTCTTTGTGTAAAGATCTCTTGTTTTTTTTTCTTTTTGAAAAAGATCTTCTTATATTCTGAGAGAATTTCTAGCATTTGAATTTTGAAAGATATCCTGAATTTACTACTCAGAATCTTGGAGTTGAAACAGCTAGAATTTGTCTTGAATGCATTTCCTTAACTGTCCCAGTAAAATATTATGCAGAATATAGTAAGGAGTGTCAGTAGTGGGATTAGGCTTAGGAACAACCTTAGTAGGAGCCTTTCTCTTCTTAGATTTCATCTTTTTAGGGCCAGAGTCATCCGAATTCTCATCATCATCATCATCATCATCAGATGATCTAGGAGGATTGTCATATAAATCATCAATTTCCTTTAAAGTTTCTTTGGAGATCTGCTTCTTAGCTTGAGGTTGTTCTAGAATTTTTGGCTGTGCAAAACTTTCAATAACAGACTGATTGCTCTCTTCTTCTTCCATATCTACAAACATAATATCATCAAGATCTGGCATTGGGGATTCAGACCACATACGAGGAGGAGGACTACAAACATCTTCAACAACTAGTATTTCTGAAATCACAGGAGCTACAAAGTTTGCCCTTAGTTGATCTACAACTTCAGGACTTACTGGAGTAGTATGACATACAATGGCCTTGGAGTAATCAACATCAAAACTAGACAAAACATTTCTGTAAATTCTGTAAATTGGATTGAAAAAATTTAGTAAAGAAATCAAATCAACTGTGGGATATATGATAAAATCACTAGTAGTGCTTATATCTTCATCTATATCATATGCTATATCCATATCAAAATCATCTATAATATCTATAATATCTATTGAAATGTTTGCATCAAGGGAATCTACTGCTGTTGCTGTTAGAAGAGGAATTGGAACTACTGCTGCTACTGTTACTAGGGGAGGAACTGGAACTTCTTCATAGGACATCTTCCCCTACCAGGTTTCAGAGGGTCCTAAAGCCAGACCCCTAGAAGAAGGGACAGTAGAGAGGGCAGTAATTCTAGTAGGTAGAAAATTGATAGAGGTAGAGAGAGGAGCAATAATAGAAGCTATTAACTGCTCTAGAGTAGGAGAGATGAATTTTACCAGATCCTTTGCAATATCAGAGAAATTTAGATATATAGGTTCAGGAACAGAGGGAGTATAAGAGGAATGATGTCCATAATTAGAACATACAAAGAAAGCATTGGGGAGGTCTGTATGAAGGAAGTCAGGGAATGTGGAGGTAGGGTTAGAAGGAGTGTTGGATGGAAAGTCAGTAGATGTGGTTGGAATTGTAGTAGAAGGATTGGCTGTGGTAGGAACTGATATAGTGGGGATGTCCTGGATAGGTGATTGAGCTGGGGACTGATGAGGAGTTGGTGGAGGTGGAGATAGCAGATTGAAATTAGGCTGTGGAGATGTGGATGGGATGTCAGCCAGATGAGTTGTAAGAGGAGACGGAGGTGGAGATTGAGGAGGAATGAAATCAGTCATAATTTCATCCTCATGGATGATCGTAGTGACGGAAGGAGTCGAAATTGATGTCGAACTCGGTGTCAAACTTCATGCCGGAAAGAGAGATCGTCGGAATCACTATTGGTTTTGCTGCAAAAAGAAAGAGAGATCAAGTGCAAGAGAATAGAAAGCGTGGGATGGAGCTCGAAGAAAACCTAGTAATAAGGTTTTCAGAATATGAAACGCCAGACTCCGTCCTGTGAAAATAAAAGAAAATCTTCGTTCTCAGGTCGACGAAAAATTTTCTGAAGGAAGATCGCTGATCTCCGCTCGATGAAAATAACTTCACACGGAGAGTTCGTCAATCTTAGGTCGACGAATTTTCTCAAGAATTGTCCTCAGATCGTCGATCTCCGTTCGACGAACTGTGACAAATTCTTCGACCTCAGACAGAAAAACAAATTAATGCTTCTCCATTGATCATACCTAGCTGATTCAGAAAGAACAGATGTTTCTTCTCATCCAAAGGTTTGGTGAAGATGACTGCTCTTTGTAAATTAGTAGAGATAAAGACAAGATTAATTTTCTTTTTGTCCACACAATCTCTAATGAAATGATGCCTTACTTCTGTATGCTTTGTCCTACTATGATGTACTGGATTTTGTGCAATGGAAATTGTACTGGTACTATCATAAAATACAGTTGAATTATTTAGATTGTATCCATAATCCAGGAGTTGCTTTTGAATCAACAATATTTGTGAACAATATCTACCAGCTGAAATATATTTAGCTTCTGTTGTTGAAGTGGACACAGATGATTGTTTCTTACAAAACCAAGACACAAGCCTATCACCAAGGAACTGGCATGTTCCTGATGTGTTTTTCCTGTCAACTCTGCATCCAACAAAGTCAGCATCTGAGAATCTAGTTAATTCAAATTCTGACTCAGTTGGATAAAAGAGTCCTAGATTTGGACAACCCTTTATATATATCAAAATTATTTTTAAGAAAATAAGGTGAGATTCTTTAGGGTTCACTTGGAGCCTAGCACAAAGACATGTAACAAACATTATGTCTGGCCTACTAGCTGTGAGATATAATAAGGACCCAAAAATAGCCCTATATGTTTTCTGATCAACTGGCTTGCCATGTTCATCAGAATCAATCACAGCATTGGAAGTCATGGGTGTTTTCTTTGCTGAGGCATCAGTCATCCCAAATCTTCTAACTAATTCCTTTGCATATTAGGATTGAGAGATGAAAATGCCATCAAGGGATTGCTTCACTTGGAGACCAAGGAAGTAAGAAAGCTCACTCATGCTACTCATTTCAAACTTAGAATGCATCAGGTCAGAAAACCTTTTGCATAGCTTGGAATCAGTAGAGCCAAAAATGATGTCATCTACATATATTTATACGAACAATATGTTATTATTATGATGCCTAGTAAACAAAGTTCTATCTACAATGCCCCTAGTGAACTTATGATCTAAAAGAAAGGTAGCTAGGGTCTCATACCAAGATCTTGGAGCTTGCTTTATACCATAAAGAGCTTTATGCAATTTGAAAACAAAAGAGGGATGAGTGGGGAAAGAAAACCTGGTGGTTGTTCAACATATACTTCCTCTTTGAGTTCACCATTCAAGAAGGCACTTTTGATATCCATTTGGTAGACCTTGAACTTTTTATAGGTTGTATATGCAAGAAAAATTCTGATAGCTACAAGTCTTGCAACAGGTGCAAAGGTTTGATCATAGTTAATTCCTTCTTCCTATATGTATCCTTGTTCTACCAGCCTTGCTTTGTTCCTGATGATGGCTCCTTGTGCATCCAATTTATTTATGAATACCCACTTAGTTCCAATAACTTATGAGTCTTTGGGTCTAGGAACTAAGTCCCAAACTCTGCATCTCTCAAACTAATTGAGCTCCTCTTGCATTGCAATAATCTAGTAGGGATCTTGCTCTGAATCTTTTATGGATTTAAGCTCAAGTTGAGATATGAAGCAAGCATGCATCAAATTTTTGTTAAGTTGATGCCTTATTTACACACCAACTAATATGTCTCCAATCACTTGAGATACATGGTGATCTCTAAGTGTGATAAGATTAGTTAGAGGAGTTGGTTCAGCAATAGCATTGGGAATTAATTCCTCTTGTGGAATTAAATTTACTATTGAAGGTTCAACAATTATATCACTGACCTCTTCTTCACTATCTTCATCAATGTGTGGAGAAAGATGTGATTCAGCCTCATTGGTGAGGTTCAGATCATCCAATTTCTCACATAATAGGGCTACCTGCAATAAATCTTTGGTAGAAGAATCCTTCTCCTTGTAATATATGTTAGCTTCATCAAATGAAATATTAACAGATTCTTTTATTTTAAAAGTAGATTTATTAAATACCATATAAGAATTGCTGACTTAGGAATATCCAAGAAAAATTCCCATTGCAGCTTTGACTTCAAATTTTTTAAGATGTTTCTTGTTGTTATTATGAATATAACAAATACAACCAATGATTCTAAAATAGTCTATTTTAGGTTGTTTCCCTTTGAGTAATTCATAGGGAGTCTTGCCCTTAAGTTTATGTATTAAACTTCTTGTTCAGGACATAATTTGCTGTGCTTACAGCCTCTGCCCAAAACGATAGGGGCATGTGAGCATCTGCAAGCAATGTTCCTGCAACTTCAATTAAGGTTCTATTTTTCCTTTATACTACCCCATTTTGTTGAGGAATTCTTAGGAGCAGAGAAGCAATGCATGATACCTTCCATCTCACAGAATTCTTGCAGAGGAAGAGATTCAAACTCAATACCATGATCAATTCTGTTCAATGCAACTGGAGTAGTGTACTCAATCTTTATGCTCTTAAGAAAGTCTGTAAGAACTTTAAAGTTATCTGACTTGTTTCTCAAGAAGAACACCCAAGTGAACCTAGAGAAGTCATCTATAATGACTAAGGTATAAGATTTCCCTCTCAAAGTTTGTACAATAATGGGTCCAAATAGATCCATATGTAGCAAATACTGAATCCAGGGTGAATCACTATTATTAATGGATTTAAAGCTATTTTTGGTCTGCTTTCCTAATTGACAAGCCATACAAAGGCTTTTCTTCTTGTAGGGGCAAGAAGACAATCCTCTACAAGGTTGTCCCTTGAGAGTTTAGCAATATTTTTAAGATTTACATGTCCTAATCTTTTATGCCAAAGTTCATTATTGTTACTAATTTGATTAAATAAATAGATTTCTGACTTAGCAGACTTGAAATTTACTATGTAGATGTTTCCTTACCTAGTTCCAGTTAAGACAGTTTTATTCTCTATAGAAGAAATAATGCAAGAAGAATGGTTAAAGGATACCTAATAACCTTCATCACATAATTGGCTTATGGATATCAGGTTATGTTTTAAACCACTCACATATGCTACTTTCTTGAAAGTGATAGCTCCAATCTTGACAATCCCATAGCCTTAAGTTTGGCCATAGTTGGAGTCAACAAATATCACTTATTGACCAAGCTTGGACTTTTAGTTTGTTAAGTTATCCTTGCTAACTGTCATATGTTTTGAGCATCCACTCTCTAGATACCACTGTTCCTCTGTGGTAGGATAGTCTATCACCTGCAAAATGAAAAGTTAGGTGTTCTTGACCCAGGTAGCCTTGGGTCCTTAATTCTTTTCAAATTTAAAGCTAGAAATATAAGAGTATTCTGGTTGGTTCTTATATCCTAAGTGGTGATGTTTTCTAGGTGGAATTATCCATTGGGTAAATGAGTTAACAAAATCTTTTGAATGATTAAATCTTCTTGAATAATTAAAGTTTCTATTAGGCTGAACTGGGATCGGCGAATTCTGATAAGTTCGTCGATCTGAGGTCGACGAATAGGGAAGAGTTCGTCGAACTCCGTTCAGAGAATGGAAATATTCATTCTCTGAGCCCCAAATTCGTCGATCTCGGCTCGAAGAACCATATTGATTTCGTCGATCGCAGTTCCAAGAATAATTATAATAGAATTCTGTGTACGGAGTTCGTCGATTTGAGTTCGACGAACAGTACACATTTCGTCGATCTGAGTTCGATGAAATCTGTTGAACATTGTTATAATTAAGAATTTTCTTTTTCCTTTTCTTGTTTTTGGCTTTCTGATTCAATTCAGTTGGTTTGTTATTTTTGTTGGGTATTGCATCCACAATAACCAAGATTTGCTTGAAGTCACCCATGAACTAAGATGAATTAAGTTGTATTTGATATCCTTGTTCTAGTTGTGTGTTTGCAGATTCTCAGTGCTAAGTGTAGACCAATGTCAGTCTACAGTGGGTCAGGAACACAGGACCATACAGTGTAATCCCTCACTGTGTGATCCAAGGTGTTGACTCATGTGTAGCCTCTCAATTGGGATACACTTTATGTTCAACCACTTGGAGCATGGGATGAAGACAGGACTAGGAGAAATTCTCTTTAAGTTCAGAAAATTCTCTAAGTCCACTTCTCGAGAAGTGGCTCTTAGTTCTCGAGAAGTAGAGTTAGATGTTCTCAAGAAGCATTCTATAGTTCTCGAGAAGTCCAGTATAGTTCTCGAGAAGTTCTTTTAGTTCTCGAGAAGTCTAGAGTAGTTATCGAGAAGTCCTTATAATTCTCGAGAAGCTTAGCTTCAAAGTTCTCGAGAAGTCCCAACTTTTAGTTCTCGAGAAGTCCAGACAGCTTCTAGAATTTTTCTAAGCCCGAACTCTCGAGAAGTCCAGTGTAGTTCTCGAGAAGTTCTTTTAGTTCTCGAGAAGTACAGAGTAGTTCTCGAGAAGTCCTTATAGTTCTCGAGAAGCTTAGCTTCATAGTTCTCGAGAAGTCAACTTATGGTTATCGAGTAGTCTAGATTGGTCTCGAGAAGTATTAGCCCTGAAGTCTCAAAAACTAACTTTAGTTCCAGATAGTATAGTTCTCGAGAAATCAAACTAGTTCTCGAGAACTAATGTTACTTCTCGAGAACTGCAGGTCAAATTTTTCAGAAAATTGTTTAAGTCTAGATCGACCGGATTTTCAAATGACTTGACGTGATTGGTCCACGTGTCATCATTTATGTCTTTTCTAACCGTTAAGGGTAATCTTATATAAGGTCTTTTCATTAAGACCAAACCCTAACAATTACAAGAAGCGGTAGTCCGTACCTTTGAAATCTTCTGGATCGGCCGTCTCTCTCAAAAAGAAAAGGAATAAATTCTGAAGCCGCCGCCGCCGCTCACGAGTAGATCGAGCTTTCTGATTTCAATCAAGAAAGACTTGTTATTCTAGGCATCCTCATCCTCTCCTTGATCGAGTAGGTCAAAGCTTTCTCACTTCAGATCTACACGTCTTCTTCAACTATTTCTGAAAGAGCAGCAAAGTTCAAGAAGAAGACCAAGAGACTTATTTTTCCAGATCTGAGAAATTACTGTGTTTGTATTTCCAAATCTCTTTGTTATTGTTGTAGGAGATTTTCTCCGAGTGTAGGAGCGTTGCTCTCCGAGTTGTAGGAAGTTTTTATCTTCTGAGTGTAGATCCATTTGGATCGAGTTTGTAGGAACTTGGTTCCGAGGCGTAGGATTGTTTTCAATCCTAGATAGTGGAGTAGCCGAGTCTAGTGATTTACTAGATCGGTGAGGTAAAGTGGACGTACCCAATATTGGGAAACCACTTTAAATATTCTTGTCTTTTGTGATTGATTGAATTATTGTGCAAGATCGTTAAAATTTTTATTCCGCAAATAGACGCACGATTCACCTATTCACCCCCTTTAGGTGATTTAGGTTGACAACTTTACACTTTTAATTGGTATCTGCGGGAGGTTGGCCGTTAAAAGGTTAACACCTTGATCAATTTCCTCTCGAAAGTTATCACTTGGATATTCAAGCAATGGACAAAGCCAAAGATTTTGCCAAGCTTCCCCTGTGCACAAAAAATAACTTTCCCATATGGAAAGAGAAAATCAAATTTTTCATGGAAGCTGTGGACCCCCAGATCTTCATGATTGTTGAAAAAAGTCCTTACGTCCCCATGACTACCTCCACTATAGATCCAACCAAGAAGGTTCCTAAGAAATTGATGGATCTAGATAAGGACGAGATTGCACTTGTTTCTTTGGATAAGAAAGCTAAAAATATTATAGCAAGTTCAGTCGATGACTCGATGCTACAGAATCTGATTCACTGCCAATCGGCTAAGGAGATGTGGCAGTGTCTAGTAACTCTGATGGAAGGTACTGAAGAAGTAAGGGATGATAGAAGATCCCTACTAAACCAGAAATATGAAGCCTTCAGGCAAGGGTCAAAGGAGACAATTGCAGATACTTTTGAGAATTTCTTCAAGATAGTAAATGGCCTAAGATTGTATGGCCGAGTCTTCACTAATGGGGAGCAGAATGATAAGTATCTGAGGTCTCTCACGAAGGAATGGGACAACAAAGTCTGTGTCATCCGAGAGTTTGGCAGACTAGCTGAGACAGACCCACAAAATCTATTTGGCAAGCTGATGTCCTATAAACTGCAGATCAATTCCAGAAAAGCTGAAGAAGAGATAAGTCGCTTCTCCTCAAAAGAGAAGTCGGTTGCATTAAAAGCTGACAGTTCAAGGAAGGGCAAAGCTGCCTCACCAGCACTTGCTCAAGAAGTGAGTGAAGAAGAAAACTCTGAGCCAAGCACCTCGGGCTCAGAACTATCTGAAGGAGAGTTCTCGTTGCTCTCACGACAGTTCGAGAAATTTTTGAATAAGAAGAAGCAGTGGAGAGGCAAGGTTGCCTCATACAGAAGATCACGACATGACGGTGATCAGTGAAAGAAAGGCTCAAGTAGCCATGGCAGGTATACCTTTAAACAGAACAAACATATTTCAACTGACATTGTCTACTACTATTGTAACAAACCAGGTCACGTCATAGCTGACTGCCCCCACAAGGAGGGTGGCAGAAGAGAAGAGAAGAAGTCCTCGTACAATAAGAAGAGGATATAGAAGAGCCTGATAGCCAAGAAGGGCAAGACTCTTAGTGACTCTGACTCATCTGAGTCAAGTGAAGAAGAGAAATCCAACTTCAGACTAATGGCTAAATCAGATGATGAACAAGAGCCCCAGTTCACTAGTGTTGGGTATTATATCCACAATGTACCTGATTTGAAGAAGCCCCTAAATAAGCTAAGTTGAATAGATAATGTATTTGATGATTTTCTTCAAGATGTGCTTGCAGTTATTCCTCGCTAAGTACTCACCAATGTCAGGGTGCAGTGGGTCAATATACACGGGTCTGCGCAACGTAATCCCTCGTTGAGCAGATCAGTGTGTTGGCTTACGTGTACTCTCTCTATTTGAGTGTACTTATTTTCAAGTACAGGGCTGAGATAGATCAAGAGCAGAAGAGGAGCAAGGATGGGTCAAAGACCAACTCATGGGAAGAAAGACGATGATTTGTCAAAGTTAAATTCGACGGGAATAACTAAGTGATTCTCGCCGATTCGACGGGAATTTCTAGTGATTCTCGCCGAATCGTCGAGAATCACTCGCCGATTCATGCCGACTGCATCCGGCTGACTCAAAGCCTTCAAGAATTCTACTAAGGCAGAATCGGCGGGAATCACCAAGTGATTCTTGCCGATTCGTCGAGAATCACAACGCATTCCCGTCGATTCCCTCCGGATGACTAGAATTCCAACTGGAATTCTACCAAGGAAAATTCGACGGGAATCGTAAGTGATTCCCGCCAACTTCGACGGGAATCACCAGCGATTCCCGCCGAATTTTCCTTAGGTATTTTTTGTCTGCTCGTTGGACCGGTCCTGGTCGTCACGCGCTGTTTCGGCCCGTGCGTAGGGTTGACCTAGTGGGTCCTCCAATGACTATCTTGGGATGTCTTTGGGTATAAATACTCATGTATTTTGAAACCCTAAGGACAAGAAGAACAGTATATTCATATCTATGAAATCGAGCCGCCGTCGACCTAGCTGATCGCGGAACTCCCTGCTCGCCGTCGCCGCTCGCAAGATCGTCGTCGTTGCAGATCTCAGATCTTCTCTGATCTCCCGACGACAGAAATGAAGCTAAGCTTAGCATCTCACATATCTATCTTGAGATCCTTTGTCTCTTTATTTGTTGAGCAGGAATATCTTTCACCTCCGAATTGATTGAGACGATCGATCTAAGTAAGATCGTTGGTAGACCTCGCTAGCTTCGTCAAGAAGTTTAGATCTACAAAGCATCGCCGCCGCAATCCTTTGCCGCTGCCGATCTCGGGAAGATCCTCTCCAAGAGAGTGCTTCGGTCGTGGACTCTTCGTCTTCTTCAAGAATGCTTCATCGAACGAAGAGGGACACCGAGCTCTCCATACGTAGTTTGTATTTCTAGTATATTCTATTTTACTTTTGTTGTAAAGGAACTTTGTTTCCTCATTGTAAGGGTTGGGTGCAACCCGTGGTGGAGGAGTAGTGACTCCTTCGGGTGGAAGGATTACTTCCATAGTGTGAGGATTGGATTTCAATCCGGTTAGTGAAGTGACCGAGTCATCCCTTGTTGGGAGATAGGTCGAAGGGGGAAAGTGGACGTACCCAAATCGGGGAACCACTATAACTTCCTGTGTGTTTCTGTGTTGTGCTTGTCTTGTTTCTTGTACAGGTTAATTATTAATTCCGCAAAAAGACTGCAAATCACCTATCCC
The DNA here is from genome assembly GCA_039513925.1 of Platanthera zijinensis. Taxonomy (NCBI): domain Eukaryota; kingdom Viridiplantae; phylum Streptophyta; class Magnoliopsida; order Asparagales; family Orchidaceae; genus Platanthera; species Platanthera zijinensis. The sequence goes on from CM077083.1 coordinate 47,423,235, forward strand.
TACCATAGGTGAAGGTAGTTGACACTAGATTGACTTTCAAGTGGTATCAGAGGGAGGTTACTCATCAAAAAGGTTAACACCTTGAGTAAGTTCCTGCATTTAGTGTCAAGGAGAAAGAAGCTCTCTAAAATGGAAGGACTCAAGTATTCAGGGAAGATCCTAGTGTTCACCAAGTTGAACTTTCCTATCTGGAAGGAAAGGATCAGGTACTACATGGAAGCAGTCGACCCACGACTCTTCATGATAGTGGAGGAGGGACCTTATATCCCCACTAAGGCCTCCACCATTGATCCTACCAAGAAAGTACCCAAGAAACTTTCTGAAATGGATAAGGATGAGATGGTGCTTGTCAGACTTGACAAGAAAGCTCAGAACATTCTGGTAAGCGTCGTCGATGATTCCATGATGCAGGTTTTCTGCAACTTCACGACTGCCAAGGACATTTGGCGATGCCTGATCATCTTGATGGAAGGCACTGATGAAGTAAGGGATGATCGAAGATCCCTTCTGAACCAGAAGTATGAGGCCTTCAAGCAAGGTCCCAAGGAGGAAATCGGAGTGACATTCGAGAACTTCCTGAAGATCGTCAATGCCCTGAAGGGCTTTGGCAGAGTGTTCACCGATGGTGAAATAATGACAAGTTCCTTAGGTCCCTTACTAAGGAATGGGACACCAAGATCTGCGCCATCAGAGAATTTGGCAGGCTGGCAGAGACAGATCCCCAGATTCTGTTTGGGAAACTTCTGTCCAATGAGCTTCAGCTGAACACCAGAAAAGCTGAAGAAGAAGCCGATAAAGCCGCTGCCAGAGAGAAGACTGTGGCCCTAAAAGCCAATCACTCAAGGAAAGGCAAGGGTGCAGCCTAATCCCGCTCTCGGAAAATGGATGAGGAAGAAGAATCTGAGCCATGCTCTTCCGGCTTAGAGCTATCTGAAAAAGACTTCTCCCTCATCACTCGGGAGTTCAAGAAGTTCCTTAAGTTGAGGAATCAAAGAAAGAGAGACGGCTCCTCCTCCAGACATCAGAAGAAGAATTATTCTTCTGACAGGTATGAATCCAAACCGAACAAACATCGCTCTAATGATATTATTTGCTTTGGATGCAATAAGCAAGGTCACGTCATCGCTGACTGCCACCAAGGCAAGAGAGTTAAGGGGAAGGGAGAGGAGCACAAGTCCTCTAGAGATAAGAAGAAGGAGAGGAGCTACATCGCCAAAAAGTCAAAGACACTGAGTGAGTCTGATTCCTCAGACTCCAGTGATGATGAGGAAGCCTACTTCGAGCTAGTGGGGCGCTCTGACTCAGAAGGAGACTGCCCCCCATTTACTGGGAAGGTAAAAGCTCATACCCCCTATCTTACTCTGACTATGAGTCTCCTGATGATGATCTCGAGGACAGCCCATCTGCTCGTGAAGCTGAGCTCCTCGAAAAGTATGAGCTTCTGCTCAATACCTTTGAGGAATGCCATAAGAGGTTGAGGGCTCAGAAAAAGGAAGTCAAATTCCTTAAGGCTGAGGGTGTGTCCCTAAGAGAAGAGATCACTAGCTTGATCTCTCTCCGACAGGAACACCTAAGCATGACTTCTGACCACTCAGAGTCTTTAAGGCTCCTTGACCTTAAACAAGAAGAGGTCAACAAGTTGGAAGAACAACTTGCGGCAGAAAGGAAGATTGTAAAAAGCTTCTCTATGCTAAAGACTGTTCTTCCACTGGTTGATACCTTCTCTGCTCAGGCTAAGGGGGCTGGCTTGGGGCATGTGGGTGTGCCTGGTAAATCATCCAGGAGAAACAGAAAGCAGAGGAAAAATAAGGCTGCAAAGAAGGCCTCTGCTGCAGAAAAGGGAAAGGCTCCACTCAACCTTATTGAATTTAGGAAGCCTGGCTTTCCCTGCAATGAACAAGACTTTGAGTCAACCTATGACCACTTCTTCCGGCCCTCGGTTGAAAAGCCCAAGTGCCGGTATGATGGTTGGGCATTCCCCCGCAACTACGGTGAGAGTGTCTTCAAGGCACCTTATGAGGAAATCCAAGTGGAAAATTAATGTCATTTCTCTAGCGGCCATAATAGGAAGCAGGCACCAAAAACCAAGCCTATTATACTGAAGGAACAAGAAGTGAAGAAATCATGTGATTGCTGTCATCATGATGCTTCCACCTCCAGATCCAAGGCCCCAGCTGGACCCACCGTTCCCAGGGTAAAGCTGGAGCCTAGGAAGCGGTACAACAAGTTCGACTCTTGGTGTTGTGGCAATGTTGGTCACTTTGTCGTGGATTGCTGGTTTAATCCAAGGTTCAACGAGACTCCTCATGTTAACAATGCGAGGCTGACCACTCGTAGGGTAACCACCCGAGGGGGAGTATGCTAACAAGGAATCTATGACCCAAGTTCGATTAGGTTCCTAAGAGAAACTGATTCTGTTTTGCAGGTATGTCCAAAGGCCACCAAAACGCCTATCTGGTACTTGGACAGTGGATGTTCCCGGCATATGACTGGAACTAGAAGACTGCTGCGTGATTACTCTCTAGTCGAAAATGGACCCAAAGTCATCTTTGGAGGATCAGATCGAGGGGTCACCAGAGGTTACGGTATGATTTCCAACGGTATAATCTCTATCACCGACGTGGCCTTTTTTGAAGGGTTAAATCATAACCTGATCAGTGTAAGTCAGTTGTGTGATAAAGGATATGACGTTAAGTTCTGCAAGGATAAATGCCTGATAATATCGTGTGCCCCTTCGGAGACGGTATTAACCGGCATTAGGAGCAGAAATATCTTTTGCTTAGATTTTCTTAGCTTAGATTCTTCTACCCCCGTGTGCCTAGTAGCAATAGGTAGTGCATCTCTTTGTGAACAATGGCACAAGAGATTGGCATATATTAATTTCAAGACTATTAATATGTTGTTTTCTAAAAATTTAGTAAGGGATGCTCCCATTATTAAGTGCATCAAAGATAGCCCCTGTCCTGCATGCTAGAAGGACAAACAGACTTGGGATACTTTTAAGGGCATTGCAGACAAAGACTCTTCAAGATGTCTTTATCTTCTGCATATGGACTTGTTTGGTCCAGTGCAAGTTCATAGTTTGGGAGGCAAGTCATATACGCTAGTGATTGTTGATGATCACTCTCGGTTTACATGGGTGTTCTTCTTAAAATGAAAGTAAGATACGTTAGACATCTTCACGAGTTTTGTCAAGAAAATTCAGAACGAACTTAACTGCTCAGTGGTCAAAATCAGAAGTGACCATGGAACAGAATTCGAATCTGGGGCTATGAAAGAATTTTGTGAAGAACATGGTATCTTTCATGAGTTTTCCTCCCCGTGTACTCCTCAGCAAAATGGAGTTGCGTAGAGGAGAAATAGAATGCTCATTAAAGCTTGCACGACAATGTTGAATGACGCTTCTCTCCTAGAATACTTTTGGGCAGAGGCTATCAATACGGCTTGTCATGTACAAAACCGAGCATTGATAAACAAGAATCATCGTAAGACGCCTTATGAGCTACTTAAAGGCAGGAAACCAACCATGTCCTATTTAAGGATCGTTGACTGCAAGTGCTATGTACTCAATAACGGGAAGTACCCGCGTACTAAATTTGGTGAAAAATGCTTCGAAGGCATATTCATGGGCTATAGTAGTCATAGTCGTGCATATAGGGTTTTTAATAAGAAAACCCTAGTGGTAGAGGAGTCCATTAATGTTGTTTTTGATGAAGGAAGCTTGCTTCATAGCAATTCTTCCAGTGGCATTCTTGAAGATACAGGTGCAAGACTTGAACAGCTAAGTCTCGATGAGACTGCTAAGGATGTAACTCCCAAGTACGTCAAGGTTTCCACCTCAACGCCAACTGGAGAAGTTGACGATCAGGATGGAGAAAATCTCCTAGAAGGAGGAGCCCGAGAAGATCTCATAGCTCCAGATGCCAGACTACTAGAGCTCCGACACGTGAGGGATCATCCTAGAGATCAGATCATCGGAGATCCTCGTGACGGTGTCAGAACTCAAAGAGGTACAATTAACGAAATTTTGCACCTTAGTTTCCTGTCACAGGTTAAGCCAAAGAAGTTCGACGAATCGAACAAAGATGCAGCATGGCTACTGGCCATGCAAGATGAACTGTATCAATTCGAACGATGCAATGTATGGACGCTTATTCCCAGACCAAAGAACCAGAATGTGATCGGCACCAAGTGGATCTTCAGAAACAAACTGGATGAAAACGGTGTCATCATAAAAAAAGGTCAGGCTGGTGGCTCAAGGTTACAGACAGGAGGAGGGGATTGACTTCGACCAGACCTTTGCACCTGTTGCAAGGCTCGAGGCAATCAGATTGTTCGTGGCGTATGCTTTGCACAAAGGATTCACTGTCTATCAGATGGACGTGAAATCTGCATTCCTCAATGGAAAATTGAAAGAGGAAGTATATGTCGCGCAACCCCCAGGTTTTGTTAATCCTACATTCCCTAATCATGTTTATTTTAATAATAAAGCATTATATGGCTTGAAACAAACTCCTCGAGCTTGGTATGAGACTCTGTCTTGTTTTTTTCTTGAGAACAAGTTCTCGAGAGGAAAAATAGATAAGACATTGTTTCTTAGGGAAGTCAAAGGCAAGATCTTGCTGGTGCAAATCTATGTCGATGACATAATTTTCGGCTCTACGGACACCAATCTTTGCAAAAAGTTTTCTAAACTTATGCAAGGAAAGTTTGAAATGAGCAGCATGGGAGAGCTAAAGTATTTCTTGGGACTTCAAGTGAAACAGTCTGAGGATGGAATTTTCATCTCTCATACGAAGTTTACAAATGAACTCCTCAAGAAATTCGGAATGGAGAATGAAACCTCTATGAGGACTCCAATGGGATCCACTGTGTCTCTGGACAAGGATGAGAAAGGGAAACCTTTTGATGAAACCAAATACAGGAGCATAATTGGATCTCTACTCTACCTTACTGCTAGTTGACCAGATATTATGTTTTCCACATGCATATGTGCTAGATATCAGGTGAACACTAAGGAATCTCATTATATTGCTGTAAAGCGAATTCTTAGATACCTTAAAGGTACACTAAATCTTGGCTTGTGGTACCCTAGAAACAATGATGTCGAGCTAATAGGCTTTTCAGATGCTGATTTTGTAGGAAGCAGGGATGATAGGAAAAGCACTTCCGGGACGTGTCAATTCCTTGGAAGACGGCTTATTTCTTGGAACAGTAAGAAGCAGAATTGTGTCGCAACCTCCACAGCTGAATCTGAGTACATCTCAGTAGGCAGCTGTTGCACACAACTTCTATGGATCAGAAATCAGCTCAAAGATTATGACTTGTAGTTAGGAGAAGTTCCGATGTATTGCGACTCCTCGAGCGCAATAGCAATTACGAATAATCTTGTGTCGCACAGCAGAACAAAGCATATTGAAGTGCGCTATCACTTCATTCGGGAGCATGTGGAAAACAAAGATATATCTCTTTGCTATGTCCCCACGGATAAGCAGGTTGCAGATATCTTAACAAAGCCCCTAGACGAAGCCAAGTTCAGTCTCTTCAAAACTGAACTCGGCATGCTGAACTATGAAGAGTGAAGACTGTACGGCTCAAGGCTCTTGGATCAAGGGGGAGCATCAACAAGGAAATCAAGCTTGAGCATGGATGCAAGATCTGAGGGGGAGCATGTGGCTCCAAGTGAAGACCCAGATATGCAGAAGTCGAAAAGGCGGAGATTACCCTCTCGGCTAAGGCTAAGGTGGCTTCAAGTATGCTCTCAGGAAAGTGGTAATGAATTTCACTCTCAACTGAATTCTTAGTTTATGATTTTCATTCCCATATGTTCTATTCACCTTAGCTTGTAGGGTTTAGGCTTCTTCAAATAGGGGGAGATTGTTGGGTATTATATCCACAATGTACCTGATTTGAAGAAGCCCCTGAACAAGCTAAGTTGAATAGATAATGCATTTGATGATTTTCTTCAAGATGTGCTTGCAGTTATTCCTCGCTAAGTACTCACCAATGTCAAGGTACAGTGGGTCAATATACACGGGTCTGCGCAATGTAATCACTCGTTGAGCAGATCAGTGTGTTGGCTTACGTGTACTCTCTCTATTGGAGTGTACTTATTTTCAAGTACAGGGCTGAGATAGATCAAGAGCAAAAGTGGAGCAAGGATGGGTCAAAGACCAACTCATGGGAAGAAAGACGAAGATTCGTCTAAGTTAAATACGACGGGAATCACTAAGTGATTCTCGCCGATTCGACGGCAATCACTAAGTGATTCTCGCCGATTCGACGGGAATCACTAAGTGATTCTAGCCGATTCGACGGGAATTACTAGTGATTCTCGCCGAATCGACGAGAATCACTCGCCAATTCCCGCCGACTGTATCCGGCTGACTCAACGCCTTCAAGAATTCTGCTAAAGCAGAATCGGCGGGAATCACCAAGTGATTCTCGCTGATTCGTCGAGAATCACAGCGCATTCCCGTCGATTCCCTCCGGATGACCAGAATTCCAACTGGAATTCTACCAAGGAAAATTCGACAGGAATCGTAAGTGATTCCCGCCGACTTCGAGGGGAATCACCAGCGATTCCCGCCGAATTTGCCTTAGGTATTTTTTTGTCTGCTCGCTGGACCGGTCCTGGTGGTCATGCGCTGTTTCGGCCCGTGCGTAGGGTTGACCTAGTGCGTCCCCCAACGACTATCTTGGGATGTCTTTGGGTATAAATACTCATGTATTTTTAAACCCTAAGGACAAGAAGAACAGTACATTCATATCTATGAAATCGAGCCGCCGTCGGCCTAGCTGATCGCGGAACTCCACTGCTCGCTGTCGCCGCTCGCAAGATCGTCGTCATTGTAGATCTCAGATCTTCTCTGATCTCCCGACGACAGAAACGAAGCTAAGCTTAGCGTCTCACATATCTATCTTGAGATCCTTTGTCTCTTGATTTGTTGAGCGGGAATATCTTTCCCCTCCGAATCGATTGAGACGATCGATCCAAGTAAGATCGTTGGTAGACCTCGCTAGCTTCGTCAAGAAGTTTGGATCTACAAAGCATCGCCGCTGCAATCCTTTGCCGCCGCCGATCTCGGGAAGATCCTCTCCAAGAGAGTGCTTCGGTCGTAGACTCTTCATCTTCTTCAAGAACGCTTCATCGAAAGAAGAGGGACACCGAGCTCTCCATACGTAGTTTGTATTTCTAGTACATTCTATTTTACTTTTGTTGTAAAGGAACTTTGTTTCCTCATTGTAAGGGTTGGGTGCAACCCATGGTGGAGGAGTAGTGACTCCTTCGGGTGGAATGGTTTCTTCCATAGTGTGAGGATTGGATTTCAATCCGGTTGGTGAAGTGGCTGAGTCATCCCTTGTTGGGAGATAGGTCGAAGGGGGAAAGTGAACGTACCCAAATCGGGGAACCAGTATAACTGCCTGTGTGTTTCTGTGTTGTGCTTGTCTTGTTTCTTGTGCAGGTTAATTATTAATTCCGCAAAAAGACTGCAAATCACATATCCCTTCCATTGGTGAAGGTAGTTGACACTAGATTAACTTTCAACTGGGGAGGTAAAATCTCACACTCCTCTCTCTGAATCTGAAAGTTCTGAGCATGATCATGAGGACAGCTCTTCTGACGATGAGTCGAAACTTATGGCCCAGTACAAGGAGTTGATCATGACTTACGACAAATGTTGCCGAGTCGTGAAAACTCAGGCAAAAGAGATTAAGTCTCTAAAGGCTATTGAGAGCAGCTCGAGAGAAGAAGTCGCTAAGACTGACTCTCTTCAAGAGAAATTCAATCGGTCCATTGAGGAATACAATCAAGCTCTGGAGCACCTCGACATTAAAGAGAAAATCATCAAAGAGTTGGAAGAACAACTCGAAGCTGAAAAGAAACTTGTTAAAAGTTTCTCCAAGCCCCAGAATGTTCTTCCACTCATTGCTGAATTCTCAACTAAGGCCAAGGGTGCTGGACTAGGCCATGAGGGGTCTCCTAATAAATCTTCTAGGAGAAATAAGGCTCAAAGGAAAAATAAAGCCGCCAAGAAGGCCTCGACCAAAGCAAAGGGAAAAGATCCTCAAGATCAAATCGCCTTCAAGAAAGTCATATTCCCAACCAATGAGTTTGATCTTGACTCGTCCTACGGTCACTTGACTAGGCCTACTCATGTAGAGCCAAAGTCTTGCTACTAAGGATGGACTTGCCCCAGAAACTTTGGTGAGAGTGTCTTTAAGGCACCTTATGAAGAAGTGTTTCTTCAGAGCTATGATCCTTATGATCATGGTCATAACTTCAAGAAAGCACCAAAGGTAAAAACCATTGTAGAAAAGCCTGTGATGGATAAGAAATCATGTGATTGCCATCATCATAAAGCTCTTTCCTCCAAGAATGCTACCACTGCTGGACCAGAATCCCAAAAGGTCAGGTAAGAGTTCCTAAGGCAAAGATACAATAGGTTCGACTGCTGGTGCTATGTCAAAATTGGTCATTTTGCCATCGATTGTTGGTTTAATTCAAGAAATTTTGCAACTCCTCAAGTTGGCAACATGAGAATGACCACTCATGATGTTAATCCTCGTAGGGGGGAGTGTTCTAACACGAGACCAAGGACCCAAACATGTTTGGGTTCCTAAGGCAAAGTGATTATGAATGTAGGTATGTCCAAAGGCCACCAAAATACCAATCTGGTACTTGGACAGTGGATGCTCTCGGCACATGACCGAGACATGAAGCATACTCCAGAATTCACTTCAGTCTGCAACGGACCAAAGGTCATCTTTGGAGGTTCAGACCGAGGGATAACTAAAGGCTACTGTATGATCACTAACGGTAGTGTATCATTTTCGGATGTAGCCTAGGTGGAGGGATTGGAACACAATCTCATAATCATAAGTCAACTATGCGATAAGGGATACATAGTTGAGTTCCACGCTGACAGGTGCTTGATAAAGTCTGTTGACAATATGGAAACCATTCTATCAAGCACTCGAAGCAGGAACATATTTTGCTTAAATTTCATTTGTATAGACTCTTCTACACCAGTGTGTCTTTTAGCAAAAGATAGTTCGTCTCTTGGTGACCAATGACACAAGAGGCTAGCACATATTAATTTTAAAACTATTAATAAATTATTCTCCCATAACTTAGTACGTGATGCCCTAAATGTCAAGCACGTCAAAGAGAGACCTTGTCATGCATGCGTAAAAGGCAAGCAAACAAGGGCTACCTTTAAAAGCATCATAGGATAAAACTCTAATAGGTGTTTAAACCTACTTCATATGGACTTGTTCGGTCCACTACAAATTAGAAGCATAGGAGGTAAGGATTATACATTGGTAATTGCTGATGACTACTCGTGCTTTGCGTGGGTGTTCTTTCTGAAACACAAGTCAGATACCTTCGATATCTTTACAAATTTTGTCAAGCAGGTCCAGAATGAATACTACTGTTCCGTAGTCAAAATTAGAAGTGACAATGGAACGGAGTTAAAGTATGGGGCCATGACAGAATTTTGTAAAAACCTAGGTATCTTTCATGAATTTTCCTCTCCTCGTACTCCACAACAAAATGGAGTAGCTGAGAGAAGGAATAGAACACTCATAGAGGCCTGCAGGACCATGTTGAGTGACGCTTCACTACCAAAATACTTCTGGGCTGAAGCCGTCAACACTGCATGTCACGTGCAAAATCGAGCCCTCATAAATAAGAATCATGATAAGACACCTTATGAACTTCTAAAAGGCAGGAAATCGACTGTATCATATTTTAGAATTTTTGGCTATAAATGCTTCGTACTTAATAATGGTAAGTATCATACTACCAAGTTTAGGGATAAAAGTTTTGAAGGTATTTTTGTAGGATATAGTAGCCATAGTAAGGCATACAGGATTTTCAATAGAAAAACTCTGGTTGTAGAGGAATCCATACATGTTGTATTTGATGAGACGAGCTTGCTGCAAAGCAAATCGTCTAGTGTGCTTGTTGAAGATGCAGGTACAAGGATTAAAGAGATCAGCTTGGATGAATCGACTGAAGGTGAAAGAGAAAAGTTCTTCAAGATCACTACTCCAACCCCCATTGGAGAGGCAGATGATCAAGATGAGGAAAATATCCAAGTTGATGAAGTCACTTCAGTGGCTGACGAAGTTCCAGATGCCAGAAACCTAGAGCTCAGACATCTGAAGGATCATCCATTGGACCAGATCATAGGAGATTCCCGGGATGGTGTCAGAACTCGTCGAGGTACAATTAACGAGAATTTATATTTAAGTTTTCTCTCGCAGGTTGTGTAACATCCCATTTCCGGCTAGACCCCTAGGAGTCGGTTGGTTGTGGTAGAACCCTAGGGAGTCCAAAGCTTGAAATAACCGACCAAGATTTCGGGTCATGGGTTGGTCACGCCCGTGACTGACCCGTCACGCCCGTGACCTAGGGCGTGACTCATTCGATGATCGTCGATCTCCGGGAGACGATCGTCGGGCGCAGCATTTCCAACCCGGCCCTGTCACGCCCGTGACCCAGATGTCACGCCCGTGACCTTGGGCGTGACTCCTTCGACGATCGTCGATCTCAGTTAGACGATCGTCGGACGCGGAATTTGCCTCATGGTCTGTCACGCCCGTGACACTTAATGTCACGCCCGTGACATAGGGCGTGACACGCTCGACGATCGTCGATGTCAGTTCGACGTCGTCGAACCAGAATTGGTCACCAGGCCGGTCACGCCCGTGACCCATATGTCACGCCCGTGACCACCCTTCGACGATCGTCGATCTCAGTTCGACGGTCGTCGAACCCAGAACTGCTAACCGGGCCTGTCACGCCCGTGACCTATGTGTCACGCCCGTGACCACGGCCGAAACGTCAGCCACACTGAAAATTTCGGTAACCGATGCCTTAGTAAATTCTGACTGTGGTGATGAAAATCAAGAGTATTTATGGGTCGTTCCCTACTTTAATTATGTTAATAATTAAGGAAAAGTGGGTCCAATAGGAAATTGCCACCTGGCAAACACCTCTTCATCTCCAACTTTTCAACTGCCATTCGTCATAACCGAAACGTCATAAGGGTGTTATTAATGGCCGCCAACGTTTCATCTCCAACGTTTCACACTTTCCCTTCCCCATTTGCTGATCTATAAAAGATTCCTAAGAGCAAGAGGAAAAGGTTACACTCCCTCAAACTGTTTCAGACTTCCCCCTTGCTGTTGAAGAATTTCCGGCAACGCCACCACCGCGCAAATGGCTTCCCGACGCTCTGCACGCCTTCAACCCGCGAACAAGGTCCTCCCCTCCCTCTTCTTCTGCGGATAGATCTTAGGAATCATTAGGAGAGATATCGGGCTCAAAAGAGCCAGATCGGGTGAGCGTATTCGTGGTTTTCCGAAAATTTCATGGTGGCGGGTTCGCCGGAAACCGCCTCTCCGGCGACTGTGCCGCCGCCCGACGATAGCCCTCGCCTCAACGGAGGTGGTGGTGGTGGTGGCCGGCCAGGGAGATGGCTGGATGGTCGGGAAATAGCTTGGAAAAGCTACAGGATATTAGGTTTTTAGGCCTCTGGTTCGGGCTGTTGAAGAAGATGAACAGTGGCATGAGGAATAAATTCTATTTTTTTTAAAATAATTTCTGAATGAAAAATTTGTCTTGTTAAATAAATTGGGAAAAATACTTAGAGGCTCCTACAGGAAAAATGATCAACATAGGAAGTGTAGCCCTTGAAGTCTACTTTAATTCAAAATTAATTTCACTCGATTTGGAATCCTGGTTAGACCACAGCACCCTTTTTGGTGAGGTCTATCCAGAGGGCTGCCTTGACCTTAGAAAACTTCCCCACTCCAATTCAGTCATCCAAATGACTTGAAATTTGGGATGTGGTCTAATCTTACATATATCTAGGTGCTATCCAAAAATGAGAATTTTTGGAGAATATTTTTCTATAGTTTTTAGAAAAATTCAATAATCCTAGCCGAATTTAATTAGATAGTTAAATAATTTCCAAACCCTTCCAAACTTTGGTGAGTGGTCCCTGGGGTCACCATAAGGTTCTGTATAATTTTCCATCTCATTTGTAGATGGTTTGGACTAGAAATGATCAATCCTAAGTTTTGCCCTAATACGTGGTCTTAGGTTAAAAGTGCACTTTTGAGATTTGAGTGGTCAGATCACCTCAATAGAGGCTGAGATTTTTACCACTGGCTAGTAATATTCTCTAGCACCCCCTCATGGAGTTTGATGTGGATCAGGGTAAGTTTACCCTAAGGACCAAGGCCAAACCCTGAGGATGGATCTTGGTGGTTTGTGAAGGTCATGTGGTCAAATGACCTTGGATTGACCCGAAATTGGGTGAAGAGAACCATAGGGCCAATATAGTTCTCTGGTCGGAATCTTAGTAGATTTGGAGACCGTTGGGATACCTGAAAGTCTAACCCTAGTTTAGGGCGCAAAACTTGTAGAGATAGGAAATGACACTAAATCATATTGAAAAGTGGTGAGATTTGGGGAGAGTGAATTATAGGGATGGTACCACTCTGGATATTTTTCTATGAATTTTATGTTCATTATTTTGGATACTTCCTTTAATGATTCAGTAGTTGTATGATTTGCTTAGAAAATTTATTAGGGAATACACACTTACTGGAAAGTGATGAAACTTAAGCAGAGAACGTTTATTATGATTCTAAATCTCTGTGAATTTTTATGGGATTTTTGGAAGATTAATTCTAAGGCTCGCTTCATTAAGTATGTTTTACCTTGATTATTTGATTAAATCTTTAGTGGTTGTTAGCAAGCTAGTAAAATTATGATTCTCTGCACAAAGCTCTTTTATACATCATACTACTGACTAGTGATTTTTCCATAGTTTTTAGATGAATAATTTCAGTACTTCCTTCACTACGTAGATTTAATATGATTATACTAAATAAATTATTTAAAGGTTAAATACTTTCTATAAAATTCTGAGAATTTGTATTTGAGGTTATTTTGCTGTTATTTAATGATCATGATTTTTGAGTAGCCATTACTTAGGAAGATCATGTAGTTCATGTTTAAAATGACCCGTGGCACGTCCTTTGAGAAAATTAAATAAATATCAGATTAATTAGGAAAATTATAAGTTTCTGGATTTAGACAAAGTATGATATGGTAGACCTCCAGTAAATATTATAGGAGATTTGGAAGATGATTTGGTGTACCTCCCCTTGGGTACCTCATATAGTTTAGGATGGTCTGCATATAGTAAAGCCACAGAATTTTGATAGTTGATGGTTGGTAGGGCAAACTAGGATCGAGTTCATCATTGGGAGACTTGTTAGAATGAGGGAGTACGGGAACGACGAAAGATCGTCCATCCCGGGAAGAAGAGGAAGAGTCTTAATACTCTAGGGTTAGAACTAAAGTAACTAAAAGAGGCTCGGGTTAAGGGAGATCAACCAATAATAATAAGTGCCTTGCGAAAGGGAACTTCGGGTCGTAATGCCGCCGTCTTGGTTCCTAGTGCCCCTTGAGAGCCCTTCACGGGGTATACCGGGTGTAGTCCTGGGCTAACGTAAACCATAGGAATAATAAATTAAAAGAGTAACTAGTATAACTAGGGTTGCACACACTCACTCCCCGGTAGCTAGGAAAGTAGAATTATAGGATTACTTGCCATCAGACAGTAGCTCTGAAGGTAGATGCACGGACAGGACTGTCCGGGGGGCCGCGGGCTCGAGGGTTGGAGTACAGTATAAAGGTGGTGGGTCTTCGGTACCTGATCGTCGTTCACACCGACATCGGTACGCTGACTCGGCGGTGTGGGACACTTAGCCAAAGAAAGTCTGGAGGGTACATCCAGCAGCAGTACGCGGATACTCTAGGTTGTGTTCTTCTAGGGGCGTACGGGAGGGCTAGGCCTGGTAGTGTGGATGCCCGCCTAGGAGTGGGGGGCCCGACCCACTGTCTCCATTTGCCACTACGGAGGTTCCTGGGAGTGAAGCTAGCTGCCCGAACAGGGGGAACTAAAGGTCTGTGCGCACAGAGTCGTGTGCGTGAGTTGCACTTGCATGAATCATGGCATAGCATATCACTACACTCATATTTGCATACAACCGACACCCCAACGTATAAATCGGTATGGGACTTTTTATACGATGGGAGCTTTGTAGAAGATCCCTTAACTTATAAGTTTGTATGGGCATTCATATAAGTTAAGGTTACATACTTATTTACTTGTTGTTTACTTACTGTTCTCTAGCTGCCCTTTTTTTAAATAAATTGCTACTTATTAATTGTTCTACCTATTACAACATTTATACTGTCCACCTGATATAACTTGCTAGTTAGGTCCACCGTCACTTGCTTGTCTATTCTCCACTTTTGTAGCTTCCCTTTCCTCCTCTCCGCTCGGTGCTTAGGAGCCGTGGTGGGAGGGGTAGGGGATGATAGGGCTTAGTCTTTATGACTAATGGTTTTCGAACCAAACATTACAGGAGCTCCGGATGGGAGACAGGGACCAGCACCAGCGGAGTACGGTGCGCATGGAGGTGGGACAGTCTAGCACCGGTGCACCTGCGACCAGCTCCGTGAGTGATTAGCATTTTCTTAGCTTCCGCGATGAGCGACTTGTAGTGAGGACTCTGATGTACTGGGCTCGAGCCCGTTTATCTATTTTACCTGTTGTTATGTATTGATGGACTGGATATGATTCACTTTTATTTACATGTTTCTGTGGACTTATTTACATTTTATGTATAAATACTTCTCTCTCTTGTGATCGAAAAGGGCCGGCAGAATTGGCGTTTTGTAGTGATTGCCTTCCCGAGATGTCGGTGCCACCGCAAAGCGGCAATTCTGGGCTAAGACCCCGGTGGTTGAAAAAGAAAAAAAAAGGGGGTCTTACAAGTGGTATCAGAGGGAAACCTCGATCGAAAGAGAAGTAGTCCACAAAAACCTTGGGCCACCCCCGTGCGAGCTTAGTTTGCGGACAAACTAGCAGCGGAAGCAGTGGTGTGCCCATAAGGGAAATCACATGTGAAAGTCCATCATAACTCTTCTTAAATTCCATTCATTCGCTCTCTAACAAATGGAATTTTTGCTTGTAGCCTGCGACGAACCCTACATCGCAGCAGGGGACACCTCAGGCTCCGAATGTGGTCCCGACTCCGCCAGCACCCGTTCCGTTCCAGCAGACGGAGATGGGGCAAACACTGACGGCCATCCTGGAGGCCTTCAGAGCTCAGCAAGCCCCGGCCCCATAGCCAAACCCCGGGGCCAATTGGATGACGGTCTTCCGAGGACTTTCCCCTCCATCCTACCAGGGGACGGAGTCTGCAGTACGTACGGAGGAGTGGTTGGACACCATTTATGAGATGCTGGCAGGGATTCGATGCCCCACGGAGGAGGCAGTCGCTTTGACAGTCTCCTGCTTAGAGTCACACGGAAAGAGATGGTGGAAATCTCAGCTGGACACCACCTTTGCAGGGATGGACTGTGCTGATATTACTTGGGAGGAGTTCAGAGCAGCGCTCTTGGGACATTTTGTACCTCAGTCGGCGAGAGATGACCTGGAGGATAGGTTCCTGCGGTTGAGGCAGGGGAACAGGACTGTGGTGGAGTACTATCAGGAGTTCACTCACCTAGCCCGTTATGCGGACGCTTACCAGTTAGACGATGCTGGCTACGCCCGGAGGTTTTATAAGGGGCTGCAGGATGACATGAGGCAGGCCCTCCTTTTCGTTTCAGAGGGGAGTCTGGCCAGGATTCTGGAGATGGCTAAGAAGAGAGAGGCGGATCAGCTTACAGTGAAGAATCGGAAGAGACCGGCTGATGATTCAGTGATTGGAGGTCGTAGAGACCGTCCTCGGGGCCAGGTTATCGGAGAGAGAAGGAACGGGGATCAGCCTCGTCAAGAGCTTGGGCAGGAGCAGAGGACTCAGGGGGTATTGGCTCCCCAGCCTATACAGATGCTGGAAATGCCAAGGATGGCAGGGCAGCCACCGGTATGCTATCAGTGCAACCAGCCGGGGCATATCAAGCGGAACTGCCCTGTGGGGCGAGCACCCCCACCAGCACATCAGGGCGCTCCACCTCCCCGACAGTTTGGCGGACGAGGACAGGACCGAGGACGAGGATTTCAGGATCGAGGTCGTAGGCCAGAGAGAGAGCAGGTGTATGCTCTAGACCTGACACAGCCTCGGAACCCGGAGCAGGTTATCACAGGTATGGCAGTACCTTTCAGATTTTCCTCATATAAACTACTATTTTAAACATAACCTGGTTAGAAATTAAGAGAAGATAAACTACAATAAGAATACTAAGACATTTAATTACCCCAGGCATAGTATTCGTGAGCGGCAAGCCCGCTCACACCCTCTTCGACACTAGTGCGTCGCAATCATTCGTGTCGGAGGATTTCGTGAAAGGACTGGCAGGAGTGGAGCTAAGCACCGGGAAGATGCTGAGGGTGCGCCTACCCGATAGATCAGAGATATTGACCTCTACTCATTGTGATATGGAAGCGAGGATCGGCGGAAAGGCGTTTGAGGCACCAGCGACGGTTTTGAGGATGCCAGATTACGACCTGATTCTGGGCAAGACCTGGCTGTACTGGAACCATGCCCATATCGATTGCGTGGCGAAGAGGATCACCGTGAGGCACGGCGACTCCTTCATTGTTATCGAAGGTATTATATCAGCACCCCGTACTTTACTATCGTCTGTGCAGGCCGTTAAGGCCCACCTGCAGGGGGAAGAGGTTTATCAGGTCCTCTTTGAGGCGGTCGTAGCCAAGGATTCCATTGCAGATATTCCGGTAGTGCGGGACTTCGCCGACGTATTTCCAGAGAAGCTACCAGGGTTACCCCCGCACCGAGAGAAGGACTTTCAGATTCAGCTCGTATCGGGGGCTAAGCCGGTATCCAGAGCGCCCTATCGAATGGCCCCAAAGGAGTTGGTGGAATTCCGAAGTCAGCTTAAGGAGTTAGTGGAGGCCGGGTTCGTTCGGCCTAGCTCATCACCGTGGGGAGCACCGGTGCTGTTCGTTAAGAAGAAGGACGGGACCCTTCGACTGTGCATCGATTACCGGGCTCTGAACAGGTTGACAGTCCGGAATACTTATCCTTTACCACGGATAGACGAGCTTTTTGATCAGCTGGAGGGAGCTCATTGGTTCTCAAAGCTGGATCTGAGGTCAGGATACTACCAGCTCCGTATTCGGGAGGAGGACATCCCGAAGACGGCCTTCAGCAGCAGATACGGCTTATACGAGTTTACCGTGATGCCGTTCGGGCTCACGAATGCACCCTCCGCATTCATGACTTTGATGAATCGGGTGTTCGAGGAGTATCTGGACATCTTTGTCATTGTATTCATCGACGACATTCTCATCTATTCAAGGACGGAGGAGGAGCACGCGAGACATCTAGCCTTGACCTTGGAGAAGCTGCGTGCGCACGAGATGTATGCCAAGTACAGCAAGTGCCAGTTCTGGCTAAAGGAGGTGGCCTTTCTGGGCCATGTCATCAGTGGAGCAGGTCTGGCAGTGGATCTGTTGCGCACTAGGGTTCGAAGAAATAAACGCAACCGAACTAGCAGCCCGATGAGGCAAGTATACCTATCGAATTGTAGCAAGGGGACACAAGTGTCGTATTAAGATCCGGGAACTGTTGGCTAAGCTTACTCACACGAACGCTATTATCTTATCGACGGAAAAACTAGGGTTTTAGAAAATCTAAGCGCAATGGAGAAATTAAAGCAAACTAAAAAGAGAACTACCGCAATTAAGTTACGCTATTAAGCAAACAACTAAGCTAGAAAGGAAATTACCGCAGTTAATTAAAGAGCACAATATATGAGATTACTACAAAAGGTAGAACAATATGAAATGGAAATGCACCCGATCGAGATTCACCTCGGCTAAAGACGATTAAGAAAATGCGATAAAAATCTAAACTTAATAGGATAAGGGTCCTTGACCGTGGAGGTTCCTAAAGCTTGAACACGCTTCTCTCGAAGTCGTGCCCAACTGAGTTTAGGAAGGTCCGACCGACTCTCGTCTAAATCGGAGGCCTAAAACTCGCTTTACGCGGTGAACCCCACTATTGGATTTTACTCCAATCCGGGAGATTTGGACGTCTGCCTCTCTCGAGGGGTGCGTACAACTCCCTTTACTCTTGAATGCTCACTTCATTCTTTCGGCCTCTCGGCTAGCCCAGAATGAAAGCAAAGGCGGAGAGTATATATCGAAAATATACCTCCGACCCGTGATAAATCAAGAGTAATTCAAGGCCCTAACCTAAAAAGAAAAGATTAATTAAAACATCATAACATAATCGCTCTAACCTCGGATCATCAAGATCGAGTACAAGGAGGATTAGTTAATCATAATGGAGTGGAGGGGGGAAGATGAGTAGAAAAGCATAAGAAGAACACAAGCTAAAGGAAGAACAATTTTATTAATAAAAAGGGCAAGTTACACTATTGAAAATTAAAGTTACAAGTGCATGAAAATTAAACCCTATTCTAGCCCTACATTAAGCACTAAGCAAGGAGGAAAATGCAATAAAAGCTAGCACAAACTAAGATTAAACTAGGGTTAACCAAAAAGTACAAAGAGAGGGGGAGAGAGAGAGAGAAAAAGCATGAAAAAGGATCAAGAAACAAAGGGGCAGCACCTCCCCCACTCAACCAAAGCTTGCTGAAATGGGGAGGAGGGGGGCTCAATTTATAGATTTTTTCTCGGGTCGGTCACGCCCTCCGACACGCCCTAGGGGGGGCGTGTCAGGGGGGCGTGACAGTACTATGTTGACCTCGGGCTCTGGATTCTGGCGGGAGGGATGATTGCTTCGGTACGTCGGTGGTCACGCCCTAGGTCACGCCCGTGACAGGGGGGCGTGACAGGCATGTCATGTCCAAATCATTGGTCGGAAATCCGTCAGTCACCGAAAAAGGAGGGTGTCACGCCCATGTCACGGGCGTGACATGGGGCGTGACAGTACTATTTGCGTGCTGAGACGGAACGGCATTTAATGCGGCGGCAGGCTTTGCGGCAGAGGGCGACACGCCCATGTCACGACCGGTGACACGCCCAGGGAGGGCGTGACAGGGGGGCGTGACAGCAGTTTTGACCGTTATCTGTCCCTTCCAGCAGGTGTCCTCGGGATCGGGTGACACGCCCAAGGTCACACCCAGGGAGGGCGTGACAGGGGGGCGTGACAGGCCATTTTGGCAATTTTTCTGAAAACCTGCAAAAAGACAGGAAAAAGTTAGTGGCAATAAAATTTACATAAAAAGGATAAAAATAAACTAATAATAGACAAAATTTGTACAATATAAAATATAAAATACGATAATAGTTTAGGCTACAAAACGTATTATCAGGATCCGGCAAAGATCCAGGCAGTACGGGATTGGCCACCACTAAAGTCGGACACGGATGTTCGAAGTTTCTTGGGACTTGCCGGTTACTACCGGAAGTTCGTAAAGGGGTTCTCTCAGATTTCCCTCCCTCTTACGTCTCTGACGAAGAAGGAGTCCCCTTTTATTTGGACACCGCGATGCGAATCTGCCTTCCAGGAGCTGAAGGATCGTCTCACCTCGGCTCCCATCCTTGCTCTTCCATCAGGGAAGGAGGGATTCTAGGTGTATGCAGATGCTTCCTATCAGGGGATGGGTGCCGTCCTTATGCAGAATGGGCACGTAATAGCCTATGCCTCCCGTCAGTTGAAGCAGCACGAGCAGAACTACCCCGTGCACGATTTGGAGATGGGGGCAGTCATTTTTGCTCTTAAGATCTGGCGGCACTATCTCTACGGGGTACATTGTGATATCTTCTCCGACCACAAGAATCTGAAGTACGTCGACACCCAGAAGGAGTTAAACATCAGGCAGAGACGCTGGGTGGAGTTTCTTTCGGACTACCAGTTACCATGCACTACCATCCGGGGAAGGCGAACGTGGTTGCGGATGCTCTGAGCCGGAGAGCGAGTACGACTGGAGCAGGCCCGCAGCTGATGGCTTTGGAGTTGATTAGATCATTCGAGGAGATGCAGATTTCGCTAGTGTCTGAGGATGACCCGGAGCTGTACATAGAGTACCTGGGGTCGATGGCTACTACTGATGACATTCGAGACCGCATCAGAGATGGGCAGATGTGGGACGAGAGAGCTGAGCCGATATTCCGAGCCTTGGAGGAAGGCACGACAGGGGATTACTCTTTGAGGGATGGGCTCCTGTGTTTCCGGGGCAGAGTCTACATACCAGCAGGAGGACGGATCCGGGAGGATATTTTGACGGAGGCTCACTGCAGCCGGTATTCGGTACACCCGGGGATCACCAAGATGGTAAAGGATCTAAAGAGGACGATGTATTGGCCGGGTATGAAGAAAGATATTACGTATTTTGTGACGCATTGTGAGGCCTGCTAGCTCGTGAAGGCGGAGTGTAGGAACCCGGCAGGTTTGTTGCAGCCGCTTCCAGTGCCAGAGTGGAAGTTTGAAGATATAGCCATGGACTTCATACATGGGCTACCTAGATCCCGTGCGGGGAACGACTCGATCTGGGTGATAGTGAACAGGCTGACAAAGGTGGCCAGATTCATCCCAGTGGCAAAGGACACACCGGTCAGTGTATTAGTACGGAGATTCATTGAGCAGTTCGTGCGTTATCATGGGGTGCCCAAGACTATGCGAAATTCTTAGTAGGGAAAAGGTGAAATGTAAGTCTAAAACAATTATTTAGGTATGGTAAAACTTTTAAAAACTTTACTTAATAAAAACAAATCATCCAAAATTTTAGCGAGATTTTTTTAAATGGACTTAAGTAAAGCAACGAAAATGAAAAACACGCATTGAGTTGTTACTAGATCCAAGCAACGCATTATAATTATATCAATTTAATTATCAAAAATCTAGGTTTAAATCCAAAACTAAAACTGATTTACTGTTTTTCTTTTCTTAGTTGTTAAATAAAAAACAAAAAGCGTGAATCAAAAGGGCTTAAATAGGACAGAAACGTTTGGTTTAGGAAAATGATTAGGAGTGGAATTCAAAGATAAACGTGAAGGTTTAAAATCACACTAAACCAAAACAAAGAGTTTCAAAAACTTTCATAAAAATATGTACACACATTTTTTTTTTCTTTTTCATTTTTCTTTTTCATTTTTTTTTTCTTTTTTCAAAACAAAGGCCATAAATATTTTTATTTTCCTTTTTGAGTTGGCCAAACAAAAATAAACATCACTTTTGAACATACTTCCTTTTTTTTTTGAAAACCTTTCTCCACAAAAATCACAAAATACCCTATCAAAAATCGTCAAAATAATTTATGAAACTCAAAAAGGCTAGTGCGATTCGATAGGTTGGAAATTTTGGCTTTGGTGAAACTGAAATGAAGAGAGGAGCTATCAAATGAAATCGGAAAAAGGCTCAAAAACGGCTAACTAGTGGTAAAAGTTTTTAGGTTGGCAGGAAAGCTCAAACGAAAACAAAAACGGCCTAAATCATTTTCACGCTTTTGAATTTATTTAAAACAAAGGTTTGAAAATTTTTCAAAAAGCGAGTCCTAGATAATAAAAGAAGATTGATGAAATTATCTTGAAAATAGAAATAATAGGTGACTTGGATCGTTCACATCTACTACGTTATTCAAAAGTTGACTTTACAAAAGTTATTCAAAAACGAGAAAGAAAATAGTGGATGATGAATTTTTGAGAAAGTAAAGGAAATAAAAAAAACAAAAAACCATAATAGAAATGCGAGTTTTAGAAAAATATTTCACCTTAACATGCTACCGCGAATTAGAAACACAGCATGGCCAACATTTTACTTGTGAAACATAATTAAAAAGGACGATTAGAAATATTATAATTAACTAAGTTGTTTATAGGAGATTTTGAGTAAAACAAAACTAAAAACTAGGGGTACTATTGAAATACCAAAATGTCTAAACTATTCAAAAACACACATATTTTTTTTTTATTTTGAGGAATATTCTCTTTTTTTGGATTTTGGAAAATTTTTCTCTTTTTTGGAATTTTAAGATATTCATTTTTTTTTTAATTTATGGAACTATTTACAAAAAAGGAAATTATTTACACTAAGCAAAAATGAAGGAGGAAATCCTCCCCCAAGCTTAAAACAGACATTGTCCTCAATGGCTAAAGAAGGGGATTGGAGAAGGAGAGAAAAATAAATTGCAGAATTGAAAGACAGAATTGAAATACAGGTACTTCCCCGGATTTATTTGCTGCGAAAGCTGAGTGATGCCGCTCCCCGAATATCTTCTTTGGACTTCGTGATGGATTCAGCAATGTTGGAGCAGGCGATCGCAGAAGCTTCAGCTTGTCGGAGCCGTCCGAGGCAAAAATTGTAAAATAAAGAAAACAGAAAAAGATAACTTGGGTTGCCTCCCAAGAGCGCCCTTTGGTTAAAGCGTCGTTGAGCTCGACGCATCAAAAATAATATTGTCCAAAAATATTGTTGTCCCGAAATAAAATTGTTTTTAGCAAAAAAAATAAAAAGTTCAAGATTAAAGTTCGTGAAGCAGAAACTTAATAGTGTTTGGACTGACATCATCATCACCAGAGAAATACAGTTTAAGACGCTGACCATTCACTTTGAAATTACCCTTATCAGGGTGAGAAATTAAAACAGTTCCATAAGGAAATACTTCTAAAACAGAAAATGGGCCAGACCAGCGAGATTTTAATTTGCCCGGAAATAAACGTAAACGACTGTTATATAACAAGACTTGGTCGCCCGGCTTAAAGTTTTTAGGGTGCCTTAAGTGTTTATCGTGTAAACGCTTCGTCCGCTCTTTATAAAGTTTATTATTTTCATAAGCATAAGAGCGCCACTCATCGAGTTCATTTAGTTGAAATTTTCGAAGGTCACCGACTGAGTGAGGATCGAAGTTTAAAAATTTTAAGGCCCAAAAGGCGCGGTGTTCTAACTCTACGGGCAGATGGCACGATTTTCCATAGACCAGCCGATACGGCGTACATCCGAGGGCGGTTTTGTACACTGTTCGGTAGGCCCATAGAGCATCGTCTAGTTTGGTTGACCAGTCTTTTCTAGAAGTTGAAACAGTCTTTTCTAATATTCTTTTTATTTCTCTATTTACTACTTCGACTTGACCGTTAGTTTGGGGGTGGTAGGCAGTCGATAGTTTATGCGTAACGCCGTATTTAGTAAGGATTTTTGAAAATTGCGCGTTACAGAAATGGGAACCCCTATCGCTAACGATTGCGCGTGGCGTACCGAATCTAGAAAATAATTTTTTTAAAAACGTGACTTCAACTCGGGAGTCGTTCGTAGGAAGAGCTTGGGCCTCAGCCCATCGTGAAACATAATCAACAACGACTAAAATATATTTGTTTCCGAAGCTAGAAGGAAGGGGGCCAACAAAATCAATTCCCCAGAGGTCGAAAATTTCGCACTCTAAGAAATAATTTTGCGGCATTTCATTTTTATTAGAAATATTGCCCGACCGTTGGCAACTATCACACCTGCTCACAAAGGCTTGCGCGTCTTTAAACAGGCTAGGCCAGTAAAAACCCGCGCAAAGCACCTTATGAGCGGTGCGAGCAGCTTGATAGTGCCCACCTGTCGGACCTTCATGCAAATGTTTTAGAATATCAATTCCTTCATCAAAAGAAACACATCTCCTTATCACTTGATCCGCACAAATTTTGAAAAGATGCGGGTCTTCCCAAAAGTAGTTCTTCAGCTCAGAAAAGAATTTCTTCTTCTGCTGAGAGGAGAACTCTTTTGGGAGCACCCGGGCCACTAGATAGTTGGCGATGTGCGCGAACCAAGGAGAAGTAGATGTATTAACTAAAAGCAGCTTCTCATCAGGAAAATAGTCATTAAAAGATTTTTCATTTAATTGTTCTATAAAGGGGTTATCTAATCTTGATAAATGGTCGGCGGCCAAGTTCTCGGCTCCTCGCTTATCACGGATCTCTAAGTCAAACTCCTGGAGGAGTAAGACCCAGCGAATCAAGCGAGGCTTGGCATCCGTTTTGGCAAGAAGGTACTTGAGGGCCGAGTGGTCCGTAAAAACAATGATTTTTGAAAGTGTAATGTAAGGGCGAAATTTATCAAACGCAAATACTACGGCTAAGAGCTCCTTCTCGGTTGTGGTGTAATTTTCTTGTGCAGATGTGAGGGTTTTACTAGCGTAATAGATGGGGTGGAAGTTCTTAGATATGCGTTGACCTAATACGGCTCCCACCGCAAAACTACTCGCATCGCACATAATCTCGAAAGGAAGGTCCCACACCGGAGCTATCATAATCGGCGCGTTAATTAACTTTTCTTTAATTAATTCAAAGGCAGAAATACAAGAGTCATCAAAAATGAATGGAGCGTCTTTTTCTAAGAGATGGGTGAGGGGCTTAGTGATCTTGGAGAAGTCCTTTATAAAACGACGATAAAAACCAGCGTGGCCTAGGAAACTTCTTATAGCTTTTATGTTTGTAGGTGGCGGCAACTTCTCAATAACTTCTATCTTGGCAACGTCTACCTCAATACCTTTAGCAGAAATTTTATGACCCAAAACTAACCCTTCCCTCACCATAAAATGGCATTTTTCCCAATTTAGGGCAAGGTTAGTTTCTTCGCATCGTTCTAAGACTTTTTCGAGGTTTTCTAAACATCTATCGAAGGTATCGCCGAACACGGAGAAATCGTCCATGAATACCTCCATAATGCTTTCTACGTACTTGTCAAATATTGCGAGCATACATCGTTGGAATGTAGCCGGCGCATTGCATAATCCCAACGGCATTCTTCGGTACGCGAAGGTGCCGAAGGGACAAGTAAACGTAGTTTTCTCTTGGTCCTCGGGAGAGATGGGTATTTGAAAGTACCCCGAGAGGCCATCGAGAAAACAATAAAAGCTATGGCCGGAGAGACGTTCTAAAATCTGGTCGATAAACGGTAGAGGAAAGTGGTCCTTACGGGTGGCGTCATTTAACTTACGGTAATCTATGCACATACGCCAACCCGTCACCGTCCGTGTTGGGATTAATTCATTATTCTCATTACTAACTACGGTTATCCCTCCCTTTTTTGGAACTACCTGAACGGGGCTAACCCACTTACTGTCTGATATAGGGTAGATAATTCCTGCGTCTAATAGTTTCATAACCTCGCCCTTAACTACTTCTTTCATATTCGGGTTTATACGGCGCTGAGGTTGGATAGAGTTACGCGAATTATCTTCCATTAAAATTTTATGTGTACAGAAAGATGGGCTTATGCCCTTGATATCAGAAATTTGCCAAGCAATAGCCCGGCGATGCTTACGTAGAACTAGAAGAAGTTTATCGTTCTGCGTATCTGTGAGGTAGGCCGAAACGATAACTGGTAACTTGGAGTCTTTTTCTAAGAAAGCATACTTAAGGTGTTCGGGAAGTTCTTTAAGTTCTAGGGTAGGGGGTTCTTCATAAGAGGATTTTGAGATTCTTTCTTTTTCAAAAATAATATCTTCATAAACTTTTTTATAAGGAACGTAATAAGGGGTGGGGCTAGCAGCCAAGACGGCTTCTTGTACAGATTCAGTGGTAAGAAAAGAGGAAGAACAAAAATCAGAAAACTCTTTTTCAAAGTCGGAAAGACAATAAGAAGATTCATCACTTCCTTGCAGTGATTCTGTTGTAAGAGAAGAGGAGCAAAAAGTAGAAAATTCTTTTTCAAAGTCGGAGAGGCAGTAGGAAGAATCATCACTCACGGCGTCTATGAAAAAACATGAGTCATCGTTCGCTAAGGTGTTCTTCATCGAAGGGGTGATCGGAAATGTGACTTCGTCGTCGCCTACTCGAAGAAAGAGCTTACCATTGCTTACGTCAATGATGGCTCGGGAGGTGGCAAGGAAGGGTCGGCCAAGGATCAGGGGAACCTCGACGTCTTCTTCGATGTCCAAAATGACAAAGTCCACCGGGAAGATGAACTTGTCGACTTTCACTAGAACGTCCTCCACTATTCCTAACGGGTACTTGACGGATCTATCGGCTAGCTGGATACTCATACGCGTGGGGTTAAGGCTACCAATCCCTAACTTTTTGAACAACGAAAAGGGCATCAGGTTTATACTTGCGCCTAAGTCGGCTAACGCGTGTTTAACAAAGAGATCACCGAAGACACACGGGATAGAGAAACTACCCGGGTCACTGATTTTCTTCGGCAAACCGTTTGTTAAAACGGCGGAGCACTCGGCGTTAAGCGTGACGTGCGAAAGATTCTCTAACTTCTTCTTGTTTGTGAGGAGGTCTTTAAGATATTTGGCGTATTTCGGCATTTGCGAAATAGCCTCGTGGAAGGGAAGATTAATGTGGATTTGTTTGAAGATTTCTAAGAAGCGGGAGTACTGATCATCTTGACGTTGTCTATTAAGTTCAGAGGGGTATGGAGGAGTTGAATTATTTTTGAAGATGGGTGGTGGAGTGAGATTATTTTCTAAAGTGGGGGTGATTACTTCTTCAGCAGAGGGTGGAAGCGGAGCGGAGCTTTGATTTTTAAAAGCAGAAGCGGAGCTTGCCTCGGGCTCTTCACTTACCATACCGGAGACTTGCTTCCCACTCCGAAGAGTTATAGCTTTCGCTTGCTCTCTCGGGTTGGGTTCGGTATTGGAAGGAAGAGACCCTGCGGGTCGCTCAGAAATTATTTTCGCGAGCTGCCCTACCTGATTTTCTAGACTTTTTACGCTTCCGGTTAAAGTTCTTATGGTAGCGTCATTTGTGGTGATATATTTAGAAAGTAATTCCTCCAAGCTCGGAGGTTTTGGGTAATTTTGAAGAAGTGGTGGTGGTGGTGGTGGTTGTGCAGAAAAATCATTTTGCGGAGGTGGGCGCATCGCATTCGATGGATTACTCCATGAAAAGTTCGGGTGATTTCTTAAAGCGGGGTTATAACTATTCGGAAAATTAAAACCAGGCGGATGAAAATTCGCAGCAGAAAAATTATTAAAAGCAGTTCTAGGCAAATTATTAACATAATCTAAATGTTCTGGAGTAGGGGTTGCAGATTCCCATACCTGAGGGGCGGAGGCAGCAGTCATCTCCGTGATTTTTTTGCTTAGGATTTCTACTTGCAGAGCGAGCTGGGAGACGTTGTCCACTTCATAGATACCTGCAGGCTTGTTCGGGCGGGACCTAGGCACATTCCACTGATAAGTGTTCATGGCCATATCCTCAAAAAGCTCAAGAGCGGCTTCCGGGGTCTTATGATTTAAAGTACCGCCAGAAGCTGCGTCTATCATTTGCTTCGTGCTTTGATTTAGCCCGTTATAAAACGTCTGCACTTGTAACCATATAGGCAGCGCGTGATGTGGGCATCGTCTTAATAATTCTTTAAATCTCTCCCAGGTTTCGTAAAGGGTTTCAGAGTCTATTTGTCCAAAGGCAGAGATGTCGTTCCTAAGTTTTGCAGTTTTAGCTGGCGGAAAATACTTCGCCAAAAATTTTTCAGTTAATTCATTCCAAGTGGTTATGCTATTTTTCGGAAGTGTGTTAAGCCACTGCTTAGCTTTAGTTCTTAGAGAGAAGGGGAAGAGTCTTAGCCTTATCGCATCATTTGTGACACCATTTATCTTGAAGGTGTCGCAAATTTCAAGAAAGCTAGCTATATGTGCGTTTGGATCTTCATCTTGAAGTCCGTCAAATTGCACATATTGCTGCACCATTTGAATTATGCTAGGCTTTAGTTCAAAGTTATTATTTGCTATAGTAGGGCGGACTATACTCGATTCTGTTCCCTCGAGGTTCGGTCGTGCATAATAGGACATAGTCCTTTGCACGGCCTCATCTACGTTGGGTTCTTCCATTCTTAAAGTATTAAATGACTCGGAGTCCTCAACCGACACTTGGATGGTAGGACCTTGAAATCGCGATCTTCTCCGAAGAGTACGCTCAATTTCGTGGTCCAAGTCCAAAATAACCGACGGACTCCCGCGGGTCATGCACTAAAAGAACAGAAAGAGAAAAAGGATAAACTAGAAAGAAAAACTAGATTTAGAAAATTAAATTAAAATTTTTTTTTTCTTTTTGAAATAGATTTTTTTTTATAGATTAACTCCCGAACTTCCCAAGGACTACCCCGTGAAGGGTTCGCAAGGTACTAGACAAGACAGTGGCGCTTAAAGCCCTTTGCCCTTTTCGAGAGAATTAGGTGGCGTAGAAAAATTGTGAGGTTGGTTTCTATTAAGAGCGGTGATAAAATTTTTTTGATTTTTTTTTAAAACTTTAAAGAAAGGGGATGAGAAAGAGAAGAGATAAAATTAATAGGTTCGTGTTTTCAAAATATCAACGGAAGTTGGCTCCCCGGCAACGGCGCCAAAAACTTGTTGCGCGCTAGGGTTCGAAGAAATAAACGCAACCGAACTAGCAACCCGATGAGACAAGTATACCTATCGAATTGTAGCAAGGGGACACAAGTGTCGTATTAAGATCCGGGAACTGTTGGCTAAGCTTACTCACACGAACGCTATTATCTTATCGACGGAAAAACTAGGGTTTTAGAAAATCTAAGCGCAATGGAGAAATTAAAGCAAACTAAAAAGAGAACTACCGCAATTAAGTTACGCTATTAAGCAAACAACTAAGCTAGAAAGGAAATTACCGCAGTTAATTAAAGAGCACAATATATGAGATTACTACAAAAGGTAGAACAATATGAAATGGAAATGCACCCGATCGAGATTCACCTCGGCTAAAGACGATTAAGAAAATGCGATAAAAATCTAAACTTAATAGGATAAGGGTCCTTGACCGTGGAGGTTCCTAAAGCTTGAACACGCTTCTCTCGAAGTCGTGCCCAACTGAGTTTAGGAAGGTCCGACCGACTCTCGTCTAAATCGGAGGCCTAAAACTCGCTTTACGCGGTGAACCCCACTATTGGATTTTACTCCAATCCGGGAGATTTGGACGTCTGCCTCTCTTGAGGGGTGCGTACAACTCCCTTTACTCTTGAATGCTCACTTCATTCTTTCGGCCTCTCGGCTAGCCCAGAATGAAAGCAAAGGCGGAGAGTATATATCGAAAATATACCTCCGACCCGTGATAAATCAAGAGTAATTCAAGGCCCTAACCTAAAAAGAAAAGATTAATTAAAACATCATAACATAATCGCTCTAACCTCGGATCATCAAGATCGAGTACAAGGAGGATTAGTTAATCATAATGGAGTGGAGGGGGGAAGATGAGTAGAAAAGCATAAGAAGAACACAAGCTAAAGGAAGAACAATTTTATTAATAAAAAGGGCAAGTTACACTATTGAAAATTAAAGTTACAAGTGCATGAAAATTAAACCCTATTCTAGCCCTACATTAAGCACTAAGCAAGGAGGAAAATGCAATAAAAGCTAGCACAAACTAAGATTAAACTAGGGTTAACCAAAAAGTACAAAGAGAGGGGGAGAGAGAGAGAGAAAAAGCATGAAAAAGGATCAAGAAACAAAGGGGCAGCACCTCCCCCACTCAACCAAAGCTTGCTGAAATGGGGAGGAGGGGGGCTCAATTTATAGATTTTTTCTCGGGTCGGTCACGCCCTCTGACACGCCCTAGGGGGGGCGTGTCAGGGGGGCGTGACAGTACTATGTTGACCTCGGGCTCTGGATTCTGGCGGGAGGGATGATTGCTTCGGTACGTCGGTGGTCACGCCCTAGGTCACGCCCGTGACAGGGGGGCGTGACAGGCATGTCATGTCCAAATCATTGGTCGGAAATCCGTCAGTCACCGAAAAGGAGGGTGTCACGCCCATGTCACGGGCGTGACATGGGGCGTGACAGTACTATTTGCGTGCTGAGACGGAACGGCATTTAATGCGGCGGCAGGCTTTGCGGCAGAGGGCGACACGCCCATGTCACGACCGGTGACACGCCCAGGGAGGGCGTGACAGGGGGGCGTGACAGCAGTTTTGACCGTTATCTGTCCCTTCCAGCAGGTGTCCTCGGGATCGGGTGACACGCCCAAGGTCACGCCCAGGGAGGGCGTGACAGGGGGGCGTGACAGGCCATTTTGGCAATTTTTCTGAAAACCTGCAAAAAGACAGGAAAAAGTTAGTGGCAATAAAATTTACATAAAAAGGATAAAAATAAACTAATAATAGACAAAATTTGTACAATATAAAATATAAAATACGATAATAGTTTAGGCTACAAAACGTATTATCAGGATCCGGCAAAGATCCAGGCAGTACGGGATTGGCCACCACTAAAGTCGGACACGGATGTTCGAAGTTTCTTGGGACTTGCCGGTTACTACCGGAAGTTCGTAAAGGGGTTCTCTCAGATTTCCCTCCCTCTTACGTCTCTGACGAAGAAGGAGTCCCCTTTTATTTGGACACCGCGATGCGAATCTGCCTTCCAGGAGCTGAAGGATCGTCTCACCTCGGCTCCCATCCTTGCTCTTCCATCAGGGAAGGAGGGATTCTAGGTGTATGCAGATGCTTCCTATCAGGGGATGGGTGCCGTCCTTATGCAGAATGGGCACGTAATAGCCTATGCCTCCCGTCAGTTGAAGCAGCACGAGCAGAACTACCCGTGCACGATTTGGAGATGGGGGCAGTCATTTTTGCTCTTAAGATCTGGCGGCACAATCTCTACGGGGTACATTGTGATATCTTCTCCGACCACAAGAATCTGAAGTACGTCGACACCCAGAAGGAGTTAAACATCAGGCAGAGACGCTGGGTGGAGTTTCTTTCGGACTACCAGTTACCATGCACTACCATCCGGGGAAGGCGAACGTGGTTGCGGATGCTCTGAGCCGGAGAGCGAGTACGACTGGAGCAGGCCCGCAGCTGATGGCTTTGGAGTTGATTAGATCATTCGAGGAGATGCAGATTTCGCTAGTGTCTGAGGATGACCCGGAGCTGTACATAGAGTACCTGGGGTCGATGGCTACTACTGATGACATTCGAGACCGCATCAGAGATGGGCAGATGTGGGACGAGAGAGCTGAGCCGATATTCCGAGCCTTGGAGGAAGGCACGACAGGGGATTACTCTTTGAGGGATGGGCTCCTGTGTTTCCGGGGCAGAGTCTACATACCAGCAGGAGGACGGATCCGGGAGGATATTTTGACGGAGGCTCACTGCAGCCGGTATTCGGTACACCCGGGGATCACCAAGATGGTAAAGGATCTAAAGAGGACGATGTATTGGCCGGGTATGAAGAAAGATATTACGTATTTTGTGACGCATTGTGAGGCCTGCTAGCTCGTGAAGGCGGAGTGTAGGAACCCGGCAGGTTTGTTGCAGCCGCTTCCAGTGCCAGAGTGGAAGTTTGAAGATATAGCCATGGACTTCATACATGGGCTACCTAGATCCCGTGCGGGGAACGACTCGATCTGGGTGATAGTGAACAGGCTGACAAAGGTGGCCAGATTCATCCCAGTGGCAAAGGACACACCGGTCAGTGTATTAGTACGGAGATTCATTGAGCAGTTCGTGCGTTATCATGGGGTGCCCAAGACTATCGTTTCGGATCGGGATGGGCGGTTTACATCCAGGGAATGGAGGTCAGTCCAGGCCCATCTGGGTTCTCGGTTGACATTCGGCACAGCTTTCCACCCTCAGACCGCCGGACAGAAAGAGCGCACTAACCGTACACTGGAGGATCTGTTGCGACTATGTATTTTGGACCGTGGCGAGCCTTGGGAGAGATTGTTACCACTGGTCGAGTTTTCATACAACAACACTCATCATTCCAGCATAGGCATGGCTCCATACGAAGCGTTGTACGGAAGGAGGTGCAGAACCCCACTATCATGGGTTCAGGACGAGGATCCGCAGGCACTGGGCTCGGAGTTTGTGGGAGATACAGATGCTCAGATTAGATTGATCCGAGACAGGATGTTGGAAGCCCAGAGCAGACAGGCGAAATATTACGATGCGAGGCATCCCCAAGTAGAGTTCCAGGTAGGAGACCGGGTTTTCTTGAAGATACGGCCGATGCACGGAGTCTCGCGGGTTCGCGGGCGGAAGAAGCTCAGTCCGAGATATATGGGGCCCTATAGGATCCTGGAGCGGATCGGCCCCTTAGCCTATAGACTGGAGCTACCGCTGGAGTTAGCGGGATTGCATGACGTCATCCACGTCTCCTCACTTCGGAGGGCTCTGCTACGCCCTGAGCAGCTGATTTCCTCGGCAGATGGCCCAGTGGCCTCGTATCGGTCAGTCGATTTGGAGCCTATCAGGATTGACGATACGGTAGTGCGGGTCTTGCGACGGAAGAAGGTCCCGTTAGTCAAGGTTCTGTGGAATAATCATGGGCAGGAGGAGCATACATGGGAGCCACAGGACTTGATGCAGCAAAAATACCCGGAACTTTTTCGTCAGGTATACCTCACAACCCCTCTGGACAATCAATTTGCCTTCCTGTTTTAAACTTCAAGAATAGGGGCTAATCTTTTGTTTATTAGGGTGATTATACCTAGTTAGGTGGACGAATTAATCTTAGATTCGAAACCGCACAAACAAACATAACGTAGAGAGATAAACTTTCAGTTCTCATGGGATGTTACAAGCTTATTTTTCCCGATTAGAGTCCCGTAGGCTTAACCTTGATTTCGGGGACGAAATCTTTGTTTTGTTTATTGGGATTTGTAACATCCCATTTCCGGCTAGACCCCTAGGAGTCGGTTGGTTGTGGTAGAACCCTAGGGAGTCCAAAGCTTGAAATAACCGACCAAGATTTCGGGTCATGGGTTGGTCACGCCCGTGACTGACCCGTCACGCCCGTGACCTAGGGCGTGACTCATTCGACGATCGTCGATCTTCGGGAGACGATCGTTGGGCGCAGCATTTCCAACCCGGCCCTGTCACGCCCGTGACCCAGATGTCACGCCCGTGACCTTGGGCGTGACTCCTTCGACGATCGTCGATCTCAGTTAGACGATCGTCGGACGCGGAATTTGCCTCATGGTCTGTCATGCCCGTGACACATAATGTCACGCCCGTGACATAGGGCGTGACACGCTCGACGATCGTCGATGTCAGTTCGATGTCGTCGAACCAGAATTGGTCACCAGGCCGGTCACGCCCGTGACCCATGTGTCACGCCCGTGACCACCCTTCGACGATCGTCGATCTCAGTTCGATGATCGTCGAACCCAGAACTGCTAACCGGGCCTGTCACGCCCGTGACCTATGTGTCACGCCCGTGACCAAGGCCAAAACGTCAGCCACACTGGAAATTTCGGTAACCGACGCCTTAGTAAATTCTGACTGTGGTGATGAAAATCAAGAGTATTTATGGGTCGTTCCCTACTTTAATTATGTTAATAATTAAGGAAAAGTGGGTCCAATAGGAAATTGCCACCTGGCAAACACCTCTTCATCTCCAACTTTTCAACTGCCATTCGTCATAACCGAAATGTCATAAGGGTGTTATTAATGGCCGCCAACGTTTCATCTCCAACGTTTCACCCTTTCCCCTCCCCATTTGCTGATCTATAAAAGATTCCTAAGAGTAAGAGGAAAAGGTTACACTCCCTCAAACTGTTTCAGACTTCCCCCTTACTGTTGAAGAATTTCCGGCGACGCCACCACCGCGCAAATGGCTTCCCGACGCTCTGCACGCCTTCAACCCGCGAACAAGGTCCTCCCCTCCCTCTTCTTCTGCGGATAGATCTTAGGAATCGTTAGGAGAGATATCGGGCTCAAAAGAGCCAGATCGGGTGAGCGTATTCGTGGTTTTCTGAAAATTTCATGGTGGCGGGTTCGCCGAAAACCGCCTCTCCGGCGGCTGTGCCGCCGCCCGACGATAGCCCTCGCCTCAACGGAGGTGGTGGTGGTGGTGGCCGGCCAGGGAGATGGCTGGATGGTCGGGAAATAGCTTGGAAAAGCTACAGGATATTAGGTTTTTAGGCCTCTGGTTCGGGCTGTTGAAGAAGATGAACAGTGGCATGAGGAATAAATTCTATTTTTTTTAAAATAATTTCTGAATGAAAAATCTGTCTTGTTAAATAAATTGGGAAAAATACCGAGAGGCTCCTACAGGAAAAATGATCAACATAGGAAGTGTAGCCCTTGAAGTCTACTTTAATTCAAAATTAATTTCACTCGATTTGGAATCCTGGTTAGACCACAGCACCCTTTTTGGTGAGGTCTATCCAGAGGGCTGCCTTGACCTTAGAAAAATTCCCCACTCCAATTCAGTCATCCAAATGACTTGAAATTTGGGGTGTGGTCTAATCTTACATATATCTAGGTGTTATCCAAAAATGAGAATTTTTGGAGAATATTTTTCTATAGTTTTTAGAAAAATTCAATAATCCTAGCCGAATTTAATTAGATAGTTAAATAATTTCCAAACCCTCCCAAAATTTGGTGAGTGGTCCCTGGGGTCACCATAAGGTTCTGTATAATTTTCCATCTCATTTATAGATGGTTTGGACTAGAAATGATCAATCCTAAGTTTTGCCCTAATACGGGGTCTTAGGTTAAAAGTGCACTTTTGAGATTTGAGTGGTCAGATCACCTCAACAGAGGCTGAGATTTTTACCACTGGCTAGTAATATTCTCTAGCACCCCCTCATGGAGTTTGAGGTGGATCGGGGTAAGTTTACCCTAAGGACCAAGGCCAAACCCTAAGGATGGATCTTGGTGGTTTGTGAAGGTCATGTGGTCAAACGACCTTGGATTGACCCGAAATTGGGTGAAGAGAACCATAGGGACAATATAGTTCTCTGGTCGAAATCTTAGTAGATTTGGAGACCGTTGAAATACCTGAAAGTCTAACCCTAGTTTAGGGCGCAAAACTTGTAGAGATAGGAAATGACACTAAATCATATTGAAAAGTGGTGAGATTTGGGGAGAGTGAATTATAGGGATGGTACCACTCTGGATATTTTTCTATGAATTTTATGTTCATTATTTTGGATACTTCCTTTAATGATTCAGTAGTTGTATGATTTGCTTAGAAAATTTATTAGGGAATACACACTCACTGGAAAGTGATGAAACTTAAGCAGAGAACGTTTATTATGATTCTAAATCTCTGTGATTTTTTATGGGATTTTTGGAAGATTAATTCTAAGGCTCGCTTCATTAAGTATGTTTTACCTTGATTATTTGATTAAATCTTTAGTGGTGGTTAGCAAGCTAGTAAAATTATGATTCTCTGCACAAAGATTTTTTATACATCATAGTACTGACTAGTGATTTTTCCATAATTTTTAGATGAATAATTTCAGTACTTCCTTCACTACGTAGATTTAATATGATTATACTAAATAAATTATTTAGAGGTTAAATACTTTCTATAAAATTCTGAGAATTTGTATTTGAGGTTATTTTGCTGTTATTTAATGATCATGATTTTTGAGTAGCCATTACTTAGGAAGATCATGTAGTTCATGTTTAAAATGACCCGTGGCACGTCCTTTGAGAAAATTAAATAAATATCAGATTAATTAGGAAAATTATAAGTTTCTGGATTTAGACAAAGTATGATATGGTAGACCTCCAGTAAATATTATAGGAGATTTGGAAGATGATTTGGTGTACCTCCCCTTGGGTACCTCATATAGTTTAGGATGGTCTGCATATAGTAAAGCCACAGAATTTTGATAGTTGATGGTTGGTAGGGCAAACTAGGATCGAGTTCATCATTGGGAGACTTGTTGGAATGAGGGAGTACGGGAACGACGAAAGATCGTCCATCCCGGGAAGAAGAGGAAGAGTCTTAATACTCTAGGGTTAGAACTAAAGAAACTAAAAGAGGCTCGGGTTAAGGGAGATCAACCAATAATAATAAGTGCCTTGCGAAAGGGAACTTCGGGCTGTAATGCCGCCGTCTTGGTTCCTAGTGCCCCTTGAGAGCCCTTCATGGGGTATACCGGGGGCAGTCCTGGGCTAACGTAAACCATAGGAATAATAAATTAAAAGAGTAACTAGTATAACTAGGGTTGCACACACTCACTCCCCGGTAGCTAGGAAAGTAGAATTATAGGATTACTTGCCATCAGACAGTAGCTCTGAAGGTAGATGCACGGACAGGACTGTCCGGGGGGCCGCGGGCTCGAGGGTTGGAGTACAGTATAAAGGTGGTGGGTCTTCGGTACCTGATCGTCGTTCACACCGACATCGGTACGCTGACTCGGCGGTGTGGGACACTTAGCCAAAGAAAGTCTGGAGGGTACATCCAGCAGCAGTACGCGGATACTCTAGGTTGTGTTCTTCTAGGGGCATACGGGAGGGCTAGGCCTGGTAGTGTGGATTCCCTCCTAGGAGTGGGGGCCCGACCCACTGTCTCCGTTTGCCACTACGGAGGTTCCTGGGAGTGAAGCTAGCTGCCCGAACAGGGGGAACTAAAGGTCTGTGCGCACAGAGTCGTGTGCGTGAGTTACACTTGCATGAATCATGGCATAGCATATCACTACACTCATATTTGCATACAACCGACACCCCAATGTATAAATCGGTATGGGACTTTTTATACGATGGGAGCTTTGTAGAAGATCCCTTAACTTATAAGTTTGTATGGGCATTTATATAAGTTAAGGTTACATACTTATTTACTTGTTATTTACTTACTGTTCTCTAGCTGCCCTTTTTTTAAATAAATTGCTACTTATTAATTGTTCTACCTATTACAACATTTATACTGTCCACCTGATATAACTTGCTAGTTAGGTCCACCGTCACTTGCTTGTCTATTCTCCACTTTTGTAGCTTCCCTTTCCTCCTCTCCGCTCGGTGCTTAGGAGCCGTGGTGGGAGAGGTAGGGGATGATAGGGCTTAGTCTTTATGACTAATGGTTTTCGAACCAAACATTACAGGAGCTCCGGATGGGAGACAGGGACCAGCACCAGCGGAGTACGGTGCACATGGAGGTGGGACAGTCTAGCACCGGTGCACCTTCGACCAGCTCCGTGAGTGATTAGCATTTTCTTAGCTTCCGCGATGAGCGACTTGTAGTGAGGACTCTGATGTACTGGGCTCGAGCCCGTTTATCTATTTTACCTGTTGTTATGTATTGATGGACTGGATATGATTCACTTTTATTTACATGTTTCTATGGACTTATTTACATTTTATGTATAAATACTTCTCTCTCTTGTGATCGAAAAGGGCCGGCAGAATTGGCGTTTTGTAGTGGTTGCCTTCCCGAGATGTCGGTGCCACCGCAAAGCGGCAATTCTGGGCTAAGACCCCGGTGGTTGAAAAAGAAAAAAAAAGGGGGGCTTACAGGTTGAACCAAAGAAGTTTGAGGAAGCCAACTCAAACGCATCATGGATCTTGGCCATGGAAGAAGAACTGAACCAGTTCAAGCGATGCAAAGTTTGGAAACTAGTTCCTATACACAAAGGTAAGAATGTCATCGTAATGAAATGGGTATACCGGAACAAGTTGGACGAAGATGGAACAATCATAAAGAACAAGGACAGACTCATCGCAAAAGGATATTGTCAAGAAGAAGGGATCGAATTTGACCAAACATACTCTCCAGTGGCAAGGCTGGAGGCCATCAGACTATTCTTTGCTTATGCTATACTGAAGGGCATCACTGTCTACCAAATGGACGTGAAGTCCGCCTTCCTAAAAGGTGACATAAAGGAAGAAGTGTATGTGGAACAGCCCCCAGGTTTTGTTGATCCTAACTTTTCTGAGTATGTTTATTTGTTATTGAAAGCATTGTACGGTTTGAAACAAGCTCCTCGATCTTGGTATGAAATGCTATCTACCTTTCTCCTCAAGAACAAGTTCACAAGGGAAAAGATAGATAAGACATTATTTCTTAGGGAAATTAAAGGCAAGATTTTGCTAGTGCAAATCTATGTCGACAACATTATTTTTCGCTCTACAGACGACAACCTCTGCAAAAAGTTTTATAAACTTATGCAAGGGAAGTTTGAAATGAGAAGTTTGGGAGAGCTGGAGTATTTCTTAGGACTTCAGGTGAAATAATCTGAAGATGGAATTTTCATCTCATAGACGAAGTTCACCAAGGAGTTGATTAAGAAATTCGGAATGGAGAGTGCAACCTCTATGAGGACTCCAATGGCCTCAGCTATGTCTCTGAACAAGTATGAGAAAGGGAAACCATTTGATGAAACCAAGTACAGAACATAGTTGGATCCTTGCTCTACCTTACTACCAGTAGACCAGACATAATGTTCTTTACATGTGTCTGTGCTAGATTCCAAGTGAACTGTAAAGAATCTCACTATGCTGCTGCAAAGCGGATTTTGAGATATCTTAAAGGTACACTGAATCTTGGCTTATGGTACCCAAGAAGTAATGACAGCGAACTAATTGGCTTTTCAGATGCAGACTTTGCAGGTAGCAAAGATGACAGGAAAAGCACTTCCGGGATGTGTTAGTTCCTTGGAACAAGGCTTATCTCATGGAGCAACAAAAAGCAAAATTGTGTCGCAATCTCAACGGCTGTGTCCGAATACATTTCTACCGGCAGTTGTTGTGCACAGTTTCTTTGGCTAAAGAACCAGCTAGAAGACTATAATATGAAGGTCAAAGACATTCCATTATTCTGCGACTCCTCCAGCGCATTCGCAATTGCAAACAACCCAGTATCGCATAGCCGAACAAAGCACATCGAGCACAGATATCATTTTATTCGGGAGCACGTGGAGCAAAGGGATGTGGATCTGCAGTACGTGCTAACAGATCGGCAAGTTGTAGATATTTTCACGAAGCCGCTAGATGAGACCAAGTTCAATTTCTTCAAAACATAACTTGGGATGCTGAACAAAGAAGGATAAGTCACAGGAAATCAGTTCAAAGTTCAAGAATCGAGGATACTTCAAAAAGGTCAGAAATATCTCAAGAGGAAGGTAGTTCTCAAAAACTCAGTCTACTTCTCGAAAAATAAAGTACTAATTCTCCAAAACTCTGACTACTTCTCGAGAACTTTGATCTATCTCTCGAGAAGTTTCTTAAGTTCTCGAGAACTAATATCATACTTCTCGAGAAGTCCTCTGACAGTTCTCGAGAGCTAACCCCACCTCTCGAGAAATGCTCTTCCTTTTTTGATTTCTGAGTAATTTCCTCTTTTTCGAAAACCCGCTTGATTTCAGCCCTAATCCTAGATTAATTAGACACTTAATTGATACTACTAGTGTTATATATATATATATATATATAATATCTTAGAAATCCTAAATCTACCGCCATTTCGACATCAGTCTTCTCGAAAACTCTTCGTCTTCCGCCAACAGAAAGCTTCGTCGTAGCCGTCGTCTTGCGCTCCATCCGTCGCCGCCGCCAGCGTCCATGGCGCAGAGTTCTAAAATAGGAGTCGGCAGTGAAATCGTCGTCGCAGGGATTGCAGACATTTCTGATGACTTCAAGAACTTGCTCCTTCTCCTAGAAACAGCCGGTCAGATGTTCGTTCTTTCAGAACCCTACAGGATTTTATTTCTAGATGTAGAGGAATTCTTCCAGAATGCTAAGGTAAGGAGAAATGATACAGTTTTGAAATCTAAAGTCAGGGGGATCAAAATCAAGTTGAACAAAATCATAGTTTCAAAGCTCTTAAAGCTGCCTGTTGTGGATGAAGAGGATGACCTAAAAAATGAAGATTCTTATAGAACTTGCTCTTTCTATGGAGTTTATGTGGATGTCATCTCATTAAGGAGGAATGCCTTGAATGATGTAGGCAAGCTTTTGGTAGACATAATTGGAAAGATTTTGTGGTGCAGAATAGGGTTCATTGGTTTTATAACCAATGACCTATTTGATGTTATGACAACTATTATCTGCAGGAAGAAATTCCAATATGGAATGATGTTATTTGATATGATCAGGGAAAGTATCCAGGATCCCAAGTTTGCACGGA
Source organism: Platanthera zijinensis (assembly GCA_039513925.1). Lineage (NCBI taxonomy): Eukaryota > Viridiplantae > Streptophyta > Magnoliopsida > Asparagales > Orchidaceae > Platanthera > Platanthera zijinensis. Next base: position 47,463,007 of record CM077083.1, read on the forward strand.
TAATCTCTTTGTTGTTGCGTGAGATCGATCCTGTCACCTTCAAAACCTCTAAAGGTACTCAGATCCATCACCTGAAAAAGATTTCATTGGCCTCCATCCAAAGATGGGAATTAAAGATGAAGAATCCAAAGCAGTTAGCTAAAGAACTTGTAGCTTCTGCCTCAGAGGTCAGGACCCCATCTCCTCCTTCACATGATGTTGCTGAACCTTCTGGTGCTGCAACTGAGGGGGAGCCTGCACTCTCTGCTCAAGATGCCAGGATTCCTTCTCCTCCTCCCACAGTGAGATCTCCTCTCAAAAGCCCAGTGGCAGATCTTCCAGATGCAACCTTCTCAGATGTTCAAGTACAGGAAACCCTCAAGAACACAGCTGAAGCAATTGACAGTATGGTTTAAGAACTCACTTCAGATGAACCACTTCCTCTCCTAAACATAGAAATCCTTGTAGAACTATCACAAGAACCATCTCCACCATCCTCACCCAAGCTACTCCAGCTCCAACTCCTCCCTCTCCAAGGAAATATTCTACTCCAGCTGAACACACTTCAGTACAAGAGACAATTCTTCTCTCTGAAGAGGATGAGCCAGAACCTGAAGAGGTGGAAGCCCCTCTCAAGAACCTTGACTTCTCCCTCCCCAGAATTATTGATGAGGAGGCTGATACAGTCCTTCACACTGTAAGAGCCAAGAGCTCTGTGGTAGTGGAAGAGATCCCTCCCTAGGTAGCTCCTCGTCCACCCCCAAGTGCCTCTGCTGTTGCTGTTACTTCTGTTTCTCTCTTCTGACATTTTGTGTAAGATTGAAATTTTGCTGGCTGAACAAAGGAAACATTTTGATGACTCTCTGAAAATAGTGTAAGACAAAGTAATTGCTCTGGAAAAAGAAATGAGCCGAGGATTTGCTGAAATATAACATAACACTGACTCTCTCAAAAGTTTGTTTCAGATTGGTGGCAAAGCTATAGATTACACCATTACTATTGTTGGTCAGGTAATGGAACAATCTGTAACTCTGGCCAATAACCAAATCCAGTTAGACAAGCAAACTGAAAAACATGTTATGAAAATCTGTGAAGAAGTGGGAACTTTCAAAGAAGATGCCACATATACTCTATGTGTAGAATTCAGAAAGGGGGAGAGCCTGGTAAAAGAACATGTGGAAAAACTTGTGAATAAGTTTACTGAAGCTGCAAACAAAGCTTGGTCTGAAAAGATAAGTGAAATCAATAAGAATGTTTTAGAGCAAATTCGATCAGTGAAATTTCATACCTATGACACATCAGTATGGATGCACAACCAGATTTTCCCTAAATTTCAGGTTGATCCCAATATCATTCCTCATAATCTCAACCCCCCCGCTGAAGGAGAATCCTGCCAGATGCCTCAATCTCAAATGCCCACCTTTTCTCCAAGGCCAGAAGACAAGGTACCTCCTCCTGCTTCCTATTCCTTGTTTTGGGATGATGATATTCCTCAAGATCTACCTGAAATTCACATCCCCAAGAAAAGGAAGTATGGAGAAGGCCCATCTACAAGCAGAAGTGCCCCCAAGCCATACTTAGAGAAAAGGAAAGCCCAAGAGTTTGCAGAAGTCTGGAGTCCTACTTCTAAAGCCTTAATTCTTGACACTCTCAAATTAGTCATGGACTTTAATGAAAGTAGGAATCTCCACTACAGCTCCTCTGAGTGGGAATTATATGAGAAGTCCATGACCAAGAGGAGAATGTATGATAGAGAGTATGGCATGAATAACCCTAAAGCTCCTCCAAAGCCTCAAATGTACTATCCAAAGCCCTTCAAACTATCAGAGGAGACAGCAGGAGAAGCAGGACAGGCAACAACAGGGTAATGAATGAATTCTTGTTGATATGTTTTTGAGAATTTTGATGAAATGGTTGTTGATTAAAAATCTAAAACATTACATATATACAATTTCTTGTTTTTCCTAATTGTGTGTTCAATTAATCTCTTATTGCACTTAGTTTAAATTATTCATTTCCAGTTCTTTCTTTATTTTTATAATTCACCTTAGTGTAGAGGGTTCTGACTTCTACAAATAGGGGGAGATTGTTGTGTATTGCATCCACAATAACCCAGATTTGCTTGAAGTCGCCCTTAAACAAAGATGAATTAAGTTGTATTTGATATCCTTATTCTAGTTGTGTGTTTGCAGATTCTCAGTGTTAAGTGTAGACTAATATCAGTCTATAGTGGGTCAAGAACACAGGACCATACAGTTTAATCCCTCCCTGTGTGATCCAAGGTGTTGACTCATGTGTAGCCTCTCAATTGGAATACACTTTATGTTAAACCACTTGGAGCATGGGATGAAGATAGGACTAGGAGAAATACTCTTTAAGTTCAGAAAATTCTCTAAGTCCACTTCTCGAGAAGTGCCTCTTAGTTCTCGAAAAGTAGAGTTAGATGTTCTCGAGAAGCATTCTATAGTTTTCGAGAAGTCCAATGTAGTTCTCGAGAAATTATTTTAGTTCTCGAGATGTCCAGAGTAGTTCTCGAGAAGTCCTTATAGTTCTCGAGAAGCATAGCTTCAAAGTTCTCGAGAAGTCCCAGCTTTTAGTTCTCGAGAAGTCCAGACAGCTTCTAGAATTTTTCTAAGTCCGAACTCTCGAGAAGTCCAGTGTAGTTCTCGAGAAGTTCTTTTAGTTCTCGAGAAGTCCAGAGTAGTTCTCGAGAAGTCCTTATAGTTATTGAGAAGCTTAGCTTCATAGTTCTTGAGAAGTCAGCTTATGGTTCTTGAGAAGTCCAGATTGGTCTCGAGAAGTATTAGCCCTGAAGTCTCGAAAACTAACTTTAGTTCTAGACAGTATAGTTCTCGAGAAATCAAACTAGTTCTTGAGAACTAATGTTACTTCTCAAGAACTGTAGGTCAAATTTTTCAGAAAATTGTTTAAGTCCAGATCGTCCGGATTTTCAAATCACTTGACGTGATTGGTCTACGTGCCGTCATTAATGTCTTTTCTAACCGTTAGGGGTAATCATATATAAGGTCTTTTCATTAAGACCAAACCCTAACAATTACAAGACGCGGTAGTCCGTACCTTTGAAATCTTCTGGATCGGTCGTCTCTCTCATAAAGAAAAGGAATAAATTCTGAAGTCGCCGCCGTCGCTCACGAGTAGATCGAGTTTTCTATTTTCGATCAAGAAAGACTTATTGTTCAAGGCATCCTCATCCTCTCCGTGATCGAGTAGGTCAAAGCTTTCTCAGGTCAGATCTACACGTCTTCTTCAACCATTTCTAAAAGAGCAGCAAAGTTCAAGAAGAAGACCTAGAGACTTATTTTTCCAGATCTGAGAAATTACTGTGTTTGTATTTCCAAATCTCTTTGTTATTTTTGTAGGAGATTTTCTCCGAGTGTAGGAGTATTGCTCTCCGAGTTGTAGGAAGTTTTTATCTTCCGAGTGTAGATCCATTTGGATCGAGTTTGTAGGAACTTGGTTCCGAGGCGTAGGATTGTTTTTAATCCGAGATAGTGGAGTAGCCGAGTCTAGTGATTTGCTAGATCGGTGAGGTAAAGTGGACTTACCCAAGATTGGGGAACCACTATAAATCTTCTTGTCTTCTGTGATTGCTTGAATTCTTGTGCAATATCGTTAAAATTTTTATTTCGCAAATAGATGCATGATTCACCTATTCACCCCCTCTAGGTGATTTAGGTTGACAACTTTACACTTTCTATTTTCATCTACCTTTTCTTTACCCTTTTCAGATATGAATTTAATAGGGGTTGTGAGAATGTTTTTCTGAATTAAATGGGGTTGGCTAGATGAAGCGCCTAAGCCCAGCTTGCAATTGATCATAGCATTTATTGTGCTTGTGATGTTCATCAATTTGATTCTTCTCCCATTATGGGATTCTTCAAATTGCTTAGCCTCATTTAATTTAGTTTTTAAAGAAATAATCTCTTCTGAAGCTATAACCAGTTTATCTTTTAGTTCAATGTTTTCAGATAATAGATTTTCGTGTTCAGTTAGCCTATCCTTGAGAAGTTTTATTTCCTTTTCAGATTTGATTAGATCATTGCATAATAATTTAAATTTAGTTTTGAAATAATCAGAATTAAAATCAAATGAGGATATTACCTGATCCTCTTTAGATTCAGAGTCTTCATTCTCTGAATTTTCAGCTTATGAACAGCTGCCTGATGCATTGATTGCCATCAAGCAAACTTCTTTTGCTTTAGCTTCTTCCTCATCTTCACTGGAGCTGGAAGATTAAGATTCTTCTTCTGTCTCACTCCAGGTTTCTGCAACAAAACCTTTCTCCTTCCTCTTGTGCTTGCTTGAGGAGGTCTTGCTATACTTCTTTCTACAGTCTTTTTCTCTTCTTTTCTCCTTCATCTAATTCTCTGGACACTCAGGAAGAATGTGTCCAGGTTTTCTGTAACCAAAGCAGAAAATCTCCTTGGTAGGAGTTTTGTCATATCTTGGTCTGTCATCTTGTCTGGATGACTTCCTTCTGAAATCTTTTCTGGCCATCTTATAAAATCTCTTGGCCAATAAGCTTATGAGCTCATCATTTACTGGTGTAGCTTCTGGTCCTTCAGATGCCTTGAAAGCAATGTTGTGCGCCTTTCTCCCTGAAGAAAAAGTCTTCTCCTCAGCTGCTTCTCTTGTCTTTAATAGCTGCTCATAAGATTTGAGCTTTCCCAGTAATGACTCAGTGGAGATTTTAGTCAGGCTTCGGGCCTCCTTGATTAGACAGATCCTTGAATCCCATGTGCTGGGGAAGTATATAAGGATCTTGTCATTAATCTCTGTCTATGAGATATTCTTGTCCAAAATCTTCAGCTCATTGACAATTGAGTTGAGTCTTTTGTACATGTCATCCACTGGATCAGACTCATCCTTTTATAAATTTTCATACTGAGAGATGAGATGGGATCTCCTATACTTTGTCTCATCAGCTGACCCTGCAACCATTTGTTTTGGAGAGTCCCAAATGTCTTTGACTGCTGTGCACTCAACCACCTTTTGAAAAATGTTATCTGAGACATGGTTTGTGCTAGAATGTTTATGGCCCTTGCATCAGCAATCTTGGCCTTCTTTTGAGCATCAGTCCTCTCAGGTGGTGGAACTGTATTTCTGATTGTAGAAGTAGAAGCTTCTTGACTTGGAAGACCTATCAAAATGGAGTTGTAGATGTCTTCATCAATAGGGTTCATATACAATCTGATTCTTACCTTACAGATTACAAACATATTCAGATTGCAGACTGGAGGTCTGGTGCTTGAATATTTTTTATTCTGTTACATGATATAAGAGAGACACTAGAGAAATTAAGATCTATCAAAGAACTTTTGATTTAGGAATTAGCCTGTGAAATCAAACAAACACACCCTCTGATACCAATTGAAAGTGAGGGGATATATCTGACTATCTCTGGAGGGGGGGGGGGGGTGAATAGAGTATTTTTAAAACTTAAATAGTTTTTATAACAGAATTAAAATAAGTGATAGTAGTATGCATATAAAGAAAAGTAAGAAAAAGAAACTATCACAACACAGTAGAAATAAAGAAAAGAACAGCTAGACGACACAAGAAAATTATAGTTGTTCCCCAAAACTGGGTACATCCACTCTTCTACCACCCTGGTAGGAATCCACTAACAGGTTTTTGATCAGGTGCCCTGCCACCAACAGGTTTTTGCTAAGGTACCCTGTCACCACAAGATCTATTTCAAGGGAGATCTCACAACCCTTCAGGCTTTTGATCAGGTGCCCAAAAACCAAATCAAGTCTTTTGATAAGGAGACTTGTCAACCAGGTGATAACTTTTGAAGGGAGTTAGAAACCCTTTTTATAGTGGGAAATTAAAAGTGATGTGGTCTTCTCTTTCTCAAACAACTGAGAGGACTTTAGTGGACAGCTGTTGTCAAAGCTCCCCCTGAGATGTTGAATAGTTCAGGAAGAAGAGAGCTTTGCACAGGGTGTAGGCCTTGATGAAGATCTTCAGAAACTTCTTTGACTGGTGTTGAAGAGTTGTCCTTATAAATCCTGAAGCAGAAACTAAAGAAGACTAAAGATCTGTGTGTGTTGTTCTTCTTCAATTTCCTGTAGATGGCAATCTTTTCTCTGTATCACATGTCTGTAGAAATTCTTTGTGTAAAGATCTCTTTTTTTTCTTTTTGAAAAAGAACTTTTTTATATTCTGAGAGGATTTCCAGCATTTGAATTTTGAAAGATATCCTGAATTTACTGCTCAAAATCTGTGAGTTGAAACAGCTGGAATTTGTCTTGAATGCATTTCCTCAACAGTCCCAGTAAATAAGACAAGTAATTAACACTATGAAATCCATAATTAATGTTGCCAAGCAACGACTATATTCTTGAGAATATGAGCATTAATTATTAGAGAATTACTGCCTTAGAATAATACCAATTGAAATCAAAATGTCAGAGAAATTGCAAAAACTAATACTGATAGAAATCGTCGACCTCAGGGCAGATTTCGTCGACCTGAACTCCAAGTTCGTCGAGCTGAGAAATTGTCTTCGTCGAGCTGAGCTCAGAGAAAAATATTCTGGAAAGAAACTGCCAAAGCTGAGCTATAAGTTCGTCGAACTGAGATGGACTTTCGTCGACCAAAGAAACTGAGAGAAGAAGGAATATCATCGACCTGAGCTCGTATTTCGTCGAGCTCAGCTCAGAGTAGAAACTCTGAGTTTGTCGATCTGCAATCGATGATCATCGAGCTGAGTTCGAAGAACGTCAAACTTATTTTCTGAACTCTCAAAAACTACATTTCTTCTAAGTGTGAGTCTCTGAAGTCTTATGAAGGTTGGATCAAAGATTGTCTAACCTAGTCAGACTGACCTAACCTTAGAACTAACAAATTGACCCTAGGCTATACATGATGGGTCAATAACCTATTAGTGAACTTAGACCAAATCCAAACTAGGGATCCAACATAGATGTCTTTGAAATCCGGGCAGTGAACGAACTCATCTTTAATTCTATCGAAACCAATCACTTTTACCTCTAGTGTAAACAATAGTAAGGAGACACGCCTAAGAGCATCTGGCACACGATTTAAAGTTCCCTTAAGATGTTTAATTATAAAGGTGTACTCCTGAATATAGGAGAGCCATTTAGCATGCCTTGGGATAGCTTTATTTTGGGAATTGATAACCTCAAAGCCTCGTGGTCGAATAGGATAACAAATTCCTTAGAGATTAAATAAAGTCACAAATGTTATAGGCACCGGATAACCACATAAAACTCTCTATCATAATTAGAATAATTTAATTTCGGTCCTGCAAGTTTATCACTAAAGTATGAAATAGGACGACCCTTATGACTCAATACACCACCAATACCGACTCCAGACGCATCACATGACAATTCAAAAACCTTATTAAAATCTAGTAATCAAAAAGAGGAGCTTTCGATGTTAACCCCAGAATCCGCAACATTTCCAGTTAGGCATCTTGCCCTTCCCTCGCTGAACTCAAGTACTCAGTTCGCCCAGCTCGCCAGTTGACGTGGTCCGTCACCTAGGCGGACTCCAGATATCAATCCGCTCAGGTCGCCCTCGGTTCCCAGCTCTGCTAGATCGACGACCTCCCATCGACGAGGCAAGCTCAGGCCGGCGAGCTCCGAGTCAGGCTGCCCAGGTCGCAGCTAATTTGAAAGGACCGCGCTCGATGCGACCAAGGGAGGTCTCCAGCTCGCTGGCCCAGTCCGCCGGTCCCGCGCGGACTGCTTGTTCTTTCCCTTTTTTGATTCCCGTCACCGCTGCCCGGCTCTTTTGTACCCCGGCCAGCTGGTTATTTTAGCCCTGCCCGCTTGAGCAGGCCCCCAGCCTATAAATAGGGGGAAGTGGTGCACTCAAAGTACGCTGACTCGAGCCCAGGAGCCCACTTGTTAAAGGCTGCGGACTCGAATCTCTGGCTTTGCGGTCTCCAGCTTGCTTTCTGCTTGGCTTTGCTTTTCCCTTCTTGTAACCCCTTCTTTGTAATCAAAAGTAAGCCCGTCGCAGGAGAGGCATTCAGGCCACGACGGGCGAAGTCCGGTGTTGCCGTGCTCCACGGCTCCTGCTTTTCTGTTCCTTTTCTAGTCCGCCAAGTAGACTGCTGCTCGCAGTTTGTTTTTCCTTTTTCTTCCCCAAGTGCTCGAACGGTTAGCTGGTGGTGCCCGAGTCCGTCGCTTTTCGTGCATCAACAGTTAACACGCCACCTTCAGATTCGAGTAGTTTTTTGAAACCGCGGATAGAAATGTCAGACCGCCGAGGTCGCCGCTCCGACCGCTCCAGCTCCCCCGATGACTCGCTGTGGGAGGCGCTGGAGCAGTCCCGCTGGGAAGCTGAAGTATCTCGAAGAGAGACTGACCAGCGGCTCGATACGATCAGCCAAGCCCTGTTAGCATTGACTCAGCGACTTGCGCCCCAGGTTGCTGAAGAAGTTGCTGAGACACCTGTCCGCCAGACTCCAGTCCGCCGGACCCCGGCTCGTCGCACCCCTCTTCAGCAGTCGCCTGCGACTGCGCCTCCGCCTCTCCACCAAGCTCAGTCCGCAGCTCCCCTGCGACCTCAGGCGGATCAGTTCGCCCCCCTGATGGATTTCTTCAGGGAAGCAGTCCGAGGGACCCCGGCTCGCCGACTAGACTTTGTTGATCGACAGTCCGCAGAGCTCGCAGAGTTTCGTCCTCCAGTCCGCCCTTCTACTGATTCAGAAACTCCCTCTCCCTTCGTCGATCGAATCCGATGGGAGTCAGCGCCAAGCAATTTCAGAGAACCTCGTCTCCCTTTTTATTCGGGGGAGACTGATCCAATCTCCCACCTGCAAGCATTCGAAGGGGCAGTTGCATTGAGAAGCCTCTCTGACGCCCTGAAATGTAAACTTCTAGTGACCACTCTTGATGGTCAAGCAAGAGAATGGTTTTATGAGTTGCCTCCAGGCACCATTTCCTCCTTCGCTGAGCTTCGCAACGAGCTGCTCCTGAGGTTTGCAACCTCTAAGAAGAGAAAGGATGGGCCGGCAGCCCTTTTTGATATTAGACAAAGAGACAATGAATCGGTGGCAAGGTTCGTTGATCGGTTCCAGAAGGAAATTCAAGGGGTAAGGAATGTGAACCCCGATTACTATAAAGTTGCCCTGATTCACGGCCTCCGGGAGGGCCCGTTAAAATTCAAAGTGACAACAAAGGCACCGTCAACCTATCAGGATCTCATCGCGATAGCTAATCGTTTTATTGAGGGGGAAAATGCCAATCCAACCTATATCTCATCCCTGACAGCTAAAGCTGGAGGAAGGGATGTCCCCAACTCCTCTTCCAACAATCAGTACCACAGTAAGCCTCCCCGGCCTGACTTCCACCCTCCACCTCAGAGGGGGCGCAACCTCCGCCATAAGAAACCCTTCCTTGGCCATCAACAGTTTCATGATCAGAGACTGCGTTGGCCGCCGCTCCCGCCGTTCCCCTTCAAGCGCTCCCCATTCTTCAGAGAGCCCTGCCAGCTTCAAATCCTCACGGGAGCAGCCCTATGGAAGAGCTTGCAGATCAAGGCATCGACTTTGAAGAGGTTGCCCAGGTAATCTAGAAGAAGGTTGAAGAAAAGAGGCAAGGGCCTCAGAGAGATTGGAAGCCCAGAGACAACTCTCAGTTCTGTAATTTTCACAAGGAGAAGGGTCATCTGACTAAAGACTGCAAGGCTCTTCAGAAGCTAGTTGAGAGGTTGCTCGCCGAGGGTAAACTCGAGGACCTGGGCAGGAAGAATGATTCTTCAAGGCCTTCCACCTCCAAGGGCAAGGAGGTGGCTGAAGTTCACCAGGAGTGCATAGAGATAAGGGATGAGGGCCATCTGGGGCTCATTGATATCCAAAATGAGTGTATTGATGTTGTCGACGAGGGGGCCTTGGGAAGACTCTTTTTCATCCATGGCGGAGCGGGGGCTGAGTCTACCCGGAAGTCCTCTTTGTCAAGGCTTTCGCGAACTGAGGTTGCTTCTACTTCTTCTGCCCCACCTTCTGAAGTCGTCACCTTTGGTTCTGCGGACCTTCCTGCAACCGCCAACCCCTTCGATGATGCCATCGTGGTCCAGGCAGCCATCGGAAACTTCACGGTCGATAGAATTCTAATCGACACCGGCAGCTCCGTGAATCTCCTCTTTAAGTCCACTTTCGAAGCCCTGAGGACTGGGAAGACTCTGCTTTCCACCGAAGGGCCACTCTATGGCTTCTCAGGAGAAAGGAAGGAAGTTGAAGGAAGTGTCACACTCCTGGTGACGCTCGGAGGGGTGCCCAAAGAAATCCAGTTCATAGTGGTAGATGCTCCGAGCAGCTATCATGCTATCTTTGGAAGACCATTGCTAAACAAATATCGCGCCATCATTTCAACATACCATCTAGCCATCAAGTTCTGCAAGGATGGCCGCCAGTGTAGGGTCAGGAGCGACCCGAGGCAGGCTCGAGAGTGTTACCTCCGAACAGTCAACATGACTGAGGTTTCCCCCCCAGCCTTTCCAGCAGCAGCAGAAGCCACTCCTTCAGAAGATGCTGAGAATAGAGAAGGTGCTCACCTGGAACCTGCCCAGGTGACGTAAGAAGTCCCCATCGCAGAAGGGGAAGGAAGAAAGTTCTCCATCAACTCCGAATTGCCAGAAGATCAAAAGGCGGAGTTGATATCTTGCCTATTGGAGAATCTGGATGTCTTCGCTTGGTCAGCGGAGGACATGCCAGGGGTGGATCCCGACGTGGCTTGCCATCATCTCAACATTGATCCGGCCGCCAAGCCCGTCCAGCAAAAAAAGAGGGGTGTAGCTGTCAAGTTAGCAGAGCCCATCAGAGAGGAGGTTGCTAAACTCCTCAAAGCGCGCTTCATTCAAGAGATTCAGTATCCCGAGTGGGTCTCGAATGTTGTAATGGTTAAGAAACCTAGGGGAAAGTGGCGTATGTGTGTAGATTTCACCCGTTTGAATAAAGCGTGCCCGAAAGATTTCTACCCCTTGCCTCGGATAGATTTATTAGTTGATTCTGCGGTAGGATATCCGTTTATGAGTTTTTTAGATGCATTCTCTGGTTATCACCAAATAAGAATGCACAAACCTGATATCCCTTGCACATCGTTCATCACTAATGACGGTTGCTATTGTTATCTTGTGATGCCCTTTGGGCTTAAAAATGCTGGCGCAATCTATCAACGCATGATGGACCAAGTGTTTAAAGAGCAAAAAAGTAGAAACCTCGAGGTGTATGTGGATGACCTTCTGATTAAGAGTAGGTCTCTTCCGCAGCACCTGGTAGATCTTGTAGAGACCTTTTCTACTCTACGAAGGCGCAAAATAAAGCTTAACCCGTTAAAATGCGTCTTTGGGGCAAGTAAAGGGAAGTTTCTCGGCCATCTCCTTACTCCCGAGGGTCTAGCCCCCAATCCTGATAAGGTTAAAGCCATCCTTGTATGACCCCTCCCCGTTCACCCAAAGAGGTTCAGCAGTTAGGGGGGAGGTTGGCAGGACTCAGGAGGTTCATCTCTCGAGTTGGAGATAAAAGTGCACCATTCTTTAAGACTCTTCGGGGAGCGTCCAAGTTTCAATGGACAGAAGAGTGTTCCTTGGCTTTTGAGCAATTAAAAAAGCAGCTAACCTCGACTCCTTTACTCCAAAGCCCCCGAGCAGGGGAGGTGTTGTTCCTATACCTAGGGGTTGGTCCCGAGGCAGTTAGTTCAGTTCTGATTTGCGAAGAAAGCAGGAGGCAGTTCCTTGTTTACTATGTCAGTCACATCCTGAAGGATGCAGAGGCAAGGTACCCCATCCTAGAGAAGCTAGCTTTAGCATTAGTTATATCTGCCCGCAGACTCCGTCCGTATTTCCAGGCTCATTCAATTCAGGTAGTTACTGATCAACCTTTGAAGAATGTGTTAGAAAAACCAGAGCATTCAGGCAGGCTAACTAAATGGGCAATCGAGCTGAGCGAGTTTGAAATTTCCTATGTGCCCAGAACAGCTATCAAGGCACAGGTGCTTGCAGATTTCCTGATTGATACGACAGAATCCAGCTCGGACCAAGCAGCAAGGTCCCCTTTAGCTTGGACCATTTATGTGGATGGAGCTTCTGGTAGAAACTCCTCGGGTGCAGGAGTAGTTTTGATAAACCCGAATGGTGTCAAACTTGAGCAGGCCATCAAGTTTTATTTTCCAGTGACTAACAATCAGGCAGAATATGAGGCTTTATTAGCTGGCTTGAGGCTTGCGCTAGAGCTGGGAATTGATCACGTCCATATCAAGACTGATTCACTGGTAATGGCTTCACAAGTTCTTGGCAACTTCGAGACCAGGGAGCCAGTGTTGAAAAAGTACCTTGTGCTGGTAAAGGTTGAGGTTGGCAGGTTCAAAAGTTTTACTATTGAGCACATTCCAAGGACAGAGAATGAGGAGGCCGACGTTCTCGCAAAGTACGGGCTCTCGTCAGGAGGGACAACTTCTGAACTTTTCCGCCCAGTGGTGGAGGAAGAAGGGCTAATGCAAATCGATCAGTGTCCCTCTTGGATGGATCCGTTCATTCTCTACCTGTCAACTGGGAATCTACATCAGTCAGTGAAAGATAAGAAGAGATTCAGGTTGAAGGCAGCACACTATTACTTGATATCCGACATTCTCTACAGGAAAACCTTCTTGTCCACAATGGCAAGATGTGTTTCAGAAAGTGAGGTTCCCACCATTCTCCGAGAAGTGCATTCTGGCGAGTGCGGAAGTCATTCGGGAGCAAGAACATTAGAAAGAAGGATCCTGCGGCAAGGTTACTTCTGGCCTACAATGAAGAAGGACTCTGGGGCCTATGCAAGAAAATGTGTTCAATGCCAGAAATTCGCCCCTCTTCAGCATCAAGCAGCTCAATCTCTCAGATCGATCACAACCCCTTGGCCTTTGCTGTTTGGGGAATGGATCTCATTGGCCCTTTTCCCATGGCAAGTGGGCAGCGGCGCTTTATTATAGTTATGATCGACTACTTCAGTAAGTGGATTGAGGCTAAAGCACTGGCAAAGACGACAACCCAGGTCGTGAGGAATTTTATTTGTGGTGAGATAGTCTGTCGACATGGAATCCCTATGGCAATAATCACCGATAATGGACCACAGTTCAATAATGCGGAGATGATAGACTTTTGCAGGAAGATCGGAACAGAGCTGCGCTTCGCATCAGTTCATCATCCCAGAAGCAATGGTCAAGTAGAAGCAGCTAATAAGCAAATCCTCAACCTGCTTAAGAAAAAGGTTCAAAATCTCAAGGGCAGTTGGGCTGATCAACTTCCCTCAGTCCTCTGGACCCTGAGAACAACACCTTCATCTGCAACAGGAGAAACCCCGTTCAAGCTTTCTCACGGGTCCGAGGCATTGATTCCTGTTGAGTTTGAAGTTCTGTCGCCTAGAGTACTGCTTGCCAGGCAAGGCACGGAGGATTGGCTTGAGTTGAACAGCGAGGAGATGAGGTTCAGTTTGGAGCATATCGAAGAGGTCAGAGACAAGGCTGCTATCAGGCAGGAGGAAGTAAAAAGAAGAATGGCCCGTTACTTTGATAAGAATGTAAGGATCAAACATTTTCAAGTGGGAGATCTGGTTCTTAAAAAGGTCGATGCGGCTGCAAGAGCCAGCTCAGTTGGGAAGCTTAATCCTAGCTGGGCAGGACCATTCATTATCAAGGAAGCACTTCAGAATGGGGCCTATCGGTTGCAAACGTTTGAAGGAGAAGACATGCCGCACACATGGAGCGGAGATGACCTAAAGCGGTTCTTTTCCTGAACCTCTTTTCTTTTCTTCCTGTGTAAACTCTTTAAGAGGTTCACTATTAATAAAAAATTCCTTGTCAACACTTTTATCAAGTATCTTTGTGTGTCAAGCGTTGACAGTTAAATATATGGAGCAAGGATAACTCTAAACGGTTCTCTCTGAACTCTCTATTTTATGGTTATACGAATCTCTCAAAATTGATACTTGTCTAAATACTCATACTAACACTTCTTCGAATGCCTCTTCTTTCTTACCTCCTCGAGCAACTCCCGACAGTTGCTTGATGCCAGGAGATATCGCCGTGTTCAGCAAAAACCTCCCCTAGAACCGTTGGTGTCAGCATAACACCACGACGACCACGTGTTGCGGGGAGATTTCGCACCGTGTAGTGGGAGCCTACCAACTCTAGTGCGGTAGGATACTGGATTTCGGATCCCGGCTAGTACCTAACCCCACTTCTGCATTATGGAGGAGCGAAGTGGAGGTCAGCTCTACCAAGCCACTTAAGGGATATTGTTACAACCCAGATGATCGCACGGGGAAAGAAATGACGCTCCGGCCGCACCTACCCCCAGATCATCTTAGGGTTGTGACTCTCGAACACTCCTTGGTACCCTCAAGCAGTGCCTGCAGAAGACCCACAGTCTTGTCGATCTCAAAGGAAAGAAATGCCGCTCCGCCCGTACCTGCCCGAGAGATCGACTTAGACTGTACTTCAGGCAAGAGGGCAGTGAATTGAGTTATTGAGTCTGCAGACCCCGAGGTCCAGTGAGGAAAGCAATGCCGCTCCGGCCGCACCTACCCACTTGGCCTCCGGACTGCGGCTTTCTTCTTCACAGGGGTTGTCATTATTGATGAAGTTCGGACTCCAGTTGCTCTATCCGCTCAGTCCGCCGTCACCTGGGTTGATTCTGTAATTCATAACCTTGTGAGGAAAGCAAAGCCGCTCCGGCCGCACCTGCCCGCTTGGTTGTGAATTACAAGTCATTTATGATATTTTTCATTAATGAAGTGCGGACTCCAGTTGCCCTATCCGCTCAGTCCGCCGTCACCTGGGTTGATTCTGTAATTCATAACCTTGTGAGGAAAGCAATGCCGCTCCGGCCGCACCTGCCCGCTTGGTTGTGAATTACAAGTCATTTCTGATATTTTTCATTAATGAAGTGCGGACTCCAGTTGCCTTATCCGCTCAGTCAGCCGTCCCTTGGTTGATTCGGTAATTCATAATCTTGTGAGGAAAGCAATGCTGCTCCGGTCGCTCCTACCCGCTTATTATGAATTACAGGTCACTTCTGATGTTGCTGACTGAGGCAGTGCGGACGTTGGTTTTCTAATTCGCCTAGTCCGCAGAATTTGTTCGATGCATACAATGTACTTAGAAGAAATTCAAGCGCGAATATCTGCGGATGGTGACCCTAGTCCGTCCAGTTCGCTTATTCATGATATTTGGGTTAGCAGATTATGGTTTTTTCGTTATCTTAGTTCTCGCAAAAACTGGCAAAAGTTCTGTGAAATGCGGACTGAGAACTGAACTCGTCCAAGTCCGCATCATTCGTCTCTTTCCCAAGGAATACATTCTGTTCATATTATAACAAGATTGTGGTTATGAAATTTCAGCTAGCAAAGATATAAGTGCGATCTCTAAAGCATCAGCGAGAAACAAGCAGAAAATCTCAGAAGATATCAAAAATATCGTTTTTTATATATATTCATTCAAAAATTACATGTCCTGGCGAACTCGCGTAAAGTCCGCCCCTCCCCCTTACATTAAAGAAAACCAAAAAATTATAATATATATTCCTATTCTGTCCTCTGCTTCTTGTCCGCAGGCTTCTCAGGGCTCGACCCATCCACATCCACTATAGGAGAGTAGCCGCCTGAGTCACTGCTGCTGCTGTCGTCAGAGTGAGAAGCGGCTGAGGGTTCTGTTCGCGAGCTGCTCTCACCAGAGCTGGAGTTAGCGGACTGATCCGACTGACCTCCTTGCTGCTGACTTGAGGCCACGTCCTCAGCAGCTTCCTCGTCAGCAGACTCCTCCTCGTCATCCTCGGCAACCGCTTTCCCCTTATCCGCTTGCTCGAACTCGGCAACTTTATCCTTTAGCTCCGGGAAAAGCTTCAGGAAAGGAATAGAGTCTACCCCTGTCACAACCCGCATTTTCTCCGAATTAAGAATTATCAGAGTAAGAGAAAACACGCGTCATGATGCCACGTCAAGCAGGGGATAACTGCTGACGCTCAGGCAAATCCAACTACAATCTTTATGCAAGAAAATCATGTGCTTAATGAATAGAAAATCAGTTATGTTTAGAGTCCGTATCCCTCGGCTCAGTGGATCATCTAGTCCACAAAAGAAAACTATATTTAAACGCTGCGGAAAAATACTTTAATTAGGCTTTACACCCTAAAGAGCGCATAAGGGTCCCAAGAGAACCACTCATGCTATGCAAGACACTACACTTAGTTTATATAATATATATAAGAAAACGGTTTTCGTACGTGATTTGGAATATAGTGATTAAGTTTATAAAAACATGCTGATCATGAGCTTCATTTATAATAGTATTTATAGTTTAAAAATAACTAGCAACCTAGCATAAAACCTTCTCAAAGCAAGTAGACTATCTCCAGAAAAATAAATGGTAGCAGCAATAGTGTATATCTAGTACAAGGTAAAAACTACTAGTGGGCGCCAACAACCTGACACGAACCCACCAGCACACATATATGTCTGTAAGAAAGTACTGAAAACAACCTCACTAACAAGGTAAACAGAACTCCGGGGTCCGGAAGTCCACCAACAACACCACCTCCAACTAGCCACCAGACTGGCTACAGCTCAGAACCTGGGGTATTCCAAAAGAAAACAGAATACCTCAGCAAGCTAAACAAAGAAAAACTGCATGAAAGAGTCAACCAAAAGGACAAAATAATAGGAAACATGCAGTAGAAAGAGTCACAACTGTCCACAATAGGACCACAAGAAATGCACAACGTGCAAAGAAACAGCAACGACCCAGCCCAGGAACCACATCCTGCAGGGCCTACTAGGCTACCAAGAGCCAGAATGCTGCAAACTACCAAAGAAGAAACTTCTAACACCCTAAACTGCGGGAAGTGATAGTAGCAAAAACAACAACGAGGAACCGGATCGAAGGCAAACGCAGTCCCCCAATCCACCATGTCCAAGTCAAAAGCTCGAGGGTCAACACGTGAAAACACAAGGGACCTTCCACCCGATATGCCCAGCCCGTACCTGGAGCAAGAAATCCATGGGTGGCCTTGGCTATATCACACAACTCCACCCCCATAAAGAGCTACAACCACCACTACTATCCACGACCCACGATTCGGCCTTTAGGAAAAATAAAGAAAACGGCCGACAAGGAAAACCCAGAAATACAACTGGAAAATCCACTCGGAAACGAAATACAAGGTAAAGGAAGAGTGTTGAAATAAACCAACACGACTAGGCGTTGAGTGAAACGCACTCAGCGCCTACCTAAACTTTGGCCTTGAGTGAGCTAGCCTCACTCGACGCCAAAATTATACCACTACCCACAAGCCCACTAAAGAAAACGGAGCTCGACGACAGTCGAACGACCAAGGCAGAAGATCCAGAACTCGAGTAGTTGCCTGCCACTTGAGTATTTAAACTCCCGCACTCGAAATCATCTAAATTCGCCTATCAAAAGAAAATATACAAATCGCACGATCAGTGACGCACGATAAGTGGTCGTGCGCACTCTTTGGCTGATGATCGTGCGAAACGAACCTGGAAACCTGACAGAAAACCTAGCAACTGCGCACGATCAGTGTCGCACGATCAGTGGTCGTGCGCACTGTTGCCAGCGCTCGTGCGATTGCCCGAGACAGAACTTTGGAAACTGAAATATATACGCGAACGAACAGAGGCACACGACCAGTGGTCGTGCGCCCTAAAGGTTAATGACCGTGCGCGGTCAACCTGCACAGTTTGGAATTTCCCGAACGACACCGGAACGCGCACACGACTCACGCCACTGCAGTAGCAGTAGACAACTCTCAACGCCACACGCTACTACCATTCAAACTATGCCTAACCATTCGAATAATATCTTAACGAAGGAAATTGGCAACCACACCCCCCCCCCTCCTAACTTTCCCTCTCGGCTATACCCGAACCAGAGCAACAATCAAAAATAAAGGAAAACAACGGCTCCACGCCGACAATTTGGATTCCAAACATCACAACATAGGGGGGGGGGGGTTTCAGTAGGAAGAACTAAGCCCTATAGTTAGCAAGAAAATGAGAACAACAAGGCCTCTAACCTGGGCTAACCGGGATTTCAATTTCAGCAAATAAATTCAAAGAAAACACTTGGCAAGGGCAAGAATACCACTTGCATCAAATCTCAGCGAAGCTTTGGACTGCTTTCCTCCTCTTCGCACGGATCAAGACGGCCGCAAACACCGCAGGAATGAAGGTCTCGACGAGAGCAATCCGAATCCACTCTCGGAATCGAATTCCGTCCACAAACGCTCCGGGAATCGGCATCCGAAGGCAAGGTAGGCGGTTACTCCGTTTCCTCGTACAGGACCGGCGGTTTCTATCGTGAAGAAGATGAAGATGGCGATCCTTCTCATTCCATAAAAATATATATATATATATATATATATATATAATTATATAATTATATTATTAATTACAAAATTACATAAAGCACCAACTCGACGCGAAAACCGATTCACCTCGGAATTCGACGAAATTCGCACCGTAGCTAAATACCCATGCTACGAACACAACGGCGAAGTCGAAATTAACTTTCGACAAACAGAACTCGAGTTATACCCAAACAAAGCCAAACACAAACATCCCCCCGAGAGGCCACACCGGGTCACCAAAACGACTCGGTTTGCTAGGGAGATCTTGCCAACAGGCTACCAAACAGGGCACTCAATTCTAAGGAGCTAAACCATACTCCACACATGGCACAAGCCACGGAAACGCGTCATCGTAACGCCAAATGAGAATAAAAATAATCGCTGAAAAAACGGGGCGTTACAGTCACTCCCCCTAAAAGAAAGTTTCGTCCCGAAACTTTACGCACAATCCTCCTACAAAAGAAGGAAAGGTAACAAACAGAAGTTACAAAGGGAAACATACCGATCAAATCAGAGAAACAGGTGAGGGTACGCCCTCCTCATGGCCGACTCTAGCTCCCAAGTCGCGCTCTCCAAATCCTGATTCTTCCATAGAATTTTCACCATCGGTATGGACTTCTTTCGCAGCACACGCTCCTGAGTATCCAAAATACGAACTGGCACCTCAACGAAAGAGAGGTTGGGCTCTAACTGGGGCACAACATCCAAGAGTTGCCCACTGCTGCGCACACACTTCCGCAATTGGCTAACATGAAAAACATTATGAACACCAAGGAAGTTCGCTGGCAAATCCAATCTCTAAGCAGACACACCAATCCGCTCCAAAACCTCAAACGGGCCCACATACCTTGGGTCCAATTTCCGGTTTTTACCAAATCTCTTTACACCAACCATTGGAGAAACCTTGAGGTATACATGATCCCCTACTAAAAACTCCAAGGCAGACCTACGCCGATTGGCGTTCTTTTCATACCTCTCCTGGGCTAAACGAAGCTTCTCCCGAATAAGCTTCACGGCGACTTCCATCTCTTGCAGAGCATCAGGACCCAACAAAGGCTTCTCACCATCCTCAGCCCAAAACAACGGAGTCCTACAGCGCCTCCCATACAAAGCTTCAAACGGAGCCATCTGCAAGCTTTCCTGATAACTGTTATTATAAGCAAATTCCATGAGTCGCAGACGCTCATCCCACGCTCCACCGTTGTCTAAAATATAGCACCGGATCATATCCTCAACAATCTGATTGACCCGCTCCGTCTGCCCATTGGTCTGAGGGTGGTATGCAGTAGAATACCTCAGATCCGTACCCAAACCCTCCTGCAGACTCTGCCAAAAGCGAGAAGTAAACCGGGAGTCTCGATCAGAAATGATGCTAACCGGCACACCGTGGAGTCGGATGACTTCATTCAAGTACAACTCCGCTATCTTCTTCATCGGGTAATCAATCTTATAAGGCACGAATTGAGCACACTTCGTCAATCTATCCACTATAACCCAAACAGAATCAAATCCTCTCGGGGATTTTGGCAAACCCGTAATGAAGTCCATAGATATACTCTCCCACTTCCAAGTCGGGATATCTAGCGGAGTCAACTTACCACCAGGCCTTCCATGATCGGCCTTCACACGCTTGCAAGTGTGACACTCAGCAACATATCGGGCTATATCTCCTTTCATACCATACCACCAAGCAATTTGCCTTAAGTCACGGTACATCTTCGTAGATCCTGGATGGTAGGCAACGCTGGAACCATGAGCCTCACTGCAAATCATACTCTTAATGTCCCAAACAGCGGGAACGCAAAACCTGCCGCGGTACTTCAAAGTACCCGCATCATCAATAGAAAAATCTGGCAACTCTCCCTTCTCTGTCCTGGTAAAAAGGTGCAACAGATCCGGATCGTCCTTCTGATGCAGTCTAGTCAAAGAAATCCAGGACGGCTCTTCCACTGATAAGCTACTCTGCAAACTACAGCATCCCACTAAAATATCCATAAGGAGGAACTCCTCAACTAATCGATCGGCGGAGAGGTTAAAGATCTTTCCCGTCTTTCGGCTCAGGGCGTCGGCCACCACATTGGCCTTGCCCGGATGATACTGGATTTCTACATCATAATCCGCCACATACTCAAGCCACCGCCGCTGACGCAGATTCAACTCCTTCTACGTGAACACGTACTTCAGGCTCTTATGGTCAGTAAAAATCTTGCACTGAGCCCCATAAAGTAAGTGCCTCCACAACTTCAACGCATAGATAACCGCTGCAAACTCAAGGTCATGCGTAGGATAATTCCGCTCATGAGTTTTCAACTGCCTTGACCCATAAGCAATTACTTTTCCATCCTGCATTAATACGCATCCCAGTCCTATATGCGAAGCATCCACATACACATCATAATCCACGCCCTCAGTAGGAAGGGTCAGAACGGGAGCAGTACACAATCTCCTCTTTAACTCCTGAAAAGCTTCTTCGCACTTCTCGCTCCAAACAAATGCCACATTCTTCTGAGTCAGCTTGGTCAACGGTGCGGCTAGAGAAGAGAAACCCTCCACGAATCTCCTGTAATAGCCAGCCAACCCTAAGAAACTTCTGATCTCCTTAGGAGTATTCAGCCTACTCCAATCCGTCACTGCTGCAATCTTTTCTGGGTCAACCGAGATCCCATCCTTGTTCACCACGTGGCCTAGAAAAGAAACTTGAGGCAACCAAAATTCGCACTTGCTCAACTTGGCGAATAACTTGTGGCTCCTCAACTCTGATAGGACCAAACGCAAATGCTGCTCGTGCTCCTCAGCACTGCGAGAATAAACCAACACGTCTTTAATGAAGACCACAACGAACTTGTCTAGGAAATCCTTGAACACCCTGTTCATCATATCCATGAAGGCTGATGGTGCGTTGGTTAGACCAAACGACATCACCAAAAACTCAAAGTGCCCATGCCTCGACCTAAACGCAGTCCGTGGAATATCTGCCTCACGGATCCTGAGCTGATGATAGCCCGAACGAAGATCGATCTTGGAGAACACCGTGCTACCACGCAACTGATCAAATAAATCATCGATCCTCGGCAGAGGGTACCTGTTCTTGATAGTGACCTTGTTCAACTCTCTATAGTCGATGCAAAGCCGCATCGACCCATCTTTCTTCTTTACGAACAAAACAGGAGCACCCCAAGGCGACGAACTCTGCCTGATAAAACCTTTAGCCAACAACTCATCTAACTGAATTCGCAACTCCTCTAACTCACGAGGGGCCATCCGGTACGGCGCCTTGGCAATAGGACGCGTACCCGGCTCCAAATCAATAACAAACTCCACATCCCGCTCAGGAGGGATACCAGGAAGATCATCAGGAAAAACATCGGCGAAACCACGAACAATAGGAATCTCCTCCAAGCGTGGCACGCTAACAACGGTTCCAACCGCCGAGACTAAACAAACACAACAATCAGAAAGAAACAATCTCTGAACACATACCGCAGAGAGAACAGGAGAATCCTGACACGGGTCAGCATATACGCTGCCGGGCTGACCGTCGTCCCTGATGAAGTCCAAGCGCTTTCCTTAGCACTGAATGACCGCATCATACCGAAAGAGCCAGTCCATGCCCAAAATGACATCGAAGTCCTCTAGATCAATCATCTTCAGATCCGCCTTCGCAAGAAAATCCCCCAACAAAACCGGGCAATCCAAAATACCCAAATCTGACAACACAGATTCACCAGAGGGAAACTTGACATGGAAGGAATCCCGAACACGATCTAGAGACAACCGATGACGCTCCACAAAGGCTCTAGCCACGAACGAGTGGGTAGCGCCGGAGTCAAACAGAACACGCGCCCAGCGGTTCTTCACCTTAAATTTCCCTATAGGAACGCACAAAGCTAAGGAACTAGCACAACAGTACCGCAAATAAACTAGCAACTAAACTACCAGGCTAGAAAGAAAACAACAAACTACTAACCTGAGATCACCTGGGTCGAAGTCTGAGCCTCCTCGGAAGAAATCACGTTCAGCTTCCCTTTTCCCTTGTCCACACGCTGAGGTGGAGGTAATGCCTGCAATGGAACTGCAGGAAGAGCTGACTGGACCTGAGGACACCTCGACTTAACGTGACCCTTCTGCCCACACTGATAGCAGACTCTATCCCTGGACCAACACTGGGCTGCATCATGCCCGGATCGCTTGCAAACTGAACAGGAGACATCTCTCCCAGGAGCACCCTGAATAGCATGAACCTGCTCCTTCTTCTGAGCTGCCGCCTTCTTGAAACACCTCTCAACAGGATGGCCTGACCGGCCACAAAAAACTGCACACCACCCTGCTCCTCTTTCCCGGAACAGCATCGGGTACCAGGGGTTTCTTCTCCTCTACCAACTTCCTCTTATCCTTCCTCAACTGCTGGCCTCTGCTCTTCGCCGTCTCAATGGCCTCAACCTTAAGAGCAGCCTCTACAACTCCAGCATAAGTCACTGACCCATAAGCACTGGCCAACTGCTGCACCTCACTCCTCAAACCACCGAGGAATCGCTTAACTCGATCAGCCTCAACGCTGACCAATCCAGGGGCAAAACGGCTCAACTTACTAAACTCTATCTCATACTCACCCACCGTGAGCTGCCTTTGCTTCAGATAGAGGAAATCATTCATGAGGCGGTCACGCTCGACCGAGGGTAAGAACTTCCTCAACAGCATCTCCTTGAACACTTCCCAAGAGCATCCGGCTAGCAGGCTCTCCTTCTCTCTCAGCCACCAACTCTTAGCCAAACCTTTAAGCTGATAGGCGGCTATCATCACCCTCTGATCATCTGAAATCCCTGAGTACGAGAACATCTCCTCCATGGAGATCAGCCAGTCGTCTATCACCATGAAATCTGCCTTCCCATCATAAGTGGGAGGGCTCAGCCTCTGAAACTGCGAGATGAAGGCCATCTCTGCTGGCACCACCACTGGAGGCCTCAAGGGTGCAGGAGGAGGAGGAACAGCTAACCCCCCTGCAGGAACTTGCGCACCCTGAGCCTGCCCTGCCACAACTGCCACCAAAGACTGAATCTGGGCTTGCACCTCCTCCAACTGCCTACCCATAGCTTCGCTACTCAGACGCAGACCCTCGATCACCGCATCGTTCTGAGCTCCAGAAGATTCACCCTCAGACAGGGGAGTCGATCGAGTCGCAGGACGCCTAGCCATCCTAAAAAAATCAATACAACGCAATTCAGATCCAAATCCCACGACGAGAACAGACTACCAGTACAGACAATACATATGTAGATATAGACTTAAAGCTGCTAAACTTGCTCTGAGAGTTTATCTTCTTCACAATAATTAGATGATATGCCCTAACCTAGGATGGTTAACCACCACCTCACTAACTCTTGTGCCTAGATCGGATGCATGAACTTATGTTAGTTTGAAAATTTATGTGTGTACATATGTCATCCTGTAAATCTTTAGCTCGGCGCGTTGTGCTTATGCAATGTTATGATATGCATGTTTGTGTTATGCATTCTAAAAAGGCCATAATGCATGATATGAGCGGCGTACACATGAAAATGTTATGCATCCCATACTACATAACATTTCCATGCAACGAAAAAGAAACGCGCTAGTCGCAGTCATGTGGTGAGGTTATGCATCCCATACTACATAACCCTCACATGTAGCCCCTATGGTGGATCCATATACGAACACATATTATGCATCCCATACTACATAATATGCCCCGTATACTTCATGTTATGCTATGAGTGTAGTGTTTGTGCTTTTGCCAAGACGTGCTGATGACATATCGGTGTGTGAATGACATGATGCTGAACTACTAAAAGCATCCAAGGAAGGTTGCCCAACTAACTTGTCAAGCAACCTCACTCTGATACCAACTGTCACAATCCGCATTTTCTCCGAATTAAGAATTATCAGAGTAAGAGAAAACACGCGTCATGATGCCACGTCAAGCAGGGGATAACTGCTGACGCTCAGGCAAATCCAACTACAATCTTTATGCAAGAAAATCATGTGCTTAATGAATAGAAAATCAGTTATGTTTAGAGTCCGTATCCCTCGGCTCAGTGGATCATCTAGTCCACAAAAGAAAACTATATTTAAACGCTGCGGAAAAATACTTTAATTAGGCTTTACACCCTAAAGAGCGCATAAGGGTCCCAAGAGAACCACTCATGCTATGCAAGACACTACACTTAGTTTATATAATATATATAAGAAAACGGTTTTCGTACGTGATTTGGAATATAGTGATTAAGTTTATAAAAACATGCTGATCATGAGCTTCATTTATAATAGTATTTATAGTTTAAAAACAACTAGCAACCTAGCATAAAACCTTCTCAAAGCAAGTAGACTATCTCCAGAAAAATAAATGGTAGCAGCAATAGTGTATATCTAGTACAAGGTAAAAACTACTAGTGGGCGCCAACAACCTGACACGAACCCACCAGCACACATATATGTCTGTAAGAAAGTACTAAAAACAACCTCACTAACAAGGTAAACAGAACTCCGGGGTCCGGAAGTCCACCAACAACACCACCTCCAACTAGCCACCAGACTGGCTACAGCTCAGAACCTGGGGTATTCCAAAAGAAAACAGAATACCTCAGCAAGCTAAACAAAGAAAAACTGCATGAAAGATTCAACCAAAAGGACAAAATAACAGGAAACATGCAGTAGAAAGAGTCACAACTGTCCACAACAGGACCACAAGAAATGCACAACGTGCAAAGAAACAGCAACGACCCAGCCCAGGAACCACATCCTGCAGGGCCTACTAGGCTACCAAGAGCCAGAATGCTGCAAACTACCAAAGAAGAAACTTCTAACACCCTAAACTGCGGGAAGTGATAGTAGCAAAAACAACAACGAGGAACCGGATCGATGGCAAACGCAGTCCCCCAATCCACCATGTCCAAGTCAAAAGCTCGAGGGTCAACACGTGAAAACACAAGGGACCTTCCACCCGACATGCCCAGCCCGTACCTGGAGCAAGAAATCCATGGGTGGCCTTGGCTATATCACACAACTCCACCCCCATAAAGAGCTACAACCACCACTACTATCCACGACCCACGATTCGGCCTTTAGGAAAAATAAAGAAAACGGCCGACAAGGAAAACCCAGAAATACAACTGGAAAATCCACTCGGAAACGAAATACAAGGTAAAGGAAGAGTGTTGAAATAAACCAACACGAATAGGCGTTGAGTGAAACGCACTCAGCGCCTACCTAAACTTTGGCCTTGAGTGAGCTAGCCTCACTCGCCGCCAAAATTATACCACTACCCACAAGCCCACTAAAGAAAACGGAGCTCGACGACAGTCGAACGACCAAGGAAGAAGATCCAGAACTCGAGTAGTTGCCTGCCACTTGAGTATCTAAACTCCCGCACTCGAAATCATCTAAATTCGCCTATCAAAAGAAAATATACAAATCGCACGATCAGTGACGCACGATCAGTGGTCGTGCGCACTCATCGGCTGATGATCGTGCGAAACGAACCTGGAAACCAGACAGAAAACCTAGCAACTGCGCACGATCAGTGTCACACGATCAGTGGTCGTGCGCACTGTTGCCAGCGCTCGTGCGATTGCCCGAGACAGAACTTTGGAAACTGAAATATATACGCGCACGAACAGAGGCACACGACCAGTGGTCGTGCGCCCTAAAGGTTAATGACCGTGCGCGGTCAACCTGCACCGTTTGGAATTTCCCGAACGACACCGGAACGCGCACACGACTCACGCCACTACAGTAGCAGTTGACAACTCTCAACGCCGCACGCTACTACCATTCAAACTATGCCTAACCATTCGAATAATATCTTAACGAAGGAAATTGGCAACCACACCCCCCCTCCTAACTTTCCCTCTCGGCTATACCCGAACCAGAGCAACAATCAAAAATAAAGGAAAACAACGGCTCCACGCCGACAATTTGGATTCCAAACATCACAACATAGGGGGGGGGGGTTTCAGTAGGAAGAACTAAGCCCTATAGTTAGCAAGAAAATGAGAACAACAAGGCCTCTAACCTGGGCTAACCGGGATTTCAATTTCAGCAAATAAATTCAAAGAAAACACTTGGCAAGGGCAAGAATACCACTTGCCTCAAATCTCAGCGAAGCTTTGGACTGCTTTCCTCCTCTTCGCACGGATCAAGACGGCCGCAACACCGCAGGAATGAAGGTCTCGACGAGAGCAATCCGAATCCACTCTCGGAATCGAATTCCGTCCACAAACGCTCCGGGAATCGGCGTCCGAAGGCAAGGTAGGCGGTTACTCCGTTTCCTCGTACAGGACGGCGGTTTCTATCGTGAAGAAGATTAAGATGGCGATCCTTCTCATTCCATAAATAAATAAATATATATATATAATTATATAATTATATTATTAATTACAAAATTACATAAAGCACCAACTCGACGCGAAAACCGATTCACCTCGGAATTCGACGAAATTCGCACCGTAGCTAAATACCCACGCTACGAACACAACGGCGAAGTCGAAATTAACTTTCGACGAACAGAACTCGAGTTATACCCAAACAAAGCCAAACACAAACATCCCCCCGAGAGGCCACACCGGGTCACCAAAACGACTCGGTTTGCTAGGGAGATCTTGCCAACAGGCTACCAAACAGGGCACTCAGTTCTAAGGAGCTAAACCATACTCCACACATGGCACAAGCCACGGAAACGCGTCATCGTAACGCCAAACGAGAATAAAAATAATCGCTGAAAAAACGGGGCGTTACAACCCCAGCCTTCGCGTACCCATCGCTGATAACGCGCTCGAGCGCGATCTCGACGCTTTCCCTTACAAAAGGAAACATGGCCTTTTGAAAGTCTGGGTTGGTCACCTCATATGCGATCTGCAAAAGAAATCAAAACATCAGTCCGCGAAAGATAAGCAAGATTAATGGCGATTAACTAAGCACTTACGGCCTTGTCTTCTTTATATTGATTAACTTTTACACCAAGTCGCTTATTCCTTTCTTTCAGCGAATGGCTTTCCTTCTTATGCCGTGCATTATCCCTAAGCAGCTCGCGCGTAAGCCTGCCTAAGAAGTGGTTGGTGACGGCGGCGTTCGCACTGGCCTGTGCAGCGAGAAGGGGGAGGTCATCAGGTGCCACACCTTGCAGATCGCGGAGGTTTTGCTTCCCGTACAAGGCGGACAGGGCGATGTGGGCATGGCGAGATGGGCGCGGGCTCCTCCAAGAGGGAAGAGCCGTTGATAGGCGGACATACTTTTTCTTCTCATGCCAGTGGATCATGGGGTTGCCCCTCAGATCCTTCTGCTTCTCGCCGAAGCCCGCAATGTCGAAGCTGCCATCAGAAGAATAACCCGCGGCGGGGTCTCCGTCTTCCCTCCTCTTTTTTGCGATTTCTTTTCTCCTTTCCCCTTGCGTATGAGTCTGTCCGGCAGGCGCAACGGGCAGATTTGCGGGCACCGCCAAGGTCGCTGCAAGAGAGAAAGTTAGCTAAAATTCCCAGGTTGTTGCGGATACAAACGAAGGTCGCAAGACTTACTCTCTTGGCGGCTGATAGTATATAGCCTAGGCAGCAGCGGGATGTAATAGTCAACATCCAGCCTCGCTCCGTCAAGGAACTTGACGATGGCGGCCTCGGCATCGTTCAGCCGCATGCTCTTGAAGTCAGCATCTACGCGCAGCTGCGGACTGGTATGAAGGAACCCCAGGTCGCCTTCAAAGATGAGATACCTGGAGGTCCAGTTGTGGATCTTATTCGACAAGCCCACAACTTTCATTCCCCTACAGTAGAAGTAGATGATGCCTTTGTACTCAGGGTCTCCCGTCGGGGTAATAGAGCGAACAGAGAAAATCTTCCTGAAAATCTTCAAGGAAAATTCAACCCTCTCAGCTCGCAGGTAAGCAATGAAACTGCAGATGGCAACCATACTGTTCGGGGCAAGCTGGCCCGGAACCACCCCATAATGCTCAAAGATCTCCGCGACCTCCCAGAGCAGGGGAAATTTGAACCCGCAGTCAAAATGATCTATTGGAATTGCGAGCTGGGTAGCGGTTGAAAAATTCAGTCGTTCGTGGTGTTCGGGGAGCCGCGCGAGTACGGGCGAGCCCGCCATATGAACTCCCAAAAAAGCCTCCAGGTCGGCTTCGGTTAGCCTACTCCTTTTATGATCAGCAGCGTGGAAGGCGGCTGCGGCTTCAGTGCGTGCGGATACCATGTTTTCAGACCGCAAGTCTTCAGCTCCCACTGCTTTCTACACAAATAGAGAATGACAACCCTATTTATATAAAAACCGTCTGACATGACAGCCGTCAATCCGCTCAGATCGGTCAGCCAGTCCGCGCAGCTCGCCTCTTCCCTGTTTTCCCTGCAATATCAGATATTTCTCAAGGCTTTGCGGATTCAAAGCCAGTCCGCTCAGCTCGCCTCTTCCCTGTTCTCCCTGCAAATAATTGCGAACTCACAGGAAGCCCACAGGGATCGCAATTTTCTAGTAAACAAGATAAGCAAGCATAAAACGCCTGCCCGCATAACTTACATTCCACCACGGGATTATCCGAAAAAATAATAGTATGCAACAAGCAAAGTAGCATCACAGCACAGATACAATCATACAAGAAAGAGTTTCAGCAACAATGTTATACAACTTAAAAAATAATAGAAAATAAATGTTTGGGCCTTAGCGCCTTCCGCGGTCTCTCAGAGCAGGTCGCACCTCCTCCTCCATTCCAACATGAGCGGCCAGGTCACTCCCTCGCAAGATCTCGCAGTAGAGCTGGGAAACCAGATGGTGCATATTATTGAAGGTGCGGTGCATATGAGCCATGTCTCTGACTACCCGCGGAAATGGAATCAATTGAAATGCCGGGGTTGGATCTGCGACCACCGCGGGCTGCCCGCTTGCTGCAGGGGCTGATCCCTCCCCCACAGCAGGCTGAGACGTTTGCGATCTCACCCCAGCGGCTTCGCTTACTTGCTTTTTACCTTCTCTCGCCAAAGCCAAATATTTATTCCTATAATGGCGGACATCTCCGCTCAGTCGATTTTTCTCCTTGTTCGCTCCTTCGAGTGCGGATGAAAGGCCGGCGACCTCGCTTTCTAGGATCTTTTCCCGCGCTTTGCTTTTCTTTAGTTCAGTTCTAAGCTCGCATAACTCTTCCTCATATTTTTTCGCTAACAGTGCGCTGTCTTCTTTAGCAGGCAGCTCCTCCTGTGTGAGCTCATCAGTAGTCCGCTCCGCAGCCTCCGACACGTTTGGTGGCGTGGGCATGATCTCGCCGACCTCGACAGAATCAGGCGTGGACTTTTGAACTACAACAAAGAAAGTGAAATCGCCTCAGTATCCAGGCCGCAATAGCTCCAAAAAAAAAAAGGGATAAGGTTTTTATCCACTTTTGGTTATCTTCGCGGCGATCTGACGACTATCAAGGATAGGTCGCCTCACGCGCTCCGGATCAAAAGCCTCTAGGCGACGCCTCCATTCACGGCGGACTAGTGCTCTTGTCTCGGCCAGCGATCTGCTCGAGCCGACTATGTCATCAGTTTCTGTAAGGATCTTGACTGGCCGCGACTTTCGTGGAGGGGATTTGTACAACCAAGAGCTCTGAAACCGCTTGGTCGCCGGCTGCAACTTACCAGATCGCATCAGCTCGGCAATCTGAAGATCCTCAGTCCGCTTATCCACCACGAGCTTCTCCGAGGCCGCTTCAACCTTCGCCTTCATCATTGCGAGTTGCTCCTCGGTTTTCTTCCTCTCTTCAGCTGGAAAAAAAGAAGAAGGGTCGTCAAGATTTTCTCCTCCAGTTGCGGTATCAGGCTGCAGCACCTCCAGTAGAGAGCGATTTATACTCGCAAGCTGATCATTATCTATAGAGTCGAGTATCTCAGTGGTTGATAAGCTGAGCGTGGAAGGGGGATCACCTTCTGCGAGCAGAGGATCGGGGGTGACGAGATCATCTTGGACTTCCTTTTCTCGCGGCCTATGCTGCAAGCTCGCAGCTCCAGTCTGCTTGGAGATATTTTTCTCTTTTCTAACTTTCAACTTCTTCTCTACCCGCTCGGCGGCATTACCATCTCTCTTCCTCTTTTTCTTCTTCTCAGGAGTCTTCTCTAAATCGATGACAACCGGCTTTGGTTCGGGAACTGAGTTTGGAGCGACAACCAGCGCCAAGGAAGATACTGGCTCCACAACTTGCTTTTCGATGGAACTGTTGGTCGCGTTTTCAGCGGACTCCTTATCTCGCTCCTCGGCAACCTCCTCTCCCATTTCCACTATCGGCTCACCAGCAGGAAGCTTCTCTTCGATCCTTTGCTGCTGGACTTTCGGCAATGAAACTTCCTTTTCCGTTTCTATCTGCAACATGATAGTCCCGGAAGGAGAGCGATGCACCTCCATGCTGGAGGAGTTCGCAGGGTTTTGGTCAGAAACGGAGGGCGGATTCGGTTTCTCCCGTAGAGGACTTGAAGGAGCATTCGCAGTCTTTACAGTATCGCGGACTGGATCTTGCTTCACCTGGTCTGAACTCTCCCCCTGGTGGCGGGCAGGTGCATCTTTTCGATGGCTCGATTTCTTAGGTCGGGAACTCGCTTTCGGCTTCTCAATCGGAGCAGCCATGCTGCCAAAGAAGGACCCTAGCCTCGCCATGCCGGACTGGAAAGTCGGGACCGCAAGTGGTGAGTAACGACCCGTCGCGCAGACAATTCTGACAGAAGACAGCGCTTCCGGCAGTATTTATAGCACAAATAGCATTAATGATAGTTGCGGACTCAGCGGTTAAGGAAACATTTTCGGAATTTTCCAAAACTCAAAAATGTGCGGGGATTATGTTAACCCCAGAATCCGCAACATTTCCAATTAGGAATCTTGCCCTTCCCTCGCTGAACTCAAGTACTCAGTTCGCCCAGCTCGCCAGTTGACGTGGTCCGTCACCTAGGCAGACTCCAGATATCAATCCGCTCAGGTCGCCCTCGGTTCCCAGCTCTGCTAGATCGACGACCTCCCATCGACGAGGCAAGCTCAGGCCGGCGAGCTCCGAGTCAGGCCGCCCAGTTCGCAGCTAATTTGAAAGGACCGCGCTCGATGCGACCAAGGGAGGTCTCCAGCTCGCTGGCCCAGTCCGCTGGTCCCGCGCGGACTGCTTGTTCTTTCCCTTTTTTGATTCCCGTCACCGCTGCCCGGCTCTTTTGTACCCCGGGAAGCCGGTTATTTTAGCCCTGCCCGCTTGAGCAGGCCCCCAGCCTATAAATAGGGGGAAGTGGTGCACTCAAAGTACGCTGACTCGAGCCCAGGAGCCCACTTGTTAAAGGCTGCGGACTCGAATCTCTGGCTTTGCGGTCTCCAGCTTGCTTTCTGCTTGGCTTTGCTTTTCCCTTCTTGTAACCCCTTCTTTGTAATCAAAAGTAAGCCCGTCGCAGGAGAGGCATTCAGGCCGCGACGGGCGAAGTCCGGTGTTGCCGTGCTCTACGGCTCCTGCTTTTCTGTTCCTTTTCTAGTCCGCCAAGTAGACTGCTGCTCGCAGTTTGTTTTTCCATTTTCTTCCCCAAGTGCTCGAACGGTTAGCTGGTGGTGCCCGAGTCCGTCGCTTTTCGTGCATCAACATTCGATATTCAGGATTTAATTGTTTCAAACGCTTTAGCGGCCGATTTGGTCAACGTGAAATCTCCCTTCTTCATGCACTCCGTGATTGGTGCCATGAATTACTAAAATCCCAGATAAATCAGCGGTAAAAGGTAGCTAGGATGTGAATGTAACACCCCCATCCGTCATATGGAATATAACAGAAGGGCAGCCTGGGGCCCACGCCATATGCCACGAACAGTCAGTGGAGTTACATATTAATACCAAGATAATAGTTTAGGAACACGCATCCTAACACATAGCATTCTAGCGGAAGCTTTTAACATAGTTATAAGAACCCATACAAAAGCACATGAATGTCCACTACAGCCACAATAGAAATGAAATCACATACACCAAATCTTTGGCCTTACGCCCTTACAATAGTTTGCTCAATAAAAGTTTTTTCCATACTTCGGCTCCTAGGCCGTCCATACATGATAGTAATAAAATAAAACACTTCGCTTTGGTCTTCAAGAGCCAGCACAACAACAAAGGCCTCAGCCCGCTATTTGCCACTAGGCTCACCTATTCCTGCATAAGAACAATCCACCGCACGGTGGCAAAACAAAGCAACGGTCAGCTAAAGCTGACCAAATTATAACGAGCCCGCCCCTTAGTCGGGGCGGCGGTGCTCCTTCTCGGTATTTCACTAGTATAACCAAACATGATAGTGAAAGTGCAAATTAAGCACACTTCACGACAGGCATAGGCACACATAGCCGCACACTCCGTACTCTCAGGGCACATTCTCGGTGAACCCGGTTAAATCCGCTGTCTCACCACCGCCCCCAGGACGGCAAACCTTGTGAGCATTATCGTCTTTCCGGCCTAAGCCTAAGAGTAAGTAAAATATACCTTAGGTCGCTTTAACCGAACTACATAGAGCAGGTATAGGTCCACCTAACCTGTTGCTCACACCGCCACGACAATTTAAGCCATCGGCGCGGGTCAAGCTTCCTCGAGTCCCAAATCGATCACACAATTTTACATAACCCAGTTATGTGCAAGTTGGCTCCCAGGCCACCAAGATGGTAGAATCACGCTTCTGCCCAGTTTTTCGGGTGCACCTTAGAGTTAGTCCCCAAGGCTCCCTGTTGCAATCTTCCACGTAGAAAACTAGAAAAACAAACGGCACGGAGTCTTCTCTGGCAATACAAGAATTATGAAAACATCACCAATCCAGACTAACTTTTCCAGATAGGCTTCACACACCATGCTTACGTCTGTACTACGATTCCGGACTCTAAATGTAAAACTACAGGGATAAACCATATCTTCCTGAAGGAATACCTCACACTCACCGCTCACTCATGGGAGAGAGTTCCCTATGCAAATAAGAAGAGGACTTCATATGTCCAAGTAGAGAATCGTTACCCTAGAGGTTCGCTTCGGTGCCATGGAAAACTAGATGGATGAAAACCACCGCAATGGACTCGCCTCCGCGGATTTGGACTCAACTCGCAATTTGGGGCTCCGAGCTCCAATGATGGTCGGAATCCTCCTTCCTCTTCACCCTATGATCTCCCCTCTCTCTATCTCTTTAGAAAGAGAAAGGATCAAAGGAAATGGGGTTTAGACCCTCATTTACAGAAGTTAAACCCTCAGGGACAATCTTAGGCCGTCAGATCTCTTTTAAATAAAATGAAAGGCCCTGATTCGCTCTTAAACCATTTTCCTGCATTCGAACACGGCTTGTGACATGGGAATGTCACAGGCCGTGTGACACATTCGTACCAGAAATCGTCAATCTCAGAACAGGACATGGCTCTGGACACGACGTGTCACTTGCCGTGTGCTTGACACGGCTTTGGACACGCCCGTGTCCTAGGCCGTGTGCCTCAACCGACACAATAAATGTCACGCCCAAATAGGATACGACCCTATAACACGCCCCGTGTGCCAGGCACGAATTCGGACATGCCCGTGTCCCAGGCCTTGTGCCTCAATCGACATAACCCGACAATTACAGAGGAGGACACGGCTTTGGACATGCCCGTATCCCAGGCCGTGTTGCAACACAGAGCAGGACACGGCTTTGGACACGCCTGTGTCCTAGGCTGTGTTGCTCAGTCGACACAGCCCATTCAAAACTGACTTTTTGGGCGTTACAACTCTCCCCCTTAAAAGAATTTTGTCCCAAAATTATAGAATAAAAAGGTACATTAAATTAAAAAGTACTTGAGAAGAAAAGTTTCGGATACTCCTCCAGCATGGTCTGCTCTCGCTCCCATGAAAGCTCCTCACAGCCGCAATTGTCCCATCGGACTTTGACCATCCTGATAGCTTTGTTCTGCAATTGTTTGACCTTCGAATCCTCGATCTGAATGGGTCTAACTTTCGTTGTTAGCCCACTATCGACTAATACTTGATCCGCAGCAACCACTTGCTCTGGTTCTTTCACGGCTTTGCGTAGGACCGAGATGTGAAATACATCGTGTAAGCCACTAAGATCTGCTGAAAGAGCCAACCGTAGGCGGCTTCACGAACCCGGTTCAAGATTTCATAAGGCCCAACATACCTCAGACTCAGCTTCTTTAAGCATTGAATCCTGGATACGCCTTTAAACGGCTTTATCTTGAGGTATACCCAATCGCCCACCGCAAACTCTACGTTCCGATGCTTGGCGTTGTAGTCCTTCGCCTATCTATCTTGAGCAATCAGTAGCCGTTACCGAATCAACTGTATCGTTGAAGTAGCATCTTCAACCTCTCTTTGCTTATAAAGCTTTGATTCTCCTGTTTCTGCCCAAGACAATGGAGTATGACATCTCCTTTCGTACAAAGCCTCAAAAGGCGTCATCTGAATGCTCAATTGGTATCTGTTATATTAAGCGAACTAAATCATTTAAAGATGGTCCTCCCACCTTTGCCCAAAATCCAATGCACACATACAAAGCATGTCTTCCATCATCATGTTCACCCTTTCAGTTTGCCCATCTGTCTGCGGATGAAAAGATGTGCTGAAGTTCAGCTTGGTACCCAACAACTAATGAATGAGCCTCTAATCGTTAGATGTGAACCGGCCATCACGGTCACTAACGATGCTCCGGGATACACCATGAAAACGGACTCCACATATAGCTTCGTCAGCTTCTCCACTGAATCGTTCTTCCTATTGGGTATAAAATGGGACACCTTCGTTAAACGATCAACGATCACCCAAATGGCGGCATTCCACTTGTGCGATCTCGGCAAACCGTGCACGAAATCCATAGAGATGTCATCAAACTTCCACTCTGGTATAGGCAGGGATTTCAGAAATCCACCTGGCTTTTGGCATTCGGCCTTCACCAAGGCACAAGTCTGACACTTTGCCACATACAACGCTATATCTTTCTTCATACCTGGCCACCAGAACAGTCTCTTCAAGTCTTTGAACATTTTTATGCTCCCATGGTTAATTGAGTACTTGGTAAAATGCGCCTCATACATTAATTCTTCTTATAATTTCCCAACATTAGGGACGCACAACCAACCACCTTTCCATACAAGGCCATTGTCTATAATAAACTGGTCATTTGACCCATCCACGGACTCTGCCACGCAAGGTTTCAAGCTTACGTCCAACTCCAAGGCCTGTCGAATCCTATCCGCGAGGTCATATTGAACCTCTGTCCAACTCAAACTTGCATTAACACTAGATCTCTTGTCAACATATGAGATCTCCAAAGTCTCCAATTCACGAATGAGCCGCTCGTCATGCATTTGCAAAAAGTTGGCCTGTGAAGGAGTTCTACGACAAAGAGCATCTGTCACAACATTCCTCTTCCCGAGAACATAATGAATCTTGTAGGTGTAGTCCCCAAAGAATTCCATCCACCTACGTTGGCGCATGTTCAGGTCCTTCTGGTCAACCAGATACTTCAGGCTCTTGTGATCTGAATAGATGCCGACCTTTACTCCATATTTGTAATGCCTCCAAAGCATGAGAGCGAATACCACGGCCGCCAACTCCAAGTCATGGACCAGGTAGTTCCTCTCATGCCCCTTTAACTAACGTGATCCTTAGGCTATCATCGACCCGTGCTTAAGCAGAACACAGCCTAACCCAATCCAATAGGCGTTAATGTAAACCTCAAAGCCTTTAGTCCCACAAGGCGACCGTAACATCGGTGCCATTGTCAAACGATACTTTAGTTCTTCGAAAGCTTGTGGGCACTCAAGTGACCAAACAAACTTATGATCCTTTCTTGTCAGCATAGTGAGGGGAAATGCTATCCCTGAGAAGTTCTCCATGAAGCCCCTGTAATAGCCGGCAAGCCCTAGAAAAATTCAGACTTCCGCCATCGTAGACAACACAGGCCACTCCTGTATAGCAACTATCTTTCCCGAATCTACTGCAATTCCCTCTCCACTAACTATATGACCAAGGAACGCTACCGAGGACAACCAAAACTCACATTTGGAGAACTTGGCATACAGTTGGCTCCTCCTCAATGTCTCCAACACCATATGCAGATGCTTAAAATGATCCACCTCACACTGCGAGTACACCAATATATCGTCGATAAAGATTATCACGAATTGGTCCAAGTATTCTCTGAACGTCCTGTTCATCAAATCCATAAACATAGATGACACATTTGTCAACCCAAACGGCATGACAGTGAACTCATAATGCCCATAACGTGTGCTGAAAGACGTCTTGGGAATGTCACTTTCCCTTTCCGTAACTAATAGTATCCGGATTTTAGATCCAACTTTGAGTACACAGTCGACCCCACCAACTGGTCGAACAGATCATCAATCCTTGAGATCAGATACTTATTCCTTTTTGTTAACTTATTCAACTACCAGAAATCAATACAGAGTCGTAAGCTTCCGTCCTTCTTAACAAAGAGGACCAGCGCACTCCAAGGCGACGAACTTGGATGCACATAACCGTGTTCCAACAGTTCTTGAAGTTGTACTTTTAGTTCCGCAATCTCTTTAGGCGCTAACCAATACAGAGAGCATGACACAGGTTTGGCACCTGGAACAAGTTCAATGGTGAAGTCGATCTCTCGCTGAGGTGGAGCTCTAGGGAGATTTTTAGGGAATACGTCAGGAAACTCAGATACAACAGGGATGATGTTCAAACCAGGTTTGGGATTCAAAGCCTCCACTAACGTTAAAAATAGTTTTGCATCTTTACGAACCGCCTTATCAACCTAGAGAGCAGACATCAAAGTCTTGCTTGACCACTTCAAGCCTGAGAACATCATCTCACGATCTGTCTCCAGTCCAATTCTGACCACCTTACGGTTGCAATCAATGTACGCACGGTGCTCTGATAGCCAGTCCATGCCAAAGATCACATCAAACTCCAATATCGGCAGTAGCAACACTTGCAGGTCATATTCATGCCTCCCAATCCCTACCTTCACCCAACAAACTCTATCCCTACGCATAGAGCACCCGTTAGGCAGCAACACATCCAATTTGTCCCTTGCCATCGAAGAAGGTACTCCGATGCGCGATAAAAACTCTTCGGACAAAAAGGAATGTGAAGCTCCCGTATGGAACAGTGCTCTTGCCGGAAAATCAAAGATCGATACAAATCCTAGCACAACTAGTCATAAGATAACACGCGTAAGGCAACAAGTATTTAAAGCTAAACTGCTATAAATTAAAACATACCTGTCACCACGTCAGTCTTCTTCATGGCCTCCTGCTTGCCAAGGCTGTATACTCTAGGCTGGGCTAGAGCATAAGGTGATGCGGTTGACTCCAACGCCTTTCCCTTCTACTCAAAAGTTGCTCTAAGCTTCCTTTCAGACTTTGGATGTCCTCTCCAACAATCTCGAGCAAAGTGTCCCGGTTTCCAACACTTATAGCATGCGCCCGGGGTTCGGCTTGTAGTTGCCCCAAAATAACCAGAAGAAGGGGCTGGACCCGAAGTTCTATCCTTCTTATACACCTTACAAAAACCAGACTTTGAGGAGGTCGGCACCTTGAACTCAGTTTTCTTCACATTAGAGTCCTTCTCTTGGACTCTCTTAAGATCTTTCTCCAATGATCGGGCCGTATTGACCAGGGTTAGGAAATCCTGCGTCATAGGCCTAGAGAGTAGTAGCCTTAGGTCATTATGCAGGCCCTAGTAGAATCGGTTGTTCTTACGCTCCTCGTGAGCAAACGTAGAGCTAGCATAACGACCCAACAACGTAAACTCGTGGAGGTACTTGTCCAAGCTACTATCTCCCTACGTTAGTCTCTAGAACTGATTCTCCAAAGCGAGCCTCTATGCCGAGGGAAGGTATCTTGCCAAGAATAACCTCGAGAACTCCTCCATCGAGACATCAGTGAGTTGTATTCCAACCAAGTGATGCAGCTCCAACTCTTCCCACCACTACCTCGCATATCCATCCAATAGGAAGGTGGCTATGGTGGTCTTCTGCCATTCCTCCGTCTCAATGGTCGTCAAGACTCTCTTCACTCTAGAGTGCCAATCTTCGGCCTGGGATGGGGTTCTAGTACCCGAAAACACCGGAGGGTTAAATCTCATTACATGTTTGAGCTGCTTCTCTGTTACTCTTCTCGGTACCAAAGGTTTTATCACCACTTGCTCCACCCTTCTTAGGTTCTGCTGTTTGAAGAGGTACCTACTCCCCTGTAGGGGCAGGACGCTGTACTTGTCATCCTCGTTGGGCATTTTGCATCGCAAACACTGCCTTAACCACCAGTCATATTGTTTCTGCCGAAGTAGGGGTTGCAGGCACTTCATTCGGTGCACTACTTGCCTCAGAATGCGGGTGTTCTAACGGCCCTACGCCACTCTTGGTCACCTATAGTCGTACAACACACCATTAAGTGACCAAACAAAATTGCAAATGCAATTATAGGAACACGCAGGTTCCTCATACAAGTGTATTTTTATTCCTAAGTGGACATTCATGGGTTATTTTCATGTTATAACGATGACGCACATACATTTGCACACCACCCCTTAAAAGAATTTGCCCACGAATTCAAATAAGAAAGACAGACACCGTAGTATGATACCAAATTGTAACACCCCCATCTATCACATGGAATATAATAGATGGTCCGGTCATGGCCCCGCGCCATATGCCACAAACGTTAGTAAAGTTACATATTAATACCATGATAACAGTTTAGGAACACGCATTCTAACACAAAGCATTCTAGTGGATGCTTTTAACATAGTTATAAGAACCTTTACAAAAGCACATGAATGTCCACTACATCCATACTAGGAATGAAATCACATACACCAAATCTTTGGCCTTATGGCCTTACAATAGTTTGCTCAATAAAAGTGTTTTCCATACTTCGGTTCGCAGGCCGTCCTAACATGACAGTAAGAAAATAAAACACTTCGCTTTGTCCTTCAAGGGCCAGCACAGCAACAAAGGCCTTAGCCTGCTATTTTCCACTAGGCTCACCTGTTCCTGCATAAGAACAATCCACAGTACGGTGGCAAAACAAAGCAACAGTCAGCTAAAGCTGACCAAATTATAATGACCCGGCCCCTTAGTCGGGGCGACGGTGCTCCTTCCCTGCATATCATTAGTATAACCAAACATGATAGTGAAAGTACAATTATAGCACACTAAACCACAGGCGTAGGCACGCACGGCCGCACACCCTGTTCTCTCAGGGCACATTATCGGTGAACTTGATTAAATCCGCGGCCTCACCACCACCCCCGGGATGGCAAACCTCGTGAGCATTATAGACTTTCTGGCCTAAGCCTAAGACCCTCCACCTATGCCAACGGTAAGTACCATGTAGC
The DNA here is from genome assembly GCA_039513925.1 of Platanthera zijinensis. NCBI lineage: Eukaryota > Viridiplantae > Streptophyta > Magnoliopsida > Asparagales > Orchidaceae > Platanthera > Platanthera zijinensis. The sequence goes on from CM077083.1 coordinate 47,502,745, forward strand.
TTAGGCCGCTTTAACCGAACCACATAGAGTGGGTACGGTTCCACCTAACCCATTTCTCATACCGCCATGAAAATTTAAGCCATCGGCATGGGTCAAGCTTCCTCGAGTCCCAAATCGATCACACAATTTTACATAACCCAGTTATGTGCAAGGTTGCTCCCAGGCCACCAAGATGGAAGAATCACGCTTCTGCCCAGTTTTCCGGGTGCACCTTGGAGTTAGTCCCCAAGGCTCCCTATTACAATCTACCACATAGAAAACCCGAAAAAAAACGGCACGGAGTCTTCTCCGGCAGTACAAGCATAATGAAAACATCACCGATCCAGACAAACTTGTCTGGATAGGCTTCACACACCCTGCCTACGTTTGTACTACGATTCCAGACTCACGCAAAACAACTGGGATAAACCATATCTACCCGAAGGAATACCTCACACTCACTGCTCACTCGCAAGAGAGAGTTCCCTATGCAAAAAGGAAGAGGACTTCACATGTCCAAGTAGAGAATCGTTACCATAGAGACTCGCTTCGAAGCCATGGAAAACTAGACGAATGAAAACCACCACAACGGGCTCTCCTCTGTGGATCTGGACTCGGCTCGCAATTTGGGGCTCCGAAGCTCCAACGATGGCCGGAATCCTCCTTCTTCTTCACCCTTTGCTCTCCCCTCTCTATCTCTTTAAAAAGAGAGGATCAAAATAAATGTGGTTTAGACCCTCATTTCCAGAAGTTAAACCCTCAGGGACAATCCTAGGCCGCCGGATCTCTTTTAAATAAAATGAAAGGCCCTAATTCTCTCTTAAAACCATCTTCCTGCATCCGAACACGGCTTATGATACGGGCATGTCACATGCCATGTACCATATTCGTACCAGAAATCGTCGATCTCAGAACAGGACACGGCTTTGGACATGCACGTGTCATAGGCCGTGTGCCTGACATAGATTTGGATACTCCCGTGTCCTAGTCCGTGTTCCTCAAATGACACAATAACTGTCATTCCCGAACAGGACACGGCCCTGTAACACGCCCGTGTCACATGCCGTATGCCAGGCACGTCTTCGGACATGCTCGTGTCTCAGGCCGTGTTCCTCAATCGACACAACCTGGCAATTACAGAGGAGGACACGGCTTTGGACATGCCCGTGTCCCAGGTCGTGTTGCTACACAGAGCAGAACACGGCTTTGGACACGCTCGTGTCCCAGGCCTTGTTGCTCAGTCAACACAACCCATTCAAAACCGACTTTTGGGGCGTTACATTGAAGACTTCAAACATGCCGTATATTGGTTGGTTCCGGACAATCCTTGATAGCTTGGACCTTCTTAGGGTCAACATGGATGCCCTCCGAACTTACAATATAACCAAAAAACTCCACAGATGGAACATTTAACGTACATTTTTAAGATTAACAAATAACTTTTCCATTCGTAACATGGTAAGTACTGTCCTCAAGTGAGACACATGATCGTTCGGTGAGGAGCTAAAGACTAGGATATCATCAAAACATATGACTACGAATTTTACTTGGTAAGGATTGAACACTAAATTCATCAATCTTGAAAATGTACTTGGGCCATTAGTGAGCCCTTCCCTGAGCACCAACCACTCATAAAGTCTGTCTGTTGATTTAAATGCCATTTTCCACTCATCGCCCTCCCTAATCCTAATTTTATGGTAGCCACTCTTAAGATCTAATTTAGAAAAAATCGTGGCCCCGGCTAACATGTCCAATAAATTATCCAAACGAGGGATGGGTAACCTGCATTTGACAGTTATTTTATTTATGGCCCTATAATCCACACACATCCGCTAAGAACCATCTTTCTTAGGAACCAATAATACAGGTACGTCACACAGACTCTTACTATGGCGGATGAACCCCTTACTTAGCAAATCCGAAATTAATTTTTGCAATTCAAGGTGTGCGGAGAGGTTAAGTCGATAAAGGGGAAGGTTGGGCAACGAGGAACCTAGAACAAAATCATTCTCGTGTTGTATTTCTCGCATGGGGGGTAACTCGGGCTTGGCCAAAATTTTGAAAGAAAGAGGAGGAGGGAAATTCTCAAGGAGGAAATAGGGTTTCAATTTTCTTATCATTCAACTTAATAAAAATAACAATTGCATGGCCTTATATAGGCTCACAACATTGTTATGCTACATGCAGCCCAAATAATAAAAAACACTCCAATGTTTAAACATAACATGATGAAATAAAGATGCTTGAAAAATAAAAAATAAATTAAACTAAATATTAATAGGTTGTCTTGCGCCGAGGGCCGAGATTATAGCGTCGCTCCACAAGGTCACCACGGTGCCGCAAGTCTTTGGTTGGAGATGGAGAAAGATCTTCTGCGAGCATGCCATCATCATCTTCAATAGGTTGGGGGTCGCCGCCTCCATCATAAACACCTCTGCTAGCATAGATTAGGGTCCTTCTATGTGTCAATGTACTTGAGGTTCTTTTGATCCGAGAATATCTCACAATGAACCCCATATAGTTAGTGCCTCCAGACCTTTAAGGCGAAGACTACAACCTCGAACTCCAAATCGGGCATTAGGTAATTCTGCTCATGCTTCTTTAACTGCCTTGAAGCATATGCTATAACATGTCTGTGCTGCAATAATACAACACCCATGACTTAGTATGATGCATCTATATATATTTGGAATCCTTCCTTTCCCTAAGGAAGGGGAAAGATGGGAGTGGAGTTGAGTCTACCCTTCAGCTCCTGAAATACAGACTCACACTACACCGTCCAAGTGAACGTTGTGTCCTTCTTCATCAAAGATGTGAGGCGAAGTGCTATCTTCAAAAACCACTACACAAACATGCAAGTCCAAGGAAGCTACAAATATCCGAAGCCGACTTTGGCTGCGGCCAATCCTTTACTTCCTGTACTTTGGTCGGGTCCACTGCCAACCCAGCTCCACTAATAATGTGCCCGAGGAATACCACCTCATGCAGCTAGAATTGGCACTTCTAAAACTTTGCATAAAGCTGGTGTTCTCGCAGCTTCTCCAAGACTAATGCTAAGTGACGGGTATGGTACTCCTCGGTCCTGGATTAGACCAAGATGTCGTCTATAAAAACTATGTCGAACTCATCCAGGAATGGGTAAAACACCTAGTTCATCAAATTCATGAATGCAGAGGGGCATTTGTGAGCCCGAAGGGCATCAGTATTAACTCATACAAGTCATAGCTTGAGCTGAAATCCGTCTTCGGTATATCCTCCTCCTGAATCCACAGCTAATAGTAGCGCGACCTTAGGTCAAGCTTAGAGAACCAGTGCGCTCCCTGAAGCTATTCAAAAAGCTCGTTGATCCTTGGTAATGGATAAGTGTTCCTCACCGTCAACCGGTTGAGCTCCCGATAATCAAAGCAAAATGGGAGCAATTCATCCTTCTTCTGCACGAACAAGACAGGAGCTCTCCATGGTGAAGAACTTAGTTTAACAAATCCTGCATCCACTAGCTACCGTAGATGAGTTCGGAACTCCACAAGCTCCTTCGGTGCCATCTGGTAAGGTGCCTGAGAGACGGGCCTCGCACTTGGTACTAACAGTATCTTGAAGTCTGTCCCTTTATGCGGGGGTAGTCCGGGCAACTTCTCCGGAAATGCATTGGGTAAATCTCGAACCACCGGAATATCACCAATGGAGGCCTCCGCCTCTTCTATCTCGAAACAGATCATGTATACATCATGTCCCTGCTCACGGACCTTAAGGCCTGTACATATGATAATAATAAATGGGAGATAGGCATAATAGCTTCGAAGACCACCTCCGAGTCTCCGTATTTCAATATTATCCTGTAATAGCTTTATCCGTCACATGAAATATAATAGAGGGTCCGACCGGGCCCCACACCGTATTCCATAAACAAGCAGTGGGATTACATGTCAATATAAAAAAAAATACACACGCACTAACTCATAGCATTCTAGCGAAAGCTTCAAGATTGTGCGAACTCAAACCCAACTGAATGTCCAATCTATATAAACCATACCATTTATATATACATAAGGAATGTTGATTCCAAATACTTAAAAGTCATGGCCTTAAGGCCTTACATTATTCTTCACAAGTGTGGTTTACAAACATCGGCGCACAGGCCAGCCACACATGAAAACATAAACTATTTTTCGCTTGGCCTTCAAGGGCCTGTAGAGCATCAAGGCTTCAACCCACTATTTCCCGCTCGGCTCTCCAGCACCTGCACACTACCACAAGGGAAGTAAACAAGGAAACGGTCAGTATTCAACTGACCATTTTATAATGATCCTACCCCTTTTCTAGGGTTGAGGTATTCCTTTCGTGCAATCATATCATTTTCACAAGCAGATATATCACAAGAACGTGCACTCACACACAGTTCAATATATCCCAAACGTCGGCCTCCACTACCGACGATCCGTGCACTCATTGTACATTATCGGTGTGCCAGTTTCCTGGATTACACCACCATTCAGAAGTTCAAGACTTGACGGTCAACTTTGAGCATTTATAGTCTTTACGGCCCCAAGCATGAGACTTTAGTCTTGACGGAGTACAGCCTAAGACTCTCATTATGCAATCCTAATGAATGCCAATAACTTAGGCACTCGAGTTAGAAAACCTTAATGCAGATATAGTTCAGCCATTGCTTGTTGCTCAAATCGTCAATTCAATGTCTAGACAGACGCGGGTCGGCTTCCCCTTGTCCGTTCGACACACTATCCTTCAAGATCTCATACCTCATAATAGCCACACGGACTCCAAGAGACTTGCCACGCAATCAAAAGGTTACGTAATCAAGAGCCACTACTGGAACATCAGTCTAGAAAGCAAACTTGCAGCATCCTGTAGTGCCCAAAACATAACACATAGCACATAGCACAAATATCTCACCAAGAGCTATCGTCGTCGGCGTTACCCACTATCGCCCGACGATATTGAATAGTTATGCGAACTGTGGTATTTTCTGGGTATTTTCCTGGAGTGTGTCTCCAGTATTTACTACTACTCCCTTTCACAAGCATAACCCATCAGACTCTATAAGTGCCCCGTTTATACTCAGAGTTTTCTCAGACATGCAAAATAAAACATCACCAATCCAGACCAACCTGTCTGGATGGGCTTCAGACAGCATGCCTATTTCGTACTACACATTTATGGATCTATATGCAAGACTAACCGGGGATTTCATGAATCGACCCAAAGGAATTCCCTTCGCTTTTCCACCTTTTGGTGGGGGATTCCATGCATATGCCAAAAAGAAGGACTTCACTTGTCCAACAAGGAAGATCGTTACCCTAATAATCCGTTTCGGAGCCTTGAACGAGCTTTTCTATCCGGTTGGAAAGGAGCGCTTCACTTTCCTCTTCACGGATCTTACTTAGGCTCTTGAATCTGACCACAAGATCTCCTTCCCTTAGCTAACAAAGCTCCGCCTCAGCCTTCTTGTTCTCAAGAACTAAGAGAAAGAACAATGAGAATTCATTCTCTTAAACAACTTATATTTGGAGGCTACTGTCGCGTGGTATCTATTACCGCCACGCGGTATTAAAGGTGTTAGCCGCTTGGGACAATCGATATCGCGATGTCGCTCCAAATTAGCTTCCACCTTACTGCCACATGGCAACTACCGCCATGAGTCGAGTTACCGTCAAGCGGTACTTTAACTCGAGTTATCATCGCGCGTTAGCTCACTACCACCACACGGTAGTAACTCAACGCTTCCCCGATGGCATTGAGTGTTATCGACATGCGATATCATACTACCTCCCTACAGTAGTCACTCAACGCTTTAAAACATTGAGTGGTAGCACCATGCGCTAGATTACTAACACCGTACGGTAAATTCCCGAGCACTCAGATGATTTAATTCAAAGGATAACGTCAGCATTAACCCTACCGCCACGCGTTAACTCCCAATCTTCCTTTTCTAGGATTTTTTGGGCGTTATAGATCCTCGTAGATGGGCATTCAATTTTGGCATGGTGCTAGTTTAGCCACATCATGCCCAGAATCAGATCATAGTCTGGTAGCGGTAAGATTGTCGCTGGCGTGTAAAACAGCTTCCCGCTAATGTCTATGGACATACCACACTTTGTAGTACACTGTACCTCCGATCCGTCTGAAAGTCGGACTATCCTGAGTAGTCCGAGGAAACGTTGGCATCCATCCAAATACTTCACGAAATCTTTTGAGACGAAAGAGTTTGATGCTCCCGTATAAAATAAGGTGAGGGCGGGCTTACCGCACATGTGTACTATGCCTTAGGTTGTTTGTTTCGATATTTATCAATTATCTATATAAAAGGTTGCTATGGTACTATATTAACAATTCAAAATACAAAATTATAAAGAACCTATGATGACCTCCTTAGGGTTCCTAGGTTGGGTAAGATCCAGCGCATACATCTGCTCTGGCCTTCGTCCGCCACTGTGAGATCCTCGTCCACAACTTCTACCCCACTTTGTCGGAGGGACTGCTGGAGGTGGAGGAGGTGGAGGGAAAAGTTGTGGGCAGTGGGCTCTCATGTGCCCAAGATGGTGGCATCCAAAGCATACCACTGTAGGGCATCCTCTATCAACAAATCTTTGCAGCTTATGGATGTTTGGTGGTGGGGTTGGCACTACGGGAGGTCACTGCTCTGACTTAACACCAGGACGGGGACATCATATACCTCCTTTGTGCCGCATGAATCTACCTCGCTGCGGCCCTCTACTACTCTCACCATGAAACATCCCCTCAGCCAGTCTCTTCCCTCTGCCCTGCACTATCAGATGATCCGCCTCCCACTTCTTCATCATCTCGATAATCATCGCCAAACTTGCCTCTGAGATGAACAAAAGAGCCTGGCTGAGCAGGTCCTGAAGCCATCTATAGAATTTCTTCCTATAGTCCTTCTTAGTCAGGGGACTAGCGAATCCTGCAAAGTGTAAAAACTCCCTCTAGTAATCTAGCACCGACCGATTTCCCTGCCTGAGGTGCAGAAACTGATCCTCCAGCCCAACTCTATCCGTCGGGGATTCAAAATGCTCCAATAAGGAATCTCTAAACTGGTTCCTGCTAATCTAGGAGTACTCATAATCAGCAAAGGTGGATTCCATGAGGAACTTCCACCACCTCTTGGCATGGCCTGCCAGTGTCGTAACTTCTAAGGCTACTGCCTGGTTGCCCGAGAAAAGTATCGCTGCTAGCAACTCCTGAATATTATCCAGCCACTCCTCCGTCTTGTCTGTAATCTCTGTCCCATAGTAAGTCAAAGGGGAGAGGCCTCGGAAGGTAGTCAGCCAGTTTTAGCTCGGGTTTAGCTGCGGTGACGGAACCTACTAAGCTCTAAAGGCATCCAGGATAGTTGTGAGAGTCTAGCCCAACTTTTACTATTGAAAAGGAAGAGCATCTGGCAAAGGGGGAACCGTAGCCTGTAGTTTGAAACACTTCAATAGTTAAATAAGGTTGGCCTCATCTCATTTATGTGGACAGAAGATGTGATTTTCACACATGGGCACACCATAGCTTCCGCTACTTAGTTTATCCGCAAACTGAAGCTCGATTGGGGTGTCCCATAGGTTTATAGACTTCTTTCGCTTATGATCATGGTACGGTGATACCAAATGAAAAATCCCTCCTCCCGAGAAATGGTACGACCGAGAATATATTTTATTCTTAGGACTATCACCTTATAATAACACCAACTACGAGTTAGTTGCCACCATAAGACAGCGACCCTACCAGCAAGCATGATCATTCACCTAGCCAAAGAAAGAAGAAAGGAACAAGTCCACGCATCACATCATAGATATATAAATACCTAAATAAAGTTCCACATGACTTAAATGAAAGATTACAAGTAATAGGTCTTATGCCCAGTACATGAATATCATAAATATCACACTCTTTCAACAAACAATGCGAAAGCTAAACCATATTATCATCAACCTGATGTCGGGTAGTAGTAGTGGTGGTGCGTGGCTCCGGCTCCTCAAATCTTGGTGTCTCAATATCTGGCTGCGCCTGGTCAAACTACGATGGCATCTCCACGCGTACCTAAAATAAAGTGGTAAAATGACCGTTAGTCAAACTAGCCTCAACCACTTCATCCCCGCCTCACCCTCGCGACTCCTAGGTACCAGGTGGGTGGAAGAAAGAGGATTAATAATAGCAGAATGTACAAGCAGGTGACAGTGGTATATATATATATAATTCTCTAGCAGTTCTATATCAGTTTGAAAAGTAAAGAACAACAACATCTAGCACAATATAAAAGTACAGAAAGAGGAGCTAAGTTAAACAAGTAAAGTAAAGCAATTACACTACCATCATAGAAGCGTAACCAAACTTATATGGATGCCTATACAAACATATAAGTTAAGATTTCCAAAATTATAACTCATCATATAAAAGAGCTCATACTAACTTATTCGATGAGTATCTGCAAGTGCATATGATATGTCATGCTATGTAATGCAATGATTATGTAACTCACACACACTACTCTGTGTACAGACCTTTCATGCATCCCCACTTTTTGGAGGTGGCCAACCTCTCAGGTACCAACCGTCCTGGTTGTTGGGCATTGTATCAACAATAACCCGAATTTGAAGAATAGTCCAGTCAAGTTAAGATGAATTGAGAGTGTATTTGATGCTGCTATTTTAGTTATGTACTTGCAGGTTTATATTGCTAAGTACACACCAATGTCAGGTTACAGTGGGTTACTATACAATGTAATCCTTCATTGTATAGGCCAATGTGTTGACTCACATGTAATATATCTATTGGGGTGTACTTCTATCCAAAGTACAGGAGAGTAAATCAAGAAAGGACAAAGGCTTGGAATTAGAAGGATAGGAATTTACCTATGTAAAATTCGTCGAGTATGGTTAGGAATACTCGTCGAATTCGTCTAGTATACTCATTGATACTCATCAAAATCGTCGTATATCCCTTCCAACAATCATCGAATTCATCATTTGTACTTGGGGCAAATTCTCTGAGAATTGGAAAATCCACCAAGTAAAATTCGTCGAGTATCAAGGTTTATACTTGTCGAATTCTTCGAATGTATCTAACGATACTCGCCGAATTTGTCGAATATACTAGACAATACATGCCAAATTCGTCGAGTCCATTTGACGCTACTTCTTTATATTTTTCCAAGTCTCATTCGTTGTATATCACTTGGCCAGGTGTCGAGTTCATCGAGTGAGCTAGCTGATACTCAACAAATTTGTCGAGTATACCAACCGATACTCGTCAAATTCGTCGAGTATGGTCTCCGCCTTGGCGTTGAGTGATTTGCCGGCCTGAGCTGATTTTTCTAACTCTCATTTGTCGTATATGAAGAACCATTCGGCGAGTATACTAGTGATACTCGTCGATAATCGACGAATTTGACTTAGGTCATTTTCCAAAATTTTCAAAATTCCGGTACAGATTCGGTCGTCCATGCACAGTGCTTTCTAGGTTTCGTTTTTGGAAAGTTTCTTGATACCGTTGGCAAGGAGATCTATAAATACCTATGGGATATTTCCTTTCAATCCAATGGGGCTATTGATCTCAATTCAAAATCGCTAAACCTTCCAAATTGGAAATTCGTCGGCTCGGCTCCCGTACACATTGCGACATTCCGATCGGCCGTCGACGATCTGCTATGCACGATTCATCTTCTTTGACATACATGACTGGATTGTTAATCTCTCTACATATCTATACTCCTCCAGATCGAGTCGATTGAAGATTCAAATCAAGATTCAATATCTTCCAAGTTTTCATATTCTGTGTTCTCCAACCGATTTCAAGGTGTACTATTCTCGAAGAACGACAGATTGAATATTTCAAATCTTGTCTAAGTTGGGTATAATATTATTGTGTAATATTTATTTACTTTTGTAGGAGATTTTCCTCCGAGTGGTAAACCCGTTTGTGGATCGGGTGGTAGATCCGTTTGTGGATCGAGTAGTAGATTCATTTGTGGATTGAGTCGTAGATTCGGTTGTGGATCGAGGGGTAGGAGCATTGCCACCGAGTTGTAGGATTTGCAGCTCCTAGGTATAAGATTTGTGGAAATCTGACTTTGGTGAAGTATCAGAATCTAGTCCTTCGTGGTAGATAGGCGAGGTAGGAAAGTGGATGTACCTAACTCGGGGAACTACTATAAATCTCAGTGTTTGTGTGTTTAATTTTTAAGTAATTTTTATTCTGCGAAAAGACACAAAATCACCTATTCACCCCTCTAGGTGATTTAGGTAGACGCTAGACACTTTCAATTTGTATCAGAGGGGCGTTTTGTTCGATATAAGATTAACACCTTGAACAAGATCCCTGTTCTAGTGTCAAGATATTCTGTCTAGTAACCATGGACAGAAGTAAAGACATTTCTTCTATGAAGCTACCAGTATGCACAAAAGAAAACTTTACCATGTGGAAAGAATGAGTAAGGTTCTTCATGGAAGCTGCTGATCCCAGAATATTCCAGATTGTGCAAGAAGGACCCCACATACCGACTCAAACTTTAGCTCTGAATCCTGCAGTCATGATCCCCAAGAAGATGATGGACTTGACTAAGGATAAAATTGCATTAGTCTCTCTTGATAAGAAGGCAAAGAACGTAATCGCAAGTGAAGTGAATGACTCAATGCTTCAGAATCTATTCCACTATAAATCTGCCAAAGAAAAGTGGGTCTGTCAAGTTGTGCTGATGGAAGGGACAGAAGAAGTTAGAGATGACCGCAGACGATTACTGAATCAGGAATACGAAGCATTCAAGCAAGGATCAAGTGATAGTATTGCTGATAGCTTTGAGAAGTTCTTTAAGATTGTAAATGGCCTCAGGATCTATGGTCGTAATTTCACTAATTGGGAGCTCAACGACAAATTTTTGAAAACCCTGACAAATGACTGGGACACCAAAGTCGTTGCCATTAGAGAAATTGGAAAGCTTCCTGAAATAGACCCTCAGAACCTCTTTGGGAAATTGCTCTCCTATGAACTACAAATGAAAACTAGAGAGAAGGAGGAACAAAACAGTCGTACTTCCTGCAAAGAGAAGTCAGTGGCCAAAAGGCGGAAGGGTCAAGAAAGTCCAAAGTTGTTTCACCAGTAAGGACTTATGCTCCTGACACCCCAGAAGACTCCGAGCCAAGCACATCTCCATCTGAGCTATCGGATGGATAGTTCCCTCTAATATCTAAGCAGTTTAAGAAACTGCTCAACAAGAGGAGATAGAAGAAGAATTAGTCATCCTCATCTGATTTCAGAAAATCTCATCGTGATGGTGATCGCACTAGAAAAATCTACAACTAAGAGGACAGGTATAGATCTAAACCAAACAAATAATCTTCCTCTGACGTTGTGTGCTACTGTTGCAACAAGACAGGTCACATGATTGCTGAATGCCCATACAAGAAGAAGGAGGGCTATAAGAAAGAGGAGAAAAGATCCTTCAAGGGTAAAAGAAAAGAGCTTCGTTGCCAAGAAGTCGAAGACTCTCAGCGACATTGACTCAAGTGAGTCGAGCTCGAAGAATGAGGAAGCTACTTCGGGATCATGGCTCAATCTCACGAGGAAGTTGGTGAATCTGAGCATCACGGGAAGATAAACTCGCACACCATACTCTCGAATTCGGAAACGTCCACTATTGGTCAAGAATGATATTCTTCTGAAGAGGACGAGTCTGAGTTAATGGTTTAGCATGAGAACCTTTTGAAGGCTTTTGACAAATGTCGAAAGGTAATCAAAAAGCAAGGAAAAGAGATTGTCTCTCTCAAGGTAGTGGAATCAAGCCTGAGAAAGGAAATTTCATAATTGACACCTCTCAAAAGTGAAGTTCACTCCTTGCAAGAGGAATTGAAAAGCTAGGCTGAAATATTAAGTCTAAAAGAGAAATATTTTTATTAGCTATAAGAAAAGCTCTTGGTGGAGAGAAAACTTGTTGAGAGTTACTCCAAGACGAAGACTATTCTCCCTCTCATTGATGAGTTTTTAGCTCCGAAGAAGTGTAGTGGTCTTGGCCACGCAATTAGAAAAGGTAAGGCTGCTAAGAAAGCCAGTTCCAAAGAAAATGTGATGCATGCTCACACGTTTGACAACGAATAAGTCTACGGACTAGCACGTATACCTCTCTATGATCCAATCCTATACTCACACAATAATTCTACGCAGCACCACATTAATTAATTATATTAATTATATGTTATCGTACGGGTAGCCAAACCAATTAGGATCGAATAGAGGCGATAAGCCAATATTCTTTCCGGCTAAAAGGACCAACCCGGTCTGTTCGAGCGAAGGTTTTACCAAAAAAGATCTACCAAAAATAATGATTCGGTACCGGTAGATCTCTCCCAACAAAAGAAAACGGGGCTCACCAAAACTCTCTCGATCTTAAATGAAAATTAGAAGAACCACAAAAGTCAACTGAAAGAAATCCACGAAAATTCAATGCTATCAAAACTTAACGACAAGAATTCCTCCACAAGAATTAACTAGAGGGAAACACACATAGAGTAGAATTATTTCATTACCCAATCAGAATGGATGATTCCGATTTCTCTACTTGGATCGCCCTTCAACGGCTCCACCGGAGTCACGTCGGAAGGAGAGGAAACTTGTCCGCCTTCGTCGCTTCACACCTTGGCCGAGAATCCACAAAGCTTTGTTACAAATCACCTTAGCCTAACCACCAAGAGAGAGGGAGTGGTCGGGTTCTCCTTTAAGGGGCCGGCCGGTTTAGGGTGTGTTAGAGGGGCTCGGGTTGGAAGTTGACAAGGGTGGCCAAGAGTTTGAAATATAGGGAGAGATATAAAAGGTGGCGGTTGTTGGAGAGAGGGAGAGGTTACGGTGGCTGCTCGAATTTAGGGAAAGAGGAAGGAGGTCGGGTTCTTGAGGAGGGAGAAGGGCTAGGCCAAGAAAGAGAGGGGGGAGGGATGTGGTTGGCGGCTAAGGAGAATGAGGGTGATGGAGGAGGCTCGGGTTTGTAGGTTAGGGAGAAGAAGAGAGGTAGGGGATGAGAGAGAGATGGCCTAGATGCCAAGGGGAGGGGTGGAGGAGAATGGCCGACGACCAAAGAGGGAGGAGGGGCAAGGGCCGAAATTTTCAAAGAGAGGAGAGGAGGAGGAGGGGGGAACAATTAGGGTTTTCAATATTTTTTTCATTCTTCACTAATTAAAATATGAAACAACTTAGCCTTACATAGGCTTTACATCACTCTATGGCTACATGCAACCCAACATAAAAGAAAATAAAACATACTTATATTTTAAACATTACATGCAAATTAAATAAACATTGCAAAATAAAACCAAACATAAAATGATTCAAATAATTATTAATAAATTGGTTTGCGCCGAGGGCGGATATTATGGCAACGCTCCACATGGTCTTCACGACACCACAAGTCTTTATTTGGAGGCAGAGAAAGTTATTCCGTACGCACGCCGTCATCGTATTCAACATGTTGAGGGTCGTCGTCTCCATCAATCCTCCCCCACTCAAAACTACTCATCACCGATGAGTTGGTCTGAAAGTACCGGAGCAGGATAGCATCATCCAAATGAACCACATAACAGCAAACAACACCACTTGGAGAGGAGAGCACATCATCTTTGAGTATCCTGTCATGCAAAAAGGTGGTCCTGGAGAACCTTGGAAAAGCATTAGGCAATAAAGGAAAACATGTTTCTGCATCAACAACCAATGTACCTCCAATGAAGACCGATGAAGAGAGCGATCCAGGAACAAGCTCACTACCCAAACCATAAGAAAACAAAGTGGACCCAAACGGACAGGTAGATTATTCAAATGGTGGAGAAACATATGATGTTAAATTAGAAGCATTAAAAATAGGGGTAATACCCCAATCAGTGGAAAACTTCAAATGATATGTGTATTCTCCGAATTTCTTTAATATCCGAAAAAGTCCTAGCTCGCCAACTCGCCATTTTCTATAGTGCCCGAAGGCAACCGTTCAGGGATGAGATGCACCAAAACTAAATCGCCAACAATATAGTGAGATGCCCTTTTATGTAAGCTAGCATGAAGTTGATTAAAAAAAATTTTTATGGTTAGCGCTTTACTAATGTGTTTATATAAGTTTTGAGCCTGAGAGGAATAAACTAGTGCGAGTTGACTTGTCTTATAATTTAGTGGTAGCGAAATCAAGTCAAAAGGCTCTTGTGCTTTATATCCGTTCACGATCTCTTTCGGCGAACAACAAGCATATGAATAATAATAAGACACGACTTGATTGAGTAATATCTTAAAAGTGCGCCTAAATATCTTGCTACCGTGAGGTGTGAACCCATGTGCTACATATCTCAACCCGAATACGGAGGATATAGGGGTTAAGTCAGGGGGCACGGGAGCCTTAACATCAAAGATGACTTTAAATGGCTCCAACGTCGCAGTTCTAATTGTATATTCGTCATTTTCACGCTTGGCATTAAGATATGCCAAGGGGAACCGCTCATCATAAATAATATAGTTGGACGCTCCTGGGTGTGAAAAGATGTGCGAGCGATACAACTCATGGGGCCTAACCATAGTCACTAACGTGTGGTAATGAGGGTTATCATAAGGCGGTGTATAAATGTGTGCGACCGGGTGTGGTATATAAGTATGCGAAGAAGGAGGCACCACATCCCGAGGCACAATAGACAAAGAATAAGAAACAAACAAGGATAGACCCATAGCCATACACACAGAGAAATGAATAGTCAAATATGACGTGAAATTAAATCAAGGAGGCATGGTGAAAAGACTAGCTACAAAATATAACAACTCACTAGAACTTGTACGATAAGAAATCTCCAAAGGAGGGGCCCGTAGGGTTGGCAACATAAAATGACACAGATCGAACATACCAAACTCGTGTCCTAAAGGTCCCACTAAACGAGTCAACCAATCAGGTGGGAGAGTCGATAAAACTAAAACCGAGATAGAATCAAAATCATATTCAATTTTACGCAACAGAGACAGCATCAGGGGACGCTCATCCGGGTCTACTTCAATAACGTCTTCCAAAAGTATATCTCTCTCACATGAAAATTCTTCCAACACATTAGATACGTCATCCAATTCAGAATCAGTATAGGCCTCAGAAATGGGAAAAATCGAACCTGACGAAAATTTTAATTCAGATTGAACTTCAGATAATGGAGATAACATCAAATAGCAATCGTTCGGGTTCGTAGCGCTAAAATCATCCAAACATAACCTTGTCTCATAAGGTGAGTCTTCCCAATCAGTCGGAACATCCATTAGTTCAGGGTTATAAATAACAATAGGGAAATCCTCACTCACAGGCTCCTCAGATATCTCAGGTATATTAGTAGGTGTAATCGTAGGCTCTAACACGGCGGGGATCGTAGTTTGGAGAGGGCTCTCAGTACTAGGGTGATCAATCACAACGCTAGTAGGGCTAGTAATAGGCAATGTACTACTCTCAAAGATCAGACTATCATCATCCCATTCATCGTCATCTAAGTCACTAGGTATTCCCTCAATTTCAGACTCATCAGAATCATCGGGCTCTATCGCGCCTGACGGAATACTCTCACCTATGGGGTCATCCTCACGATCAAGAAATATCACACCTACATCAGCATCCTTATGGATATCAGTTTCTACCTCAAGGGGCTTAAATGTTGAGGCAAACCGAGGCATAACCCTAGTGGTCACATCGATCGAGTCCACATCAAATGACCTATTAGGAGAGGTTTCCCTAACGAGGGGTGGTTGTTCTAATACAGCTTTTCCGGTCTGACACGAGTGAGATTTATTCCTAGGAAGGTGGTGCCTCTCAATTTCCAACGTCGTATTAAAAGTGGTGTTTAGGTCAGTGTGACCATAACGCAGTAATTTACCCTGTATGTAGGGGTTTAACCCATTACGAAACCTAGAGAGGGTGATCTATAGCAACTCCTTCACACAACTCCTAACCATCATATCCTTAAAAAGAAGCATATAATCTGAGACCGACTTATTCCCTTGCTTAAGGGTAGTCAAATCATCAGTTATCTGCCGCTCAGTCTGGGCGTTTGGTTTATATCATTCTTAAAGGCAGGTATGGAACTAGCGCCATAATGATACTCACTCATAGGCTTGGTGTTAGCAGGGCGAAGGTAGGCGGGATCAAATCAATCCGAGAGCAGGCTACGCATGTGCGATCAAGAATATTTATGACTACCAACAGGAAGCTCTTTGTTGTACCAGAACACGTGGGCTTGACCTACTAATTGCACTCAGGCGATGTTAACCTATTGGTGGTTATCCCATTCGTGATAATCAAAGTAAATATCTACCCACTTAATCCAGTCCCTAAATTTTTGCGAATTCCCATAACCATCATACGTTGGTATCTCATTCTCAGTGTGAGAATACGTGCGGGGATGGTTGGAAAGCAAGGCTGGGGTGTGTTTATCATCTCCTTAGCATATGAATAGTCTAACCAGGCAGCATATACGTCATATGCCATATTCATTGGTGATGGGGCAGAAAAATCTACTCGAAACGTGTGCACAAGCAATGAAAAAGGAACCTGAACCATTAAACTCTAGGAATGATGGAATTGTTCCCGCCAAGTAACAAGGGTAAAAAAAATGTTTTTTTATTTCTTACAGGAAACAAATTTAAGATTATTAAAAATATATATTTATTTTTGCTGGAAAATAAAGAATTTAGGCCGCTATTGGCAGACCAGGATTTTTTTTTTGTAATTTTGGCAAATAAACGTGCATACAAAGTGCGTGTTGACATGCTAATACGAGGGGGAGGGTGCAAATTAGGAAATTGCCGTGAACCTCCCTCTGATACCAAATCGATGCAAGCTCACACATTTGACAACGAATAAATCTGCGGACTAGTACGTATACCTCTCTACGATTCAATCCAATACTTGCACAATCGTTCTACACAGCACCACATTAATTAATTCTATCAATTATATGCTAGCGTATGGGTAGCCAAACCAATTAGGATCGAATAGAGGCGATATACCAATATTCTTTCCGGCTAAAAGGACCAACCCGGTTCGATCGAGCGAAGGTTGTACCAAAAGTGATCAACCAAAAATAATGATTCGGTACCAGTAGATCTCTCCCAACAAAAGAAAACGGGGCTCGCGAAAACCCTCTCGATTGTAAATGAAAATTAGAAGAACCACAAAAGTCAACCGAAAGAAATCCACGAAAATTCAATGCTATCAAAACTTAATGACAAGAATTCCAACACAAGAATTAACTCGAGGGAAACACACATAGAGTAGAATTATTTCGTTACCCAATCGAAATGGATTATTCCAATTTCTCTGCTTGGATTGCCCTTAATGGCTCCGCCAGAGTCACGTCGGAAGGAGAGGAAACTTGTCCGCCTTTGTCGCTTCACGCCTTGGCCGAGAATCCACAAAGCTTTGTTGCAAATCACCTTGGCCTAACCACCAAGAGAGAGGGAGTGGTCGGGTTCTCCTTTCAAAGGCCGACCGGTTTAGGGTTGGTTAAAGGGGCTCGGGTTGGAGGTTGACGAGGGTGGCCGAGAGTTTGAAATATAGGGAGAGAGAGAAAAGTTGGCGGATGTTGGAGAGAGGGAGAGGTTAGGGTGGCTGCTCGGTTTTAGGGAAAGAGGAAGGAGGTCGGGTTCTTGAGGAGGGAGAAGGGCTAGGCCTAGAAAGAGAGGGGGGAGGGTTGTGGTTGGCGGCTAAGGAGAAGGAGGGTGATGGAGGAGGCTCGGGTTTGTAGGATAGGGAGAAGAAGAGAGGTAGGCGATAAGAGAGAGATGGCCTAGATGCCAAGGGGAGGGGAGGAGGAGAATGACCGGCGGCCAAAGAGGGAGGAGTGGCAAGGGCCAATATCTTCAAAGAGAGGAGAGGAGGAGGAGGAGGGGGGAAACAAATTAGGGTTTTCAATATTTTTTTCATTCTTCACTAATTAAAATATGAAAGAACATAGCCTTATATAGGCTTTACATCACTCTTTGTCTACATGCAGCCCAACATAAAAGAAAATAAAACACAATAATGTTTTAAACATTACATGCAAATTAAATATACATTGCAAAAACAAAACAAAACATAAAATGATTCAAATAATTATTAATAATTTATTAATAATTATTAATAAATTGGATTGCGCCGAGGGTGGGCATTATGGCGACGCTCCACAAGGTCTACACGGCGTCGCAAGTCATTATTTGGAGGCGAAGAAAGTTCTTCCGTAAGCACGATGTCATTGTCTTCAACATGTTGAGGGTTGTCGTCTCCATCAAAAGGGGAAGGCACCTCTAGGTCAACCCTCATTTAGGAAGGTAATATTCCCGACAAACAAGTTTGACCTTGAGTCATCCTACAGTCATCTGGCTAGGCCTACTTATGTTGAGCCTAAGAAGTGATACCAGGGATGGATCCGCCCCTGAGACTATGGAGCCAGTGTCTTTAAAGAACCTTATGAAGAGATTGAACTCAAGAGTTATGGTCCTTATGTTCATGGAAATAACTATAAGAGGACACCGAAAGCCAAAACTGTTGTTCCTAAGACAAAGGAGACGGAGAATCCCTGTGTATGCTATAGTCAGGAGGCTTCCACCTCCAAGTATGTGGCCCCTGCTAGACCTCATTTTGAAAAGTAAAAGCAGGAGTACTTGAGAAGGTACAACAGGTTTGACTGTTTGTGCTACGGCAAAATTGGTTATTTTGCACAGATTGTTAGTTCAACCCTACTAATTTTGTAACTCCATGAGTTAACCATGCGAGACCGACCAATCGCAAAGTTAATGTTCCTAGTGGTGTTAAGCTAACCAGGAACCAAGGACCCTAATCTGCTTGGGTTCCTAAGGTAAAATGATTTATAATTGCAGGTATATCCAAAGGCGAACAAAAATCCAATCTGGTATTTGGAAAGTGGATGCTCTCGGCACATGACCGAGACAAGAAGCTTGTTTATTGATTTCACCCCAGTCAAAGACGGACCAAAAGTCATCTTTGGAGGGTCATACTGGGGAACTACAAAAGGCTATGGTATGATCTCCAACGGAGTAGTCTCTTTCAAAGACGTGGTTTATGTTGAAGGATTATACCATAATCTTATAAGAATAAGTCATCTATGTGATAAAGGCTACATCGTTGAGTTCTGCAATGACAAGTGTTTGATAAAGTCATCCGCAAATTTGGAGATGGTCTTAACAGGCACTCAGAGCAAAAATATTTTTCGTTTAAATTTTCTTTGCTTAGACAATTCTACACCAGTCTATTTTCTTGCAAAAGATAGTGCGTCTCTTTGTGACCAATGACCCAAGAGATTAGCATATATAAATTTCAGAACAATAAATATGTTATTTTCTGACAACTTAGTGTGCAATGCCCCCAACATTAAGTGCCTCAATGAGAGTCCGTGTCATGCATGCCAAATGGGTAAGCAGATAAGGGTTACCTTCAAGGGTATCACTGAGAAAGATTCTCCAAGACGTTTATACTTAGTTTATATGGACTTATTCGGTCCTATTCCTATTCACAGTTTAGGAGGTAAGGTCTACACGTCAGTAATTGTTGATGACTACTCGCCTTTTACTTGGGTATTCTTTCTGAAACACAAGTCATACACCTTCGACACATTCACAAATTTTGTTCAGCAAATTCAGAACGAATTGAACTGCTTAGTAGTCAAATCAGAAGTGACCACAGAACAGAATTTGAGTCTGGTGGCATGACAAAATTTTGTGGAAGTCAAGGTATCTTTCATGAGTTTTCCTCTCCGTGCACTCCACAATAAAATGGATTTGCGGAGAGAAGGAATAGAACCCTAATTGAAGCATGTACAACTATGTTGAGCGACGCTTCACTTCCGGAGTACTTCTGGGCTGAAGCAGTCAACACAGCTTGTCTCGTGCAAAACAGAGTACTTATCAACAATAGCTATCGTAAGACCCCCGATGAGCTATTGAAGGGCAGAAAACCGACTGTGTCCAATTTTAAAATCTTTGGAAGTAAATGCTTCGTGCTTAATAATGGGAAGTATTACCGCATGAAGTTTAGTGAAAAATGTTTTCAAGGTATTTTTGTCGGTTATAGTAGCCATAGTAAGGCATATAGGATTTTCAATAAGAAAACTCTGGTGATAAAAGAGCCAATAAATATTGTATTTGATGAGACAAGCCTGCTCCAAAGCAGCTCATCTAGTGTTATTAGTACAGATGCAGGTACCGGGTTCAAGGAATAAGCTTGGATGAAGATGTCAAGGAAGAAGCTCCAAGCTCGGTCAAGATCGTCGATCTAGGCTTGGGGGATGTAGATCCGCTGGAGGAAGAATATCTTCAACCTCTAGAGGATGCACCAAATGCTACAGAGCCTGCTGGTGGGAGAGCAAGAAATCTAGGGTTCAGATACCTAAGAGATCACCTAGCAGATCAAATCATTAGAGAGCCAGGCGATGGAGTTATAACCTTAAGAGGTATAGCTAATGAGATTATGCATCTTTGTTTTCTGTCGCAAGTTGAGGCAAAGAAATTTGAAGAGGCAAACAAGGATGCTTCTTGGATTTTGGAAATACAAAAGAAGCTCAATCAGTTTGAATGTTGCAAAGTCTAAGAGTTACTACCCAGGCCCCATGGGCAGAATGTGATCGACACCAAGTGGATCTTCAGAAACAAGCTGGACGAAAATGGAGTCATTATCAAGAATAAAGCCAGGCTTGTAGCTCAAGGATACAGACAAGAATAAGGGATCAACTTCGACCAGACCTTTGATCTAGTGGCTAGGATCGAGGCGATCAGGTTATTTCTTGTGTATGCTACCCTCAAAGGCTTCACCGTCTATCAAATGAACGTGAAGTCAGCATTTCTCAACGGGAATCTGAAAAAGGAAGTTTACGTAGTGCAACCCCCAGGTTTTCTAAACTCAACTCACCCTGAACATGTTTATTTTATTAAGAAAGCTCAATATGGCTTAAAGTAAGCTCCACATGCTTGGTATGAGATGTTGTCTAGCTTTATTCTTGAGAACAAGTTCACAAGAAGAAAGATAGACAAGGCATTATTTCTTAGGGAAGTAAAAGACAAGATTCTGCTAGTGCAAATCAATGTCGACGATATCATATTTGGCTCTACGGAAGACAACCTTTGCAAGATGTTTTACAAACTTATGCTAGAGAAGTTTGAAATGAGCAGTATGGGAGAGCTGAAGTGTTTCTTAGGACTTCAGGTGAAACAATCTGAAGATGGAATTTTCATCTCTCAGGCAAAGTTCACCGAGGAGCTTTTTAAGAAATTCAGAATGGAGAATGCAACTTCTATGAGGACTCCAATGGGTTCAACTATGTCTCTACACAAGGATGAGAAAGGGAAACCTTTTGATGAAGCCAAGTATAGAAGCATAATTGGATACTTGCTATACCTCACAGCCAGTAGACCAGATATAATGTCTTCAACATGCGTCTGCATTGTATTTCAGGTGAACTCAAAGGAATCTCATTACGTCGTTGCAAAGCAAATTTTAAGATACCTTAAGGGTACACCCAATCTTGGCTTATGGTACCCGAGAAATAATGATGTCGAGCTAATTAGTTTTTCAGATTCCGATTTTGCAAGAAGCAGGGATGATAGGAAAAGCACTTCCGGGACGTGTCAATTCCTCAGAAGATGGCTTATTTCATAAAGCAGTAAGAAGCAGAATTGTGTGGCAACTTCTACTGCCGAGTCAGAGTATATCTCTATGAGTATTTGTTGCGCATAACTTCTATGGATCGGGCATCAATTTGAAGACTACAACTTGAAGTTTAAAGAGATTCCAATGTATTGCCACTCATCAGGCACAATAGCGATTGCTAAAAATCCAGTCTCTCTCAACCGGACAAAGCACATCGAGGTGTGATATCACTTAATCTATAAGCATGTGGAGAACAAGGACATAGCCCTTAGTTATGTCCCGACGGATAAACATGTCACGTACATTTTCACAATGCTGCTCTGTTAACCCCAGAATCCGCAACATGCCCGGCCAAGAACCTCCCTCTTTTGGTGGTCTCCAGACCTTCAGTCCGCTCAGGTTGTCAAGGCACGCCAGAGGCGGACTCCTGTTCCCAGTCTGCTCAGGTCATCAAGGCACGCCAGAGGCGGACTCCTGTTCCCAGTCCGCTAAGGTTGCCCTGACTTGGTCAGTTTCTAGATCTTGTCATTCCCTAGGCAGACCCAATAGCCAGCCTGCCTAGGTCGCGGCCCTCTGGCAAGGATGGCACTCCGCACGGCCAAGGGGCTGCCTCAGCTCGCAAGACCAGTCTGCCTTTCGCACGCGGACTGCTTGTCCTCCTCTTTTTTGATTCCCATCACCGCTGCCCGGTTCTCCTGTACCCCAGGCAGCCGGTTATTTTAACCCTGCCCGTTTGGGCAGGCCCCCGAGCATGTAAATAGGGGGAAGTGGTGCACCCAAGGAACGCTGACTCGAGCCCAAGAGCCTACTTGTTAAAGGCTACGGACTCAAATCTTGGGCTTTGCGGACTCACCCTTGTTTACTGTATAGCTTTCTTTTCCACCTTTTGAAACCCGCCATTTGCAATCAAAGTCAAGCCTGTTGCAAGAGTGGCATTTAGGCTGCGACGGACAAAGTCTGGTGTCGACGTAGTTCGCGGCCCCTTTGTGCTTTTCTCTCATCCGCTAAGTAGGCTACTGCTTGCAGTCTGCTTTTTCTTCTTTCTCCAGTGCTCGAACAGTTGACTGGTGGTGCTCGAATCCTTATCGCATTTCGTGCATCAATAGTTAACACATGATCTTCAGATCCAAGCAGTCTTCGAAATCCGTGGATAGAATGTCAGATCGCCGAGCTCGCCGTCCAGACCGCTCCAGCTCGCCAGATGAATCGTTGTGGGAAGCTCTTGAACAATCTCACTGGGAAGCCGAGTTATCTCGCAGAGAGACGGACCAGCGGCTTGATACTATCAGCCAAGATCTGCTCATACTAACCCAGCGGTTTGCTCCCCAGGCCACAGGAGACCTCGATGAAACGCCAGTCCGTCGGACTCCAGCTCGCCAGACCTCTCTCCAATAGTCACCTGCCGCCACTCCTCAGTCTCGCCGCCAAGCTCAGCCCACAGCTCCCCTGCGACCTCAAGCTGACCAGTTCTCCCCCCTGATGGATTTCTTTAGGGAGGCAGCCATGGGGACTCCAGCCTGCCGGCTTGATTTTGTTGATCGACAATCCGCCGAGCCCGCAGACCCCCTTGCGCCTGTCCGCACATCTGCCAAGCTCGAGACTCCTTCTCCCTTCGTTGACAGAATCTAATGGGAGTCATCACCCAACAATTTTAGAGAACCCCATCTCCCTTTTTACTCAGGAGAGACCGATCCAGTTTCCTATTTGCAGGCATTTGAGGGGGAAGTCGCTTTGAGATGCCTTTCCGATGCCTTGAAATTAACGCTTCTAGTTACCACTCTCGATGGGCAGGCGAGAGAGTGGTTTTATGAATTGCCCTCGGGCACGATTTCTTCCTTCGCTGAGTTACGCAGCAAACTTCTTATGAGGTTTGATACCTCAAAGAAGAGGAAAGATGGGCCGGCAACCCTCTTTGATATCAAGCAAAGAGAAACCGAATCGGTAGCGCGGTTCGTTGACCGGTTCCAAAAGGAGATCCAGGGGGTGAGAAATGTGAACCCCGACTACTACAAGGTTGTCTTGATTCATGGCCTCCGGGAAGGCCCCTTAAAGTTTAAAGTAACAACCAAGGCACCATCAACCTACAAGGAATTGATAGCGATGGCCAATCGCTTTATTGAAGGTGAAAATGCCAATCCCACCTACATTTCATCCCTGACAGCCATGGCTGGAGGAAGGGATGTTTCCAATGCCTCCTCCAGCAACCACCATCACAACAAGCCTCCTCGGCCTGATTTCCAGCCTCCTTCTCAGAGGGGGCGAAACCTCCGTCACAAGAAACCTTTTCTCGGCCATCAATAGTTTCGTGATCAGAGACTGCTATTGGCCGCCACTCCTTCCATACCCCTTCGGGCTCTGCCTATTTACCAGAATGCCTTGCCTGCTTCGAGGCTGCTTGAGAACAGCTCCGTGGAGGAGTTTTCGGATCTAGGACTCGATTTTGAAGAAGTCGTCCAGATCATCTAGAAGAAGGCGGAGGAAAAAAGGCAAGGGCCTCAGAGGGATTGGAAGCCAAGAAATAACTCTCAATTCTGCGAATTTCACAAGAAGAAGGGCCACCTGACGGAAGATTGTACGGCCCTATGGCAGCTGGTCGAGAGGTTGTTCGCCGAGGGCAAGATCAAAGATCTGAGCAGGAGGAGTGATCCCTCAAAGCCCTCCACTTCCAAAGGCAAGGAAGTGGCAGAGGTTCAGCTAGAATGCATAGAGATAGAGGATGAGGGCTGTCTAGGGCCCATTAACATTCAAAACGAATGCTGTGATGTCGTCGACAAAGGATCCTTGGGGAGACTCTTTTACATTCTCGGTGGAGCAGAAACTGAGTCCACTCGAAAGTCCTCCCTTGCAAGAGTCACCCGAGCGGAGATTGCTTCTACTTCTTCCTCTGCCCCGTCTTCGGGAATCGTCATCTTCGGTCCCGAGGATCTTCCCCTGACCGCTAATCCTTTTGATGATGCTATTGTGGTCCAAGCAGCCATCGCAGATTATACAGTTGATAGGATTCTTATCGATACAGGCAGCTCAGTTAATCTTCTCTTCAAGACAACTTTTGAGGCCCTGAGAACTGGGAAGCCTTTGCTTTCCACCAAAGGGCTGCTCTATGGCTTCTCTTGAGAGAGGAAGGAAGTCAAGGGAAGCGTTGTACTCCCCGTCATGCTTGGGGGGTGACCAAGAAGATTCAGTTTATAGTGGTGGATGCTCCCAGCAGCTATCACGACATCTTCAGGAGGCCTATGCTAAATAAGTACCAAACAATAATATCAACCTTCCACCTGACTATCAAGTTCAACAAAGATGGTCATCAGTGCAGGGTCAGAAGTGACCCAAGGCAAGCCAAGGAGTGCTACCTCCGCATAGTAAACATGACCGAAGTTGCCCCTCCAATCTTCTCGGCAGTTGAAGAAGTATCTACTCAGTCAGAAGCTGCCATGGATAGCAAAGGCGCTCACCTGGAACCTGCCCAGGTGATGCAAGAAGTCCCTATTACTGAAGGGGAGGAAAGAAAGCTCTCCGTCAACTCAGAGTTGTCAGAAGACCAAAAGACAGAGTTGATATCCTGTTTGCTGAAAAACCTGGATGTCTTCGCCTGGTCGGCGGAAGACATGCCGGGAGTCGATCCTGACGTGGCGTGCCACCATCTCAACATTGATCCAACCGCCCGGCCGGTGCAACAGAAGAAGAGAGATATGACAATCAAGCTAGCGGAGCCCATCAGGGAGGAGGTTGCCAAACTCCTCAAGGCGCGCTTTATTCAAGAAATTCAATACCCTGAGTGGGTTTCAAACATTGTAATGTTTAAAAAGCCAGGGGGGAAGTGGAGGATGTGTGTAGACTTCACCCGATTGAATAAAATGTGCCCGAAAGATTGCTACCCCTTGCCTCGGATAGATTCTTTAGTTGATTCTGCGGTAGGGTACTCTTTTATAAGCTTTTTAGTTGCATTCTCTGGTTACCACCAAATAAGAATGCACAAGCCCGATATCCCTCACACATCGTTTATTACTAACGATGGTTGTTACTCCTATCTTGTGATGCCCTTTGGGCTTAAAAATGCTGGCGCGACGTATCAACGCTTGATGGATCATGTGTTTAGAGGCCAAAAGGGGAGAAACCTTGAAGTATACGTGGACGATCTTTTGGTTAAAAGCAAGTCTCTTCCGCAACATCTGCACGATTTGGTAGAAACTTTTTCCACTTTGCGAAAATATAAGATAAAACTTAACCCGTTAAAATGTGTTTTTGGAGCAAGTAAGGGGAAATTCCTCGGCCATCTCCTTACTCTAGAGGGACTTGCCCCCAATCCAGATAAGGTTAAAGCCATCCTTGATATGGCTCCCCCATTCTCCAAGAGAAGTTAGGCAATTAGGGGGGAGGTTGGCAGGACTCGGGAGATTTATCTCTCGAGTTGGGGATAAGAGTGCCCCATTTTTCAAAACTCTTCGGGGAGTGTCCAAGTTTCAGTGGACGGAAGAGTGTACTCAAGCTTTTGAACAGTTGAAGAAACAACTAACATCTACGCCCGTGTTACAAAGCCCCCGAGCAGGGGAGACATTGTTCCTAGATTTTGGAGTTGGCCTTGAGGCAGTTCGCTCCGTTCTTGTCCGAGAGGAAAACCGGAGACAATTTCCAGTTTATTATGTCAGCCATATCCTGAAAGATGCATAAACCAGGTACCCAATCCTAGAGAAGCTAGCTCTGGCACTGGTTATGTCTGCTCGCAGACTCCGTCCCTATTTCCAGGCGCACTCAATCCAAGTGGTCACTGAGCAACCTTTGAAGGGTGTGTTGGAGAAACCAGAACATTCGGGCAGGTTAGCCAAGTGGGCAATCGAGCTGAGTGGGTTTGAGATCTCCTATATGCCCAGGACGACCATCAAGGCGCAGGCACTGGCAGATTTTCTGATTGATATGGCAGAATCTGATTCTGATCAGGCAGAGAGGTCTCCTCTGGCTTGGACCATCTATGTAGATGGGGATTCAGGCAGAAATTATTCCGGAGCAGGAGTGGTTTTGATAAATCCAAATGGCATCCAACTCGAGCAGGCAATCAAGTTTTACTTTCCAGTGACCAACAACCAGGCAGAATATGAGGCTCTGTTTGCCAGCTTGAGGCTCGCAAGAGAGCTCTGGATCGACCATGTCCACATAAAGACTGACTCCCTGGTAATGGCGTCACAAGTTTTGGGTAACTTTGATACCCAGGAGCCGGTGCTGAAGAAGTATCTTGCACTCGTAAAGGTTGAAGTCGAAAAATTAGAGGTTTTACCATTGAACACATTCCGAGGGCGGAGAATGAGGAGGCAGATGTCCTTGCCATATACGGACTTTCATCAGGAGGGACGACTTTTAAACTCTTCCGCCCGGTAGTAGAGGAGGAAGAGTTGATGCAGCTAGATCAATGCCCTCTTGGATGGACCCGTTCATCCTCTATCTATCGAATGGGAACTTGCATCAGTCAGTCAGAGATAAGAAGAGATTCAGATTGAAGGCAGCGCACTATTACTTAGTGGCTGGAGTTCTCTACAGAAAGACCTTCTTAGCTACCATGGTAAGGTGTGTATCAGAAAATGAAGTTCCTATCATCCTTCGGGAGGTCCATTCTGGTGAGTGCGGAAGACACTCAGGGGCAAGAACTTTGGAACAAAGGATCCTGCGGCAGGGTTATTTCTGGCCCACAAGGAAAAACGATTCTAAAGATTACGCAAAAAGTGTGTTCATTGCCAGAAGTTCGCACCACTCCAGCATCAGGCTGCCCAATGCCTTAGATCAATCGCAACCCCTTGGCCCTTTGCCATTTGGGGAATGGATCTCATTGGTCCTTTTCCCATTGCAAGTGGACATCGACATTTCGTAATAGTCATGATTGAGTACTTCAGTAAGTGGATCGAGGCTAAAGCATTGGCAAAGACAACCACAAAGATTGTAAAGAATTTTATTTGGGGAGAGATTGTCTGCCGACATGGTATCCCGATGGCGATAATCACTGATAATGGACCGCAATTCAACAATGCTCAGATGCTAGATTTCTGCAAGCGAATCAGAACAGAGCTACGTTTTGCATCAGTCCATCACCCTAGAAGCAATGGTCAGGTAGAGGCAGCCAATAAGCAGATTCTCAACTTGCTTAAGAAGAAAGTACAGAACCTCAAGGGCAGTTGGGCTGATCAACTTTCTTTAGTTCTCTGGACCCTGAGAACGATGCCTTCATCTTCAACAGGGGAAACTCCGTTCAAGCATTCACATGGATCGGAAGCACTAATTCCGGTTGAATTTGAAGTCCCTTCACCTAGAGTTCTGCTTGCAAGGCAAGGTATGGAAGATTGGCAGGAACTGAATAATGAGGAATTGAGATTTAGCCTAGAACACATAGAGGAGATCAGAGATAAGGCTACAATCAGGAAAGAGGAAGTCAAGAGAAGGATGGCTCGGTATTTTGATAAGAATGTAAGGATCAAACACTTCCAAGTGGGAGATCTAGTTCTTAAAAACGTAGACACTGTGGCAAGAGCCGGCTCAGTTGGAAAGCTCAATCTGAATTGGGCTGGACCATTCATCATCAAGGAAGTACTCGAGAAGGGAGCTTATCATCTGCAAACATATGAAGGAGAAGATATGCCACAAACATGGAGTGGAGATGACTTAAAGCAGTTCTATTCCTGAACCTCTTCTCTTCTTTCTTCCTTTTTATGCAAACTTGTAAAGAGGTGTATCGTTAATAAAAAGTTCCTTGCTAACTCTTCTTCAAGTGTCTTTTTGTCTCAAATTTTGGCAGTCAATATGTTAAAGGGTAGCTCAAAAACGGTTCTATCTCTGAACTCTCCTTTCTGTGTCACGCAAATTTCTTGAAAATTAATACTTGCTGAAGTTTGCATACTAACACTTCTTTGGGTGCTTTCTCTTTTTCGCTCCATAAGCAGATCTAGCATCTAAAACTATGAGACATCACCGAGTTCAGCAAAAACCTCGTTTAGAACCGTTCTTATTAGTGTAACACCACAAAGACCACGTGTTGCGGGGAGATTTTGCACCGTGTAGTGGGAGCTTACCAGTTCTACCGCGGCAGGATACTGAACTTCATATCCCGGCTAGTATCTAACCCCACTTCTGCATATTGGAGGGACAGAGTGGCGGTCAGCTCTACCATGCCATTTAGGGGATATCGTTACAACTTTGATGAACGCTCATGGAAAGCAATGCCGCTCCGACCGCACCTGCCTGCAGATCAACTTGGTTTGTGACTTTCCAACACTCCTTAGTACCCTCAAGCAGTTCCTGCAGGAGACCCACAGCCTGGTTGATCTCAGGAAAAGCAATGCAGCTCCGACCGCACCTACTCGAAGGATCAATCAAGGCTATACTCCAGGCAAGAAGGGGGCGTTTGCATTTCAATAAACATAATTATTGGCGGACTCAAATTCTTCAGTCTGCCGGTTTTCTCGGGTTGACCTTATAGTTCATGGCCCGATGTGGAAAGCTATGTCGTGCTAGCCGTACCTGCCCACTTGGTAATGAGCTATAGATCATTTATATCGTTATTATAATTATTGGCGGACTCAAATTCTCCAGTCCGCTCAGTCCGCCGATTTTCTCGGGTTGACCTTATAGTTCATGAACCGGTGTGGAAAGCTATGCCGCTCTAGCCGCACCTGTCCACTTAGTCATGAGCTATAGATCATATCTATCGTTATTATAATTATTGGCGGACTCAAATTCTTCAGTTCGCTCAGTTCGTCGGTTTTCTCGGATTGACCTAATAGTTCATGGCCTAGTGTGGAAAGCTATGCCGCGCTAGCCGCACCTGCCCACTTGGTCATGAGCTATAGATAATTTCTATCGTTATTTTAATTATTGGCGGACTCAAATTCTTCAGTCCGCTCAGTCCGCCGATTTTCTCGGGTTGACCTTATAGTTCATGGCCCGGTATGGAAAGCTATGTCGCGCTAGCCGCACCTGCCCACTTGGTCTGCTATAGATCATTTCTATCATTATTATAATTATTGACGGACTCAAATTATTCAATCCGCTCAGTCCGCAGGGTTCATCTTGGTTAGATGTGTTGCGTCTCTGTTTCAAATATCGGCGGACTATGGATTAAATCCGGCTAACTCGCAAATCAGCGTTACTCTGTCAGAACTATTCTAAAACATAGCTCCTGTTATTATATTTGTTGTCTTGGGAATCGCTTAGGTTGATTCTTTTTATGCAAAGCACGAACTACTGTTCGAACTCGTCAACGGACTGCTTAATGATTATTATTTCCGATAAAGGGAAAAATAAGGTTCATGTCGCAGCAAGTTCCATTTCAACAAGGATTATTTGTGGATTGAAAAAATTATGTTGCACGGATAACGTCTATATGAAGCGGACAGATACACTACAAACAGATCAAAACACCATGAGACAAAAATATCCTTTTCATATCATTCAAAAACTTTTTACTAGTGTTGGCGGACTCAAACGGAGTCCGCTCTCTTTTTACAACAAAAACAAAAAGTTGCAATGTCTATTCCCTTCTTTGTTTCTTCTCGACAGGCTTTTCGGGACTCGACCCGTCCACATCGACCAAGGGAGAATAGTCTCCTGAGGAACTGCTGCTGCTACCACTGGAGCTGGAGTTGGTCGGACTCCATTCGCTCGCTGCCGCGGGCTCCGTCCGCTCACTGCTTCCTTCAGATTTAGAAGAGGCTGATTGGCCAGACTTGGTCCCTTGCTAGCTCGACACAACGACCTCAGGGGTCTCTCCATCAGAAGGTTTCTCCTCTTCATCATCAACCGCCTTCCCTTTTGCTGCCTGCTCAAACTCGGCGACTTTGTCTTTGAGTTCGGGAAACAGTTGCAAAAAGGGGATAGAGTCCACGCCTTCTTTTGCAAGCCCAATGCTGATGAAGTGTTCAACAGCGACTTCGACGCTTTCCTTCACAAAGGGAAACATAGTGCGCTGGAAGCTTGGGTTGGTGACATCGTATGAGATCTGGAGAGAGAGTAAATGAATCAGTCTGTTGTGGACAAGCAACAAAGACAAACGATTACCGATACTTACAGCTTCTGTTTCTTTGCACTTGTTGACCTTCGTCCCTAACCGCTTATTTCGGTCTCTTAGAGACTTTATTTCTCGCGTCAAGCATTCATTTTACCTGAGCAACTCGCGCGTCATCCGACCCATGAAGTGGTTGGTGACAGCGCAATTCGCGCTAGCCTGAGCCGCGATCAGAGGGAGGTCGGCAGGGGGGATGCTTTGCAGCTCGCGGAGGTTCTGCTTCCCGTATAGAGCGGAGACCGCCATGTGGGCATGTCGAGAGGGGCACGGATTCTTCTAGGAAGGAAGAGCGGTGGAGAGGTAGACAAACTTTTTCTTCTCGTGCCAGTGAATCATCGGGTTACCCCTGAGATCCTTCTGGTTTTTCCCGAAGCCCGCCATGTCGAAACTTCCGGATGAAGAGTAATCCGCCGCAGGGTCACCCTCCTCCTTTCTTTTTCCTGCAATTTCTTTCTTTCTCTCTCCTTGTGTAGGAGTCACGCCGGCTGGCATTGAAGGTAGGTTGGCTGGTACTGCCAAGGTCGCTGAAAAGACAGATCAGTCAAGCTGCGAAGAAAAGGAATTTGCGGATACAAAGTCAGGTCGCAATACTTACTTTCTTGGTGGCTTACGGTATCCAGGCCGGGAAACATTGGGATATAGTGATCAATATCGAGCCATCCCCAGCCAGAAATTCAACGATAGCGGACTCTACCGTACCCAAAGGAACACTTTTGAAGTCGATATCCGCGCGTACCTGCGGGTTGGTGTGAAGGAACCCCAGGTCGTCCTCAAAGATAAGATACCTCGAGGTCTATTTATGGATTTTATTATGCAAGCCCGCAACTTTCATCCCTCGACAGTAGAAGTAAATCACACCCTTGTACTGGTTATCTTTAGACGGGGTTATCGAGCAGACAGAGAAGATTTTTTGGAAAATCTTCAGGGAGAACTAGATCTTTTCAGATCGCAGGTAGGAAAGGTAACTGTAGATCACAGCGACGGTATTCGGCGCGAGCTGGCCTAGAACCACCCCGTAGTGCTCAAAGATCTCGGCGACCTCCTAGAGCAGGGGGAACTTGAACCCACAATCGAAATGATCAATGGGCACCACGATCTGGGTAGCGGTAGAGAAGTTTATCCATTCATGATCCTCAGGAAGTCGCGCGAGCACCGGCGAGCCCGCCATGTGCCTCTCCCGGAAGATCTCCAGGTCAGCCGCGGTCAGCCGGCTTCTTTTGTGTTCGGCGGAATGAAAGGCGGCTGTGGCATTGGTATGTGCGGACACCATTTCTCCAGGCCGCAGGGTTTCTAGATCCAACTGTTTATGATACATAAAGAAAATGAATACCCTATATATAGAAAAAACTCTGACAGGCAGATGACAGCTAATCCGCAAAGGTTGATAGCTTAATCCGCTCAGCTTGCCTCTTTCCTAGCTCCCTGCAAATTCAGACAAGTTTGTGCGGATTCAAGTTCAATCCGCACTGTCCGCTTCTCTTTAGTTCGCGCATAGCAATTCACGTAAATCACATTCAAAATACCCTACAGAGAAGCAATCAACACACAGATTGCAGCATAATAAAAGAGTACACAATATCATACAATACAATGTTATACAGAAACTAATAATATCCACGTCACGCAAGAATAACGTTCACAACAAATTATACAATGTTCATCAAGTCTTCGCGGACTCAGCGACTTCAACGATGAGAAGGTCGCTCCTCTCCGTCTATCCGGCGAGTAGGTCGCTCCTCTCCGTCTATCCGGCGAGCAGGTTTCTCCTCTTCATCTATCCCTAGATAGGTCGCTTGGTCGCTCCCTCACAGGATCTCTCTGTATAACTGCTGGACCAAGTGGTGCATGTTATTGAAGGTTCAATGCATACGGGCAGTGTCCCTGACGACTCGGCTGAACGGGATTGCGTGCTCGCCGGTCGACCTCGAATCTGCGGCCACCACGGGCTACCCGCTCTCCGCCGGAGCTGTTGCCTCTCCCGGAGCGGGCTGAGCCGGCGTTTGTGGTCTGGTAACTGTTACCTCAGTGACTTGTTTCTTTCCTTCCCGCACCATAGCCAAATATTTGCTTCTATAGTGGCGGACGTCCTCGCCCAGCTTTTGCTTTTCTTTCTTCAAACCTTATATTATCGCAGAGAAGTCAGCGACCTGGCCCTCCAATGCCTTCTCTTGTTCTTCTCCTCTCCTGGCTCCAGTTCGCACCTCCTTTAACTCTTCCTCATACTTTTTTACTAACAAAATGTATCTGTCCAGGACGGATTGCTCTCCTTGTACAGACTCGGCTGGGGCGGTCGTCAATGCTTGCACGGGAGCATCCGCGGGCGATGGCACGATCTCACCAGCCTCGACAGAGTCTATGTGCGAGTTTCGAACTGCAATACAAAGAACAAAATCCATTTTAGTTTCCAGGTCGCGGTGAGTGAAAAAAAATAAAGATAAATCACTTTTTGTAATCATTGCTGCGATCTGGCGACTATCCACGGCAGGCCGCCTCACTCGTTCCGGGTCGAAGGAGACCAAGTGTTTCTTCCATCTTCGATATACTTTCGCCTTTTTCTCGGCAATAGATTTACTGGAAGCAACTATGTCCTCGGTCTCTGTGATGATTTTTATAGGCCGCAATTTTTGTGGTGGGGACTTATAAAGCCATCGTTGATGAAATCGCTGGAGTACCGGCTGTAATTTACTCGACCGCATCAGCTCGGCCGCCATCCGCAGGTCTTCAGCTCGCTTATCCGCCTCCAGTCCTTCGGGAACCGCCTCGACCTTGGCTTTCGTGATCACGAGCTGCTCCGCCGTCTTCTCCCTTTGGTCATCCGCAACTGAGGGGGCGGGCTCGTCGACCTTCTCACCGAGTATCTCGACATTAGACTGCAACACCTCCAATAGAGACAGATTAATGTCAGGAAGTCGCTCGTTATCAATAGTGTTGAGTATTTCGGTGGTGGACAAACTGACCGCAGATGAGTCGCCCCCTGAGATGGGGGCATCCAGTGTAATCAAACTCACATCTGGAACTTCTTTCTCTCGCATCCTATACTGCAAGCTCGCCTCGCCCGTCCACACGGAGACGTTCTTCTCTTTTTGAGCCCGCAGCTTTTTCTCCATCCGCTCAGAAATGGAAGACTTGTCCCTCCTCCTCTTCTTTTCGGGAGCCTTTTTCTCCAAATCCAGCATGACCTGATTAGAGGCCGACGGGTTCGTGCGGATTGTTTCCTACTCTGTGACAACTATAGCTAAGGAAGGCACTATAGCCGCGGCCTTATCCTCAACCAGCTTCTCTATCCGTTTTTCAGCCTCCGGATCGGCAGTCCGCGCCCTCACGGTGTCCTGCTGCCGAGCTTCCGGTGAAAAGACCTCCTTTCCGGCATCTATGCGCAACATGAATGTACCAGAAGGAGTGGCCTCTATCGCCATTCCCCCAGAATCCGCAGGGACCTGGTCAAAGGTTTGTTGCGGATTAGAAGTCTTTTCCGCGCTCTAAAGAGGCACATTCGGGGAAAGAGAGGCATCCGACTTCTCGCACTCCTTCTCCTTACCGCCGCGGATTGGCTCAGCGGGCATTTTTTTCTTTTCGCAAACTTTCTCCAACATCGCGGACAGTCGTTTCGCCCAGGTGAACTACTTTCTTCGCCGGTGCCGCATACGCCTTAGGCTTGTCGGGCTTGGAAGAAAGATTGCCAAAGAAGGATCCAAGTCTCGCCATTCCGGACTTGAAGATGCAGACCGAAAGTGTTGAATGCCGACCCGTTGCGCAGACAGTTTTGGCAGAATATAGTGCTCCCGGCCGTATTTATAGCCCAGATGGCATTTATGATAGTTGCGGACTCGGCGGTTAAGGAAATATTTTCGAAATTTCTCGAAACCTGAAAATGTGCGGGAATTATGTTAACCCCAGAATCCGCAACATGCTCGGCCAAGACCCTCCCTCTTTTGGCGGACTCAAGACCTTTAGTCCGCTCAGGTCGTCAAGGCACGCCAGAGGCAGACTCCCGTTCCCAGTTCGCTCAGGTCGTCAAGGCACGCCAGAGATGGACTCCTGTTCCCAATCCGCTCAGGTCGCCCTGACTTGGTCAGTTTCTAGATCTTGTCATTCCCTAGGCGGACCCAATAGCCAGCCCGCCCAGGTCACGGCCCTCCGGCCAGGATGGCACTCCGCACGGCCAAGGGCCTGCCTCAGCTCGCAAGCCTAGTCCGCCATTCACGTGCGGACTACTTGTCCTCCTCTTTTTTGATTCCCGTCATCGCTGCCCGGTTCTCTCGTACCCCGGGCAGCCGGTTATTTTAGTCCTGCCCGTTTGGGCTAGCCCCCGAGCCTATAAATAGGGGGAAGTGGTGCACCCAAGGCACGCTGACTCGAGCCCAAGAGCTTACTTGTTAAAGGCTGCAGACTCGAATCTCGGGCTTTGTGGACTCCAACTTATTTACTGCACAACTTTCTTTTCCACCTTTTGTAACGCGCCATTTGCAATCAAAGTCAAGCCCGTCGCAAGAGTGGCATTCAGGCCGCGACGGGCGAAGTCTGGTGTTGTCGTAGTTCGCGGCCCCTTTGTTCTTTTCTCTCATCCGCTAAGTAGGCTACTGCTTGCAGTCTGCTTTTTCTTCTTTCTCCAGTGCTCGAACAGTTGACTGGTGGTGCTCGAGTCCTTGTCGCATTTCGTGCATCAACATGCTCGATGAGGTCAAGTTCTCGTTTTTCAAAACGAAACTAGGTATGCTGAACAAGGATTCGTGAAGAGGGTCAAGAAGACAGGAAGCTCTCGGGAAATGCATCAAGGCTGGAAAATATCCCAAGGGAAATTTGTCGAATATCAGACAAAACACTCGTCGATTTGTCGAATATCATTGGATAATCGCCAAATCTGACTCGGTTCTGGCAAAACTAGTCGAATTTAAATTCGGGTAAAATTGTATATCTTTCTATATTGGATCCAAAATTCTATCGAATATCAGGTACGAGCTTTCCTTGTCAATTTTAAAATTGATAAATATATATATATATAATACGGGAAAAAGGGGGCAACCGCATGACTGCACTACCTAAAATCAAGCCGAATCGACGGAAAGTCCCACCCGACTCTTCGGCTCCCGCTACAGTTGCTCGTCATCTTCCTCCTGCGGATTTGCTCTCGTTCATCGTCGTCTAGTTAAGTGACAGAAGTCTAAGGATTCTACAAAGTTCCAACAAGATCTAAACCATTTTCCCACAATTAATCCTTTGACATCTTGAAATCCCGTTAGCTTGCTCTCACCGATCCAATAGTGGTTTATCGTCGTTCCGACAGTGACAGTGCAATGACAGTAATTTCTTTAACCGATAGCAGTCAAGAATTCTCTCCTTCATTCTTTGAATCTCTATGGCCGCTCGAAGCACTAGTGGTTTGATGGGAGGTGGAGAATTAGTCTGAACGGGGTTTGCCTCTGCCTCTGATCAATTCCGTAATATGATCCTAATGTTGGAGACTATAGGACTTTCCTTTGTCCTAGAACACCCTTGCTAGGTTCTGGACATGGAAGTTCTTGAATTCTTTCAACATGCCAAACTGCGATGTGAGGACACCGTCATCAAAAGCAGAGTTATGCAGACTAAAGTCAGAGTTCAAGCTTCACTCCTCACTAGGTACTTAAGGCTTCCTATTTGTGAAGAGGCTGATTACCTCGACGAGGATGATTTTGTCTATAGCTCTATTATTCTGTGTACTGCCCCGAGGCACAAAGGTTGTAAAGCGTAAAGGAATGAATGTGGAATGAAAGCTTCTATCAGAAATCATTGGTAAAGTGTTGTTGTGCAAAATCGGTTCCCATGACACCATTTCTACTTTGATGTTCAAAATTATTGTGGCGATCATCTGACGGAAGAGACTGGACTAGGGTGCTGTGTTGTTGAGAAAATCAAATACTCCGCACTCTTAACTTTGGGAGGATTATCAGCTTGTACCTGAATCAACTGGATAGAGACAAGTTTTATATGACCAAAGGTGTGCATATTTATCACTTGAAGAAAATAGACTCATCCATATTTTATAGGTAGGATAGGAGGATCATTAGGCATGGGGGAGCCCCAGATTTGCCTATAGAGGAGGTAGAACATGTTTCTGATGTCAGGATTACTTCTCCACACCCCAGTGAGATTCGTGATAGCTTGAGTGCAAGAATTGAGGGGGAGATAGCAGAAACACAAGTGGATACTAGCATAGTGCCATTGAGTGTGACTTCAGACACAGTGACAGAAGCTCCAGATACAGTATTCTAGCTCTAGAGTCAGTGCTAGTCCCAGATCCTCCAGTAATAGAAGTAAAGATCGTGGTTCTGCTCTCTGAGGTGGCTTCCATAGGCCTTGCAGCTGTATCAGAGCTTGTGCCTACTGCTGCTAGGGAAGTGACTGTCGTGGAAGAGGTTCTTACTCCATCTGAGTAAGAGGCTGCTGAAAGCCTGGATGATAGTGCTGATGTTGAAGAATGACATGGATAGGTATGTTTCTGGTGTTGATGACCTTACTATGAAGGATTATGAGATCTAGGATGCTACTGGTATGACCTCTACTGCTGTTACTGATGCGTGGAATTACAGCAAGCGCACCGGTCGCACAAGTAATAAAGTTTGGGAATAAATCCCCGAGTGTCGGTCTCTTGAGGAACACAGTAAGGGATCAGTTAATGTCGAGGAGGACTTGAGATTGAAGTCCTCGGGGCGAAGGTAACGATGGGGGTTTTGATGATTATGGAAAATAAAGTAAAAATCTAACAACTACTCCTATGCAACGCCGCTATGCGATGCTTCGCCAGGCGGGATGGAAGACTAGTCGGGCCGCAATGCACCGAATCGCTATGGGGATGGGCGAGTAGGCAAGCGTATGAGGTGGAGAGAACGGCAGAAATCCTACTATGCAGGCCGCTATGCACTGCTTCGCCAGGCGGGATGGAAACTACACGGGCCGCTATGCACCGAATCGCTTGGCGGATGGAAGAGTAGGCTAGCGGATGAGGTGGTGAGAATGGCGGAATGAGGGTCGTGAGCACCTCTTCGCAACGCACGCCACTAGCAATTGCTAGTGCGGCAAGGGTGGATGGATGGTGGAGTAATAAGGCGCACCTCAAGCAATAATAATGAAATCACACAAATCACATAGACATGAAAAAGTGCAAGATCATTAACTACAATAAAATGTACTTCATCAATACAAAGAGTTAAACTAAGCTATCAAATACAAGAGGAAGAGGTGTGCGAATCGACCGAATCCGAAGCCTTGTTGAGGGTTCACGGTTGGAATCCCGGGTTGTCAATCCGAGTCCAAGATCGGTCCTCAACTGCGTCCGGGGTAGAGGAGGCTGTCACTCACTCCCAATGGACCCGTCTTCTTCGTTGAAATGACCCGTAGATTGCGGCTCCAGCTCCTCCTAACTTGATGGAGAAAGCTAGGTCAAAACTCCGCTTGAAGCTCTAGGATGAAGGAGGAGGCCGAGAGGATGCTCCGGCGTTGATTTGGCGTTGAAAGCTTGCCCGGAGACCCTCCCTAAGGTGGAGGATGAAGGGGGACGGAGGAAACCCTCGTCTGAGACGAAGAACGGCGGAAAATCGCGGATCTCGATCGATCTCTCGAATAGGGCGAAACCTGCACTATTTATAGAAAACAGAATTTAAACAGCGCGCACGATCACTGGCGCACGACCAGTGGTCGTGCGCGATATAGTCAGTGATCGTGCGATATGGAGGCAGAAAAGTGGAAAAAGATATCATGACTGCGCACGACCGGCAGCGCACGAGCAGTGATCGTGCGCGGTATGGCTGGTGATCGTGCGATATGCCGGGATAGAACTTTCAAAGGAGAGGTCAAGACTGCGCACGACCGATGATCGTGCGCCAAAGAGGTCGATGGTCGTGCGTAGGTAAAAACGCACGACCATTGACTCCTTTGCCAGAAATGGTGAAAGTCCGATGCCGGACGCCCACACGATCCCAGAGCCTGCAGGAAAACTGGACGGGATGTCGATTATGGCAGTCACAGACATAAATAATATGCAAGCAAAGAGGGAAATACACACACACACGGAAATAGGCTAATAAAGTGCACAAGACGTGGAAAACCGTAGTGAACCAAAAGAAGTGCAAATGACACTAAACAGTGTGCAAAGACAGGAAAATAAGCCTAGATGAGTCCGAAAATAGGTATATAAAGAGGACTCATCACACCCCCAGACTTAACCGTTTGCGCGTCCCGAGCAAACAAAACCTAAGCAGACGGGGAAAATGAACTAGCTAACAAAGAAATTGCAAAACAGAGTACCATGCGAAGTCGCATGCTCGCGTGCATAAAAATAAAGTAGAGGAAATTTTTAAGTATACAAAATATTTTATATTTTTCACAATGCGTAACAAAAATTTATTATTACTCAAAAGTGGAAGCACGGTGAATCATCCGGTCCTACGCAGGAAGAAAGTAGACAGGCCACTAAGGTGAGCATTGCCGAAGACCGGGGCTCAAGATTACCCCCAAAGGAATCCACCAATGTCGGAAACCATAAGCTTGCCCGTTCGCACTCTCTCCACGGCACTAGTCAACTCAAGCGCAAGTCCGTAGGACTTCGGGTAATAATGAGGCTTGGGTTACGGTGAGGAAAACAAGGATAAACATGAAGGGTATGCACCTAACCCAAATGAGCTAACGTACAAAACTAGTACCCGCTGCCCACAAAATAAACATGGGTGCACCACACCCCCAAACATAACTTTTACTAAATGGGTGTGTGCACCGCCTACTCCAAATCCAAATCATCTCAAATAAAGATTTTCAATCAAACTTTTTCTTTCTCTTTTTCTTTTCTCTTTTTTTTTTCTCTTTTTCAAATATTTTTCTTTGTCAACTTTTTCTTTTCACAATATACAATTTCAGCAAATAAAACTTGGGCGCGCTTCCACATATTCACAAATAATAACACCACATCACATCCCAACATGAAAATATAAACTCTAAGCTCGACTTGGGTGTGCGACTAGGATAGGCTATAAGGCTTTGGCGAATATAGTGGAGCTGAATCAAAAGGAAGGATAGGCACAAAGGGGCTAGCAAGGGCGATGTTAGGAATGGGTACAAAGCTCAACCGGGCCAAAAGGTGGCCTACATCACTCTCACGCTAGACTAACCGAGTACCAATGCTTCAAGAATAGCTTGGGGCAAGTTCTTAGCAACCGAGAAAGATAATCCTTCCTCCCGACTCAAGCAATACGAGTCTAATGGCAGCTACACACATTCCTACGCTACCGTTTGATTCACACCGGATTCACCAACTTTTGAGTAGAATAAGAAATATGTACGCAAATAGAAAAATATAGAACTATAAGCATACAGAAAAATTCAATCTACACAAATTTCTATACAAAACGAGAGCAGTTGACTAGAAACACAGCAAGGCCAACATTTTACTCCGTCGCACAATCCTAGACTAGCATAGAAATTTTCCAAATCTAACAAAGATACAAGTTTAACTCGTGGCACGCTAACAGCTAAGCATGCGCTCATGTGGGTGCAGTGGTGTGCGAGAAATGAACTAAACAAAATAATAACTATAAAAGCTTCTAGTATGCGCAAGCAATGTGCACGTGCAAAAGGCAACAACTAGTAGCTCTCCCCAGACTTAAACTAAGCAGCATAGCATATGATATAGAAATTTAAATCAAAAAGAGCTAAGGGAAGAGGTTACCTAATGCTCAGCTAGTGAGCATACCAGAAGACGCATGAAAAGTAGAAGCAGGCCCGCCAAGCGAAGAATCACAACCCCGCCAATGCGTAGTTTCCATGAATACCTGCAGGGGTGA
This sequence comes from Platanthera zijinensis, assembly GCA_039513925.1. Taxonomy (NCBI): domain Eukaryota; kingdom Viridiplantae; phylum Streptophyta; class Magnoliopsida; order Asparagales; family Orchidaceae; genus Platanthera; species Platanthera zijinensis. The sequence goes on from CM077083.1 coordinate 47,543,213, forward strand.
GCTCCGCAAAAACAAAAGAAAAATATACAAAAAGAAATACTAAACTAAGCTAAACATAAAAAGTAAAATGCAGAAAATGAAAGATAAGTACTGGGGTTATTGTCATCCCAGCACGACTTATTCAACAATAGAAAAGTTCTAGCTAATGGGCCTATGAAAAGAAAAGTGCACAGGTAACTGTTCCAATATCCGTGTCGGCAATGGGTACCGATACGGCGACAGCGCAGTTACCCCTCTACCTGAGTAATAATACCTGCGACGCACAGGTAGAGGAAATAGGAAGTAAGATGAGGAGGAGCACTGGTCCTCACTCATCTCACCACAAAACAAATCCTTGCCTAGCAAGGTATCGTCCACCACAAGCTCGTTGGGGGCGAAGGTGTAGGTAGAGGCTTCAACTGCAAAAGGAGTAGGAAACTCCTCATGCAAGCTGAGGCACTCGCCGACAACCTGAGCGCAAGGCTCAATGTCAACCCAACTCACCTGCAGGGAGTCAACCCGCACAGGCGCAGAAAGAGAAGGTGGGTCAACGAATAAAAGAGAAGAAGGACAAAAATAATCAGAAATCGGGGGAGTGATCCCGGTATCACCCCCAGCAGGATCCAAACATAGATCACCGTCGGTGTCATATGAGTCATGGCAAGGGGAAACTGAGACCACGAGGTCCTCGGTGGTGGTTTGGACCTCCCCATCCAACAAGGAAGTAGAAACCTCCTCACCGGCAAGGATTTCCTCATCACACCTCGGTACGTCAAGGTGTTCCAAGACATAATATTCTCCATTGACGAGAATAATTTCCTCGTCACACCATGGCGCATCCTCATGTTCCCAATCTCCAAAGGGCACAACATCATCAACCAACTCACTAGAAAGGGGAGTAGGTAATTCATGCGAAGAAAGCGGAGGAGCAACATCATCAGAGATAATATGCGCAGGTTCCTCCGGGGGTGAATCAAGGAGAGGGGAAGAAGGTATAGAGGGCGGCGGTACCGCAATGTCGTCACATCGATCAGTAAAAAGTCTGATGGGTGTATCCACAGCAGTCCCCCATAGACAAGGTGGTACTGCGGATACATCATCAGAATCAGAAGGAGCGGCCATTTGAGAGGTGGATGAGACGATCCGGATATCCGGTTCATCATCCGCCTCCATCTGGCGCTGAAATTCTGCGCAATCTTTCAACACATGGTCGGTGCTATGACAACACAAACACCGTTTTCCATTACCCCTCGGTCCAGGTGGGACCGGAGAGGAATATGAAAAAGGTGTAGGCGGAGAAGAGTAGTGACCATAAGACTGAGGTACGGTGTATGAAGTACCATAAGACAACGGTGCTCCATACACTGAACCACGAGAATTATGCTCCCATTCTTCAGTGGGGCACTCATCACTGCTATGCCCAAAATCCCCGCACCAACGGCAACGGATATTCGCATAAGAATACATGGTGCAGCAAGAAAGAATTCACCACGAGAGATTTTCTAAGCAGAAATTAAATACTCGCAAGCAAATAAAGAGTGGAACAGCCTGCTATAGCAAAATAAAAACTAGAAAGGGAATAAAATAAAATAAATAAATGAAAATAACAACTAAAAACCAAAATAAAAATAAAACATGAAATATACAAATGGAAAGGGCAACTATCTCAAATCTTCCTCTCCAAAAACTCAAACGACTATGTTCCCCGGCAACGGCGCCAAAAACTTGATGCGTGGAATTACGGCAAGCGCACCGGTCGCACAAGTAATAAAGTTTGGGAATAAATCCCCGAGTGTCGGTCTCTTGAGGAACACAGTAAGGGATGAGTTAATGTCGAGGAGGACTTGAGATTGAAGTCCTCGGGGCGAAGGTAACGATGGGGGTTTTGATGGTTATGGAAAATAAAGTAAAAATCTAACAACTACTCCTATGCAACGCCGCTATGCGATGCTTCGCCAGGCGGGATGGAAGACTAGTCGGGCCGCAATGCACCGAATCGCTAGGCGGATGGGCGAGTAGGCAAGCGTATGAGGTGGAGAGAACGGCGGAAATCCTACTATGCAGGCCGCTATGCACTGCTTCGCCAGGCGGGATGGAAACTACACGGGCCGCTATGCACCGAATCGCTTGGCGGATGGAAGAGTAGGCTAGCGGATGAGGTGGTGAGAATGGCGGAATGAGGGTCGTGAGCACCTCTTCGCAACGCACGCCACTAGCAATTGCTAGTGCGGCAAGGGTGGATGGATGGTGGAGTAATAAGGCGCACCTCAAGCAATAATAATGAAATCACACAAATCACATAGACATGAAAAAGTGCAAGATCATTAACTACAATAAAATGTACTTCATCAATACAAAGAGTTAAACTAAGCTATCAAATACAAGAGGAAGAGGTGTGCGAATCGACCGAATCCGAAGCCTTGTTGAGGGTTCACGGTTGGAATCCCGGGTTGTCAATCCGAGTCCAAGATCGGTCCTCAACTGCGTCCGGGGTAGAGGAGGCTGTCACTCACTCCCAATGGACCCGTCTTCTTCGTTGAAATGACCCGTAGATTGCGGCTCCAGCTCCTCCTAACTTGATGGAGAAAGCTAGGTCAAAACTCCGCTTGAAGCTCTAGGATGAAGGAGGAGGCCGAGAGGATGCTCCGGCGTTGATTTGGCGTTGAAAGCTTGCCCGGAGACCCTCCCTAAGGTGGAGGATGAAGGGGGACGGAGGAAACCCTCGTCCGAGACGAAGAACGGCGGAAAATCGCGGATCTCGATCGATCTCTCGAATAGGGCGAAACCTGCACTCTTTATAGAAAACAGAATTTAAACAGCGTGCACGATCACTGGCGCACGACCAGTGGTCGTGCGCGATATAGTCAGTGATCGTGCGATATGGAGGCAGAAAAGTGGAAAAAGATATCATGACTGCGCACGACCGGCAGCGCACGAGCAGTGATCGTGCGCGGTATGGCTGGTGATCGTGCGATATGCCGGGACAGAACTTTCAAAGGAGAGGTCAAGACTGCGCACGACCGATGATCGTGCGCCAAAGAGGTCAATGGTCGTGCGTAGGTAAAAACGCACGACCATTGACTCCTTTGCCAGAAATGGTGAAAGTCCGATGCCGGACGCCCACACGATCCCAGAACCTGCAGGAAAACTGGACGGGATGTCGATTATGGCAGTCACAGACATAAATAATATGCAAGCAAAGAGGGAAATACACACACACACGGAAATAGGCTAATAAAGTGCACAAGACGTGGAAAATCGTAACGAACCAAAAGAAGTGCAAATGACACTAAACAGTGTGCAAAGACAGGAAAATAAGCCTAGATGAGTCCGAAAATAGGTATATAAAGAGGACTCATCAGTTACTGATGTTTTTGCTGCTGATGAGCTAATGGTAATGGAGAACTTGATATTCCATCTCCCAGAGGAAATTCCTATCTCTGCTTCTGAAAGGGAGGCGACTGGGTCTCTGATCTTGGTTGCAACACAGGTTGACCGGTTTTTCCGCAACCCAGAAAAGAGACTTGGAAGGATTCCCGTGGTGGCCGAGGATGTCGTTACCATTTCTGATGAGGAAGGAGATGCGGAGGACCATACTCCTGTTCTGACTGCTGCTGAAGACTGTGCTATAACTTCCAAATATTGTTTATCTCCAATAGATGAGTCTTCTAGTAAGGATCTGTCTAGCACTCCTATTCCCTATATCCCAAGTTTTACTGCTGATAATACAATTCTGCAGAGTATAGAAGCTATGTTGGCCAAGCAGAAAGCTTATTTTGATTCCTCCATGCAAAGAGTTGTCAAAAAGGTCAAGGAAATATAAAAAGATCTGAACAATGGCCTATCAGAGGTTAAGGTCAGATTTGACAAGCTAAATGCCAATCTAGACTCGTGGTTTACTCAAGGCGAAAAAGGGGTTGATTTTGTCATGAAAGGATTAAAGAGCAATCTGAATATTCTGTGCAATGTCAATATAAATGCCAAAACTGTGATTGCAGCTCATAATCAATGAATGGCACATTATGATACCATCATGGATGCTTATGCAAATGCTTTGGCTGAAGAAGTCAGAAATGGGAAGGATACCATGGCAGCTAAGGTGGTAGCAAAGGTAAATGCGCTTGAGGAAGCCATACTAGCGAACTTTGAAGGAGTAAATAATTACAGCTATGACAACTTCTCAGAGCTTCATAAGGAGATCTTTAATATGCCAGGCCAAGAGGCTCAAGTACCTGTTATTGAAACCGAAAATCGGTCTCTTGTGGAGTTCAACCTTGGGGAAGGGGTGGTCGCGCACCTACCTCACTCCTGTAAAAAAACAACAAGGAAAAGAGAGCAAAGGACTACACCAAGGGCCCGGCGTGGAGGTCCCACTACACACCCAGAAGATCACTAAGTGCTTCCCCTCCTTAGTCAAATGCCGGGCTAAGGTACCCAGAAAGCGTTAGAAGACTGAGAGATAAGAAAGTGTTGGGTAGACTAGAAGTATGTACCCGATTTTGAGAAGATTCATCCTAGTCAATGATATACATCAATATGTATTTGATGTATGTTTAAGTTTTCTTGTGCAGGTTAAGGATTGGAAGAAAAATATTTTAAGTACAAGTGTCGACACTTGTGAAGAATTGTGTCGACACACGGGACTTGTGTCGACACCAGCAGCAAAGCATTGTGTCGACACCTAAGAATTGTGTCGACACCAGAACCAGAAGTTGTGTCAACACAAAAGGCCAGATTTGTGTCGACACCCAGAAATTGTGTCCACACCCAGGAACTGCGTCGACACCCAGAAGCTATGTCAACACCAAAGGCAGGAATTGTGTCGACACTTAAAGCAAGACTTATGTCGACACCAAAGGCAGGAATTGTGTCGACACTTAAAGCAAGACTTATGTCGACAGCTAAAGAAGGAATTGTGTCGACACTTAAAGCAGGACTTATGTCGACACCTGAGGCAAGGATTGTGTCGACACCTAAAGTAGAGGCTGTGTCGACACCCAGCAGTTATGTTGAGACCAAAAGCAGTTGTGTCGACACACTGGACTTGTTTCGTCACATACAAATAGAAGATGTGTCGAGAAGCAGAAGAATAACTGTGTCGACACATGGAGTATTGTGTCGACATCATCAAGACTTGTTTCGACACTTTGTCTACTTGTGTCAACACATGAGAAGCAGATTGCTGAGTGGATCATGCTGTGTTGTAGAATCTCTAAGGAATCAACTGTCATGATTGGTGGGTCGACAGCTGTCATTACCAACAGGTCTGATACCTTTGTCAGAACTAATAGAAGGTTGTTACAAACCAGATCAGCCAGTAATCTTGAGGAATCTCTATATAAAGGGCTGATCCTTAACAACCAATAAAAAGTATCAAAACTCAGAAAAGGCAAGAAAAGCCATCAACAAAAAGAGAAAGAAGATTCACAACAAGAAAAGGGGAAACCCTTTAAGAAGGCAGATCTAGAACAGTCATCAGAGAAGATTCAGATCTCATTTTGAATTAAAGGAAGGATCTGACAGTAGATCAACTTCTACATCAAGAACAGTCCATCCTTATTTTGTTCTATCAAGAAGCTTTGAAACAATTAAGTCTGGTTGGGACTGAAGATCAAGAACTGATCAAGAAGAACATCAATAGAGGGATCTATCTGGTGATATCTTTTGTATATCTTTTATTACGCAATTACTTGTAGGATCTGTTGTAGATATGAGCTATAAGCCTATATTTATAAAGGCTGAGGTAGGGCTGTGAGTCTGAGTAGTAGGACTTGCAAAAGTCTGAGTTATAAGTCTAGAGATAAGGGCTGAGGTAGGGCTGAGGCCTGAGACAGGATTCTGGGAAGGATCTGAGGTAGGACTTGCAAAAGTCTGAGGTATAGGAACCATTCCGGTTCTAAGTTGTAGGATCTTTGGATCTGAGAAAGAGGAAAGAAGTTAGCCTGAATCAAGTACTCTACTGGATATGCGAGGGGGAAAGTGGATGTACCCATATCTTGGGGAACCACTATATATCTGGTATTCTTTGTGCTGTGAATTTTTTGTGCTGTGTTTTATTTTGTTTGTGCAAAGTAAGATATGTTTAATTGCCTAAAATATTAAAGGAAATATTAGAACCTATTCACCCCCCTATAGGTGTTTAGGCTCTTGAATTAAGTCTTTCAAGTGACATCAGAGGGAGGTTTCTCAAGGATTGACTTGACAGTCTGAGTAATTCTCCTAGGCAATTTTCAGAATACAAGAATGGGTTCAAGTGAGAACCAAAAAGAGTTTGGATCAATGAAACTACCTATCTGCAAGAAGGAATGCTTTGACATATGGAAGGAGAGGGTCAGATTGTTTATGGAAGCTTCTGATCCAAGAATTTACATCACAGTATAGGAAGGACCCTTCATTACAATGAAGGTATCAACACTGGATGCAAATATAAAGACTCCTAAGAGTTAGTCAGAAATGACAAAGGATGAAATCATCCTGGCAACTCTAGACAAAAGGGCACAGAATATCATTGTAAGTGTCATAGATGATGCAACCTTTCAGAATTTGGTGCATTGCAAAACCTCCAAAGAAATATGGGACACTGTTATTGTCTACATAAAGGGAAAAGAAGAAGTCAGAGAAGACAGAAAATCTATGCTGAATCAAGAGTTTGAAAGCTTTTGGCAAGCCAAGAATGAAAGCATAACTGAATGCTACAAGAAATTCTTCAGGATTGTAAATGATCTGATGACTTATGGAAGAGTCTTCATTACTTATGAACTGAATGAAAAATTTCTGAGATCTCTGAAAAAGGATTTGTTCCATCAGAGAAGTGGCCAAGCTGGCAGACACGTCTCCTCCCACACTGTTTGGGAAGCTGCTTTTATATGAAATGCATCTTACAGCCAGGAAGGAGGAAGAGAAGAGCAGCAAATCTGAATACAAGGAAAAGTCAGTTGCCTTCAAAGCTGAAGTCACAAGAAAGGGCAGTAGAAAATCTCCTTCTCCTCCCAGAAGGAGTGCTGAGGCATAAGAAGGGATTCCTGACAACACTCCATCAGACAGCCACACCTCAGATGAGGACTTTGCAGCCTTCACAAGGTAGTTCCAAAGATTCATGAAGAAGAAGTGGAGAACCAGACCTTCTTCATCCTTTTCAAAGGATGAGTACTACAAGAAAAAGAAAACTCCTAAGGAAGACAGGTATGCTTCTAAACCTTGTAAACAATCTAATTCTAAGATTGTGTGCTATTGTTGCAATAGACAAGGACATGTGATAGCAGACTGTCCAGACAAGAGGGCTGAATCAAAAGACAAGAAGAAGCAACAAATGAAGGGCAAGAAAGAAAAATCTTTTGTTTCCAAAAAGCAGAAAAACTGGACAGATTCTTCATTATCTGAATCAGGAGAAGAAGAAGAGGCTGAAGCATATATTGGGTTATTCTCAACTGAAGAAGATTCTAAGGAGATAAAATTTCTACAAATGTTGGACTCCATAAATGGAGTGGAAGAATACTACTGCAGAGGGCTGATGGCCCTAAAAGAAAATGATTAGTGCCTGGATCAAGATGGTCCTAGTTAGGTATATAACTTTCCTACAGCATCTGATTATTTTACTGGATCAGAATCAGAAGCATCAGCATCAAGAGATGGTGATGGTTCTGAGTCTGAAGGGGATGTACACCAACTCATTGATGAGTATGGTGGATTGTTGCAAGCTCTAAAGAGAAGCAAACTTCTTGTCAAAGAGCAGACCAAGGAGATTGAGTCTCTTAAGCTGGCTGCAGCAGATTCAGCAAAGCTGGTTGATCTAAAATTGAATGAGGTTTCCAAACTGAAAAACATTACTGTTATTCAGATGGGCACAATCTCTTTCAAGGAGAATCATATCAAGAAACTGGAGGCAAAACTTCAGCATGAAAGGGAGCTAGTGGCTAAATTCTCCAAACCAAAATATGTCTTACCCTTAATTGACAATTTCATCTCACAAAAAGGGAAGACTGGTTTAGGTTTTAAGGGAAGAACTAGGGCCTCCAATTCACAAAGAAAAGGTAATGCCCCAGTTCAGCCTCTAGCTGCAAAATCCCCTATCTTTTTTAGGAAGGTGATGAATCCTACAAATAAGTATGATCATGAAACTACTCATGGTCACTGTGAGTATGGAGTTCACCTTGGCAAGTGTGCAAATGACAAGAGGCCACACTATAGGCAAGCCCATCAGATTCAAAAGGAATTCATGGGGTTTGCTACTCTAGTACCCACACTTAAAAAGACTGCTGGCAACATGACTGTGAAGTCTGTACCTAAGAAAAGGTATAATAGATTTGAGTGTTGGTGTTGTGGAAAGATAGGCCACTTTGCCTTGGACTGTTGGTTTAACACAAGTGTTAAAACCAAGAGTAGTTTACCTATCAGAAAATCTGTAGGTAAACCTGTTGTTTCTAAGACTAACAGGAATCTAGGACACAAAAATAACTTGGGTTCTAAGGATGAGTAATCCTTTATTTGTTGCGGGTAAATCCAAGTGACCATACCCATATATGGTACTTGGAGAGTGGCTATTCAAGACATATGACTGGAACAAGAAGAATGCTGAGGGACTTTGTACCCATAGAGAATGGTCCCAAAGTCATCTTTGGTGGATCAAAAAAAAGAGTCATCAAAGGATTTGGTAACATCTCTAGTGACTCAATTACTATCACTAAAGTGGCTTATGTGAAGGGTCTAAAACACAACCTGATAAGCATAAGTCAACTTAGTGATCTAGGTTATGACATCTCCTTTCACAAAGGGGAGTGCCAAATTAAAAGTTCAAGTGATCAAGAGATCATTTTGACTGGCACTAAGAAAAGAAATCTTTATTGTCTTAACCTAGATTGTGAGTTAAACAACTCACCTATTTGCTTAGTTGTAGATGAGACAGCCTAACTATGTGTCAAATGGCACAAGAGGCTAGCTCATCTGAACTATAAGTACATAGGACTGATGTTCAACATTGGGTTGGTGAGGAATGGTCCGCATGTCAAGTGCATGAAAGAGGGAGTGTGCTCAGCTTGCCAAAAGGGCAAACAGACCAAGTCCTCTTTTCCAGCACTATATACCAAAGATTCAGTGAGATGTCTATATCTCTTACATTTGGATTTGTTTGGTCCTATGCCAGTTCAAAGTCTTGGTAGGAAAGCATACACATTAGTTGTTGTTGATGACTATTCTAGATACACATAGGTGTTCTTCTTAAGGCAGAAATCTGAAACCTCTAGTATTTTCCAGACTTTTGTTAGACAAGTTCAGAATGAATTTAACAATTCTGTGGTCAAAATCAGAAGTGACCATGGAACTGAATTTTAGTCTGAATGTATGATAAAATTCTGTGAAGAACTTGGGATTCATCAGGAGTTCTCCTCACCTAGAACACCTCAGCAAAATGGGATTGCTGAAAGAAAGAATAGAACTCTAATTTAGGCTGGTAGAACCCTACTCAGTTACACTACTCTCCCTGAATATTTCTGGGCAGAGGCAGTAAATACTGCTTGTCATGTTCTCAATAGAGCATCCATCAATAAGAAACTTAAGTTGACTCCCTTTCAGATTTTGAAAGACAAAAAACCAAACATTTCTTATTTCAGAATCTTTGGTAGCAAGTGTTATGTCCTAGTGAATTGTAAGCACTACAAAACAATTTTTGCTGCCTAATCCCTAGAAGGGATATTTGTTGGGTACAACCACAACAGTAGGGCATACAGGATCTACAACTTGACTACCCAAGTTGTAGAAGAATCAGTTCATGTTGTCTTTGATGAGTCTGGATTGATTAACAATGAATTGCCTAGTGTTTCAGTTAGTTCTACAGGTCTAACAGATAGGCTGGACAAGATGACCATCAATGATGAAGCTCCTGCTAGGATGAATGATGCATGTTGTCTAGGGTGAGAACAAAACACACTGGAAACATAAGAGAATGAGGAGCACCAGGTGGAGGAAAATGAAGAAGGTCATGAGGTAGACAGGTTTCCTCCAGCAAGAAGACACCTAAAGGATCATCATCCAGCTCACCAGATAATTGGAGATGCAAGTCAAGGTGTTCTAACAAGGAACAAGAGCATGAACACAGTTTTGTGTTCTAGCTTTTTGTCTCAAATAGAACACAAAAAGTTTGAAGAAGCAATGCTAGATGCTAATTGGGTTGATGCAATGCAAGAAGAGCTGAATCAATTTAGGAGATGCAAAGTCTGGAAACTGGTTCCTAAACCTAAGGATCACAATATCATAGGAACCAAGTGGATCTACAGAAACAAACTTGATGAAAATGGAACAATCATCATGAACAAGGCCATGCTGGTAGCAAAAGGCTACTGAAAGTCCACCTAGTGCCAACTAGCTTCACCTATGGGGGGGGGGGAATAGGTGTCTTGTAGCGTTTTTGCGGAATTAAAAACTGTACCTGCACAAATAAATCAAACAACACAGCACAAAAAAGACTCAAGCAATTTATAGTGGTTCCCCGATTTGGGTACGTCCACTTTCCCCCTTCGACCTATCTCCCAACCAGGGACAACTCGGTCACTTCACCAACAGGATTGAAATCCAATCCTTGCACTAACAGAAGGAACCCTTCCACACGTAGGAGTCACCACTCCCACACCACGGGTTGCACCCAACCCTTACAACTAGGAACCAATCGTTCCTTTACAATGAAATTGAAAATAGAATGTATTAGAAATACAAACAACTTATGGAGACTAAGGTGTCCCTCTTCGTTCGACGACGTGTTCTTGAAGTCAACGAAGAGTCCACAACCCTAGATCTCTCTTGGAGAGAATCTCCCCGAAACCGGCGGCGGCAAAGGGCGGCGGCTTGGCTCTCGGGATTGGTGGCGACAACGGAGTGCTGCGGCGATGCAATGGAGATTCAACCTTCATAGCAAAGGTAGCAAGGTCTTCCAACGGTCACACTAGGATCGATCGTCTCGATCGATTCGGAAGGGGATGGTGTTCCCGATCTACGAATCAAGAGACAAAAGATCTCTGGTTATACGCGTGAGACACTGTGCTAGGCTAAGCTTCTGTCGCCGGAGATTTGGAAGAAACCGTGATCAGCAACGGCGACTAACTGCACGAGCGGCGACGACGGCGGTGGAGCAAAATGCGCGAGGTAGGTCACGTCGGTGGCTCGGCTTTCTTTGTTTTTCTATCCGTCTTCTTACTGTTCAAAATTACAGATGTATTTATACATTAGGTCATCAAGATGATCGTTGTGGGCCCCACCAAGAAGAAGCCCTAAGTCCGGTTCGAAATAACCCAGTTAACTTGGACCGGTCCAGAGAATAGGCGAAAATTGCCTAAGTCAAATTCGGCGAGAATCGTAGGTGATTCTCGCCGAATCGGCGAGAATCAACTACGATTCTCGCCGAATTCTTCTTAACAGAATTCAATCTCCACTGATAATACAAGTCGGTGAGAATAGGCGAGAATCACAATTGATTTTCGCCGAATCATCGAGAATCACAATTGATTCTCGCCGAATCGTCGAGAGTGCAGAGTCATTCTCGACGAATCGACGAGAATCACTTCGTGATTCTCGACGATTCTGCCTTAGAAGAATTCAATGCGGCTTCGAGATAACCGGCAGTATTCGACGAGAATCAGTTTGTGATTCTCGACGATTCGGCGAGAATCACTAGTGATTCTCGTCGAATCGGCGAGAATCACTTAGTGATTCTCGTCGATTTATACTTAGACGATTTTCGTCTTTCTTCCCGTGAGCTGGTCTTTGGCCCATCCTTGCTCCTTGTCTGCTCTTGATCTTACATAGCCCTGTGCTTGAAAATAAGTACACTCCAATAGAGAGAGTACACGTAAGCCAACACACTGATCTTCTCAACGAGGGATTACGTTGCACAGAACCGTGTATATTGACCTACTGCACCCTGACATTGGTGCGTACTTAGCGAGGAATAGCTGCAAGCATAACTTGAAAGGTTTCATCAAATACACTGTGAATTCATCTTAGCTTGACCCGAGGCTTCCTCAAATCCAGGTAATTGTGGATACAATACCCAACAATCTCCCCCTATTTGAAGAAGCCAAAATCCTACTACCTAAGATGAATTTCACCAATCCAGATAATACATGCATTATACCAAGAGAGGAATAACAAGAACAAGCAGAGCAATACAAGAGACAATCATTAAATCACATATGAGAGACACTCATCAAGTCATATATATATATATATATATATATATATATATATATATATATATATATATATATATATATATATATATATATATATATATATATATATAGATATATAGATATCCACAATAAGTGTTCATAAGGTTATATGATAACAATGAATACATAAGGAGTGCATTAACCAAATTCTTAAAACTACTTATCCTTAGCTATTTCATCTTTGAGCTACTGCGCCAAGAACTTGCTGCTTTGTCGTTCAAAATACTCCTTAGGCTTAGGGTAGTATCTGGGAGGGGGAGCTTTATTTGCCACAATATCGGACCTGAAGAAGATGTTTCTTTTGGCTTCAAAGGTCTTGTGCTTCTCCCACTCGTACTGACTGTAGACATCGTTCCTGTTTATCTCCCCCCTTTGTTGCAACGCAAATGTGTCCAAAATGATGCTTCTTGATGCTGAGCTCCACCTTTCATTTCGCACCTCTTCCTCCTTCAGTATGATTCTCTTTTCAGTTGGCATTTCCTTTGAGGTTCCTTCTTGATTTTTCCTTTTCCCTTTAGCTTTTGCTAGGGCTTCTTGATCAAACCAGCGACAGCTTTCTGCCCTTGCAGCAGCCCTAGAAGCCTTCTTGGCTTCAGCCTCACTCAGTATAACTTCTTCAATACTTGCCTCTTCTTCAGCAGCAGCAGCAGTATACTCCTCTTGCTCCGGAGGAGCAACGGGAACGTGTATGCCCGAGGCTTGTCATACTAACCAATGGGCCGTTTCAAACACATACCTATTAGACTGATCGAAGTTTTCGATGATTATTTGTTGAAGCCCGGCCATCTGAGCTTTGTAGTCTTCCTCCCCCTTTTTGGCTTCTATAGCAATTGAGTTTACGTAAGCGTGCAGGGACTCATCGATGTGCTTCACAGTTTTTGAAAATTCATTCAGCAGGGTATTTTGATCCGCGTTCAGAATCACCACGTTGGCATCAAATTTTTGGATGCTGTCAGCCACAACATGTGTATTCTGATTTACGACAGCCAGATCATCTGTGTTCTTTTTAAGACCTTGCATCAGCAGAGAGACAGCTGTGCTGGCTTCAGTATACTTTTCCTCGAATTTCTTTTCCATGACGTCCAACTTGTGATTGACTTCCACAATGTTCTTTAACATTAGATCCTCAGATTCTTTTACCCTTTTTAGCACTACGTCTTGTGCTTTCACAAACGAGGCCTTCAGCTCATTCACGATTCCCTGAACAATGTTGACCGTATAATTGGCTATATTCGCCTGTAGTGGAGGACCTCCAGGCAAGCCCTGGTTTGGCTCATCAGCAGAGGCACTGGGTGAGCTAGACACTAGTACAGGTTTCACAGGGGGAATGCTGGCCGCCACAACATGTTGTCCAGGAATGCTTGTCAACAGTTGCTGGAAGGGCTCCCCCTCCATTCTTGCATCAGTCGTCTCAGGAGCATGTTCCTTAGATGGAACTTCAGCAGCATCCCGAGGATTCACCACTTCCATCCTCTCACTTCCAGTTTCCTCCTCCTCATCACCCATGTGCTCTTTCTCAGTTGCAGCATTGTTTAAGTTTTCCTCGTCATCCTCCTCATTATCACCTCCATCTCCCAGATCACTGTCATTCAGGGCCGCCTCATCTTCCACCACATCCTCACTATCTTCTTGTATAGTCTCAACAGCATCTCTAGCTATCTAAGAGATGTCAGATATGACATTAGCAGAAGCGGGTAGAGGCTCCCCCTCAGTTCCTGCAGTCAGTGCATCAGGAACTTCACTGGGGATTGCCACGGAATCTGCTGAAGTTCTGTTGTCCTAGGCAGGAGATTCTTCTTGTTCTACTACCACTACAGCTTGCCCTATGCGTCGCTCCCATCTGTCAAATACGCTGGAGTCCATTTTCTTCAAATAATGTAAAGGAACTCCTTTGCTCATGTCAAACCTATCTCCGTTCAACTGATTGAGATATAGGCCGATGATTCTTCCAAAACTTGGAGATTTGAGAGTGTCCTTAATCTTCTCAAAAAGCATAGCCCCCCAGTTGAATCTCTATCGGCAGACTATCGCCACAAGAATCTTGAACATGTCAGCTGAGATGTGGTCGTGTGAGCCGGGTTTGCATATCAGTACTTTCCCAATGATGTCGGACAAGAGTTTCCCCTCCTCATTCATTTCTTTTCTCTTTATCGATCTGGTTTCTTTAGCTAGTCCATAGAATAATAGGGTCCTGGCTCTATCATGTTCCTCCAGATAATCCACGTGCTCAGAACTAGAGAGCTGCAAGCATTGAGTCAGTTTCCTTGCAGACATCTTGATCTTTGCACCTGCAACCTTACTCTTGATGATAGTGTCTTCATTCCGAAGTTTGGCGATTGCGAAGAACTCCATCACTTCCTTATCCAGAGTTTTGCAGGGGTGCTCCAGTACAAAAGTGAGTCCAGCCACTTCAAGAATGATGATGATGTTTCTGAACTCATCTGAGGCATGTGAGAACTCGGTTCGAACCAACTCACATCCAGTGACCAGGCCGGCAGTGGTCCTTGGAGCCATTGCAAACCTAGGGAGGGAATCCCAAGTCTACGCCTAATCAGAAATCAAGAGGGAAGCTACACTAACAGTAAGTCACAGTAAGGGAGAGGAAGTGGTTACCCAAATGCGGAGGAAACGAGAGTCGATGGAGATGATGGAAAACCTGGAGGACCTCGCGTCCTTGTTTGATCGAAACCGCGGAGAATGAATACTTGGACGAGCACCCTGGACGCGAGAAGAGAGGTCTACGGAATCCGGAATGAGGTCGACGAGATTTGGAACCTAAGATGCGGGAAGTCGCCGGGAGGAGGGACGGAAGGGTCGGCGAGATTCCTGCGGGATATCAATGGGTTTCTCTGCGAAATGCGGAAGATGAAGAGTCGGCGGGAGTTTTTCTAAAAAGAAATCGACGGGATTCTCAATAGAGATCGACGGTTTTAGAGGCATACCGGATTCTCGGAATCTTCTGATATCAAAGGGTTTAGAAATCTTCTAAATATAAATTTCTTAATACATGTATCTATTGAGGGTTTGGAAGGAGTTTTCCACACAGCGTTAGGAGGCATATCAACTTTGGTATACCCAAGACAATAACCGTGGCAAGCAACTTTAATAGGTTATTTCTCGATCGAGATATACACAATATTTTTGATGTCAGTTGTAAGTCTTAGTGACTTCCAATGACGTGTCTTCTTTAATTTTCAGTGGGCTGACTTATGCCTGTTGAGGTTCATTCTCGAATCTACCAGTGTATTTACAAATAAATCTTTAACAATATATCTAAAGGTTATTTTTACAATTTTAATCTTTCCTTAGGTGTACAAGCATATAAGTGTAAATCTACACCTAACCATTTACTTTTGAGAGAGGGAATTCATGACTTAGTGTGGATATGTAGACATACATATATACATATATGTAAAAATCGATGCACTATGGCTCATATATTGAAGCTGATTGCAATTACCTGAGATTAAAAGATGTATCATTTAGATCTTCTGCTCAAGGCACATCAGGTGGTCAACTTGAATGTGCCTGTGTTGATGGCACTGCTCCTTTTCCAGATAATTGTTCCACGTCATTCTTGGAACATCTCCTGTCTAGGTCCCATCATGTACCTTGGTACCTAGACTATCCTGCAAAAAAAAAAGAATTACCTTTCCTTAAGAACCCAATATGTATTGGGTCCTAGGTTCTTGTCAGCATAAAATCTTGAATGCCTTCCTGCAGGAATCCTATCAGGAAGACTAACTTTGCCCAGAGGAAGTGGACATACCCTTGCCCTTGGCACAGAGGGATTGTGCCAACAATCTACGGCAAAGTGACGCACCTTGCCACAACACCAACACTCGTGAATGTTGTATCGTCGTTTCTGACCTGATCTGTTGACTGAGGTAGTCATGATCGTAGGTCTAAACGGGATAAAGCCGGCTCTGCTCACAAAATTGCCTTTTCCACCGTGACACGTGGGAGGGTGGAAAGAATGCATGTGGTGAGTGTCAAGTGGCCTTGGAGGTGGTGCCTTCCTTTCAGTCAGCACGCTTCCAGAGGCCCCATGGGTACTTACCATATGTTTCCTGACCCCCGTTTCCTGTGTCCTAGGGTGGAAAGTACTGCAGTGAGAGCTGGTTTCGGTAGATTCATGATGAGTTGGGGCTGAGGCTGAGAATACAAAGGGCTCAGGATGAGCCTTGGGTATTCTCTCAGGGGTAGCCATGACAGCTCTGGCACTGTGGGTATTTCCACATGAGGGATGATCATTCTTGCAGTGACCATGGTTGTTCCTATAGTCATACCTGAATGCATGATGTGTGCCCTTCTTGCTCGGGGTGGGGGGTCTGAACACAGTTTCCCCATTTCTCCATGAATTAACAATTTGGGAGATCTACCCATTTTCTGCTTTTCTTTTGATAGCATCTATCTTTGAAAAGTTAGAAACTATCCTCTTCTCGGTCTCTAGACGACTCTCTAGATCCGAGATCTTTGAGTCCTTTACCTTGATGGATTCCAGTTGGAGATTCATCAAGATCTTCAGCTGAGCAATCTCCTTAGCTTGTTCCTCAACAAGTAAGTTGCTCGTCTGAAGGGCACTCTCAAGGGAATCAAGATTTTCAATCTTTTGATTGAAGCTATCTATATCCCTTGCATCACTGGAAGGACTACCCTCTGAACTAATCCTGTCTTCAGGAACTTCAAGAGGAGAGGGGCATGAGGAAGAAGTTACCTGCTTCTGGCTTTGCTGTTCAGGGTTACCGTCAAGATCAGTAGAGACTGTTGAGTTAGCTTCATCAGAACTGCTTTCCTCAGCTTCTTCTTCAGTCTCTGACAAGGACACAGGAGCCCTGATACTCACAGATTGATCATGCCCTTCATCTTCAGAAATGAGGACCCTCACATAGGCTTCATCCTCTTGCTGACAACTGGTCCCTGCTTTCTCTGATCCCTCCATGTGGTCTGAGATGGTTTGCCACATGGACTTGGCCGTCCTACACTTGTCCACTCTTGAACGAGATACACCAGACCAGACGTCAGTGATGATCTGATGTATTAACTTGTCCAGGTTGAATAGTGAGAGCTCGGTCTCAGACATCTCTTCAGGACTCTTGGGGATTTGGATATCCTTTCCTGAATCGAAAGCCTTCATGGGAATGAAGGGACCCTCATCCAAGATGAGTGACGCCCGAGGGTCGATGGACTCCAGATGAAACATAACTCTCATCTGCCAGATGGGGTAATACTCTGTTGTGCACGCAGGGAGTCTCAGAGGAGGGACATCAAATTCCAGCTCCATGCTTGAGTCTCGACTTTTAGTTGACACAAGAGGCAGGATCTTACTCAAGGTGTAAACCTTATTGCTGAGGAACCTCCCTCTGATACCACTTGAAAGTCCATCTAGTGCCAACTAGCTTCACCTATGGTGGGGGGGGGGGGGAATAGGTGTCTTGTAGCGTTTTTGCGGAATTAAAAACTGTACCTGCACAAATAAATCAAACAACACAGCACAGAAAAGACTCAAGCAATTTATAGTGGTTCCCCGATTTGGGTACGTCCACTTTCCCCCTTTGACCTATCTCCCAACCAGGGATGACTCGGTCACTTCACCAACAGGATTGAAATCCAATCCTTACACTAATGGAAGGAACCCTTCCGCACGTAGGAGTCACCACTCCCACACCACGGGTTGCACCCAACCCTTACAACTAGGAACCACTCATTCCTTTATAATGAAATTAAAAATAGAATGTATTAGATATACAAATAACTTATGGAGACTAAGGTGTCCCTCTTCGTTCGACGACGTGTTCTTGAAGTCAACGAAGAGTCTACAACCCTAGATCTCTCTTGGACAGAATCTCCCCAAAACCGGCGGCGGCAAAGGGCGGCGGCTTGGCTCTCGGGATTGGCGGCGGCAACGGAGTGCTGCGGCGATGCAATGGAGATTCAACCTTCGTAGCAAAGGTAGCAAGGTCTTCCAACGGTCACACTAGGATCAATCGTCTCGATCGATTCGGAAGGGGATGGTTTTCCCGATCTACGAATCAAGAGACAAAAGATCTCTGGTTAGTCGCGTGAGACGCTGTGCTAGGCTAAGCTTCTGTCGCCAGAGATCTGGAAGAAACCGTGATCAGCAACGGCGACTAACTGCACGAGCGGCGACGATGGCGGCGGAGCAAGATGCGCGAGGTAGGTCACGTCGGTGGCTCGGCTTTCTTCGTTTTTCTGTCCGTCTTCTTACTGTTCAAAATTACAGATGTATTTATACATTAGGTCATCAAGATGACCGTTGTGGGCCCCACCAAGAAGAAGCCCTAAGTCTGGTTCGAAATAACCCAGTTAACTTGGACCGGTCCAGAGAATAGGCGAAAATTGCTTAAGTCAAATTCGGCGAGAATCGTAGGTGATTCTCGCCGAATCGGCGAGAATCAACTACGATTCTCGCCGAATTCTTCTTAACAGAATTCAATCTCCACTGATAATACAAGCCGGTGAGAATCGGCGAGAATCACAATTGATTCTCGCTGAATCGTCGAGAGTACAGAGTCATTCTCGATGAATCGGCGAGAATCACTTCGTGATTCTCGACGATTTGGCCTTAGAAGAATTCAAGGCGGCTTCGAGACAACCGGCCGCATTCGGCGAGAATCAGTTCGTGATTCTCGACGATTCGGCTTGAAAATAAGTACACTCCAATAGAGAGAGTACACGTAAGCCGACACACTGATCTGCTCAACGAGGGATTACGTTGCACAAACCCGTGTATATTGACCTACTGCACCCTGACATTGGTGCGTACTTAGCGAGGAATAGCTGCAAGCATAACTTGAAAGGTTTCATCAAATACACTGTGAATTCATCTTAGCTTGACCCGAGGCTTTCTCAAATACAGGTAATTGTGGATACAATACCCAACAGCTACAACCAAGAGAAAGGAATAGACTTTGATCAAACCTTTGCCCCAGTAGCATGACTGGAGGCTATAAGGATGTTCCTAGCCTATGCGGCCTATCAAGGGTTCAATGTATTTCAGATGGATGTGAAGTCAGCATTTCTAAATGGTGACCTGAAAGAGGAAGTCTATGTTGAACAACCCTCAGGTTTTGTAGATCCTCACTGTCCAAATTATGTATATAGGCTTAGGAAAGCCCTATATGGTTTGAAACAAGCCCCCAGGGTTGGAATGAAACCTTGTCTGCTATCCTTATTGAAAATAAATTCTCAAGAGGAAAGATAGATCAAACTCTATTCTATAGGGAATCCAAAGGCAAGATATTCTTAGTCCAGATATATGTTGATGATATTATCTTTGGATCTACTGAGAACAACCTTTGCAGGAAGTTTGCCAAACTTATGCAAGGGAAGTTTGAAATGAGCAGTATGAGTGAACTGAAGTTCTTTTTGGGACTTCAAGTTAGACAGACTGATAATGGACTATCTATATCTCAGTCTAAGTTCACTAAGGAGTTGATAAAAAAGTATGGAATGGACTCAGCTTCCACCATGAAAAATCTAATGGGAACAAGTATGCCTATAGGCAAAGATGAGGCAGGAAAACCTGTTGATGAGTCTTTGTATAGAGGGATAATTGGCTCCCTACTTTACTTGACTACTAGTAGACCTGACATCATGTATGCAACATGTGTCTGTACCAGGTACCAAGCTTTCCCTAAGGAATCTCATTATACTAAAGTTAAAAGGATTTTGAGATATCTCAAGGGCACACCTAATCTAGGTCTTTGGTACCCTAAGAATAGAGATTTCACACTAACTGGTTTCTCAGATGCAGATTTTGCAGGATGCAAAGAAGACAGGAAAAGTACTACAGGAACCTGTCAATTCCTAGGAGGAAGACTAGTGTCTTGGTACAGCAAGAAGTAGGCCAGTGTAGCTATATCAATAGCTGAGTCAGAATATGTAGCTGCAGGCAGCTGCTGTGCACAACTATTGTGGATAAAGCACCAACTAGAAGATTATGACGTCAAGGTTAGTAGAATTCCACTGTTCTGTGATTCTACTGGTGTTATTTCTATTGCTTAGAATCCTGTATCACACAGTAGAACAAAGCATATAGAAATTAAATTCCATTTCATCAGAGAACATGCTGAAAAAGAAAATATTAGTCTAGAGTTTGTGAATACAAATAATCAAATTACTGATATTTTTACAAAACCTCTAGAGTGAACTAAATTAAATTATTTTAAAATTGAATTAGGTATGTTAAATCTAGATTAGGTTAGCACAAGCTACTTTTAGTAGAACATGTAAGCTCAAGTTTTCATAGGAAATTTGGCTAAGTACCAAGTTTGTGTCGACACAAGCAGACCTTGTGTCGACACTCCCAGTATGTTGTGTTGACAAAGAAAACAGATGTGTCGACACAGAAATAATATCTGTGTCGACTGAAGAAAAAGTGTCGACACAACTATGTCGAGACCATATAACTAGAGGACTTGTGTGTCGATACACAAGAGTTGGTGTCGACACAACTATATCGAGACTTTCGGTTAGCTGATTTCTGTGTCGACACACAAAAATCAAAGTCGACACTCTATGTCGAGACATGTCAACATCTATGTCGAAACTGACATAAGTATGTCGACATATACATGTGTCGACTAAACCTCAGTATTGTCGAGACCTAGACCTATTCTGTCGACTAGTCCTAGTGCTAAGGAGCGTCTTTTGAACTCCCCTTTACACTTAGACTATAAATAGGTGAAGCTAAAATATGGTCGACTACGCTTTCTGATTTCCTGGCTCTGCACCCTCTGTCGACTAGAATCATATTTCCTTTTTACCTCCATCTCTCTCTTCCGGTAATGGCGTCTCATCCAGAAGAAAAGTTGAATGAAGGATATGAGCTGGTCCGTTGTGGGTTCATAACAGCATCATCAGAGATTCAGGGAGTAATTGCCCTAATCTCAGACATCGGTTTGGAATTCTTGGTCTCTGAACCAACCAAGATATGGAAGAAAGAAGTTCTGGAATTTTTTTCTTCTGCAACTACAGATGCAGACAGGAAGAAGATGAAAGCAACTGTTCAAGATACCCGGGTAAAGATTTCCTTGAAAATAATCCGACACGCACTCCAAATCCCAAAGGTTAAGGAAAAAGATGGCGTACAACCATCTATGATCAAGTAGGCCTTACAATGGTGTGGGTTAAACCCAAAAACTAAGATAGGATCATCTATCAATCGAAAAGGGATTAATTCACAAGGAAAGTTACTTTCTGAGATTGTAGGGAAGGTCATATTGTGCAAAATAGGTGGACATGACAGGATCTCAGCCACCATGTTCCACTTGATGACCAGGATCATTTTCAAGCTCAAGACAGATTGGACAACCATAACCTTTGATAAGTTACGTGAGGGAATCAAGAAACCAAACCTGGGGAGAATTCTGAGTCTATGCCTATCATCTGTCATACCAGAAGTAATGAGCCAACTTCCTGGTACAAAAATCAATCATATGAGAAGAATGGACATAAGGATTTTGTCAATATGGGATAGGGTGTTGACTAAGGAGGTTACTACTCCTCAAAAACAGACCAAAAAAATATAGAAGAAGAAGAAAGTTGTTCGACAGGAAGAATCATCTAGTGATTCAGAAGAAGAGGTGGTCTTCATTTCTGATGAAGACAGACAACAACAGCAAGATGCACAAGGACAAGTGGACAATAGTATGCTCTTAGAGCAACAAAGAATCTCTAGTCCAAGAGGAGAAGACCCTGCACCAGCTGTACAAGACACTATACTTACTGATCTACCTGATCAAGGGGGAGTAAATGATGCTACTACACTAGAAAGTGAATTAGCAGCTGATACACTGATGGATATAGTTTTTGATATAAATAAGGAATCACTACTTCATGTAGAGGAAGAGGCATCTGAGGTGCATATAAAGGATACTTATCAGATTGGGCAAGTAAGTATCTCCTTCCTAGAAAGGTCACTGGATAAGGACATGGAAGTCCAGGGAAAACCATGTATTTTACCAACTAATCTTATTCCTCCTGTTCAAATGTTGCAAGAAGTAACCTTGGAGGAGTTGTGCCCTGACTCACCAGCAGTAAGGACCGAGGGGGAGCAACAACCACAGGACAAAGAACTTCCAGAGACTGAGGGGGAGGAATTGTTGAAGGATAATGTAGACAAAGAGACTGTTGACATAGAAAGTTCATCTTCTGATGATGAAGAAGCCAACTTGGCTAAGAAAAGGAAACTTGCTGAAATGAAGAAGAAAAGCTCTGGCTATAAGAGGGCCTTACAAATAGCCACACCACCTCTAGCTCCAAGTATGGACTTAAATTCCTTAATGGTCCAATTGCAACTATAACTGGATGCTCAAAGGACTGCTCTTCAAATGTATGTTGATGAATCTCATAAGGAGCTGCAAAACCAGCTAGCTCAGGAAATCAAGTCAATCAGATTTGAAGTGAGTCTGCACAAGAAAGAAATGACAGACTTCTTTGAGAAAGGAGGCCATGCAGTTGTGTTTCTGTCCAATCAGCAGCAGGAACTGAAAACTCTAGCAGCTGATTTGGCAGAGAAACAGGCCTATATCTTAGAAAATCAATTTCGAATATATGAGAATCTCACGGATTCTCATAAGGAAATTCTCAAAAAGATTGTAGCCCTATCTGTTGCTGTCAAAACAGAAGTTACAATACTAATTGAGACTGATTTAGTTGTGGTCAAACGGCGATAGCGGCTGCCCAAACAGCTATTACAACTCAAATTCATAAATTTGGGGTCTACTACAGAGAAGGGATTGATCATTTGGAAGGTCAAGTCAGGTTTCACAAGAATGATCTCAGAGATCATATTAAAAGAGAAGTCCTAAAGGGGGAGAGAGTGTTAGTCCAAGCTAGTTCTGAGCATACCAATGTGTTTCCAATACCATCATAGCTACTCTTGGCTTCCCTCCACTATGTGATGATGATAATATGGCTGAATCTGGAATACAACTTGCATATGTAGAGGGAGATCTGCCAGAAGTTGCTCAGGTTATATATCCTCCTGCTAATTTCTAGATGGTTCATGACCAAGTGCAGAAAATATACAGCCCTCCACAAGAGGTACAAAATGTGGTCTTTGAGAAAGTTGAAATGTCAAAGGCTGCCAAAGAAACTCAAAGGGAAGAATTGCTATCTAAGAAGAGATTCAGAGAACAGGCTGAGTTAAAGACAGACTTTGAACAATGGAGCCCTACATCAAGGAACATCATTCTGACTGCATGGAAGGCTGTTAAGGACAAGACCTATGATAGGGGAAAGTGGTACTCAGAGCAAGAGTGGAATAAATATCAAGCTAGATAGAAAGCCATTCTTCAGCATAGGAGGGGTGCAAAAGCTGGGAAGCTACCTGAAAATGCTATCGAGCCCAGCAAGTATTTTCCTAAGCCCTTTCACTAATTTGAAAGGCAAAAAATAAAAGCGGAAGAACTAAAGAAAAGGGATCTTAAAGGAAAGAAGCCTGCTGAAGATACAAAACCAGCTGTGAAGGCAAAGATAAAGTCTGGTCAAGGCATTGTCATAAGGGAGCCTAGCAAATCTTAGGATAGTTAGGCTTATGATAAGGAACAATGTAACTTTTTGATTTTTGCTCTAAGAGAAAACATGTAAAACAAATATTTTCTGCTTATTAAAATCATTTTTACTGTTTATTTTAGATTGTTACATTGTTTGAATGTTTACTTGCACTGGAATGAATGTACATCTATGTCTTATGTGTTGTATCTTGACTGGTGTATATCTTTGACTAAGGGTTATGACTTCTCCAAATAGGGAGAGATTGTTGGGTACACTAGAAGTATGTACCAGATTTGGAGAAGATTCATCCTACTCAATGATATACATCAATATGTATTTGATGTATGTTTAAGTTTCCTTGTGCAGGGTTAAGGATTGGAAGAAAAATATTCTAAGTACAAGTGTCGACACTTGTGAAGAATTGTGTCGACACACGGGACTTGTGTCGACACCAGCAGCAAAGCATTGTGTCAACACCTAAGAATTGTGTCTACACCAGAACCAGAAGTTGTGTCGACACCAAAGGCCAGATTTGTGTCGACACCCAAAAATTGTGTCCATACCCAGGAACTGTGTCGACACCCAGAAGCTCTGTCGACACCAAAGGCATTAATTGTGTCGACACTTAAAGAAAGACTTATGTCGACACTAAAGGCAGGAATTGTGTTGACACTTAAAGCAAGACTTATGTCGACACCTAAAGCAGGAATTGTGTAGACACTTAAAGTAGGACTTATGTCGACACCTAAGGCAAGGATTGTGTCGACACCTAAAGCAGAGGCTGTGTCGACACCCAAAAGTTATGTTGAGTCCAAAAGCAGTTGTGTCGACATACTGGACTTGTGTCGACACATACAAATAGAAGATGTGTCGAGAAACAGAAGAATGACAATGTCGACACTTGGAGTATTGTGTCGACATCATCAAGACTTGTGTCGACACTTTGTCTACTTGCGTCGACACATGAGAAGCAGAGTGCTGAGTGGATCATGCTGTGTTGTAGAATCTCTAAGGAATCAACTGTCATGATTGGTGGGTCGACAGCTATCATTACCAACAGGTCTGATACCTATGTCAGAACTAATAGAAGGTTGTTACAAACCAGATCAGCCGGTAATCTTGAGGAATCTCTATATAAAGGGCTGATCCTTAACAACCAATAAAAAGTAGCAAAACTCAGAAAAGGCAAGAAAAGCCATCAACAAAAAGAGAGAGAAGATTCACAACAAGAAAAGGGGAAACCCTTTAAGAAGGCAGATCTAGAACAGTCATCAGAGAAGATTCAGATCTCATTTTGAATTAAAGGAAGGATCTGACAGTAGATCAACTTCTACATCAAGAACAGTCCATCCTTATTTTGTTCTATCAAGAAGCTTTGAAACAACTAAGTCTGGTTGGGACTGAAGATCAAGAACTGATCAAGAAGAACATCAATAGAGGGATCTATCTGGTGATATCTTTTGTATATCTTTTATTACACAATTACTTGTAGGATCTGTTGTAGATCTGAGCTGTAAGCCTATATTTATAAAGGCTGAGGTAGGGCTGTGAGCCTGAGTTGTAGGACTTGCAAAAGATTGAGTTGTAAGCCTAGAGATAAGGGTTGAAGTAGGGCTGAGGACTGAGGTAGGATTCTGGGAAGGATCTGAGGTAGGACTTGCAAAAGTCTGAGGTATAGGAACCATTCTGGTTCTGAGTTGTAGGATCTTTGGATCTGAGAAAGAGGAAAGAAGTTAGGCTGAATCTAGTACTCTACTGGATAGGCGAGGGGGGAAAGTGGATGTACCCATATCTTGGGGAACCACTATATATCTGGTGTTCTTTGTGTTGTGAATGTTCTGTGCTGTGTTTTATTTTGTTTGTGCAAAGTAGGATATGTTTAATTGCCTAAAATATTAAAGGAAATATTAGAACCTATTCACCCCCCTATAGGTGTTTAGGCTCTTGAATTAAGTCTTTCAGTAAGCATGCCTTCTGAGGTACCCCTTGGGTCCTATTTATAGATTTCTGAAAACGGTCTGTAAATAACTAACCTCTGCCAGCCTAAAATGACTGAAAACCCCTTGGGATGGCCTCCCAACAACCAAACTCCACTGTTCTGAGTAGCTATGTGCAGCCCACTCTTGTCTGCCAACATCAATACTCAGCTGTTTCAACCGGCTATTGGAAGGCCAGCGGGGGTAAAATGGTAAAAACACCTCACAAACTACTGGGCGACTAGCCCCCAACAGTCTCTATTCGGAAAGGACGGCGAGTGCTTGACGAGGTTAGCACACGCCGCTTCTACTTGGCCTTTGGCGAGTACAGGCCCAGCTGGTCCTACCCGCCCACTATTTATCAAATGCGGGAGTGGAGAAGCATCACTCAACGCCCAAGGAACGGGCTCGGCCTGCCCTGACCGCATGTCGCGAGCTCACTAAAAGGTCAGATCTCGACGAATGGGGCTTTGGCGAGTACAAGCTCACCCCTCAAAAACATCCCACCCCGCTTGGGCAAGTCGGAGCTACTACCGAGATCTTTAGGGCGGGTGTAAGCCGGCCGATGAGCAAAATCGCCTCACTCGAGTCCAAGACAAGGCTTTGAGGGAGCTCACCTTACTCAACGCCAAGACAAAAGGCATTGAGGGAGCTCGTCTCACTCGACGCCACGGCAGAAGGCATTGAGTGAGCTCTCCTCACTCGGCGCCACGACAGAAGGCGTTGAGTGAGCTCGCCTCACTCGACGCCACGGCAAAAGGCGTTGAGTGAGCTCGCCTCACTCAGTGCCATGGCAGAAGGCATTGAGTGAGCTCGCCTCACTCGACTCCACGGGCCTGGCTCGCCTGGGTCTTGGGCTAGACTTGGCTAGTCTAGCACATGCCGACCCCACTCGCTGGATACGAGGTTGTACACAATCCCCGCTCTTTGCCAGGTTGGCACAGGCTCGGAAAGAAACATCCAACCCCATGGGATTCAGCGAGTGTGGCAAGAGCCGGGGAATCTTTTGGCAGGGCCCACCAGCGTCTATAAATATGCGCCTGTGTACCTGGGTGACCTTTGTCACTCCCCTCCGCCCTGAACTTGCCGAGACGCCTTTTCCTAAGGAGCTCCAAGAGAGGTTTGGGAAGGCTCGCGAGATCTCCTCCGCCCGCATCGCCAGCTTAACCTCCATTCAGCTTATCATCTTGCAGAGCACCCCCGCCGAATCCAATTCGGCCAAGAGGATGAAGCCAGATGCGGAGGCATCCGAACGCGCGTACCAAGATTTGGAGAAGGCCCTGGAGCCTGAGACGGGCTCCTCCACCTTGCGTGCCCCTTGGAAGGAGGGGAATTTTATTGACCTCTGGGCTGACCGGGACTGTCGGGATGGGGGTGGCGGGATCACCTCTCAACAGGCTGATATTATTCCTGCTGACCTACGGTTCGGAGCTTCGAAGGCTCGTCACCGCAACCCGTCCCCATCCTTTGGGAGCCTGGGGCTGAACTCGCAAAAACCGGACTTGCCGGTCCGCGTCCCCTCATCTCAGCTTGCCGAGACTTCAAGGGATGGCACCGGAATTATCCCAGTGTCAGGCTTCAACCTTATTTCACCCCGAATGCAGCCTTCGGGTCGCGGTAAAGATCTGAAGATGCCTCCACCCCACCTTTCCCTCATTGCGCTGAGCACTTCAGGTAAGTCACCCTTTACTAGGCTGCCCGTAGCTCCTCCTGATGCGTTCGCCTTTCACATTATTCAACCATTCTTGCAGCCTTACATAGTTAGTCGGAGGCCGACGAATCCCTGGAGCGAGCTCAATACTCGCCCCTCGCTTCCCCGAAGACCTTGGAGTCCTTCTTGGACACCGAGCTGGGGGGCCCTGAGCTGACGAAACGAGGAATCGAGGTCCTCAAGAAGATGGTGCGCGAGGTCCACCTGTTGCGGGAAGACAATGACGTGCTGCAGCGAGAGTGTGCAAGGCTGGTAGGTGAGGCGAGAGAGGGCCTGATGGGAGAGACGACGTCCCTTTAACCGTTGCTGGAAGAGCTGCACGAGAACCTTTTGGCAGCCCGGGGATGCTTGAGGCAGATCCGCGAGCTCTGCGACTCGCGCTGGCCTGCGGGGAGGGAGATGTGAGACCGGGGAAGGTAAAGAATGGCCCCCTGGCGGGCCTACCGGGACTCGCCTCCCGCCCCCTCAGCTCGCGCGTGCGCCGAGATGGCCGCTTTACTTGCATTTATATTCCCTGGGTAATATCCCTCTTGGGCCTGTAATAACTTAGAAACGTTTTTAGACTTTATTGCTAGTTTATTCAAATATAATATTCTTGATTGGCGCATGATGGGACGGGTCCTGGAATTCGGCGAGCTGGATTAGGCGAGATGGACCGATCGGTCAGCTCGGCCCTTGACCCCTTTTTCTATAAATAGGCACCCTTACCTACTCCGACTTACTGCTTTTATTGCTTCTGTACTTTCATCCTCTGCTTGCCTCCTTCTTACCTGCACTCGCTCTCTACATTTTCGCAATCATGGGGAAGTCCAACCCTGACTCCGATGGTCGCTCCAAGTACGCTCAGCACTTTACTGACTACTGTTTCTTTGAGGAGAACACGACGGAGGAGGAGTTCTCCGTATTCAGTGCCGACGACAAGCCCCCTGGCTTCGAGGCGCGCCGGCCTAGGGAGGGCGAGGCCATCAACACTTTCTACCCCGAGGAGCTCGCCTTCCATATCACGCATTTTGAGATGGGGCTGCGCCTTCCGCTCTGGCCGGAAGTCTGCCAGATCCTCAAGTGCTTCGGTGTAGTGCCCACGCAGCTGAACCCAAACTCCATCGCCATGATGGTGGCATTCATGAGCTTCCTCCATCGGGGGCGAATAGAGTTCAACCTAATCGTGTTTAGGAAAATCTTTACATATAAGGCGACCCACAAAGGCGCCTCCTACTTCGGGGGCTCCTTTATCAAGGTTCGCGAGATCACGAATAAACATCAACTGGATGACCAAGATTGTCTTCATTAAGGGCGATCTTGGCAACGTCCCCTACTCGCCGCAGCAAAAAGGCAAGGAGGTATACTGACCCCCTACCATCTCCAGCAACGATGTCGAGCTCCACAAGTTTTTCCTCCACAAAGACTTCGAGGTCGCCTTCCTCCGAAAGGGCCTCGACTCGCTCCTACCCGTCCTTCCCGGCGAAGGTATATCTTTCAAATTTCCTCCTTTCCAGATCTCGCCAAATCCATTGGAATTTTTCTAAGTTATTTTTGCTGGAGAGCGGTTGATTCCTGAGAAACCAACATTCGCGGATCCGGGTCTACTCGCCGACCCACTCTCCCGCAAGAAAGTGACTGCATCCGCCTGCCGGGACGAGTTATCATCATCTAAGCCTTCTTGTAGGAATCGGGCTAATCCTGCGGGGTCCATATCGCCTTACCGCCATCCACCGCAGAAGAAGCTGAAAGTGGCGGTGGTTTCTCAGGCAAGGCAACAACAACCACATCCCAAGTACATGAGCTTGCCCGAGACCACCCCGGATGGATCGCCGGGGAGCCCGTTGAAGGAGACAATGAGCAAAGAGCAGGAGGGAGGCGAGCCTTCTGCTCCTGTAGTCAAGAAGCCCCAGGCCCGCGAGCTGGGTCCGCTTAAGAGTCACCCTCTCTTTGGCCTTGGGGGGAGGTGGAAGGACTCGGTCGGCGAGCCCGTAGTTCAGTGGGACGAGTCTGCCCTTCGGATCTCTGTCTCCACCCTCCAATCCTCCTGGGCTGACCGCGAGCCCTCCTCAGGTCAAGCCTATGCGCTTGGCTTTGGCCTCTACGGGCGCGAGGACACTGCGGCCTACAAGCGCATGACCCTGCGCCAACTCGGCCATGAGGGCCTGCAGGCCCACATGCGGGCAATGGAGCTCCACCACATGGTGGTTCGTCGTGGCTTCAACTTCAGCCACCTCCTATAGAAGACGGAGCAGAAGCGCGACCTGGCCAAGGACAGGGTTGTTGACCTGGAGTGGAGCTCGACATTGTCGAAGATCTGCTTGCTAAGGGCGTCGGCGGGCTGGTGAGCACCGATCATCCCTTCCCCCCTTTGCTTTTACTTAGGATTTTTCAGCTTCAGGTTTACCTATCCATTCTTACATCAGGATGTCGAGGCTGCCCGGGAGCTGCGGACTCGCGCCGCTGGGTTAGAGGAAGAGAAACTCCAGCTCCGTGCTCGCTCCAACACGCTGGAAACTCGTGCTGCCGAGCTGGAAACCTGCACCGCTGAGCTGGAAGGGAAGAATGCAAAGCTGTGCGAAGAGAACAAGGGGCTTCGCGGCGAGATCGCTCGTCAGGCTGAAGCTTTTCTCCCTCCCGTCGGTAGCGAACCCCCTTTCCTATACAAGAGCCCCAAGATCTTCGGCGAGGCAGAGGTTGCAGAGAGGTTGTGGGTCAACTTGATCGCATCCGCGGAATGTACCCTGCAGATTATGAAGGATATGCAGGTGCTAGTGGGGACTGTGAGGAGGCCACCGTCCGAGATATGATGCCGAGTCTGTTCCCGCCCACGCCGCCGAGCGAGAAGGAGGAAAGTCTCGACTATTTCTTCACCAAGGATTTCATGGACCACACTTCTGGCGTAGCAGACGGAGACCTCCTATTGGGGCGGGAAATGCGCCTTCTAGTTAACGGATTGTTCGGTCTCACAAGCTAGATGAATAAGGCGGGTTGCGGGGAATAGAGGAGAAGGTTTGGCGAAGCAAGGGAGGAGTTTGATCGGGAACTATCGATCAGACAATTACTTTGGCGGTTAGCTCTGATGGTTAGACCGAGAGAAGAAAAGAGAAGAGGGGGCCGCTAGCAGTGGCAACAACAGACTTCGCCCTTTGTGGCTTGAATGCCACTCTTGCGGCGGGCTTTCCTTTGATTATAATCGAAATTACAGCTCGGGGTTACACCTTAACATTGAAAGTAGAAGAAAAGGTACAAGTGGGAAGTTGGCGGCTAGGGAGAGAAGAATGCCAGGAGGCCGCGCGGTTTGACCAATGAAGGTCGGCAGACCGCGCGGTCAACGATCAGGCAGCTCGTTAGAAAAAGCCGAGCGGACTGCTCGATCAAGCAGTAGGCAGGCAGGTCGCGTGTACTAAGGATCCGAGTCCGCAGGAGCTAATGACGGATCCTTGACCCCTCCCCCTTCTGTCCTCCTGAATGAGAGGTCTGGGGGCCTATTTATAGGCTCGGGGAGGTGACGGGCTTGGTAACGTCCCCACTGGTGAGGCGGTAAGCTATGCAAGTAAAGACATTGAGTCCGCAGAGTCCGCACCGGGCCGCGCGGTCTGGGACTGCCTGGAGTCGGAGATGGTTGCCGCTGGTCGTTCGAGTACGAATGATGAGTCCGCTGAGTCTGCGCCGGGTCGCGTGGTCTGGGACTGCCTGGCTGTTGGGGGAGTGCTAAGCGAGTCTGCCTTGCCCGCTGCGGTTGAGGATGATCAGGTCGCCTCCTGCTGAAGGCTAATCGCACTTGGTGACGGGCTGATGACCTGGCGGACTTAACACCGAATCCGCCACCTTTTGAGCTTGTTGCTACCGAGCGGTCTAGGCGGATAGGAATGCGAGTCTGCGTTGGGCAATTTGCACCTGAAGAAGAATAAAACTCCACACGGTTAACTGGTTTAACCGCGCTGCCTACAGGAGCAGACTGAGGAAGCAGTCGGCAGACCCTGCAGAGCAAGTGGCTGCTACGCGACCTGGGAGGTCTTGCTAGAGAGACCCTCCTAGCCGCGCGGACTGAGCGGCCTGAGAGATCAGTCCGCGCGGCCTTTAGAAGAAAAGGTCGGCAGGCTGCGACCTACCGGAGCAGGCCGCAACTTACAAGCTGTCTACCTTGGGAGGGATCACCGATTTCTGGGGGAACATGATCCCCGCACTTTTCTAAGTTCAGAGAAGAACTTCAAAAAAGTTGGAGACCCACAAAAATCGTGATCCTTCCCTAGAGAAAAGGAAGGGGCAAGGAGAGATGGAACCTGATGCCACTCCATAAAGAAAATTTGCTAATGCCTAGCTTCTTCCTGTGAAGGAAAGAGTTGTCATAGGTGGAAATAGGTACATCTTATACGTACCTGGGTCGCTTTGGCAGAATGAAGAAGACATGAATGTCTCCTAATGGGCTCTGCAAAAACATTGATGAGAGGAGAAACAAAGAATAATGGTAACTTGCAAGTACCTGAAGGAGGATTGCAAGCACCTGCTAACTTCTACAAAAAGAAGAGTGAGTGGTAGATACGAAATAAGACTGAGTTGCAAGTACCTGAAATGAACTTGTTAATATCTACTAATCTCTGCAAAGGAAGAGTAAGCCGCAGATATGATAGAAAGGTAAGGTGCAAGTACCTGAAGGGAACTTGCTAATATCTGTTAATCTCTGCAAAAGAAGAGTAAGCAACAGATATGATAGAAAAGTAAGGTGCAAGTACCTGAAGGGAACTTGCTAATATCTGCTAATCTCTGCAAAAGAAGAGTAAGCCACAGATATGATAGAAAAGTAAGGTGCAAGTACCTGAAGGGAACTTGCTAATATCTGCTAATCTCTGCAAAAGAAGAGTAAGCAACAGATATGATAGAAAAGTAAGGTGCAAGTACCTGAAGGGAACTTGCTAATATCTGTTAATCTCTGCAAAAGAAGAGTAAGCAACAGATATGATAGAAAAGTAAGGTGCAAGTACCTGAAGGGAACTTGCTAATATCTGCTAATCTCTGCAAAAGAAGAGTAAGCAACAGATATGATGGAAAACTAAATTGCAAGTACCTGGAGAGAACCTGCGGATGTCTGCTAATCTCTGCAAAAGAAGAGTTAGCAAACTGATGTGATGAAAAACTTAATCACAAGTACCTGAAGGGAACTCGCGAATGTTGATTGTTGATAGGATAAGACATTATAGAAGAGATATCCGGCAAACTTCGCTATTAACTGAATAGAGATCGGAACGCAACAATGATTGTCTCGCGTGATTAGGTATAATGTCGACGTGAAATCCAGATTAGTAAGATTGAAACCATCTCAACTTAAAAATCGTAATTACATGGCTGGTCAGTTAAAGTGAACCAGATACTGTGATCAATGATTTGTGTCAGAAATATCTGATAAGAATAGTAGAGAATTTGTAGATCACCATCTGATAGAGCTTCATGTAAGCAATGTATATAAGATGATCATAAGCTAAAAGATATAGGGGGTCTCTTAGATAGGTTGGGCTTAACCTATTAACCTGTAATAAGACAAAAGTACAAAGGAGGGCTATACCCCGAGGATGAGCTAAAAAAGGTTGAATGCTGCCACAGGAGAGCACCCGTGGGCCTTATGCATCACTTGCCAAAAGGTCATACAGGGTGTAGTCCTACCTAAAGCGGGCTGGCCGCATTCCCTTGACAGAGCACAAAAGGGAAACATGCGCAAAAAATCCTAAGAAGGAAGCGACAGATACACTGCTCTCTTGCCCCGGGTTACAAACATTGTTGATCCGTTCTACCAGGTGCGCCAAATGGTCTACAACATTGCTCATCTTTGAAGGGATCAACAAAGTTGTGGGTCCCGCGAAAGCACGGATTGAGAGTACCAACGAGTGTTCGTCCGTTACAGTTGTGAGACGATCGAAGAGACAAGGCTACACTTGATCGCCATTGCTTGTCACGCAAAGATCATCGTAACTGTAACGTATCCTTAGCGAAGCACAGCAGAGCTAACACATAGGTCCTCCCTGGAAATGCGCTCTGTGTTAGATGACGACTAGGATCCGAAGTCCCGTCACCCTCCGCACGAGAGTTGAGCGGCCCCCACTACACATATGAGAAACTCCTCATCATACATGGTCATTGTGGTTTTACGCCAGAGGACAATCTCGAGGGAGTACTGAGCAAGACTTGACGATATCTCGGTGGTTCAGTGATCTCTTTGACAAAGAGAAAAATGTAGAAGAGAAGTATCACAAAAAGAGAACTGTGTCAGTATGAGATCTCTGACGTAAGCTTTATTGAATGAAAATGAAAGAGCACTTAGAATTGTTTTTAGAGAAATGACGAATGTTTGAAGAGCATAAAGGAAGATATAACCGGCCCAGATTGTGAGGGGTTTTGAGGAGCTGCGATCCCCTCTTTGCTTTAGAATAACCTTCCAAGGGAACCCTCGTCAATGATATCGGAGGTCTCGCCCATGAGATGGTCACGATACGTATTGATTTGATTCACTCCGCTTGAGCTGCAAGGAAACTCCGCTATTTCTTTGCCTTTTGAGGTTGACGGATCCGAGTGGCCATCTTTCGGGAACAGATCGCGCATCTTACCCTGCTTCAGCAATCTCTGCACAAGTTGACGAAGCGCTCGGCAGCTTTCAGTTAGATGCCCGCTTTCTTTGTGAAATTCACAAAATGGGTCTGAATCTTTTGATTTTTGATTTGTCGGCTGGTAAGGCCTTTTGAAATTTGCTCTATCTTTCATAATTTGGCAGACTTCTAGCATGGCCTCATCGAGTCCAGAATATGATAAGTCATCATCTTGTGACTGATGTACCGAAGCTGTTTGCAGAGATGGGGCTGGTGGTAGCAGTCGTTCTTGAGCACGATCCTGGCCTGCGAAGAGGTGTTGATGATGATGCTGGAATCTTTTTGCTTTCCGAGAGTGGGATGAAAAATCTTTCCGAGGAGATCTCGGAGGTTGTTTGCAAGGTTGATTTCTCTCTGTTACGAGCCTGGAGACAAAGTTGGGGTTGCTCTTCTCACCGCGGATGTACGAGTTGGCTAAACTAATCAGATCTTGATAAGTCCTTGGTGCTCGGACGTTAGCCTCGAACTTGAGTGGTCCTTCACGTAGGCCGTGGATAAGAGCCACTCGATATAATTCTTGATCGACAATCTCAATGTCCAATATTTCCTTCTGAAAACGATCCACAAAGTGGGACCAAGTCTCATTCTCTCGCTGCCTGATCTCAAAGAGGGCCTCTAGACCGCCCTTCCTCCTTGTAGAGGTAGAAAATCTGAGAAGAAACTCTCTCCGCAAATCAGCGAAGGAAGAGATGGACTGAGTACGAAGTCCATAGAACCAATCCCTCACTTGACCGTCGAAGGTCGTTACAAGGAGTTTGCATTTGGTAGCATCTGAGAGGGTCTTGAGAGCTACGGCTGATTCAAAGGCTTGAAGATGTTTGACTGGATCAGTCTCCCCAGTATAAGTGGGCAATCGTGGCTCTCTGAAGTTAACTGGAGATGGTTTATGCTGAACATTCTTTGTAAATGGTGACTGCTCTTGTTGTTCTCCTGAAACATAAGGAAAAAAGGGAGCATAAGTTGCAGCTGCACAAGGAGCTGGAGGATGGAAAGGAAAAGTTGCTGCGGGAGGAGCAAAGGAAGGAGCTGAAGAGTAGGGATGACTTCCCTGAAAATTCAGGAATCTTGCAGTGTAACACCCCAAATTGTCGTAGGAGCGACGGGGATCGATTTTGGCCAAGTCAAGTTTTTGGGGCAGGTGACACGGGCCTCGACACGGGCGTGTCGGAGGCCGTGTCGGGCGTGTCAAGCTCGAGTCGTCGAACTGGCCGTATAATCGACCAGTGTAGGTCGACGATGGTCTTGTGGAGGGACACGGCCTAGGACACGGGCGTGTCCCAGGCCGTGTCACTCAAGGAAATCGTCGAAGTGGTACACGGCCCGTGACACGGGCACAGACACAGGCATGTCAGATGTGACACGGGCGTGTCCGATGCCGTGTCGCAAGACCGTGTACCTCTCTGACTGAAAATGTTGGCCAAATTGCACACGGGGGGCGGACACGGGTCCCGACACAGGCGTGTCGCAGGCAACACGGGCGTGTCGGAGGCCGTGTCACATGCCGTGTGCTGGTTTTCAATTTGGGTCGAGACGGCGAATGAGCTACACGGCAAGGCACACGGCCGTGTGCCAACCCCTGTTCGGCCCAGATTTTATAATTTGAGGCCTAATCGTGGCCGTTCGTTTCCTTGGCTTTGGATCCGACGGTGGGGGGCTGCTCCTGGGGGGTTTTAGTTGGGAATAGGGTTTTGAAACCCTTATTTCTCTTGGATAATCTCTCTCTAAGTTTTAGAGAGAGGGGAGAGCAAGTTTGGAGGAAGAGTCCAAGATCCGGCCGCCGGAAGAGCTTCGGAGCTACGAATCGCGATCCGAGTCCAGATCCGCGGAGGCGACGCCGTTGCGGTGCTTTCCAACCGTATAGTTTTCGATGGCGTCGCGGAAGAATGCAAGGGTAACGATTTCTCATCCTTGGGCATGTGAAGCCCTCTTTGTCACAACCCGCATTTTCTCCGAATTAAGAATTATCAGAGTAAGAGAAAACACGCGTCATGATGCCACGTCAAGCAGGGGATAACTGCTGACGCTCAGGCAAATCCAACTACAATCTTTATGCAAGGAAATCAAGTGCTTAATGAATAGAAAATCAGTTATTTTTAGAGTCCGTATCCCTCGGCTCAGTGGATCATCTAGTCCACAAAAGAAAACTATATTTAAACGCTGCGGAAAAATACTTTGATTAGGTTTTACACCCTAAAGAGGGCATAAGGGTCCCAAGAGAACCACTCATGCTATGCAAGACACTACACTTAGTTTATATAATACATATAAGAAAACGGTTTTCGTACGTGATTTGGAAAATAGTGATTAAGTTACAAAACATGCTGATCATGAGCTTCATTTATAATAGTATTTATAGTTTAAAAATAACTAGCAACCTAGCATAAAACCTTCTCAAAGCAAGTAGACTATCTCCAGAAAATAAATGGTAGCAGCAATAGTGTATATCTAGTACAAGGTAAAAACTACTAGTGGGCGCCAACAACCTGACACGAACCCACCAGCACACATATATGTCTGTAAGAAAGTACTGAAAACAACCTCACTAACAAGGTAAACAGAACTCCAAAGGTCCGGAAGTCCACCAACAACACCACCTCCAACTAGCCACCAGACTGGCTACAGCTCAGAACCTGGGGTATTCCAAAAGAAAACAGAATACCTCAGCAAGCAAAAATCAAGGTAAAACTGCATGAAAGAGTCAACCAAAAGGACAAAAATAACAGGAAACATGCAGTAGAAAGAGTCACAACTATCCACAACAGGACCACAAGAAATGCACAACGTGCAAAGAAACAGCAACGACCCAGCCCAGGAACCACATCCTGCAGGGCCTACTAGGCTACCAAGAGCCAGAATGCTGCAGACTACCAAAGAAGAAACTTCTAACACCCTAAACTGCGGGATGTGATAGTAGCAAAAACAACAACGAGGAACCGGATCGAAGGCAAACGCAGTCCCCCAATCCACCATGTCTAAGTCAAAAGCTCGAGGGTCAACACGTGAAAACACAAGGGACCTTCCACCCGACATGCCCAGCCCGTACCTGGAGCAAGAAATCCATGGGTGGCCTTGGCTATATCACACAACTCCACCCCCATAAAGAGCTACAACCACCACTACTAACCACGACCCACGATTCGGCCTTTAGGAAAATAAAGAAAACGGCCGACAAGGAAAACCCAGAAATACAACTGGAAATCCACTCGGAAATGAAATACAAGGTATAGGAAGAGTGTTGAAATAAACCAACACGACTAGGCGTTGAGTGAAACGCACTCAGCGCCTACCTAAACTTTGGCGTTGAGTGAGCTAGCCTCACTCGCCGCCAAAATTATACCACTACCCACAAGCCCACTAAAGAATGCGGAGCTCGACGACAGTCGAACGACCAAGGCAGAAGATCCAGAACTCGAGTAGTTGCCTGCCACTTGAGTATCTAAACTCCCGCAATCGAAACCATCTAAATTCGCTTATCAACAGAAAATATACAAAGCGCACGATCAGTGGCGCACGATCAGTGGTCGTGCGCACTCATCGACTGATGATCGTGCGAAACGAACCTGGAAAACCTGACAGAAAACCTAGCAACTGCGCACGATCAGTGTCGCACGATCAGTGGTCGTGCGCACTGTTGTCAGCGCTCGTGCGATTGCCCGAGACAGAACTTTGGAAACTGAAGTTTATACGCGCACGAACAGAGGCACACGACCAGTGGTCGTGCGCCCTAAAGGTTGATGACCGTGCGCGGTCAACCTGCACCGTTTGGAATTTCCCGAACGACACCGGAACGCGCACACGACTCACGCCACTACAGTAGCAGTAGACAACTCTCAACGCCACACGCTATTACCATTCAAACTATGCCTAACCATTCGAATAATATCTTAACGAAGGAAATTGGAAACCACACCCCCCTCCTAACTCTCCCTCTCGGCTACACCCGAACCAGAGCAACATTCAAAAATAAAGGAAAACAACGGCTCCACGCCGACAATTTGGATTCCAAACATCACAACATAGGGGGGGTTTAAGTAGAAAGAACTAAGCCCTATAGTTAGCAAGAAAATGAGAACAACAAGGCCTCTAACCTGGGCTAACCGGGATTTCAATTTCAGCAAATAAATTCAAAGAAAACACTTGGCAAGGGCAAGAATACCACTTGCCTCAAATCTCAGCGAAGCTTTGGACTGCTTTCCTCCTCTTCGCACGGATCAAAACGGCCGCAACACCTAGAACAAAGATTTGGCCATTAATGGCGGAAAACTTCCAAAACCAAAAATTCCAATCCTTCCAAAACTCCACGAAAATCGAATTTCTTACCGCAGGAATGAAGGTCTCGACGAGAGCAATCCGTATCCACTCTCGGAATCGAATTCCGTCCACAAATGCTCCGGGAATCGGCGTCCGAAGGGAAGGCTCGGCGGTTACTCCGTTTCTCTCGTACAAGGCCGGCGGTTTTCTATCGTGAAGAAGATGATGGCTTTCTCATTCTAATACTATATATATATAATTATATAATTATATTATTAATTACAAAATTACATAAAGCACCAAATCGACTCGAAAACCGATTCACCTCGGAATTCGACGAAATTCGCACCGTAGCTAAATATCCACGCTACGAACACAACGGCGAAGTCGAAATTAACTTTCGATGAATAGAACTCGAGTTACACCCAAACGAAGCCAAACACAAACATCCCCCCGAGAGGCCACACCGGTCACCAAAACGACTCGGTTTGCTAGGGAGATCTTGCCAACAGGCTACCAAACAGGGCACTCAGTTCTAAGGAGCTAAACCATACTCCACATATGGCACAAGCCACGGAAACGCGTCATCGTAACGCCAAACGAGAATAAAAATAATCGCTGAAAAAAAACGGGGCGTTACAGTCACTCCCCCTAAAAGAAAGTTTCGTCCCGAAACTTTACGCACAACCCTCCTACAAAAGAAGGAAAGGTAACAAACAGAAGTTACAAAGGGAAACATACCGATCAAATCAGAGAAACAGGTGAGGGTACGCCCTCCTCATGGCCGACTCTAGCTCCCAAGTCGCGCTCTCCAAATCCTGATTTTTCCATAGAATTTTCACCATCGGTATGGACTTCTTTCGCAGCACACGCTCCTGAGTATCCAAAATACGAACTGGCACCTCAACGAAAGAGAGGTTGGGCTCTAACTGGGGCACAACATCCAAGAGTTGCCCACTGCTGCGCACACACTTCCGCAATTGGCTAACATGAAAAACATTATGAACACCAGGGAAGTTCGCTGGCAAATCCAATCTATATGCAGTCACACCAATCCGCTCCAAAACATCAAACGGGCCCACATACCTTGGGTCCAATTTCCGATTTTTACCAAATCTCTTTACACCAACCATTGGAGAAACCTTGAGGTATACATGATCCCCTACTAAAAACTCCAAGGCAGACCTACGCCGATTGGCGTTCTTTTCATACCTCTCCTGGGCTAAACGAAGCTTCTCCCGAATAAGCTTCACGGCGACTTCCATCTCTTCCAGAGCATCAGGACCCAACAAAAGCTTCTCACCAGCCTCAGCCCAAAACAACGGAGTCCTACAGCGCCTCCCATACAAAGCTTCGAACGGAGCCATCTGCAAGCTTTCCTGATAACTGTTATTATAAGCAAATTCCATGAGTCGCAGACGATCATCCCACGCTCCACCGTGGTCTAAAATATAGCACCGGATCATATCCTCAACAATCTGATTGACCCGCTCCGTCTTCCCATTGGTCTGAGGGTGGTACGCAGTAGAATACCTCAGATCCGTACCCAAACCCTCATGCAGACTCTGCCAAAAACGAGAAGTAAACCGGGAGTCTCGATCAGAAATGATGCTAACCGGCACACCGTGGAGTCGGATGACTTCATTCAAGTACAACTCCGCTATCTTCTTCATCGGGTAATCAATCTTATAAGGCACGAAGTGAGCACACTTCGTCAATCTATCCACTATCACCCAAACAGAATCAAATCCTCTCGGGGATTTTGGCAAACCCGTAATGAAGTCCATTGATATACTCTCCCACTTCCAAGTCGGGATATCTAGCGGAGTCAACTTACCACCGGGCCTTCCATGATCGGCCTTCACACGCTTGCAAGTGTGACACTCAGCAACATATCGGGCTATATCTCCTTTCATACCATACCACCAGGCAACTTGCCTTAAGTCACGGTACATCTTCGTAGATCCTGGATGGTAGGCAACGCTGGAACCATGAGCCTCACTGCAAATCATACTCTTAATGTCCCCAACAGCGGGAACGCAAAACCTGCCGCGGTACTTCAAAGTACCCGCATCATCAATAGAAAAATCTGGCAACTCTCCCTTCTCTGTCCTGGTAAAAAGGTGCAACAGATCCGGATCGTCCTTCTGATGCAGTCTAGTCAAAGAAATCCAGGACGGCTCTTCCACTGATAAGCTACTCTGCAAACTACAGCATCCCACTGAAATATCCATAAGGAGGAACTCCTCAACTAATCGATCGGCGGAGAGGTTAAAGATCTTTCCCGTCTTTCGGCTCAGGGCGTCGGCCACCACATTGGCCTTGCCCGGATGATACTGGATTTCCACATCATAATCCGCCACATACTCAAGCCACCGCCGCTGACGCAGATTCAACTCCTTCTGCGTGAACACGTACTTCAGGCTCTTATGGTCAGTAAGTGCCTCCACAACTTCAACGCATAGATAACCGCTGCAAACTCAAGGTCATGCGTTGGATAATTCTTCTCATGAGTCTTCAGCTGCCTTGACCCATAAGCGATTACTTTTCCATCCTGCATTAATACGCATCCCAGTCCTATATGCGAAGCATCCACATATACATCATAATCCATGCCCTCAGTAGGAAGGGTCAGAACGGGAGCAGTACACAATCTCCTCTTTAACTCCTGAAAAGCTTCTTCGCACTTCTCGCTCCAAACAAATGCCACATTCTTCTGAGTCAGCTTGGTCAATGGTGCGGCTAGAGAAGAGAAACCCTCCACGAATCTCCTGTAATAGCCAGCCAACCCTAAGAAACTTCTGATCTCCTTAGGAGTATTCGGCCTACTCCAATCCGTCACTGCTGCAATCTTTTCTGGGTCAACCGAGATCCCATCCTTGTTCACCACGTGGCCTAGAAAAGAAACCTGAGGCAACCAAAATTCGCACTTGCTAAACTTGGCGAATAACTTGTGGTTCCTCAACTCTGATAGGACCAAACGCAAATGCTGCTCGTGCTCCTCAGCACTGCGAGAATAAACCAACACGTCATCAATGAAGACCACAACGAACTTGTCTAGGAAATCCTTGAACACCCTGTTCATCATATCCATGAAGGCTGATGGTGCGTTGGTCAGACCAAACGACATCACCAAAAACTCAAAGTGCCCATGCCTCGACCTAAACGCAGTCCGTGGAATATCTGCCTCACGGATCCTGAGCTGATGATAGCCCGAACGAAGATCGATCTTGGAGAACACCGTGCTACCACGCAACTGGTCAAATAAATCATCGATACTCGGCAGAGGGTACCTGTTCTTGATAGTGACCTTGTTCAACTCTCTATAGTCGATGCAAAGCCGCATCGACCCATCTTTCTTCTTTACGAACAAAACAGGAGCACCCCAAGGCGAGGAACTCTGCCTGATAAAACCTTTAGCCAACAACTCATCTAACTGAATTCGCAACTCCTCTAACTCACGAGGGGCCATCCGGTACGGCGCCTTAGCAATAGGACGCGTACCCGGCTCCAAATCAATAACAAACACCACATCCCGCTCAGGAGGGATACCAGGAAGATCATCAGGAAAAACATCGGCGAAACCACGAACAATAGGAATCTCCTCCAAGCGTGGCACGCTATCAACGGTTCCAACCGCCGAAACTAAACAAACACAACAATCAGAAAGAAACAATCTCTGAACACATACCGCAGAGAGAACAGGAGAATCCTGACACGGGTCAGCATACACGCTGCCGGGCTGACCGTCGTCCCTGATGAAGTCCAAGCGCTTTCCTTTGCACTGAATGACCGCATCATACCGAGAGAGCCAGTCCATGCCCAAAATGACATCGAAGTCCTCTAGATCAATCATCTTCAGATCCGCCTTCGCAAGAAAATCCCCCAACAAAACCGGGCAATCCAAAATACCCAAATCTGACAACACAGATTCACCAGAGGGAAACTTGACACGGAAGGAATCCCGAACACGATCTAGAGACAACCGATGACGCTCCACAAAGGCTCTAGCCACGAACGAGTGGGTAGCGCCGGAGTCAAACAGAACACGCGCCCAGCGGTTCTTCACCTTAAATTTCCCTATAGGAACGCACAAAGCTAAGGAACTAGCACAACAGTACCGCAAATAATCTAGCAACTAAACTACCAGGCTAGAAAGAAAACAACAAACTACTAACCTGAGATCACCTGGGCCGAAGTCTGAGCCTCCTCGGAAGAAATCACGTTCAGCTTCCCTTTTCCCTTGTCCACACGCTGAGGTGGAGGTAATGCCTGCAATGGAACTACAGGAAGAGCTGACTGGACCTGAGGACACCTCGACTTAACGTGACCCTTCTGCCCACACTGATAGCAGACTCTATCCCTGGACCATCACTGAGCTGCATCATGCCTGGATCGCTTGCAAACTGAACAGGAGACATCTCTCCCAGGAGCACCCTGAATAGCATGAACCTGCTCCTTCTTCTGAGCTGCCGCCTTCTTGAAACAACTCTCAACAGGATGGCCTGACCGGCCACAAAAACTGCACACCACCCTGCTCCTCTTTCCCGGAACAGCATCGGGTACCAGGGGTTTCTTCTCCTCTACCAACTTCCTCTTATCCTTCCTCAACTGCTGGCCTCTGCTCTTCGCCGTCTCAATGGCCTCAACCTTAAGAGCAGCCTCTACAACTCCAGCATAAGACACTGACCCATAAGCACTGGCCAACTGCTGCACCTCACTCCTCAAACCACCGAGGAATCGCTTAACTCGATCAGCCTCAACGCTGACCAATCTAGGGGCAAAACGGCTCAACTTACTAAACTCTATCTCATACTCACCCACCGTGAGCTGCCTTTGCTTCAGATAGAGGAAATCATTCATGAGGCGGTCACGCTCGACCGAGGGTAAGAACTTCCTCAACAGCATCTCCTTGAACACTTCCCAAGAGCATCCGGCTACCAGGCTCTCCTTCTCTCTCAGCCACCAACTCTTAGCCAAACCTTTAAGCTGATAGGCGGCTATCATCACCCTCTGATCATCTGAAATCCCTGAGTACGAGAACATCTCCTCCATGGAGATCAGCCAGTCATCTATCACCATGAAATCTGCCTTCCCATCATAAGTGGGAGGGCTCAGCCTCTGAAACTGCGAGATGAAGGCCATCTCTGCTGGCACCACCACTGGAGGCCTCAAGGGTGCAGGAGGAGGAGGAACAGCTAACCCCCCTGCAGGAACTTGCGCACCCTGAGCCTGCCCTGCCACAACTGCCACCAAAGACTGAATCTGGGCTTGCACCTCCTCCAACTGCCTACCCATAGCTTCGCTACTCTGACGCAGACCCTCGATCACCGCATCGTTCTGAGCTCCAGAAGATTCACCCTCCGAAAGGGGAGTCGATCGAGTCGCAGGACGCCTAGCCATTCTAAAAAATCAATACAACGCAAATCAGATCCCAATCCCACGACAAGAACCGACTACCAGTACAGACAATACATATTTAGATATAGACTTAAAGCTGCTAAACTTGCTCTGAGAGTTTATCTTCTTCACAATAATTAGATGATATGCCCTAACCTAGGATGGTTAACCACCACCTCACTAACTCTTGTGCCTAGATCGGATGCATGAACTTATGTTAGTTTGAAAATTTATGTGTGTACATATGTCATCCTGCAAATCTTTAGCTCGGCGCGTTGTGCTTATGCAATGTTATGATATGCATGATTGTGCTATGCATTCTAAAAAAAAGGCCCTAATGCATAATATGAGCGGCGTACACATGAAAATATTATGCATCCCATACTACATAACATTTCCATGCAACGAAAAAGAAACGTGCTAGTCGCAGTCATGTGGTGAGGTTATGCATCCCATACTACATAACCCTCACATATAGCCCCTATGGTGGATCCATATACGAACACATATTATGCATCCCATACTACATAATATGCCCCGTATACTTCATGTTATGCTATGAGTGTAGTGTTCGTGCTTTTGCCAAGACGTGCTGATGACATATCGGTGTGTGAATGACATGATGCTGAACTACTAAAAGCATCCAAGGAAGGTTGCCCAACTAACTTGTCAAGCAACCTCCCTCTGATACCAACTGTCACAACCCGCATTTTCTCCGAATTAAGAATTATCAGAGTAAGAGA
Source organism: Platanthera zijinensis (assembly GCA_039513925.1). NCBI lineage: Eukaryota > Viridiplantae > Streptophyta > Magnoliopsida > Asparagales > Orchidaceae > Platanthera > Platanthera zijinensis. Next base: position 47,587,628 of record CM077083.1, read on the forward strand.
AAACACGCGTCATGATGCCACGTCAAGCAGGGGATAACTGCTGACGCTCAGGCAAATCCAACTACAATCTTTATGCAAGGAAATCAAGTGCTTAATGAATAGAAAATCAGTTATTTTTAGAGTCCGTATCCCTCGGCTCAGTGGATCATCTAGTCCACAAAAGAAAACTATATTTAAACGCTGCGGAAAAATACTTTGATTAAGTTTTACACCCTAAAGAGTGCATAAGGTTCCCAAGAGAACCACTCATGCTATGCAAGACACTACACTTAGTTTATATAATACATATAAGAAAACGGTTTTCGTACGTGATTTGGAAAATAGTGATTAAGTTATAAAACATGCTGATCATGAGCTTCATTTATAATAGTATTTATAGTTTAAAAATAACTAGCAACCTAGCATAAAACCTTCTCAAAGCAAGTAGACTATCTCCAGAAAATAAATGGTAGCAGCAATAGTGTATATCTAGTACAAGGTAAAAACTACTAGTGGACGCCAACAACCTGACACGAACCCACCAGCACACATATATGTCTGTAAGAAAGTACTGAAAACAACCTCACTAACAAGGTAAACAGAACTCCAAAGGTCCGGAAGTCCACCAACAACACCACCTCCAACTAGCCACCAGACTGGCTACAGCTCAGAACCTGGGGTATTCCAAAAGAAAACAGAATACCTCAGCAAGCAAAAATCAAGGTAAAACTGCATGAAAGAGTCAACCAAAAGGATAAAAATAACAGGAAACATGCAGTAGAAAGAGTCACAACTGTCCACAACAGGACCACAAGAAATGCACAACGTGCAAAGAAACAGCAACGACCCAGCCCAGGAACCACATCCTGCAGGGCCTACTAGGCTACCAAGAGCCAGAATGCTGCAGACTACCAAAGAAGAAACTTCTAACACCCTAAACTGTGGGAAGTGATAGTAGCAAAAACAACAACGAGGAACCGGATCGAAGGCAAACGCAGTCCCCCAATCCACCATGTCCAAGTCAAAAGCTCGAGGGTCAACACGTGAAAACACAAGGGACCTTCCACCCGACATGCCCAGCCCGTACCTGGAGCAAGAAATCCGTGGGTGGCCTTGACTATATCACACAACTCCACCCCCATAAAGAGCTACAACCACCACTACTAACCACGACCCACGATTCGGCCTTTAGGAAAATAAAGAAAACGACCGACAAGGAAAACCCAGAAATACAACTGGAAATCCACTCGGAAATGAAATACAAGGTAAAGGAAGAGTGTTGAAATAAACCAACACGACTAGGCGTTGAGTGAAACGCACTCAGCGCCTACCTAAACTTTGGCGTTGAGTGAGCTAGCCTCACTCGCCGCCAAAATTATACCACTACCCACAAGCCCACTAAAGAATGCGGAGCTCGACGACAGTCGAACGACCAAGGTAGAAGATCCAGAACTCGAGTAGTTGCCTGCCACTTGAGTATCTAAACTCCCGCACTCGAAACCATCTAAATTCGCTTATCAACAGAAAATATACAAAGCGCACGATCAGTGACGCACGATCAGTGGTCGTGCGCACTCATCGGCTGATGATCGTGCGAAACGAACCTGGAAAACCTGACAGAAAACCTAGCAACTGCGCACGATCAGTGTCGCACGATCAGTGGTCGTGCGCACTGTTGTCAGCGCTCATGCGATTGCCCGAGACAGAACTTTGGAAACTGAAGTTTATACGCGCACGAACAGAGGCACACGACCAGTGGTCGTGCGCCCTAAAGGTTGATGACCATGCGCGGTCAACCTGCACCGTTTGGAATTTCCCGAACGACACCGGAACGCGCACACGACTCACGCCACTGCAGTAGCAGTAGACAACTCTCAATGCCGCATGCTACTACCATTCAAACTATGCCTAACCATTCGAATAATATCTTAACGAAGGAAATTGGCAACCACACCCCCCCTCCTAACTCTCCCTCTCGGCTACACCCGAACCAGAGCAACATTCAAAAATAAAGGAAAACAACGGCTCCACGCCGACAATTTGGATTCCAAACATCACAACATAGGGGGGGTTTCAGTAGGAAGAACTAAGCCCTATAGTTAGCAAGAAAATGAGAACAACAAGGCCTCTAACCTGGGCTAACCGGGATTTCAATTTCAGCAAATAAATTCAAAGAAAACACTTGGCAAGGGCAAGAATACCACTTGCCTCAAATCTCAGCGAAGCTTTGGACTGCTTTCCTCCTCTTCGCACGGATCAAAACGGCCGCAACACCTGAACAAAGATTTGGCCATTAATGGCGGAAAACTTCCAAAACCGAAAATTCCAATCCTTCCAAAACTCCGCGAAAATTGAATTTCTTACCGCAGGAATGAAGGTCTCGACGAGAGCAATCCGTATCCACTCTCGGAATCGAATTCCGTCCACAAACGCTCCGGGAATCGGCGTCCGAAGGGAAGGCTCGGCGGTTACTCCGTTTCTCTCGTACAAGGCCGGCGGTTTTCTATCGTGAAGAAGATGATGGCTTTCTCATTCTAATACTATATATATATATATATATAATTATATAATTATATTATTAATTACAAAATTACATAAAGCACCAAATCGACTCGAAAACCGATTCACCTCGGAATTCGACGAAATTCGCACCGTAGCTAAATATCCACGCTACGAACACAACGGCAAAGTCGAAATTAACTTTCGACGAACAGAACTCGAGTTACACCCAAACGAAGCCAAACACAAACATCCCCCCGAGAGGCCACACCGGTCACCAAAACGACTCGGTTTGCTAGGGAGATCTTGCCAACAGGCTACCAAACAGTGCACTCAGATCTAAGGAGCTAAACCATACTCCACACATGGCACAAGCCACGGAAACGTGTCATCGTAACGCCAAACGAGAATAAAAATAATCGCTGAAAAAAAACGGGGCGTTACACTCTTTTCCTTTGCATAGGAAGCCCTCTCTCGCGAGTGAGCGAAGAGTTGGAGCGTTCCTTGGGGTAGATATGTAAAGTCCCCCTTGTGTAGAGTCCGTATGCGAAAACGGACATAGGCATTGTGAAGCCTATCCGGACAAGTAGAGCCGGATCGGTGATGTTGCATTGCATATGAACCGGGGAAGACTCCGGGTGTTTGGGTGTTTTTCGGGTTTTCTACGTGGTAGATTGCATCAGGGAGCCTTAGAGATTAACTCCAAGGTGCACCCGGAAAACTGGGCAAAAGCGGGTTTTGCCAACACGGTGGCCGGGGAGCCAACGTGAACATAACCGGGTTATGTGATTGTTGTGGCGGAAACGGGACTCGGTGAGTCTTGACCTGCGCAAATGGCTTAAATTGCCGTTGCGATATGAGCACAGGTCAGGCGGAACCGTACCCGGTCTATGTCGTTCGGTAGGACCGTTGGCATGGATGAGGGTCTTCGGCGGTCTATGGCTTAAATTGCCGTGACCAAGGCAAGGAAGGCAAAATGCTCATATGGATGACCGTCCAAGAGGCGGTGGTGGATTGGGAATGTCTATGGCTTGAATAGACGTGACGTTGGCCGGTTCGCCGAGAATGTGCCCTGAGTGCACGGGGTGTGTGGCCGTGCGAGCCTACGCCTGTGTTGATGTGTGTTCACATTAATACCTATTGCCTATACTAATGAAGTGCAGGGAAAGTGCATCGCCGCCCCGATTTTGTGGGCGGGATCGTTATAATTTGGTCAGCATTGCTGACCGTTGCTATTGTTTGCCACCGGGCGGTGGTATGTGGCTTGCAGGTGCTGTGGAGCAGAGCGGGAAATAGCGGGCTAAAGCCCTTGTTGCTGTGCCGGCCCTCGAAGGCCTAATTGCTTATGTATCTTTCCCGTTTTCATGTATGGCCGGCCTGCGTGCCGAAGTTTGGAAAACACTATTTTGTTAAGTGAACAATGTAAGGCCTTAAGGCCAGTTCTCTTTTGTGTTTGATTACATTCCTGAGTTGATATTGGACATTCATGCTTTGTAGCAGGGTTCTTATTTCTTTTGCAACTTAATAATTTGCTTCCGCTAGGTGTTGTGTAGGTCGACATGATTGGTTGAATGGTTTCAACGTGTAACCAACCGGTCTGTCTGTAGTCTATGGCGTCGGGCCCCGGCCGGACCTACTGCTATATGCTATGTGACGGATCGGGGTGTTACAAATTGGTATCAGACTTCTGGTTTCGGTCAAGCTTAAATGAATTCGTGGACGAATTCACTTTAAGGGGTGGTGAGCACATGTGTGCGTCATCGTTATAACATGAAAAGAACTCATGAATGTCCACTTAGGAATGAAAATATACATGTTTGAGGAACCTGCGTGTTCCTATAATTGCTGTTTGCAGTAATTTTTGGGTCGCTTATCGGTGTTTTGCACGATTATAGGTGACCAGAAGTGGTGTTGGGCCGTCTAAACGACCAGGTTCTGAGGCGAGCAGTGCGCCTACAACACCTCCGTCTGTCGAGACCATTAGGTTGGTGGCAGAAGCGGTCATGGCAATGATCAATGCGCAGCCTGCAAGGCAGGTGCAGCAGCCCACTCCTACTATGGAGCAAGTACCGCTTCAGACGGCAGAGCAAAGGAGGGTTGAGCAAGTAGTGTTGGAGCCAGAGTTGCCTCGGAGAGCAACGGAAAGACAACTGAAGCACGTGATGGGCTTTCACCCACCGGTATTCACGGGGGAAGAAACCCCGACCCAAGCAGAGGATTGGCTCTCAAGGGTCAACAGGGTGATGACTGCGACGGAAACGGAAGAGTGGCAGAAGACCACTATAGCGACGTTCCTTTTGGATGGGGACGCAAGGTTATGGTGGGAAGGCCTAGAGCTACATCAGTTGCGGGGAAGGCCGTTGGCCGAAGTTTCGATGGAGGAGTTTGCGAGACTGTTCATGGCTCGATACCTCCCCTCGGCGCAGAGGATTGCGCTAGAAAGCGAGTTTCAGAAGTTGGTGCAAGGGGATTGCACCGTTGATGAGTACCTCCACGAGTTTACTCGGTTGGGGAGATATGTCGGCGCTACCTTCGCAGACGAGGAGCGCAAGACGAGCCGCTTCTACGAAGGGCTAAGAGATGATTTAAGGTTGCTACTGTCGGGGCCCAAGGCGCAGGGTTTCATGACCCTGGTCAATTCGGCACGGTCCTTGGAGAAGGACATGAAGAATGTCCAAGCAAAGAAGGAATCCGGTAGCAAGAAAGCGGAGTTCAAGGCACCGACTACGTCGAAGTTGGGCTACCGCAGATTCTATAAGAAAGCTAAGACGTCGGGTCCAGCTGCTTCTGGTGCCTCGGGGGAAACTACCAATCGAACCCCGGGCGCTTGTTTCACGTGTGGAAAGCCGGGGCACTTTGCCCGTTATTGCTGGAGCGGACGCTCAAAGTCCGAAAGGAAACAAGGAGCTACCTACGAGGAGAAGGGCAAAGCGGTGGAGTCGACCGCGTCCCACTATGCTCCGACTCAGCCTAGAGTCTATAACTTGGGCCAGCAGGAGGCCATCAAGCAAGCGGATGTGGTGATAGGTATGAGTTAATTTATAGCAAGTTAGCTTTAATACCGTTATCTATTGCTTGTTAGCCTAATATTATTTGTATAGGCTTTGTTGTGATTAGTGATAGTCCGGCACGGGCACTATTCGATATGGGAGCTTCACACTCCTTCTTGTCCGAAAGCTTTATATCGCGCATCGGAGTCCCTTCTTCGATGGCGAAGGACAAGTTGGATGTGCTGCTACCGAATGGGTGCTCGATGCGTGCGGACAGGGTGTGCGCCGTAAAGGTTCATATTGGGAGTCAAGAGTTCGACTTGCTAGCGTCATTGCTGCCGCTAGTAGAGTTCGACGTGATCTTTGGAATGGATTGGCTGTCAGAACAGAAAGCTTGGATTGACTGTGACCGAAAGGAGGTCAAGCTGGGTGTAGGGCGGGAGACTACATTCGAGGGGCTAAAGGGGTCGAGCAAGACACTGATGTCGGCTCTTCAGGTGGTGAAGGCGGTTCGTGCTGGTGCAGAGCTGTTCTTCGCAATAGTGGGGGCTGTGGAGCCAAAGTCTCCATTGGATAGCATCCCCGTGGTTTGCGAATACCCCGATGTGTTCCCGGATAGTCTTCCCGGAGCCCCACCGCAGCGGGATATTGATTTCACCATCGAGCTCGTACCGGGGGCCAAACCGGTGTCACGTGCTCCGTATAGGTTGGCGCCTAAGGAGATGGCAGAGTTGAAAGTTCAGCTAGAGGAGCTGATGGAGCAAGGGTATGTGCGTCCAAGCTCGTCGCCTTGGAGCGCACCGGTCCTCTTCGTTAAGAAGAAGGACGGGAGTATGCGGCTGTGTATCGACTATAGAGAGTTGAACAAGCTAACGGAGAAAAATAAGTACCCGATCCCGAGGATTGATGATCTCTTTGATCAGTTGGTCGGATCGTCGGTATACTCCAAGTTGGACTTGAAGTCGGGGTACTATCAGCTAAGGATCAGGGAGTGTGATATCCCGAAGAAGGCGTTCAGTACGAGGTATGGGCATTTCGAGTTCACGGTCATGCCGTTTGGACTGACGAATGCGCCATCGGTATTTATGGATCTGATGAACAGGACGTTCAGAGATTTCCTGGATCGCTTTGTGATCGTCTTTATTGACGATATTTTGGTGTACTCGCAGTGCAAAGAAGACCACTTCAAGCATTTGCATTTGGTATTGGAGACTTTGAGGAGGAATGAGCTTTACGCAAAGTTCTCCAAGTGCGAGTTCTGGCTACCCTCGGTAGGGTTCCTTGGTCATATAGTGAGTGGGGAAGGTATAGCGGTGGATCCGGCGAAGATTGTTGCGATATGGGAGTGGCCTGCGTTATCTTCTGTCGCGGAAGTCCGGAGTTTTCTTGGGCTTGCCGGATATTACAGGCGCTTCGTAGAGAACTTCTCGCGGTTAGCATTACCTCTCACGAAGTTGACAAGGAAGGATCAGAAATTCTTGTGGACGCAAGAGTGCGTGCAAGCTTTTGAGGAGCTGAAGAGACGGTTGACCACGGCGCCAGTGCTTAGTTCGCCGAGTGGGACCGAGGGCTTTGAAGTGTATAGCGACGCTTCGGGTAGTGGCTTGGGCTGCGTGTTGTTGCAGCATGGGAGCGTGATAGCGTATGGATCGCGCCAGCTGAAGGTGCATGAAAGAAATTATCCGGTGCACGACTTGGAGTTGGCGGCCGTGATATTTGCACTCAAATTGTGGAGGCACTACCTATACGGCATAAGGGTCGATATATACACCGATCACAAGAGCCTAAAATACTTGTTGGATCAGAAGGACCTTAATATGAGGCAGAGGAGGTGGATGGAGTTCCTGGGGGACTACACCTTCAAAATACATTATGTACCCGGGAAGGGCAACGCAGTTGCGGATGCGCTGAGCCGCAGGGCTCCCGCCCAAGCCAACTGGTTGTCAGTGCATGATGAGCGGCTAGTACGGGAGTTGGAGGAGCTTGAGATCTGTTGCGTTGACAAGTAGGCAAGTGCCAAAGCAATGTTAAACTGGACAGAGGTACTGTATGACCTGGCTGACCGGGTTCGGCAGGCATTGGAGTTAGATGACTTCATGAAGGAGCTTATGGAGGCCGCTCTGGATGGGTCAAATTCCCAGTTCTCGGTGGAAGATGGTTTGTTAAGGAAGGATCATCGGTTGTGCGTCCCGAGTGGGGGTAACCTCCGGGCAGAGTTGATGTACGAGGCTCATCATACCAAGTACTCAATCCACCCAGGGAGCACGAAGATGTATCGTGATCTCAAGAAGCTGTTTTGGTGGCCGGGGCTCAAGAAAGATGTGGCGTTGTACGTGGCTAAGTGCCAAACGTGCGCCTTGGTGAAGGCAGAGTGCCAAAAACCGGGAGGATTTCTGAAGTCCTTGCCTATACCGGAGTGGAAATTCGACGATATATCTATGGACTTTGTGCACGGGTTGCCAAGGTCGCAGAAGGGGAACGACGCCATCTGGGTGATCGTAGATCGGCTAACCAAGGTGTCGCATTTCATTCCGCATAGGAAGGATGATCCAGTGGAGAAGTTGGCAAAGTTGTATGTTGACAATATTGTTAGGCTGCATGGTGTGCCTCGTAGCATTGTGAGTGATCGCGATGGGCGGTTCACGTCAAATGATTGGAGGTTGGTGCAGCAGATGCTGGGAACGAAGTTAAAATTCAGCACAGCGTTCCATCCGCAGACGGATGGGCAGACCGAGAGGGTCAATAGAACGATGGAAGACATGCTACGCATGTGTGTTCTGGATTTCGGTAAACATTGGGAAGACCACCTTTATTTGGTGGAGTTCGCGTACAACAACAGCTACCAAGCGAGTATACAAATGGCGCCCTTCGAGGCCCTGTATGGTAGGAAGTGTCGCACGCCGTTATCGTGGCTTGAAGCGGGTGAGGCAAGGTTGTACAAGAAGCAGGAGGTGGAGAGTGCTACCTCGTTAGTGCGGATCATTCGGGAGCGCTTGTTGATCGCTCAGGACCGGCAGGCGAAGTATTACAATGCCAAGCACCGGAACGTGGAGTTCGCGGTAGGCGATTGGGTATACCTGAAAGTGAAGCCGTTCAAGGGGGTTTCGCGGGTGAGATGCTTGAAGAAGCTGAGCCCAAGATACCTTGGACCTTTTGAGGTTCTGGAGCGAGTCGGCGAAGCTGCATACCGTTTGAATCTATCGGTGGAGTTGAGTGGATTACATGATGTGTTCCACATTTCTGTGTTGCGGAAGGCGGTGCAAGAGCCTTTGCAGGTGATCGCGGTTGACCAAGTGCCGGTGGACGAAGGGTTGACGACAAGGGTCAAGCCCGTTCGTATTGAAGATGTTGAGGTCACGAGGCGTCGTAACAAGGAGATCCAGATGGTTAAGGTCCGGTGGGATAACTGCGGGCATGAGGAGCTCTCTTGGGAATGGGAGCAGACTATGCTCGAGGAGTACCTGGAATTATTCCGCTCAGGTACTGTTTTACGTTAAGTCCTGTTCTTCCTTTATTAATTTCGTGGACGAAATTTCTTTAAGTGGGGTAGAATTGTAACACCCCAAATTGTCGTAGGAGCGACGGGGATCGATTTTGGCCAAGTCAAGTTTTTGGGGCAGGTGACACGGGCCCCGACACGGGCGTGTCGGAGGCCGTGTCGGGCTTGTCAAGCTCGAGTCGTCGAACTGGCCGTGTAGTCGACTAGTGTAGGTCGACGATGGTCGTGTGGAGGGACACGGCCTAGGACACGGGCGTGTCCAGGGCCGTGTCACTCAAGGAAATCGTCGAAGTGGTACACGGGCCGTGATACGGGCACAGACACGGGCGTGTCAGATGTGACACGGGCGTGTCCGATGCCGTATCGCAAGACCGTGTACCTCTCTGACTGAAAATGTTGGCCAAATTGCACACGGGGGGCGTGACACGGGTCCCGACACGGGCGTGTCGCAGGCGACACGGGCGTGTCGGAGGCCGTGTCACATGCCGTGTGCTGGTTTTCAATTTGGGTCGAGACGGCGAATGAGCTACACGGCCAGGCACACGGCCGTGTGCCAACCCGTGTTCGGCCCAGATTTTATAATTTGAGGCCTAATCGTGGCCGTTCATTTCCTTGGCTTTGGATCCGACGGTGGGGAGCTGCTCCTAGGGGGTTTTAGCCGGGAATAGGGTTTTGAAACCCTTATTTCTCTTTTATAATCTCTCTCTAAGTTTTAGAGAGAGGGGAGAGCAAGTTTGGAGGAGGAGTCCAAGATCCGGCCGCCGGAAGAGCTTCGGAGCTCTGAATCGCGATCCGAGTCCAGATCCGCGGAGGCGACGCCGTTGCGGTGCTTTCCAACCGTATAGTTTTCGATGACGCCGCGGAAGAATGCAAGGGTAACGATTTCTCATCCTTGGGCATGTGAAGCCCTCTTTTCCTTTGCATAGGAAGCCCTCTCTCGCGAGTGAGCGAAGAGTTGGAGCGTTCCTTGGGGTAGATATGTAAAGTCCCCCTTGTGTAGAGTCCGTATGCGAAAACGGACATAGGCATTGTGTATGAAGCCTATCTGGACAAGTAGAGCCGGATCGGTGATGTTGCATTGCATATGAACCGGGGAAGACTCCGGGTGTTTGGGTGTTTTTCGGGTTTTCTACGTGGTTGATTGCATCAGGGAGCCTTGGAGATTAACTCCAAGGTGCACCCGGAAAACTAGGCAAAAGCGGGTTTTGCCAACACGGTGGCCGGGGAGCCAACGTGAACATAACCGGGTTATGTGATTGTTGTGGCGGAAACGGGACTCGGTGAGTCTTGACCTGCGTATATGGATTAAATTGCCGTTGCGATATGAGCACGGGTCAGGCGGAACCGTACCCTGTCTATGTCGTTCGGTAGGACCGTTGGCATGGATGAGGGTCTTCGACGGTCTATGGATTAAATTGCCGTGACCAAGGCCAGGAAGGCAAAATGCTCATATGGATGACCGTCCAAGAGGCGGTGGTGGATTGGGAACGTCTATGGCTTGAATTGACGTGACGTTGGCCGGTTCGCCGAGAATGTGCCCTGAGTGCACGGGGTGTGTGGCCGTGCGAGCCTACGCTTGTGTTGATGTGTGTTCACTTTAATACCTATTGCCTATACTAATGAAGTGCAGGGAAAGTGCATCGCCGCCCCGATTTTGGGGGCGGGATCGTTATAATTTGGTCAGCATTGCTAACCGTTGCTATTGTTTGCCACCGGGCGGTGGTTTGTGGCTTGCAGGTGCTGCGGAGCAGAGCGGGAAATAGCGGGCTAAATCCCTTGTTGCTGTGCCAGCCCTCGAAGGCCTAATTGCTTATGTATTTTTCCCGTTTTCATGTATGGCCGACCTGCGTGCCGAAGTTTGGAAAACACTATTTTGTTAAGTGAACAATGTAAGGCCTTAAGGCCAGTTCTCTTTTGTGTTTGATTACATTCCTGAGTTGGTAGTGGACATTCATGCTTTGTAGTAGGGTTCTTATTTCTTTTACAACTTAATAATTTGCTTCCGCTAGGTGTTGTATAGGTCGACATGATTGGTTGAATGGTTTCAACGCGTAACCAACCGGTCTGTCTGTAGTCTATGGCGTCGGGCCCCGGCCGGACCTACTGCTATATGCTATGTGACGGATAGGGGTGTTACATGCAGGACTTCCTCGAGCAGCTTCTTGGAAATAATTCTGACGAGCTACGAATTCGTCATTTTGAGATCGCAAAGGGGCTGCAGGCCCTTGCGGAAAGGTTGGAGTGTAAGGAGGATAGATCGGCGGATAGGCTGGTGGGTAAACTTGAGGAATCTCGAACGCTGGCGCTGGGTTGATAGGATGAGCTGGTGCTGCTGAAGATTGTGCTTCCAATCGCTGAGCGATAGCATCTAGAGTACAAGTGATCGCTCGAAACTATTGTGCAGTTTCTTCGCGAGAGAGCTCCAAGGCTTCCCAAAGGGAATCCTCACTATAACTTGGAGCAGGGCTCTCGGTTGGCTGACGGTCTGACATGAGTAACCGTTGATTTCGCTATCTGATCGAGATCTGAAGGCCGCGTGTTAACTGTTGGGGAGGGAAATGCGCCTTCTAGTTAACGGATTGTTCGGTCTCACAAGCTAGATGAATAAGGGGGGTTGCGGGGAATAGAGGAGAAGGTTTGGCGAAGCAAGGGAGGAGTTTGATCGGGAACTGTCGATCAGACAGTTACTTTGGCGGTTAGCTCTGATGGTTAGACCGAGAGAAGAAAAGAGAAGAGGGGGCCGCTAGCAGCGGCAACAACAGACTTTGCCCACCGCGGCTTGAATGCCACTCTTGCGGCGGGCTTTCCTTTGATTATAATCGAAATTACAGCTCGGGGTTACACCTTAACATTGAAAGCAGAAGAAAAGGTACAAGAGGGGAGTTGGCGGCTAGGGAGAGAAGAATGCCAGGAGGCCGCGCGGTTTGACCAATGAAGGTCGGCAGACCGCGCGGTCAACGATCGGGCAGCTCGTTAGAAAAAACCGAGCGGACTGCTCGATCAAGCAGAAGGCAGGCAGGTCGCGCGGACTGAGGATCCGAGTCCGCAGGAGCTAATGACGGGTCCTTGACCCCTCCCCCTTCTGTCCTCCTGAATGAGAGGTCTGGGGGCCTATTTATAGGCTCGGGGAGGTGACGGGCTTGGTAACGTCCACACTGGTGAGGCGGTAAGCTATGCGAGTAAAGACATTGAGTCCGCAGAGTCCGCACCGGGCCGCGCGGTCTGGGACTGCCTGGAGTCGGAGATGGTTGCCGCTGGTCGTTCGAGTACGAATGATGAGTCCGCTGAGTCCGCGCCGGGCCGCGCGGTCTGGGACTGCCTGGCTGTTGGGGGAGTGCTAAGCGAGTCTGCCTAGCCCGCTGCGGTTGAGGATGATCAGGTCGCCTCCTGCTGAAGGCTAGTCGCACTTGGTGACGGGCTGATGACCTGGAGGACTTAACACCGAATCCGCCACCTTTTGAGCTTGTTGCTACCGAGCGGTCTAGGCGGATAGGAATGCGAGTCTGCGTTGGGCAATTTGCACCTGAAGAAGAATAAAACACCACACGGTTAACCGGTTTAACCGCGCTTCCTACAGGAGCGGACTGAGGAAGCAGTCGGCAGACCCTGCAGAGCAAGCGGCTGCTGCGCGACCTGGGAGGTCTTGCTAGAGAGACCCTCCTAGCCGCGTAGACTGAGCGGCCTGAGAGATCAGTCCGCGCAGCCTTTAGAAGAAAAGGCCGGCAGGCTGCGACCTACCAGAGCAGGCCGCAACTTACAAGCTGTCTACCTTGGGAGGGATCACCGATTTCTGGGGAACACCTCCAATCCGAGGGAGGAGGCGAGAGTTGACACCCTCCCCTCCCCTTTTTTTCTTTCTTGAAATTCTTCTTCCCCCTTTGTAACCTCGCCGAGGCGAGCTCCCATTTTGTAATCATTTTATACTGAATGAAAAGTGAATTTCTCTATCTTTTTTGCTTTTTAACTTTCCTTCTGTGATGCACTCGGCCGCGAGCCCTCCCCATCGCTAGATCTCGCTAGGACAGAATTCACCTCTAGAGCGTGTGCCTAGGATCCGTACTCGCAAGCGCATTCCGAGATCTCGCCCCCCTCCCCAGGTCAGCCGGGGATGGACCACCTCCCGAGCTGGGCCCACAATCACCCAGCTCGCACGCGAGTTCGCCCTTCTATTGCTGATGTTGAGTCAAACTATCAGAATATTTCACAAGTAAAACTGAAGGGGGGGGGGGTGGAGCGCCTTGTTGGGGCTTGCCTTCCTCAATAGAGAGACCAATAGGGGATTGCCTTTTCTCTACCAAGGTGGGCCTACGAGTTTGAGCTCATCTATGGGGACCTTCTACCCCAACACCCTTAGGAAAATAGTCTTCCTACATAACTCCAGGAGAGGGAGGGACTCCCTCAAGTGACATCCATCCCTGTCAGCTAGGTGAGGGCCTGACAGCGGGATCTGCTCGGGGTCCAGGGCTGACTCCCTCGAGTGACATCCAGCCCTGCCAGCTAGGTGAGAGCCTGGCAGCAGGATTTGCTAGGGGTCTGGGGCAGACTCCCTCGAGTGACATCCAGCCCTACCAGTTAGGTGAGAGCCTGACAGCGAGATCTTCTCGGGGTCTGGGGATGACTCCCTCGAGTGACATCTAGCCCTGCCAGCTAGGTGAGATGCTGACAGCGGGATCTTCTTCGAGTCTAGGGCAGACTCCCTCGAGTGACATCAAGCCCTGTCAGCTAAGTGAGAGCCTGGAAGCGGGATCTGCTCGGGGTCTGGGACAGACTCCTCTGAGTGACATCCAACCATGTCAGCTAGGAGAGAGCCTGACAACGGGATCTGCTCGGGGTCTTAGGTAGACTCCCTTGAGTGACATCCAGCCCTACCAGCTAGGTGCGAGCCTGACAACGGGATCTGCTCGGGGTCTGGGGAAGACTCCCTCGAGTGACATCCAGCTCTGCCAGCTAGGAGAGAGCCTGGCCGCGGGATTTGCTCGGGGTCTGGGGCAGACTCCTCCAAGTGACATCCAGCCCTGTCAGGTAGGAAAGAGCCTGACAACGGGATCTGCTCGGTGTCCGAGGCAGACTCCCACGAGTGATATCCAGCCCTATCAGCTATATGAGAGCCTGTCAGCGGGATCTGCTCGGGGTCTGGGGCAGACTCACTCTTCCACTTGCACAAGACATGTCATGAGCATAAGCATTTAGAGAAATTTTATTTCACAAAATAGAACTTACACGACTCAAGGGTAAAAGCGCTTTAGGTCATCACCACTCCAGGCGAGACCTAGGGTTTCGCCTTCCACATTCCGGAGGCGATACCCTCCTAACTTCAAGACCTCCTGTACTTTGTATGGTCCTTCCCAATCGGGGTTGAGTTTTCCCACTGAGGCTGACCTCCCCGCGGCATCCACCTTTCTTAAAACCAAGTCCCCCTCAACGAATTGTTTGACTCTGACGTGCTTGTCAAAGTACTTGGCCATTCTTCTCTTCACGTCCTCTTTCCTGATGGCAGAGAGGTCTCGCAGCTCCTCAATCGTGTCGAGTGAGAGCCGCAGCTCCTCCTCCTTCTCGGCCATCCATTCTTCTCTTCCTTCTCCTGCCACGACCACCCGAGGTGTTCGGACCTCGAACTCATTCGAAAGTACCGCCTCGAACCCATGGGAGTGTTTGAAAGGAGTCTCTCCTATGGTCGTATTAGGTGTGGTTCAAAGGGCCCAAAGGACGGAAGGTAGCTTCTCCACCCAGCTTCCTCTCAGATTCTCTACCTTCTTATTGAGGAGGTTAACAATGATCTTGTTTGCTTCCTCCACCTGTCCATTGCTCCTGGGGTGATGAATCGAGGCGAACCTGAGATCAATCCCGAGCTGCCCGCAACAGCTAATGAACTCGGCGATGGCAAACTGAGGGTCGTTGTCTGTGACAATGGCCTGGGGAAACCCGTGACGGCAGATGATCTCCCCCCATATAATGTTCTGGATGATCTGGGAAGTTACCTTGGTCAGTGCCTTAACTTCCAGCCACTTAGAGAAATAATCGATCATCACGAGCAGGAACCTTCTCTGGCCGCTGGCCTAGGGGAAGGGCTCGACCAAGTCCATTCCCCAGATTGCAAATGGTTAGGGGGCTGTGATACTCCTGAGGCATTGGGCAGGTTGCAGCTGGAGGGAAGCGAACAGCTGGCACTTAAGACACTCCATTGTGAACTTTACCGCACCGTGGCTCAGGGTCGGCCAAAAGTACCCTTGCCTGATGATTCTCCCTTCCAGCGCCCGACTCCCAGAGTGACTTCCTCACTCCCCGGAGTGGACCTCCTCCAAGATCCTCGGTACCTCCCCCTCGGCCACGCAACGTGCCAACATCCCCGAGAGGGTCTTTTGGTAAAGCTGCCCATCGCACATGAGATAGTACGCCGATTTGTGCTTGAGCTTCTTCCTGTCCAACCCCTCAGGATACTCTCCCGTGGACAAGAAAGTTGTAAATGGGTCCATCCATAAGGGGTGCTTCTCCACCTCCATCATCTCTCCCTCATATATGGAAGGGTGGAACATGTCGGTAATGGTGCCTCCCACCCGGGGACCATGCTTTGTCAGTCGATCTACCTGCTCGTTTTCCTCCCTGGGCACGTGCCTGATGGAGAAAGTTTAGAATGTGCCGATGACCCCCATCACCTTCGCCAAGTACAGCTGCAGAGTTGGCTACATTGCCTCAAACTCTCCATTAATCTGGGAGGCCACCACCATGGAGTCAGTGAGGACCTCCACGTCGCACACCCCCATCTCCCTGGTCAAGCAAAGGCCTACAATCACAGCCTCATACTCGGCCTGATTATTGATAATGGGAAAATGCACCACTACTGTTTGCTCAATCCTTTTCCCTTGTGGACTCTCCAAGATCACCCCTACTCCCAGGGAATGTCTTTCCGACGCGCCGTCCACCATCACCTTCCAGGGGACTGGGTGGGGGAGTTCCTCCTCCGCCACTTTCTCTAAATAATCAGCTAGAAAGTCAGCCATAGCTTGTGCCTTGATCGAGAGGTGAGGGACAAAAGATACGTCGAATTCGCTCAACTCTACCAACCACTTGTCCAACTGCCCTGAGTTCTCCACCCCCTCGAAGATGTTGCGGAGGGAGTGGTCAGTCACCACTCGGATCAAGCGCGCCTAGACGTAAGGTCGGAGCCTCTAGGCCGAGATGATTAGAGAGAAGGCCAGCTTCTCCAGAATAGGATAGCGGAGCTCGGCCTTCCTTAACACCCTACTCATATAATAAATGGGGAGTTGTTTTTTCCCCTCTTCCCGAACCAAAACAGAGCTCAGGGCCTTCGCCCCGACCCCTAGATACAAGAACAAGTCCTCTCCCTCCTTTGGCCCTTGGAGTAGGGGGGCCTGGGTCAGCTGCCTCTTCAAGGCTTGGAATGCCTTCTCGCACTCCGAGGTCCACTCTAACTTTCGGCCTCCTCTCAAAGTTTTGAAGAAGGGAGAGCACTTCTCCTCGACCCGGGAGAGGAACCTGCTTAACCCTGCCAGCTTTCCTATCAATCATTGTACCTCTTTAGTATTCCGTGGTGACCCCAACTCCACAATTGCCCTCACCATATCTGGGTTAGGTTCTACGCCGGCGGGGGTGAGGAGATGTCCCAGTAACTTCCCCCTGCTCGCCCCGAAGATGCACTTTAAGGGGTTCAACCTCATTTTGTACTTACGGAGTGTGGCAAAAGTTTCTTCCATGTCCTGGAGGTGAGAGTCGATGTCCAGGCTTTTGATCATGAGGTGGTCTACATACACCTCCAGGTTCCTTCCCTTCTGCTCTCGGAAGACCCTGTCCATCATCTTTCAGTGGGTCGCCCCTGCATTTTTTAGCCCAAAGGGCATCATTTTATAGCAGTAGCATCCATCCCCCATGATGAAAGAGACGTCTTTGACGTCAGGGGGGGTGTGCATCCTGATCTAGTGATAACCTGAAAATGCATCTAAAAAACTCCTTACAGGGAAATTGACAGCAGAGTCAACCAGTGCGTCGATCCGAGGAAAGGGATAACAATCCTTGGGACATGATTTATTAAGCAATGAAAAATCAACACACATACGCCACCGGCCGTCTCCTTTTTTAACCATAACAACGTTGGAGACCCATCTGGGGTATTGGATCTCGGATACAAAACTGGCCTTGAGGAGCTTTGCCACCTCCTCCAGAATTGGCTCGGCTAACTCTTCTGCCATGGACCTCTTCTTCTGCTGGATGGGTCGAACCTCTGGGTCAAGGTTGATGCGATGGCAGGCCATGTCCGCATCGATCCTTGGCATCTCCGCGGGACTCCAGGCGAAGACGTCCATATTCTTCCAGATGCACTCCAGCAGCCTGCCCTGAGCCTCTAGGGTCAGCCCATCGCTGACGCGGACCTTCTCCCTTCTCCACCGAGGGTGAGAACCTCCATCTCCTCCACCTCTTCTGCCGCCTCCAGACGAGACTACTCCCCCCACTCTTCAGCATCCCCCTCCGAGGGCGAAGACCTCTTCCTCGGCTTCCTCTGCGGCCATTGCCTCGGCCGGCTCCTGGACTTCCTCCATATCCTCCTCCTGAGGGTGGGTCACCTCCACCTCCATCTCCTCTTGGCAAGCCTCCTGCTCTGCCTCCTCCATCCTTCACCCCATCTCCTCGACCCCTCCCTTCCAAGAGATGGAGTTTACGACGGTGACGTAGCACTCCCTTGCTATCTTGGGGTCTCCGCGGACCCGGACCTGGACCCCCTCGATGTTGAACTTCAAGCATTGGTGGAAGGATGAGGGGACGCAGTGAAATGCTCTGATGAGGGGCCTCCCGAATATGGCGGTGTAGCTGCTGGGGGCATCCATAATAACGAACTTGTAGGTGTTGGACTGCCCCCCAGTGTGACATGGAGTCCCACTCCTCCTTCTACCTCCTTCATCTCCCCCGAGAACCCGAACAAGGGTCCGTCTGAGGCAAACACCCTCTTTGACTCCACCTTCATCACGTCTAATGCCTTCTTAAAGATGACGTTGACCGAGCTTCCATTGTCGACGAGGATCCAGGCGATGGTAAAGTTATCAATGGCTGTCTGTATGACCAGCGCATCACAAAACGGATCCTCGTGATCCGACATATCCTTCCTTAAGAAGTTGATCTTCTCCTCCTGGGGTGGGGTCTGGAACATGGAGACGACGCTGCTTCGGTACATGGTATGGAGGCTCGCCTTGCGGGAAGCCTCGACACCTGCCCCTCTATGGATCATCTTGATCCTTCCCCGGGTCCCCACATCCGCCCGATCCTCGCAATGATCCACCTCTGGGTGTGGCATGACCTTTTCGATTTGCACATCCTGACGCTCCTGCCGCCGTTGTTGCTCCCTGTTTCCTCACAATTCGAGGAACTCCGGGCAAGTGATCGTTGTGTGCCCTTCCTCTTGGTGGAAGTCGCAATAGGGAAGCTCCACCCTGACTTCCCTTCTCCTTTCCGCAATCCTTCTCTCCCCCATGGCTATTGCCATAGCCTGCTCCTGGTCGATAAGAGGTGGCCTCTGGGCCTGCCATCCTCCCGGAGGATAGAACTGGTCTTGGCCTCTCTAGAGACGGTCCCCTCCATGGAACCCTCTTCTTGCACCCTGATCTTGTCATTCTGGCCTCCACCCTAGCCGGTGATTCGGCTCCTGACGCCCCCACCTAGGCTATTGTTGTGGCTGCGTTTGATCCCTCTGTCGGGGTTCAACTCTCCTTACCTCCTGACCTCTGCCCCCTCTAGGCCTCTCTTCCTTCGTAGCCCACCTAGCAAGCCTCCGGGCAAACTCCGGGTTCGACGCCTCCCCATCAACTCCTCTTGCCGCCCTCTCCATCAACTCATAGGAGAGGGGCGGGATCCTCTTCAACTCCATCCGGAAGAAACCCTGCTGCAGTCCCAAGGTGAAGGCCATCATCAGGGTGTGTCCCAACATCTCCTGAACCTGGGTGACCTCCTCCTTGAAGCGATCGACGTAGCTTCCCAGGATTTAATTCACCCCCTGCTTGATGTGGAATAGGGACTCCGACTCTCTCTTCCTCTTCCTCGATGTTGTGAACCTCAACATGAATCCCCAGCATAGGTCCTCGAAGCAGTAGATGGAACTGGCCGGCAACTGTTGGAACCACTCCCTTGCCTTCTCCTTCAGAGTGATGGCAAAGATTCTACACTTGAAGCCATCCGAAATCTGTTGGATCGAGACCACGTCCTCAAACCACTGGACGTGCTGGACCAGGTCCCCCTTCCTAGTGTAGTAGGACATCTCGGGCTCCCTGAACCCATCCGGGACTAGTGTAGAAGAGACCAACTCATTGAAGGGGCTATCACCGCCCACCGGGCTAGCTGCAGGGTCTCGCGCCCCCAACTCGCCGAACCTGCCGCCGCTCCCCGAATCTGGGAAGAGCACTCTCCCGGGGAGCTCGGCACCCCGACATTCCTCGGCGACCTCCTTCTCGTCTCGCCTGGCGGGCGCGACCTCGCCGAGTGCTGGATACGCGAGGACCGGAATTGCCGGATTCGAGCTCTCGGACCACACGCCGAGCGCGAATCGGACCATGTCGAGCACCTCCTGCCTGAAATCCTCGAGCATCCCCAGGGTGACGAGAGGCGGAGGGTGTTGCGAGTCGGTCCTGTCCGATCCTTGACCTTCTCCTCCAGTCATTGAGTTCGCTGAAGGTTTTCTATGCTGACCACTCTCCACGCTCACCGCACAAAAATGTTGAAACCGAAAATCAGTCACTTGTGGAGTTCACGCTTGGGGAAGGGGTTGTCGCGCACCTACCTCACTCCTACAAGAAAAACAATAAGGAAAAGAGAGCAAAGGACTAGTCCAAGGGCCAGGCGCGGAGGTCCCACCACACACCCGGAAGATCACTGAGCGCTTCCCCTCCATAGCCAAATGTCGGGCTAAGGTACCTCAGAAAGCGCTAAAAGAATGGGAGATAAGTTAGCATGACTTCTAAGGTACCCCTTGGGTCCTATTTATAGATTTCTGAAAACGGTCTACAAATAACTAACCTCTGCCGGCCTGAAATTACTGAAAACCCCTTGGGCTAGCCTGCGAACAGCCAAACTCCACTGTTCTGAGTAGCTATGTGCAGCCCAGCCAAGTCTGCCAACAGCGAGACACCGCTTTTTCAACCGGCAATGGGCAGGCCAATGAGGGTAAAATGGTAAAAAAACCTCACAGACTACTAGGCAATTAGCCCCCAACAAACTCTACTCGGCAAGGACGGCAAGTGCTTGACGAGGTTGGCACTTGCCGCTTCTACTCGGCCTTTGGCGAGTACGGGACAGATTGGCCCTACCCGCCCACAATTTGCTGAATGCGGGAGTGGAGAAGCATCACTCAACGCCAAGGCATAGGCTCGGCCTGCCCTGACCGTATGTCGCGAGCTCGCTAAAAGGTCAGATCTCGACGAACGGAGCTTTGACGAGTACAAGCTCGCCCCTCAAAAACATCCCACCCTGCCTTGGCGAGTCGGAGCTACTGCCGAGCTCTTTAGGGCTGGTGTAAGCCGGCCGATGAGCAAACTCGCCTCACTCGACGCCAAGACAAGGCGTTGAGGGAGCTCACCTCACTCAATGCCAAGACAAAATGCGTTTTGTGAGCTCGCCTCACTATACGCCACGGTAGAAGGCATTGAGTGAGCTCGCCTCACTCGACGCCACGGCAGAAGGCGTTGAGTGAGCTCGCCTCACTCGACGCCATGGTAGAAGGCGTTGAGTGAGCTCGCCTCACTCAAATCCACGGTAGAAGGCATTGAGTGAGCTCGCCTCACTCGATGCCACGGGCCTGGCTCGCCTCACTCGATGCCACAGGCCTTGCTCCCCTCACTCGACGCAAGGGCCTGGCTCGCCTAGGTCTTGGGCTAGACTTGTCTAGTCGAGCTCATGCCGACCCCACTCCCCGGATATAGGGTTGTACACCTATTATGCCTACTCATAATGAGGTTCATCCTGCTGAGGATTACTCGTAATATTGGGCAGACACACACGCTGCTGCTGCTGCTGCTGAGGCTCAAAAAGTTCAACTTGTTGAAGACATTCTTGTTGTTCCAGTTCATAAGGGAATAAGATATGGGAAGGCCCGTTAGCAGTCAGGTCAGAGCTTAACAGAGAAATGGAAGAGGTGTGGAGTCCCACATCCAAAGGAATTATCTTAGATACATTCTCCTTGGTCGATCTTGGTGGTAAAAACGTGAACTATACTATGACAAAGAAGAGTGGAACAAGTATAAGCTGGCTTGTACAAAGAGAAGGATACATTTCAAAAATAACTAGAATGCTGATCCTATGACTCCATCCCCTCCAAAGTACTTTCCAAAGCCAAGGGCATATTTTGACTGGTAGATATTGAAGAGGCAGATCAGGAAAAACTAATAGTCATATATTATGTGTTGAGTATTGTGGGTCTTAATTATCTTTTTAGTTTTAATGTTCTATTATTTGTTATGTGAAATTAACCTTAGCTTATAGGGTTCTGAATTATTCAAATATGGGGGAGATTATTGGGTATTGTATCCATAATAATCCAGATTTGAAGAATGGTCTAGTCAAGCAAAGATGAATTGAGATTGTATTTGATGCTGCTATTTTAGTTTTGTACTTGCAGGTTTACATTGTTAAGTACACACCAATGTCAGGTTAAAGTGGGTCAGTAAACACAGGACTATACAATGTAATCCTTCATTGTGTAGGCCAATGTGTTGACTCATATGCAATCTCTCAATTGGGTTGTACTTCTATCCCAAGTTTTAGAGAAGGATCAAGGAAGGACAAAGGCTTGGAATCAGAAGGACAGGAATTTACCTAAGTAAAATTCTTTGAGTATTGTTAGGAATACTCGTCGAATTCATCAAGTATACTTGTTGATACTCATCGAATTGATCAAGTATACTCGTTGATACTCATCGAATTCGTCATATATCCCTTCTAACACTCGTCAAATTCATCATTTGTACTTAGGGAAAATTCTCTGAGAATTGGAAAATCTGCCAAGAAAAATTCGCCGAGTATCATCGTGTATACTCGTCTAATTCGTCGAATATATCTAATGATAAATGCCGAATTCGTCAAATATACTAGACGATACAAGCTGAATTTGTCAAGTCCATTTGATGCTACTTCTCTGGATTTTTCTAAGTCTCATTCATCATATATCACTTGGCCAGGCATCGAGTGCGTCAAGTGAGCTAGCCGATACTCGATAAATTCGTCGTGTATACAAATTGATACTCGTCAAATTCGTCGATTATGGTCTCCTCCTTGGCGTTGATTGATTTGCCAGCCTGAGATGATTTTTCTAAGTCTCATTTGTCGTATATCAAGAACCATTCAGCGAGTATACTAGTGATACTCGGCGATACTCGACGAATTTGACTTAGGTGATCGAAGATTCAAGTCAAGATTCAAGATCTTCCAAGTTTTCATTTTCCGTGTTCTCCAACCGATTTCAAGATCTACTATTCTCGAAGAATGACAGATTGAAGATTTCAAATCTTGTCAAAGTTGGGTGTAATATTATTGTGTAATATTCATTTACTTTTGTAGGAGATTTTTCTCTGAGTGGTAGATCTGTTTGTGGATTGAGTGGTAGATTCATTTGTGGATCGAGTGCTTGTTCCATTTGTGGATCGAGTCGTAGATTCGGCTGTGGATTGAGTGGTAGTAGCGTAATCACTAAGTTGTAGTAGTTCCGGCTCCGAGGTGTAAGATTTGTATAAGTCTAAGTTTGGTGAAGTAGCTGAATCTTGCCCATCGTGGTAGATAGGCGAGGCGGGAAAGTGGACGTACCCAACTCGGGGAACCACTATAAATCTCGTGTTTGTGTGTTTAATTTTTAAGTAATTTTCAGTCCGTGAAAATACACAAATATCATCTATTCACCCCTCTAGGTGATTTAGGTAGACACTAAACACATTCGGTGGCTCACAATGGTAGTGGAGTGGGTGTCTCTACTCCTAGGCGAGCAAGCACATTAGGAGGCATAGACCTCTCATACGCCTCAATGCTAAGAACACAACAGCGGTGCCACTGCGTACTCTTGCTGGCAACTACTAGTCATCTGCGGGCAGGTGTGCTCTTAGGGGACATAGTCCTCCACACCTCGGTATAAACATCCTACTAGTCTCCCCAAAGGTCTATACTCCGCAGCAGATTCATCGTACTTTCATGTATCGACTGGACTAGTTCCGAGTGACCCACCATATAAACACAAACCAGGTATAACAATACCCTCCCGAGCCTCTAGCTCACAGGACCAATGTATCCTGATATCGACCAACAACCCAAGCCACAAGCTCGTAGGACCAAAAAGCCCTATATCACTCCAACCCACACATGAGTGAGATCGATATAACATTCCTTAATCCTATTAGACTACTCTTGTCAAATTCCGAGTTACATAGCGATTTATGGTTAACCTTGGACTTCTTGAGGTCTACCTTGTGAAGGGCTCGTTGCGGTACTAGGAACTATGATGGGTTGAACCCCATCGCTCCATTTCTCAAGGCACTTAGTAATGTTATGCTACCCTTAACCTAATCCACTCCCAGGGTTACTAAGTGTGTGACCTCTCCAAAGTATGAATAGCTGAAAACACTAATTTACAAAAATTGTTAATTGCAGACCATATGATCCTGTATGTGTGTATGAATAGGAATCCTCCAAACACTTGACCCAAGGACCTAAGATTATTTCTTGAGACCTATTATGACATCTTAGACCTAATTCCAAAGATTTATAATTTTCCTAAAATAATCAGCAATTATTATAATTTTCCCAAATTATTGTTATATGTGATTTTGAACATGAAGTGTCACTTTCTATTATCAAACCAGAAAGATAATTTTATTCTAACATTATCATAAGCAATAATGGCTGTGGACCAAATTTCACACAATTTTAATAATATTTAATATTTAATTTCTAATTACAAAAATTTGACCCACTAGTTCAAATTACACATGAAGTACTATAAATATTCATCAAATAATTCCAGAAAAATTACTGGAGGTTACAAATGGTAAAAAATTATTTACTCCAACAATTTATAACTCAAATGGTAATTATAACTGCAAGCCTAAGATTCTGACTTTTAAAAATTCCAACTAATTCATCCAGTGTTTATAATACTAAATAATTGTTATTGGCAAGGTTTCATAATTTTTATAACTATTTTAGTCACCCTAATTTCACTAATACATTTGCGTAACAAAAATTGTAATTAATTAATTTGCTAAGAAAATCAACTCCAAATGTTCTAAAACTTCAGGAGGAGGAGTACTTTTACTAAATAATTTCGTGTAAAAAATTTCAATACATTTGACTAAGCCAATCTTGTTAAATTCACAAGACACACCTTTTTGGCTAAATGCACACCACTTCACCTACAACATGACAAATTGCAAATGAGATTCACCATCTTACATGGGTTGAAAGGATCTAAAATTTTTAGTAGGGCCTTATACCTCCCTAATGAGCCTCTCACCAAAATTGGGATTAATATAATAACTATTATTCAAAATATTCCATTTATATCAAAAATCACATTTTTCCTAAAATCAAAGGAAACTGTTTTCCAGAATTTTTCATTTTTGTACTGTAGGTTTATCTATGGTATATTCTGACATGCTCCAAATTTCAAGTCAATTCCCTTAGAAAATTAAACATTATTAAGTAAATAGTGACTGCCATATCCTAAGGACCAGTCCCACAAGCATTGCTCTACAGGGAGCTATAGTGCTTCAAATGACCTAATTTAAATTTATAATTATAGTAGACTCACAGGGCTACCTTTTTTAATGTTGGACACTTTTCATGTTTCAGCCTTTAAGGGCCTCATTTTTCTGGTTCAAAAAGGTGTACAGTAAAGGATACATATAATATATTACATGTAATAATTTATATATAAATTTATATATAAATTTATATATAATTTATATATATTACATGTAAATTTATATAAATTTACATGTAATAATTTATGTCTTCTCTAAACATCCAAGAGTTGAGATCCAACAGGCCCTCAGTAGCTTTCAGAGACTTTTGCCGGCGATCCATCGACCTCCCCGGCTGGCCAACACCCCCACCATCTCCTTTGAGGTGGTGGCTATCACCAGGCGGCGGCACAGCAACCAGAGTGGTGTTTTCTAGCGAACCCGAGAGAAAGCCCAAAACCGGTTTTTCATGGAAATTTCAAAATGGATTCGATTCAATTGTTCCTGAATTCAATCCCTATTGATCTAGAAAGCTAGAACAAGGGGAGAGGGGGAGAAACATGCATGATTTTTGGCTTGGAGGTGGCTACTCCGGCGGGTGGCCATGGTTTTTGGTGTTTTCTGGCGAACCTCTCCCGATCTCGATTCTCCACCGAAAGCTTTGATGTAAGAGTCAATTTCGACTGCCAATGATCTTCTGAAGATGATGAAAGGATATAATTGAGCTTTGGGGGGCTCTATATAGGAGATCCAAGTTATGGGGGTTATGATCATGGCCATTAAAGGCCCTCCATAATGGTGGCAAAACTATAACTATTGGAAACCTCCTTCTCTTCATTAGGGAAGATGAAAGGAGGGGTTGGGGAAGAAGAAGGGAGTGACACTTGCCTCCCACCATTATTTCCCCTCCAAATGAAACTTCCCTCCTAATTACCCCCATTAAATCCCCTAATTAAAAAAATAAATTAGATTAAATAAATATGAAAATTTAGTGGGCATTAGGTTGGGCCTTGGGCAAGTCCTTAGCCCACTTGAATTAGCTTGGGCTCTCATTTAGCCTTTAGGGTTAATTTTACCATGGTTGACTTTGGGGTTGACTTGTGCAAATTGGGGTTGTACTTTGTAATTTCCCTAAGCTCAAGCTGAGCTAGGGTCACACTAGGGCCTCCATGCACCACTCAAGCCCTAACCCTAACTTTAGGGGGCCTAGAAGTGTGGGGGATATTACACATCTACTCTTCTACCCCCTTGAAAGGAATTCACTATACCAATAGAATCTTAGTCTTTTCTCAAATAGACTCTCAGAACCTCTCACAGAATCCTTTGAAGAGGGATTGTCAAAACTCTTTTTATAAAGTGTAAAAAGAGAATGAAAGAAGATTTGTGAAAGAATTAATCTTCTCTCTATTTCCACTCAACAAATTTCTGAGGACTAACAATGATGATATTTGAAACTTTTGATGAATCTCTGAATATCAAAATCACGAAGATTATGAGCCTTGTTTCTAGATTATCCTTGAATCTTCTCTGAATTTGACGCAATGTCCTCTTGATAAAAAGAAGAACTAATTCTCTTTAGCATATTCAAAAACACTCTAACGATCGACAGATTAATGAAAAAATTAATTACTAATAATGATTGTCCAAACATTATCTATCGAAATCAAACTATCACGATCTGATATGAATTTCTTGATCGTCCGTATTTGAATATTGATGTAAGATATCAACGATCCTCTCTCTATCTATTAATATTATTTTATCTCATATATATATCGACTTATTCTAACGTCTCCAAGATTCTGTTATTCAAATCTATCTCGAATTAATTTTGATTGAAGCCTTAAAATGAATTGTGTTAAAAAATTCAGTCGAGGTAATGCCAAGATCTAATAGAAGCAACATCAAATTCTTACAATCTATAAGATTCACTCTGAAGTCGACGTTCCGTCGATATCATGTCAAATTATACGTTAATATAATCCTTTGAGTACTGTTTTCTTATCAAATTTAGTTGCTCTGACTTTTATTTGAAGTAGCTTCAAATTCCAGTTAAAGTTGCGTCAAATTTTAGATGGAGTTGCGTCGACTTCTACTCGACTCATATTATCAATTCATGACTGTTCTCTTATATACAGTATGCCTTTCTTGTGTCCTTTATATCAATGACATCCTAGGACTTCTAAGACCAAATTACCCTTAATATACAGCATGGGCAATACCCCTAGGATGTAAAATCACTAAAAAAAATTATTATGATAAATCCTAAGAGTTTTCCCTAAAATCTCCCCCTATTTAACTTAACAAACTTTACAAAATTTCTATAGTGATTTTACAAATATACAACAAATAAAAATACAAAGTTTTGATTGAACATGTGTTGATGATAGATATGAATAGTAAAGGACATGTATAAGAGGCAACTAAATATATGAGGCTTTCAAAATGTCAACATGAATTTCAATATATATATACCTTCAGAATATACTTGTTCTAAGAAGGATTTTTCCTTTTCCTGGTGAATACCTGTATATCCTTATTTTTCTTATCAAAAAAAGTATCTTGACACTACCCTTGAGCTATCAAAGCATCATCCACTACTTCTCTGGATATAATAAGTATATTAGCCAAATTTTCTTGCATTGCCTTCCCCTAAACTAATGCATCAGAATCCTGAGCAGTTTGATCATTGTTCAATTTTTTCTCCCTCTAAATAGCTTGATTTTCAATTTCAAAAACATGAACTGATTATTCATCTTCCTCTCTGCTTAACATAACTGTTTGAGTTATTCTAAGAAAAGCCTCATCTTCTTTTAATGGTTCCATGTACTTATCTTCCTTAGACATCTCCCCCTTTTGAACCTCATGAGCTAAGGAGGTTAAGAAATATTTGGATACTTCTATGGAAGCCAGTTTATTTTGAATATTCTTGATAGAATTTTGCACCCTAGAAATTTGATTGAACATATTTCCAACCGAAGATTAAAAATTTAAAGCATGTTCTTCTATAGAAGTAGTTAGTGAAGCAGGTTTCTATTATATAGCTTGAAGAATAACATTGTTTATATCAAAAGTTAATGATGAAAATGTGTTGGATACATTGATCACAATGTACTTGATTTGAAGAAGCCCTTTCAGCTCAATGATAAACACAGTTTTATTTGATGATGTTTAGTTCTTGTGTACAGACAAATAAAGCTAAGTACAAAAGTGTCGAGACACTAGACCAGTGTCGACACTTTTTTCAAAGATGCGCTGAGACAAGGAGAAAGCTGTGTCGACACTCAGGACTTGTGTCGACACTCTTAAACTAAAAGTGCTGAGTCAATGAGAAAGTAGTGTCGAAACCCAGGATTTGGGTCAACACTATGATACAAGAAAGCAACTATGTCGACACTCAGGATTAGTGTCGACACACATTACAATAGTTGTGTCGAGATAAGGTGAATGTTGTGTCGACACATTCAGTAGTATGTCGACATCACTACAAGAGTAGTGTCGAAACCCAGGACTGGTGTCGATACATCCAATAGTCAAGTTTCAACACTTCAAGAAGAATTGTTTCCTAAGTGCAGAAATCAAGCCAGATGTCCTGACAATTGTCAAAACGATCAGATGTCAGTTATTAACTGGATACATCGGTTACCTTTGACAGAGCCTATATAAAGGGATCATCTCTACATAAATAGATAGAATAGAAAAAAGAGAAGTAGAAAATTGGAGAATCCAAATCTAAGAAGTAATCTGCTAGAATTCAGAAGGTGGAGAGAAGCCTAATCAAGAATCGTCTTCAACATTCTCCAGCCTAGATCTACCCTAATTTCAACTTCAAGAACTTTGAAAATCTAGGAAGGGTCGGATCAAATCAATTACTACAAGGATTAAGGGAAGCTGACTTATCAAGTTCAATTCAAGAAGCACTTGCCCGTTTCTCACTTGCTGGGTGACTAATTCTGAATCAATTTATTTTCACCATTGTTAATCTTGTAAGATCTACTTGCAGATCTGAGTGTAGGGGAATCAATTTCTCTGATTTAAAATCTTGTGTTATAAAGGCTGAAGTAGGGCAGGAATTGCCTGAGGTAGGAGAAGTGGTTATTTCTCTGAGGTGTAGGAACTGATTATTCTGAGCTATAGGACAGGAGTTGCCTGAGGTGTAGGAGTGTGGATTCACTCTGAGGTAGAGTTCTTGGAAAGAACTTGTGCTGCAAGATCTTAGTTATCTGAGTGGTAAGACTTGTATAGTCTGAGTTATAGGAGCCAGGTTGGCTCTGAGCTGTAAGATCTGAGGTTATGAGTAAAGAAAGAAGAAAGAGTTTGGCCGAATCTAGTTCATTGCTAGATAGGCGAAGGGGGAAAGTGGATGTAGCCATCAATTGGGGAACCACTATAAATCTATGTGTACTGTGTTGTGATTGCTGTGCTGTGATTGTTTTAATTGCTAAAAAATTTTCTTGTTTTATCTGACTGGGGTAGTAATAAAGATAGAAAATCAGATTTCATTATCCAAAAGTAGCCTAGAATTAAATTGGACCTATTCACCCCCCCTCTAGGTCACTCACAATCCTAAAATAAACATTTACAATTGGTATCAGAGGGAGGTTCACTGAGAAGGCATAACAGCCTAGTGAGAATCCAAAAGATTGTAGAGAAAGATAAATCATGGCTTAGAGGGAAAATAATTTCATCAAGCTTCCAGTCTGCTCTAAAGAAAATTTTGGAATTTGGAAGGAGAGAGTAAGATTATTCATGGAGGCAGTAGATCCAAGAATATACATTACAGTAGTTGAAGGACCTTTCATTCCCATGAAAGTGTCAGTGTTGATGCACAAAATACGAAGGGGAAGTCGGGCACCACCAGCTAACGGTTCGAGCACTGTGGAAGGAATAGGGAAAAGACTGTCGGCTAGTCGATTACTAGCGGCTAGGAATGGTGGATAAGACCGGATAGAGAAAAGAGAGAAAGGACCGCTATCAGCGACGATACCAGAGTTCGCCCGCCGCGGCCTAAATGCCTCTCCTGCGGCGGGCTTTTCTTTTATAAGAAATGAAGCGATTACACTTAGAAAGGAAAGAAGAAAGGAAGAAGCCGACCGGACAATAGACCGCAAAGGACTAGAATCGAGGCCGTAGCTCTTAACAAGCGAGCTCCTGGACTCGAGTCAGTGTCCTTTGGGTGTACTCCCGCCCCCTATTTATAGGCTTGGGGGCCTGCCCAA
This sequence comes from Platanthera zijinensis, assembly GCA_039513925.1. Taxonomy (NCBI): domain Eukaryota; kingdom Viridiplantae; phylum Streptophyta; class Magnoliopsida; order Asparagales; family Orchidaceae; genus Platanthera; species Platanthera zijinensis. Next base: position 47,617,530 of record CM077083.1, read on the forward strand.
ACGGGCAAGGCTAAAATTACCGGCTGCCCGGGGTACAGGAGAACCGGGCAGCGGTGACGGGAAACAACCAAGAAAGAGAAGAGGGCAGAGGAAAGGCCGCGCGGCCTAGCGGGCTTCCTCTGGCGAGTTGGGAGTCCTGGCCTCTGGACTCCCTCTAACAGCGAACTGGGATATAGGTCACGCGGATTGGATAAGGACAGGCGGATCCTTAGATGATGGCTGGACTGGAACTGGCGGCGGCCTGACGGAGAGGCCTCCCGGCTTATCTGACAACATACCGGTTTGCTGAGAATGGTGGCTAGAAAGAACAAGCCGCCCGGACTTGAAAACCTGGAGAACTAGTCGCGGATTCTGGGTTAACATAATCTCCGCACATTTTTAAGTTTCTAAAAAACTTCGAAAATGTAGAACTAAGCCAGAGACCGCGACTGTCATTAATGCTCCTGCGTCTATAAAATGCCGAGGGCCCTGCCATTTCGTCATGATTTCTGTCAAGCCACGGGTCACTATTCGCCACATGCGATTAGAATCCTCCAAGCCGACAGGGACTTCTACAAGATGGACTTCATGTTTTCGATGCTAGTTCGTGAAAAGAAGTCGTCTGGGTCGAAAAAGAGGAGCAGGAAAACGGACAGTTCTGACCAACAGCCTGAGAAGAAAACCCAAAAGAGGATCACCCCGGCGGCTTCTGATTCTGGAAAGAAACCGATGGAAGCCGTCGCGGAATCCTCGCAGGCCGCGACCAAAGTCAAAACGATTTCCAAATCTGCTCTCTCGCAAGCTGGAACCACCAAATCCTTCGACATTACCTACTCGCCATGAGGTGAACCCCTCTTAAAGATCGCCGGGGCGGAGGAGAAGAGTGTCGACTCTTCCAAACCGCGCGAGTTGCCCACATCTGCTGACTTGATCGTCGTTGATGAGGGCAACTCATAGAAGCCACTGGAGGCCGAACGGTCTCTGACTGAGAAGAGGAAGCGGACAGAGACCATAGTCGGCCACCTGAAGCGACATAAGAAGAAGGATGAGACCCTTGAGGAAAGGATGAGGAGGAAAACGCAGAAGATGCGGGTCGACAATCGCAATGTTTCTGTGAAGGTTGGAGCGGCCAGTCTTTAGTATAAGCCGCGGGAGAAGGAAGTATCTGAGAGTCCGTCGACTCCATTCCCCAATCCGAACGATACAGAGAGCACGCAGACGGTTAGAAATTCCCTGAGCGACATCTTAAAGGTTATGGAGAAGTTCCAGCAGCAGGACAGGTTATTGGCAACTCCGCCATCTTCTGAAGAGGCCGCCGACGTTGATGTCGAAGTTACAGGAGAGAAGCTTGGCGAACCGACTCCTGCGGTTTCAGAAGGAGTTGAAAAATTAAAACTCAGAGAGAAGATAGAGGAGACGAGGAAAATAATCGCCGGGAAGCAGGTGGCGACTACATTTCCTCTCCTGCAAGGTAAACACGTAGAAGTTAAGCGTATTGTAAAATTCTACAAGCCGCGGTCACGGAAGAAGGGAGCGGACACAATTTTTAATCCGTCGGCAAGCTTCTTCCTGACCACAACACAACTGAAAAGCAAAGCTAAGGAGACCGCGTGGCTATGGAAAGAAAAGCTAAAGCGAATAGACTCCGAAAGGTTTAGGCGACCAGCAGCTAGGCTTCATACTGCGGCTTTTGAAGGAGAGATTACCACGAGCTGCAGTCTCGTTCTAACGAGATCTTTTAAAAGGTGCTGGTCATGTTACTGAATTTAACCACTTGTTTATTCGCTGCAGGTGCACCTGAAACCGCCATCAAGCCGGGCGATCTGACGACTTTATTACCTCCACTGATTCCACCGCTACCTCCAAGTATCTGTGACCAATGGACGGCTGAATTCCAGGAGGAGGTCGCCACCTTGCAGGCTAGAGTAAGGGAGCATGCCGAGGCCCTTCGAGCCAAGGAAGAAGAGTGGCGACTTCAAGAGGAAGATCAACGGTCTATGCTGGAGGCCGCTGAAAAGAGAACAGAGGAAGTGCTGGAAGACTTGGAGTCTGAGAGAGGAATGATGTGGTCTGAGGTGGAGGTTGCTGAGAAAAGGACACAGGAGGCACTGGTCAGCTTGGAGTTGGAGAGTGCGATGATGTAGACTACGCTGGAGACCGCTAACAAAAGGGTGCAGGAGGCACTGGCCAGCGCCGACAAGGAGAGAGCGGCAAAGCGGACTGCGCTGGAGGCTGCTGACAAAAGGATGCAGGAGGCCCTTGCCAGCTGGGAGGAGGAGAAGATAGCGATGTGGACTGCGCTGGAGACCGCTGAGCAAATAACACATGAGGCACTGGACAACCTGGAGCAGGAGAGGACATAGAAACTTGACCTGCAAGCTTTATTGCTGATGGTCGGCCGGATTGAGAGGGAAAGGGCGGACATCGCTCGACGTGACGAGGAAAGGGATAAGGATCAACCAGAGGAGGCCGGCAGAGGTTTGCGACCTGCTGGGACGACTACTGAGCAGCAGCAACTACCAAACCGCCAGGCTTCCGGACAGACTTCGAACTCAACAGTAGTCGCGGCGGTTAGGCAGGTCGCTGCTTCTGGCGACCCGGGAGCTCGCGCTCTACCACTGGTTCAATTTGCCCGCGTGGAGCGCGATACCTCGTGAGTTCATCAGACTCTGCACTCCATCCACAACCTTGTCATTCAAGTGTATGTCCAGCTGGTACAGGCCGGAGACCAAGTCACGCGGGTTGGTCGAGAAGCTCCAGAGAGTGGAGAGAGATAATTATGAGAACTCTATTTGGCTTTGTAATAAGCATCAACTCGTGATGCCGGACAGTCTGATTGTTGTGAACAATTGTTGTATATTTGATTGTATGTTACAGCAAATTGCTTGCAGCTTTGTGCGATTTGAATATCATCGACGCTATATTTTTGCTTTATGAATTTTGCTAAGTACAGGAACTTCGCCGCGCGAACTGCCGAACTGTTTTGTGGTTTGAATACTTTCTCTTGCAGGTTAGGTCGTGCGGCTAGATAACAAACCGCGATTTTACAACCATCACTGTAGCTGTGTAGAAAATCTATAAAAGGAGATGATCCCGGAGGCTTCGGCACAAAAGATTAGGATGCGAGCTAAATTAAAGTCGATGCGGTCTGATAAAACTTCTGCCGTCAGGACCGATGCGGCTTCTGCCTTCCATTCGGCGGACCACAAAGAAGGTCGGCTTACTCAAGCCGAGCTAGATAGCTTTGTAGAGAAGTACATGAAAGACAGCCCGCTGCTCGCGCGTCTTCCTCTTCCTCATGAACGAATCAACACCTCTGCAGCCAACAAGATTGCCATTCCTGTCAATCACTTTGACTGCGGCTTCCGCTTCCCCGTGCTGATGGAAGCCGTAGCGGTCTTCGACCACTATGGAGTAGTGCCAGGACAGCTGCCGCCGAATTCCATTGCGGCTATCTACAGCTTCATCTCTTACTTGAGTTCGGAGAGAGTTCGCTTCTCGATAAAGCTGTTCAGAGAAAGCTTCACTGTCCGGTCTATTCCGGACTCTGGAACAAAGATCTTCAGAAGGCATCTGTACTTCGGTTGCCGGGGGCTGAAGGTCGTCAACCTGGCGAACAAAATCCCAAATTGGTCAGAGAGGTACCTGATCTTCTATGGCCAACTCGGACTCTTGCCGGTCAACCCGCAGGCTCGCGACGAAGCCGCTTTTGGCAGCAGCGAACTGGACGTCCTGGAAAAGGATATCTTCGACTTCTTCAAGGGCGAGCGGCTAGACATCGTCCACTACCTCCCGCTGCTCCCAACTTTGGAGGATGTTCACGCAGAGGACAGTAAGTATCAGCCAACCGAACTGCTCAGCTAGCCGCGCGGCTTGCCATCTGACTTGTTAAATTTACCTTGCAGATGTCGTTGCTGTCCCGCTGAACAAGCCACTAACTCCTGGCGGCCTAACCCTTACACAGAGGGAGAAAAGGGCCAAGAGGGCCAGGCCGGAGCGGGATGAAGAGGAAGGAAAATCGAACTCCTCCAGCGACTTCACGCTGCATGGTATGGGCAGCCGCTTGAAGGATCTCCACGGCAACCCCACCATACAGTGGAGTGCCGACGGTGAATTAGTTCAGGTTTCCACTGCCCTCCCTAACTGGGGGAAGGAAACGATAAGCCTCCATGCCTCCGCGGCTGGCGCGGCTTTGAATGGTAGGCGCAACCTGAAAGCGCTGAAAAAGATACCAGAAGAGGACTTCTCGCGGTTTGCCGCACAGGTCGGTGCGAGAAGCTTCGTGGCAAACCACTATATGGGACTGGCACATAGGCGGTTAGTCGCAAGTCAAGGCGACCTGAAGCGGCAACTCGCCGAAAAGGACGAAGAAAACGCACGCTTGAAGGAACTGAATGCGGTAAGATATTACCTGATTTTTGCGGCTTCATTTATCAAGCCGCTCGGACTGACCTTTTTTCTTCCTTTGCAGAAAATGTATAATCCGGCCAACTCGGCGTTTCAGGACGCGATTTTTCCGCAGCTTGTCCAAGGAATCGACGGAGCGTTGAAACGCCTTTGAGATCGCGGCGGCCTCGCCCCGAGATTCACCAACTTCACCTGCGCCGACCTGTATCCACCCTTGAAGAAAAGGATGGCCGCGGTTTATCGAGCGCTGAAGGGCAAGGAGAAGGTCGATGGAGAGGGCGAGGACAACGCAGAAAATGAAGAGGAGTACGACGAATGAAGCAGGAGCGAGACCGCTTCTTATGAAACCGGCGGTCAAGCGTCTGAGACCGCACGGGTTGATGCCGTTAGGTCAGAAACCGGGGAGTCCGGCAATTCGCACACGTCTTCGTCCGACAGCGGTGAATACTCGCCGTCCGAGGTCGATGTCGATGGTGAATCGGACTCCGGCGCTCCTGCGTCTAAAAGACTAAAGCCGGATTGCTAGGACAAAATACTTGTAATAATTTTCTATCTCTCTGAGACTGACGGTATGATTTTGTAAACCGCGCGGTCTACCTTTTGTACTTGACAGTAAAAATGAAAACATTTTACCTTTTGTGAAAACCCATTGTATTGCAATTTTACTTACTTGCTTATATATGCGGTTTAATCTCTCTTACTCGTTTATGACTTAAGAAATCTCATTGATGACTTCACCGAATAATAAGTACCTCTGTTCCAGTTAAACTCGAATAGAATACCAGTAGCCGAGTATATTAGTCGTCTGCGAGTTTATAACAATCTGATCGCCCTTGAGCGTATTTAGAGCCATAAGCCGGGCGGTCAGGAAAGTATTCGCCAAGAAGGTAAAGCAGTTCTGCTGTTGCCGGCTATCATTTATATGCAATATGAGGTCGCACGACAAATATAGTTGATTGCCGATAGGCCATAGTTTAATTGGAGATCAAAAAGATATATAGCGATAAATAAGCTGCTCGGCTAAGTAAATAGACTGATAAGAAACTTTAATAATCAAGCTGATGGTGGCGATCTGTCCGAACATTAATGTAGACCATGCTTCCAATATGAAAATTACTCAAGGGTAGAGATAAATACCATAAGACGGTGGACTAGAATCATCTGACAGAATCAAGTCGGCCGAATTCCTGAGTTTATCAGTAATAAACCGACAGAGATGTCATGAGCCGAATAAAACAAACCGGAACATGTAACCGCGTGGTCTGCGGACTATGTAATATAAATTGACTAGGTTGTAAGACCGTGAGATGGTGGATAAGATGGAACGAGTAATTGCGAGGTCTATGAACTGATCAGTATAACAATAATAATATATGAAAACCACAATTTATCTGCCACTATAACTTGCAGGTTGAAAGGATAACAAAAATTCTGCCTGCACTGTCTTACAACATAAACCAAGAGTCACAACTCTTCTAAAGAAGATCTCATTTCAACTCATCTGCGAATTTTTCGAGCGGGGTTTATATCGGCGACTGATGTCATGCGGGATTGCATCTACACATCTGCGAATGATGTCGTGCGGGATGTGGAGGGCCAAAAAGGTAATATTATTTTTGTTATAAGTAAATGTCCACATACGTATGTCAATGTTAAATGTAAAGCTAAGAAGTAGAATTCAGAGGGCATATGAATGCTTATTTCAAGTGGAAAGCTTAGTAAAAGGATATGGGCTTGAAGCCTGATTGAACCCAATTGTCGACAATTGTTGAGAGATATTTGTGAAGCTTGATGCTGGTGAGGACTGATTTGCTGCTATATCTATTACAACTGTCATTATCAAAAGAAAAGAAACAAATGCAAGAAACTCTGAACACATGGGAGCTACACGAAATATGTAAAAGAAAGACAAACAAGATACTACCGCTTCAAACACTTCCACTATTTAACAACAGAATCTTCATTTGCAACATCAGATTTATCAGTGGAAAATGTGCTGGAGGATCATAGGAAAACATAGTCTTGTAATTTCCCTGCCTTTGCGAACTGATCTGCTAGTTTCCGGAGAGCCCGACAATCTTCTGTGTTGTGACCAATATCCTTAAGATATTTACAAAAAAGTTCTTCATGTCGATGTTCAATCTTTGATTTCATACGTCGAGGCTTTTTAAATTCTTTCATACTAGCAAGAATCGGCAGAAGATCTTCCATAGAAATTTTGAACTTGACATACCTGTCCAAGTACCGTTCATACTTGAGTGTTTTAGGATCAAAAGACATGATAGTGCAAGCTTCCGCAAACTCTGATGATTTATCCTGTTGTGGAAGTTTCGAAGCGTTTTGGGAAGAACCGTGTTGTTGACAAGAATTTTTCTGATGTTCCCTAGTCATCTGATTCAAGAAAGATATATAGTTGGCATTTGCTGCTTCACCCATTATGAACTGATTAGCTATTTTAATAAGATCTCCATAAGTCTTTGGCTCCTTTTTGCTAACTTTAAATTTGAGAGGACCTTCTCGAAATCCGCTTATCAAGGCATATTTGTAAAAGTCTGGATGAACGTTAACGATATCAAGCGTTTCCTTTTGAAACCGATCAACGAAACGAGCAGTAGGCTCATCAACTTCCTGCTTGATTTGGAAAAGAGCTACTGGGTTTCTCTTCCGCTTCCTGAAGGTATCGAATCTCAAAAGGAACTGTTTTTGAAAATCCCCAAAGCAAGTGATAGACCGAGAAGGTAAACCATGAAACCATTCCTGAGCAAGACCGTCGAAGGTCATTAGAAAAAGCTTACACTTGATTTCATCCGACATGGCTTTTAAAGAAACAGCCGCTTCAAATGCTTGTAGATGTGAAACTGGATTACTAATCCCAGAAAAGCGTGACAAGCGAGGCTCTCTGAAATCATCAGCAACGGTATCCCAGCAAATTCGATCAATGAACGGAAAAGAAACTTCCTCTTCCCTCTCTAAGAGATCCCGAGTAGATGATAAGAAATTACTATCATTCCTCAGGAGATTCATTGCAAATAATAGATGACAACCAACACGTATCTAGAGACCGCCGAATAGCTGCAGTTTGACCTAGTGGACAGAATGGCTGGCGGTTACTGAATAGGTTAACCGCCTTTGCCGCTGCTTGCTCGACTAGCCGCTAAGCTCTAGCGGTCGAGCAGTCTGACAATATCTAGCCGCGGATTTTCACCGGCCCACCAAGATCTGAAGGTCGCGTATTAACTGTTGATGCACGAAATGCGAAGGGGAAGTCGGGCACCACCAGCTAAATGTTCGAGCACTGGGGAAGGAATAGGGAAAATACTATCGGCTATTCGGTTACTAGCGGCTAGGAATGTCGGATAAGACCAGATAGAGAAAAGAGAGAAAGGACCGCTATTAGCGGCGACACCAAAGTTTGCCCGCCGCGGCGTGAATGCCTCTCCTACGGCGGGCTTTCCTTTTATAAGAAATGAAGCGATTACACTTAGAAAGGAAAGAAGAAAAGAAGAAGCCGACCGGACAATAGACCGCAAAGGACTAGAATCGAGGCCGCAGCTCTTAACAAGCGAGCTCCTGGACTCGAGTCAGCGTCCTTTGGGTATACTCCCGCCCCCTATTTATAGGCTTGGGGGCCTGCCCAAACGGTCAGAGCTAAAATTACCGGCTGCCCGGGGTATAGGAGAACCGGGCAGCGGTGACGGGAAACAACCAAGAAAGAGAAGAGGGCAGAGGAAAGGCCGCGCAGCTTGGCGGGCTTCCTCTAGCGAGTTGAGAGTCCTGGCCTCTGGACGGGCTGATGTGGACTCCCTCTGACGGCAACTTGGGATATAGGTAACGCGGCTTGGACAAGGACAGGCCGACCCTTAGATGATGGCTGGACTGGAACTGGCGGCGGCCTGACAGAGAGGCCGTCCGGCTTATCTGACAACAAGCCTGTTTGCTGAGAATGGTGGCTAGAAAGAACAAGCCGCCCGGACTTGAAAACCTTGAGAACTAGTCGCGGATTCCGGGTTAACAGTAAGTTCTTGATGCAAACATCAAGACACCAAAGAACTACATGGAGATGGATAAGGATGAAATCATTATTGCCTCTATGGACAAGAGGGCTCAGAATATTATAGTTAGTGCAATAGATGATTCCACTTTTTAAAACATGATTCATTATAAAACATCTAAAGAAATGTGGGAGTCACTGATTGTCTATATGGAAGGAACTGATGAGGTCAGAGATGATAGAAAATCTACGCTAAACAAACAGTATGAAGCCTTCAGACATGATAAGAAAGACTTAGTGGCAGAATGTTTTGAAAAGATAGCAGGAGCTTTACTAACTATGAACTTAATGATAAGTTCTTGAGGTCCCTGAACAAGAAATGAGACATCAAGATCTGTGCAATAAGAGAAATGGGTAATTTAGCCAACATAGACCCCTAGGCTCTATTTAGCAAGCTGTTGTCCCATGAGTTACAACTCAATCTCAGGAAGTCTGAAGAATATTTATCTAGAGCACACAGTAGAGAAAAGTCCTTGGCCTTAAAGGCTGAGTCATCCAGGAAGGTCAAAGGAAAGTCAACACTCTCAGAAAGACTTGGAACAGCTTCTGAGTGTTCAGAATCATCCTCATTAGGAAGAGACCTGACTGAAGGGGAACTGTCTCTCTTCTCTAGACAGTTCAAGAAGTTGTTAGGGAGAAGAAGGCAGGGCAGCTGGAAGGGTCCAATTGGAGACTCTTCTCTTAAGAAAACCAATCATCCAAATAAACCTAGGAAGAAGAAATTTGGGGACAGGTATGGTTCTTCACAGAACAAATATATTAAGACTAATATTGTGTGTTATTGTTTCAACAGAATAGGGCATGTCATAGCTGATTGCCCAACAAAAAGTAAGAAGAAAAAGTCAGAGAACTGGAAGGATGGACAAAACAAGATGGCTGACAAAAGCCTCTTTGCAAAGAGACAGTATACACTGTCTGGTACTGAGTCTGGTTCATCAAAATCAGAAGAGGAGGAGTCTCTCATGGGCCAGATGGCTATTGAGGAGACCCAATGAAGAGAAGGAGATCAGTATTGTTGATATCCTGCGAAAGTAAAATCAATCTCTCACAGTTTAGCCTCAGATTCTTTTTTTTGCATCAGAAAATGAATCATATTTACACTCCTCTAATAATAGAGAACATGATTCAGACATTGAAGCTGAATTTAATACCCTTATCAACAGATATGGGAAGTTACGAAAGGCCTTGATTGCAAGCAAAGAGCTTGCTAAGGATCAAGCCAGAGAATTAGAATCTCCGAGGGAGTATCTTTTCAGTTGGAGAGGGCCAACGTAAAGTTGGACCTGTAAAAACTGAAGCCTATAGAACTAACCAATAAGATAGATAGCCATACAGAGGTAAGAGTAGAACAGGTCAAGACTATCAAGGACCTATAAGGAAAGTTTACCCAAGAAAGACAGCTCTTGACTCAATTCTCAAAACCCAAGTCAGTGCTACATATCATAGACACCTTCTCTACACCATTTAGAAGTGGTGTAGGGTATGTCAATAACAAAAAGTTCTAAAAGAAATCTGTACTAAGGGTAAAGCCCTAATGGGTCTATTTAAGAAACCTTCCAAGTATCTGCCTTCTAACAGATGCTTGAGATCATGTGTCTGAGTGCTCTACCAGCAAGGTCAATAAAGAGCCTTGCTGGAAGGGAAAGACATCTAATGGAAATAAAGGCCAAAAAACACCATAGAGGGTTATCAATCCAAGAAGCCAAGGAATTCTTGGATCTGGTCTCAGTGCACCACACCAAAATAAAAAATGTAAGGGTGTGAATTTTGCACCACTACCTTGGAAGCTGGATGTCAATCTTAGGTGCATTAAAGTACAACTTCAAATGTGCAGCCAAAGAGAAGATACAATCGATTTGAGTGTTGGTGATGTGGGAAGGTTGGGCATTTTTCCCTAGATTGTTGGTTTAATCCAACAACACCTTCATATAAGACTCAACCAGTTTTGTTTAAAAAGCTTGATGTGTTTCACACAGCAAAGCCTAACAGGAACCAAGCCCCCAAAACTATTTGGGTGCCTAAGGTGAACTAATTCTGTGTTTATAGGTGGAACTAAGTACCACAAGAAGGCTAGTATGGTACTTGGATAGTGGATGTTCCAGGCACATGACTGGAACAAGGAGTTTGCTAAGAGATTACACTCCAGTTAGGAATGGACCAAAAGTCATCTTTGGAGGGTCAGAGAAAGGACTCACCAAGGGACATGGTAATATTTCTAATGACCTAGTTACCATCAAAAAAGTGGCTTATATGGAAGGATTGAACCACAATATAATAAGCATAAGTCAGATTTGTGATATAGGTTATGAAATTGTTTTCCACAATGATAAGTGTCTGATAAGGAATTCAAGTGATCAAGAGATCATCTTGTCTGGCACTGGGAGTGGGAACATTTATTTTCTAAATTTCATAAGTGTAAATGAGAAATCTCCTGAATGCCTAGTAGCTAGTGAGAAAGACTCTTTATGTATGCAGTGGAACAAGAGACTGACTCACTTTAACTAAAAAGCTATGTGCAAGCCATTCTCTATGGACTTAGTTAGAAATAGTCCCCAGCTCAAATGCTCCAAAGAAGGCTTATGTCCTGCATGTCAAATGATGCAAGCAGACAAAAGTCTCCTTGAAGAGCATTCAGTCCAAAGACATTGAGAGGTGTCTCTACTTACTTCATATGGATCTATTTGGTCCTATGCAAGTTCTTAGTTTGGGTAGGTAGTCCTATACCTATGTGATTGTGGATGATCACTCTAGGTTTGCTTGGGTATTCTTCTTGAGGAGAAAGTCTGAAACACTAGACATCCTTGCTGATTTGGTCAGACAAGTTCAGAGTTAGATGACATGTTATGTGGTCAAGCTTATAAGTGACCATGGTATAGAATTTAAATCTGAAAAGATGACAAATTTCTATAAGGAACTAGGGATCTTTCAGGAGTTCTCCTCTGCAACAACACCACAGCAAAATAGAGTTTCCAAGATTAAGAATAGAACTCTCATTGAGGCCGCTAGAAGAATGATGAGTGATACATCTCTCCTAGAATATTTCTGTGCTGAGGCTGTGAACACAACATTCTATGTTTAAAATAGGTCCTTGATCAACAAGAATCACATCAAGACTCCCTATGAACTAATGAAAGGCAGAAAATCAAATCTATCCTACTTCAAAATTTTTGGTAGTAAGTGTTATGTATTGGACAATGGGAAAACTTATATAACTAACTTTTCAGAGAAATCATATGAAGGAATCTTTGTTGGGTATAGTTTACACAATAAAGCATAGATGATCTACAACTTAAAACATCAAGTTGTAGAGGAATCTATTAATGTAGTTTTTGATGAAACTTCTCTACTATTTAATGAGATTTCTAACAACTCTAGTCTAGGTGATGTTAACACTAGGATGGAGAGGTTAAATGATTCACATGATCTAGAGTCACACACTCGAGACAATGTAGAAATTCCTATAGAAGATACAGTAACTGCCCAGGGGAGGAAGAGAATCATCCTAATCCTCCTACAGATCTAAGTGATGGTAGAAACCTGCCAGTAGTAGTTAGACACATTAGAGATCATCCTATTGATCAAATAATAGGTGATGTCTGGCTTGGAGTGACTACTAGGTAGGGCTGTGCATGGGTCGGTTCGGTTCGGTTCTGCCCAGAACCGAGAACCGAATCATATAGGTTCGGTTCTAAATATTTGGAACCAGAACCAAACCGAGTATTTCTCACCAAGAACCAGAACCGTATTCTCGGTTCCGGTTCGGTTCCGGTTCTAGTTTCGGTTCCTAAATATCATTTTTTACTTTTTGTTTTGTTTAAAAATGATTATAAGTTTAAGTGTTTAACCTTAGACATAAATTCAATATTAGATGAAAATTAGAACCTGAGAAACTTTAACCATCATTGTCTAAAAACTCTTGTTCGGCACAAATAACTGTTGCAATTTTAAAAAATAATTAAATCCTAAATATGCATAACATAAAATAATTAAATAAAAATATGAACTAATAATACCGAGAACCGGGTAGAACCGGGTAGAACCGACTTGTAACTCTTGTTCGGGTCGGTTCTGGGTAGAACCGGGTAGAACCGACACAAGAACCGAGAACCGACTTGTAACTCTGGTTCTTGGAAATTTAAGAACTTGAACCGAATCGGTAACCGATAGAACCGACCCAAATGGCACCGGTTCGGTTCGGTTCGGATCGGTTCTTTGGTTTTCGGGTATTTATGCACAGCCTTACTACTAGGAGTAGATATCACAATGAGGTTCTATACTCTAGCTTTCTCTCTCAGGTAGAACCTAAAAAGTTTGAAGAAGCTAATTCAGACCCCAACTGGATTATTGCTATGCAAGAAGAGCTTAATCAATTTGAGAGATGCAAAGTCTAGAGTATAGTTCCTATATCTATTTTTCGCAATGTCATAGACACTAAGTGGAGTTACAGGAATAAACTAGATGAGTATGGGGTTATAGTTAAGAACAAAGCTAGATTAGTGGCTAAAGGATATATACAAGAGGAAGGGATAGATTTTGACCAAACCTTTTCTTTTATAGCTAGGCTAGAGGCCATAAGGTTATTTTAGCTTATGCAGCATACAAAGGATACAAGATCTACCAGATGGATGTAAAGTAAGCATTCCTCAATGGTACACTAAAGGAGGAAGTCTATGTAGAGCAGCCACTAGGTTTTGTAAACCCTAAACTCAACTCCTATGTATTCGGATTGCACAAAGTTTGGTATGGGTTAAAACAGGCACCTAAAGCCTGGTATGAGACCCTATCTACCTTTCTTATAGAGAACAAGTTCTCTAGAGGAAAGATAGACAAGACACTTTTCCTTAGGGACATCAAAGGTTCAAGCATCCTTGTCCAGATATATGTAGTTGACATAGTTTTTGGGTCTTCTAATGAGAAGCTGTGAAGAAAATTTGTTAGGCTAATGCAAGGCAAGTTTGAAATGAGCAGAATGAGTGAGCTAAAATTCTTCTTGGGATTCCAAGTTAGGCAATCTGAGGATGGTATATCCATCTCTCAGTCTAAGTTCACTAAGGAGTTGATTAAGAGGTATGTTATGGAGAATTCTTCTACCATGAGAACTCCAATGGGTTCTTTAGTGACACTACACAAGGATGAATCTGAGAAACCAGTTGATGAAGCCTTGTATAGAGGCATCATTGGATCACTCCTGTATTTGACTACTAGTAGGCCAGATATTATGTTCTCAACATGTGTCTGTGCTAGGTACACAGATGCATATTTTGCAGGGTGTAAAGAAGATAAAAAGAGTACTTCTGAAACTTATCAATTTCTAGGGAAAAGACTCATAAGTTGGAGTAGCAAGAATCTATCAAGTGTTGCAATTTCTACAGTAGAATCTAAGTATATATCTGCTAGAAGTTGTTGTGCACAGTTGCTATGGATTCAACATCAACTATTGGACTACAGTGTACAACTAAGTAAATATGTTATGTTTTGTGATTCTACTAGTGCAATTTCTATTGCTAATAATCATATTTCACGCAGTAGAACTAAACATATAGAAATTAGATATTATTTTTCAGAGTGAAAGTTGAAAAAGAAAATATCAGCTTACAGAATACTCCAACAGAAAGACAAGTTGCTGACATTTTTACAAAACCCATAAGTGAATGCAAATTCAATTACTTTAAATTTGAACTAGGTATGTTAAACATTGAGTAAACATTTTCAATTAGTAACAATAAAAGACTTTACAACTGATAAAAGATAACTAATCATGTGAACAAATCTAAACAAATAAGAAAGACTTGATATAAGTTAAGAAATTATATTCAGAACTCAAATTTTTTTTTAGTCAATGAATTGTGTCGAGACACCACGGCGTGTGTCAAGACTATAGGAAGTATTGTGTCGAGACACCAGAATGTGTGCCGACACAATAGATAGTCAGGTGTCGAGATATTAAAAATTAGTGTTGCGACATAAGGGTATCGAGACCCTGAGGTCTGTGTAGAGAGACATGAACCTTGTGTCAACTTAAGTCGACACATCTCGACTGTGTAGGTTTTCCATGTCGACACTAGACATTTGCATTATATTCAGAAAATTCTAAATGCAGTGCCTTCTCGCCTTCCACATATAGTTACTATAAATAGAGGGTGCAAGGAGTTGTCGACTTTGCTTACCAGAAAACTTGAGAGACTGTTCCCTGAGTGTCGAGACCTATAAATCCTTAGTCGACACTTCTCAATATCAAATTCTCTCAACTCAAATGGCACCCAAGATGGATGATAACATCAACGAGGGTTATGAACTGGTGTGAAATGCATTCGTCTCCGCACAAGAAGAGATCAAGAATGTCATAGACCTTGCCAATGAGGCGGGTCTTGAGTATATGCTTTCTAAAGCAACTAAGATATGGAAGAGAGAAATATCTGAGTTATATTCCAATGCTTCACTAAACCCAAAGACAGCCAAGATTAAGTCAAGTGTAAATGGGGCAAAAGTAAAGGTCACAATCAAAAAACTAGCTAAAGTCTTTCAGATTCAAAGAATTACTAAGGAAGATGAACTGGAATTCTTCAAGACTGCAGAGGCCTTAGAGTTGTGTGGACTTGCTCCAACCATTAGGTTTGGTAGTTCACTTAATAGGAAGGGAATGAGTTCCCAGGGCATGTTTTGTCTGAAGTAGTAGGAAAAGTGCTCCTCTGCAAAACTGGAGCACATGACAGGATTTCAACCTATAAGTTCAGCCTGATGACGAGGATTATTTTTCAGGATTAATACTAATTGGAATAGGGTCATGTTTGATAAGATTGCAGAAGGGATTCAGAAGCCCAATATGGGCAGAATTGTTAGTCTGTATCTAGTTAAGACAATTCCAGATAATATCAACCAGAAAGTTAGAACAAAGATCAATCACATGATGAGAATGGACCTAAGAATTTTGTCAATATGGGACAGGGTCTTGTCTAAGGAGACTCCAGAACCCAAGAAGACAAAGGAGGTAAAAGGTAAGCAAGTAGTGGTAGAGGAAGTTGAGACTTCAAGTGATTCTGAGGAACAAGTGGTGTTCAGTTCAGATAAGGATGCTGAGGGAGATCAAAGAAGATCTCCAAGGTCCTCACCTGGAACTAGTGTTCAGGTGTAGGGGGAGAATTTGCAAGAGGAAGATCAGGTTGAGGGTGAGAACCTCACTGAATTGCCAATGGATACAACTACTTCTATAATTATGGATATTGTATAGGAACTAGAATAATTAAAGGTTCCTGAACAGGATATGTCTGAGAGAGAGATGGAGGATGAAGTTCCAAAAGTGGCTGAAGAAGAAATTCTTGTGTTTAAAGAAACTAAGATCCATGGGTAGATAGTTGAAATTCCCAGATTGAAGTTCCTGATGCTGAAATTCAGCATACAGATGTTATCTTGGAAAGTATTAATATTAATGAGAGGTACATGAGTTGAGGGGGAGTTGGCCCCAGATACTATCAAAACTAAAGAGACACCACTAGTTGAAGAGCTAAGTTCTTCTGAATCTGAAGAAGAAGCATCTCAGCTAAAGAAAAGGAAGTTATCTTAGATTAAGAAGAGGAGCAAAGCTAAAAAAAGCATTTACAATCTGGGACACTAGCTGCTCCTATAGGAGATACTAGCTCTCTGCTAGTATAAATTCAGATTATGCTGGATAAACAAAGGCAAGATCTAGAGAAGTATGTAGATGAGAGCACTAAAGAATTGCAATTTCAACTGGCACAGGATATAAAGTCCATAAGATTTGAAGTCAATCTCTTGAAAACGGATATGACTAATTTCTTTGAGAAGGGAGCTAATGTTATAGTCTATATTATTCAACAGCAGCAAGTAGCAAAGACAACTATAGATGAAATGTTGTCAAACAAGGCTATGTCCTAGAAAAGCAAAGAATTTTTGATGCAAACATGACTACTTTGCATACAGAAGAAATGGTTAAGCTAACTGAGCAGACTACTGAGTTAGAAAACAAAATAGATGCTGCTACAAAGGCCATGGAAACTCAGTTGGCAAACCATTCAGCCTCTTTGCTTATAGATATCAAGGCTTCTGATAAGAGTTTGGACAAAAATTTACTGAGAGTGAATAACACTATAACATCAGGTATCAATTACTTAGATGGACAGGTAAGGTTACACAAGAATGATCTGAGAGATCATGTTGTAAGAGAATTCATAAAGGGGGAGAGGGTAATGATCAAGGCCAGTTCTGAACATGCTACCTGGATATCAAATAATATTAGAGACACTTTAGGCTATCCTCCCCTATGGTATGATGGAGATCAAACTGCTGAGTTTGGTTATCAACCAGCTCAACTTGAAGAACCTTATGCTACTGTAACTAATGCTGCTGAGCAAACCATGTACAATCTTGCAGCACAAGTTATATTTGAGGTTATCCAAGCATGTGTCCAACACATATATAATCCTCCACCATTAGTTCAAAATGTTACATGTGAAGAGGATGAGTTGTCTGAATCTGCTTTGATGAAAGAAAAAGAAGCTCATATTTCAAAGAAAAGGTTTAGAGAACAAGCTAAGCCTAGACCATATTTTGAGTAGTGGAGTTCAACCTCCAGATCAATATTCCTCACTGCATGGAAGGCTGTCAATCCAAATGTGATAGATATAGGTAAATGGTATTCTGAACAAGAATGGGACAAGCATCTTAAGTAGCAGGAAGTTATTTACAAGTTCAAAAGAGATCTGAAAAAAAGGGAAGATACCTGCTAAGTCAGTTGAGCGCAGAAAATATTTCCCAAAGACTTACCATTATTTTTAAAGACAAAGGCTGAAAGAGGAAGGAATTGTAAAGGCTAAGAATGACAAAGGGATGAAGGTTGTTGATGACAAGGGACCTAAAGTGAAAGCCACAGTCCAATCTGGAAAGGGCATTATCATCAAAGAATCAGAGTTGCCATAGGATGTTCTTAATTTTGTATCTTATGTTAAATTTGTTCGGTAAATTTTGAATAACCAAAGTTTATAGCGGTAAATCTTTTGACAAACAATTAGTGAAAATTTTTGTTTGCATAACATTTTCTTGTGATATTAATTAGGATTGCAATTGTTTGCTTTACTTTCTGATCAGCATTATTATTGTTAATGAAATATGTGTTTTTATCTGTGTTATTTCACATATTGTACATCATTGTAATTTTAATGTCTTAATCACCATATTTTGGTATCATGTTGTATATCATTGAATTGGGGTTATGACTTCTCCAAATAGGGGGAGATTGTTAGGTACATTGGTCACAATATACTTGATTTGAAGAAGCCCTTTCAGCTCAATGATATACATATATTTTTATTTGATGAATATTTTGTTCTTGTGTGCAGGAAAATAAAGCAAAGTACAAAAGTGTCGAGAAACTAGACCAGTGTTGACACTTTTGTCAATGATGCGTTGAGATACAGAGAAATCTTTGTCGACACTGAGGACTAGTGTCAACACTCTTAAACTAGAAGTGCTGAGTCAAAGAGAAAGTTGTGTCGACACCCAGGATTTGGGTCGATACTATGATATAAGAAATCAACTATGTCGACACTCAGGATTAGTATCGACACACATTACACAAGCTGTGTCGAGACAAGGTGAAGGTTGTGTTAACACATTTAGAAGTATGTCAACATCACTACAAGAGTAGTGTCAACACCCAGGACTGGTTTCGACACATCCAACAGTCAAGTTTCAACACTTCAAGCAGAATTGTTTCCTAAGTGCAGAGATCAAGCCAGATGTCATGACAACTATCAGAACTATCAGATATCAGTTATTAATCGTATCAGTCGGTTAGCTTTGACAGAGCCTATATAAATGGATCATCTCTACATAAATAGAATAGAATAGAATAAAGAGAAGTAAAAAATTGGAAAACCCAGATCTAAGAAGTAATCTGCTAGAATTCAGAAGGTGGAGAGAAGCCTGATTAAGAATCGTCTTCAACATTATCCAGCCTATATCTACCCTAAATTAAACTTCAAGAAGCTTTGAAAAGCTAAGAAGGGTCGGATAAAATCAATTACTACAAGGATAAAGGGAAGCTGGCCTATAAATTAAATTCAGGAAGTAGTCGCCCATTTCTCTCTTGCTGGGTGACTAATTTTGAATCAATTTATTTTCACCATTATTAATCTTGTAAGATCTACTTGTAGATCTGAGTGTAGGGGAATAAATTTCTCTCAGTTGTAAGCATGTGTTATAAAGGCTGAGGTAGGGCAGAAATTGCCTGAGGTAGGAGAAGTGGGTATTTCTCTGAGGTGTCGGAACTGATTGTTCTGAGGTATATGGCAGGAGTTTCCTGAGGTGTAGGAGTGTGGAATCACTCTGAGGAAGAGTTCTTAGAAAGAACTTGAGGTGTAGGATCTTTGTGATTTGAGTGGTAAGACTTATATAGTCTGAGTTGCAGGAGTCAGCTGGGCTCTGAGCTATAAGATTAAGGATCTGAGGATCTGAGTAAAGAAAGAAGGAGTTTTGACAAATCTAGTTCATTGCTAGATAGGTGAAGGGGAAAAGTGAATGTACCCATCAATTGGGGAACCACTATAAATCTGTGTGTACTGTGTTATGATTGTTGTGCTGTGATTGTTTTAATTGCTGAAAAGTTTTCTTGTTTTATCTGATTGGGGTAGTAATAAAGATAGAAAATCAAATTTCATTATCTAAAAGTAGCCTAGAATTAAATTGGACCTATTCACCCTCCCCCCTCTAGGTCACTCACAATCCTTAAACAAACATTTACAAAATGTAGTAGCATGACTGTGTTCTGTAAAATATTGATCATTGGGGTGTTGTATGTCTATAGCTGGAAGTTTAATATTGAGAGTTTGATCTAGACTTGACTCTTAAACTAAATCTTGTGATGGAACCTCTATCGTATTTGTTGGGATGACTTTTTCATGAGAAATATCAGGTTGTGTTATTTTTGTTTGTAAAGCTGACTCATCTAATAATGGTGAGGATGGGGGAGAAAAATCCTTCTTTGAACCAGCCTTAAGTATTTGTCTAGTTTTCTTTGAAAACAAAGCTATGGTAAGTCACTTTCGAGGATGTATTTGTACTCCTTTTGGTTTATATAGTGTAGGGTAATGTTGTTTTAGTATCTGACTCATAATGTTCACATATACATTATCCTTATGATTGTACTTATGACCTATAAGGATAAAAATACACTTACTCTAATTGATCTTCTTTCTCAAAACCAGAACTCCCATCATATGCAGGTGGGACTTGGGAACAACATCATGTGCTAATATTTTCCACATTAGCTCCTTTCCCACTATATCAGCAAGAAACTCATATTATTCTGAAAAGACTTTCTTTTTCAAATGAATTAGTTTACCTTTAGAGAAATTCATCTTTATCAGAGCTTCCTTAATTTCTTCATCAGTTAGTTCTATTTCTCCTTCTCCTGAAGGCAAATCAAATGTTTTCTAAATAAGTTCCCACATTATACAGACCTCAGCCCCATTTATCTGCCCGATCTTTATGCCATCTTCATCAATTGTAACCGATCTAATGACCTCAGTTAATTCCACATAATATAGTAAACCTCTTATAATAATCATCTTTTATAAACAAGCATCTATGAATAATTATAGTACTCTTTTAAACGAATCTCCTATAGTAGTGAAGGAGTCTAGATCAACAATGTAACCAAAATTCATCTTGGTTGCCATTTGAGAGCCTACAAAGATTTCAAAGAAGAACATAGAGAGCAAGTAGATGGAAAATAGAGCGGGGAAGATGAAGAGTTTGGAGAAAAATACGATGTCTAAATTGAAGAAATGTCGAGAAATCTGCGCCTAGATATTTCCTTAATCAACATGACGTCGATTTATTTTTGAAATAAACAAAACTATCATAACTGACACATGCATTGAGTGGTATCAATGTTGCGTTGATTTGATAAAAAAATCTTCACAAACACCGTCTCTAAACATTGTGTTGAATAAAATTTGACGTTGTGTTGGCTTATACTCAACGTTACATCGAATATAGACTTAAAAATTTAATTCTTTTGTATATTTTCTCAACAATTTTTAAAATCAAAATTTGAAAGATTTACAATTATTAAGCTTTATCAAGCATTCCCAAATCATTGATAAAGTAGTTGTGCTTAGTTTCATCAAGAGGCTTTATGAAAAATATCTTCCCTCTAATTTTAAGAAGTCACATATTCAACGGTAATCTTCCCTTTTTCCACATTATATCTGAGAAAGTGATGTTTAATCTCAATATGCTTTGTCCTACTATGTAGGATAGGATTTGAAGCAATTAAAATAGCACTAGAATTATCAAATAATATTATGGAGTTAGTGAAACTCATGTTATAATCAAGTAACTGATTCTGCATCCACAAATTTTGTGAAAACCTTCTAGTAGCAATATATTCATCGTCTATTATATAAGTAGAGACTGATGTCCACTTCTTACTAGACAAAGATATCAGTCTACCACCTAGAAATTGACATGTTTCAGAGGTACTTTTTCTATCCAATCTATATCATTCATAATCAGCATCAGAATACCCATATATTTCAAATTCTGATTCTGTAAGGTACCTTAATCCCATCTCAGATGTACCCTTAAGATATCTTATAATTATTTTTACAGAACTAAGATGTGACACTTTAAGATCAACCTGAAATCTTGCACAGACACCTGTGACAAACATTTTATTAGGCCTTTTAGTTGTAAGATAAAGAAGAGAGCTATTAATTGATTTATATATTTTTTGATCTACAGACTTACGAGAAACATCCTTACCTTGAACAACATTAGAAGCCAAGGGAGTTTTCATAGTGGAAGTATTTTCCATGCCAAATTTCTTTATCAGTTCTTTGGTATATTTAGTTTGAGAAATGAAGATTCCTTTATTGCTTTGTTTTACTTATAAACTAAGGAAGAGGGATAACTCTTCCATACTAATCATTTCAAATATGGATTGCATTAGGTCAGCAAACCTTTTGCATAATCCAGATTCTATTAAACCAAATACAATATCATTCATATAAATTCGGATAATAAGCAGTTTTTCCTTATGTGTCTTAGTGAAAAGTGTTTTTTCTACCTCTCCTCTTGTGAATGAGTGATCTAAGTGAAATGTGGATAAGGTCTCATACTAGGCTATTGGAGCCTGTTTTAGACCATAAAGTGATTTGTTCAATTTATAAATATAAGAAGGATAAGTTGGACTGAAAAAACCTGGAGGTTGTTCTACATAAACCTCTTCTTATAGGAAATCCTTTTAGAAAAGCACTTTTGACATCCATTTGCTACACTTTAATTATTTTATAAGCTGTATAAGCTAGAAATAGTCTGATTACTTTTAGCCTTTCTACTGTTACAAATGATTGAAAGTAGTCAATTCCTTTCTCTTGCTTATATCCTTGAGCAACTAGTCTTGCCTTATTTCTCACTTTCACTCCATCAGAATCCATCTTATTCCTGAATACCCATTTAGTTCCAATAACTTGGTAATTCTTTGATCTCTCCACTAGTTCTAGGAATTTATTTCTATCAAACTTTGCAAGCTCTTCTTGCATAGCTATAATCCAATATAGATCAGTATCGGCTTCTTCAAACTTCTTGGGTTCAAGCTGTGATAGGAAGCACTGCACCATCACTCAAGTTGATAGTTGTTTTCTAGTTTTTATCCCTTGATTCACATTTCCAATAACTTCTACCAAAGGATGATATTTTATAATTGATCTATTTGGATCAATTCTTATTTGAGTAATTGGAACATGATCAAATTATTCTTCTATTCCATCTTCATGAGATAATTCAACTTCTTGATCATTAACCTATTCAGTAATTGTTAGATTAACAGGTCCTTCTATTGGTACTTCATCATCTGAACCTTCTGTATCATTTCTTTTTGATGATTATGTTTTTCTAATGAGTTTTCTATATTCTCTTCAATTTTTAACTCTTTAAGACATTCATCTATATCAATCTATTCCTCCAATAAATCTTTGGTAGAAGTTTCCTCCCCCTTAGAATAAGCATGAGTTTCATTAATATTACATGTATGGATTCTTCAATTTTGAGAGTCCTTTTATTATAACACCTATATGTTTTGCTTAATGAGGAATACTCTAAAAACATTCCAACATTAGCTTTTTTATTAAATTTTGCAAAATAATTTTTCCCATTGTTAAGAATGTAACAAACACAGGAAAAAATTCTGAAATAAAAAACTATAGGTGGCTTGACTTTAAAAAGCTCGTATGGATTCTTTTGTTTGGTCTTGTCAATAATACTTCTATTAAAAACATAATTAGCAGTGTTAACTGCTTAAGACCAAAAGGACCTAGGTAGGTTGGACTCTACTAACAAAGTTCTTCTAACTTCAATGAGTGTTCTATTCTTCCTTTTAGTAACTCTATTTTGTTGAGGAGTTCTAGGAGATGAAAAGCTTTGTTGTATCCCCTCATCTTCACAGAATCAACAGATCAACTAATTTTCAAACTCTTTGTAATGATCACTTCTGATCAAAGACATTTTAGTATCAAATTCAGATTGAATCTATTTTATTAATCTTGTAAAAGTTGTGAAGTTTTCGGACTTTGCTTTTAAGAATAACACACAGCTGAACCTTGAGAAATCATCCACAATAACACAAGTGAATGACTTCCCTCCTAAACTTTGAGTGATAAGAGGACCAAATAAATACATTGTAGTAAGTATAAATTTCTTGGAGAATCATTTTTACCAACTGGTTTAAATGAAGATTTTACCTATTAACTTGCTGAAAATCTCTACATGGATTTATTTTTCAATACTTTCCTTTTGGTAAGCCTCTTACTAACTCATCCTTTAAAATCATTGTTATGGTCTTGTGGTTTAGATGAGTAAGCTTCCTATGCCAAAGCTCATTCATTTCTACGTTAGTATTAAATAAGCATAACTCTTTTTTAGAATAACTAAAATCAACAATATATATTGCCTTTTCTAGAACTAGTTAGCACAATGTTATATATTCTAGAATTTATTATTTGGAAAATGTTATTAGTTAACACAACCTTGTATTCACCATCACACAATTGACTAATGTTAATCAGATTATGTTGAAGTCCTTCAATATAAGCTGCTTTAGCAAAGATGATATCCCCAAATTTGATCATATCATAACCTTTGGCCTTACCATTATTCGAATCACCAAATACTACCTTGAGACATTTTTTGGCCATGAAATTAATCAACATTTCTTTTTGTCTAGTCATATGTTTGAATCATCCACTATCCGAATACCACTGCAGATTTGTGGAAGTACAACCTTTTTACTGCACATAAGATTAAACATTAGTTGGGATCCTGGTTACCTTGGACTCATTACTTCTTTTTTCAAGATAAGGTGTAATGAAAGCATATGATGACCTTTCATAATACCTCTTGGGATAAAAGAGTGTCGGTCTATTAAACCAATAACTTCTAGTTTTATGTCCTTTAATAAATCAATCTTGACAAACATCCTTTACAGAGTTATTATTATAAGAATAATTTCTCTTTAGGGATATGCGTCGATTTGAAGTCGACGTAACATTTTGAACACATCAATTTGAAGTCAACGTTTTGATCAGTCAAAGTTATATGCATATTTTTGGACTCATCTGGGCTAGTTTTCTCGTTGTTATACTACACTTTAGAGCCATATTTGTCCATATTTATTATTATGTCAATTCCATATTAAGTGCACTTTTGGCCCGCTTTAGTGTGATTTCTTAGTTTTTATTCTTTTGCCTTGGTGTTTTGCTATGTTTGGAGAATGTGGTATGCCCGTTTTGGTGGCTCTTCTATTTTTGCTGTAGGTATAAAGGTGGTGAGCATGTTTCAGATTGTTTTGTGAAAGTTTTCCGCCTAAGGGCCACTGGTCGTGCATTTTTACACGCGCACAGTCGGTGGAATCCTTAGCACATGACCACTGGTCATGCGCGGTCTGATCATCGAATTTCCAAATAGTCCAGGAACACTGGGCACGATCATTGGACCTATAGCGCATGACCATTGGTCGTGAGCCACTGATCGTGCACAATATTCTCCACTTTTCTAAGTTCTGTCTGGGGAAATCGCATGACCATTGGACATAGTGCTCACGACCACCGGTTGTGCGCCACTTCTTGTGAGTGTTACCCCTGTTTCTCTTGAGTTCTTTCTTTGCTAATCGCACGATCATGGGATCCAGTGTGCATGACCACCGGTCGTGCGCCACTGATCGTAAACATATATATTATTATTTTTGTCTGCTGCAGGTTTATCTGGAGCAGAGCGCACGATCATCAACTGTCAGTGCGCACGACCACCGGTAGTGCGCCACTGATCGTGCGCTCTGATTTTCTGCTGCTGTATTTAAGCCTGTGCTCCGCGATTTAGGTCAATGCCTTCCATTTTTTACCCCGCTGCTGCGCGCGAAGCGCTAATTTTCACCCCCATAGGTCCTCCACTCATCTCTATCCTCCGGGAAGCATTCTTCGGTGATCCGAAGCCATTTTAAACACTTCAGAGACTTTCCAGCCACCAGCAGCTTGCAAGAAGACTCTTCGGTACAACTCATTTCGGCAAATGGGAGAAGAGATTGAAGGAAGGAAAGAAGATGGAGGGAGACAAGTGGATTTACAACCCATTTACCTCTAGAAGCAACCAACGGTCTGAGTCGAGAAGTGGATTGACAACCCACTACTTCGGCCAAGAACCATGACTAGGCTTTCCTCATATCGGTTTATTCTACCTTTTTCTCATAGTGAAGTGTATTCTTAATCTTGTAATGAGCTTAATCTTACTTTACTTGTCTATGAATGATTTTTGTTTGGCTACATGCATTCTTCGTTGTTAGCTGTGTTGCACTCGCCTCCATCCGCATCCACCCACTCATGCACTAGAACCACACTAGCAAAGGCTAGTGTTGGTAGTTGAAGAGGTGATTCCGATCCTCACTTTCCGCACTTGTGATCTTTCCATCCGCTTGCTCTCCATCCATCCGCCCAACGAAGCACGGCATATTGGCCTGCACTAATTCCATCACCAAGCGAAGCGGTTCTTACGACCCGCATTAGTTTTCTTTTTTGTTTTAATAGATTTAGGAATAAAAAACCAAACCCCTTGTTATTTTGTTTTACTCTTAGTAGCGATCTTCATACGACGCTATCATGATACCTAACCTGCATTCCCTAGAGATCGATATTCAGGGAAGCTATTCCCAAATTTATTACTTGACAGCGACCGGTACATTTACCGACGCATCAAGTTTTTGGCACCGTTGCCGTGGAATGCAAGTGTATTGTTGATTCGTGTTGTGTTCAGAGAGTTACGAAGAGTTGCTTTTTTTGAATTTGTTTTATTCCAGTCTATTTTTGTTTTTAATGTCGGTTGGAATTGTTAGATTGTTATTGAGAATCTATGCAAGGTAGTTAATCCTGGAATTTAGTGATCTCTGTAATGTGTTTTAATATCCGTTGCCGCTGGTGTGGAGATATCTCTCATGCAAGTGATAGATGTCCTATGGAGTATGGTAGCTAAGTCGCTCAAGGATATAGATATGGAGCACTAACCTCGTTTGGTACTCAATATAGTACACAAGAGCCAGTTAGCTACTCATTCGCGATTCCTTTGTCGCACTACTTTTTTTCGGCGTCAGTACCCGTTGTACTGACAAGGCCGGCTAAGCAGTGTTTATTTGGTCAGAATTGGGATCACTCTTTGAAGGAGTGTGTGAACTGGATATTCGGATTGCCTCCACTTCGATAACTTTCAACACCCCTTCCGTATCTGGGTACGTACTAGTGCCACCTTCAGATTTTGAAGGGAGAGATACTGGTATTTGCACAGGCACGTTTGTCGATCTAAACCCTAACACGGATGTTTTTACTCCTGATGTACATATATTATCTTGTATAGAGTCTGTTAGTAGTAAGGAGCCTGTGCTTGACCTTTTTGCGAGCACTGCTCCTCTATCCTCTACCTTGCATAACATTCTTTCTGTTTCTGACACTGCTGTGGAGGTTGATTCGCAGGGAGAAGCTGGTGTTTGTAGCATTATGCTAGATCCAGTCGAGGAGGACATCTGCATGGACGAGGTTGCTTCCTCAGTCCCATGTAAGGAAATCCAAGGCGAGGACGAGGCAGATGCAGCTCTAGCACATACTTATACCAGCCTAGACAGCAGTGTCGATTTACCCCCAATTTTGCCGGTGGGAGATGACACCGGAATCATCCCCAAGATTGAAGTTACTTTTTGTCATTCTTCTAATTTATTTCCTAACCCCGCTCTCGTGCCTACTTCTCTGTAGGACTACATCGTGGAACCGGTGCACTTAGTGCAAGGGCCTGTAATGCAGCCTAGCATTGATGGAGATCGGGTGCAGGTGGAGTCAGATTTGTCGAGCTTCACAACATTTATTCTACCCATACCTGATGTTCAAGACAGGTATAACTACACTGGAATGTGGGTATTTGTTATGTCGTCATTCGGTCCCCGTTATCGAAACGTGAACTTGAACCACTGCCTGAGCACTTCAAATTTCATACGTCCATCAGTTAAAAGAGTGCATGGTCTTTGAATAAGTCCTGTTAGGAGACCATAAACCCATCAGTTATGTAGATTAGCATTTCTTTTTTTAATTGTATTGTACTTTAATTAACAGGTTTAGTCTTGGAACAATTATATTTCTGTGGGAGTCCATCTGGGCACCGAATGTTATTTTTATATATTATGCTTCATACAAGTATTCAGTCCACTTTAACGACGGTAAAGAAAAGGGCTCATGGGAGACAACCCAATTTTGCTGCTTTTGAATTGCTTAATTGTGCTGTTATGAATATATATATATATATATATATATATATATATATATATATATATATATATATATATATAGTATTTGTGATGTGCTTGGAGGTAATGTCTTTTGCAGGTAGAGATCATTTGGGGCTGTGGACTTCCTTATAAAAATAACGCCAATCGATTAGTATGCTCAGTTTTGAGCATAGGTACTTCTTACCCCTAGCTCTTTATATTATTTAGAATGTTTAGTTTTCTTGTAGTCGCATTCAAGTCTGGGGGGAGAGCATGTCTGTGGTCACTACACGAGCACACATTTTCGTGCATACCAGTTGTTATTTATTTTATTTCAAAATCACTGTAGCACACACTGAATCACCCACATGAGCGCAATCTAATTCACGCGCGCGACTCGAGTCAAATTCATTGCTTTTGTGTAAACTTTAAAATAGTGGTGCTGGCTTAGGATTTTAGGATAGAGTAGTGCGTAACTCGTGTAGTGCTCCTAATCGAATACTCATGGTCTGTGTAGAAATAGTATAAATTTAATTTTTCTTTATGCTCATAGATTTATACTTTTTCTGTAGATGTAAATATTATTTGTACTACTCAAAAATGTGAATCTAGTGAAATCGAACAGTTGTGTAGGGATGTGTGTAGCCATCACTAGACTCATTTTGCTCGAGTCGGGAGGAAGGATCATCTTTCTTGGTGGCTAAGAACTTTCCCCAAGCTACCCTCAAAGCATTGGTACATGGTTAGTCAAGCGTGAGGGTAACGTAGGCCATCAATTTGGCTAGTTTGAGCTTTGTTTACCTTGTCCTAACTGCTGACCATTGCAAGCCAATTTTGTGCCTATCCCTTCTTTGATTCAGCTCCACCTTCTTTCACCAAAGCCTAAAGCCAATCCCCCTATCGAACCAAATCAATGAGCTACAATGAATTTAATGTTCTGACGAGGCGTGATGTGTGGAATTCAAGTGATGTGGTGGAATGAATTCATGAATTTCTACTTGCTAAGATTGGGGATTGCAAAAAAAAATAAAGAAAAAAAAGAAAAAGGAGAGAATTGAAAAAGAAAAATATTTATAAGAATTATAATGAGAAATGGAATCCCCATCAGGTTATCATGATATTGGTCGGGTTAGGCCGTGTACACAACTAGTTTTAAAGCTAAGTCTGGGGGTGTGACACACATGCAATTTTGAGGGGTTGTATTGGTTTAGCTCATTGTTTGCTCGCTTGGGTTGCGTGTTGCCTCCATGTTTATCTTTGACTACCAAACCTTAGGCTATGCCCCATGATTATCCTAAAGCCCTATGTATTCACGCTAGAGTCGAGCTAGTACAGTGGAGAGAGTGTGAACGGGCAAGCGTATAGTCCCAGACATTGGCTGATTACTTTGGAGGTGAACCTGAGCCCCGGTCTTGGGCAAAGCTCACCTTAGTGACCTGCCTACTTTCTTCTTACATATGACCGAACGATTCTCCAGAATTCAAATTTTGAGTAGATACAATATTTTATTAAAAAGTTTATATATTCTATTTTCTATACTAATGTTATATTTGATTTCTCTCATTACTGTATTCGGAAATTACTAAGCCAGCTAACTATTTTCTAGTCCACGGAGTGATGATTTGCTCGGGACGAGCAAATATTTAAGTCTGGGGGTGTGATGATTCCAAGTTATATACATATTTTTGGACTCATCTGGGCTAGTTTTCTCGTTGTTGTCCTACACTTTAGAGCCATATTTGTTCATATTTATTATTATGTCCATTCCAAGTTAAGTGCACTTTTGGCCCGCTTTCAGTGTGATTTCTTAGTTTTTATTCTTTTGCCTTACTTGGTGTTTTGTTGTGTTTGGAGAATGTGGTATGCCCGTTTCGGTGGCTCTTTTGTTTTTGTTGTAGGTACAAAGGAGGTGGGCATGTTCTGGATTGTTTTTGGAAAGTTTTCCACTTAAGGACCATTGGTCATGCATTTTTACACACAAACGGTCAGTGGACTCCTTAGCGCACGACCACTAGTCATGCGCGGTCTGATCATCGAATTTCCAAATAGTCACGGAACACTGCGCATGATCATTAGACCTATAGTGCACGACCACAGGCCGTGAGCCACTGATCGTGTGCACTATTCTCCACTTTTCCAAGTTCTGTCTGGGGCATTTGCACGACCAATGGACATAGTGCGCACGACCACCGGTCGTGCGCCACTGCTCGTGCTTGTTACCCCAGTTTCTCTTGAGTTCTGTCTTTGCTAATCGCACGATCATGGGATCCAGTGCGCATGACCACCGATCATACGCCCTTATCGTGCGCATATATATTATTTTTTCTTTCTGTTGTAGGTTTCTCTGGAGCAGAGCGCCCGACCATCAACTGTCAATGCGCACCAGCACTAGTCGTGTGCCACTGATCGTGTGCTCTGATTTTTTGCTGATGTATTTAAGCCCGTGCTCCGTGATTTAGGTCAACGCCTTCCATTTTTCACCCCGCTGCTGCGCACAAAGCACTGATTTTCACCCCCACAGGTCCTCCACTCATCTCTATCCTCCGAGAAGCTTTCTCCAGCAATTCGAAGCCATTTTCAACACTTTGGAGACTTTCAGGCCACCTGTAGCTTGAAAGAAGACTCTTTCGGTGCAACTCATTTGGGCAAACGGGAGAGGACATTGAAGGAAGGAAAGAAGACAGAGGGAGACAAGTGTATTGACAACCAATTTACCTCCGGAAGCAACCAACGCTCCGAGTCGAGATAAAATTATTCTTTTGAAGAGGGATTCTCAAAACCTCTCATTGAATCCTTTGAAGAGGGAGTCTCAAAACATTTTTCATAAGTGTAAGAAGAGAATGAAAGAAGGTTTGTGATAGAATTAATCTTCTCTTCATGTCTCTTACAGATTTTTGGGGACTAGCAATGATGATATCTGGAATTTCTTATGAATATTTGAATATCAAAATCACACCTATTATGAGCCCTATTTCCATATTTTCCTTGAATCTTCTTTGAATCTGATGCACTTTCCTCTTGAGACGAATAAGAACTAATTCACTTGAACAGGTTCAACAACACATTAATAATCGTCTGATTAATGGAAGAAATTTAATTGCTGATGATGATCTTCCAAACTTTCTATATCGAAATCAAACTATCACAATCTGATATGAATTTCTTGATTGTCTGTATTTGATGATTGATGTAAGATATCTTTGATCCTCTCTCTATCTTCTCATATTATTGTATCTCATAACATATATGTAGATTGACGTCATCTAATGTCTCCAAGATTCTGTTATTCAAATCTCTTCTTGAATTAATTCTGATTGAAGCCTCAAAAAGAATTCTTTGATCTTCTAATGTCTTATTTTGACCACAGTGCTTCTTTTTTCATTCTGAATTTGCTTGACAAATGACACAAAGTTGTCAAAGGTCTCAGACTTTTTCTTCAGAAAGAATACCTAGGTAAACCTGGAGTAGTCATCAACTATCACAAAAGTATAAGCTTTCCTACCTAGACTGTGAATTAGAATAGGACAAAATAAGTCCAGGTGCAATAGGTAGAGACACCTTTCAGAGTCTTTAGACACAATGCTTTTAAAGGAGGCCATTGTTGGCTTACCCTTCTAGCGGGCAGAACAAACACCTACTTTGGTCCATTTAAACTTGGGACCATTCCTGACAAAATATTCTTAGAATAACTTGCTTATAGTCTTATAGTTCATGTGAGCAAGCCTCTTGTGTCATTGCACACAGAGGGAGTCCTTCACATTTTCTACCAGACAAACTGAAGAAACATTACTTAAACAAATAAAATTTAAACAATAAATGTTTCCACTTTTAGTGCCTGACAAGATGACCTCTTAGCCACTTGAACTTTTGATTTGGCACTTGTCCTTGTGGAAATCAATGACATAGCCTAGATCACAAAGTTGGCTTAATTTGATCAGTTTATGTTGCAATCCTTGCACATAGGCTACTTTTGAGATTGTGACTATGCTAATGGAAATCTTACCATAACCTTTGGTTACTCCTCTATCTGAACCACCAAATATAACTTTGGGTCCATCTTTCACTGGAGTAAAATCTTTCAAAAGGCTTCTTGTTCTAGTCATATGTCTGGAACACGCACTGTCTAAGTACTAGATTGGCATCTGATTTGTCCTTGGACATACCTACAAGATAAAATCATTTTACCTTAGGAACCCAAACCAGTTTGGGTCCTTGGTTCTTGTTAGCATTTGTTATTTTTCTTACAGCAGGAAAAAACTTGATTGGGATAAACTTCTTGGCATGGGGTATTGTAGAGTTATACCAGCAGTCAATAGCAAAGTGCCTGTTGGGTCCATTGATCCCAATGTCCTGAATTTGAAGAAGGACTAGCAAAATAATGTATACACATGTTGTGATCTAACTTGTGTTTAAGGTGAATGATTACAGTTTATCCTGATAAGCTATGATGGGACTGGTAGCCTAAGTGGCTAAAATAGGTAGGTTCTTCCCTAGGTGGTGGAAAGACAGATAACTGTCTAAGTCCACAGGCGTTGACTAAAGATCAGTCACTCAATGCCAGAAGGCTTATAGCACTGAGTGAAGCCTATACAGTCAAAACCAAGCCAATGATAAGCTAAGAAAATGGCCAAGTCTACAGACATTGAGTGAAGTCAACTCACTCAATGCCATACAGCAAAAGGCTGTGAGTTAGGCTAAAGCAGTAAAATCCTGAAGTCTGAATGAGCTGAAATGTTGTCAAGTCCACAAGCATTGAGTGAAGTCAACTCACTCAATGTCATGCTACAAAAGAGAAAGTTGGCCAAGTGTTTTGGCATTGAGTTATGAAGACACACTCAACGCCATTCAACAAAAAGGCTGTAAGTTGAACGTGTTGAACTAAGTTCAGAATTCGTCGAACTGAGTTCAGAGTTCGTCGATCTCAGCTCACCTTTCGTCGAGCTAAGTTCAGAGCTTGAGTCTCTGAGTTCGTCGAGCTTTGTTGAGATTTCGTCAAACTGAGTTCAAAGTTCATCAAGCTCAGTTCACCATTCGTCGAACTCAGTAAAACAGTCCAAGCCCAGTGGGTTTAAACACAAAAAATTAGCTAAGGAAAAAAGCATTGAGTGAGGCATGCTCACTCAATGCTCTCAACGCCTTTTTGCAAAAATGAGTTAAAAGCAAATAACGTTAAGTGAGGCATGCTCACTCAACGCTCTCAACGCTCTCAACTTTTTAGTTGCTAAAGAAGCAGGTATTTGGCTAAGGCAGATGGCGTTGAGTGAGGGTTATTCACTCAACGCTCTCAACTCCTAGAAACAGATTTATATTCTAAGTAGTTTGGCGTTGAGTGAAGGTTACTCACTCAATGCCAATTGAAAGTAAATCTGACCAAGTGTTTTGGCATTGAGTGATGCTTACTCACTCAATGCTTATGCTAATGTTGCTTGATTTTTGGCTAAGTCCACAACTGGTGATGTCATCAAGTCAACGCATTTCAAATAAGTGGCGGGATGGCTATAGTATGCGACAAAGGTTGCCGTAGACCTACTGTACGATAGTAGGCATTAAAGCAAAATTGCATCCAACATTAAAAGTGTAGGATTAACTGCTAAAAGAGCCGTTGGGTCTCAATAAATAAAAGGAAGTGACAGTTGTTCTTTTTACTCGGGCATTATTGTGGAGCAAAAGAACATGAAGCTTAAGTCAGAAAGAAAAAGAGAGCAAGTTAGTTGTTGAGATCAACATCTTCAACGGCAAGTTTGCTGGTGCCATCTTCATCTGCACCACCAAGGAAGCTCAGGGTGATTCTCTAAGGAAGTGGTAGCAGTAAGAGCCAACCCTTGATGCAGGAGCTTCACTGAACAAGCTAATACTTTCTAAAAGAACTCACACTTGAGGAGCTGTGAAGGAGAAGTTGAAGCTGAGCAGTTAACTCAGTTCAGAAGGGAGCAGAGAAACAGGTCTGCTAGTTGCTTCTACATAATTATTGTTGTGAAGAAGAGATGTGAATCTTTAGTTCAGTTCAGAAAGAGGTAGAATAATATTCTGCAAGTTTCTTCCAGCTCAAGTGCATAAACTTATTGTTGTGAAGTAGGTTGGACTGAGGTGCTCTCCGTCGAGTAAAGTTGATACATGAAAACTTTCCTGGTGTCATAGTAGCGGGGGCTAAGTCTGACTCACCCAAGGCTAATTGTCACAGAGGAATTCCTCTTGTTATCAATCAAAAACCACATCAGCCCATTTTCATCTTATAGGATTCTTCTAAATCTGAGCTGTAATAGTGTTGTAGCATTCTGAGAGTAGGGCCTAGTGCCTAAAATTCTAGGGCTGAAAAGCCTGAGTTGTAGGAATTAGAGATAAGGCCGAGGTAGGTGGTTTGAAAACCACTGAGCTTTAGGGGCACTGCAGGGCTCTGAGGTAGGAACCTTTGTGGTTCTGAGGAAGGGTTCTGAAGAGAACCTATGTGTAAGGTTGAGGGCCTGAGGTGTAAGCTCCTTGGAGCATTTTGAAGAAGTGCCTAGTCCAACAAGACAGTTGGATAGTTGGGAGGGAAAGTGGATGCACCCAGTTGGGGAACCACTATAAATATCTGTGTGATTTGTTGTGTTGTTTTCTTTATGCAGGGTAAATCATCTTGAAAGAATAAATTAACCTACCACTCAAGCAGTAAAATAAAGGAAAAGAAAAGAACCAATAAAGAGACCAATAACCTATTCACCCTCACTAGGTGATTTAGCTATCCTTGAAATTAAAGACTTTCAAGTGGTATCATATGTTAACACCGGATTTGACTGCTCCCCAAATGCCATGGCAAGACCAACTCTAGTCGCCTGCCCTCCTCCCCGCGGGACCTCCCCGGCTTG
This sequence comes from Platanthera zijinensis, assembly GCA_039513925.1. Lineage (NCBI taxonomy): Eukaryota > Viridiplantae > Streptophyta > Magnoliopsida > Asparagales > Orchidaceae > Platanthera > Platanthera zijinensis. The sequence continues at coordinate 47,651,623 of CM077083.1, forward strand.
GCAGGCATCCAGGAGCAGTCAGTTAGGAGCTGTCTACCCTCCTATCCGAGCGGTTAGGTGGCCCCCTCTCTCTTTTTGCCTCCCCTGTATCTGGTCACCGCTGCCCGTTTCTCCTGTGCCCGGACAGCCGATATTTCTAGCCCTGGCCGTTGGGCAGGCCCCCCTGAGCCTATAAATAGACGTGAATAGTACCATTCTAGGGACAGAGTTCAAATCCCCAAGATTATCGCCTATGGCAGCGGATTCGAAATCCTTCTCCAGCGGGTAACCTGTCCGCGCGGGCTCGATAATCTAACTGTTGTAACCGTTTTCCATACATAGAAGAAAAGCCCGACGTGAGAGAGGCATTCAGGCCGCGGCGGGCGGAGTCTGGTGTCGCCGCTTCGGGCAGCTTGGTCTGATTTTTTCCTGACCGCTAGTAACTGACTCGCTGACATTCTTTTCCCTACTCCTTCCCCAGTGCTCGAACCATTAGCTGGTGGTGCTCGACTTCCTGTCGCATTTCGTGCATCAACAATTAACACGCGGCCTTCAGATCTCGGTTGGCCGGTGAGAATCTGCGGCTAGATAATGTCAGACCATCAGACCGCACATAACAACCATTGTCCCGATGAAGATACTCTATGGGAAGTCATCATCAAGTTAGCTCGGGAAACTGAACAAATTCGCCAGGAAGTCGTTCAGCGTTCCGAAGCGACTAACCTCGTCTTAGCCGCTATTATCCGCCGGCTAGACTCGTAGCCCGCTGCGACTACGATGAAATCAGACAACTCGCCCTCTGCAGGGGATAATCCGCCCGTTAAGCAAGCCGCTTGTCCGCCCGGAGGACCACCAACCTATCCGCTCTTCTGCCCGCAATACCTCCCGGCATCCTGCTCGCCAGTGCTAATTGCAGCCCCCGTGCGATTTCCAATCTTTCAACCAGAAAGGGTGTGTTCTCACAAACCCGGTCCCCAGTTTGCCCCCTACCTGGCCAATCATGCGAAGATAATGCAAAAAGCCCCTATTCTCGCAAAAAAGAAAGCACACGCATCAACTTTGTTCCGAGTCAAACAACGTGAGCATGAGACACTCTCTCATTTTATTCCCCTCTTCTAGAGGGAGGTTGCTGAAGTTGAAGAGGTCGGACTGGATTTATATAAAATGACTTTGATTGAAGGATTGAAACAAGGACCGTTCAAGTTTCAAGCCACCATCAGGAGCGAAAAAACATATCAGGAGATAGTTAATCTTGCTAACCAATACTCTGAGGCTGGAAGGGGTAGTTCTCACTACGTTATAAAGAACAAACCGAACGGTAAGAAGTCTTTTCAGCTTGCAGACCAGAAGACCAACAACCCTGATCAGTTCTGTGAGTATCACAAGGAAAAGGGTCACTTGACAGAAGATTGTCGAGCTCTTAAGCTATTAATGCAAAGGATGCTGAGGCAGGGTAAGATGTACGACATATTCTAAAAAGATGACCATTTTTATTCGTCGACTTCAAAATGCAAAGATGTGTCGTATATTCTCCCTAGCATGGAATAAATGGATTTAAAAGCCTCACCTTCAATGTTGAAGGAAAATGCGTCAAGTTGTTTGTATTACCAACCCATCTCCTAAAAACTTCTTTGTCGAATATGTTTTTATATAATTTTTCCTTATGTTTCAAGGCCCCTCACTAACACTTTTCACAGTGTTCTCTTTTCTTGACAGGTTAAGAAATAAGGATAACTGGCTCCAAGAGAACATCACCGAGTTCAGCAGAAACCACCCTTAGAACTGTTGACATTAGCGTAACACCATGAAGACCACGTGTTGCAGGGAGATTTCGCACCGTGTAGTGGGAGCTTGCCGGTTCTACTGTGGCAGGATACTGAATTTCGGATCCCGACTAGTACCTAAACCCACCTCTGCTGTATGGAGGGACAGGGTGGTGGTCAGCTCTACCATGCCATTTAAGGGATATCGTCACAACTGTGATGAGCACGTGAGGAAAGCGCTGCTATACGCACCTGCCTGCGAATCATCTTAGCATGTGACCCTCGAATACTCTTTAGAACCCTCAAGCAGTGCCTGCAGGAGACCCACAACTAGGTTGATCTCAGAGGAAAGCAATGCTATATGCACCTACCCGAAAGATCAACTTAGGTTGTACTCCAGGCAAGAGGGAAGTTAGTCCATTCCCCTTGTGTGGAATTTGGATTGAGTTTACAGCTTCTGTGACCCTATGAGGAAAGCACTACCACACGCACCTACCCGCTTGGTCGTTTAAGTCTGTAGCTCATTTCTCTGCCGGCAGAATTCTGGTATTCACTTCAGTCCGCAAGAGTTGATTTATCAGATGACCGAGATATCTTCTTATTAAGTGATGAGAGCTACAGTTTTTGCGACCCTGTGAGGAAAGCATTGTTATATGCACCTGCCCGCTTGGTCTCCTAAGTCTGTAGCCAACTTTCCTAGTGTCCGAGATTTATCGTCAGACTCCTTCGAAGAGCAGATTGGACTTGCTATTCGACAGAGTATGGGTATTGATCTTGTTAAAGCAAGCAGTTGATAACACCTTTGCTGAATGTGCTAATATTCTCACCGATTAATCGTGCGGTTAGAGGAGAGGTGGCCCGAATCATTCATTCGTATCGATTGGGATAGTGGATATCAGACTTAATCGCACGAGTATGCTATGTTTGGTAATCTTCTATTCATCTGGCAAATATCAGACTTAATCGCACGAGTATTCTATGTTTGTTAATCATCTATTCATAGAGCGGATATCGTTATTAATCGCGCGAGTATATTAAGTCTGTTGATCACTTTCTTGATTATCGCTAGGGGTCACGCGAGGACATTATGCTTGGTGATCATTATTAATCGTGCGAACGGGTTATTCTTGATCATTATTAATTGTGCGAATGAGTTATGCGTGGTGATCACTTCGTATTACAGTTGGCTTCGCACTCAAGGATTCTCTGGTCGCCCGGGAGAGTAAACCAGTATTACACAATTATCAACGGATAATCTCACTGAGCTTATCTATTCACATCTATTCTGTTCTAATGCATTCGTTTTATTCGCCTGCGGATCGTTCAATGTACTATTCGGATAAATCCGCATGTTATAATCGTGCGGATAGAAATATAATATCGAGCGAATACAGCTTATCCAGTAAAATCGAACAAGTGATATCATTTGCATTCTCAAAAAATTAAAATATCTGTATCCGAGCAGCTTACATAAATCATACCGCCGGATAAAAATATTCAATTATTACATATCAACTTTTTGTCTTTTTCTGCTCTGGTTCATAGTCCTCCTCGCTGGAAGAACTTGAAGAACCACTCGCCTCAGCTGATCCCGACGCTAAGGATCCTTCCTCGCTCGAACCGCTGGATGAGCTTGAGCTTTTATCTGCATCAGCATCTGCGAGTAAGCCCTCCTGTTCATTTGCGGGCTCATCATCTGCGAGGATCTTGTCAACAGGTTCTTTTGCCGGCCTTTCTCGCGCGGCTTCAGCCTCCTTGAAGCCGTGGAATAACTTGTCAAAAGTTATGTTTTCATGGTCGGGCTTAAGCGCTACCCGCTCCCGCAGAATGTCCAGCGTATCCTCTCTGCTTTCCCGCTGGTGCGCAATGATCTAATTCACAAAGGCCAGATTCTCCGGGTCATAAACTTTCTGTAAAAGGAGATAAAGTAAGATTTACGGTTAATGTTAGGGTAACCGGTAAAGCCGCGAGGTAAATACTTACTGCATTAATATTCTTCAGTTTATCATTTTCTTCTTTTAGCTGCTCTATCTCATCTTCTAACCGCTCGGTGAGGCCGACCACTTCGGCAAGGGCTTCAGCGACGAAGTGGTCCGTCACAAAACTTCTCGCGCGGATTTGAGCGGCTAGAGCTGGGAGTTTCTTTGTTGGAATAACCCGTAGATCGGCCAGGTTCTCCCTGCCGTACATCGCCCAGCTAACCGTGCGGGCGTGTTTGGATATTTTCTCGTTCTTCCACAAGGGAAGAGCGGTGGAAACTTGAACATTCTTCCTGCGCAGATGCCATCTCATAACAGCTTTGTCGCGGTGGTCTTTCAAGTTCTCCCCCATTCCTTGGGGTGTGAAGGGCTCGGAATTGAAATCGGCGGCGACATCGTGCTCTTCGCGACGATCGTCCACCCTTTTCTTCCTAGCCTCGCTCTGTGTCAGAACGGGCTCTACTGGTGTAACCTGCTTGTTCGCTGTAACTTTCAGAATAGCTGCTAAGGACAAAATATTTAGCCGCGTGGTAAGACGAAGCAATAAATAACTAATCGCTGAAAGTAGACCTTCTTCTGCAGGCAAATCCGCCACGACTGGCAGCAACGGGATGTAGTGCAGGATGTCTAGCCGTGAACCGGCAAGGAAGTCAGCGATCTCTCTCGATTCCTTTGACCTCAAACCGCTCGAAAAGTTTGGCCGGTCGGATTTGCGGACGGACAGGCAGAAGGCCCGGATTCCCCTCGAACATGAGGAATCGGGTGGACCAGTTTGGGAACTTGTTCGGCAAGTTCACCATCTTCATCCCGGTGCAGCCGAAGTAGACAACCCCTTTGAAGATCCGGCTATCCTTCTTGCCAGAGATGATGGAGCAGACCACGAAGCAGTGGCAAAAAAGATCCATTGTGAATTTTACCCGCTCGGTCCGCAGGTAGATGATGAAGCTCATCATCGACTCAATCGTTTTCGGCGAGAGCTGGCCGGGGACGATTCCGAAGAAGTCAAGAATCACGATGAGCTCGATTAGCGGCAGCCACTAGAAACCAAAGTCGAAGTGGTCGACCGGGATCGCCACCAAATTCCTTCAGGAAGTGTTTATCCGCTCATCCTCTCGCGGTAGTGGCGCGACTACATCGGTATTTGTCATGTGGATTGCGATGAAGCGCTCATGTTTGCTGGCAGTCACTTCCGACCTCCTGTACTCGGCATCAAAGAAAGCGATGGCAGCGGAAGCTCGCGCGAGTGCCATTGAACCTTGCCGCAGGAAGTAGTGCACTTGAAATTTTTCCATATAATGCGGAGCTAGGCCGTATTTATAGAACCTTCAAGACGAGTTTCAATTCGCGCGGTTAGATCAACGAAGCCGCCAGGACATTCATCATTTCCTGCAGACATCTTTTCAATCATTTCAACACATTACAACTCGCGCGCTTAGATCAAAGAATTCGCTGAGTTATTCGTTTCTTGCAGATTTGGCAAGAATTATGCGGAAGCTCGAGTGAGCAAAAAATTCAAACCGCAAGCATCTAAAGCATGACAGATTGCACGGGTACAATATCAAGTGATAATGACATACAAATCGATCGAACTAAGAAACCACAACGCAAATATAATAAGGTATTAATAGCAGCCAGCAACAAATAAGGTCAGTTCGATCAACTTATTACAGATCTCTCTCTCTCTCCTCGCGTCGCTCGCCGCTAGGTTCTGCGGGGTCCCTGCCGATGTGCGTGACTTGATCGCTAATGCCCAGTAAAACGGACATCGCGCTAATCAAATGGTGGTTAAGGGTGTTCGGGGCCTGGTGAATCCGAGATGTATCCCGAACTATGCGGCTCATCGGAACAGTTGGATCAACAAAAGCCACCTGTTCGATAGTTCGTGCGGGTAGGGTTGCATGGCCGGTCACCGGGGCAAGAGTTTCACCCCTACTGGGGATGTGACCTGACTCGAGCGGCTTCGCCGAACTCGCTATGTCAAGTCACCAGCCCTCCTCCTTTTCAGCCCTCTCATGATATTTTCTCTTTAAGTACGCAGCATCGTCCTCCGCCCTTTGTAGTCGCTTCCCCAGGACCAAGACTTGGTCGCGAGCAGCTCTTTCTCGCTCGCGGCAACCGGCCAGTTCCACGGACAAAGCCTTTATCCGCTCCTCTAGGCCTGTCCTCGCCTTTTCCTCGAATTTGAGCTTCGCCTTTAGTCGCTCGAGGTCGACGAACAGTTCGGATAAGGCGCGTTGGCATTCATCATCCTGAAGCCGCCTCGCGGTCTCGTCAACGACGGCTTGAGAGTTTAGTTCCGCAAAATCTTCATCGCAAAGCAATGGACAGGCAGCATTAGTCTCACCGTGCGAAAAGATCGACAAGCAATGATACTAAAAGAATAGGCACCCGAGCAGAGGCTATCTTCTCTAGTCGCGGCCGCTATCTGATGGCTAGAAAAAACAGGTTACCTCAGTCTCTCAGGATCCGTCTTCTTCAGGTAATTGTCCCTCAGAAGTCGCTCGGCCCTCTTATTCTTTTCAAGCTCTTCGCGCGACAGAAGCAAGTCGTCGGTCTCGGTTATTACGCGGATCGGTCTCTTTAACCGCGGCTGTTCCTTGTAATGTGGTGAAATTTTTATAACCTTCGGGGCGGGTTTAATCATACCTGTCCGCAGAAGCTTAGCAGCAGCCTGGCGATCAGCTTCAGCCTGCTTCGCAACTGAAAGAACCAAGGAATCATGGATCTCTTCTCCAGCAGTCAGCAGATTCTTCTCCGCAAGGATTCGTTCCCGCAGTTTCACTTTGTCATCAACCTCGGATGGTCCAGGAATCTCCTTCCTTTCTTTCACCGACAGAATCTCCAGATCGGATTCGCCACCGACAGAATCTCCAGATCGGATTCGCCACCCGATAGATGCTTGTGCTTACTTCTTTTTCCTTTTCCTCCAGTGAAATCATAGTGGGCGACAAGGTTAACTCTACTCGCTTACCCTCCCTCTTTTTAGTATAGCGCTCGAGCTATTCGAAAGCGTTTACCTCATCTGTTCGGACGGTCTCGCCCTCAAGCTGATCGGGTACATCGACCTTGCTTGTCGTTGCCATGACTGCCGCGGATTTCTTGTTTTCTCTCTTCTTCTTCTTCTGCAGGATTACCTCTATCCTCTACTCCATAGATGAAGTCAGCTTGTGCTTCCTTTTCTTTGTCGGGACGGCGGCTTTCATGACATCGAGGTTTTCCCTGAGCTTGTCGGCGGTATTGTTGGCAGCCTTTTTTGCATTGTCGATAATATCAGCGATCTCTCCGCTCGCTCGCCCGGTTTCAACCTCAGCATCCCCTTGGCCGTTTTATTTCCTTGTAGAAATGATGTCAACATCTGAGCCCGCCGAAGGCTGTGGAGTGTTTGCCCGGGCAGACTCTAGAACCTTGCTACCCTCCGTGTTCTCGGGCAACTGTTCGGTATGCTTAACCGCAGCGGCTTCAGTACACGGCTCCAGGTTCCCAACGTCAATTATCTAAGTTGCCGGCTTGGAGGATTGTTCGTTTATCGACCTTGTGTTTTGTGAAGCAGCCTTGGCAGTGTGTGTCTTGCGTAACGTCTTACCAGCTTCGCGGGTAGATGTTCCCTGTGGCGACTTGGAAGCGGCTAACCCCTCGCCGCTGATCCTCACTACGATGCTCTTCCTGGAAGACATGGCGAACAACAGAATCTTAACCGCAGTTGGAGAGAAGCGACCTGTTTCGAAGGCAGTTTTGTTAAATCAGCGTCAACACCGGCGTTATTTATAGTTTTGAAGGCATTAACTGCGCTCGCGGTCAGGCGGTTAACAACATTTTTGAAATTCCTCCTGAATTTAAAAATGTATGGGGATTATGTTAACACCGGATTTGACCGCTCCCCAAATTCCAGCAATAAGACCAACTCTAGCCGCCAGCCTGCCTCCCTGCGGGACCTCCCCGTCTTGGCAGGCGTCCAGAAGCAGTCAGTTAGGAGCTGTCTACCCGCCTATCCGAGCGGTTAGGTGGCCCCCTCTATCTTTTCGCCTCCCCTGTATCTGGTCCCTGATGCCCGTTTCTCCTATGCCCGGGCAGCCTGTATTTCTAGCCCAGCCCGTTGGGCAGGCCCCCTAAGCCTATAAATAGATTTGAACAGTACCTTTCTAGGGACAGAGTTCGAATCCCCAAGCTTGCCGCCTGTGGCAGCGGATTCGAAATCCTTCTCCAGCGGGTATCTTGTCTGCACGGGCTCGATAATCTAACCATTGTAACCGTTTTCCATACATAGAAGAAAATCCTGCCGCGAGAGAGGCATTCAGGCCACGGCGGACGAAGTCTGGTGTCGTCTCTTCGGGAGGCTTGGTCTGATTTTTCCTGACCGCTAGTAACCGACACGCTGACAGTATTTTCCCTACTCCTTCCCCAGTGCTCCAACCGTTAGTTGGTGGTGCTCGACTCCCTGTCGCATTTCGTGCATCAACAATACTATCTCCCATAGGTTTTAAGACCATTTACAAATTTAACGAATTTCTCATTGTAGTCAGCTATGGAATCTTTCTTCCCATGCCTGGAAGCCTACTAATATTGATTGAGAAGTGATTTCCTATCATCTCTATCCTCCTCAGTTCCTTCCTTGTAGACAACTAAAGAGTTCCATATTTCTTGTATTATTTTGCGGTGGATAAGGTTCTGAATGGTAGAATCATCTATAGAACTAACAATGATGTTTTGTGCTCTCTTGTCCATTGCAGCCAAGATAATATTTTTATTGATCATCTCTGAAAATTTCTTAGGAGTTTGATAATTAACATCTATAGCAGAGATGTTCATTTTGGATAAATGGACCCTCTTCAAGAGTAACATATATTCTATGATCTGAGGCTTCCATTAACACAATAACCCTTTGTTTCCATATACCAAAATATTCTTTGCTGCAGATGGGAAGTTTCATGGAACAAAGCTCCTTGTGCTTATCTCCAGCAGACATTATGTTTGGAATAGCTACCCTCTTAGAGAGTTGTTCAGGTTATTAAGTCCTTTGTGATTGAACCAACCCTCTAATACCACTTGAAAGACTAAGAAGGGTAGAAAAACACCTACAGGGGGAATAGGTTCCTTTGAGTTCATTTTGGTTTTGAACAGATTTCTTGATATTAGAACAAATTTTCAGAGAAAATGAAAGCACAGGCATAACACACAAGATTTATAGTGGTTTCCCAATCTTTGGTATATCCACTTTCCCCCTTCTCCTATCTAACAGAGAACTAGCTTCGGCTAACTCCCCTAGAAATCTCAAATCAAAATTTATCTTACAACTCAGGTCCCACTTGGATCCTACACTTAGACTGCAGCACAGTCCTACTACAGAGATATAGGCAAATCTCCTACCTCACGTTCACTTAAGAACCCTACACTCATGTTATAAACCAGCCTTACCTCTCAACCTTTATAAATTAGGCTTACAAACTCAGATCTAAATAGATCCTACCTCAGGCCATAAAAGCCTTACTCTCAGATAAAAAGGTTCCTAGCAGAAATGGTTGTATGGTTTTTGTTATAACTTATAGACTCAAGAAATAAAACAATTAGAGACTTCGAATGTGTCAATCTCTGCAAACAATATAGTTAATTGACTGATCTTTAAGAAGGCTTAGGCCTATGTTGTTGAAGCAGATCTTTGGAGATAAAAAATTTCCCTTCTTCAAATTTTGCGGATTAATCAGATTTAGAACTAGAAGAAGAAGGAAGATTTTCTTAATAAGCTCTTGGAGAATATCTATCAGGGGGAATCTGAGCGAATTGGAGTTCTTGGGAAAAATTACGTACGCACTTGATAGATCGATTTTGAATTTTGAAAACTTCTCTTCTTTTTATTCCTGAATTTGTGTCCAATCTTCTCTCTGAATTGATTTTTCTCCATCTATATATAGCATGTTCCCAATGGCTATATTATATTATGGAAAGCAGCGATAGTTATGTCAAGAGCGCATATCCAGAGATTCCGTCATTTTTTGTCATTGCTTACTGACGTGGCATTTTATTTGAATTTTGATGATGTCAATGCATTCATGCGACTTGCTTTGATATTGAAACCTTATACTCTGTAGCTGAACACATGTCAATTAAAGATTGGCTAACTCAGTGTCTGGGACTTATCAAAAATCTTATTCTAGAAAAAATGCGCCAAGTGACTTGAAGTTACTCAGTGCATTTTATTTTGTACGAAATTCGAGTCCTGAGAAATGCATCGAGTGAGTTGAAGTTACTCAACACATTCTGGTAGAAAATCTGAGTCCTGAGAAATGTGTTGAGTGAGTTGTGTTTACTCAGCGCATTTGACTTAGCTAAAATTCTTAGTTCTAGCTAACAGTTTTGAGTGAATTGAAGTGTCTCAGCGCATTTTTTCATATTCGTCGAATGAAGTGTGCTGTCTCGACGCATTTGTTCATAGACAAATAAACTTTCAATATAAATCTTTCTCATAATGAAAAAGATAGCTTTCAGCTATACTCCTACATAGTAAACAAAGATACAAATCAAATACACACTTATGTATATTATTGACATACGTTGCTTCTTCAAATCAAGGACAATGGATAATGTACCTAACAATACTCTCTATTTAAGAAACTTAGTTTGTGGACCCCTAGTCTAACTAAAATGATCATCTAACCAATGGATCCGTCGATTAAATACACGATAGTGGTTGTAGAGAATGAGCTTGTTAAGATTGATAAATTTTCTTCCTGGTAGATTTTGTCATCCTTGGCATTAAAGAGGATGCTGAAGTACCCCTCATACTCGGCAACACCTTCCTCGCCACCTCTCGCACAATAATTTATGTAAGAAACATCTTCTCCTTCAGATTGGGAATGATGATGTTACTTTTAGCATCAACTGCTCGATGAGAAAAGCTTTAACAAATGATGATTCTAACTTTACATTATAATATACTTTTCAAGATAATTACTCGTCATTTTCCGAAATTATTTCACAAATATTTGAAGATTTGGAGCTCGTTATAATGTTTTGTTTACAAGAAATTACTCGGTTGTTACCATTCGAACAAATTAAATTAAATAAATTTAAAATAAAAAACTCTTATGAAGAACCATCGAGTCTGTAATTTAAATAGCTCCCGGATCATCTATAGTATATTTTTTAGAAAAAATTCAAAATTTCTTGTGATTATTTCTTCTGCTCTAAACGATTCGAAAATTTTAAAATTAGTTAAAGTTTTAAATAATCATCGTCGTGTAATAGAATTAAAATTTTTTGATATAAAGGGGATTCCCCGTCTTTTTGCACACATAAAATAATGATGGAAGATAATTTTTGTAGTACTATTCAGCCTCAACAATGCCTCCACCCAAACATGAAAGACATCAGTAAGGTCGAAGTAATCTAACTTCTAAATGTGGGAAACCCTATTTTGAATAGTACTTGGGTTAGCCCAGTAAAAGTCAAGCCAAAGAAATGCTAGGTAACGATATTGCAACAAAACTAAAGAATTAATTCCAACATGTACTGTTACATGTTGGCGAATGTGCATTGATTATAGAAAATTAAATTATGCCACTCGTAAAGATCACTTTTTATTACCCTTTATTGATCAAATTTTAGAATATCTTTTCGGACACTCCTATTATTTTCTCGATGGTCTTTTGGGATTTTTCAAATCCCAATATCACCTGAAGACTAGGTGGAAACCACTTTCACTTGTCCCTTAGACACCTTTGCCTATCAAAGGATGTTATTTTGTCTATCTAATGCATAAACTACATTTCAAAGAAGCATGTTGGTAATTTTTGACTAGTTAGTTGAATATGTGATGAAAGTTTTTATGGATGACTTTTCTAGTATTGGAAATTCATTCCAATCTTGTTTAAATAATCTTGATCATGTTCTTCAGTGCTGCGAAGAAACAAATTTAGCACTTAATTGGGAGTGCCACTTTATGGTCTGAGAAAGATTAGTCCTTGGACATAAAGTGTCAAGATTGGGGATCGAAGTCGATAGGTCCAAGATCAAAGGCATAGAAAAACCTCCTCCTCGCACAAATGTTAAATCAATTAAAAGTTTTCTAGGACATGCACATTTTTCCGGTACTTTATTCAAAGAATTTTGAAAATTACAAATGTTGATGCGCGAAAAGCGACGGGGAAAACGAGCACCACCAGCTAACTATTCGAGCACTCGGGGAAGAAAAGAAAAAACAAACTGCGAGCAGCAGTCTACTTGGCGGACTAGAAAAGGAACAGAAAAGCAAGAGCCGTGGAGCGCGGCAACACCAGACTTCGCTCGTCGCGGCCTGAATGCCTCTCCTGCGACGGGCTTGATTTTGATTGCAAAGAAGTGGTTACAAGAAGGGAAAAGGAAAGCAATGCAGAAAGCAAGCTGGAGACCGCAAAGCCAGAGATTTGAGTCCGCAGCGTTTAACAAGTGGGCTCCTGGACTCGAGTCAGCGTGCTTTGAGTGCACCACTTCCCCCTATTTATAGGCTGGGGGCCTGCCCAAACGGGTAGGGCTAAAATAATTGGCTGCCCGGGGTACAAAGGAGCCGGGCAGCGGTAACGGGAAACAAAAAGGAAAGAAGAAGCAGTCCGCGCGGGACCGGCGGACTGGGCCAGCGAGCTGGAAACCTCCCTTGGTCGCATCGAGCGCGATCCTCAGACTAGCTGCGACCTGAGCGACCTGGGCGACCTGAGCGACCTGGGCGACCTTCCTCGGAGCTCGCCGATCTGAGCTTGACTCGTCGATGGAAGGTCGACGATCCAGCTGAGTTGAACCAAGGGCAACCTTGACGGACTGACATCTGGAATCCGGCCAAGGAAGAACGAGGCGTCTAGCTGGATATGTTGTGGATTCTGGGGTTAACATAATCCCCGCACATTTTTGAGTTTTGGAAAATTCCGAAAATGTTTTCTTAACTGCCGAGTCTGCAACTATCATTAATGCTGTTTGCGCTATAAATACCGCTGGAAGCCCTGTCCTCTTGTCAGAATAGGCTGCGCGACGGGTTGTTACTCACCTCTTGCGATCTCCACTTTCCAGTCCTGCATGGCCAGATTAGGGGATTTCTTTGGTAACATTGCTACTTCGACTGAGAAGCCCAAGGTCAGCTCCAGCCCTAAAAAGACCAGTCGCCGTCACGATAACCCACCCCGCAACCGAGGAGAGAGCTCAGGTCAAGAGAAATCAGACCCAGCCCGCGACATAGAGCCTGAGAAGGTCGCGACTGTTGTTCCTCCAAACCCACCAAATGAGAAATTGAATCCGTCATCTGTTTCCGACAAGAATCCTGTGAGCTCTTCCAGCATGGAGGTACACCGCTCTGCTTCTAGGACTATTATGCTGCGGATAGATACGGGCAAGGAAGTGTCGTCGTCGAAAATCCAACAGTAGATGATCGAGGAGAAGTTTTCTGCTGACGAACAGGTAGAGGAAAGGGTAGAAGAGTCTGCTGAGGAACGAGTTAAAGAGCCCGCCGAAGTCGCAGCTAAAGATTCCGTTGAGCAAGCTAAGGAGCCAGTGCCTCCCCTGGCTCTGGTTATCGCACCGATATCAGTTCGCGAACAGCAGTAGGTCGTCATTGACTTGGATGAGACGCCTAAAAAAAAGAGGAAAAGAGACAAGAGTACTGTTGCGGAGCGAATAGAAAAGAGGCTAAAGGTTAGGAAGGAGAAGAATATCTCCCAGCGGACTGGTGCTGCGAGCTTGCAGCATAAGCCGAGAGAAAAAGTTGTTCAAGATAGCGATCATGTCACCCCTGCTCCTCTGTCCACTGAAGGTGATCCCCCTTCGACGCTTAGCCTATCCACTACTGAGATTCCTTACTCAATAGATGACGAGCAACTTGCGAGCATGAATCGCTCTCTGCTGGAAGTGCTGCAGCCCAATGCTGAGGTTAGGGGAGAGAAACTCGCTGATCCTTCTTTTCTTCCAGCTGTAGAGAGGGAAAAGACTAAGGAGTAGCTTGCCGTAATGAAGGCAAAGGTCGAAGCGGTCTCGGAGAAGCTTGCCGCGGATAAGCGGGCTGAGGATCTTCGGACTGCTGCCGAACTAATGGGGTCAGGTAAGTTGCAGCCGGCGCCCAAGGGATTCTAGAGCTCATGGTTATATAAATCTCATCCACGGAAATCGCGGCCGGTTAAGACCATTACAGAAATCGGTGATATAGTCGCCTCAAGTAGATCGCTGGCCGAGATGAGAGCGGTAGTCCGCCGAGAATGGAGGCGTCGCCTAGACGCTTTTGATCCAGAGCGCGTGAGGCGACCTATCCTTGATAGTCGCCAGATCGCCGCAAGGATTACCAAAAGTGAATTGAACTTTTTTTTTTACCTTTCTGGGCCTATTGCGACTTGGACACTGAAGCGAATTTTATTTTTTATTGCAGTTCAGAAGTCAACACCTGATTCCGTCGAGGCCGGCGAGATCGTGCCCACCCCACCGGATATATCAATGCAAACTGCGGCGCAGACTGATGCTGAACTCGTACAGGAGGAGCGACCTGCTCAGGAAACGCACTCGTTATTAGCGAGGAATTATGAGGAGGAGTTATGCGAAATTCGGGCCGAATTAAAGAAAAGTAAAGAGCGAGAAAAGATCTTAGAAAACGAGGTCGCCAGCCTTTCATCTGCGCTCAAAGGAGTGAAGAAAGAGAAGAACCGACTAAGCGGAGATGCCAGCCACTACATAAACAAGTACTTGGTCTTGGCGAGAGAAGGGAAGAGACAAATGAGCGAAGCTGCTGGGATGAGGCCGCAACCGTCTTCTCAACCTGTTGCGGGAGAGGGGTCAGCCCCGGCGGCGAGCGGGCAGGCCGCGGTGGTCGCAGATCCGGCCCCGGCAGGTGTTCCCTTAATTCCGTTCCCGCGGGTAGCCAGGGATGTCGCTCATATGCGCACTTTTAACAATATGCACCACCTAGTTTCTCAACTTTACTGTGAGATCCTTCGAGGGAGCGACCAGGCGGCTCATGTTGGGATGGATGAGGAGGAGCGACCTGCCCCGCGAGATCGCAGAAGGCGCTGAAGCCGAAAAAATTGTTGTATGATTCGATGTTTGAACATCTTGTATAACTGTGTTTGTGCTGTGATGCTACTTCTGTTTGTTGTATGATGTTATTTTTTAAACTTTGGATAACCTTATTGTTGAACGCAAATTGTGCGGGCTGGCTTTATGCTCGCTTATTTTGTTTACTGGAAAATTGTGGTCTCTGCGGGCCTCCTGTGAGTTCGCGGTTACTTGTAGATAAAGAGCAGGAAAACAGGGAAGAAGCGAACTGCGCGGACTGCCTTTGAATCCGCAAAGCCTTTAGAATTGTCTGAATTTGCAGGAAAAAAACAGGGAAGAAGCGAACTGCGCGGACTGAGAAATCGGTCCGGGCGGATTAACTGCTGTCATGTCAGACGGTTTTCTATAAATAGGGTCTTAATCTTCTCTTTGTATAGAAATAGTTAGAGCTGAAGCCCTGCGGTCTGAAAACATGGTATCCACGCGTACTGATGCCGCAGCCGCCTTCCATGCTGCCGAGCACAAACGCAGCAGGCTAACCGCAGTTGACTTGGAAGCCTTTTTGGACAAGCACATGGTGGGCTCTCCAGTACTTGCGCGGCTTCCCGAGCATCAGCAGCGTTTGAACTTTTCCACAGCTACTCAGCTTGCGATGCCAATAGATCACTTTGATTGCGGGTTCAAATTCCCCCTGCTTTGGGAGATCGCAGAGATCTTCGAGTACTATGGGGTGGTTCCAGACCAGCTCACGCCGAACTGCATGGTCGCCATCTATAGCTTCCTCGCTTACCTGCGAGCTGAGAAGGTCGAGTTCTCCTTGAAGATCTTCAGGAAGATCTTCTCTATTCGCTCTATAACCCCGCAAGCAGACCGCGAGTACAAAGGTATCATCTATTTCTACTGCAGGGGGATGAAAGTTGTGGGTTTGCCGAATAAGATCCACAACTGGACTTCTAGGTATCTTATCTTTGAAGGCGACCTTGGATTTCTTCACACCAACCCGCAGCTGCGCCCAGGCGCCGACTTCAAAAGCGTGCGGCTGAATGACACCGAGACCGCCATCGTCAAGTTCCTTGAGGGAGCGAGGCTTGACATTGATTACTACATCCCACTACTGCCCGGACTGGACGCCGTAAACCGTCTGGAGAGTAAGTTTCATGACTTTCATTTGTATCCGCCGCGACCTGGAAGTTGCTAATTGTTCCTCTTGCAGCGACCTTGGCGGTACCCGCAAATCTGCCCTTCGTGCCGGCTGGACAGACTCCTACACAAGGAGAAAGAAGAAAAGAAATTGCGAGAAAAAGGAAAGAAGACGGAGATCCCGCCGCAAGTTATTCTTCTGATGATAGCTTTAATATCGCGGGCTTTGGCGAGAAGCAGAAGGATCTAAGGGGTAACCCCATGATCCATTGGCATGAGAAGAAAAAATATGTTCGTCTGTCAATGGCTCTTCCCTCCTAGAGGAGCCCTCGCCCATCTCGCCATGCCCATGTCGCCCTCTCTGCCTTGTACGTGAAGCAAAACCTTCGCGAACTGCAGAGTGTGGCTCCTGACGACCTTCCACTTCTCGCCGCACAAGCCAGTGCAAACTGCGTTGTCACCAACCACTATATGGGCAGGCTCACGCGCGAGCTGCTTAAGGAAGATGCGCGACATAGAAAAGAAAGCAGCCTGCTGAAAGAAAGAAATAAGCGACTTGGCGCAAAGATCAACCAATATAAAGAGGACAAGGCTGTAAGTGTCAGTTAGTCGCCGTTTATCTCGCTTATCTTTTGCGGACTGACATTTTTGGTTTCTTCTGCAGACCGCATATGAGATAACGAACCCCGACTTCCAGAAGGCTATGTTTCCTTTTGTTAGGGAAAGTGTGGAGGTGGCCATTGAACGCATTATCAGCGAAGGGTATGCAAAAGCAGGGGTGGACTCCATTCCCTTCCTGGAGCTTTTCCCGGAGCTAAAGGACAAGGTTGCCGAATTCGAGCGAGCGGCTAAAGGAAAAGCGGTTTCTGAGGACGATGAGGAGGAGTCCGCTGGTAAGGAAGCTCTTGAAGACACGACCTCCAGTCAGCAACAAGGAGGCCAGTCTGACTAATCCTCCAACTCCGGCTCTGATGAGAGCAGCACACGGACAGAACCCTTGGCCGCTTCTCATTCTAGCGGCAGCAGCAGCGGTGAATCGGGCGGCTATTCGCCTGTGGTGGATGTGGACAGGTTAAGCCCGGAAGATCCTACAGATAAGAAGCAGAGGACCGAATAGAAGGATAAATTGTAATTTTTTTTGTTTTCAATGTAAAAAGGGGGGCGGACTCTGCGCGAGTCCTCCAGGACATGTATATAATTTTGAATGAATAGAAAAAAGGATATTTTTTGACTTCTGAGATGTTCTTCTAATTTCTTGCTTATACTTTAGAGGTCGCCCTTCTCATATCAATCTTCGTTATAGCTTTATTGCCTGTTAAAAAACTCTGGCTGAAATTGCATAACCACATCTCGCTGCAATATGAACGGAATGCCTTCTTAGCGAAGAGAACGAATGATGCAGACTTGGGCGAGTTCGGTTTGCAGTCCACATCTTGCAGAACTTTTCAATTTTTTCGAGAACCAAGATGACGAAAACTATAATCTGCTAACTCAAATAATCGTGAATAAGAGAACTGGGCGGGCTAGGGTCACCGCCCGCAGATATCTGCAGTGAATCTTTTCTAAATAATCATTAAATTATATAAGTTGAATGAATCCTGCGGATTAGGCGGATAAGATAAATGGAGTCCGCACTGCATCAATAATAATATCAGAAATGACCCGTAATTCATAACCAAGCGGGTAGGTGCGGCCGGAGCGGCATTGCTTTCCTCACAGGGTTATGAACTATAGAATCAACCCAAGGACCGGCGGACTGGGCGGATAGGATAACTAGAGTTCGCTCTACATCAATAATAATATCAGAAATGACCCGTAATTCATAACCAAGCGGGTAGGTGCGGCCGGAGCGGCATTGCTTTCCTCACAGGGTTATGAACTACAGAATCAACCCAAGGACCGGCGGGCTGGGCGGATAGGATAACTGGAGTCTGCGCTCCATCAATAATAATTAAAGACCCCTGTGAAGAAGAAAGCTGCAGTCTAGAGGCCAAGCGGGTAGGTGCGGCCGGAGCGGCATTGCTTTCCTCACAGGACCTCAAGATCTGCAGACTCAACCACTAAATTCACTGCCCTCTTGCCTGGAGTACAGTCTAAGTCGATCTCTCGGGCAGGTGCGGCCGGAGCGGCATTGCTTTCCTTTGAGATCGACAAGACTGTGGGTCTCCTGCAGGCACTGCTTGAGGGTACCAAGGAGTGTTCGAAGGTTATAACCTTAAGATGACTTGGGGGCAGGTGCGGCCGGAGCGGCATTGCTTTCCCCGCGCGATCATCTGGGTTGTAACGATATCCCTTAAGTGGCATGGTAGAGCTATCAACCACTCTACTCCTCCATAATATAGAAGTGGGGTTAGGTACTAGCCGGGATCTGAAATCCAGTATCCTGCCGCACTAGAGTTGGTAGGCTCCCACTACACGGTGCGATATCTCCCCGCAACACGTGGTCTTCGTGGTGTTACGCTGATTCCAACGGTTCTAGGGGAGGTTTTTGCTGAACTCGGCGATATCTCCTGGCATTAAGCAACTATCGGGAGTTGCTCGAGGAGGTAAGAGAGAAAAGGCACTTGAAGAAGTGTTAGTATGAGTACTTAGAAAAATATCAATTTTGGGAGATTCGTATAACATAGAAGAGAGAGTTCAGAAATAGAACCGCTTAGAGTTGTCTTTGCTCAATATATTAACTGTCAACACTTGAAACACAAAGACACTTGATGAAGCGTTAGCAAGGAACTTTCATTAATAATGAATCTCTTAAAGAGTTTACATAAGAAGGAAAGAAAAGAAGTTCAGGAATAGAACCGCTTTAGATCATCTCCACTCCACGTGTGTGGCATATCTTCTCCTTCAAATGTTTGTAACCGGTAGGCTCCATTCTCAAGTGCTTCCTTGATAATGAAAGGTCCCGCCCAATTAGGATTAAGCTTCCCAACTGAGCTGGCTCTTGCAGCAGCGTCGACCTTTTTAAGAACTAGATCTCCCACTTGAAAGTGCTTGATCCTTATATTCTTATCGAAGTAACGGGCCATTCTTCTTTTAACTTCTTCTTGTCTGATGGCAGCCTTGTCTCTAACCTCTTCAACATATTCCAAACTGAACCTCATCTCCTCGCTGTTCAGCTCAAGCCAATCCTCCGTACATTGCCTAGCAAGTAGCACTCTAGGTGACAGAACTTCAAACTCAACAGGAATTAATGCTTCAGACCCGTGAGAAAGCTTGAACGGGGTTTCCCCTGTTGCAGATGAAGGCGTTGTTCTCAGGGTCCAGAGAACTAAGGGAAGTTGATCAACCCAACTGCCCTTGAGATTTTGAACTTTCTTCTTAAGCAGAATGAGGATTTGCTTATTAGCTGCTTCTACTTGACCATTGCTTCTGGGATGATGAACTGATGCAAAGCGCAGCTCTGTTCCGATCTGTCTGCAAAAGTCTATCATCTTTGCATTATTGAACTGTGGTCCATTATCAGTGATTATTGCCATAGGGATTCCATGCCGGCAAACTATCTCCCCCCAAATAAAATTCCTCACGACCTGGGTTGTTGTCTTTGACAGTGCTTTAGCCTCAATCCACTTACTGAAGTAGTCGATCATAACTATAATGAAACGCCACTGCCCACTTGCCATGGGAAAAGGACCAATGAGATCCATTCCCCAAACAGCAAAGGGCCAAGTGTTTGCAATCGATCTGAGAGATTGAGCTGCTTGATTTTGAAGAGGAGCGAATTTCTGGCATTGAACACATTTTCTCACAAAGGTCTCCGAATCTTTCTTCATTGTGGGCCAGAAGTAACCTTGCCGCAGGATCCTTTTTTCCAATGTTCTTGCTCCCGAGTGACTCCCGCACTCGCCAGAATGCACTTCTCGAAGAACAGTAGGAATTTCACTTTCTGAGACACATCTTGCCATTATAGACAAGAAGGTTTTTCTATAGAGGATATCGGATATCAAGTAATAATGTGCCGCTTTCAACCTGAATTTCCTCTTATCTTTTACCGACTGATGCAGGTTCCCAGTCGATAGGTAGAGAACGAATGGGTCCATCCAAGAGGAACACTGATCGATTTGCATTAACCCCTCCTCCTCCACTGCTGGGTGAAAAAGTTCAGAGATTGTCCCTCCTGACGGGAGCCCATATTTGGCAAGAACGTCAGCCTCCTCATTTTCTGCCCTCGGAATGTGCTCAATAGTAAAACTTTTGAACCTGCCGACCTCAACTTTTGTCAGCGCAAGATACTTTTTCAACACCGGCTCCCTGGTCTCGTAGTTACCAAGAACTTGTGAAGCCATTACCAGAGAATCAGTCTTAATATGGACATGATCAATTCCAAGCTCTCTTGCAAGCCTCAAACCGGCCAATAAAGCTTCATACTCTGCCTGATTGTTAGTCACTGGAAAATAGAACTTGATGGCCTGCTCAAGCTTGACGCCATTTGGGTTTATCAAAACCACCCCTGCCCCTGAAGAGTTTCTTCCAGAAGCTCCATCCACATAGATGGTCCAAGCTAAATTCTGTTGTGTCAATCAGAAAATCTGCAAGTACCTGTGCCTTGATAGCTGTCCTGGGCACATAGGAAATTTCAAACTCGCTCAGCTCAATTGCCCACTTAGCTAGCCTGCCTGAATGCTCTGGTTTCTCTAGCACGTTCTTCAAAGGCTGATCAGTAACTACCTGAATTGAATGAGCCTGGAAATATGGATGGAGTCTGCGGGCAGACATATCCAATGCCAAAGCTAGCTTCTCAAGGATGGGGTACCTTTCCTCTGCATCTTTCAGAATGTGACTGACATAGTAAACGGGGAACTGCCTCCTGCTCTCTTCTCGGACATGGACGGAACTAACTGCCTCGGGTCCAACCCCCAGGTACAAGAACAACATCTCCCCTGCTCGGGGGCTTTGGAGTAAAGGTGTCGAGGTTAGCTATTTTTTCAACTGCTCAAAAGCCAAAGAACACTCTTCTGTCCATTGGAACTTGGACGCTCCCCGCAGAGTCTTAAAGAATGGCACACTCTTATCCCCAACTCGAGAGATGAATCTCCCGAGTCCTGCCAACCTCCCTCCCAACTGTTGAACCTCTTTTGGAGAACGGGGAGGAGCCATATCAAGGATGGCCTTGACCTTATCAGGATTGGGAGCAAGACCCTCAGGAGTAAGTAGATGGCCGAGAAACTTCCCCTTACTCGCCCCGAAGATGCATTTTAACGGGTTAAGCTTTATTTTGCACCTTCGCAGAGTGGAAAAGGTCTCCGCTAGATCTATCAAGTGTTGTGGAAGAGACCTACTCTTAATCAAAAGGTCATCTAAATACACTTCGAGGTTTCTACTTTTTTGCTCTTTAAACACATGGTCCATCATGCGTTGATAAGTCGCGCCAGCATTTTTAAGCCTAAAGGGCATCACAAGATAACAATAGCAACCATCATTAGTGATGAACGATGTGCGAGGGATGTCAGGTTTGTGCATTCTTATTTGGTGATAACCAGAGAACGCATCTAGAAAGCTCATAAAAGGATACCCTACCGCAGAATCAACTAATAAATCTATCCGAGGCAAGGGGTAGAAATCTTTCGGGCATGCTTTATTCAAACGGGTGAAATCTACACACATACGCCACTTCCCCCCACGTTTCTTAACCATTACAACATTTGAGACCCACTCGGGATACTGAATCTCTTGAATGAAGCGCGCTTTGAGGAGTTTGGCGACCTCCTCTCTGATGGGCTCTGCTAACTTGACAGCTACATCCCTCTTCTTCTGCTGGACGGGCTTGGCAGCTGGATCAACGTTGAGATGATGGCAAGCTATGTCAGGATCCACCCCTGGCATATCCTCCGCTGACCAAGCGAAGACATCCAGATTCTTCAACAGGCAAGATATCAACTCCGCCTTCTGATCTTCTGGCAACTCGGAGTTGATGGAGAGCTTTCTTTTCTCCCCTTCTGCAATGGGGACTTCTTGCAACACCTGGGCAGGTTCCAGGTGAGCACCTTCTCTATCCACAACAGCTTCTGACGGAGGAGTGGTTTCTGCTGCTGCTGGGAAAGCTGGGGGGAAACCTCAGTCATGCTGACTGTTCGGAGGTAACACTCTCGAGCCTGCCTTGGGTCGCTCCTGACCCTGCATTGACGGCCATCTCTGCAGATCTTGATGGCCAAATGGTACGTTGAAATGATGGCTCGATACTTGTTCAGCAACGGTCTTCCAAAGATAGCATGATAGCTGCTTGGAGCATCCACCACTATGAACTGGATCTCTTTGATCACCCCTCCGAGCACCACCGGGAGTGTGACATTTCCTTCAACTTCCTTTCTTTCACCCGAGAAGCCATAAAGTGGCCCCTCGGTGGGAAGCAGAGACTTTCCTGTCCTCAGGGCTTCAAAAGTTGACTTGAAGAGGAGATTCACGGAACTGCCAGTGTCGAAGAGAATTCTATCGACCGTGAAATCTCTGATGGCTGCTTGAACTACGATGGCATCATCGAAGGGATTAGCAGTCATAGGAAGGTCTGCAGGGCCAAAGGAGACGATTTCAGAAGGTGGGGCAGAAGAAGAAGTAGAAGCGATCTCAGTTCAGGAAAGCCTTGACAGAGAAGACTTCCGAGTAGACTCAGTCCCTGCTCCGCCATGGATGAAAAAGAGTCTTCCCAGGGCTCCTTCGTCGACAACGTCAATACATTCACTTGGTATATCAACGAGCCCCAGATGGCCCTCATCCCTTATCTCTATACACTCCTGCTGAACTTCTGCCACCTCCTTGCCCTTGGAGGTGGAAGGTTTTGAAGAGTCACTCTTCCTGCCCAGGTCCTCGAGTTTACCCTCGGCGAGCAACCTCTCAACTAGCTTCTGAAGAGCCTTGCAATCTTTAGTCAGATGGCCCTTCTCCTTGTGAAAATTGCAGAACTGAGAGGTGTCCCTGGGCTTCCAGTCTCTCTGAGGCCCTTGCCTCTGTTCTTCAGCCTTCCTCTGGATTATCTGGACGACCTCTTCAAAGTCGAGGCCCAGATCTGCGAGCTCTTCCATAGGGCTGCTCTCATAAGAATTTGAAGCTGGCAGGGCGCTCTGAAGAATGGGGAGCGCTTGGAGGGGAACGGTGGGAGTGGCGGCCAGCGGCAGTCTCTGACCGTGAAACTGTTGATGGCCGAGGAAGGGTTTCTTATGGCGGAGGTTACGTCCCCTCTGAGATGGAGGTTGGAAATCAGGCCGAGGAGGCTTGCTGTGATATTGATTGTTGGAGAAGTTGGAGGCATCCCTTCCTCCAGCTTTGGCTGTCAGGGATGAGATATAGGTCGGGTTGGCATTTTCCCCCTCAATAAAGCGATTAGCCATTGCTATGAGCTCCTGATAAGTTGATGGTGCCTTTGTTGTCACTTTGAATTTTAATGGGCCCTCCCGGAGGCCGTGAATCAGGGCAACTTTGTAATAATCGGGGTTCACATTCCTTACCCCTTGGATTTCTTTTTGGAACCGATCAACGAATCTTGCCATTGATTCGTTGTCTCTCTGCTTGATGTCAAAAAGGGCTGCCGACCAATCCTTTCTCTTCTTAGAGGTTGCAAACCTCAGGAGCAGCTCGCCGCGAAGCTCAGCGAAGGAAGAAATCGTGCCCGAAGGCAGCTCGTAAAACCATTCTCTCGCTTGACCATCAAGAGTGGTCACCAGAAGCTTACATTTCAAGGCATCGGAGAGGCTCCTTAATGCAACTGCCCCTTCAAATGCCTGCAGGTGGGAGACCGGATCAGTCTCCCCTGAATAAAAAGGGAGACGAGGCTCTCTGAAATTGCTCGGCGCTGACTCCCACCGGATTCGATCGACGAAGGGAGAGGGAGTTTCTGAATCAGGAGAAGAGCGGACTGGAGGACGAAGCTCTGCGGGCTCTGCGGACTGCCGATCAACATAATCTAGTCGGCGAGCCGGAGTCCCTCGGGCTGCCTCCCTGAAGAAATCTATCAGGGGGGCGAACTTTCCAATCTGAGGTCGCAGGGGGGCTGCGGACTGGGCTTGGTGGAGAGGTGGAGGTGCGGTTGCAGGCGACTGCTGAAGAGGGGGAGGACGAGCTGGAGTCCGGCGGACCGGAGTCTGGCGGACAGGAGTCTCAGCAACTTCTTCTACGACCTGAGGAGCAAGTCGCTGAGTTAGTGCCAATAGGGCCTGGCTGATCGTATCGAGCCGCTGGTACGTCTCCCTTCGAGATACTTCAGCTTCCCAGCGGGACTGCTCCAACGCTTCCCACAACGAATCATCAGGCGAGCTGGAGCGATCGGAGCGGCGAGCTCGGCGGTCCGACATTTCTATCCGCGGTTTCAAAAAACTGCTCGAATCTGAAGGTCGCGTGTTAACTGTTGATGCGCGAAAAGCGACGGGGAAAACGGGCACCACCAGCTAACTGTTCGAGCACTCGGGGAAGAAAAGAAAAAACAAACTGCGAGTAGCAGTCTACTTGGCGGACTAGAAAAGGATCAGAAAAGCAAGAGCCGTGGAGCGCGGCAACACCAGACTTCGCCCGTCGCGGCCTGAATGCCTCTCCTGCGACGGGCTTGATTTTGATTGCAAAGAAGGGGTTACAAGAAGGGAAAAGGATAGCAATGCAGAAAGCAAGCTGGAGACCGCAAAGCCAGAGATTCGAGTCCGCAGCATTTAACAAGTGGGCTCCTGGACTCGAGTCAGCGTGCTTTGAGTGCACCACTTCCCCCTATTTATAGGCTGGGGGCCTGCCCAAACGGGCAGGGCTAAAATAACTGGCTGCCCGGAGTACAAAGGAGCCGGGCAGCGGTGACGTGAAACAAAAAGGAAAGAAGAAGCAGTGCGTGCGGGACCGGCGGACTGGGCCAGCGAGCTGGAAACCTCCCTTGGTCGCATCGAGCACGATCCTCAGACTAGCTGCGACCTGAGCGACCTGGGCGACCTGAGCGACCTGGGTGACCTGCCTCGGAGCTCGCCGATCTGAGCTTGACTCGTCGATGGAAGGTCGACGATCCAGCTGAGTTGAACCAAGGGCGACCTTGGCGGACTGACATCTGGAATCCGGCCAAGGAAGAACGAGGCGTCTAGCTGGATATGTTGTGGATTCTGGGGTTAACAACAAAGTCGTTAACACACTTATTAGAAAAAGAGTCCGCATTTTTTTGATAAAGAATGTTTACTATCTTTTATTAAAATTAAGAATGAACTCATAAATTCACCATTTTTATTAGCGTCAGATTGGTCGTTGCCGTTCGAAATAATGTGCAATGCGAGTTATTTTACAGCAAGGGCATTATTAGGCTAACGAGAGAATAAATATTTTCATATAATTTATTATACAAGCAAAACACTCACATTTGCACAAGAAAAATACAATATGACGGAAAAGGAGCTTCTGGCGATTATTTTTGCTTTTGATAAATTTTGTTTGTATATTACGCTCTCCAAAGTCATTGTTTTCACTTATCACTCTTCTTAGGTACAAATTGAATAAAGCATATGCCAAGTCCTGATTACTTAAATGGATCCCCCTCCTTTAAGAGTTTGATTTTGATATCCAAGACAAGAAAGGAGCAAAAATTTTGGCGGTTGGCCATCCATCAGGACTAGATAAGTCAGTTACGAAAGTGCTAATGGAGGCCGACATCGATGACAATTCCCTTGAAGAGTGCATCCTAAGCCTCGATAAGGTAACAACTTCTTCCACCTTGTTTCACGGATCTTGCCAAATATTTAGTGGCATGGATCCTTGCAAAAGATTTTTCAATTCAACAAAAGATGAAATTCTTTTTTGAATTGAAAATTTACTTTTCGGAGGACCTTTTTTATTTTGTGTTTGTGCTGACCAAGTGGTATGAAGGTGTATTTTGAGTAAGGAAGGAATCCATATTTTGTAGTACAAACACGAAGTACCAATCGATGGACACTAACTAGCAAACCAGACTGCGAGGAAAATGCTACAAGCGGGCTTCTACAAACTTGCATTATTCAAGGACGCACACACTTTTTTGAGCGCATGCAATAGATGTCAACGGTTAGGTAACCTCTCTATCCGGGTCAAAATGCCCCAAAATTTATTTTAGGATGCAAATTTTTTTTATTTATGGGGTTTAGATTTCATTGGTCCATAACCTCATTCTTATAATAATCGGTATATTTTCATTGCGGTCGATTAAGTGTCAAGGTGGTTAGAAGCATAAGCTCTTCCTACCAACGATGTGTGAGTTACCGTCAATTTTTTGAAAAAAAATTTATTTTCACATTTTTGCACGCCACACGCACTACTAAGTGATATGGACGCACATTTTTTAATAACCAATTTGCTAAATATTTAGCTAGATGTGGCGTTACGAACAAACTCTCTACCTCCTATCACCCACAAACTAATGACCATGTGGAGGTAGTAAACCGTGAATTAAAAAGAATTCTAGAAAATATGGTGTCGATTAATAGAATAGAATGGTCAATTAAACTAGACGATGCACTTAGGGCTTATCGGACGGTGTACAAGATCGTCATTGGTTGTACACTAAACCATTTAATCTATATAAAAGTGTGCTAACTACCGATTCTCACTCTTCTCTCCGTATTCAGAGGACCAATGCAACACTCTCGGGCCATGTGTCCTGGTTTGCCACACGTATAGCAAACAATTGGACCTCGCCCAGTAGTCTCCCCAAAAACAAAATAGGAAGCTGGCTTTGAAAACCTCGACTTCTTCTTAAACCCGAGGTGCCAAAATTTTATAGAGCTCGGCCCTGTTCATATCTTGCTCAAGGGATCTGGTTGTATTGACCAACGTAAGAAAACTTTGCATCATCGGGCCTGTTAGAAGTAATCGCAGATCATCCCGCAAACCTTCATAAAACCTGTTGGTCTTACATTCTTCATCAACAAATGATGATACTACAAACCTCCCAAATATGGTAAACTTATGGAGGTAATCATCTACCATACGATCTGATGTAGGCTAGTCCTTTTGGGCGTTACGGGAGATGACGTGACTAAGCGAGACTCTCTCCAATGACTTAACGATCCCAAGCACATGTGAAACGCAGCTACACGCGGACCCGGATATTAATGATTAGGTTATTACGTAGGGGTCGCAAAGCCCTTCAAGATGATACCAAGGCTATAGGCCAAGGTCCTCTCAAGCGAAAGGAACCCACACGGTTCGATCGAGCGTAGTTGTACCTAAAGAGAACCCACCGAAAATAAACGATTCGGAAACGGGTGGTTCTCTCCCAACAAAATAAACGAGGGCCGCCAAGCCTCACGAACGTAAATGAAGATCGGAAATACGCAAGCAAATCAAAGAAATATAAGTCACGAAAATCATGCGTCACAGATCACACAACATGTCGTAGCCACAATATATATCAAGAGGGAAAACACTAGGTTTGTGAAGAAATATTCGTTACCCCCGCTCGGATGTCGACGAGGTTGTAGGGATCGTTCCGGTTCCGGTTCCACCGAAGCCACACCGGTTGGAGGAAAACCAATCGCCTTCTTCGGATCACGCCGGAGATGGTGCCGCCCAAATACGGAAGGTGCGCCGTTCACGAAGGAGTAAGAAATATGAGTGAGAGAGGGAGATGGGAGGCCGGTGGCTTGAAGGGGGAGGAGGGAGGTGGGCGGCCTAACCTTGGCCGAAATGTTGGAGGGGAGTGAGGGAGGAGGGCGGCCACAAGAGGGAGAGGGAGGGAGGTGGTCGGCCTAGCTTGGTCGAGAGGTTGGAGGGGGAAGAGAGGGAGAAGGAGGCCGGCGGCCTAAGGAGGAAGGAGAGGGGAAGTGGGCGGCCACAAGAGGGAGGAAGAGAGAGATTTCAAAATCTGAAATTAGGGTTTTCTTTATCATTCATTCTACCCAAAATAAAGCAAGGGTTAGCCTTTTATAGGCTTTACAAGAAAATAGGCTAAGTGCACACCAAAGTGGCTAAACATAGGCCACATGAACAAAATAACCATGCTGAAATTAAATGACTAAATTAAACAACATAATTATAAATTTGATCGTAGAAGCGGCGAAGATTTTAACGGGGCGATGGCGGTGGGTGTTGCGGCCAAGTTCCAACCTTCAAGCTTGCAGCAACGATCATCATGGTCATCGAACAACAAGTGACAGCGAGCAACGCCATCAATCAAGAGAGTGCCCGCAACAATATCTACCTGGTCGCCGTAATCATCCGTAAGCGGGTCTTCATCAACAAACACTGGATCACCAAAGTCGTCCAGGGGAGGACGCTCCAAATCAACACGCCGGGGGTAGTCGGCTCCATCAATCCTCCCCCTCTCAAAAATACTCATCACCGATGAGTAGACCTGTGTGTCCACACCAGGAAGAGCGTCGACGGGGAAGAAGAACCTGCAGGGCAAAAGGGTGTCTTGGGGGGACCTCATAAATGCATTAGCCAAAGAAGGAAACAAAGCTTCCACAACATCAACCAACATACCTCCGATGGAGACCAAGAAAGAGAACGATCCTGGGAAACTCTCACCACCCAACCCAATAGAATAGACAGTGGAAAATAAAAATGGGAAGGTAGACATATCAAGTGACATATAAGCATGAATTGTAAAATGTGACACAATGAAAACAGGAGCTATGCCCCAATCAGTGAAAAATACCACAAGAGATGCAAGGTCACCAACCTCCAAAAATATTCGCAAAGGATTGACTTGATTCGTTAAAATTTCTAAGGCGCCCGAGGGCCCTTCAGGGGTGAGATCAGCCAAATCCAAATCATTCACGTAACTGTGGGAGGCTCTCCTATACGCACTAGCGTCGAGTAAGTAAAACGCATTTAAGTTGGAAAATAATTTGATAATGCGCTTAAGAAAATAGTGAACGTGAGGGGTGAACCTGTGTGCAATGTGGCGGGGGGCTCTCCGAAACAAACTAGCGCATAAAGTGAAAAACACATTTAGAACGATAAAGATTTTAAAAGTGCGCATGCGTAAACTATAACCGTGAGGAGTGAACCCGTGTGCAACAAGACGGGAAACCAAAGTGTAGACTAACGTGAGTAAATCCAGTGGCACGGGCACTCTACAAACATAAAGAAAGACTAGAGAAATTCGCACATCCCCAACCATAGAGTTGGACGCATCAAAATATCCCAGACTAGAAGGACCCATCACGTGTCCTAACAAGTCAACTACCTGCGTCAAGGTAACCGAAGGATTTAATTCAAAAGGATCATCATACCATGGAGAAATCATCAAAGAGAAATCCTTCGGGCGCGTACTATCAAACTCAAGAAAAGTATCATCACCTAACTCAATCTCAGCCAAACACTCGCTACCAGGTGACTCGACCAATTTACTAACACTAATACCTCGAGATACACCCAAAGGAGGGGCCAAAATGGTCGAAAGTAATGAACGACACGGACCCGGCAAAATAGACTCGTATCCAAAAAGGTCCACAAATCGGGTCAAGGGGTCCGGAGGGAGAGGCGGTAAAATCGAGCCCGAGTGAAAATCAAAGTCATTTTTAATCACAAGCAACGGGGACTGCATCACCAGTAACATGCCCGGCTCGGCAACAATAACATCATCTAAAAGTCTATCTCCCTTGCTAGGATAATCTACCAACAAACTAGAGGCTATACTCAAATGAGTGCCAGAAACGTGCTCAGAAATAGGACTAGCCGAACCCGACAAACTGTCCAAATCACTTTGTCCATCAGGAGATGGAGATAACACCAAGGAAGCATCGCTCGGGTCCTTAGCACTAATATCTTCCAAAAATAAATTCCCTTTACTAGGTGACTCATCCAAGACGCTACTTCCCAAGTCTTCCAATAACACCTTACTCTCGACAGCTAAATCTTCCCACGACGTAGGCACGTCATCAAAATCAGGAAGGAGGGTAGGACAAATCCAATCCCGAGGAGACTCCAAGATAGCTTGAGTCTCGAGTAAAGGCAATAAAATCAAAAATCTATCTTCTAAGCGCTCATAACTAAGATCTTCCCATATCACGCCTTCGTCCAAAGGAGACTCTTCCAACACCGTCGAAATATCACCCAAATCAATGTTAACAGAAGGCTCAATGACAGTCAAAGGGGACGGATCAGCGATATGGTCGAGGGGAAGGGGTATAATCCCAGGGGGAACTTCCTCAAAGGAGAAATCCTCATCCAAATCACTAGGATATCCCAGTTCCTCAGTGTCACTACAACCGACAGTGAAATCGACCTCGCCCTCAGTGGCGGGCTTAGGTGGATCAACAGCTAGGACAGATAGGCCTGGGAGGGACTCAGGAGAGACTACGGGTGTAGTCGGAGTGGAACACATGATAGAGCTAAGTTCAGACACACCACTAGACTCACAAGTCACATTCGCCTGACTAACCGTACAGATAGGACTACTCTCACCCCGTGGGCTCATGGCAATCCTAGTAACCTTTTCTACCAAGCTCGGGATATGGGACTTATAGTATTCCTTTCCCCGGTAGGTGGGTATAGGTGCGCTACGGGTAGCTCTAACCTCATGGGGTAAGGGCCTAACCTGAGGGGACATGCCTCTCCTATAGTCAGGTGGGGATCTAGTGCCCCGGTGAGTAGAAGCCACCTCAGTCAACATCCACGCAGGAGCGTATTGGTCGATGAGAAGGCTCTTCATGTTAAGCCAACTGACACAGCCTCTAAAACGTCGCTCTTCATTGAGCCAAAAGCTCTGGGCTCGACCATATAATTGTATGCTCGCGACCCCGACCTTGGAGTGATCATGCACATGTTCACGCACGAAATAAAGCTCAATGTCGTCTACCCAACGTAGGAGGATCAGGGGACCTCCCAATCCATCGTAGGTGGGGGCAACGCTCCTGGAAGATCTAGACACGACATTAGTCATTCGATTGGGATGGGGGCTAAACTGGTCATAGGGCCTCCTTGGAGCCGTCGGTGAAGAGGGAGCAAATCGGTGATTATCTACTTGCGCTAACCAATCTCTAAGGTCATCCGTTTGATGCTTCGCCAACCGACGGGAAGCGTCAACGTCATGTGCCATCGTCAGAGGAGATGGATGCGCACGCAAGACGCGACCTAACGCATGCAAATAAAGTTTAGAAAACCGGTTTTTGCCTACAAAAGCTCTTATCAGAAGTAAAATTTTATAATTAAATATTTTTTTCTAGCCTTCCTATAGGACTGAAATAATATTTTATTTTAATTTCTTACTATGGTTATGAAGTAGAAAATGCACTTTTTTTTCTTTTTTAAAAAAGGTAAAAATTCTGGATTCTAGCACGCTATTGGCAGACCAAAATCAGAAATTTTACATATGCAGGATTTTTTTTTTATGTTGCTGAAATTTTCTCTAGCGAAACTCATATAGCCTACCGAAATATAGAAGGATGGTGCCGATTAGGAAATCGACAATAACCTCCCTCTGATACCAAATTTGATGTAGGCTAGTCCTTTTGGGCGTTACGGGAGATGACGTGACTAAGCGAGACTCTCTCCGATGACTTAACGATCCCAAGCACATGTGAAACGCAGCTACACGCGGACCCGGATATTAATGATTAGGTTATTACGTAGGGGTCGCAAAGCCCTTCAAGATGATACCAAGGCTATAGGCCAAGGTCCTCTCAAGCGAAAGGAACCCACACGGTTCGATCGAGCGTAGTTGTACCAAAAGAGAACCCACCGAAAATAAACGATTCGGAAACGGGTGGTTCTCTCCCAACAAAATAATCGAGGGCCGCCAAGCCTCACGAACGTAAATGAAGATCGGAAATACGCAAGTAAATCAAAGAAATATAAGTCACGAAAATCATGCGTCACAGATCACACAACATGCCGTAGCCACAATATATATCAAGAGGAAAACACTAGGTTTGTGAAGAAATATTCGTTACCCCCGCTCGGATGTCGACGAGGTTGTAGGGATCGTTCCGGTTCCGGTTCCACCGAAGCCACACCGTTGGAGGAAAACCAATCGCCTTCTTCGGATCACGCCGGAGATGGTGCCGCCCAAATACGGAAGGTGCGCCGTTCACGAAGGAGTAAGAAATATGAGTGAGAGAGGGAGATGGGAGGCCGGTGGCTTGAAGGGGGAGGAGGGAGGTGGGCGGCCTAACCTTGGCCGAAATGTTGGAGGGGAGTGAGGGAGGAGGGCGGCCACAAGAGGGAGAGGGAGGGAGGTGGTCGGCCTAGCTTGGCCGAGAGGTTGGAGGGGGAAGAGAGGGAGAAGGAGGCCGGCGGCCTAAGGAGGAAGGAGAGGGGAAGTGGGCGGCCACAAGAGGGAGGAAGAGAGAGATTTCAAAATCTGAAATTAGGGTTTTCTTTATCATTCATTCTACCCAAAATAAAGCAAGGGTTAGCCTTTTATAGGCTTTACAAGAAAATAGGCTAAGTGCACACCAAAGTGGCTAAACATAGGCCACATGAACAAAATAACCATGCTGAAATTAAATGACTAAATTAAATAACATAATTATAAATTTGATCGTAGAAGCGGCGAAGATTTTAACGCGGCGATGGCGGTGGGTGTTGCGGCCAAGTTCCAACCTTCAAGCTTGCAGCAACGATCATCATGGTCATCGAACAACAAGTGACGGCGAGCAACGCCATCAATCAAGAGAGTGCCCGCAACAATATCTACCTGGTCGCCGTAATCATCCGTAAGCGGGTCTTCATCAACAAACACTGGATCACCAAAGTCGTCCAGGGGAGGATGCTCCAAATCAACACGCCGGGGGTAGTCGGCTCCATCACGATCACCTTGATTCAACCTCTGGAATTGGTTCTCCGTTGCTATGTGTTGCTCTAAGGGGATATTCCTCGCCAAGAACAATCAGAATAACTATTCAATCGAGATGTCCATCATTTGACTGCATGCAAACTGATGAAACTCTATATCATCCCACCAAAGACTTTCCTCTCCATCTAAAAGGAAGGTAGCTAAGGTCACTTTTCACCCTTCCTCCACTTCTGTAGCTATCAAGGATCTCTTTAACCTAGAGAGCCAATCTTTAGCTTATGTTGGGCTTCCTATTTCCTTAATCGTAGGAGGATTAAATCTTAGAAAACACTTTAACTGGTTATCTGATGCTTTTCTTTCTGTTGTTTGTTCAACTACCACACCCGACTCTGGGGCCACCGTAGGGGCATAAGGCTGCACATGCCTTCTTGGTTGGGCATTGATCATTGCAAAGACAGCTTCAACAACCATTTGTATAGTTTCCGTAGAAAGAAGGGTTGTATGCTCATCATTAAGTGCAATACTATTCATCGGGTATTGGGGTTGAGACTGCCATGCATCACTCCTTGTCACTTATAAGTGTATAACATGCAATTTAGCGACTACAAACATAGTAAAAAAGCAAATAAAGGAATGATCGGGTTCATATATAATGGTTTAGCATGTTTTATTTACATTTTTCATTCCTAAGTGGGCATTCACTTATTATTTTTACGTTTTAAGGTGACACAAACATGTTCACTCCACCCCTTAAAAGGAATTTGTCCATGAATTTAGCAGATAACAGACCGAAACCTATTAGCTGATACCAAATTATAACACCCTACCCATTCCAAAGAATATAATGATAGGTCCGTCCGGCACCCCACACTATATTAAATGAACAAGCTAGCAGATTACTACATGAATATCAATCAAATTACAATAATTACACAACACAGAGCTATATGCTAACAGAAGCATTTTAAATTTACTTTAACTAGAATGTCCACGCCACTATAGGAATGAAATAACATCAACTCATGTATTGGCCTAAAGTTCTTACACACAACAAATGTTTAGCTTCTACATAGTTTACAGACATCGACATGTAGCCCGACATCACATGAAAATAATAAACACACAATTTTGGTCTTCGAGGGCCACTGCAGCATTAGGTTTCAGCACACTATTTCCCGCTCAGTTCATCAGCATCAACACCTATACCTGTACAAACCGCAGAGATGTGTAAAAACAAAGTAACACAGGTCTGCTCTAGCTGACCACAATCTATGAACACGCAGTGTAATGACCCAACCCCATTATCGGGTCGGAGTTACCTCTTCCCGACATAGAAATACTACAAGCAGAATATATATCAGTGGCATATAGCTCTGTGTTCATATATCAGAAAAATATATATAAGGTCAAGCTTTTTTTAGCCTAAAAAAGCTTGAGCTGGTTCTCCGACAATACATGTCGGAATTAGGCAAATAATATAAGCATTTTTCAACCAAGAACTAGATCTACAACTTTCGTGTTGAACATTTGTTAAAAATTTGCAAAGTTTGGCCGGAATCTCGCCTAAAAGGTTGCTTTCTCGAAATGAATATAATAATAATAAATTTCAAAATTCGAGCTAGCAACCTTTCTGGCCATATTCCGGTTAAATAGTGCAAATTTTGGAAATATGTTCAACATAAAAGTTGTAGATCTCGTTCTTGGCTATAAAATTCATATATCATTTGCTTAATTCTGATAGGTATTGTAGGAGAACAACCTCAAGCTTGTTTAGGATTAAAAAAGCTTGAGCTTATATATTCCAAACCATATATATATATATACATATATATGTATATATATATATATGTATATGTATATATATATATATATATGTATATGTATATATATATATATATATATATATATATATATATATATATATACATATACATATATATATATATATACATATACATATATATATATATACATATACATATATATATATATATACATATATATATATATATATATATACATGTATATATATATATATATATATATATATATATATATATATATATATATAACGAAAAGTGCAGCTACTAACAAGCTAAGCACAATCAATATACGTACAATCACCATAAGAATTGGTACATACGTCCACATGATTCGGGCTACCAAGGTATGCTTAGGTGAACTCTAGCACGAGAAGTTCCAATAATCCAAGTATTTCTAACTAAAATTCCATTTGAAAATTTCTCTAGTCAAGCACGTAAGCATTGACTCTCTCCCATGTTATTCAGTGATTGATAATCCAAGCTATTGAGCTGAAAATGCCAAGGTGCAGGTTCAGTTCAACTAATGTCCATTGTTCAAATCAATATACTAACAACGATGCTTTTCTCAATCTATCAAGCTAAACCATGTGATGCGGGTATACTTTACCTCGACCAATTAATAAGATAAACCATTTATCTCGCAATAGTCTAGACACTCAAGGACTTAAGTGTTTAATTGCTAACACGCTACACACCTAATCCACTCAAGAGGACATAGACTATGTGATCACAACCATCATAGAAGGGCAAAGAGTTCTCTGTTACGGCTTTGTGGAGTAGTTTGCCATCTACCACCACAACACAATGGGGTCTTGGCCAAGTACTGTACAAGCTCTCTAAATCCAACCACTCGCAACGCATTCACGCATTTCTTGGAATCATTTTCTTGCAGGCGCAATAAGCATCACCAATCTGAACCAACCTATTATAGATGGGCTTCTCACAACATTCCTAAATCCACAAACCAATCAGACGTATATATGTAATATATGTCGGCGACGAAATCAATCGACCTTGAGCAAGTCTAGCGTTTCGCTAATTAGCTAGGGAGGCACTTCCATATGCAAGCATGGTATCACAAATATTGATGCGTGAAATGCAACATCGCCTATTTAATGGGTTGCTCGATCTCTCAAGATAGGTGAATAAGAGGGTTGCGGGGATAGAGGAGAGGTTTGAGAGACTGCAGGGCAGCTGGTTACTCTGAGTTGCGTATGAAGATAGAGAGAAAAACAGAAGAGTGGGCCGCGAGCAGCGATAACAGCAGACTTTGCCCGTCGCGGCCTGAATGCCTCTCTTGAGACGGGATTTCCTTTGATTATAATTGAAGTTATAGCTTGAGGCCACCCCTTTACATGGAAAGAAGAATAAAGGGTACAAAGGGTGGAAGCTGGCGGCTAAGGAGAGGAGAATGCCAGAGACCGTACGGACTGACCAGAGAGGTCAGCAGACCGCGCGGTTAGTTGGTCATGTAGCTCACTAGACTTAGGCAGGCAGACTGCTTGATCAAGCTGGGAGAAGAAACTTGAGGCCGTGCGTTCTGGGAATTAGAGTCCGCAGGAATTGATGCCGAGATCTGGATGCCTCTGCCGTGTCGTCTCGTCCTCCCGAATGAGAGGTATGGGGGCCTATTTATAGGCCGGAGGAGGTAACGGTCATGTAACGTCACCACCGGTGAGGCGGTGAGCTGTGCGAGTACAATGCTGAGTTCGCGGAGTCCGCGTCAGGCCGCGCGATTAGGGACTTGGAGCTGATCTTGTTGTTGGCGGACTGGGACGAGTCCGCCCTTACTACTGAGCAAGCTAGCGTTGGGCTGTCTGAGCTGAGGAGGAGTTCGCCCGCTGCTGGGTAGAAGTAGACACCGGGAAACTTGGGGACTAGCTGGCGGACTGCAGAATGAGTCTGCCTAACTCGCGGCTGACGGGTTGAGCAGGCTACCTACTGGAGTCTTGTTGCCATTTCCTGGCGACAAGGACTACCGACCTGGAGGACTAAAGAGTCCAGGTCGCACCTATTGGCGAGAGTCGCTATTGACTGGTGGCATCCTTTGTCTGGGGACGAGGGTTGGCGACCTGGCGGACTGAAATCGAGTCCGCCTATAGCTGTTGGACAGGAGGGATGGTCGCCGTCTTGATGTGTGGGTTGGAGAGCTGGTGGGAGGAGCGAGTCTGCCTCCCTTAGGTAGACTGAAGACTGAGTCCGCCATCTTCTGCCGAATTGAAGGAGCAGGTCGCCGCCTCTGGCTGAGCATTTAGCGTGCAGTCTGGACAGATAGGAAATCGTGTCCGCCACTCAGTTGAGTAGCTCGCACCTGATAGAAAGAATGAACCACCACACGGTTAACCGATCTAACCGCGCGGCCTGCAGGAGCGGATTGAGGAAGCATTCTGTAGCTCCTGCAGAACGAGCGGCTGCTGCGCGACCTGGGCGGTCAGACCCAAGAGACCGCCCTAGCCGCGCGGACTTAGCGGACTGAGAAGTCAGTCTACCCATCCTCAGAAGGAAAGGCTGACAGGCCACGACCTCCTGGGGCAGGCTGCGACTTGCGATGTTGATGCATGAAAAGCGACGGGGAAAACGGGCACCACCAGCTAACCGTTCGAGCACTGGGGAAGGTATTGGGAAAAGACTGTCGGCTAGTCGGTTACTAGCGGCTAGGAATGGCGGATAGGACCGGATAGGAAAAAAAGAGAAAGGGCCGCTGCCAGCGGCAACACCAGAGTTCGCCCGCCGCGGCCTGAATGCCTCTCCTGCGGCGGGCTTTCCTTTTATAGGAAAATAAGCGATTACACTTAGAAAAGAAAGAAGAAAGGAAGAAGCCGGCCGGACAATAGACCGCAAAGGACTAGAATCGAGGCCGCAGCTTTTAACAAGCGAGCTCTTGGACTCGAGTCAGCGTGCTTTGGGTGTACTCCCGCCCCCTATTTATAGGCTTGGGGGCCTGCCCAAACGGGCAGGGCTAAAATTACCGGCTGCCCGAGGTACAAGAGAATCGGGCAGCGGTGACGGGAATCGAGAAAAAGGAGAAAAGCCAAGAGGCAGGCCGCGCGGCCTGGCGACCTTCTTCCGCCGAGCTGCAGGACGGCCTCTGGGCCAGCTGATCTGGACCTCCTCTGATGGCGACCTGGGACACAGGTCGCGCAGCTTGGGCAATGACAGGCCGACCCTTAGATGATGGCTGGACTAGAACTGGCGGCTGTCTGACGTAGAGGCCGCCCGGCTTGTCTGACAATAAGCCGGCTGGCTGAGAATGGCGGCTAGAAAGCACAAGCCGCCCGGATTTGAAACCTAGAGAACTACTCGCGGATTCATGGTTAACATGCGAGCTGGCTACCTTGGGAGGGATCACTGATTTCAGGGTTAACATAATCCCCGCACTTTTTCAAGTTCCGAAGAGAACTTCGAAAAAGTAGGAGACCCACGAAAATTGTGATCCTTCCCTCGAGAAAAGGAAGGGGTAAGGAGAGATATAACCTGATGTCTCTCCTGAGAAAAAATTTTCTAATGCCTGTCTTTTTTCTGCGAAGGAAAGAATTAACATAGGCGGAAATTGGTACATCTTATGCGTACCTGAGTTGCTTTTGCAAAATGAAGAAGACATGAATGTCTCCTAATGGGCTATGCAAAAATGCGATGAGAGGAAAGCAAAGAAGAATGATAACTTGCAAGTACCTGAAGAAGGCTTGCAAGCACCTGTTAACTTCTGCAAAAAGAAGAGTGAATGGTAGATATGAAATAAAACTGAGTTGCAAGTACCTGAAAGAAACTTGCTAATATCTGCTAATATCTGCAAGAGAAGAGTAAGCAATGGATATGATAGAAAAGTAAGGTGCAAGTACCTTAAGGGAGCTTGCTAATATCTGCTAATATCTGCAAAAGAAGAGTTAGAAGCAGATATGATGGAAAAGTAAGGTGCAAGTACCTGAAGGGAACTTGCTAATATCTGTTAATCTCTGCAAAAGAAGAGTAAGCCGCAGATATGATAGAAAAGTAAGCTGCAAGTACCTGAAGGAAACTTGCTAATATCTGTAAATCTCTGCAAAAGAAGAGTTAAAAGCAGATACGATGGAAAAGTAAGGTGCAAGTACCTGAAGGGAACATGCTAATATCTGCTAATCTCTACAAAAGAAGAGTAAGCCGCAGATATGATAGAAAAGTAAGTTGTAAGTACCTGAAGGGAACTTGCTAATATCTACTAATATCTGCAAAAGAAGAGTTAAAAGCAGATACGATGGAAAAGTAAGATGCAAGTACCTAAAGGGAACTTGCTAATATCTGCTAATCTCTGCAAAAGAAGAGTAAGTGGCAGATATAGAAGAAAGAAAACTAAGTCGCAAGTACCTGGATGGAATCTTCGAATGCTGACTGTTGATATGAAATGATATAATTGGATAACAGAAGAGATACCTGAGAAACTCCGCTATTAACTGAATAAAGATCAAACCGCGATAATGATTGTCTCACGTGATCAAGTATAATGTTTTATACATGAAATCCAGATCAGCCAGATGGAAACATCTTGATTAAACTTCAATAGCATAGCTTGTTAGTAAATAGAAATAGATTCCTAGATTGAGTAGTAGATGCCAAGATTAAGCATAATCAATCGTTCAACGGATAAAATATATAAGAAATCAGAAGCAGCCACGTGAAGTGGACATGAGTATAAGAAGTTCATGGGCTACCGCTAAGAAGTGAATTTAACTGCTCTATGAAATGCTATCACGAGGAATAAACCTAATGCCGAACTGGAAATAGGGCTACCACATAAAGTTGGTTTAATTGTCACACGTTTCCTTAAACAATTGAAAAGAAAACTTGGTTTCCACTTTGGAAAATGGGCGACCACTTGAAAAGTGGGTTTATTGCCGCTAAGAACTTTTAAGCGAACACACGAAGTGGGTTTATTGCTGCAAAAAGTTCTCTTTTCCAAATCAACCACTAGAAAGCAGGCTTGATTGCCTCTTTGGAAATATGGCTACCACATGAAGTGGGTTTAATTATCGAAAATTTCAAAATAGATTCAATCAAGTGAGACAATGAAGCAATAAATGCTTTGGTAAAACAAATCTTATCACTAATAATTTGTGAGTAAGCACTCGTCGCTGCAAAAAAGGGCTTTACAATGATGCTTTCAAGCGATATACTCTTGCAACTTGCCTTCTTTCAGCAATTTCTCAATGAGCTGATGAAGAGCTCGACATTTCTCTGTATCGTGACCCACACACATATTGTATTGACAGAATAAATCCTTGTGACATCTCCGACAAGGTCGTAGGAGAGAAGGCCATGTGAAATCCGGCTCTTGCTGAATAATTTGAAGAACTTGTTTCGCAGAGATAGTTAATCTTGTATATTTTCTTTTAGGTTCAGCTTGCTTGTATTGGCGAGAAGCATGAGGCTCATTGTCATAAATTTGAATTGATGTACCGGAGGTATCAAGACTTGATTCTGAATGCTTTGATTGAGATGTAGATGAATTCCCACGATCATAACATATATGTCGAGATACCGGGAGGTTAGGATCTTGATCATATTGCAATAGGTTGTTATTATGATTAAGAGGTAAATAATTGTGAAGAGGACCATCGTCCAGCTAACGAGGTGAGAACTTTTCTGGCGCTTGAGCCATTTGATGCAGACGAGATATATAGCCAGAATTCATGGCTTCAGCTCCAACGAACTGATTTGCACAATCAATAAGATCCCCATAGGTGTCAGGCATTTTTGTAGTGACTTTGAATTTAAGAGGACCTTGCCGAAGTCTGCTTATGAAAGCAACTTTATAGAAGTCTTGATCAACATTAACAATGTCAAGAGTTTTATTCTTGAATCGATCGATGAAGTGAGCATAAGACTCGTCGTTTTCTTGCTTTATCTGAAAAAGAGCTCCTACGTCTTTCTTTCTATTCCTAAAGGTTCCAAATCTTGAGAGGAATTCTCTTTGAAGATTGCTGAAGCAAGTTATTGATTGAGGCGGTAGATGGTAGAACAAGTCAAACACTTGAGCACAAAAAGATATGATGAAGAGCTTGCATTTGATGCCATCCGATAGAGCTTTCAATGAAATGATCGATTCAAAGGCTTGTACGTGAGAAACTGGATCGCTCGTCCCAGAGTAGACTGGCAGACGAGGCTCCTTGAAATCATATGGAACAACTTTTCTTCGGATATGAGGTGTGAAGGGAGAGGAAACTTGTTCTTCTCCTACAAAAGATGTTAGTCCATTTTGTAATGGGGATAAGCATTAATGCTTACCTTATGAAGCTTGCGATGAGAGATGTAAACTCCTTAGATAGTAGGAGATCGTAGTCGCTACTTGAGATGGATACTTATGAATGATTAGAGGTATGCTCGAGTTCTTTTTGATGGAAAATCCCTGTTCACCGGGGGCAGATCTCCTTGAGCCGGTTCCAACAAGCTTTTAATTTCTGAAATCGGACACTCGGATCAAACGTTATGGCTATTTGAAGTTATGGTATGCTCTGAGCTTAATCTCATATCT
Organism: Platanthera zijinensis; assembly: GCA_039513925.1. Classification (NCBI taxonomy): domain Eukaryota; kingdom Viridiplantae; phylum Streptophyta; class Magnoliopsida; order Asparagales; family Orchidaceae; genus Platanthera; species Platanthera zijinensis. The sequence continues at coordinate 47,692,470 of CM077083.1, forward strand.
TATTGCAACTGTTGTTCATCAACTGCTCAGGATCCGAAGGTCGCGTGTGAACTGTTGATGCGTGAAATGCGATACCGCCTAGTTAATGGGTTGCTCGATCTCACAAGCTAGGTGAATAAGAGGGTTGAGGGGATAGAGGAGAGGTTTGAGAGATTGCCGGGTAGCTGGTTACTCTGATTCACGCATGAAGATAGAGAGAAAAAGCGAAGAGAGGGCCGCGAGCAGTAGAAACAGCAGACTTCGCCCGTCACGGCCTGAATGCCTCTCTTGCGACAGGCTTTCCTTTGATTATAATTGAAGTTACAGCTTGAGTCCACCCCTTTACATGGAAAGAAGAATAAAGGGTACAAAGGGGGGAAGCTGGCAGCTAAGGAGAGGAGAATGCCAGAGGCCGTGTGGACTGACCAGAGAGGTCGGCAGACTGCGCGGTTAGCTGGTCAGGCAGCTCGCTGGACTTAGCCGGGAGGATTGCTTGATCAAGCTAGGAGAAGAAACTTGAGGCCGTGCAGACTAGGAACTAGAGTCCGCAGGAATTTATACCAGGATCTGGACGCCTCTGCCGTGTCATCTCGTCCTCCCGAATGAGAGGTATGGGGGCCTATTTATAGGCCCGAGGAGGTAACGGTCTTGGAAATGTCACCATCGGTGAGGCGGTGAGCTGTGCGAGTACAATATTTAGTCAACGGAGTCTGCGCCAGGCCGCGTGGTTAGGGACTTGGAGCTGATCTTGCTTTTGGCGGACTGGGACGAGTCCGCCCTTGCTGCTGAGCGAGCCTGTGCTGGCCTGTGCGAGCTGAGGAGGAGTTTGCCCGTTGCTGGGTAGAAACGGACACCAGGAAACTGGAGGAATAGCTGGACTGCAGAAAGAGTCCGCCTAACTCGTGGCGGATGGGTTGAGCAGGCTGCTAGTTGTAGGCTTGTCGCCATTGCCTGGAAATAAGGACTGTTGACCTGGTGGACTGAAGAGTCCAGGTCGCGCCTATTTGCGAGAGCCGCTGTTTATTGGTGCAATCCTTTGTCTAGGGACGAGGGTTGGCGACCTGGCAGACTGTAATTGAGTGCTCCTATAGCTGTCAGACAGGAGGGCTGGTCGCCATCTGGATGTGCGGGCTGGAGAGCTAGTGGGAGGAGCGGGTCCGCCTCCCTTAGGTGGACTAATGACTGAGTCCTCCACCTTCTGCCGAAGAGAAGGAGCAGGTCGCCACCTCTGGCTGAGCATTTAGCGTGCGGTCTGGACGAATAGGAAATTGTGTCCACCACTCAGTTGAGTAGCTCACACCTGAGAGGAAGAATGAACCAACACACAGTTAACCGATCAAACCGTGCGGCCTACAGGAGTGGACTGAGGAAGCAGTCCGCGGCCCCTGCAGAACGAGCGGCTGCTGCGCAACCTGGGCGATCAGACCCGGGAGACCGCCCTAGCCCCGTAGACTGAGCGTACAGAGAAGTCAGTCTGCCCACCATCAGAAGGAAAGGCTAACATGCTGCGACCTCCTGGGGCAGGCCGCGACCTCCTGGGGCATGGCACGACTTGCGAGCTGGCTACCTTGGGAGGGATCATCGATTTCGGGGTTAACAACAAAGAGGACAAGCATACCAAAAATGGGAAGGAGAGATCGTTACCCTTGATGTTCGTTTCAGTGTCATGGAGTAGAAAATTGCCAGATGGAAATGATCGCAATAGACTAACCTCCACGGATATAAACTTAGCCTGCGATTCAGTACTATGAAGCTCCAACAATGGAGGAAAACCTTTCTCTTTCACCTTTCTTCTTCTCCCATCTCTCTGCTTTTAGAAAGAAAGCAGCCAAGATGAAATGAGGTTAAAAACCCTCATTTCTGACTGTATCGCAACAACAACAAATCCCTACCGCCATATCTTACTTAACACTCTTGGATGGCGCTGATTTCATCTTCAAACGAGTTCCCTAGAGTAGTACATTGCTTGTAACATGCTCGTGTCCAAGGTCATATACCTACACTCAAAGATATCATCCAACCACAGAGCTCTACATTGCTTTATACATAATTATGTGCCAGGTTGTGTAGCTCTACATGGATTTGGACACAACCATGTTACAACCCGTATTCCTCTCTTATTTCCAAACTTGAAAGCTATTATTTCAAGGTTAGCTAGTCACCTAAGGGGGGGGGGGTTAATAGGTCTTTGAAAATTCCTAAGTCTTTTTGCTGTTTTCTTTATATGGGATCTAGAGCTTGTCCTTAGTACCTGCAATATAGAAGAAGAACAAGTACACAGCAAAACAGATAGAAGTTTATAGTGGTTACCGAATTGGGTACATCTACAATTAATACCACCTTTCTAACTTATGTTAGACAAGGCAAAAACTCCTCCAAAATGCTCCTCAGAGCTTATACCTCAGGCCCCCAGCCTTAAACTCAGGTTCTCTTCAGAACCCTACCTCAGAACCACAAAGGTTCCTACCTCAAAGCCCTCCATTGCTCCTACAGCTCAGTGGTCCTCAAACCACCTACCTCAGCCTTATCTCTAAGGCCTACACCTCAGGCTTTTTAGCCCTACAACTTCAAGCACAAGGTCCTACTCTCATAGTACTGCAGCACTCCTACAACTCAGTACCTTTCCAGGTACCTTCCTTAGTGCCCTTCCAGACACCTACAGCTCAGTGACATACTTGTCACCTACCTCAGGGCAAAAGGCCCTACACTCAGTCTCCTCCAAGACCTACACTCAGTGACACACTTGTCACCTACAGCTCATTGACTCAACAGTCACCTACCTCAGACTTATCTCTAAGGCCTACTACTCAGTGACACACTTGTCACCTACATCCACACTTAGATCCTACCTTAGTACCCTAGTAGGGAACCTACCTCAGTGACTAATTAGTCACATATAACTCAAGCACAAAATGCACTACAGCTCAGATTCAGACAACCTGAATCCTACATGAATATAATTAAGAAATTGAAATACCGACTCAGAATAAATCTCTGAGTCTACCTTATTGGACTGAGCAGATATCAGTCCAGCCCTCTTGATGTAGAAGGAATTAGTCTTCTTCTACAGCTAACTATTTCTCTGCTGCACTGAAGAACAGTTATCTGCTGTTGAAGGCTAAAAGCCCTTCATATAGCTATCTCTTCTTGCTGATTCGATGAATCAGCCACCTTGTTCTCCAAAGAATAATCTTGTTGAATTGGTAAAGCTTCAGCTATCTTTCTTTGCATGCTGGCATGCACTGCTGGACTTGGCTTTAAAGCTTGTCGGAGAGGATGAAGTCCATCCTCCTCTATTTTTCATAACCCTAAACCCCATTTCTCTTTTCTTTTTATATCCGTTGATTTGAATCAATGACACAACTTGATTGTGGGCCTAGCCAAGGATGGTGAGCGCCACCTCCCTTAGAAGAGGAGAAATAGTACTTTCTGGTGATGTTGTATCTTTCCCGCAATGGCATGACATACTCTAACTGCGCTCGATGAATGGTTAGCTGGGATTGACGAATTCTGAAATCAGATCGACGAATTCTGAACTGGCTCGACGAACTCAGAATCTCAAACTTTAACTTTAACTTGAGGGAAGGTGAGCTGAGATTGACAAATTCTGAAATCTGTTCGACAAATTCTGATCTGAGCTCGACGAACTAAGAATCTCAAACTTTTACTTTAACTAAACGAAAGGTGAGCTAAGATCGATAAATTCTGAAATCTGTTCGATGAATTCTGAACTGAGCTCGACGAACTTAGAATCTCAAACTTTAACTTTAGCTCGACGAAAGGTGAGCTCAGTTCGACGAACTCATAATTCAGTTCGACAAATTCTGAACCGAGCTCTTCTTTAGAGGCGTTGAGTGAGCCTGCTTCACACAATGCTTCTAGACTGAGAGAATTTCTGATGGCTTTGTCTCAGCGATTCCTTCTCAACTGTCTCGACGGTTTCTTCGTCACAGCTATGACTATCTTCTATATCAGCGGTTTCTTCTCAACTGTCTTAGCGGTTTCTTCTTCAAAGCTGAGACTATCTCCTATCTCAGCAGTTTTGCTGAGACCAACACTTCTCTCAACGTTTTGTATTAAGCTTCTCAGCTGTCTCAGTGGTTACACTCAGACATTCTTCTCAGCTATCTCAGCTGTTTCGACGCTTTTGCTATAGTCAAATTATCTGACTTCCAGCATACTCTTTTTGTTCACCTGTCCAATCAAGGACAACCTGCATGCATGAACTCAAAGCACACATCAAATACAACTGTGTGTATGTCCTTGACCAGTTTGACTTCTTAAAAATCTGTAATATTGGGGTCAATGGACCCAACAATTCCCCCCTATTTGAAGAAGTCAAAACTTTGCTTGTTCAATAAAACAGGTCATTGATATACACAATATATTTAACATAAAAACTAAAATTTGTGTAACATCATTAGAGTTTGGAAATGTTCCCACATTTCTCCAGTCTGTGGAGAATTTTACTTACTCCCCCTAGCATGCTGCTGTCCCTGGTGAGCCATCTTTACTATTTTTGTGCTGAAGCAACTTCAGCACCACCTAGCTTTGAGCTTCCTGCATCTTGGCTTGGTCAGATCTTGATCAAGTCTATCCTTCTTTCCCCTGAACTCCTATCCCCCTTTTTGAATTCTGCAATAGGGAGATTTTGTGGAGTTTATCTCCCCCTATCTGTCTGGGTTTGATCCCCCACTTTGACTCAATCCCATTTCATCTGTTGGGCTTGCTTCCCCTCAATAGTTGCACACTAGCTTTATTGTTTTGAGGAAGGACTTGTACTACCTGCAAATAGACAGTACTGCATATGGTAGAGAAGAGAATTGATGCTACATAAGATTCAACATACCAAATTCAAATTTGAAGGTGTTGAACTTGGCTTCATCTAGTGGCTTATTGAAGATATAAGCCACTTGCTTGCCTATGGATACAAACTCAAGGATGATGTCTTGCCTTTCTACATATTCTCTAATGAAATGATACCTAATTTCTATATGTTTAGTCCTTCTTATGGGAGACAGGATTCCTAGCTATAGAAATTGCACTAGTAGAATCACAAAAGAGCGGAGTTCTACTTATCTAAAAATTGTAGTCCTGAAGGTTATGATGGATCCACAGCAACTGAGCATAGTAGCTCCCAGCTAAAATATACTCTAACTCAGCAGTTGAGATTGTAACACTTGTTTGCTTCTTGCTGCTCCAAGAGACAAGCCTTCCACCTAGAAATTGATAGGAGCCAGATGTGCTCTTCCTGTCCTCCTTGCAGCCTGCAAAATCTGCATTTGAATAGCCTGTTAGTTCAAACTTTCCATTCATAGGGTACCATAGGCCAAGATCTGGGGTTCCCTTAAAATATCTCAAGATTCTCTTCACAACAGTATAGTGAGACTCTTTAGGGCAGGTCTGATACCTAACACATACACATATTGTATACATAATGTCAGGCCTACTTGCAGTAAGGTAGAGAAGAGAGCAAACTATACCTCTATACAAAGTTGGATCAATTGGTTTCCCTGGATCATCTTTTCCTATAGGCATACTTGAGCTCATGGGAGTCCTTATGGTGGAAGCATTTTCCATACCATATTTCTTGACTAACTCCCTGGTGAACTTTGACTGGGATATGGATAAACCATCATCAGTCTGTCTTACTTGGAGTCTCAAGAATAACTTCAGTTCACCCATACTACTCATCTCAAACTTTCCCTACATAAGTTTTACAAACTTCCTATAGAGGTTCTAATTAGTAGAGCCAAATATTATGGCATCAACATAAATCTGGACTAGGATGATCTTGCCCTTAGATTCCCTTAGGAATATGGTCTTGTCTATCTTCCCCCTTGAGAATTTGTTCTCAATGAGAAAGGTAGACAATGTCTCATACCATGCTCTAGGGGCTTGCTTGAGCCCATATAGAGTTTTCCTAAGTCTATACATAGTAGTAGGAGAGTTAAAAATCTACAAAACCTGGTGGCTTCTCTACATAGACCTCTTCTTTCAAGTCTCCATTCAGGAAGGTTAACTTCACATCCATCTAGAAGACTTTGAATCCTTGGAAGGCTGGAAATGCAAGGAATAGTTTGATGGCTTCCAACCTTGCAACTAGGGCAAAAGTCTAATCATAATCAATCCCCTCTTCCTGTCTGTACCCCTTGGCCACCAGTCTAGATTTATTCTTTATTAAAATGCCATTTTTATCATGTTTATTTCTTAAAATCCATTTGGTCCATCTGGTCTGGGAACCAGCTTTGAGACCTTGCATCTTTTCAACTGGTTCAGTTCTTCTTGCATTGCACCAATACAGAATTGGTCTTAATTTGCCTCTTCAAATTTCTTGGGCTCTTCTTGTGACAGGAAGCTAGAGTAAAGAGCTGTGTTGAAACTCTTGCTTCTGGTCTGTACACCTTGGCTAGCCTTAACTATTATATGATATGGAGGATGATCTCTCAGATATCTGACTGCTGGGGAAAGCCTGACTGCTTCTTACTGAGCACCAATTTCTTCAGCTGGTTGGTCTTTATCTCCCAGCTGGACTGTCCTGTGCTTCCTCTGGACAACATCCCTCTCCAAATTATTCTTGCACATCTGGGTCTTTATTTTTTGATGGAGATCTTTTCCATCATAACTTTTGCACCAGCAGAACTAGGCAAAGAGCTTGACAGCTCACTGTCAATCTTGCTTGACTCATCAAACACTACATGACAGATTCTTCTACAACTTGATTAGTCAAGTTATAGACTCTATATGCCTTACTATTATTGATGTACCCAACAATGATCCCCTTATGGGATTTGGCAGCAAACTTAGTCACTTTTGAGTTAACATTGTTCATGATGAAACACTTGCAACCAAAGATCCTGAAATAGGATATATTTGGCTTTCTTCCCTTCAAGATCTCATAAGGAGTCTTCTTGTGGCCTTTGGTGATAGAAGCCCTATTAAGAACATGACATGCAGTATTAATGGCCTCTGCCAAGAAATATTCAGGGAGAGAAGTGTCACTCAACAATGTTCTCCCATCTTCTATGAGAGTCCTATTTTTCCTCTCAACTAACCCATTTTGTTGGGGTGTTCTTGGAGAGGAAAATTCTTGATGAATCCCTTGTTATTCACAGAAAGTAGTCATGGCAGCAAACTAAAATTTAGTTCCATGTTCACCTTTTATTTTGACCACTAAGCTTGTAAGTTCATTTTGAATCTGCCTGACAAAATTCATGAAGACATCAAGGGTTTCATCCTTTTTTCTAAGGAAGAACACCCAAGCAAATCTGGAATAGTCATCAACCACCACAAGGGTGTAGACCATCCTACCTAGACTTTGAACAGGCATAGGACCAAACAAATCTATATGCAGGAGATATAAGCATCTCACTAAGTCCTGGGTCCCTAAGCACTTGAAGGAGGTCTTAGTCTACTTTCCCTTTTGGCAAGCAGCATAGATACCCTCCTTGGAGTATTTTATTTTAGGACCATTCCTAACTAGCTCATCACTGAAGAGCTGACCAATGGTCTTATAATTCAAATGAACCAGTATCTTGTGTCATTGGACACAATATGAGACTTTGTCACTTTCAACTAGGCATATAGGGAAACTACTATCTAAAAAAGAAAAGTTTAAACAATAAACATTCACACTCCTAGTGCCTGTTAAGATGACACTTTCGTCAATTAACCTCTTGATGTGGCACTTATCCTTGTGGAAGGAAATGTCATAACCAAGGTCACATAGTTGGCTTATGCTTATGGGCTGTGTTACAACCACTCCACATAAGCTACTTTTGTGATGGTGATTATACCATTTGAGATCTTACCATAATCTCTAGTTATTCTCTTGTTAGAGCCTCCAAAGATGACCTTTGGTCCATTCTTTACTGGAGTGAACTCCTTCAACAATTCCTTTGTTTTAGTCATGTGCCTGAAACATCCACTGTCCAAGTACCATTGACGGGACTTGGTACTTGAACTAACTTGAAAAACACAATTTATCTCACTTTAGGACCCCAATTTCTATTGGGTCCTAGGTTCACATTAGCTTGAAAATAAGCTTATCTTCCTGTAGTATTCCTGACAGGTTGGCTACCTCTGGACACTGAAGGATTGTGCCAGCAATCTGTAATATAGTGGCCCACTTTACCACACCACCAGCACTCATGAACATTATATCTCCTTTTCTGTTTAGGACCAGCATTTGCCTGGACTGCTCCTTGAATAGTGGGAAGATGTGTTGTTGTATATCTCCGATTTTTTCTACAGCCATTTTACTGAAGGTAAGTCTTTCAGCTTACTGTTTTGGTCTTTTCTGAGAGCCACTAGCTTCATGTCTCTTTTCAGCTAACATGCATCTGATTGCATCAGAAACTGCCATTCTAGCCTTTCCAAAAGACTCATCTTGAGTCATTACTTTTGCTGGATGACTTAGATTTCCTGTAGTAACATTATCCTTGAGTTTTGGGGCTGGGGCACCAAAAACAAATGGTCAAGGATGAGCCATTTGAATTTCCTCACGGGCAGCCTTAAAGGCCCTCACATGGCTATAACCTCTACCTTGGCTATGGGCACATTTGTCCATACTTATGGATCTGCCATTCTCCGAGTGACCATAACAGTTTTAATGGTCATACATGTTAGAAGACAACAAGAGTTTCTCGAAAGAAACTGGAGGCAATGAGGCTAGAGTCACAACTGGTTCCTTTTCCTTTCCTTTTTGATTGGGAGGTCCAGCAGGCTCCTTATATCCTAACCCTTTCTTACCCTCTTGGGTAAAGAGGGTGTCAATTAAGGGAAGCACAGTGCTTGGGTTAGAAAACTTGTCCACCAGCAATTTCTCATTTAGGAGATCATCTTTAAGTTTCTGGATAAGTTTCTCATTTGAGACTCTTACCACAGACTGTATCAATGATTCCTTCAAGCTTGGCTGATTGTGTAGCCATATAATTAAAATCTTTTTCTTGGCCCTCACACTTGATCCTAAGACTGAGAAGCTCTTTTTCCTGTCTCTTGGAAAGGAGCTTGCACATATTAAATGCTTCAAGAAGTTCTCCATACTTGTCAATTATAGAATTGACATCATCCTCAGAATCTGAATCCCCTTCATCTCTTGATGATTGAGCTTCAGAATCTGTGCTAGCCTCATGACTTGAAATAGAAGGCAGAGATTTAGAATTTACCTGAGTCTGTCCAGGCTAATCCTGGCTGCTCTCTTCATCTATCATTGTCATTAATCCATGGAATTGAACATCTTCTTCTTCATCTTCATCCACCTCTGAGTCACTTTCTGAATGTGATAGAGGGGCCCTGATCCCTATCCTAGCAGCAATATATTCTTCAGGTTCTTCTTCAGCAAAAGCCATTAGCCCAATGTAGGCTTCTTCTTCTTCACTATCTTACCCAGAGGAGGAGTTAGACCAGGTCTTTTCCTTTTTTGCCACAAGTGACCTCTCTTTCTTCATCCCCTTGTGGTGCTTCTTCTCTCCTTCATCTTTCCTCTTCAATGGTAAGTAAGCAACTATGTGCCCAGGTTTGCTGTAGTAGAAATAAATAACTTTAGAAAAAGTTTGTTTGCTAGAGTTAGGAGCATACTTGTCCTCCTTAAAGGATTTCCTTCTATGCTGTGAGGAAGAGGAAGGACTGATGTTCTTCCTATGCTCCTTATTTATGAATTTCTGAAACTTCCTGGAGAAGGCAACAAAGTCCTCATCAGACATATGGTTGTCTGAGGTGCTGTTCTTTGAGCTCTCAGAATCTGACTCAACAATTCTCTTGGGTGGAGAGTTCTTCCTTCTGCTCCTGGTTGGGGCATCAACTTTGAAGGCCATATAATTCTCCTTGGCCTATGACTTACTGCTCTTCTCTTCTTCCTTTCTTGCAGCAAGCTGCATCTCATATGACAGCAGCTTTCCAAATAGGGGTTGGAGGAGGAGTGTCAGCTAACTTGTCCATTTCCCCGATGGCACAAATCTTTGTGTCCCAATCCTTTGTGAGGGACCTGAGAAATTTGTCGTTCAGCTCATAGGTGTTAAAGACCCTTTAATATGTTCTCATTTCATTCACTATTCTAAAAAATCTCTCAAAGCTCTCAACAATGCCACATACTTTCCTTGTCTGAAGGCCTCATACTCTTGGTTGAGCATGGATTTTCTGTCATCCCTCACCTCCTCTGAACCCTCCATGAACATAACTAGGTTGACCCACATCTCCTTGGAGGTCTTGCAGTGCACAAGATTTTGGAAGGTTGAATCATCTATTGCACTTGAAATAATGTTTTGAGCTCTCTTATACATTGAGGCAAGTAGGAGCTCATCTTTGTTCATTTCATTATAAGATTTAGGTGCCTGGATGTTGGCATCCAAAACTGAGGTCTTCATAGGGATGAAGGGTCCCTCTATAACTGTGATGTATATCCTAGGGTCAGCAGCCTCCATGAATAACCTAACTCATTCCTTCAAGAGGCCAAAGCCTTCCTTTCTACAGATTGGAAGCTTCATGGCCCCCTGTTCCTTATAGTTTACACCAGACCTCATTCTTATGTCTTATAGCTAACCTTGGATGTATACTCAGATTATTAAATCCTTTTTGAGCAACCTCCCTCTGATACCACTTGAAAGTTATTATTTCAAGGTTAGCTAGTCACCAAGAGAGGGGGTGAATATGTCTTTGAAAATTCCTAAGTCTTTTTGATGTTTTCTATCTAAGTGATCTAGAGTATGACCTTAGTACCTGCAATATAGTAGAAGAACAAGCACACAACAAAGCACACAGAAGTTTATAGTGGTTCCCCAACTGGGTACATTCACTTTCCCTCAAACCTTTCTAACTTATGTTAGACAAGGCACAAACTCCTCCAAAATGCTCCTCAGAGCTTACACATCAGTCCCTATGACTTAAACTCTGGTTCTCTTCAGAACCCTACCTCAGAACCACAAAGGTTCCTACCTCAGAGCCCTGAAGTGCTCCTATAGCTTAGTGGTCCTCAAACAACCTTCCTCGTCCTTATCTCTAAGGCCTACAGCTCAGGCTTTTCAGTCCTACAACTTCAGGCATAAGACCCTACTCTCAGAGTGCTGCAGGACTCATACAGCTTAGTACCTTTTTAGGTACCTACCTCAGTGCCCTTCCAGGCACCTACAGCTCAGTGACACACTTGTCACCTACCTTAGGCCAAAAGGCCCTACACTCAGTCTCCTACAAAACCTATACTCATTGACACACTTGTCACCTACAGCTCCGTGACTCAACAATCACCTACCTCAGCCTTATCTCTAAGTCCTACTACTCAGGCTAGGAGGAAAGCCCTACTCTCAGATCAACACTTGTATCCTACCTTAGTACTACAGCAGGGCACCTACCTCAGTGACTAATTAGTCACCCACAACTCAGGCACAAAATGCCCTACAGCTAAGATTCAGACAACATGAATCCTACAGGAATATAATCAAGAAATTGAAATACTGACTCGAAAATAAATCTCTGAGTCTATCTTACTAGACTGAGCAGATATCAGTCTAGGCCTCTTGCTGTAGAAGGAATTAGTCATCTTCAATTGCTAACTATTTCTCTGCTGCACTGAAGAATAGCTATCTGCTATTGAAGGCTGATGGCCCTTCACACAGTTATCTCTTCTTGCAGATTGGATGAATCAGCCACCTTGTTCTCCAAAGAACAATCTTGTTGAACTTAAAAAGCTTCAGCTATCTTTCTCTGCCTGCTGGCATGCACTGCTAGACTTGGCTTTCAAGCTCGTCGGATAAGATGAAGTCCAGCCGCCTCTATTTTTCGTAACCCTAAACACGTTTCTCTTTTCTTTTTATATATATTGATTTGAATCAACGACACAATTTGAATATGGGACCACCCAAGGTTGGTGAGCGCCACCTCCCTCAAAAGAGGACAAATAGTACTTTTCTGCACTATTGTAGCTTTCCCGCAACGTCATGAAATACTCTGACTGCGCTCAACGAATGGTGATTTGGGATCGATAAATTCTGAAATCAGTTCGACGAATTCTAAACTGGGCTCGACGAACTCAGAATCTCAAACTTTAACTTTATCCCGGCGAAATGTGAGCTAAGATCGACGAATTCTGAAATTTGTTCGATGAATTCTAAATAGAGCTCGACGAACTCAGATTCTCAAACTTAAACTTTAGCTCGACGAAAGGTGAGCAGAGATCGACGAATTCTGAAATCTATTCGACGAATTCTGAACTGAGCTCGACGAACTCAAAATCTCAAACTTTAACTTTAGCTTTACGAAAGGTTAGCTCATCTCGACGAACTCAGAATTCAATTAGACGAATTCTGAACTGAGCTCTTCTTTAGAGGCGTTGAGTGAGCCTACTTCACTCAACACTTCTGGACTTAGTGAATTTCTGCTGGATTTGTCTCAGCGGTTCCTTCTCAACAATCTCAGCTGTTTCTTCTTCACAACTGTGACTATCTTCTGTCTCAGCGGTTTCTTCTCAACTTTCTCAGAGGTTTCTTCTTCACAGCTGAGACTATATCCTGTCTCAGCGGTTTTACAGAGACCAACACTTCTCTCAACATTTTGTATTGAGATTCTCAGCTGTCTCAGCGGTTATGCTGAGACATTCTTCTCAGCTTTCTCAGCTGTCTCGATGCTTTTGCCTTAGTCAAATTGTTTGACTTCCAGCATACTCTTTTTGTTCACCTGTCCAATCAAGGACAACTTGCATGCATGAACTCAAGAACACATCAAATTCAACTATGTGTGTATGTCATTGACCAGTTTGACTTCTTATAAATCTGGAACATTGGGGTCAATGGACCCAACAAAACTGCTTATAAAAAAGCACACAACTTTTCATCCAGCTATGTCACAAACCATGTACATCCTTATAGGCTCGAAAATACCTCCAAAGCACCTCCAATTCATCCCCAATCTCCATGGGACCTCACTAAGGATGTTAGACACCTCTTGACCTATTTGTATATGAGTTTTGGGGTATTACAAGTTATGGGATTAGGAAGGGGAATGAATTGCCTTGTGGCCTCCAATCCACAAATTCCTCTTGTCCTCATTTGAATTTGGGCGAAATTCTAAAATTACCCTGAAAGTATCTAGTTTTCAACCTAAATCACCTAGAGGGGGTGAAAAGGTGAATCATTTGGCTTTTAACGGAATAAAAATCGAGTAAAAATAAAGCACAAAGAATGAAAAAATAAGCACAGCATAGACACATGGATTTATAGTGTTTCCCCAAACTAGGTACGTCCACTGTCCCGCCTCACCTATCTAGCACTTTGGGATAGACTCAGCTACTTCAACAAAACTCAGATTAATAATAATCTTACACCTCAGATTCTTCCACTCCAACAAACTCGGAGAATAACTTCCCCTACACTTGATCCTTCAACAAGGATCTATAAATGAAACTCGGAAGAACAATCTTCCTACAAAGCAATAAGAAAAGTTTAAGAGAACTATTTTATCTAAAATTTGGAAAAAATGTTCTTCTTTGTTGTTTGAAAGTTTTGACTGAAAGAAGAAGAATCTGAATTTTCTGCACTGATCGGATCTGAGAAACGATTGATCTTTTAACGAATGTAAATCTGAAAATCTTAAGATCGATCGAGTTCTTTCTTTGGGCAGTAGAACGTGGAATGTTTATTATAGACTCACTCATCTTTTATTATTAATGCTATCTGAAATATTCTATATTACTTATCTAAGTGTTTGCTCATTTTGATTTGATCTTAATTATTTGTTTTGAAATGGTGTATATCATTGACTAGGATTCTGACTTCTTCAAATAGGGGGAGATTGTTGTGAACATTGACCACAATGTCCTATATTTGAAGAAGCACCATAAGCTAATAATATACACAAATATGTATTTGACATTTCTCTCATATAACATTGCAGGTAATCAATATTTTATTGAATAACAGCTTGGGAGTAAGTCAGCATATTCCAGTAGTGAAGAAAATTTGCTAAGTACAAATGTCTCAAGTCATCTCACATTAATCGACGATCGCAGTCTATATGTGTTGACTCAATGCAATTCACTCATCGCCTCACAAGAGAAGTAGAGAGTCTGCCTAAGTTCAAATGTGTCAAGTCATCTCACATCTCTTGATGCTCAAGACTCATATGCACTGAGTGAATGATACTCTCTCAATGCTTCAGTAAAAGAGCAGAAATTCAGACCAAGTATAAATGCATCAAGTGAAGGTCTTTCACTCAACGCCTCAATAAAAGTGTTGAGTTTCATTCCAAGTTCAAATGCGTCAAGTGAAGATAATTCACTCAACGCCTCAGCAGTGAAGCAGTAAAACTGTCTAAGTATAAATGCATCGAGACATAAGACTTGACTCAACACCTAAGTAGAATGCATTGAGTTAACTGCAGTCACTCAATGCCTCTTCAGAAAGACTTTACTCAACGCATCAACAAAAAGGGAAAATTAGTCAAAGTTCAAATGCGTCGAGATATAATAGATCACTCAACGCCTAAGTAGTATTTGCTGAGTTAAGTCTTGTCTCTCAAGGCTTCATCAGAGATCAAGAATTTGACTAAGTCATGTTGCTTCCAGTACTCAACACCTATAGAGAAGATTAGAAATTATTCTAAGTCAAATGACATTTTGTCTATTTCGCTGACATCATACCAAATTGAAATCGACGCAGATTGTGCGCTAAAAGATGGAAACCACAATACTTCTCTAACATGCCATGTTGGGTTAATTCAACAATAAGAGCCGGTCATCCCGCTTACCTAATCAAGATATAATCGTGGGAGATACTGGGATATAAAGCTAAGTGCATGATACTGTTATTCGTTGTTTTTAAAAGTTTATATATCTTTTTTATTAATAATTATTTCCATGTTTACTCACTTGCAAAATTCCTAGCCAAAATAAATTTTTCATAGTTTTTCAATAAATTCCATGCTTTATAGGATTTTTGAATTTTGGAGTAAAACTTTTGGCCATGTTGTGTTCCTTATCAAGCGCACATGTTAGTAGAATTTTGTGTAGAATTAACTATTGAGCATACTATTAGGTTTATCTTTTTCTTAGTACATAGAAACAGTTTATTCTACTTTAAATTTGAAACTGGTTAAATCCAAGATTGCTTAGGTGTATAACATCTCATTTCGTGCTAGACCCTCGCACACGTTTTGAGTCAAGAGATATGACTTAGGCTTGGGGTCCGCCAGATTCGACAAGCGTCGAGTGCATTGACTGATGGGCCGGCATCAAATGACACTCGACGCGTAAGAAGAATGGTACTTAGAAAAATTTCGTCCAGTATTGATTCGTCGAGATTTATCGAGTGATCACAAATCCTCAACGAAACGTCGAGATATACTCGACGCATGCAACTAATTAGAATTAAATAGTTTCAGTGAGACAGGTACTATTTGTTGGGTATCGTCGAGTAATACTCGACCAACATTATGTATAATGGCTCTCAAGGCCAACAAAGCAAGGCACCAAGGCTCACAGCTCACCTGCTAGCCATATGGTCTCAACGAGATAGGCTTTGCAAGTACAATATTATCTGGGAGCTATCTCCAGCGATAGCCACTATCGCTTGGCGTTAACAACAAGATATCTCTTTCTGTCTCCAGACTCAACAATAACTGGAACTTCTATCTAGAAAAACCTGCAGCATCCTGCAGTTCCCGAAACTGGACTTTCACAACATATATAGCTCACCAAGACCTATCGCCAGCTATAGCCACTTTCTCCTAGCGATACCCAACATGAAAGTGAAGGGATAGATACTAGAGGGGGGGTGAATAGAGTTATCAAATTTTGCACAGACAAAACTTAATATTCTACCCAACTCCCTTGGAGTGAAGTGCGGAATGAAAAGATTATAGATATTGATTTAACCTTAAAGCCTAACACAAGTGATGTGTACAAACACAAGCTAACTGTAATTACAGTTAAGCTTGGAAAAACCTAATCAGCAACTAGCAACCTAGTTATATCTAATCACAGCCACAATGCAGGAATTAAACAAAGGAATCCAGACGACACAAGGAAATTTATAGTGGTTCCCCAAACAACTTGGGTACGTCCACTCTTCTACCCACACGGTAGGAATCCACTCAGGTTTTTGATCAGGTGCCCTGCCACCAACAGGATCTGTTTCAGGTAGATCAAGAAACCCTTTAGACTTTTGATCAGGTGTCTAAAAACCAAGCACAGGTTTTTGATCAGGTGCCCTGCCACCAAGGGATACTTTTGAAGGGAGTAATAACCCTGTACAGGAGGGGGAAGAAGGTTAAGATGTCTTCTCTATTTTACAATAGATTAGAGAAGCACAAAAACTTGCACTGAGCTAGAATGCTCTAAAGAATCAAGGCTCCCCCTGGCTCAAGAATGTCCAGGTGAAGTCTTGCTTCAGTGCAGAGAAACTCTTCAGAAAGTTCTGAAGGAAAAGCTACAGGAAGAAAGTAAATAATAAAATCAAAGTTCTTCAAGCAGCTATCTTCTTCTTCTTCTTCTTCAAAGGAACTCTGAGTTAAACTTCCTGAAAGCAGGAGAACTCAGGTGAAGAAGAGATGAAGATCTTAACACTTCTCAGTTAGATGGAGATTGCTGAGAGCAGGAAGCTTGAGCTTGATGAAGGCTTGAGAATGTGTGTAACTCTGGTTAGCTATTAGCTTCTGTTAACTAGCTTGAATCCTTCTTCAAAGGGTTCTTTATATAATCATCAGCAAGCAACGGCTCTCTTCCATTTGAATTATTTGTCTTCTTCTGAGCCTTGAGACCTGGGCTGTAAATATCAAGAAGACAGAAATATCTCTGCAGCAAAACATTCTATAAAGGGAATAAACCACTTTCTAAGAAGCTGTAGGCTTAAATCAGATAACAGAAGGACTAAACAAAGTCACATCAGAAATAATCTCTTTATAGCAAAAGAAGACTTTTCAGTCTAACGGCTATAAAGGGCTGACAATAGATAAAGTAAATTAAAAAGACAGCTAATAAGACAAACAACTTTATCTTAAAAGATTTGAACTCAGGCAAAAAGAATAGAGCAAATAATGCCTGGAAATTTTATCATACAGCTTAAAATACTGTGCCAGAAAATGCATTAATTAATTAAATATAATAAATAAATACAAAATACAAAGGCAGACAGAAAACGTCGAACGACCTTCGAAGATCGTCGAACGACGCACGGAGATCGTCGAACTATCGGGCAGATAGTCGAACGATCCAGATAGTCGACCTATCGAAGAAGATAGTCGAGCTACCCCGGCAGATAGTCGAACTATCAGAACAGATAGTCGAACTATCAGATAGTCGATCTATCAAGGACAGATAGTCGAACTATCAAGCGCACAGAGATAGTCGACCTATCAAGCAGATAGTCGACCTACCTCAGAAAATAGATAGTCGATCTATCAAAAGATAGTCGAACTATCTAAACAAACTAGATAGTCGATCTATCAGCAGATAGTCGAACTATCAGATAGTCGACCTATCAGGACAGATAGTCGAACTATCAAAGGCAACAGATAGTCGAACTATCAACAGATAGTCGAGCTATCAAGACGAAACAGATAGTCGATCTATCAACAGATAGTCGAACTATCAAGGCGGAATAGATAGTCTATCTATCAACAGATAGTCGAACTATCAGATAGTCGATCTATCAGAACAGATAGTCGAACTACCTCGCCAAGCAGATAGTCGAGCTATCAACAGATAGTCGAACTATCAACGCAAAACAGATAGTCGAACTATCAACAGATAGTCGAACTATCAACGCAGACAAAGCGTCGACCAACTGATAGACGATCGTCGATCAGCCGATAGACGATAGTCGAGCGGCGTTCGACTATCGTCGAACGAAAAACTTACTTAACCAAATTCTCAATCTGGAAAAGTGAGGACTCTACAGCTAGACTCCTAACCATTGACCATAAGTATTTCTTGGGTCAAGGGGCACTAAGGAGGGGACTAAACTCAAATCAAAACTAGGGTACCAACAATCTCCCCCTATTTGAGTTAAGTCTCTCAAAATCTAAAACATCTAGCAATAGAACACTAGAAATAAATTCAGCAAATAGTTAACAATAAACTGGCAGATTATCAATCAGATAGACAAATATAGCACAGCAGTTAATTAAACTATTAAGAATCTTTAGAGTCTGGTAAAGGATCAGAAGAACTAGAAACAAAAGAAATTTTTCTTAAGGGATCATCTGATTCTTTCTTTGACATTTTCAGGTCCTGCGCACCAATGATCTTCAGCTCTGTAGCTCTGGGGACAACAGCTTCAGGATGCTTTTCCATGTACTTTGATGGATCAAAAATCTCAGGATTTACCTGGAATTTTTCAAATTCTTTCTTTCTGTAAGCTGACATGGTAGTAAAACCAGTCGTATCTTTACCTTTGGCTCTTGCTTTTCTTATTTGGGCTGCTCCAACTAGCTCTTGAAAGCGAGCCATCCTAAAGTTAGGATCGAGCTCAGGATTTTCATACACAGGCTCAGGAGAAGCAACATCAGCTAATTTATCTAGAATAACTTGATAAGGCATTAGAATATACTTAGCAGAGAGGTTCTTGCTAGATATTTTAAAGCAAAGTAAACTATTTACCTTTCGAAATACTTTTCTCAGATTGAACTGGAGTTGGAGATGAAATTCTCTTCTTTGGAGAAGGAGGTGGGGAAAAGGTTGGTCTTTGAACCACAGTCTCCTTCATTTGTCTTTGAGAACCATAAAATGATTTGCCTTGAGAGCTTTGATAACCTTGTCTTGGCTGGGGCTGAACAGACGCAGATCTTGCAGAAGAGGCACCAGGATTGGCTGATAGGTTCCCAGAGGCTCCTGCACCTGGAGGAGGAGGAGGACCTCTGGGAGTCCATCTTGAGACAGGAGTATCATACCTCTTAGTCCTTTTTCTTTCTTTCTGCTGATTCTTTGAAAACCACATCCAATGCTGAAATTCCTTGGATTTAGGGTCAATGCCCTTCAAAATATAATAAGGAATATCATTATCCTTACTGGGAGGTGGAGGAGGAGCAGCTTTTCTTTTCTTTGCAGCAGATTTCTTTTTCTTTGACTTCTCAGAAATATCAGAATCATCATCATCAGACTGAGATGAGGGAGGATTTTCATAAGGATCATAGGCTTCTGAAACAGCCTTTTCTTTAAGCTTAAGATCAGATCTTTCTCTTTCCTCTTCCATGGCATCCAGAGCCAGAAGGGAGTCTAAATCCAACCCTGGAGAGTCATCCCAGATGGTTGACTTTTCAATTTGCAAATCTTTCTCTTTCTCTTTTAAAGATTGAACTCTTAAATCCCAAGCTGCTCTTGCTTGAGCTTCTTCCAAACTCAGAACAGAGTCAACTTTGACTTCCTCTTTCTCAGACTCATCTTCTTTATTATCTAAGAAGGATTCCAATTCAAGGTCTACTTGAGTATCAGAAACACTTGGGTCAGCTTCACAAACAACTGCTACAATCTGAGTAGCTAGATCTTCTTTAATAATATCTGTAAAATTATGAATATATATCTGCTAAATAAGCTTGAATCATTCCCTCAAGGTATTCACAAACTATCAAATTAATCGACTCATCAACAAAGCGAATGAAAGAGTTACCTTCATACTTAACCATCTCCCATGATTCATTCAGATATGAAGTTATAATTCCTTCCAGGAATCTAACAATCACAGGAGAGGTAAGATATTCTAAGCAGACTTTAACTGCAATCTCAGATAGCAAGATTCCATCTGCTATTTCCTTATCAGACAGAACTGGAACTTTTTCTTTCTCAGCAGGAGCTATCTCTTCCTGGGCTGGAGCTATTTCTTCTTCAGCTGGATCTATCTCTTTCTCAGCAGGAGCAGATTCATCTAGAACTGTTTCTATCTCAGCTTGAGCAGATTCTTCCTGGGCAGACATGACTGTATCCTTTATAGCTGGAGGGGAAGCAGGATGGTCTGAGGCATCTTCATGGAACATCTCCCCCTGCCTGATTTCAGTGGATACTGAAACCAGGCCCCTAGAGGAAGATGGCTCAGCTGATTTTGAAAGGGATTTGATGGAGGCAGATAAGAGATCAATGGAGGCTGCAAGGGGAGCGATTGCCTCTTCAATCATGGTTTTGATTGATGGGGTAATCAGCTCCACAATGCGGGAGATAAGCTCAGGAGAGATCTCAATAGATGAAGGATGTGAGGTGGATGGAGCTGCAGCAGATATGGTAGTGGTGCTGGGATGAGAAATGGTGTGGACAGGGGATCGAGCAGGAGATGGAGCAGGTGATGGAGCAGGAGAGTTTATTGGGGAATGAATTGGAGAATGAATTGGAGAATGAATTGGAGATACAGGAGGAGTAAGAATTCTCTCTGATCCTAACAAATCAAAGCTAGGAGCAGATATCCTAGCCAGATGAGCAGGTAGAGGAGAAGCTGGAGGAGACAGAGGAACAACCGTAGTTGTTTCTGGAGCAGCAGAGGAAGAAAGTCTTACTTCAACTGAAGTTGATGGTACTTCAACTGAGGCAGACGGCAATGCAGAGGAGGAGGAAGGAAGAGCTGAGCCAGCTTCAACAGGTTGAGGAGCGACTGATACAGTCCTTGTGTCCTCAGATGTTGCTGGAGCAGATTTCACAAACGTCCTCTTCCACTTAGAGAACAAGTGGGGATCCATCTTCTTGCTTGCATTGATTGTTGTTGCAGTTCAACTTAGCAGCTGGGGGTATTTCTCCTTAAGGAAGATTCCAATGACCCTTCCTAGGGTGACTTCCTTCTTACCAATCTTCTTCCTGATTAAATCAAATACAACTGCTGCCCAATCGATCCTTTTTCGATTAACAATTGCACACATGAGTGCGAATTGCTGCCTTGTTATATTGTCGTGGGCAGAGTGCTTACCCAGGAGCACTTTTCCTACTAACTCAGCCAGAAACTTGATTTTGAAAGGAAAATTCACTTTGAGCAGCTTCGTGGGAATGCCCTCAGCATGTCCCAGCTCAACCAGCATTCTTCCAAATTCCTGAGCGTCTTGCTCATAATCCTCATCACCAATAACTAATTCAAAAACATCAGATAAGACGGCCGGAGTCAGGATCACTTCTTCTCCGCCTATGGTATCAGTCATCGATTCGTCTGCGGAAGACGACGTGAAAGCCCATTCTTTGATTTCTGGAATGTTGATCTTAATCCTTTCAGACATTAACTTCTCTAAACCCTGATCCCTGCAGAGCTGGAGAACTTCCACGATTCCGGCATCGCAGCTACTGAATGCTTCGAAATCCACACTGAATCCTGCATCAAACTTCACGATGGCTAGAACAGCTGGGGAAACCGCCATGGATTCGCTGGAGAAAGCTCGAGAAAACTGCAGAGAACGAAGAAGATGAAACGCCCGGAAATCGCAAGCGGGAAAGCAGAATGCGAAAGGGCACGCTCCGTCGACGATAAAGCAAAAGATCTTTTAACCTAGGTCGACTATCGGCTTTATATTGGACCGGAAATAGTCGATCTATTAAAAAGATACTTGACCCGATAGTCGAACGGCCGTTCGACGATCGGCTCAGAAGCAGAGTAGTCGAACCATCGTTCGGCTATTTCTGGCTTCACACGCAACAAGCTGTCGTCGTTCAGAGATCGACGATGAGCTCAACCTGTTCGACGATGGTCGAACGTCGATCGACGATCTTCAAACAGATAAGCTATCATTAACCAGAGGTCGACGATAGGCTCAATCCGTTCGACGATCTTCGATCATCGTTCGACGATCTTCAAGCAGATTTCAACAAAGGCAGATATAGTCACACTTAGTCTCGTCCATTAATCATGCCTAGTTGAACTAAAAAGAACAGATGCTTCTGTTCATCTAAAGGCTTGGTGAATATATCACCTCTCTGAAACTCAGTGGATATGAACTCAAGACAGATCTTGTTCTTTTCCACACAATCTCTCAGGAAATGGTGCCTAATCTCAATGTGCTTGGTTCTAGAGTGGTGCACTGGATTTTGTGCAATAGAAATGGCACTGGTACTATCACACATGATCTTGGTGTTCTTGTGTGAGTAACCATAATCCACAAGCTGGTTTTGAATCCACAGGATCTGTGAACAACAACTGGCAGCTGCTATATATTCAGCCTCTGTAGTTGAAGTTGAGACAGAAGCCTGCTTCTTACAGAACCAAGAGACAAATCTCTCTCCCAGGAACTGGCAAGTTCCTGAGGTGCTCTTCCTGTCAACTCTACAGCCAGCATAATCAGAATCAGAATATCCAATTAATTCAAACTCTGACTCAGCTGGGTACCAAAGTCCTAGATCTGGACATCCTTTCAGGTATCTCAGGATTTTCTTTAGAAGAATCAGATGAGATTCCTTGGGGTTGACCTGGAATCTAGCACAAACGCATGTAGCAAACATTATATCTGGCCTACTTGCAGTTAGATATAATAGGGAACCAACAATGGCCCTATAATTCTTTTGATCAACTGGCTTGCCGTGATCATCAGAATCAATAACTACATTAGTAGCCATGGGTGTAGGCATTGCTGAAGCATCAGCCATCCCAAATTTCTTTACCAATTCCTTGGCATATTTGGATTGGGAGATGAAGATACCATCAACATCTTGCTTAACTTGGAGACCAAGAAAGTAAGACAGCACACCCATACTACTCATCTCAAACTTAGAATGCATCAAGTTGGAGAACTTTTTGCACAGTTTGGGATCAGTGGAGCCAAAAATAATATCATCTACATACACCTGAACTAACAGGATTGTGTCCTTGTGATGCTTGACGAAAAGGGTTCTATCAACTACTCCCCTAGTAAAGTTGTGCTCTAACAGGAAACTAGCTAAGGTCTCATACCAGGCCCTAGGAGCTTGCTTTAGTCCATAAAGAGCTTTCTGCAACTTAAAAACATGAGAAGGCTGAGTTGAAGAAACAAACCCTGGTGGTTGTTCAACAAACACCTCTTCCTTAAGCTCACCATTTAGGAATGCACTTTTGACATCCATTTGGAACACCTTAAACTTCATGAAGGCTGCATAGGCCAAGAAGATCCTTATTGCTTCTAGCCTTGCAACAGGAGCAAAGGTTTGGTCATAGTCTATACCTTCCTCCTGTCTGTAGCCCTGAGCTACAAGCCTAGCTTTATTCCTTACTATAATTCCATTTGCATCTAACTTGTTTCTATACACCCACTTGGTGCCTATGATCAGATGGCCTTTAGGTCTTGGAACCAAAGTCCAAACTTTACATCTCTCAAACTGATTGAGCTCCTCTTGCATGGCAATGATCCAGTGGGGATCTAGCTCTGCATTTTTAAAGGTGAGAGGCTCAACCTGTGAAAGGAAACAAGCATGCATCACATCCTGTCTTAATTGGTGTCTTGTTTGCACACCAGCTGATATGTCTCCAATCACTTGAGATGTGGGGTGATCTCTAAGTGTGACAATATCAGCAGGTGGGATGTGATCTTCAGCAACAGTTGGGATTAATTCCTCAGGAGGAATTTGATCTACTGTTGGTGGTACAACAACAGCTTCAACAGCTTCAGCAATGTCTTCATCACTGTCTGATTCAGTGATCTGAAGAGTTGATAGTTGAAGAATTTCTTGAGGGGCATCAGGTACCTGCAAAGAACTGGAGGAAGAAGAATTTTCCTTCTCCTTGTAAAACATCTGAGACTCATTAAAAGTCACATGCACAGATTCTTCTATCTTACAGGTAGACTTGTTATAAACCCTATAAGCTTTGCTTACTTGGGAATATCCAAGCATAATTCCCATTGAAGCTTTTGCTTCAAATTTTCTAATATATTCTTTATTATTATTATGAATATAAACAGTACAGCCAAAAATTCTAAAGTAATTAATTTTTGGTTTCTTTCCTTTAAGCAACTCATAAGGAGTTTTACACTTAAGTTTGTGTATCAAACTTCTATTCAAGATATAGTTGGCTGTACTAACAGCTTCTGCCCAATAGGATAGAGGCATGTTAGCATCTGCCAACAATGTACTAGCAGCTTCAATTAGTGTTCTATTCTTCCTTTCAACTACCCCATTTTGTTGGGGAGTTCTAGGAGCTGAGAAACTATGTTTGATACCTTCTCTCTCACAGAATTCTTGCATGAGAAGAGAGTCAAACTCAGTACCATGATCACTTCTGATCAAGGCCACATGAGTAGAGTACTCAGTCTGCACACAAAGTAGAAAGTCTGTAAGGGCTTTGAAGTTATCAGACTTAGTTCTCAAAAAGAAAACCCAACTGAACCTAGAGAAGTCATCTACAATTACTAATGTGTAATACTTCCCTCCTAAACTCTGTACATTTATTGGGCCAAAAAGGTCCAAATGTAATAAATACAGGATTCTAGGAGAATCACTTTTATTTACAGATTTAAATGAATTCTTGGTTTGCTTGCCTAGCTGACAAGCCTTGCATAGGCTCTCCTTCTTGTAGGGGCAAGAAGGTAAACCTCTAACAAGGTTGTGCTTAGATAACCTAGATATATTTTTAAGGTTTACATGACTAAGCCTTTTATGCCATAGGGAATTATTATTAAGGGTTACTTCATTAAACAGGCAGATTTCAGAATGAGATGAATTAAAATCTACTAAATAAATGTTACCTATTCTAATACCTACTAAAACAACATTATTATTTAAAGTAATATTGCAAGAGAAATTAGAAAATGAAACCTGGTAGCCAGCATCACATAGCTGGCTGACTGAAATCAGGTTATGCTTCAGTCCATTGACATAAGCAACTCTCTTGAAAGTAACTGCTCCAATTGTAATCTTGCCATAGCCATCTGTTTGACCACAGCTGGAGTCTCCAAAGATAACCTTTGGGCCAAGCTTAGCTTTGAACTTTGACAGTAGATCTTTATTTCCTGTCATATGCTTAGAGCATCCACTATCCAAATACCACTTATTTTGAGTGATTGGATAGGCCTTCACCTGCAAGACAGTTATTTAGACAGAGTGGACCCAGGTAACCTTGGGTCCCTTGTTTTTCACATAAGAAAAACTGGAAATATAAGAGAATGCAGGCTGAGGGTGATAACCTAGTGGGTGAGATCTCCTAGGTGGGATTCTCCATGCTGATGATGGGTCAACAAACCTAGGGTTTCTATTCTCATTTAGGTTTCTATGGAATTGATTATGATTTTGAAAATCATATTGAAATCGTCGATCGACGTTCGACGATGGGCGCTCAGATCGTCGAGCATCGTTCGACCATGGAGCATCCGATCGTCAAGCGGCGTTCGACGCTCTTTGCATTTCTTTGAAAAACTTCTTTCTCTTTTCTCTCTTAGCTTTATTTAAGGTTTTATTTACCAGATTTACTTGCTCAGTGTTCTTCTTTCCACTAGCTGAAATGAAGTTCACTGGAGTTGAAAGATTATTTTTAAGAAGGACTGGGGGTTCACTGGGAGAAGCTCCTAAGCCTAGTTTATCATTACCTGACCTAGTGTTAGTCATGCTGGTAATTTCTAACAGCTTAAGGCTTCTACCATTAAGGGATTCTTCTAATCTCTTAGACTTAGCTAACTCTATTTTAAGGAATTTAATTTCTTCACTACAAGTAGTGAGTTCTTCCTTTAACCTAATGTTTTCAGAAGCTATAGATTCTGAGTCAGCTAACCTATTTCTAAGTTCTTTTATTTCCTTTTCTGAGCTAATTAAATCTAAACATAAAGATTTAAATTCTAACTTAAATTCTTCTGAAGTAAAATCATAAGAAGAAAGTACCTCATCTTCAGTAGGCATCTCTTCATCAGAATCAGAACTCTCTGCAGCAGAGTGGTTGCTGCAGGCATCTATTGCCATTAGGCAAACTTCTTTTGCCTTCTTCTCTTCCTCATCTTCACTGGAGCTTGATGAGGAGGATTCTTCATCAGAATCACTCCAGGTTTCAGCAATGAAACCTCTCTCCTTCTTCTTGTTTTTGTGGGAGGATGGCTTGGAGTGCTTCCTGTGTTGTTCCTTTTCTTTTCTCTTTTCCTTGTTCTTCTCCTCTGGACATTCTGGCAAAATGTGTCCAGGCTTCCTGCAACCATAACAAATGATTTCTTTAGCAGGAGAGCGATCATACCTTGGTTTGTCTTCATATCGTGAAGACTTCTTTCTGAACTCCTTTCTTCCCATCTTGAGAAATCTTTTGGCAAACAATGCCATAAGTTCCTCATTAGATTGGCTGCCTTCAGAGACGTCTGCAGCCTTAAGAGCTAGAGATTGCTCTTTTCTTGTTGGAGTGGGGGTCTTGGCTTCAGCTTCTGCTTCTCTGGTCTTCAGCACTTGCTCAAAAGACTTGAGCTTGCCGAGGAGAGCTTCAGTTGAGATCTCATTAGTGCTTCTGGATTCCTTGATGGGCCAGATTCTTAGATCCCATGTGCTAGGGAAGCACATAAGAATCTTATCATTGACCTCTGTCAATGATATGTCCTTGTCCAGGGTCCTCAGCTCATTGATGATTGAGCTGAGCCTGGTGTACATAGCTTCAACTGATTCAGCATCAGTTTTCTTGAAGTTCTCATACTGTGAGATAAGGTTGGACCTTCTGTCCTTCCTTTCATCAGCTGAACCAGCTACAATCTGGTTCAGTGTGTCCCACATGGCCTTTGCTGAGGAGCAGTCAGCCACCTTCTGGAACACCTCATCAGACATTGTCTGAGCCAGTATGTTCATTGCCTTGGCATCTGCAATTTTGGCCTTCTTGTATTCATCATTATAATCTGGAGGAGGCACTGCACTCATATCAGATGATGAGGCAGTGGCAGCAGCAGGTGCTCTTGGAGGACCTGACAAAATGGAAGCAAAAATGCTTTCATCAATAGAGTTCATATATAATTTAATCCTTGCCTTCCAGATGCCAAACTTTGCTAAGTTGCATGCTGGAGGTCTGGTGCTAGAATAATCCTTAGACTGGGCCATGATAATGAATATCTATAAGCTCTTGGTATCTATCAGGATCTTGTGACTTAGGTGTTAGCCTATACAGTCAGTCAACCTCCCTCTGATACCAATTGAAAGTGAAGGGATAGATACTACTCTAGAGGGGGGGTGAATAGAGTTATCAAATTTTGCGCAGACAAAACTTAATATTCTACCCAACTCCCTTGGAGTGAAGTGCGGAATGAAAAGATTATAGATATTGATTTAACCTTAAAGCCTAACACAAGTGATGTGTACAAACACAAGCTAACTGTAATTACAGTTAAGCTTGGAAAAACCTAATCAGCAACTAGCAACCTAGTTATATCTAATCACAGCCACAATGCAGGAATTAAACAAAGGAATCCAGACGACACAAGGAAATTTATAGTGGTTCCCCAAACAACTTGGGTACGTCCACTCTTCTACCCACACGGTAGGAATCCACTCAAGTTTTTGATCAGGTGCCCTGCCACCAACAGGATCTGTTTCAGGTAGATCCAGAAACCCTTTAGACTTTTGATCAGGTGTCTAAAAACCAAGCATAGGTTTTTGATCAGGTGCCCTGCCACTAAGGGATACTTTTGAAGGGAGTAATAACCCTGTACAGGAGGGGGAAGAAGGTTAAGATGTCTTCTCTATTTTACAATAGATTAGAGAAGCACAAAAACTTGCACTGAGCTAGAATGCTCTAAAGAATCAAGGCTCCCCCTGGCTCAAGAATGTCCAGGTGAAGTCTTGCTTCAGTGCAGAGAAACTCTTCAGAAAGTTCTGAAGGAAAAGCTACAGGAAGAAAGTAAATAATAAAATCAAAGTTCTTCAAGCAGCTATCTTCTTCTTCTTCTTCTTCAAAGGAACTCTGAGTTGAACTTCCTGAAAGCAGGAGAACTCAGGTGAAGAAGAGATGAAGATCTTAACACTTCTCAGTTAGATGGAGATTGCTGAGAGCAGGAAGCTTGAGCTTGATGAAGGCTTGAGAATGTGTGTAACTCTGGTTAGCTATTAGCTTCTGTTAACTAGCTTGAATCCTTCTTCAAAGGGTTCTTTATATAATCATCAGCAAGCAACGGCTCTCTTCCATTTGAATTATTTGTCTTCTTCTGAGCCTTGAGACCTGGGCTGTAAATATCAAGAAGACAGAAATATCTCTGCAGCAAAACATTCTATAAAGGGAATAAACCACTTTCTAAGAAGCTGCAGGCTTAAATCAGATAACAGAAGGACTAAATAAAGTCACATCAGAAATAATCTCTTTATAGCAAAAGAAGACTTTTCAGTCTAACGGCTATAAAGGGCTGACAATAGATAAAGTAAATTAAAAAGACAGCTAATAAGACAAACAACTTTATCTTAAAAGATTTGAACTCAGGCAAAAAGAATAGAGCAAATAATGCCTGGAAATTTTATCATACAGCTTAAAATACTGTGCCAGAAAATGCATTAATTAATTAAATATAATAAATAAATACAAAATACAAAGGCAGACAGAAAACGTCGAACGACCTTCGAAGATCGTCGAACGACGCACGGAGATCGTCGAACTATCGGGCAGATAGTCGAATGATCCAGATAGTCGACCTATCGAAGAAGATAGTCGAGCTACCCCGGCAGATAGTCGAACTATCAGAACAGATAGTCGAACTATCAGATAGTCGATCTATCAAGGACAGATAGTCGAACTATCAAGCGCACAGAGATAGTCGACCTATCAAGCAGATAGTCGACCTACCTCAAAAAACAGATAGTCGATCTATCAAAAGATAGTCGAACTATCTAAACAAACTAGATAGTCGATCTATCAGCAGATAGTCGAACTATCAGATAGTCGACCTATCAGGACAGATAGTCGAACTATCAAAGGCAACAGATAGTCGAACTATCAACAGATAGTCGAGCTATCAAGACGAAACAGATAGTCGATCTATCAACAGATAGTCGAACTATCAAGGCGGAATAGATAGTCTATCTATCAACAGATAGTCGAACTATCAGATAGTCGATCTATCAGAACAGATAGTCGAACTACCTCGCCAAGCAGATAGTCGAACTATTAACAGATAGTCGAACTATCAACGCAAAACAGATAGTCGAACTATCAACAGATAGTCGAACTATCAACGCAGACAAAGCGTCGACCAACTGATAGACGATCGTCGATCAGCCGATAGACGATAGTCGAGCGGCGTTCGACTATCGTCGAACGAAAAACTTACTTAACCAAATTCTCAATCTGGAAAAGTGAGGACTCTACAGCTAGACTCCTAACCATTGACCATAAGTATTTCTTGGGTCAAGGGGCACTAAGGAGGGGACTAAACTCAAATCAAAACTAGGGTACCAACACAACACTTATCAAAACTGTGGTATTCTTTGGGTATTTTCCTGGAGTGTATCTCCAGTACTTTCTCCTACTCCAATTCACGGGCACAACCCCTCAGGCTTTGTGAACTACATGTTTATACTCGGAGTCTTCTCCGACACGTAATTTAAAACATCACCACTTCAGACCAACCTATCCGGATGGGCTTCACACAATATGCCTATTCCGTATTACGATTTCCAGATTCTATAGGCAAGACTACCCGGGGATATCACGTATCAACCCATCAAAATTCCCTTTACTCTCCACCTTTTTGGTGGGGGATTCCATGCATATGAAAAATTAGGACTTCACTTGTCCAAGAAGGAATATCGTTACCCTTATAGATCATTTTGGATCCATGACCAAGCCTTCTATCTGGATGGAAAGGATTGCCTTGCTTTCCTCTTCACGAATCTTGCTTAAGCTTGTAAATCCAACCATGGGATCTCCTTCACCAAGCTAAGCCTTCAACACTCTTCTTCCTTTCTTCCAAGTTTTTGATGAAAAGGATGAGAGAATGTGAGAGAAGAGAAATTATTCTTCTCTTCACCTCTTCTCTACTTAAGTACTCTCGGGATTAAACCCAGCCACACGATCCTTTCTTCAATTTGAATGAAGGGCCACGATTTCAGCCGATAAGTTAAACATATCGCTATCGTCGGGCAATATCAGCTATCGCCTTGGCAATATCATCAGTAGTTAATTTGACCCTAGTCAACACCGCTCTTCGGTCGCTTTCCATCCATCCGACACATGTATAACTTCCATATGACACTATCACCGCGATAATCACTATCGTCAAGTGATAGCTACCAGTGAGCTCAGTTTTCCAGTTTTTGGGGTGTTACAAACCTCTCGTACTTACCGAAATTTCATCCCGAAATTTTATTCATTTGGAGGAAAAATAGTACAAAATGTTTACAAAATAATTTTTCCAAAACAACTCAAAAAACTCATCTAGCATAGTTTGCTCACGCTCCCATGTCAGTTCTTCACAGCCACAGTAGTCCCAAAGGAGTTTGACCATCTTGATTGCTTTGTTTCGTAGTTGCCTGATCTTTGTGTCCTCGATACGAATGGGTCTAGCTTTCATTGTCAGCCCACTATCGACCGGCACTTGATCATCAGCAATCACTTGTGTAGGCTCTTGCAAAGCTTTCCGCAGTATCGATATGTGAATCACATCATACAAACCACATAACTCCGCCGAAAGAGCTAACCGATATGCGGCTTTACCAACAGGCTCAACCACTTCAAAAGGACTAAGGTACCTGGGACTCAGCTTTTTCAAGTGTCGAATACAGTACATCCCCTTGAATGGCTTTATCTTTAGATATACCCAATCTCCAACCACAAACTCCACATTTTAGTTCTTGGCATTGTAGTACTTTGCTTGTCTATCCTGAGCAACAAATAATCACTCTTGAATAATTCATATAGTCGAATTTACATATTCGACCTTTTTACGCTTATATAGATTCGCTTCGCCTATTTCCGACCAAGCAAAAGGAGTACGACACTTCCTACCGTATAAAGCTTTGAATGGCGCCATCTAAATCTTAGCTTGATAGCTGTTATTATAGGCGAACTTGATCATATAGAGATGGTCCTCCCACCTATTCCCGAAATTCAAGGCGTATAGACGGAGATAATCCTCCATTGTCATGTTTGTCCTGTCAGTCTGACCATTCGTTTGCGATTGAAAGGTCGTACTGAACTTCAGTTGAGTACCCAACAACTGGTGAATTAGCCTCCAATCATTTGTACTAAAGTGACCATCTCGGTCACTGATGATGTTATGGGTGTAACACCCCCATTCGTCATATGGAATATAACCGAAGGTCTGGCCGAGGCCCCACGCCATATACCATAGATAGTTAGCGGAGTTACGTATTAATACCAAAATACCACCATACGATTTCAAATCCTAACTCAGAGCATTCTAGCGGAAGCTTTTTAAAACAGTTATAAGAACCCATAAACACACATGAATGTCCTTTATAGCCATAATATGAATGAAAGAACATACACAAAAGACTTGGCCTTAAGTCCTTACAACAGTTTTCTTAAACAGTTAAGTGTTTTACATACTTCGGCACGCAGGCCAGCCAGACATAATAATAGTAAAAGAAAACACTTCACTTTGGCCTTCAAGGTCCAGCACAACATCAAGGGATTCAACCCGCTACTTACCACTTTGCTCAGCTGTTCCTGCAAACCAATCCATCAAACGGTGGTAAAACAAGGCAACGGTCAGCTAAAGCTAACCAAATTATAACGACCCAACCCCATAGTCGGGGCGGCCGTGCTCCTTCCTGCATTTCTTTAGTATATCTAACCATGGTATAAAAAGTACAATTAAAGTATACTTCACCACAGGTGTAGGCACGCACTACAACACACCCCGTGCTCTCAGGGCACATTATCGATGAACCAGATCAATTCCGAGGCTTCACCGCCTCCCCCAGGATGGCAACCATCATGAGCATTTAAGTTTTTCTGGCCGAAGCCTAAGACACGCCCTCCATGCCCCCGGTAAGTGCCACGTACATTAGGTCTCATAACCGAACCACATAGAGTGGGTACGGTTCAGCTCAACCCATTGCTCACGTCGTCATGTCAATTTAAGTCATCGGAGCTGGTCAGCCTCAACGATTCCCGAAGAATCGATCATACAATAATACATAACTCGGTTATGCACATGGTCGGTACTTAGGCCACTAAGCTGGGCTCCTAGAGCTTTCAGCCCCACAACCTGGCCCCCAGGTCTCCATGAGACAGACCTCACAACAGCTCTCCCACAGATCTACCGCCGACGGTAACACTACCGCAGCACGGTACCTGGCAGAAATGCATTTCTGCCATGTTTTCCGGGTGCTCCTTGGGGTTAGTCCCCAAAGTTTCCTGCTGCAATCTACCGCGTAGAAACCCAAAAACATACAACACGGAGTCTTCTTCGGTAATTCATACATAATTAAAACATCACCAATCCAGACCAACACGTCTGGATGGGCTTCACACACCATGCTTATGTCCGTACTTCGATTCCAAACTCTATATGCAAAACTACGGGGATAATCCAAATCTACTCGAAGGAATACCCCACGCTCACTGCACACTCGTGGGAGAGGATTTCCTATGTAAAAGGAAGCGGACTTCACATATCCAAGTATAGAATCGTTACCCAAGAGGTTCGCTTCGCCCCATGGATGAGAAACTAGCCGGATGAAAACCACCGAAATGGACTCGCCTCCGCGGATCTAAACTCGGCTCGCAATTTGGAGCTCCGAAGCTCAAACAATGGAGAGATTCATCCATCTTCTTCTCCCTTGGCTCTCCCCTCTCTCTACCTCTTAGAAAGAGAATGGGCCAACGGAAATGAGGTTTAAACCCTCATTTCCCGACCTTATCTCATCAGTAAAGACTCTGAACCGTCGGATCCCACCTTAATAAAATGAAAGGGCTTGATTTGACCTTAGAATGGTCTCCCTGGGTCCGTACACGGCTTGTAACATGGCCGTGTCACAGGTCATGTCCCGCAATCAAAATAAAATGGCCAAATATAGAGCAAGACACGGCCCTGGACACACCCATGTCACAGGCCGTGTTCCTCGACATGGCTCTGGACACAGCTGTGTCACAACGCATGTGAAACTATAAGGGCTCCAAAAGTCCTTCAAAACACTTCCAATTCATCCCCAATTTTCATAGGGCTTCACTAAGGGTATTATAAACATTTGACCAATTCATATTCGGGTTTTGGGGTGTTACAGTTCTCATCCCCTTAAATGAAATTCGTCTCGAAATTATAAAATGGAAAGGTACACAAAATTAAATCGTACTTGAGTAGAATAGCTCGGGATACTCCTCAATCATGGTCTGATCTTGCTCCCACGAAAGCTCCTCACGACCGCAATTGTCCCATCGGACTTTGACCATCCTGATGGATTTTTTACGAAGTTTCTTGACTTCCACATCCTCAATGCGAATGGGCTTCACCTTCATCTTTAACCCAATGTTGACCGACACTTGATTCGCAGCAACCACTTGAGTAGACTCTTGAAAAGCCTTCCGCATCACTAAGATGTGAAATACATCATGCAAATTGCTCAACTCTGCCGAAAGAGCCAAACAATAGGCAGCTTCACCAACCCGCTCCAAGATCTCAAAAGGCCCAACATACCTTGGACTAAGCTTCTTTAAGCGTCGAATCCTTATACGACTTTAAATGACTTTATCTTGAGGTTTACCCAATCGCCCGCCGCAAACTCCACGTTCTGATGCTTGGCATTGTAGTACTTGGCCTACCTATCTTGAGCAATAAGTAGCTGTTCTCGAATCAACCATATCATTGAAGTAGAATCTTCAACGTCCCTTGGCTTGTACAGCTTCGATTCTCTCGTTTCTACCCAAGACAACGACGTACGACATCTCCTCCCATATAGAGCCTCAAAAGGCTCCATCTGAATGCTTGCTAGGTAGCTATTATTATAAGCAAACTCAATCATAAAAAGATGGTCCTCCCATCTTTTCCTAAAATCCAATGCACACATACAAAGCATATCTTCCATTGTCCAATTCACTCTTTCAGTTTGCCCATCTGTCTGTGGGTGAAAAGTCATGCTGAAATGCAACTTGGTACCCAACAACTGATTAATGAGACACCAGTCATTAGACGTGAACCGACCATCTTGGTCACTTACTATGCTCCGGGGCACGTCATGCACTCAGACTATGCTGTCCACATAAAGCTTCTCCAGCTTCTCCACTGAATCATCCTTCCTATTGGGTATATAATGTGACACCTTCGTTAAATGATCAACGACCACAAAAATGGCGTCGTTCACCTTGTGCGATCTCGGCAAACCGAGCACGAAATCCATAGAGATGTCATCAAATTTCCACTCCGGTGTGGGAAAAGACTTCAAGAATCCGCCAGGCTTCTTGCATTCAACCTTCACCAAGGCACATGTTTGATATTTCTCCAAATACAATGCTATGTCTTTCTTCAGACCCGGCCACCAAAATTATTTCTTCATGTCCTTGAACATCTTGGTGCTCCTAGGGTAAATCAAGTACATTGTAAAGTGCACTTCGTACATTAATTCTTGTCGTAACTTCTCTATATTGGAAACACACAATCGACTACCTTTCCACAAAAGGCCATCGTCGATAGAGAACAGGTCGTTAGACCCATCAATAGCTTCCTCCCAGTGACATTTCAAGCTCACGTCCAACTCCAAAGCCTGCTGAATCCTGTCCGCGAGGTCATATTGAACCTCCATCCAACTAAAACATGCATTTGTACTAGATCCCTTCTCAACACAAGCGATTTCCAAGGCATCCAAGTCCTAAATAAGCCGCTCATCATGCATCTGTAACCAGTTGGCCCGTGCAGGAGTCCTACGACTCAGAGCCTCTGCCACGACGTTCCCCTTCCCGGGAATATAATAAATCTTATAGGTATAGTCCTTAAGGAACTCCATACACCTATGTTGTTGCATGTCCAGGTCTTTCTGATCTATCAGATACTTTAGGCTCTTGTGATCTGAATATATATCGACATTTACCCCGTATAGATAATACCTCCAAAGCTTGAGAGCAAATACCACGGCCGCCAAATCCAAATCATGGACTGGGTAGTTCCTCTCATGCACCTTTAACTGACGTGATCCATAGGCTGTCACTGACCCGTGTTGAAGCAGAACACAGCCTAAACCACTCCCAGAGGCGTCACTATAAACTTCAAAGCCTTCAGAACCACAAGGAGAACATAAGACAGGTGTCGTGGTCAAGCGACACTTTAGATCTTCGAAAGCTTGTACGCACTCCAGCGACCAAACAAACTTCTAGTCCTTCCTTGTCAGAGTAATGAGGGGCAACGCTATCCGCGAGAAGTTCTACACGAAGCACCTGTAATAGCCTCCAAGTCCCAGAAAACTCCAAACTTCCGCCACAGTAGACAACACATGCCACTCGCGTATTGAAACTATCTTTGTCGGATCCACCGCAACTAGTACACCGCTAACTACGTGACCAAGGAATGCTATCGAGGATAACCAAAATTCACATTTGGAGAACTTGGCATATAGTTGGTTCTTCCTCATGATCTCCAATACCTGTTTAAATGCTTGGAATGATCCTCCTCACACTACAAGTACACAATTATATCATCGATAAAAAATATCACGAATTGGTCCAAGTATTCTTCGAACGTCCTGTTCATCAAGTCCATAAACACAGATGGCGCATTCCTCAGCACAAACGGCATGACGGTGAACTCATAATGGCCATAACGTGTGATGAAAGACGTCTTGGGAATGTACCCCCCCCCCTTATCCGCGACTGATAGTATCTGGATTTCAGATCCAACATTGAGTACACAGTTGACCTGACCAGCTGGTCGAACAGATCATCAATCCTTTGGATTTGATACTTATTCTTCTCAGTTAGCTTATTCAACTCTCGGTAATCAATACATAGTCGTAAGCTTCTGTCCTTCTTCTTAACAAAGAGGACCGGCGCGCTCCAAGGCAATGAACTCGGACACACATAACCTTGTTCCAACAGCTCTTGAAGTTGTACTTTCAATTCCGCCATCTCCTTAGGATCTAATCAGTACGGAGTGCAAGACACAGGTTTGGCACCTGACACTAGCTCAATGGTGAATTAGATCTCTCGCTGAGGTGAAGCTCTAGGGAGATCTTCAGGGAATACGTCAGGAAACTCAAATACAATTGGGATGCTGTCCAAACCAGGCCTTGGCTTCGAAGCCTCCAATAAAGTGAAAAAAAGCTCTGCACTACTACGAACTGCCTTAACCACCTAGAGAGAAGACATCAAAGTCTTGCTAGACCCTTTCATGCATGATAATGTCGTCTCACGATCTGCTTCCAGTCCCAATCTAACCACCTTACGGCTGCAATCAATGTACGCACATTGCTCCGATATCCAGTCCATTGCAAAGATCACATCGAACTCCACTATCGGAAATATCGACGCTTGCAAGTCATATTCGTGACTCCCAATCCCTACCTTCAGGAAACAAATTCTATCCGTGCGCATAGAGCACCTGTTAGGCAGAAGCACATCCAATTTGTCCCTTGCATTCGAAGAAGGTACTCTGATGCATGATACAAATTCTTCGAACAAAAAGGAATGTGAAGCTCCCATAGTAAACAGTGCTCTTGCCGGACAATCAAGGATCAGTACAAAGCCTAGCACAATCGGTCATAATCTACCACGTATAAGAAAACAAGTATATAAAGCCAAACTGCTATTAATAAAATCATACATGTCACCACGTCAGCCTGTTTTATGGCCTCCTAAAGGCCAAGGTTGTATACTCTAAGCTTGGCTAGAGCATGGTGGGATGTGGTTGACTCCACCGCCTTTCCCTTCTCTATATAAGATGCTCCAAGCTTCTTCTCGGACTTCGGATGTCTGCTCCAACAATCTATGGAAAAATGTCCCGGCTTTCCACAGTTATAACAAGCGCTCTAGTTTCGGCATGTAGTTGCCCCAGACACACCTGAAGAAGGGGCTGGACTCGAATTCCTAGCCTTCTTGTTCCACTTACGGAACCCTGACTTTTAGGAGTTCGGCACTTTGAACTCCATCTTCTTTGCACTTGAGTCCTTCTTCCCTTGGACTCTCTTCAGATCTTTTTCCAATGATCAGGCTGTATTGACCATGGTTAGGAAGCCTCTCTTCATAGGCCCAGAAAGTAGTAGCCTCAAGTCATCACACAGACCCTCGTAGAATCGGTTGGTATTACATTTCTCATCGGCAAATATAGAGCCAATATAATGACCAAACTGCTTAAACTTGTGGAGATACTCAACCACGCTACTATCTCCCTGTGTCAGTCTCTGGAACTGATTCTCCATATCGATCCTCTATGCTAAGGGAATGTATCTTTCCAAGAATAACCTCGAGAATTCCTCTATCGAGACATCAGTGAGTTTCCTTCCAACCAAGTGATGCAGCTCCAACTCTTCCCACCACAACCTCGCCTCTCCATCCAACGGGAAGGTGGATATGGTGGTCTTCATCCATTCCTCTGTTTCAGTGGCCGTCAATACTCTCTACACCCGAGAGAGCCAATCTTCGGCCT
Organism: Platanthera zijinensis; assembly: GCA_039513925.1. Taxonomy (NCBI): domain Eukaryota; kingdom Viridiplantae; phylum Streptophyta; class Magnoliopsida; order Asparagales; family Orchidaceae; genus Platanthera; species Platanthera zijinensis. The sequence goes on from CM077083.1 coordinate 47,729,829, forward strand.
GAGATGGGGTTCCAGTCCCCAAAAACATCGAAGGATTAATGCTCATTACATGCTAGAGCTACTTCTATGTTGCTCTTCTTGGTACTAAAGGCTCTACCACCACTTGTTCCACCATTCTAGGTTCTGCTTCTTGAAGCGGTACCTGCTCCCCGCAGGGGCAGGATGCTGCACTTGCCTTCGTGGTTGGGCATTTAGCATCGCAAACACCACCTCAGCCACAAGTCTTATTGTTTCCGCCGAAGGAGTGGTTGCAGGAACGACATTGGGTGCACTACTTTCCCCAGAAAGCGGGCGTTCTGACTGTCCTGCGCCCCTCCTACTCACCTATAGTCGTACAATACAATATTAAGTGACCAAAAAGAATTGCAAAAAGCAATAATAGGAAATGCAAGTTCCTCAAAAATGTGTATTTTCATTCCTAAGTGGACATTCATGGGTTCTTTTTATGTTATAACGATGACGCACATACATGTGCTCACCACCCCTTAAAAGAATTTGTCCTCGAATTGAAATAAGCAAGACTGAAACCGTAGTATGATACCAAATTGTAACACCCCCATCCATTATATGGAATATAACAGAAGGTTCGGCCGGGGCCCCATGCCTTATACCACGGACAGTTAACAGAGTTACGTAATAATACCAAAATACCACCGTAGGATTTTGAATCCTAACTCAGAGCATTTTAGCGGAAGCTTTTTAAAACAGTTATAAGAACCATAAACAACACATGAATGTCCACTACAACCACAATAGGAATGAAAGAACATACACAAAAGACTTGTCCTTAAGGCCATACAACCATTTGCTTAAACAGTAAGTCTTTTACATACATCGGCACGCAGGTTGGCCACACATGACAATAGTAAAAGAAAACACTTCGCCTTGGCCTTCAAGGGCCAGTACAACATCAAGGGCTTCAACTAAAGCTGACCAAATTATAACGACCTCACCACTTACTCTGGGCATATATGCTCCTTCCCTGCATTTCTTTAGTATATCCAAACATGGTATAGAAAGTACAATTAAAGTACACTTCACCACAGGCGTAGGCACGCACGGCTACATACCCTGTAACGTCATGATTTGCGCTAGGCCCCTCGCGAGAATTTTTAAGTCAGGAGAGCTGACTTGGGCTCAGGGATTTCTGGAAGCTAGGCTTACACCTATATAAGGGAGGTTAAGTTGGTCCAGAGTAGGACACGAGTAGTGACACGAGCGTGTCCACACCTGTGTGGTACTCTGGTGCCTTTGCGTCTTCTTCGTGAAATTTCCAGAGAAGGACACGGGTAGTGACCCGGGCGTGTCCCTACCCGTGTGTTTGTGGACAAGGGTAGTGGCATGGGCGTGTCCCTACCCATGTGTGTCTGTCAACCGTGTTTCCCGAGCAGGACACGGGTAGAGACACGGGCGTGTCCCTACATGTGTGTGTGTGTCGACCGTGTTTCCCGAGGAGGACACAGGTAGAGACACGGGTGTGTCCCTACCCGTGTGTGTGTCCAGGCAGCAGTCGAATCATCGATCGTGTTTCTCGAGCAGGACATAGGTAGAGACACGGGCGTTTCCCTACTCATGTGTGTATCCAAATGGCAGTCGAACCATCGTCCACGCTCCACACCAGCAGAACACGGGTGTTGATGCGCGAAATGCAACGGGGAAAACGGGCACCACCAGCTAACCGTTCGAGCACTGGGGAAGGTATTGGGAAAAGACTGTCGGCCAGTCGGTTACTAGCGACTAGGAATGCCAGATAAAACCGGGCAGAGGAAAGAGAGAAAGGGCCGCTATCAGCGGCAACACTAGAATTTGCTCGCCGCGGCTTAAATGCCTCTCCTGCGGCGGACTTTCCTTTTATAGGAAATTAAGCGATTACACTTAGAAAAGAAAGAAGAAAGGAAGAAGCCGGCCGGACAATAGACCGCAAAGGACTAGAATCGAGGCCGCAACTCTTAACAAGCGAGCTCTTGGACTCGAGTCAGCGTGCTTTGGGTGTACTCCCGCCCCCTATTTATAGGCTTGGGGGCCTGTCCAAACAGGCAGGGCTAAAATTACCGGCTGCCCGAGGTACAAGAGAATCGGGCAGCGGTGACGGGAATCGAGAAGAAAAAGCAAAGCCAAGAGACAGGTCGAGCGGCCTGGCGATCTTCTTCTGCCAGCTGCAGCACTCGGCCTCAGGGCGGGCTAGTCTGGACCTCCTCTGATGGCGACCTGGGACATAGGTCGCGCAGCTTGGGCAAGGACAGACCGGCCCTTGGGATGATGGCTGACCTTGTAACAGGCGGCGGCCTGACGGAGAGGCCGCCCGACTTACCTGACAACAAGCCGGTTTGCTGAGAATGGCGACTAGAAAGCACAAACCGTCCGGACTTGAAAACCTGGAGAACTAGTCGCGGATTCCGGGTTAACATAATCCCCGCACATTTTTAATTTTCTGAAAAAATTTTGAAAATGTAGAATCAAGCCGGAGACCGCGACTGCTATTAATGCTTCTGCGTCTATAAAATGCCGAGGGCTCTGCCATTTCGTCAAGATTTCTGTCAAGCCACGGGTCACTATTTGCCACTTGCGGTTAGAATCCTCCAAGCCGACAGAGACTTCTACAAGATGGACGTCATGTCCAGGATGCTAGATCGCGAAAAGAAGTCGTCTGGATCGAAAAAGAGGAGCAGAAAAGCGGACAGTTCCGACCAACAGCCTGAGAAGAAAACTGAGAAGCCGATCACACCGGTGGCTTCTGATTCTGGAAAGAAACCGATGGAAGTCATCGCGGAATCCTCGCAGGCCGCGATCAAAGTCAATGTGGTTTCCAAATCTGCTCTCCCGCAAACTGAAACCACCAAATCTTTCGACATTACCTACTCACCCTCAGGTGAACCCCTCTTGAAGATCGCCGGGGCGGAGGAGAAGAGTGTCGACTCTTCCAAACCGCGCGAATTTCCCACATTTGCTGACTTGATCATTATTGAAGAGGACGACTCGGAGAATCTACTGGAGGCCGTTCGGTCTCTGATCGAGAAAAGGAGACGGACAGAGACAATCGTCGGCCACTTGAAGCGACGTAAGAAAAAGGTCAAGACCCTCGAGGAAAGGATGGAGAGGAAGGGGAGGAAGATGCGGGTTGATAACTACAATGTTTCTGTGAAGACCGGAGCGGCTAGTCTCCAGCATAAGCCGCGAGGGAAAGAAGTATCTGAGGGTCCGTCGACTCCATCTTCTAAGCCGGACGAGCCAGAGAGTACGCCTGTGGTTAGAGAATCTCTGAGCGATATCCTGAAGGGCATGGAGAAATACCAGCAGCAGGACAAGTTACTGGCCACTCCGCCGACTTCTGCGGAGGTCGCCGACACCGATGTTGAAGTTATAGGAGAGAAGCTTGGCGAACCGGCTCCTGCGGTTTCAGAAGGAGCTGAAAAACTAAAACTCACAGAAAAGATAGAGGAGATGAGGAAATTAATCGCCAGGAAGCAGGTGGCGACTACATTTCCTGCCCTGCAAGGTAAACACGAAGGAGTTAAGCGTATTGTAAAGTTCTACAAGCCGCGGTCACGGAAGAAGGGAGCGGACACAATATTTAATCCGCCGGCGAGCTTCTTCCTGACCACGGCACAACTGAAAAGCAAAGCTAAAGAGACCGCGCGGCTATGGAAAGAAAAGCTGAAGCGAATAGACTCCGAAAGGTTTAGGCGACTAGCATCTAGACTTTATACTGCGGCTTTTGAAGGAAAGATAATCACGGGCTGCGGTCTCGTTCTAACGAGATCTTTTAACAGGTGCCGGTCATGTTACTGAATCTAACCGCTTGCTTGTTCGCTGCAGGTGCACCTAAAACTGCCATCAAGCCGGGCGATCTGACAACCTGCCTACTTCCACTGATACCACCGTTACCTCCCAATATCCGCGATCAAAGGACAGCCGAATTCCAGTGTGAAGTCGCTGCCTTGCAGGCTAGGATAAGGGAGCATGCTGAGGCCCTTCGAGCCAGGGAAGAAGAGTGGCGACTTCAAGAAGAAGATCAACGGTTTATGCTGGAGGCTGCTGAAAAGAGAACGAAGGAAGTGCTGGAAGACTTGGAGCTGGAGAGAGGAACGATGCGGTCTGAGGTGGAGGCCGCTGAGAAAAGGACGCAGGAGGCCCTGGTCAGCCTGGAGTTGGAGAGAATGATGATGCGGATTACGCAGGAGACCGCTAACAAAAGGGTGCAGGAGGCGCTGGCAAGCACAGACATGGAGAAAACGGCAAAGCGGACTGCGCTGGAGGCCGCTGACAAAAGGATGCAGGAGTCCCTGGCCAGCTGGGAGGAGGAGAAGACAACGATGCGGACTGCGCTGGAAGCCGCTGAGCAAAGAACACTGGAGGCGCTGGCCCACCTGGAGCAGGAGAAGACAACGATGCGGGCTGCGCTGGAAGCCGCTGAGCAAAGAACACTGGAGGCGCTGGCCCACCTGGAGCAGGAGAAGACAGAGAAACTTGACCTGCAGGCTTTAGTGCTGATGCTCGGCCGGATTGAGAGGGAAAGGGCGGACACCGCTCGACTTGACGAGGAAAGGGATAAGGATCGACCAGAGGAGGCCGGCAGAGGCTTGCGACCTGCTGGGACGACTGCTGAACAGCGGCGACTACCAAATCGCCCGGCTTCCGAAGAGTCTTCGGATTCACCAGTAGTCGCGGCGGTTAGGCAGGTCGCTGCTTCTGGCGACCCGGGAGATCGCGCTCTACCGCTGGTTCCATTTGCCAGCGTAGAGCGTGATACCTCGCGAGTTCATCGGACTCTGCACTCTATCCACAACCATGTCAGTCAAGTGCATGTACAGCTGGTACAGGCCGGCGACCAAGTCGCGCGGGTTGGGCGAGACGCTCCAGAGAGTGGAGAGAGATAATTATGAGAACTTTAATTGTGCTTTGTAATAAGAATCAACTCGTGATGCCGGATGGTTTGATTCCTGTGGACAATTGTTGTATGTTCTATTGTATATTATTGCGAATTGAATGCGGCTTTGTGCGGTTTGAATACTTTCTAGTCGCTGTCTTTTCTTCTTTAGAAATTTCGCCAAGTACTTGAATTTTAGTCGCTCAAACTGCCGAACTAGAATGCGGTTAGAAATACTTTACCTTGTAGGTTGAGCCGTGCGGCCTGATATCTAAACGCGATTTGACAACCACTACTGTAGCTGCGTAGGAAATCTATAAATTGAGATGATCCCGGAGTCTTTGGCAGAGAAGATCAAAATGCGAGCTAAAGCAATGGCGATGCAGTCTGACAAAGCTCCAGCCGTTAGGACCGACGCGGATTCTGCCATCCATTCGGCGAATCATAAGGAAGGCCGGCTTACCCAAGCCGAGCTCGACAGCTTTGCAGAGAAGCATATGAAAGACAGCCCGCTGCTCGCGTGGCTTCCGCTACCTCACGAGCGGATTAACACCTCCGCAGCCAACCAGATCGCTATCCCAATCGATCACTTTGACTGCGGCTTCGGCTTCCCTGTGCTAATGGAAGCCGTTGCGGTCTTTGACCACTACGGAGTAGTGCCAGGACAGCTGCCGCCGAACTCTATTGCGGCGATTTACAGCTTCATCTCCTACCTCAGGTCGGAGAAAGTTCGCTTCTCAATGAAGCTGTTCAGAGAATGCTTTTCGGTCTAGTCTATTCCGGACTCTGGGACAAAGATCTTCAGAGGTCATCTGTACTTTTGCTGCCGGGGGCTAAAGGTCGTCAACCTGGCGAACAAAATCCCGAATTGGTCAGAAAGATACCTCATCTTCGAGGGTAACCTCGGACTCCTGCCGGTCCATCCGCAAGTTCGCGACGAAGCCGCTTTTGGCAGCAGCGGACTAGACGGCGTGGAGAAGGAGATCTTCAACTTTTTCAAGGGCGAGTGGCTCGACGTCACCCACTACCTCCCGCTGCTCCCGACTTTGGATGATGTCCATGCGCAGGACAGTAAGTATCAGCCAGCCGAACTGCTCTGCTAGCCGCGCGGCTCATCAACTGACTTGTTAACTTTGCCTTGCAGCTGCCGTCGCGGTCCCGCTGAACAAGCCGCTAACTCCTGGCGGCCTAACCCTTACACAGCGGGAGAAGAGGGCCAAGAGGGCCAGGCCGGAGCGGGCTGAAGAGGAAGGAGTATCGGACTCCTCGAGCGACTTCACGCTGCATGGTATGGGCAGCCGCTTGAAGGATCTCCGCGGCAACCCCACCATGCAGTGGAGTGCCGACGGCGAATCGGTTCAAGTTTCCACCGCCCTACCTAACTGGGGGAAGGAAACGATAAGCCGCCACGCCTCCGCGGCTGGCACGGCTTTGTACGGTAGGCACAACCTAAAAGCGCTGAAAAAGATATCACCAGAGGACTTATCGCGGTTTGCCGCGCAGGTCGGTGCGAGAAGCTTCGTGGCTAACCACTATATGGGCCTGGCCCATAGGCGGTTAGTCGCAAGTGAAGGCGACCTGAAGCGGCAACTCGCCGAAAAGGATGAAGAAATCGCACGGCTAAAGGATCTCAATGCGGTAAGATATTACCTGATTTATGCGACCTCATTTAACAAGCCGCTCGGACTGACCTTCTTCCTTCCTTTGCAGAAAATGTACGATCCGGCCAACTCGGCCTTTCAGGACGCGGTCCTTCCGCAGCTTGTGCAAGGGATCGATGGAGCGTTGAAAAGCCTTCGAGATCGCAACGGCCTCGCCCCGGGATTCACCGACTTCACCTGCGCCGACCTGTATCCACCCTTGAAGAAAAGGGTGGTTGCGGTTTATCGAGCACTGAAAGGCAAGAAGAAGATCGACGGAGAGGGCGAGGGCAAGGCAGAAGAGGAAGAGGAGGACAACGAGGGAAGCAGGAGCGAGAGCGCTTCTTCAGACACCGGAGGTCAAGCGTCTGAGACCGCACGGGTTGATGCCGCTGAGTTAGAGACCAGGGGCACCGGCAGTTCGCATTCATCCTCGTCTGACAGCGGCGACTACTCGCCTTCTGAGATCGACATCGACGGTGAACCGGACTCCGGCACTCCTGCGTCCAAAAGACTGAAGCCGAATAGCTAGGATAGATTACTTGTAGTAGTTTTTACATTTTTTGAGACCGCCGGTAAGATTTTGTAAACCGCACGGTCTACCTTTTATACTTGACATCAGAAATGAAAATGTTTTACCTTTTGTGAGAATCTATTATAATCTTACTTACTTGTTTGTTTATGCGGCTTAATCTTTCTTACTCGTTTCCGGCTTAAGAAATCTCATCGATGACTTAACCGAATAATAACTACCTTTGCTCCGGTTAAACTCGAGTAGAATACCGGTAACCGGATATATTAGTCGTCTGCGAAATTATAACAATCCGGTCATCCTTGAGCGTACATAGAGCAATAAGCCGGGCAGTCAGGAGATTATTCGCCAAGAAGATAAGGCAGTTCTACTGTTGAAGGTACCACGAAGTCCCACGATTAATGTATAGGCCGTAATTTTATTGGAGATGAAGAAGATACATGGAGATCGACAAGCCGCTCGGCTAAGGGGATAAACCAGATAAATATTGTAAAAACCAAGCTGATTATGGCGGCCTGTCCGAACTTTAATACGAAACTCGCTTCCCATAGGAGAACTACTGAACGATAGAGTTAAACATATTGCGTCTTCTTTACATAGCAATCCGTGAATTGATTTGAATGAATACCAAAACCCGGCGGACTAGATAGTTGACAGGGTCAAGTCGGCCGAATTCCAGAATATATTAATAATAATCCGTGAGAGATTTCATAGCCGAATAGAATAAACCAAAATATTAAACAGCGCGATCTGCGGACTGTGCAATATAAATCGGCTAGGCTGTAAGACCGTGAGACGGTGGATAAGCTGGAACGGATAATTGTGAGGTCTATGAACTGACCAGCATATCGATAATCATATGTGAAAACCACAATTTATCTACCACTGTAACTTGCAGGTTGAAAAGATAACGAAAACTCTGCATGTACTGTCTTACAACATAAACTGAGAATCATTACTCTTCTAAAGAAGATCTCTTTTCAACTCATCTGCGAATGATTCGAGCGGGGTTTACATCTTCGACTGATGTCGTGCGGGATTGCCACTACACATCTGCGACTGATGTCGTGCGGGATTGCCATTACACATCTGCGACTGATGTCGCACGGGATGTGGAGGGCCAAAAAAGTAATATTGTTTTTGTTATAATTAAATGTCCACACACGTATGTCAATATTAAGTGTAAAGCTAAGAAGCAGAATTCAGAGGGCATATGAATGCTTATTTCTAGAGGAAAGCTTAGTAAAAGGATATGGGCTTGAAGCCTAATTGAACCCAATTGTCGATGATCGTTGAGAGATATTTGTGAAGCAGGATGCTGGTGAGGACTGGTTTGGGGCTATATCTATTACAACTGTCATTATCAAAAGAAAAGAAGCAAATGCAAGAAACTCCGAACACATGGGAGATATACGAAATATGTAAAAGAAAGACAAACAAGATACTACCGCTTCTAACAGTTCCACTATTTAACAACAGAATCTTCATTAGAAACATCAGCTTTATCAGTGGAAAATGTGCTGGAAGATCATAGGACAACATAGTCTTGTAATTTCCCTGCCCTTGCAAATTGATCTGCTAGTTTCCGGAGAGCCCGACAATCTTCTGTGTTGTGACCAATATCCTTATGATATTTACAAAAAAGTTCTTCATGTCGATGTTCAATCTTTGATTTCATACGTCGAGGCTTTTTAAACTCTTTCATACTAGCAAGAATTGGCAGAAGATCTTCCATAGAAATTTTGAACTTGACATATCTGTCCGATTACTTTTCATACTTGAGTGTTTTAGGATCAAAAGACATGATAGGGCAAGCTTCTATACACTCTGATGATTTATCCTGTTGCGGAGGTTCTGAAGCATTTCGGGAGGAACCGGGCTGTTGATGATAAGAATCTTTCTGATATTCCTTAGCCATTTGATTTAGGAAGGATATATAATTGGCATTTGCTGCTTCACCCATTATGAACTGATTAGCTGTTTTAATAAGATCTCCATAGCTCTTCGGCTCCTTTTTGCTAACTTTAAATTTGAGAGGACCTTCTCGAATTCCGCTTATCAAGGCATATTTGTAAAAGTCTGGATGAACGTTAACGATATCGAGCGTTTCCTTTTGAAAACGATCAACGAAATGAGCGGTAGACTCATCAATTTCCTGTTTGATTTGGAAGAGAGCTACTGGGTTTCTCTTCCGCTTCCTGAAAGTATCAAACCTCAAAAGAAACTATTTTTGAAAATCCCCAAAGCAAGTGATGGACCGAGAAGGTAAACCATGAAACCATTCCTGAGCAAGACCGTCAAAGGTCATTAGAAAAAGCTTGCATTTGATTCCATCTGACATGGCTTTCAGAGAAGCAGCCGCTTCAAATGCTTGTAGATGTGAAACTGGATCACTAATCCCAGAATAACATGGCAAGCGAGGCTCTCTAAAATCATCAGCAACGGTATCCCAGAGAATTTGATCAACGAACGGAAAAGAAACTTCTTCTTCTCTGAAGAGAGGTGTTTGCTTCGTGCCAGCTTGAAATGCATCCTTAGCTACATTCTCGGGATGAGAACCATCTTGCCTTGTTAAGGAATCCCGCATAGATGATAAGAAATTTCTGTAATTCCTCGGGAGATTTATTGCAAATGATAGATAACCAACACGAACTTAGAGACCGCCGGACAGTTACAGTCTGACCGAGCGGATAGAATTGCCAGCAGTTACTGAGCAGGTTAACCACCCTTGCCGCTGCTTGCTCGACTAGCCGCTAAGCACTAGCGGCCGAGCGGTCTGACAATATCTAGCCGCGGATTTCACCGGCTAACCGAGATCTGAAGATCGCGTGTTAACTGTTGATGCGCGAAATGCGACGGGGAAAATGGGCACCACCAGCTAACCGTTTGAGCACTAGGGAACGTGTTGGGAAAAGACTGTCGGCCAGTCGGTTACTAGCGACTAGGAATGTCGGATAAAACCAGGCAGAGGAAAGAGAGAAAGGGCCGCTATCAGCGGCAACACCAGAATTCGCCCGCCGCGGCTTAAATGCCTCTCCTGCGGCAGACTTTCCTTTTATAGGAAATTAAGCGATTACACTTAGAAAAGAAAGAAGATAGGAAGAAGCCGGCCGGACAATTGACCGCAAAGGACTAGAATCGAGGCCGCAGCTCTTAACAAGCGAGCTCTTGGACTCGAGTCAGCGTGCTTTGGGTGTACTCCCGCCCCCTATTTATAGGCTTGGCGGCCTGCCCAAACGGGCAGGGCTAAAATTACCGGCTGCCCGAGGTACAAGAGAATAGGGCAGCGGTGACGGGAATCGAGAAGAAAAAGCAAAGCCAAGAGACAGGTCGAGCGGCCTGGCGATCTTCTTCTGCCGAGCTGCAAGACTCAGCCTCTGGGCGGGCTGGTCTGGACCTCCTCTGACGGCGACCTGGGACATAGGTCGCGCAGCTTGGGCAAGGATAGGCCGGCCCTTGGGATGATGGCTAACCTTGGAACAGGCGGCGGCCTGATGGAGAGGCCGCCCGGCTTACCTGACAACAAGCCGATTTGCTGAGAATGGCTGCTAGAAAGCACAAGCCGTCCGGACTTGAAAACCTGGAGAACTAGTCGCAGATTCCGGGTTAACAACGGGTAGTGACACGATCGTGTCCCTACCCGTGTCATTCCCACATAAGAAGGGGGGAAACCCTAGCCGTTTCTAATCTTCCTTCCCAATCCATTGTTGTAGGAAAACTACTGGAGAGGAAGGTTTTGGATCCAATCTTCTTCCCATGAGGAACCAAGACCGCCGAGCAGAATAAGATGCCGTCAAGAAGGGTGACGAGATCTTTGGCCAGAAATGGTGGAAATGCCGGAAACGAGGTGAGCGTCCTCCCCTCTCCCTTGGTGTTAGATATCTAGTTATTCCTAGGAGAGATATCGACTCAAGAGATTCTTGATTTATGAGAAGAAGGTTTCTAGGAAGAGGTCATGCTAGAACTTGTGTCCTAGGGATTAGACGTCTTAAACCTCTCTTTCCTTCTATGTGAAGATGGGGAATGGTTTCGTGAAGATGAGTGGCCTTATGAGGGTGAATAATGGAGGAGTTCTGGATGTGATTTGGGAAGATCGGTTAGAGGAGGAAGACGAACCGATGTCGTTCATTCCGCCTTAATATGTCATAAATGGCGTTGAGTGAGATCTGCTCACTCAAAGCCATTTTGCCATCAAAGTTATGGCGTTGAGTGAGCTGAGCTCACTCAACGCCATAGAGTAAATGGAGTTGAGTGAGATCTGCTCACTCAACGCCATCTTGCCATAAAAGCTATGGCGTTGAGTGAGCTGAGCTCACTCAACGCCATAGAGTAGATGGCATTGAGTGAGCTCTGCTCACTCAATGCCGTCTTGCCATAACAGTATGGCATTGAGTGAGCTGAGCTCACTCAACGCCATCTTTACATAAATTGTATGGCGTTGAGTGAGCTGAGCTCACTCAACGCCATAGACTAAAAAGCGTCGAGTTAGCTCAGCTCACTCGACGCCTTTATACTTAGAAATATTTTTAGCTTGCCTGATGGTTCAGTTGAACCGGGCCGGTTCAGGAAATGGGCCAGAATATGTTATTTGGCTGTTTTCTCTTATTAAGACTTTGATAAGTCTTATTTTATGATTTTGACCGGTCAATGCCACGTGGCAGCCATCTCCCCCTCCCTCCAGCCATAGCCGAGCCAAGCTTTTAACGACATAAATGGCCATTGGAAATTTCGGCCTCCTTCCCCTCCCCAACAATCCTCATTCAATTCACAAAGACAAAAGGTTTCAGCCGGCTGGTTTGTGACTGAGTTGAACCATGCTTGCCATACTTACCATGCTTGCCATACTTACCATGCTTTCACCCCCCTACCTACCATGGCCACCAACCTTGACTAAAATGGCCAAGCTCTTATAGCCACCTAACACCCTCCTCTTCATCTTAAAAAGGAGCTGAACTCCAAGGATTCAAGTCCACACTTTTCCAGAAGGAGCCAAGCAGTTTCACTGTGCTGTTGCAGAATTCCGGCGACGCCACCACCGCGCAAATGGCATCACGAAGATCGGCTCAACTCCAAACTGCCAAAAAGGTCCTCCTCTACCTCTTCTTCTATGGATAGATCTTAGAAGTTATTAGGAGAGAAAATCGGGCTCAAAAGAGCTGGATCGGGTGAAGTTTCCCATGATCTTTCCGAAAAAATGGGTGGTCGGGTTCGCCGGAAAAACCCCTCCGGCGGCCTTGCTGCCACCCGGCGATAGCCCCCACCTCAACAGAGGTGGTGGTGGTGGTGGTCGGCCAGGGAGTTGGCTGGGTGGACGAGAAATCCCCCTGGAAAGCTACAGGTTATTAGTTTTACGGGCTCTGCTTGGAAGAAGAAGATGAACAGTATTATTAAACATATTATAATATTTATAGTTTGTGAATTAATGACTTTTGATGCATCCTTTTAGAACAGAAAACTTAGGCTCTTAGGGGCTAAACCTTAGAAAGTGGTCAACATGAAAGTTGTAGCCAGTGAAGTCTAGTTTAATTCAAAATTTGTTTGAACCCATTTGGGTAAGTGGTTTGACCACAGCACCCATTTGGGTGGGACCTATACCTAGGGCTATCCTGAGATTAAAATAGGTGCCCACTCTTCATCCCTTGTCCAAATGACCTAAAATTTGGGCAGGGGACCTATCTTAGCTATACTTAGAGTTTATTCAAAAATGGGAATTTTTGGAGATACTTTGCTTAAAGTTTTTTTTTTATTTAATAATATTAGGAGAATTTAATTAAGTGGGATAATGACCTTTAAACCCTCCCAAATCTTGGTGAGTGGTCCCGGGCATCATTGCTGGGCTCTGTATAAAATTTCACCTTAATTGGAGGTGTTTTGAATAGGTAATGACCTAACCCTAATTTTACCTTAATGAAGGGTAATTGGTCAAGGAGTGTGCTTTGGGTTTTGGATGGTCAAATCACCTCAACAGAGGCTGAAATTTTGGACACTGACTTTTCATGGATTAAATTTCAAGTACATCATGTGTTACGTAACAATTTGCTCAAACTGGTGATATAATTATTTTGATTACTCTGTTCATTTGAATCTGATGAAACTTGGTCAGAAGTTGCTTTATGTCTAAATTAATATCCTTAAATTTTATTACAAATTTTAGTTGACTATATCTAGCACTTCCTTCACAAGTTTTCAAAAGGGCAATTATGGCCAATAAATAATTTAGAGCAAATTACTTACTGGAAAATTATGAAACCTGGCCAATGATGTTTTCAGATCAATATCTAGATGTATAATTTTATTCATGATTTTTAGGAGAATATTTATAATACTTGCTTCACAAATATAGCTCTTGGAGATTTTAGTAAATATTTATTCTAGAGCTCAATACCCATTGAAGAATTATGAAATTTGGCCACTGATGTTTTTAGGACATTATCTGCTCTAAAAGATTAATTAAGAATTTTTGGATGATTATTTACTACACTTACTTCATTAATAAAAGGAAAAAAGATTTATTCTCAAAATTAAGTAAGAGTTCTTAGAATACTTGAAAAATTGTTATATCTTGGATTTACTGTTAAATGGTTGTTTAGAATTTATCATGATTTTAAGAAGCTTTATACTCATCTTAAAAGTGCACTTCATGTTCAATTGGTAGTCCTTAGAAGCTTTACGGAAAATTAATTAAATATCAGAATAATTAGGAAAATTATAATCTTATGGATTTAGTCTATTTGTGTCATGATAAGTCTCCAGAAAATAACTTAGGGCATTCGGATGATTATTTAGAATATCTCCTATCCGGTTCAACGTATCGTCTAGGTTTGCCTGCATATAGCAAAATTGCTAAATTGCAATAGGACATGATCTGGGATAATTGTTGGAGTTATCCATTTTGGTTGGGTGGATAGATGTGGATGATTTCACAATAGAAGGATAGGAAGAGTAGTGAGAAATGGTTTGGCTAGAGTTTAGAGGTGTTCGGGTTCGACGAAAGATCGTCTCCCCCAAGGAGAAGAAGAGTTAAAATCACCTTAGGAATAGACCACTATAATATGAGAAGGGAATGGGTTAAGGGAATCAACCAATAACGATAAGTGCCTTGCGAAAGGGAACGATGGGCTTCCGCTACCATCATAGTTCTTAGTGCCCTTTGAGAGCCCTTCACGGGGTATATCGGGGGCAGTCCTGGGTTAACGTAAACTGTATTAACAAACTGAAAAGAGTAACATAGTAATTAGGGATGCACATTTCACAAACACAGATAGCACAGGAAGATAGTTGGGAGCTTCGTCTCGATTGGTTAAGAGACGGACGGTATGGTCCGGGGAGCTTCGGCTCGGTTGGCTAGATTATTGACGGACAGGATAGTCCGGGGAGCTTTAGCTCGGTTGTTGATTATGACGGACGGGATAGTCCGGGGAGCTTTGGCTCGGTTGTTGACAGACGGGATAGTCCGGGGAGCTTTGGCTCGGTTGTTGGTTGGACTCATAACTATTGCATGTGCACAAAAGGTATAAGGTGGTGGGTCTTTGGTATTGGAGCGTCGATGCACCGACGCCAATACGTCGACTCGGCAAGTGTGGTTAGCACTTCGCCAACAGAAGTCCGGTGCGCTAGCCTGCAAGAGTACGCAGGAGTCCGCTTTGTGCACCAAGCGTTGAGGCGTACGATAGGTTTGACCGGTAGTGCTTTACTGTTTTAGAGGTGGGCGAGGCCCAACCCACCGCTTCCGTCTGCCACTACGGAGGTATCCTGGGAGGTAACGGCTCCGAAAGGGGGAACTAAAGGTCTGTGTACACAGAGTCGAGTGGGTGAGTTGCACTTGCATGTCCACGTTATGGCATAATTGTATTTCATAGCATAACCATTGCATATAACCTGACACCTAATGTATAAGTGGTATGGGACGCTCTATACATTAGGCCCTGCAAAACGACCCCTTGGCTTATAAGTTCGCGCGAGCGTGCTTATAAGTCAAGGTTTTCATTATGTACTATATATTTAAGCCTGCTAGTAAAACCAACACACTATCGTATAAATCGGTATGGGACTTTTAATACGATAGGAGCCCTGCAAGAGATCCTTTAGCTTATGTGTATTCACATAAATTAAGGTTATACTCCATTCAAATCTTATATCATTATTACCATCTTTTTGAACTGTTAGTTTAGTTCTGCTGCCATCTGCTATTTGATATTCTCCACCTTCATGTCCTTCCCTTTCCTTCTCCCCGCTCGGTGCTTAGGAGACATGGGGGAAGGGGTGGGGGACGATAGGACTTAGTATTTTAGACTAATGGTTTTCGAACCACATCATTTTAGGGGACCACGGAGCCCAGCATGGAGGAGCAGCCCCGGAGGTCGGCACGCTTGGAGATCGGACAGTCTAGTACCGGAGTCCAGACACCAGGGACTGTGAGTCACGACCACTAGTAGTTATATTAGTTTGCTTCCGCGATGAGCGATTTGTAGTGAGGACATGATGTACCAGGCATAAGCCTGAGATTTCTGTTATATGTACTATCTGTGGACACTCCCTTCATGGAGATTATTTTTTATACATGTGATTCCTGTGGACTTTCTTTTAATTTATTGCTACAATTGTGATCGATTTGGCTGGCAGGATCGGCGTTTTGTAGTGACAACCTTCCCGGGTGCGATGGTATCACCGCAAGGCGACGGTTCTGGCCTAAGACCCCGGTGTCAAAAAAAGAAAAAAAATAGGGGGTCTTACAAGTGGTATCAGAGGCAAAACATATCGATCGCAAGGTAGCAGTCCACAAACCCCGGGCCACCCCCGTATGAGTTTAGTTTGGGGACAAACTAAGCAGCGGAAGCAGTGGTGGGCCCATATGGGGGATCACATAAAATTGTCCACTTTTAGTTTGATATGTGCGATTACTTATAATTGACTTCTGTTACGCAGCCCCCAGCACAGCCAACACCACAAGGCGGAGTCCAGCAGACTCCGAATGTTGCACCACCTCCCCCTATCCCCACTCCATTCCTATACTCGGAGATGGGGCAAACCCTGACAGCTATTCTGGATGCTTTCAGGGCCCAACAGGTTCCGGCCCCGCAGCCAAACCCGGGGGCCAATTGGCTGAGCATCTTCCGAGGACTCGCTCCTCCATCTTACTTAGGGACAGAATCGGCTGTTCGGACAAAAGAATGGCTAGATATTATGTATGAAATATTGACCGGGATACGGTGCCCCTGGGAGGAGAGGGTTCCTTTGGTAGTCTCTTGTTTAGAGTCTCATGCCAAAAGATTATGGAAGACATCGCTAGATATGACTTTTGCCGATATGGAGATTTCAGATACTACTTGGGAGGAGTTCAGAGCCGCTTTACTAGAGCATTTTGTGCCACAATCAGCCAGGGATGAGCTGGAGGACAGGTTCCTGCAATTGAAGCAAGGAAACAAGACAGTAGTGGAATACCACCGGGAGTTCAACCATTTAGCACTATTCGAAAACCCTATCAGCTAAATGAGGCAGGATACACCAAGAGATTTTATAAGGGCCTGCGGGAGGAGTTGAGGGAGGCCCTTCTGTTCGTTTCTGACGGGCCTATACCTCAGATGTTAGAGATGGCCAAGAGAATTGAGGCTGATTGGCACACGACTCAGGGTCGAAAGAGGCCGACGGAGGACCAGGGCCGGGGAGTCCGGAATGATCAGCGGCGGGGCCGCATCATAGATGGGAGAGAGGGAAGAAGGACAGAGGACCAACCTCGTCAGGAGGTGAGACGAGAGCCGAGGGAGCCGGTGGTAATGGCTCCTCAGCCTCTTCAGATGAGGGAGGCACCAAGACCTGGGCGTATGGAATTTCCCCCACCGGAGTGCTACAACTGCCATCAGATAGGACACATTCGGAGAAACTACCCCGTGAGGGGAGCACCTCTACAAGCACTACAAGCTGCCCCGCATGCCCAACATCTTAGAGGACGAGGACGTGGTCGAGGACGTGGTTTCCAGGGTGCAGATCGCAGGCAGGAGAGGGAACAAATTTATGCACTGGATCTGGCTCAACCCCGGAACCCGGAGCAAGTAATCACTGGTACGTCAAAAATTTTTAAGTTATTTTATCATAAAATTTAAATTTATATAGAAGTGATAATCTTGGAAAGAAAACCATAGCTAGATTCTAAGACATTTAACTTCCCCCCCCCCAGGAATAGTTTTCATCAGCGGCAAACCCGCTTATATGCTGTTTGATACGGGTGCTTCACACTCATTTGTATCGGAAGCTTTCGTAGAAGGGTTGGAAGGCGTGGAACGATTCACGGGTTTGATGATGAGGATACGATTACCCGACGGATCGGTGCTGCTCACCTCGGCCCACTACAAAATGGAGGCGAAAATCGGCGGAAAGATATTTGAAGCTCCAGCGACAATCATGAAGATGCCAGTCTTTGATCTGATCCTAGGAATGACATGGTTAAACTGGAATCATGCTCAGATTGACTGCATGTCCAAGAGAGTTACTGTGAGACACGGGGATTCCTACCTCGTCATAGAAGGTATTAGATCTATTCCCCCTCTCATGCTGTCATCTATACATGCCATCAAGGCCCACTTACAGGGAGAGGAAGTATATGAGGTGTTATTTGAAATAACTGAGACCAAGGTCTCCATCTCGGATATCCCGGTAATACGAGATTTTGCCAACGTATTCCCTGAGAAACTGCCTGGGCTACCCCCGCACCGGGAGCAGGATTTCCGGATACAGCTAGTGCCGGGGGCTAAGCCGGCAGCTAGAGCCCCTTACCGGATGGCCCCAAAAGAACTGACAGAATTTTGAAGCCAACTCCAGGAACAGGTGGAGGCCGGATTTGTCCGACCGAGCTCCTCGCCATGGGGAGCCCCGATCTTGTTCGTTAAAAAGAAGGACGGGACTCTGAGATTATGCATCGACTACCGAGCACTAAATTGATTGACAGTCCGAAATACATATCCACTGCCAAGGATAGATGAGCTGTTTGTCCAGCTAGAAGGTGCGCATTTCTTTTCCAAATTGGATTTAAGGTCGGGTTACTACCAGCTATGGATCCAGGAGGATAACATTCCAAAGACTGCCTTCAGTAGCAGATATGGGTTATATGAGTTTACCGTGATGCCCTTCGGGCTCACAAATGCTCCGTCGGCATTCATAAGCCTCATGAATCTGGTGTTTGAGGCATATTTGGACGTGTTCGTCATCGTGTTTATCGATGACATCCTCATTTACTCAAGGACAGAGGAGGAGCACACACGGCATCTAACGCTGACCCTTGAGAGACTACGGGAGCACAAGCTTTATGCAAAGATCAGCAAATGCCAGTTTTGGTTGAAGGAGGTGGCTTTCCTAGGCCATATCATCAGTGGTGTTGGGTTGGCAGTGGACCCGGCCAAGATCCAAGCAGTTCGGGATTGGCCACAGTTGAAGACAGCTACAGATGTGTGGAGTTTCCTAGGACTCGCCGGTTACTACTGGAAGTTCGTAGAGGGATTCTCTCGTATCGCCCTTCCACTCACATCTCTGACAAGGAAGGATGTACCCTTTATCTGGACTCCACAGTGTGAGGTGGCTTTTCAAGAGCTAAAGGGATGACTCACTTTGGCTCCTATACATGCCCTCCCTTAAGGGAAAGAAGGATTCCAGGTCTGCACTGACGCTTCCTACCAGGGCATGGGTGCAGTGCTTATGAAGAATGGCCATGTGATAGCTTACGCTTCTCGGCAGCTGAAGAAGCATGAGCAGAACTACCCAGTCCATGACCTAGAATTGGGAGCTGTCATTTTTGTACTAAAAGTCTGGCAGCACTATCTGTACGGTGTCCACTGTGACATATACTCTGACCATAAAAATTTGAGGTATGTGGACACCCAGAAAGAGTTGAACATCAGACAGAGACGATGGGTGGAGTTTTTAGCAGACTACCAGTACGAGATGCACTACCACCCGGGAAAGGCAAATGTGGTAGCCGATGCACTGAGCCGAAAGACCGTAAACCCCGGAGTAGGAACGCAGTTGATGGCCTTGGAGGTTCTTCAGATGTTAGACAAGATGCAAATATCTCTTGTGTCTAAGGATCACCCTGTGTTGTACCCGGAGTATCTATCGTCATTAATTGCCACGGATGACATTCTAGAACGGGTGAAGGATGGACAGAGGCAGGATACCCAGCTAGAGCCGATATTCTTGGCCATAGAAGCAGGCACTGCGGGAGATTACTCGCTGAGGGATGACTTAGTGTGCTTCAGAGGACGGGTTTACATACCAGAGGGAGGACAGGTCTGGGAGGAAATCATGATGGAGGCTCATTGTAGTCGATATTCGGTACACCCAGGGATAACGAAGATGACTGCATATCTGAAGAAGACTATGTACTGGTCTGGCATGAAGAAGGACATCACCTACTTCGTGACCCATTGCGAGGTATGCCAGTTAGTGAAAGCGGAGTGCAGAAACCCCGCAGGATTATTTCAGCCACTCCTAGTACCAGAGTGGAAGTTTGATGATATCGCCATGGACTTTATACATGGACTTCCCTAATCGCGGACAGGGAATGATTCGATCTGGGTGATCGTCGACCGGCTGACGAAGGTAGCCAGGTTTATTTCAATCAGGAAGGATGACTCGGTGGGTGTGTTAGTCCGAAAGTTTGTGGAGCAGTTCGTCCGTTATCATGGCGTGCCCAAGTCGATTGTGTTGGACCGGGATGGACGATTTACATCCAGGGAGTGGAGGTCAGTGCAGACTTACTTAGACACGTGACTAACATTCAGTACGGCTTTTCATCCTCAGACGGATGGACAGACGGAACGCACTAACCAGACTCTGGAGGATTTGCTACGACTTTGTATATTGGATCGCGGTGAACCTTGACAAAAGTTGTTGCCACTGATCGAGTTCTCGTATAATAATAGCTACCAGTCAAGTATAAGGATGGCTCCTTATGAGGCATTGTACGGACGAAGGTGCAGGACTCCGTTGTCGAGGACACCGAGGCTCAGGTGAGATTGATACGGGACAGGATGCTAGAAGCACAGAGCGACAGGATAACTATTACGATGCTCGGCACCGTCAGGTGGAATTCCGGGTGGGAGACCAGGTGTTCTTGAAGATCCGACCAATGCATGGAGTTACTCGGGTACGCGGACAGAGGAAGAAGCTCAGCCCAAGATATATGGGGCCTTATAGGATCCAGGAGCGGATCGGTCCCTTGGCATACAGGCTAGAGCTGCCACCGGAGCTGGCAAGTCTGCACGACGTGTTCCATATATCCTCTCTTAGGAGGGCTCTACTACGCCCGGAGCAGCAGATTTCGACTACGGACGGGCCGGTAGCTTCAGACCGGTCTGTTCACTTGGAGCCGGTTCGGATCGATGACAATGGAGTACGGATCTTGCGCCGCAAGAAGATCCCCTTAGTCAAGGTTTTGTGGAGGAACCACGGTCAGGAGGAGCACACCTGGGAACCTCAGGACCTGATGAGGCAGAAATACCCGGAGTTGTTCAGTCAGGTATACCTCACCACATACTATAAATTACCTTTTTGTATTAAATCGGTAGGACAAGATAAGGGAAATTGAGAACATAGGCATGCACACTCAGTCAAGAAAAGTAGGGGCTAATCTTTTGTTTATTAGGGGATTGCCCTCGTTTATTGAACAAGTAGTCGTTTCGACTCAATAGGAAAACCATATGGGATGTTACAAGTTTATTTCATTCCGGTAGAAATCCCCGTAGGCTTAACCTCAATTTTGGGGACGAAATTTTTGTTTTGTTTATTGGGATTTGTAACATCCCATTTCCAACTAGACCCCTAAGAGTGGTTTTGTCATGACAAAACCCTAGGAAGCCCAAGAAAAAGTCAAGTGGACTTGGTGGTGTGCATAGGGGCACTATGGTCTGCAAATAGTAAATTCCGAAACCTTAGTTTAAGGTGATCATGGGGCTTCACCAAGACTCCAAGACCCCACCCATACCTTTACAACCCTAATGATGAGTCAATGGGTCATTAAGGACCCAAGGAGGGCAGTCAAAGGAGCTAAGTTGACCAAAGTCAACTTTAACCCTAATTGGGTCAAATTTACCTACACAAGAGCCAGTTGCAGTCCCTTAGCCAAATAGACCTCACACATACCCTCATAGACCTAGTGAGAGGCCAAAGGGTCACCAAGGACCCATTGGGACCAACCAAAATGGCTAAAGTTGACCAAAGTCAACTCTAGCCCAAGGGTGGTCAAAGTGCTCTAGTTAAGGGTCAAGTGACCTCCAAGGACCAATACAATGCCGTCTTGCAATATAAGGTATGGCGTTGAGTGAGCAGAGCTCACTCAACGCCATAGAGTAAATGGCGTTGAGTGAGCAGAGCTCACTCAACGTCGTCTTGCCATGAAAGTTATGGCGTTGAGTGAGCTGAGCTCACTCAACGCCATAGAGAAAATGGCGTTGAGTGAGCTCTGCTCACTCAACGCCATCTTGTAATGAAAGTTATGGCGTTGAGTGAGCTGAGCTCACTCAACGCAATAGAGAAAATGGCGTTGAGTGAGCTCTGCTCACTCAAAGCCGTTTTGCCATCAAAGCTATGGCGTTGAGTGAGCTGAGCTCACTCAACGCCATAGAGTAAATGGCATTGAGTGAGCTCTGCTCACTCAATGCCGTCTTGTAATAAAAGCTATGGCGTTAAGTGAACTGAGCTCACTATACGCCATAGAGTAGATTGCGTTGAGTGAGCTCTACTCACTCAACGCCGCCTTGCCATAACAGTATGGCGTTGAGTGAGCTGAGCTCACTCAACGCCATAGGGTGAATGGCGTTGAGTGAGCTCAGCTCACTCAACGCCATCTTTACATAAATTGTATGGCATTGAGTGAGCTGAGCTCACTCAACGCCATAGACTAAAAAGCGTCGAGTTAGCTCAGCTCACTCGACGCCTTTATACTTTGAAATATTTTTAGCTTGCTTGATGGTTCAGTTGAACCGGGCCGGTTCAGGAAATGGGCCAGAATATGTTATTGGGCCGTTTTCTCTTATTAAGACTTTGATAAGTCTTATTTTATGATTTTGACCGGTCAATGCCACGTGGCAGCCATCTCCTCCTCCCTTCAGCCATAGCCGAGCCAAGCTTTCAACGGCATTAATGGCCATTGGAAATTTCGGCCTCCTTCCCCTCCCCAACAATCCCCATTCAATTCACAAAGACAAAAGGTTTCAGCCAGCTGGTTTGTGGTTGAGTTGAGCCATGCTTGCCATGCTTACCATGCTTGCCACACTTACCATGCTGTCACCCCCCTACCTACCATCGCCGCCAACCTTGACTAAAATGGCCAAGCTCTTAAAGCCACCTAACACCCTCCTCTTCATCTTAAAAAGGAGCTGAACTCCAAGGATTCAAGTCCACACTTTTCCAGAAGGAGCCAAGCAGTTTCACTCTGCTGTTGTAGAATTCCGGCGACGTCACCACCGCGCAAATGGCATCACGACGATCGGCTCGACTCCAAACCGCCAAAAAGGTCCTCCTCTACCTCTTCTTCTATGGATAGATCTTAGAAGTTATTAGGAGAGAAAATCAGGCTCAAAAGAGCTGGATCGGGTGAAGTTTCCCATGGTCTTTCCGAAAAAATGGGTGGTCGGGTTCGCCGGAAAAAACCCCTCCGGCGGCCTTGCCGCCACCCGGCGATAGCCCCCACCTCAGCAGAGGTGGTGGTGGTGGTGGCCGGCAAGGGAGTTGGCTGGGTGGACGGGAAATCCACCTGGAAAGCTACAGGTTATTAGTTTTACGGGCTCTGCTTGGAAGAAGAAGATGAGCAGTATTATTAAACTTATTATAATATTTATAGTTTGTGAATTAATGACTTTTGATGCATCCTTTTAGAACAGAAAACTTAGGCCCTTAGGGGCAAACCTTAGAAAGTGATCAACATGAAAGTTGTAGCTAGTGAAGTCTAGTTTAATTCAAAAAAAATTTGAACCCATTTGAGAAAGTGGTTTGACCACAGCACCCATTTTGGTGGGACCTATACCTAGGGCTATCCTGAGATTAAAATAGGTGCCCACTCTTCTTCCCTTGTCCAAATGACCTGAAATTTGGGCAGGGGACCTATCTTAGCTATACTTAGAGTCTGTCCAAAAATGGGAATTTTTGCAGATACTTTGCCTAAAGTTTTTATTTTTATTTAATAATACTAGGAGAATTTAATTAAGTGGGATAATGACCTTCAAACCCTCCCAAATCTTGGTGAGTGGTCCCTGGCATCATTGCCGGGCTTTGTATAAAATTTCAACTTAATTGGAGGTGTTTTGAATAGGTAATGACCTAACCCTAATTCTACCTTAATGAAGGGTAATTGGTCAAGGAGTGTGCTTTGGGTTTTGGATGGTCAAATCACCTCAACAGAGGCTGAAATTTTGGACACTGACTTGGCATGGCTAATATCACCCTCTTAAGGAAAATGGTGTGATTTAGGGTTGAGTTACCCTAGGGTTCAAACTCAAACCTTAAGGAAGGGTTTTTGAAAGATGTGAAGGACATAGGGGCAAATGCCATTGTATGACCTTGAAACTCAGTAGAGTTGATGTTAGCATAACTTAAGTCCTCTAGAAGGAGTCTTAGAGGATTTGGAGGCAGGTAGGCACCTCAAAACCTTATCCCTAATTTTAGGGTAGAAGCTCAACTTTGAAAGCACAGTCACTAAACCTTAGTTAAAGGTTGTGAAATTTGGGTGGGGTAAGTGTTAGACTAGGAAGCACCCTTAGTAATTTTATTAGGATTTTATGGATTAAATTTCAAGTACATCATGTGTTAAGTAACAATTTGCTCAAACTGGTGATATAATTATTTTGATTACTCATTTGAATCTGATGAAACTTGGTCAAAAGATGCTTTATGTCTAAATTAATATCGCAAAATTTTATTACAAATTTTAGTTGACTATATCTAGCACTTCCTTCACAAGTTTTCAAAAGGGCAATTATGGCCAATAAATCATTTAGAGCAAATTACTTACTGGAAAATTATGAAACCTGGCAAATGATGTTTTCAGATCAATATCTAGATGAATAATTTTATTCATGATTTTTAAGAGAATATTTACAATACTTGCTTCACAAATATAGCTCTTTGAGATTTTAGTAAATATTTATTCTAGAGCTCAATACCCATTTAAGAATTATGAAATTTGGCCACTGATGTTTTTAGTACAGTATCTGCTCTAGAAGATTAATTAAGAATTTTTGGATGATTATTTACTGCACTTCATTAATAAAAGGAAAAAAGATTTATTCTCAAAATTAAGTTAGAGTCTTTAGAATACTTGAAAAATTGTTATATCTTGGATTTACTGTTAAATGGTTGTTTATAATTTATCATGATTTTATGAAGCTTTATACTCATCTGAATAGTGCACTTCATGTTCAATTGGTAGTCCTTAGAAGCATTACCGAAAATTAATTAAATATCAGAATAATTAGGAAAATTATAATCTTCTGGATTTAGTCTATTTGTGTCATGATAAGTCTCCAGAAAATAATTTAGGGCATTCAGATGATTATTTAGAATATCTCCTATCTGGTTCAACGTATCGTCTAGGTTGGCCTGCATATAGCAAAATTGCTAAATTGCAATAGGACATGATCTGGGATAATTGTTGGTGTTATCCATTTTGGTTGGGTGGATAGATGTGGATGATTTTACAATAGAAGGATAGGAAGAGTAGTGAGAAATGGTTTGGCTAGAGTTTAGAGGTGTTCGGGTTCGACGAAAGATCGTCTCCCCCGAGGAGAGGAAGAGTTAAAATCACCTTAGGAATAGCCCACTGTAATATGAGAAGGGAATGGGTTAAGGGAATCAACCAATAACGATAAGTTCCTTGCGAAAGGGAACGATGGGCTTCCGCTACCATCATAGTTCTTAGTGCCCTTTGAGAGCCCTTCGGTATGCCGGGGGCTGTCCTGGGTTAACGTAAACTGTATTAATAAACCGAAAAGAGTAACATAGTAATTAGGGATGCATATTTCACAAACACAGATAGCATAGGAAGATAGTTGGGAGCTTCGTCTCGATTAGTTAAGAGACGGACGGTATGGTTCGGGGAGCTTCAGCTCGGTTGGCTAGATTATTGACAGACAGGATAGTCCGGGGAGATTTGGCTTGGTTGTTGATTATGACGGACGGGATAGTTTGGGTAGCTTTGGCTCGATTGTTGACAGACGGGATAGTCCGGGGAGCTTTGGCTCGGTTGTTGGTTGGACTCATAACTATTGCATGTGCACAAAAGGTATAAGGTGGTGGGTCTTCGGTATTGGAGGGTCGATGCGCCGACGCCAATACGTCAACTCGGCAAGTGTGGTTAGCACTTCGCCAATAGAAGTCCAGTGCGCCAGCCGGCAAGAGTATGCAGGAGTCCGCTTTGTGCACCAAGCGTTGAGGCGTACGATAGGTATGACCGATAGTGCTTTACTGGTTTAGAGGTGGGCGAGGCCCAACCCACCACTTCCGTCTGCCACTACAGAGGTATCCTGGGAGGTAACGGCTCGGAAAGGGGGAACTAAAGGTCTGTGTACACAGGGTCGAGTGGGTGAGTTGCACTTGCATGTCCACGTCATGGCATAATTGTATTTCATAGCATAACCATTGCATATAACCTCACACCTAATGTATAAGTGGTATGGGACGCTCTATACATTAAGCCCTGCAAAACAACCCCTTGGCTTATAAGTTCGCGCGAGCGTGCTTATAAGTCAAGGTTCTCATTATGTACTATATATTTAAGCCTGCTAGTAAAACCGACACCCTATCGTATAAATCAGTAAGGGACTTTTTATACGATAGGAGCCCTGCAAGAGATCCCTTAGCTTATGTGTATTCACATAAGTTAAGGTTACACTCCATTCAAATCTTATATCATTATTACCATCTTTTTGAACTGTTAGTTTAGTTCCGCTGCCATCTGCTATTTGATATTCTCCACCTTCATGTCCTTCCCTTTCCTTCTCCCCGCTCGGTGCTTAGGAGCCATGGTGGAAGGGACGGGGGACGATAGGACTTAGTCTTTTAGACTAATGGTTTTCGAACAACATCATTTTAGGGGACCACGGAGCCCAGCATGGAGGAGCAGCACCGGAGGTCGGCACGCTTGGAGATCGGACAGTCTAGTACCGAAGTCCAGACAACAGGGATTGTGAGTCCCGACCACTAGTAGTAATATTAGTTTGCTTCCGCGATGAGCGATTTGTAGTGATGACATGATGTACCGGGCATAAGCCCAAGATTTCTGTTATATGTACTATCTGTGGACACTCCCTTCGTGGAGCTTATTTTCTATACATGTGATTCCTGTGGGCTTTCTTTTAATTTATTGCTACAATTGTGATCGATTTGGCCGGCAGGATCGGCGTTTTGTAGTGACAACCTTCCCGGGTGCGAAGGTATCACCGCAAGGCGACAGTTCTGGGCCTAAGACCCCGGGGTCAAAAAAAAATGGGGGTCTTACAAGTGGTATCAGAGGCAAAACATATCGATCGCAAGGTAGCAGTCCACAAACCCCGGGCCACCCCCGCACGAGTTTAGTTTGGGTACAAACTAAGCAGCGGAAGCAGTGGTGGGCCCATATGGGGGATCACAAAAAATTGTCCACTTTTAGTTAGATATGTGCGATTACTTATAATTGACTTCTGCTACGCAGCCCCCGGCGCAGCCAACACCACAAGGCGGAGTCCAGCAGACTCCGAATGTTGCACCACCTCCCCCGGTCCCTACTCCATTCCTACACTCGGAGATGGGGCAAACCCTGACAGCTATTCTGGATGCTTTCAGGGCCCAACAGGTTCTGGCCCCGCAACCAAACCCGGGGGCCAATTGGCTGAGCATCTTCCGAGGACTCGCTTCTCCATCTTACTTAGGGACAAAATCGGCTGTTCGGACAGAAGAATGGCTAGATATTATGTATGAAATGTTGACCGGGATACGGTGCCCCTGGGAGGAGAGGGTTCCTTTGGTAGTCTCTTGTTTAGAGTCTCATGCCAAAAGATTGTGGAAGACATCGATAGATACGACTTTTGCCGAAATGGAGATTTCAGATATTACTTGGGAGGAGTTCAGGGCCGCTTTACTAGAGCATTTTGTGCCACAATCAGCCAGGGATGAGTTGGAGGACAGGTTCCTACAATTGAAGCAGGGAAACAAGATAGTAGTGGAATACCACCGGGAGTTCAACCATTTAGCACTATTTGCAGACTCCTATCAGCTAGATGAGGCGGGATACACCAAGAGATTTTATAAGGGCCTGCAGGAGGAGTTGAGGGAGGCCCTTCTGTTCGTTTCTGACGGGCCTATACCTCGGATGTTTGAGATGGCCAAGAGAATTGAGGCTGATTGGCACACGACTCGGGGTCGAAAGAGGCCGACGGAGGACCAGGGTCGGGGAGCCCGGAATGATCAGCGGCGGGGCCGAATCACAGATGGGAGAGAGGGAAGAAGGACAGAGGACCAATCTCGTCAGGAGGTGAGACGAGAGCCGAGGGAGCCGGTGGTAATGGCTCCTCAGCCTCTTCAGATGAGGGAGGCACCAAGACCTGGGGGTTATGGCATTTCCCCCACCGGAGTGCTACAATTGCCATCAGATAGGACACATTCGGAGAAACTGCCCTGTGAGGGGAGAACCTCTACCAGCACCACAGGCTGCCCCGCATGCTTGGAGGACGAGGACGTGGTCGAGGACGTGGTTTCCAGGGTGCAGATCGCAGGCAGGAGAGGGAACAAATTTATGCACTGGATCTGGCTCAACCCCGGAACCCGGAGCAAGAAATCACTGGTACGTCAAAAAATTTTAAGTTATTTTATCATGAAATTTAAATTTATATAGAAGTGATAATCTAGGAAAGAAAACCACAGCTAGATTCTAAGACATTTAACTTTCCCCGCCCCCACCCCCCAGGAATAGTTTTCATCAGCGGCAAACCCACTTATACGCTGTTTGATACGGGTGCTTCACACTCATTTGTATCGGAAGCCTTCGTAGAAGGGTTGGAAGGCGTGAAACGATTCACGGGTTTGATGATGAGGATACGATTACCCGACGGATCGGAGCTGCTCACCTAGGCCCACTGCAACATGGAGGCGGAAATCGGCGGAAAGATGTTTGAAGCTCCAGCGACAATCATGAAGATGCTAGTCTTTGATCTGATCCTAGGAATGACATGGTTGAACTGGAATCATGCTCAGATTGACTGCATGTCCCAGAGAGTTACTGTGAGACACGGGGCATCCTACCTCGTCATAGAAGGTATTAGATCTATTCCCCCTCTCATGTTGTCATCTATACAGGCCGTCAAGGCCCACTTACAAGGAGAGGAAGTATATGAGGTATTATTTGAAATAACTTAGACCAAGGTCTCCATCTCGGATATCCCAGTAGTACGAGATTTTGCCGACGTATTCCCTGAGAAACTGCCTGGGCTACTCCTGCACCGGGAGCAGGATTTTCGGATACAGCTAGTGCCGGGGGCTAAGCCGGCAGCTAGAGCCCCTTACCGGATGGCCCCAAAAGAACTGATAGAATTTCGAAGCCAACTCCAGGAACTGGTGGAGGCTAGATTTGTCCGACCAAGCTCCTCGCTATGGGGAGCCCCGGTTTTGTTCGTTAAAAAGAAGGACGGGACTCTGAGATTCTGGATCGACTACTAAGCACTAAACCGATTGACAGTCCGAAATACATATCCACTACCAAGGATAGATGAGATGTTTGACCAGCTAGAAGGAGCGCATTTCTTTTCCAAATTGGATTTAAGGTCGAGTTACTACCAGCTACGGATCCAGGAGGAGGACATTCCAAAGACTGCCTTCAGTAGCAGATATGGGTTATATGAGTTTACCGTGATGCCCTTCAGGCTCACAAATGCTCCGTCGGCATTCATGAGCCTTATGAATAAGGTGTTAGAGGCATATTTGGACGTGTTCGTCATCGTGTTTATCGATGACATCCTCATTTACTCTAGGACAGAGGAGGAGCACACACGGCATCTAACGCTGACCTTGGAGAGACTACGGGAGCACAAGCTTTATGCAAAGATCAGCAAATGCCAGTTTTGGTTGAAGGAGGTGGCTTTCCTAGGCCATATCATCAGTGGTGCTGGGTTTGTAGTGGACCCGACCAATATCCAAGAAGTTCAGGATTGGCCACAGTTGAAGACAGCTACAGATGTGCGGAGTTTCCTAGGACTCGTCGGTTACTACCGGAAGTTTGTAGAGGGACTCTCTCGTATCTCCCTTCCACTCACATCTCTGACAAGTAAGGAGGTACCCTTTATCTGGACCCCACAGTGTGAGGTGGCTTTTAAAGAGCTAAAGGGACGACTCACTTTGGCTCCTATACTTGCCCTCCCTTCAGGGAAAGAAGGATTCCAGGTCTACACCGACGCTTCCTACCAGGGCATGGGTGCAGTGCTTATGAAGAATGGCCATGTGATAGCTTACGCTTCTCGGCAGCTGAAGAAGCATGAGCAGAACTACCCAGTCCATGACCTAGAAATGGGAGCTATCATTTTTGCACTGAAAGTCTAGCGGCACTATCTGTACGGTGTCCACTGCGACATATACTCTGACCATAAAAATTTAAGGTATGTGGACACGCAGAAAGAGTTGAACTTCAGACAGAGACGATGGGTGGAGTTTTTAGCAGACTACCAGTACGAGATGCACTACCACCCGGGAAAGGCGAATGTGGTAGTCGATGCACTGAGCCGAAAGACCGTAAACCCCGGAGTAGGAACACAGTTGATGGCCTTGGAGTTGGTTTAGATGTTAGACAAGCTGCAAATATCTCTTGTGTCTGAGGATCACCCTGAGTTGTACCCGGAGTATCTATCATCATTAATTGCCACGGATGACATTCGAGAACGGGTCAAGGATGGACAGAGGCCGGATACCCAGCTAGAGCCGATATTCTGGGCCTTAGAAGCAGGCACTGCGGGAGATTACTCGCTGAGGGATGACTTATTGTGCTTCAGAGGACGGGTTTACATACCAGAGGGAGGACAGGTCCGAGAGGACATCATGATGGAGGCTCATTGTAGTCGATATTCGGTACACCCGGGCATTACGAAGATGACTGCAGATCTGAAGAAGACTATGTACTGGCCGGGCATGAAGAAGGACATCACCTACTTCGTTACCCATTGCGAGGCATGCCAGTTAGTGAAAGTGGAGTGCAGAAACCTCGCAGGATTATTGCAGCCACTCCCAGTACCAGAGTGGAAGTTCGATGATATCGCCATGGAATTTATACATGGACTTCCCCGATCGCGGACAGGGAATGATTCAATCTGGGTGATCGTCGACCAGCTGACGAAGGTAGCCAGGTTTATTTCAATCAGGAAGGATGACTCAGTGGGTGTGTTAGTCCGAAAGTTTGTGGAGCAGTTCGTCCGTTATCATGGCGTGCCCAAGTCGATTGTGTTAGACTGGGATGGACGATTTATGTCCAGGGAGTGGAGGTCAGTGCAGACTTACATGGGCACACGACTAACATTCAGTATGGCTTTTCATCCTCAGACGGATGGACAGACGGAACGCACTAACCGGACTCTGGAGGATTTGCTACGACTTTGCATATTGGATCGCGGTGAACCTTGGGAAAAGTTGTTGCCACTGATCGAGTTCTCGTATAATAACAACTACCAGTCCAGTATAAGGATGGCTCCTTATGAGGCGTTGTACGGACAGAGGTGCTGGACTCCGTTGTTATGGATACACAACGAGGACCCTAAGGTGTTGGATTCGGAGTTTGTCGAGGACACCGAGGCTCAGGTGAGATTGATACGGGACAGAATGCTAGAAGCACAGAGCCGACATGCTATGTATTACGATGCTCGGCACCGTCAGGTGGAATTCCAGGTGGGAGACCAGGTGTTCTTGAAGATCCGACCAATGCATGGAGTTACTCGGTTATGCGGACAGAGGAAGAAGCTCAGCCCAAGATATATGGGGCCTTATAGGATCCAGGAGCAGATCGGTCCCTTGGCATACAGGCTGGAGCTGCCATCGGAGCTAGCAAGTATGCACGACTTGTTCCATATATCCTTTCTTAGGAGGGCTCTACTATGTTCGGAGCAGCAGATTTCGACTACGGACGGGCCGACAGCTTCAAACCGGTCTGTTCACTTGGAGCCGGTTCAGATAGATGACAAAGGAGTACGGATCTTGCGCCGTAAGAAGATCCCCTTAGTCAAGGTTCTGTGGAGGAACCACGGTCAGGAGGAGCACACCTGGGAACCTCAGGACCTGATGAGGAAGAAATACCCGGAGTTGTTCAGTCAGGTATACCTCACCACATACTATAAATTACCTTCTTGTATTAAATCGGTAGGACAAGATAAGGGAAATTGAGAACATAGGCATGCACACTCAGTCAAGAAAAGTAGGGGCTAATCTTTTGTTTATTGGGGGATTGCCCTCGTTTATTGAACAAGTAGTCGTTTTGACTCAATAGGAAAACCATATGGGATGTTACAAGTTTATTTCATTTCGGTAGAAATCCCCGTAGGCTTAACTTCAATTTCGGGGATGAAATTTTTATTTTGTTTATTGGGATTTGTAACATCCCATTTCCAACTAGACCCCTAAGAGTGGTTTTGTCATGGCAAAACCCTAGGAAGCCCAAGAAAAAGTTAAGTGGACCTGGTGGTGTGGATAGGGGCACTATGGTCTGCAAATAGTAAATTCCAAAATCTTGGTTTAAGGTGATCATGGGGCTTCACCAAGACTCCAAGACCCCACCCATACCTTTATAACCCTAATGAGGAGTCAATGGGTCATTAAGGACCCATGGAGGGCAGTCAAAGGAGCTAAGTTGACCAAAGTCAACTCTAACCCTAATTGGGTCAAATTTACCTACACAAGGGCCAGTTGCAGTCCCTTAGCCAAATAGACCCCACACATACCCTCATAGACCTAGTGAGAGGCCAAAGGGTCACCAAGGACCAACCAAAAAGGCTAAAGTTGACCAAAATCATCTCTAGCCCTAGGGTGGTCAAAGTGTCCTGGTTAAGGGTCAAGTGACCTCCAAGGACCAATACAACGCCATCTTGCAATATAAGGTATGGCGTTGAGTGAGAAGAGCTCACTCAACGCCATAGAGTAAATGGCGTTGAGTGAGCTCAGCTCACTCAACGCCATAGCTTTGATGGCCAAATGGCTTTGAGTGAGCAGAGCTCACTCAACGCCTTGAGCTAACTCAACGCCATAGAGTAGATGGCGTTGAGTGAGCTCTGCTCACTCAACGCCGTCTTGCCATAACAGTATAGCGTTGATTGAGCTGAGCTCACTAAACGCCACAGGGTGAATGGCGTTGAGTGAGCTCAGCTCACTCAACGCCATCTTTACATAAATTGTATGGCGTTGAGTGAGCTGAGCTCACTCAACGCCATAGACTAAAAAGCGTCGAGTTAGCTCAGCTCACTCGACGCCTTTATACTTAGAAATATTTTTAGCTTGCCTGATGGTTCAGTTGTACCGGGCCGGTTCAGGAAATGGGACAGAATATGTTATTGGGCCGTTTTCTCTTATTAAGACTTTGATAAGTCTTATTTTATGATTTTGACCGGTCAATGCCACGTGGCAGCCATCTCCCCCTCCCTCCACCCATAGCCGAGCCAAGATTTCAACGGTATTAATGGACATTGGAAATTTCGGCCTCCTTCCCCTCCCCAACAATCCCCATTCAATTCACAAAGACAAAAGGTTTCAGCCAGCTGGTTTGTGGTTGAGTTGAACCATGCTTGCCATGCTTACCATGCTTGCCACACTTACCATGCTTTCACCCCCCTACCTACCATCGCCGCCAACCTTGACTAAAATGGCCAAGCTCTTAAAGCCACCTAACACCCTCCTCTTCATCTTAAAAAGGAGCTGAACTCCAAGGATTCAAGTCCACACTTTTCCAGAAGGAGCCAAGCAGTTTCACTGTGCTGTTGTAGAATTCCGGCGACGCCACCACCGCGCAAATGGCATCACGACGATCGGCTCGACTCCAAACCGCCAAAAAGGTCCTCCTCTACCTCTTCTTCTATGGATAGATCTTAGAAGTTATTAGGAGAGAAAATCGGGCTCAAAAGAGCTGGATCGGGTGAAGTTTCCCATATTCTTTCCGAAAAAATGGGTGGTCGGGTTCGCCGGAAAACACCCCTCCGGCGGCCGTGCCGCCACCCGGCGATAGCCCCCACCTCAACAGAGGTGGTGGTGGTGGTGGCCGACCAGGGAGTTGGCTGGGTGGACGGGAAATCCACCTGGAAAGCTACAGGTTATTAGTTTTACGGGCTCTACTTGGAAGAAGAAGATGAACAGTATTATTAAACTTATTATAATATTTATAGTTTGTGAATTAATGACTTTTGATGCATCCTTTTAGAACAGAAAACTAAGGCCCTTAGGGGCTAAACCTTAGAAAGTGGTCATCATTAAAGTTGTAGCCAGTGAAGTCTAGTTTAATTCAAAATTTGTTTGAACCCATTTGGGTAAGTGGTTTGACCACAGCACCCATTTTGGTGGGACCTATACCTAGGGCTATCCTGAGATTAAAATAGGTGCCCAGTATTCATCCCTTGTCCAAATGACCTAAAATTTGGGCAGGGGACCTATCTTAGTTATACCTAGGGTCTGTCCAAAAATGGGAATTGTTGGAGATACTTTGCCGAAAGTTTTTATTTTTATTTAATAATACTAGGAGAATTTAATTAAGTGGGATAATGACCTTCAAACCCTCCCAAATCTTGGTCAGTGGTCCCTGGAATCATTTTTGGGCTCTGTATAAAATTTCACCTTAATTGGAGGTGTTTTGAATAGGTAATGACCTAACCCTAATTCTACTTTAATGAAGGGTAATTGGTCAAGGAGTGTGCTTTGGGTTTTGGATGGTCAAATCACCTCAACAGAGGCTGAAATTTTGGACACTGACTTGGCATGGCTAATGTCACCCTCTTAAGGAAAATGGTGTGATTTAGGGTTGAGTTACCCTAGGGTTCAAACTCAAACCTTAA
Source organism: Platanthera zijinensis (assembly GCA_039513925.1). Lineage (NCBI taxonomy): Eukaryota > Viridiplantae > Streptophyta > Magnoliopsida > Asparagales > Orchidaceae > Platanthera > Platanthera zijinensis. Next base: position 47,763,888 of record CM077083.1, read on the forward strand.
GGAAGGGTTTTTGAAAGATGTGAAGGACATAGGGGCAAATGCCCTTGTATGACCTTGAAACTCAGTAGAGTTGATGTTAGCATAACTTAAGTCCTCTGGAAGGAGTCTTAGAGGATTTGGAGGCAGGTAGGCACCTCAAAACCCTAACCCTAATTTTAGGGTAGAAGATCAACTTTGAAAGCACAGTCACTAAACCTTAGTTAAAGGTTGTGAAACTTGGGTGTGGTAAGTTTTAGACTAGGAATCACCCTTAGTAATTTTATTAGGATTTTATGGATTAAATTTCAAGTACATCATGTGTTAAGTAACAATTTGCTCAAACTAGTGATATAATTATTTTGATTACTCTGTTCATTTGAATCTGATGAAACTTAGTCAGAAGATGCTTTATGTCTAAATTAATATCCGTAAATTTTATTACAAATTTTAGTTGACTATATCTAGCACTTCCTTCACAAGTTTTCAAAAGGGCAATTATGGCCAAAAATCATTTAGAGCAAATTACTTACTGGAAAATTATGAAACCTAGCCAATGATGTTTTCAGATCAATATCTAGATGTATAATTTTATTCATGATTTTTAGGAGAATATTTACAATACTTGCTTCACAAATATAGCTCTTTGAGATTTTAGTAAATATTTATTCTAGAGCTTAATACCCATTGAAGAATTATGAAATTTGGCCACTAATGTTTTTAAAACAGTATCTTCTCTAGAAGATTAATTAAGAATTTTTGGATGATTATTTACTGCACTTACTTCATTAATAAAAGGAAAAAAGATTTATTCTCAAAATTAAGTTAGAGTCCTTAGAATACTTGAAAAATTGTTATATCTTGGATTTACTGTTAAATGGTTGTTTAGACATTTTCATGATTTTATGAAGCTTTATACTCATCTAAAAAGTGCACTTCATGTTCCATTGGTAGTCCTTAGAAGCTTTACGGAAAATTAATTAAATATCAGAATAATTAGGAAAATTATAATCTTATGGATTTAGTCTATTTGTGTCATGATAAGTCTCCAAAAAATAATTTAGGGCATTCGGATGATTATTTAGAATATCTCCTATCCGGTTCAACGTATCGTCTAGGTTGGTCTGCATATAGCAAAATTGCTAAATTACAATAAGACATGATTTGGGATAATTGTTGGAGTTATACATTTTGGTTGGGTGGATAGATGTGGATGATTTCACAATAGAAGGATAGGAAGAGTAGTGAGAAATGGTTTGGCTAGAGTTTAGAGGTGTTCGGGTTCGACGAAAGATCGTCTCCCCCGAGGAGAGGAAGAGTTAAAATCACCTTAGGAATAGCCCACTGTAATATGAGAAGGGAATGGGTTAAGGGAATCAACCAATAACGATAAGTGCCTTGCGAAAGGGAACGATGGGCTTCCGCTACCATCATAGTTCTTAGTGCCCTTTGAGAGCCCTTCAAGGGGTATGCCGGGGGCAGTCCTGGGTTAACGTAAACTGTATTAACAAACCGAAAAGAGTAACAAAGTAATTAGGGATGCACATTTCACAAACACAGATAGCACAGGAAGATAGTTGGGAGCTTCATCTCGATTGGTTAAGAGACGGACGGTATGGTCCGGGGAGCTTCGGCTCGGTTGGCTAGATTATTGATGGATAGGATAGTCCGGGGAGCTTTGGCTCGGTTGTTGATTATGAAGGACGGGATAGTCCGGGGAGCTTTGGCTCAGTTGTTGACAGATGGGATAGTCCGGGGAGCTTTGGCTCGGTTGTTGGTTGGACTCATAACTATTGCATGTGCACAAAAGGTATAAGGTGGTGGGTCTTCGGAATTGGAGGGTCGATGCACCGATGCCAATACGTCGACTCGGTAAGTGTGGTTAGCACTTCGCCAACAGAAGTCCGGTGCGCCAGCCGGCAAGAGTACGCAGGAGTCCGCTTTGTGCACCAAGCATTGAGGCGTACGATAGGTCTGACCGGTAGTGCTTTACTTGTTTAGAGGTGGGCGAGGCCCAACCCACCGCTTCCGTCTGCCACTACGGAGGTATCCTGGGAGGTAACGGCTCCAAAAGGGGAACTAAAGGTCTGTGTACACAGAGTCGAGTGGGTGAGTTGCACTTGCATGTCCACGTCATGGCATAATTGTATTTCATAGCATAACCATTGCATATAACCTGACACCTAATGTATAAGTGGTATGGGACGCTCTATACATTCAGCCCTGCAAAATGACCCCTTGGCTTATAAGTTCTCGCGTGCGTGCTTATAAGTCAAGGTTCTCATTCTGTACTATATATTTAAGCCTGCTAGTAAAACCGACACCCTATCGTATAAATCGGTATGAGACTTTTTATACGATAGGAGCCCTGCAAGAGATCCCTTAGCTTATGTGTATTCACATAAGTTAAGGTTACACTCCATTCAAATCTTATATCATTATTACCATCTTTTTGAACTGTTTGTTTAGTTCCGCTGCCATCTACTATTTGATATTCTCCACCTTCATGTCCTTCCCTTTCCTTCTCCCCGCTCGGTGCTTAGGAGCCATGGGGGAAGGGGTGGGGGACAATAGGACTCAGTCTTTTAGACTAATGGTTTTCGAACCACATCATTTTAAGGGACCACGGAGCCCAGCATGGAGGAGCAGCCCCGGAGGTCGGCACGCTTGGAGATCGGACAGTCTAGTACCGGAGTCCATATAGCTGGGACTGTGAGTCCCGACCACTAGTAGTTATATTAGTTTGCTTCCGCGATGAGCGATTTGTAGTGAGGACATGATGTACCGGGCATAAGCCCAAGATTTCTGTTATATGTACTATCTGTGGACACTCGCTTCGTGGAGCTTATTTTCTATACATGTGATTCCTTTGGACTTTCTTTTAATTTATTGCTACAATTGTGATCGATTTGGCCGGCAGGATCGGCGTTTTGTAGTGACAACCTTCCCGGGTGCGAAGGTATCACCGCAAGGCGACAGTTCTGGGCCTAAGACCCCGGTGTCAAAAAAAGAAAAAAAAATGGGGGTCTTACACCGAATACCAAAGTTGTATTTCTTGGAAATACCTTTCCAACGAATGGTTATACGTCTTCATTCGAGTCTCGTGGACTCGGGAATGCCTAATCAAAGTGGTTGTCCAGCAGGTTTCCTGCACGTTTTGTTCTCGGGTTTATGTAAATCCAAGTTACAATTTTATAGAGAGATTGTAGAAAAATAGTGTGAAGGAATGAGGTGAGTGTTGGATAGATCCTTCATAAAGAAATGGCATAGTGAAACGTACTTGAACGAAATGATTTGGTGGAAACTAGTGAACGAATGGGTTGATGAGTTTGGATGGTAAGAATGATTCAACTATGTGAACCGATAGGGATGCGCTTCATATTAACAATGTGTTGGATATCATTTGGAAATGAATTGTAGGATGCTAATTTATGGTCATGTGAATTGTTGCGTAACGAAATGTATTTAGTAGTCCAATGCTTAGAGTGGTGTCTCCCTACGGGTAGCTTTGTGAAAGGGTGCAAGTGCGGGGTTTGACCGCACAGGTATGGTAATAATGAGAAGAGACATAAGTGGACGGTTGGGCTTGGTCCTCGGTGTTCTTTACCGAGGCTCCTTCCATGCCATGATGATGTGATCTTGCATGTGGTGTGAGTCGACACGCGGTGTCGTAATCCTGGGTGCGGGAAAGTGTGGAAGGTATACAGGCTCGCAAGTCATCACACCAACCGGAGTTGACGGTTAGACCTTGGGCGATTGGGCTTGGTCCTCGGTGCACATTCTCGGGGCTCCTTCCGTGCTAAGTGAACAGTTGGGCTTGGTCCTCGTGCTTTTTTCGAGGCTCCTTCTGGGTCACAACATTGGCCAGTTCGGGGCTTGGTTCTCGGTGCACATCTACCCAAGACTCCTGCTGAGCAGTAGTACGCATGTGAGCTCCGATGTTGTGTTCTTAGAGTTGAGGCGTACGGAGGCCTAGGCTTGGTAGTGTGGATGTCGCTGTTGAATTTGGTGATCGGGCGGTCTGGCGGCCTATCTTGTCGTATTGAAGACCACGCAGTCTGGCGGATTCCCTCTAGCAGTTTGGTTGCTATATTGTTGCTGTCTGGAGTCCGAGCGGTCTAGCGGTTTGTCTCTAGCAGCTTGGTGACCGGGCGGTCTAGCGATCTCCCATGGCAATCTCTCCTTCCTCTCTGGTGGTAGCCGAGCGGTTAACTCTTCCGTCTAATCGCGCGGCTTGTGCGGGTTGTTTCTGTATAGACCGCTTAGTCCTATAATTTTTTAGTCCCACATCTCTTATTTGTATTCTCTCTTCTCTCCTCTATTCTATAAAAGGGAGGTCATACCTTTGTAATAGACATCTTTTTCAGATAATAAAATTTCTGTTATACCTTTTCCGGTTTGTTTTTGTTCGTTTCTTACATGGTATCAGAGGACTCGATCTTCTCTTCCTCATTCTGTGTGCCTTCTCTGTCTGCGCGACCTATCCACGCGGCTTGCTTCTTCTTCTCGCAACCTGGCCTCGCGACTTGTTTATTCCGCCTGCTTGTGCCCTATTCACGCGACTTCTTTCTCTCCTTGTCGTTTCCCTTTGTGTGCGCGACCTATTCTTCTCGCCGCAACCTGTGCTTATTCGCCGCAACCTCTTCTTTAGTCGCCGCAACCTGTTGCCGCCACCTGTTTACCTTGTTCGCGTTGTTTGACTTCCCGCGGTCTTTCTCTCTAACCACGTGGTCTTCTCCTTCTTCTGTTCGCGCGGGCTGCTTTCTAGCCGCTCGACTTCTTCCCCTCTGCTTGGTTCTACGGCTTGGTCGTGGCTTTTCTGGCCGCTAGTGTCTATTATCATGACCGCCGCAGATCTCTTTCTTCTAACCGCTGCGATTTCTCCCTGTTCGCGTGGCTTGTTTCCAAACCGCACAGTTTGTTTTCTAACCGCGCAGCTTCCTGTTGTTTTCTCCTATGGCTCTTTCTGATGCTTCTACTGCTACCACTCCTATCGCCAATCCGGCTCTGCCTCTTCCTCCTACTCCTTTCGGGAACCTTGGCACCATTTGGAAACTTGTCGGCTCCAACTACCTGGATTGGAGCGTCTCCTTCATCTTTCTCCGTAGCTCGTAATGCAAATGCCACCATCTCATTGATGACCCTCCTCCCACCACTTCACCTCTCTTTGATGATTGGGATGCGAGTGACACACTTGTGCGTACTTGGCTCGCTAACAGCCTCTCCAATGAATGCCTCCCCGTCATCCGTCATGATGAGACGGTGAAGGCCGCTTGGCTTCATCTTGCCTCTTTGTACTCAAAGGGGGCTTAGACGTGCCGCATCTATACGTTGTATGCGGACCTCTTTTCCCATCTTACATTGTCTCCTGTTGCTGCCTACCAATAGGTTCAGGCTCTTGGGGCTGAGATTCTTCAGAATCGCCCCTTTTGTGTGGATTTTGCTCAACAACACAAGCATTTCCAGGAACTTCTCGTTGTGTGTTATCTGCTCCGGCTTCCTGATACTTATGATATGATCCACCAATAAATTCTGGGTGAGGCAGAATCTCATACCTTAGATTCCATCGCTGCCCGCATCGTTGCTGTCACCTCCCTCCTTCAGCGCCCGCTTCTGCCCGCTCCTTCTCCACCGGATAACTATACTCACCAAACTCAGCGGAGTGGCTCTAGTAGCCGCAGTCACCAGTCTGGCGGACGTGCTCCTTCCCGCTACCTCTGCTCTCACTGTGGCCACACGAGCAATACTATTGAACGCTGCTGGATGAATAATCCCCATCTTCGCCCCTCGGGTGACTCTTCCGCCTCCTCTTCCAAGCCGTCTGTCTCCGTGGTTACATCATCAGGTAGTGCCCACGTGGTGACCCAAGTTAAATGGCTTATCGACTCTGGTGCAACTAATCACATGACGGGCAATCCTCAGTGCTTCTCTCTACTCGAACAGCGTGATCGGTTGCCTCCTGTCCTCGTTGAAGACGGTTCTCCCTCCCCGGTTCATGGTTTGGGAGTGGTTCATGTTACTCCGTCTCTTCGCCTATCGGATACTCTCTATGTGCCCAAATTTCCGTGCAATTTATTATCGGTTACCTCTTTATGCAAGAAGCTTCAGTGCTCTGTGACGTTTACTCCGACATCTTGTTCTTTTCAGGATCCGAGCTCCTAACGGACGATTTCTACTAGGACTGAGAGCGGCGGCCTCTACTTCCTCGACAACGTTTCTGCCTTGTCCGCCTTCTCCTCTTCTTCTACGGATCTTCTCCAGTTGCATCTCCGCCTCGGTCATCCTCCTCCACGACTTCTACATCAGCTTCTGCCCCACCCCCTCCTTCCAGTACTCCTCTTAACTGCGATGCTTATCAGCTTGGCAAGCATCACCGTTCCTCCTTCCCGTCGAAGCAAGGTCGGGGCTCTACCTGTCCGTTTGATCTAGTCCACTCTGATGTCTGGGGCCTTGCTCCTACTCTCACCCTTGGTCCGGGTAGTTCTTATTTTGTAACTTTTATTGATGATTTTTTTAGATTACTTGGGTGTATCTCTTACGAGATCGCTCTGAACTTTTGAATGTATGGATCTCTTTTTATCAATTAATTAAAACTCAGTTTGGTGTTTGTATTTAAACATTTCGCTCAGACAATGCTAAAGAATATCCTAGTCATGCGTTTACATCTTTCTGTGTGCAACATGACATTATTCATCAAACTAGTTGTGTTTATACCTCCCAGCAAAATGGGGTGGCGGAACGCAAAAACTGTCATCTCCTCGATGTCGCTCGTACCTTGATGACCCAGATGCATGTTCCTCGCTTCTATTGCGGCTATGCTGTTCTACTTGCCTGCTACCTCATCAATCGAATTCCTTCTACGGTTCTCCACGGGAAAACCCCATTCTCTATTCTGTATCCAGGCAAGGAGCCTTTCCCTCTCCCTCTCCAAAAATCCAAAAATCCGGTCTTTCATGAAAGAACCAAGCACATTGAGGTAGACTGTCATTTCATTCGTGAAGAGATTTTGAAGGAACAAATTTGCACTCCCTTCGTCACTTCTGATAAAGAGTTGGCTGACATCTTCACCAAGTGAGTATCCGCCTCATTTCTTCAAATTTGCGACAAGTTGGGCATGATCGATATATATGCTCCAGCTTGAGGGGGAGTGTTGAAGTTGGTGACCGGGCAGTCTGGCGGCCTGTCTTGGCGGATTGAAGACCGCGCGGTCTGGCAGTTTCCCTCTAGCCGTTTGGTTGTTGTGTTGTTGTTGTCTAGAGTCTGAGAGGTCTAGCGGTTTTTCTTTGGCGGCTTGGTGACCGGGCGGTCTAGCAGTCTCCCATGGCGATCTCTCCTTCCTCTCTAGTGGTAGCCAAGCGGTTAGCCCTTCCGTCTAACCGCACAGCTTGTGCGGGTTGTTTCTATATAGACCGCTTAGTCCTGTAAATTTTTAGTCCCACATATCTTATTTTTATTCTCTCTTCTCTCCTACATTCTATAAAAGGGAGGCCATACGTTTGTAATAGATATCTTTTTCAGATAATAAAATTTCTGTTATACCTCTTCCAGTTTGTTTTTGTTCATTTCTTACACTTGCCTAGCAGTGGAGAAGCCCGTTCCACTATTACCGCTTGGCCATGACGGTTGACGCCCGAGTGGTTAGCTACCTACTCGAAAAGTTGGAACTACAAGTCTGTGTCGACATAGCAATTGCATGTGCGTGATCATGGGTGAGTCTTGCATTGCATTCATATCATTACATTACATTGCATACTCAAGATCCTCATCATATGAGTTTGTATGGGCACACTTATACGATGAGTTACTTTACTGTTAAGCCGATCCTTAACTTATAAGTTTGTTTTGGCATTCTTATAAGTTAAGTTACTTTCCTGTTGCAGATTTATATATGCTTAGATGGATTAATATAGCTTGTGTAGAATTTCTAGAATGGAATGTTTTTAATATTGTTATACATTACTTCTATTGCTACTCATGACATGTATACTTTCTCCACCTGCTTTTACTTATGTGCTTCTTAAATATAGTGTACCCTTATTCCTTTCTCCGCCTAGTGTTGAGGATTCATCGAGGGAGCGGATATGAAAGCCACTTAGTCTCTATGACAAACGGTTGCTACGTCTTCCTTTTTAGGAGGAAACCACACAAACAGAGCAACAACAGGTTTTGCAGCAGGACAGCCAGGCCAGGACGACAGGGCCTAAAGGGACGGTGTCATCGCTACTGTCAGTCACCGATGTGAGTTTGAGAGACTCTTGTTATAGCCCCTTTCGGCAAGTTTTACCCGTACTCTGATGTTTTAGAAGCTTGTTGTAGCTTCTTTATTTGTTGTATTTTTGGACTATTATTACTTATGTGTGGATTGACTTCTGTTTTATAATCTTGGTTGGGTTGGCATTGAATGATATTGGTTATAGCCGGCAGGATAGTCATCTTGTACTACTACAGGTTAGCCCGAGTGCTAGCGTTACTGCAAGGCGGCTGTTTTTTGCAAAAGACTCCCCTCATGCCGTATTTTGTGTTCCGGGAGGGAAGGTCTTACACCCTGTGCTCTCAGGGCACATTATCGGTGAACCTGGTCCATTCTGACTCTTCACCACTGCCCCCAGGATGGAAACCATCGTGAGCATTTAAGTCTATCCGACCGAATCCTAAGACTCGCCCTCCATGCGTGCCACGTACATCAGGTCTCTTTAACCGAACCACATAGAGAAGATACGGTTCAGCTCAACCTGTTTCTCATGTCGCCATTTCAATTTAAGTCATCGGCGCGGGTCAGCCTCCCCGATTCCTGAAGAATCGATAATTCAATAATGCATAACCCGGATATGCACAAGGTCGGAACTCAGGCCACCAAGCAGGGCTCCTAGAGCTTTCAGCCCCACAACTTGGCCCCCAGGTATCCGCGAGACCGGCCTCACAACAGCTCTCTCACAGAGCTACCACCAGCGGTAATACTACCACAGCGCGGTACTTGGAAGAAATACGTTTCTGCCCAGTTTTCTGGGTGCTCCTTGGGGTTAGTCCCCAAAGTTTCCTGCTGCAATCTACCACATAGAAAACCGAATACATAAAACACAGAGTCTTCTCCGGCAATTCATGCATAATGAAAAAATCACCAATATAGACTAACACGTCCAGATGGGCTTCACACACCATGCCTTTGTCCGTACTTTGATTCCGAACTCTAAATGCAAAACTACGAGGATAATCCATATCTCCCGAAGGAATACCCCACGCTCACTACACACTCGCCAGAGAGGGTTTCCTATGCAAAAGGAAGAGAAATTCACATGTCCAAGTAGAGAATCGTTACCCTAAAGGTTCACTTTGGCCCCATGGAGGAGAAACTAGCCAGATGAAAACAACTGCAACAGACTCGCCTCCGCGGATCTAGACTCGGCTCGCAATTTGGAGCTCCGAAGCTCCAACAATGGCGAGATTCCTCCTTCTTCTTCTCTCTTTGCTCTCCCCTCTCTTTACCTCTTAGAAAGATAATGGGCCAAAGGAAATGATATTTAAACCCTCATTTCCCGGCCTTATCTCTTCAGGAAAGACTCTGGACTATCGGTCCCACCTAAATAAAATGAAAGGCCTTGATTTGACCTTAGAATGGTCTCCCTGGGTCGGTACACAGCTTGTGAGATGGTCGTGTCACAGGTCGTGTCCCGCAATCACAATAAAATTCCCAAATACATAGCATGACACGACCCTGGACACACCCGTGTCACAGGCCATGTTCCTCGACATTGCTCTGGACACACCCATGTCACAACCCGTATGAAACTATAAGGGCTCCAAAAGTCCTTCAAAACACTTCCAATTCATCCCCAATTTTCATAGGGCTTCACTAAGGGTATTATAAACATATTGACCAATTCGTACTCGGGTTTTGGGGCGTTACAATGGGACACACCATGCAAACGTACTAAGTCGTCAACATACAACTTAGCCAATTTTTCAACTGAATCGTCCTTTTTTCTTGTATGAAGTATAGTACCTTTATAAATTGGTCAATGATCAACCACACGGCATCGTTCGCGCTCTGTGATCTCGGCAACCCATGGCCGAAAGCTATAGATATGTCATCGAACTTCCACACTGGAATTGGCAACGACTTCAGGAAACTATAAGGTTTCTGACATTCAACTTCTACCACGACACAAGTATGGCATTTTGCCACATAAAGAGCTATGTCCTTCTTTAAACTCGGCCACAAGAACATCTTTTTCATGTCCTTATACTTTTTTGTGCTCCCTAGGTGGATTGAGTATTTAGTAAGTGTGCCTCATACATAACCTCCTCCCGTAATTAACCCACATTTAGGACGCACAAACGACCTTCATTTCTAAAAAAGTTGTCATCCAAGGAGAATTGGGAATTTAACTCATCCGCCGCATAGCGTTTCATACTCTCATCGAGTTCCATTGCTCGTCGAATCTTGTCAGCAAGGTCATATTGCACCTCCGTCCAGTTCAAGAACGCATTTTTAGTGGCATATTTGTCAACACAAGAAATATCTAAGGCCTCCAACTCCTAGATCAGATGCTCCTCAAGCATCTGTAGCCAACTTGCCTATACATGAGTCCTACGACTCAAGGCATCTGCGACCACATTTTCCTTTCCGGGAGTGAAATGTATCTTGAAGGTGTAGTCCCTGATAAGTCAATATTAAGAGTTATTTTAATATAATTTTTATTTAAAAAAATATAATTTTTATTTAATTTTATATTAATATATGTTTAAATTATTTTCTTTTCTAATTTCAGGTATAATTGGGCTCCAAATATCAATTTCTAGTCCATGGCCATGATCTGAAAACATTTTGTAGAAATTAACATTTTTGTCCACGGATAGCTGAACTTCAAATGGTCATAACTTTCAAACCAGAAAGAGTTACAAGACGTGCAACCAGTCAACAGAAAGAGGACAACATCCTCTACAAAACAAAAGAGTTTCACAAGTACATGCTACCAAGTCATAGGCGTGACCAGGGCGTGAACACGGGCATTTCTAGGTCAAAAAAGCAGTTTTCTCCAGAAATCTTCCCGGGAAAATTTTGGAACTTTTTTCTAAGTACACTGCCCAATTTCAGAGGCGTGACCGAGGGCGTGATCTAGCCTAAACCTCCCAAATTGATGCCAGATTGTGTCATTTCCAGCCATTTGCTGACCCAGTCAGTACACGCCCACATGTCACGGGCGTGACATATTGGGCGTGACCTAAAAATTAACAGATTTTGGCTATTTTTCCCGGGCTTTTTATGGTCTCAGTTCCGTACCTGACACGCCCTAAGTCAATGGCATGACCTAGGGGCGTGACTCGCAAAACAACAATTTTGTAACATCCCTCAAACAACTAGATCCCTAAGAGTGATTTTGTCTTGACTAGGTCATGAAAAAACCCTAGGACACCCAAGAAGACCCAAGTGAGCTAAGGCATGGAGGTGGATATCACCTTTGTTTGCAAATAGCTCAACCCAGTAATAAGGCCTAGGGTTTGACTGTGGGGTTTCACCTTAACTCCATGACCACACCATGGCACCCCTAACCCTAGGGGAGGCCAATGAGTCACCAAGGACCCATTGAGATCAACCAAAAGGGTCAAGTTGACCATAGTCAATCCAAACCCTAATTAGGTCAAACTAAGCTCACACATGGTCAATTGACCTCCCCTTAGCCAAAGGGACCCACCTAGACCTTCCTAAGCCATAAGGGAGGCCAATGGGTCACCAAGGACTCATTGGGGTTAATCAAAGAGCCTAAGTTGATCAAAGTCAACCCTAGCCCAAAAATGGTAAAAGTTCCCTAACTAAGGTTCAAGTAGCCTTCAAGGTGGCCAATCAACCCTACCCAACCCTTCCTAGACCTTAGGGGAGGCCAATGGGTCTCTAAGGGCCCAATGGGGTAAACCCAAAAGTTCAATTTGACCAAGGTCAACTCAACCCTAAGATTAGGTCCAATTAGCCTAAGTGGACCTGACCAAGCCTAACTCACTTAAGCTAAGCCCAACTAGTGTGGGCCATTAGCTTTAGGAGGCAGGAATTTACTTAAAATGCCACTCATTTTCTGGAAGTCATTACTAGGAGAGATAAAGCTTCATTCTCCCTTTAATGGAGGAGAGAGAATGTGAGGAAGAGAGGCCATTAATGGCCAAGGGAGGCCAAGGGCCTCTCTATTCATTCCCAATTGCTGGATTCATCTCCCTTGATGAATTAGGAGAAGATCAAGAGGTTTTCTGGGCTGTGTAGAGGCTGGAATCAGTGGTTCGACATTGGCCAAAAAAGCTCCTTCATGACTATTGATTGTGAAATCAAGATTGACCCTCCCACTCCCCCAATTTGGCAATCTTAAAAGCATCCCTAGACTCCCAGTAGCCTTTTCCACACTATACCTAGAGCAGTCGAGCCTTCCTGTAGTGCAGTTGCAGAGCACCCGACGAATCCACCACCGGCAATGGCATCCCGTCGATCGGTAAGGCTTCATGCCACCCAAAAGGTCAACTTCTCCCCCTCTCCCTCTATGCTAGCCTCTTAGATCAACTCAGGGTGATATCGATCATAATTGAGCCTGATATAGTGAGCGATTTTGAAGAAATTCCATGAGAAAAGAGAGGTTGCGGGTTCACCAGAAACGGCCCCTCTGGCGGCCTTGTTGCCGCCCATCGATAGCCCCCACCTCAACGGAGGTGGTGGTGGCGGTGGCCGGTCATGGAGGTGGTTGGGTGGCCAGGAAATGCAGCTGGAAGTTACTCCAGGATGGAAGAATCTGGACCGTTGGCGTGCTGGGGATGATGACGGGCAGCCACTGGATCGTGCCAGGATTCGTGTTGGATCTATATATAATTTCATTTTAAAATTGTTTTTATATAACAATTTTGTTGTGTTTAAAATTAAATATTAAAAATACTTAGAGTCACCTGATGGAGAATTATTTAACATAAAATTTGTAGCTCTTAAGGTCTATATTATTTTAAAATTGGTTTCAACCCATTTGGGTCAATTTTTTAACCAGAGCACTTAATTTAGTGCAGCCTATATATAGGCTTGACCAAAGACTATTTTGAGTGCCCCCATTAATCCAGTAATCCAAATGACCTGAAATTTGGACTGAGGGTCTCTCTTATCTAGACCTCTAGCATATACAAAAATGGGAATTTTTGGAGAATCGTTTTCTATAGTTTTTCAAAACATTTAATAATCCATGTATAGGTTAATTAGAGAGTCTAATTACTTCATAAGTCCCCAAAATTTTGGTGGCTGACCTTTAAAGTCATGATAAGACTTTGGTTAAAAATATTAACCCATTTGGGGTTGATTTGTGTAGGTATTGATGTGACCAAAGTTTGGTCCCGTAAGGGTAAAATTAGGTCAAAAGTGCACCAGGTGGAATGAGTTATCATTCCTCATCCAAATGTGGTGAAACTTTAGCACCCGACTTGAAGTCACATATAACCACCACACAAGTGGTTTTGGGTTATTTGGGGTGGATATGCCCTCAAACCCTAGTACAAACCCTAGGGTTGCCCTTTGAGTATTGAGGAGGACATGGGATCATATGTCCTTGGATAAACTTGAAAATTATTGGACTACTTTATAGAGTGGTAATAAGCCCTAGATAATTTTATTGGAATTTTTAGGAACATTTATCGCCTCTGAATTAATTAAGGATTCATTAGGGCACTTTATTTCAAAATGGAATTCATTGTTTATATAATTTTGGATGTTCATTAAACATGGGAAGTGAGTCTATTTTGATGTCATTGTTTTTTGATAATTTTGTTATGAATTTTGGATTGATATATTTGGTACTTTATTCACAACCCCAATGTTTGCCGTAATATTAAATAAATTAATTATGAGTTAATAATCCACTATAAAATTATAAAACTTGGTCATAAGATATTTTTGGGCATTATAATGTTCTGTGAATTTTTACAAAATTATTGGAAACTTGCTATACAAGATGTTTCACAAAGTGCCATATGTAGAAGATTATTAAATCAATTAACAATGTGACCAAATAAGCTTGTAAAATATTAATATTTAGTAAATAGTCTATCCTACTTATGTAGGTCAGCTGGTATTTGTCCTACATTTTTTAATGTATATTTCTATTATTTCCTATTAATGGGCTATTTTGTCAATAATTAATTGGAGCTTAAAACCATTTTGAAAAATTATGGGTTTAAGTTTTTATTGTTATTTTGATTACACACACTTGACATAATTTTTCTAAAGCCATACCAAGACATAAAAGTGCACTTGTTGTTCAAAAGCATAAATGGCCTGATTTTGCAGAAAATACAATAAATGCAAATTAAATTAGGAAAAATGTTATCTTCTGGATTTAACCTTATAATATCATAATAGACCTACAGTAAAAATCTTAGGTCATTCGGATGATTATTTTGAAGGTCAACTTTCTTGCACATCATATAGTTCATTAGGTCTGCACATATCCAAAACTTGTGGAACTAGGGAAACATGTGAACCTTTTATAGGGTAGATGGTGTACCTAGCATGGTTGAGAATGATTTAGGTCACCAATAGAAGGTAGGTTGTGAGAGCCTGGTTGACTAGGGGCAGATTTGTCCTCGGGATCGACGATAGATCGTCTTTCCCTGGATGGTGTGTAAATGCACATAGGTCTAGATCAAGTGTAAATCAAGAGAGTTTGGGAATGTGGGTAGATACCAACAATAATAAGTTCCTTGTGAAAGGGAGCTTTGAGCTTCATCCCATCGTAGTTCCTACTGCTCTCGAGAGCCCTTCACAGGGAATGCCCTAGGCAGTCAAAGGTTAACCTAAACCAAAAGAACAAATATTAAAGAGCAATTAGTATATACTAGGACTTCACTTTAACTCACCTCGTCGGCTTGGTAGTTTTGTTTGGCTTGGTTACCTGTGCGGTAGGCTCGGGGGTTGTGTAAATGGGCAAGTTAGCCCTACGAGCTGAGGGCTCAGAAGGTAGTTGTACGAATAAGTTAGTCCAGGGAGCCGAAGGCTCTGGAATTCATGAATGCATGTGCATTAAGTGGTGGGTATTCGGTATTTGATGGTCGTTCACACGGACATCGATACGTTGACTCGGAGGATGTGGTTTACGCATAGCCAAGGAAAAGTCTGGTGGGGGGTCAGCATAGTACGTGGAGACTCTGTGTGTCCTTTAGAGGCATATGTAAGGGCTTGGCCAGGTAGTGTGAATACCCGCTTAGGAGTGGGTGGCACAACCCACTGTATCTGGTTGCCACTACGGAGGCTCCTGGGAGTGAAGCTAGCTTCCAAAATGGGGGAACTTAAGGTCTGTGCTCATAGAGTTGTGTGCGTGAGTTGCACTCGTATGAATCATGGCATAATATTTCGCTACACTCATACCTGCATAAAACCTGACACCACATTGCATAAACTAGTATGGGATAGCTTATACTATGCAAGCCTTGCAAAATACCCCTTAACTTATAAGTTTGTATGAGCATTCATATAAGTTAAGGTTAAGTTATTTATTTGTTACGTTACTTATGTCCTTTGTTTATGCTTACATGTTATAGAACTGTTAGTTTAGACTCATGTATAAGTATATTATTTAACTGCTAGATAGTTCTGTCGTCACCTGTTTTTTTTACCCTCCACCCTCATAAGCTTCCTTTTCTCTCCTACCTCACGGTGCCTAGGAGTCGCGGGGGCGAAGCAGGGATGATAGTTGGCATAGTCTTTATGACTAACGGTCGGTGGACAAAACATTTAAGGGGCTCCGGATGGGGGACAAGCAACAGCAGTAGGAGATGCAACACCAGCGGAGTACAGTGCACATGGAGGTGGGTCAGTCTAGTATGGGAGCACCAACATCCTGCTCCGTGAGGGATTAGTTTTACTTAGCTTACGCGAGAGTGATGTAGTGAGGATATGTTGTACCGGGCGTTGCCCGTTTATGTTTCTATTTTACTGATCTTTTTCAGTACTTTCATTATCATGTAGACACTGCTGTGATTTCTATTTCATGTATTATATGTGATTATGGACTAGACTTAATTGTCTAATTTGTTGTATACTTCTACTTCTTGATGATCGTCAATGCCGGCAGAATCAACATTTTATAGTGGCGACCCTTCCATGTGTCGGTGTCACCGTAAAACGGCGGTTCTAGGCGTAAGACCCAGTTGCGTAGCAAACAAAATAGTGTCTTAAAACTTTGGAGATTTTTCTCCCAATGTTCCTGGGCTTTCAAGAGGACGGTTTTGCACCTTACACTCCCCTAGTCACGGGCGTGACCGAGGGGCGTGACTCTCCAGAAAAATCTATAAATTCCAGAAATTTCCAGGAGGTGGGGGAAGATGGGGAGTAGTTTTTACGAAGTTTTAGTAGATTAGTTTTCTGTTTTTATGCATTTTTGTATGTAATTTCAATTTCTTAGTTTAGTTTTACATTTTGAAATTTTTGATTTAAGTACTACTCTTTTAAAACATGTCTCTCTTTATCTTTTTATGTAGCTTCTTTATCATGTAAGGTAGCTATGATCATACAACCTTTGAAATTAAATAAATTTCTTTTCTTTATTAAACTCTCTTTATTTCTACTTTGATTTACCTTCGATTTCAATTGCGTCGAATTCACTTTTTGATATTATGTCCGTATCTTATATTTACCGAGAGGTTGTGGATACGAATAGATCACTCAAAGGTAAAAGGAGCCGCATGCACTCCTCGAGAGAGGATGACATGGAACTTCCGGATTGGAGTCAAATTTAATAGTGGGGTTCACCGCATAAAGCAAGCTTAGGGGTTTCGATTAGCTGAGGGCTCTTAATCGATCAACCTAAGTTTAGTCGAGAGCGTATTCTCGAGAGACGAGCTCTTGTAAATTGGGAACCTCCACAGTCGAAGTAGGTAATGTAAGACCCCCTTTTTTTCGATTCCAATTTCCCGGGGTCTTATGCCCAGAACCGCCGCTTTGCGGTGACACCTTCGCACCCGAGAAGGTCGTCACTACAACGCGCCGATTCTGCCGGCCTTTTCGATCACAATCAAGTAGCAAGTAGTAAAGAAAGAGAAATGCAGTCCACAATAATAAATCACATATATGTAAACTCCACGAAGGGAGTGTCCACAATATAACATCAGAGTAAAAATACAGAGTACTGAAAGAAAGAGGGCTTAAGCCCGATACAACAACACCTCACTACATGGTCACTCAAACGGAAGCTGAAAAACAAACTGCTACTAAGAAACGGAACTCACAGTCCCGGCTGTCTGAACTCTTGAGCTAGACTGCCCTGTCTCCAAGCGCACCGGCCTCCTGGGCTGCTCCTCCGGGCTGGGCTCCACGATTCCCTAAAATGATGTGGTCCGAAAACCATTAGTCTATAAGACTAAGTCCTATCATCCCCCACCCCTTCCCCCATGCCCTAAGGCACCGAGCGGAGAGAAAGAAAGGGGAGGACATGAAAGTGGAGAGTAGTCAAAAGCAGGTGACGGTGGAACTAACTAGCAAGTTATGATAGGGGAGCAATATAAGTGTTGTAATAGGTAAAACAGAAAGGTAAGTAAGTAAGAAATTAAACCTCCACTTATGTGAGTACACATAAGCCAAGGGATCTTCTACAAGGCTCCCATCGTATAAATGCCCCATTCCACTTATACGTTGGGGTGTCGGTTATCACGCAGCAGGTATACATATATCAAATTAACCTTAATTTATAAACTTGCCCACACAAGCTTATAGACCAAGGGGTCGTTTTGCAAGTCCTAAAGTATAAGCGTCCCATTCCACTTATACTTTAGGTGTCAAGGTTGTTATGAATGATTATGGTATGCTGCTATATGGTGGGTATGATGATCAAGCAGTGCAACTCACACACCCAACTTTGGGTACACAAACCTTTAGTTCCCCCTTTCTGGAGATAACTCCCAGGATACTCCCGTAGTGGCAGACGGAAGCGGTGGGTTGGGCCTCTCCCACCTCAAAACCAGTAAAAGCACCACTGGTCTGACCTATCGTACGCCCTCAACGCCTGGTGCACGAGGCAGACTCCTGCGTACTCTTGCCGACTAGTCCGCCGGACTTAACCTTGGCTAAGTGCTAGTCACCTTGCCGAGTCAACGATATCGGTGTCGGTGCAATCGAACTCCCCGATATCGAAAACCCACCACCTTAATCTTTCCTATTTTATGCACATGCAGCAGTTTAATATATAACAATTTTAAAGTGTCAAACTCCCAGACTAAACCGTCCGTATAAACCACATCCGAGACCAAATTCCCCGGACTAAAACGTCCGGCTCATCTCCAGACTTCATCCCTTAGAATACCACAGGACAGCGCCCCTTGAACACCTCGGGACGACTTAACCATTACCAACCCTAACTAATGAGTGTGTGCAATGTGAATCCCTATTAGGCTAATTACTCTTTCGTTTGTTTTAAGATTTACGTTAGCCCAGGACTGCCCCCGGCATACCCCGTGAAGGGCTCTCAAAGGGCACTAGGAACCAAGACGGCGGCATTACGGCCCGAAGTTCCCTTTCGCAAGGCACTTATTATTATTGGTTGTTTTTTTTTCCTTTACCCGTTCCCTCTATAAATTGCATCAATCTAAACCTAGGGTGGATTTGACTCTTCACTCTTACGGGGACGGCGATCTTTCGTCTGTCCCGCGCACCTTCTAGAGCGCATCAACTCATTCCTCACCACACGTGAAACCTCCTATGGTGATCCATCCTCTTTCTTTAAATCCAACCAACACAAGCTGTCCTTACGCTAACCCAAACCTTATACTGTTACTCATTTCCCAAAGTTACTAACTACAGACCACCTTATTCTAAGTAATGTCTATGATAGGATGTCCTTTGTGTTTTCATCCGAACAGCCTGAGTTATTTACTGGGGGCCTATCACGACATAATTGAATCAATTCCCGGTTATAACAATTTTCTCAATTAATCTATTAATTAATTAATTTTACTAAAATTCAAGGTCTTCAAAATTTGAACAAGTAGTATACTTTTCAGTCATGTATAAATCATAATAAATTTAAGAAAAATACTAATATGTCTAAAAATGATATATCCATGGTTTGGCAATTTTCATTAAAGTCTAAGGGGCCTAAACATATTTTTGCAATAATCCATTTCTTTCATGTCTAATGAATACTACATCAGATTCTCTTCTAAATCATTTGGATTAATTACAGGGTACTAGAAATAGCATGAAAATAGTACTATAAAAGTTTCATAATTTTACTGCTGGAAATTAATTTATAATAAATCATTTACTAAAACCCTAATCTAGCATGCTTGTGAATCAAGTACTATATTCATAACTCCAAAAATCCAGAATAAAATCCCACTGATTCAAAATGATTTAAAAACTCTATTTACCAACTTTCATAATTTTCCAGAAAACTATTTATGCCATAAAATTTTTTTAAATCATAAGGCCCTTTAATAACACTTGTGAAAGAACTACTCTATTTATTCAACATAAAATTAAACTAAAATTCATGAGCATTCCCAGTGGCCAACAACATCTAATTCCAGAGTTTCAAGGGGGCCTTATTTGAATTAAAAATCTTTAATAAATAAAACATCAAATAGGGCTATACACATATTCATGAATAAAGTACTAAAAACAATAATCCAAAAATTCTAGTAAAATCAGCCAAGGGTCCTAACTACCTTAGAAACACTCTACCCAAGTTTCATAGCTTTTGAGTGCATTTAAACTACTGATTTGACCTAAAAGCCCTTCTACTCTAAAACTAGGGTTTAGGTTTTGAGGTACCTACCTAACTCAAAATTCTCTAATATTACAACCAGAGGGTTAAATACCCATTAACTACCTCTCCACCAAAACCCAAGGCCATACAAGGGCATTTGCCCCTATGTCCTTCACAAGCCCCCAAAGTCCACATTTACGGTTTGAACATGGGCCCTAGGGTAAACATACCCTAATCCATCCAATTTTCCCTAAGGGAGTCCTTAGGAACATTTAAAACCAGTGGTCAGAATCTCAACCTCTGTTGAGGTGAGATGATCACACAAGTGTCAAAAGTACCTTTTCCCTAAGCTTCCCTTCACTAGGTCAAAACTAGGGTTTAGAGGATTCCTATTCAAAACTCAACCAAATGAGTTGAAATTTCAACCAAACCTAGATACCTATACCAGGGACACCTCACCAAAATTTGGGAGGGTTTGGAGGTCATTTGACCCTTTAATTATCTTGCCCTAGCTTTTCTAGGGTTAGGGCAAAACCCTAGGTTACACTTCTTTAAAAGGTTTCCAATTTTTATAGGAGCTATTTCTAGGTGATAACAAGTCCCTGTCCATAATTCAAGACATTTGGACCAAGGATTAGGGGTAGGAAATTATTCAAAAATCTATCCTATTTGTAGGACCTACCCTAGAAAAATAGCCCTATAGGTCAGTATACTTGTCCTAAAATTTTCCATTACTTATCAAACTGTAGATAATAAAAATGCCTACAACATTTATGTTAATCATTTTTGATGAACATGCCCCTAAAGGGCCTAAGTAATTTTTAGAAGAAATCTACCCTAGTTGTAGGACATACCCTTACTAAAAAGGCTCTACAGGGCAGTCCCCTCATCCAATTTTTCACCACTACATATCAAATTGTAGGTCTTCAAAAGAACTACAACTTTCATGTTGTACTCTTTTTCATGTAGTGCCCATAAGGGGCCTAAATTTAATTTACAGTGAAACTGTTTAAATTAAATACAGAATTTGAATATAAATAATCATTAAATCATAATCTAGGGTTGCACGGATCTTAAAGCAGATCCGCGGGAGCTGTACTTCATCTTCTCCAAATGGCCTGAACCAGAACCCGTGGAAGAGGATTTTCACGGGCCTTTTCCCGGCCACTAGGGGCGGCGCCACCAACGGGAAACAACTCCTATATGTTCCCGGTGGTGGGGGCTAGCCTTGCCGGCGGCTAGGGCGGCCGGAGGTGGTGGCGCCGCCCTACCCGAGAGCTTCAAAAAATCGATAAAAATGGAAATTTCTGAAATTTTAAGCTTTTGCTCCGGTTCGTTTGAGCATGAACTCAACTCCTAAACAATCCTAGGATCTATACATGAGAGAAAAGGTGAGGGAGGACCTGATTTCGGGCTTGGATGCGAGTTGAACGGCGGGATGACATGGTGGCGGCGGTGGCGGTGGTGGCGGCGTTTCTCTCCTTGGTGGCTTCGGCAAGGGTTCTATCCTCCTTCTCTGATTTCGAAATGGGTTGCCCCTCTCTCCTAAGTGAGTATATAAAGAGGAGAGGGAGAGAGGGGGCGGTTTTCCTCAAGGGCCATAACACCTCTTCATGGTGGGGGTGGTTAGAGGAGAGAGAGGGTGGAAACACCTCTTGATGGCCGGGAAAAGGGTGGGGGGAGGAGGTGTCAACCTCTAGGTGGCTGTTGGCCCCTCTTTGGCCGAACTCATGCCTCCTCCCTCTTCAAAACACCTCTTCACCTCTCCACCACCTTTTCTCTCTCCTCTATATAACCAAATACTTATTTTTTTCTCTCTTCTAGTCATCCTCACGAATTTTCTTCCCCTAGAAGCCTAAAGGCAGCCCATAAAATGAATATTAAATCCTCAAATGCCATATGAGAGGGGGCTCACCATTCTACCATGAAAATACTCTTAATTCACACTTTGTCTCTCCTATATTTAGCCTATTTCTCTCTTCTTTCTCTATCCTAGTCAACATGTTGGCTAGCCTAGGGTTTAGGCTATAGGCAGCCATAATAACTCCTAATAAAACCCTATGAGTCTACATGAGGCGGCTTGAGCTTGAGTTAACCCAATTGAGCTAGGTTTGACTTGATTTGGGTTTAGGGTTGACTTTGTCAATTTGACCTTCCGAGTCAACATCAATAGACCCCTAGGGACCCATTGACCTCCCCTAAGGCCTAGGTATGGTTAGGTAGGGTAGACTTGGCATAAAGAGGGTGAGTTGATCCACGGCAGGGTTACTTTGGCCTAACTAGGGCTTAAGTTGACTTGGGTCAACTTAGCCACTAGGTTTGCACCCAATGGGTCCTTGGTGACCCATTGATCTCATATTAGGTCTAGGAATGCCTTGGAGTCAGATTGAACCCACTAGACCACCAAAATCAGGGTTTTAAGATTTTACTATTTGCAGCCCAAGTGAGTCTCAACTAACTAGTTGGGTCACTTGACCTCCTAGGTTCAACCTAGGACTTGTTATGACCTAGGAATGTTCAAGTCACTCCTAAGGGGGGTCTAATTGAAAAATGGGATGTTACAAATCCCAATAAACAAAACAAAAATTTCATCCCCGAAATTAAGGTTAAGTCTATGGGAGCTTTTCTACCGGGTTATCTTATGCTTGTAACATCCCACGAGGGTTGAATTGCTTAACCAAGGTTAATAAACAAGGGCTAGCCCCAATAAACAAAGGATTAGCCTCTAATCTTAGGTGATACTCCGGTGTAAAACAAGTAGGGAAAAATAATTACAAGCATCTTGAGAAGTTAGAAGATATTACCTGGCTAAACAACTCCGGGTACTTCTCTCGCATCAAGTCCTCGGGTTCCCAAGTATGCTCCTCTTGCCCATGTTTCCTCCACAAGACTTTGACTAGCGGGATCTTCTTGTGGTGCAAGACCCGTATCCCCTGGTCGTCAATCCGTATCGGCTCCACCTATATGGACCGATCTGTAGCTACCAGCCCATCAGTGGTGGTAATCTGTAGCTCCGGGCATAGTAGAGCCTTCCTGAGTGAAGTTACGTGGAACACGTCGTGTAGGCCAGACATCTCCTACGATAGCTCCAGTCTGTAAGCTAATGGACCGATCCGCTCCAGGATCCTGAAAGGCCCCATGTATCTCGGACTGAGCTTCTTCCGCCGACCACGTACTCGTGAAACCCCGTGCATCGGCCGGATCTTCAAGAATACCCGGTCCCCAACCTGAAACTCTACTAAACGATGTCGAGCGTCATAATACTTTGCCTGTCTGCTTTGGGCCTCTAATATCCTGTCTCTGATCAGCCTTACCTGAGCCTGCCTAAGTAAGCCTGCACGGATCTCCACTCCCTGGAAGTGAACCGGCCATCCCAATCCGACACAATCGTCTTGGGCACCCCGTGATAACGAACAACTACTCACTATTCTTATGAAATACCCACGAGAGTTTTCTTTCGGGTCGGGGTGACCCCAACTACCTCGTTCAGTCTTATCTTCATCCGATGATGCAATATAGCGATTTAGTCTTATCTTCATCCGAATAACGTCGAACTATATTAAATTCAATCCCACTATGTTTGTTACGCCACATTCCCTAAATTAGGTCTAAGGAAACCCTAGTCAATCCTTTTTGCCCAATAAACAAAAGACAAGCCCCCAATAAACAAAAGATAAGCCCCTATCTTCCTTGGGCTAAGTATCTTTGATATTACCATGTTATATCCGTCCTAGCTGGGTGTACAATCCCCAGGGCTTCAATCTTCGACTTGGGGTTCCACCCTGAAACTCGTCGATATACCCCATACTAAAAACTCTTTAAGACACATTTTTGACAACCTTATCTGGGTCAAAATGTTCCCAATCCCAAATGTATATCATCTGAATTTGAATTCATATCCCACCCTTGGTGTTTGTCTTTGTGGTTGTCTCCGAGAAATCTTGTTACATGTACGAGGGTTAAGACCACTTATCTTCTACCATTCTGCTAATGGCTTATTGGTCCCAACTCTCCTTAAAGCAGTCTACTGATTTGAGTAATCCTTGATAGGGACCATAAGGTCACCTGAGTTTATCTATTAGGTTGTCATTCTCACGTTAAACTCTTCCTTTTATTCTATTTGGGTACATCCTTACCTTAAACAAGTTCATACCCAGGGTCTATTTCGAACTAGGGAATGTTATAAGTCGTCATGGTTGGTCATGTGTCCTAATGGGTTGAGTCTAACTCATTGACCTAGGAATTATAAGATGAGGTCTTTGCAGCCGGAGGTACTCTCTGTTGGGGGAAGGGTTTGCCTCAAGCTACAAAGAAGAATTCCATTTGTTGAAGAAGTGGACAATTTATATGTGATCACCATATGGGCACACCACTGCTTCCGCTGCTTAGTTTGTCCCCAAACTAAACTCGCGTGGGGGTGACCTAGGGTTTGTGGACTGCTACTTTTTCGATCGTGATTATGCTCTGATACCACTTTGTAAGACCCCTTTTTTTCGATTCCAATTTCCCGGGGTCTTATGCCCAGAACCGCCGCTTTGCGGTGACACCTTCGCACCCGAGAAGGTCGTCACTACAACGCGCCGATTCTGCCAGCCTTTTCGATCACAATCAAGTAGCAAGTAGTAAAGAAAGAGAAATGCAGTCCACAATAATAAATCACATATATGTAAACTCCACGAAGGGAGTGTCCACAATATAACATCAGAGTAAAAAAACAGAGTACTGAAAGGAAGAGGGCTTAAGCCCGGTACAACAACACCTCACTACATGGTCACTCAAACGGAAGCTGAAAAACAAACTGCTACTAAGAAATGGAACTCACAGTCCCGGCTGTCTGAACTCTTGAGCTAGACTGCCCTGTCTCCAAGCGCACCGGCCTCCTGGGATGCTCCTCTGGGCTGGGCTCCACGATTCCCTAAAATGATGTGGTCCAAAAACCATTAGTCTATAAGACTAAGTCCTATCATCCCCCACCCCTTCCCCCATGCCCTAAGGCACCGTGCGGAGAGGAACAAAGGGGAGGACATGAAAGTGGAGAGTAGTCAAAAGCAGGTGACGGTGGAACTAACTAGCAAGTTATGACAGGGGAGCAATATAAGTGTTGTAATAGGTAAAACAGAAAGGTAAGTAAGTAAGAAATTAAACCTCCACTTATGTGAGTACACATAAGCCAAGGGATCTTCTACAAGGCTCCCATCGTATAAATGTCCCATTCCACTTATACGTTGGGGTGTCGGTTATCACGCAGCAGGTATACATATATCAAATTAACCTTAATTTATAAACTTGCCCACACAAGCTTATAGACCAAGGGGTCATTTTGCAAGTCCTAAAGTATAAGCGTCCCATTCCACTTATACTTTAGGTGTCAAGGTTGTTATGAATGATTATGGCATGCTGCTATATGGTAGGTATGATGATCAAGCAGTGCAACTCACACACCCAACTTTGTGTAAACAAACCTTTAGTTCCCCCTTTCTGGAGATAACTCCCAGGATACTCCCGTAGTGGCAGACGGAAGCGGTGGGTTGGGCCTCGCCCACCTCAAAACCAGTAAAAGCACCACTGGTCTGACCTATCGTACGCCCTCAACGCCTGGTGCACGAGGCGGACTCCTGCGTACTCTTGCCGACTGGTCCGCCGGACTTAACCTTGGCTAAGTGCTAGTCACCTTGCCGAGTCAACGATATCGGTGTCGGTGCAATCGAACTCACCGATATCGAAAACCCACCACCTTAATCTTTCCTATTTTATGCACATGCAGCAGTTTAATATATAACAATTTTAAAGTGTCAAACTCCTACACTAAACCGTCCGTATAAACCACATCCGAGACCAAATTCCCCGGACTAAAACGTCCGGCTCATCTCCAGACTTCATCCCTTAGAATACCACTGGACAGCGCCCCTTGAACACCTCGGGATGACTTAACCATTACCAACCCTAACTAATGAGTGTGTGCAATGTGAATCCCTATTAGGCTAATTACTCTTTCGTTTGTTTTAAGATTTACGTTAGCCCAGGACTGCCCCCGGCATACCCCATGAAGGGCTCTCAAAGGGCACTAGGAACCAAGACGGCGGCATTACGGCCCGAAGTTCCCTTTCGCAAGGCACTTATTATTATTGGTTGTTTTTTTTCCTTTACCCGTTCCCTCTATAAATTGCATCAATCTAAACCTAGGGTGGATTTGACTCTTCACTCTTACGGGGACGGCGATCTTTCGTCGGTCCCGCGCACCTTCTAGAGCGCATCAACTCATTCCTCACCACACGTGAAACCTCCTATGGTGATCCATCCTCTTTCTTTAAATCCAACCAACACAAGCTGTCCTTACGCTAACCCAAACCTTATCCTGTTACTCATTTCCCAAAGTTACTAACTACAGACCACCTTATTCTAAGTAATGTATATGATAGGATGTCCTTTGTGTTTTCATCCGAACAGCCTGAGTTATTTACTGGGGGCCTGTCACGACATAATTGAATCAATTCCCAGTTATAACAATTTTCTCAATTAATCTATTAATTAATTAAATTTACTAAAATCCAAGGTCTTCCAAATTTGAACAAGTAGTATACTTTTCATTCTTGTATAAATCATAATAAATTTAAGAAAAATACTAATATGTCTAAAAATGATATATCCAAGGTTTGACAATTTTCACTAAAGTCTAAGGGGCCTAAACATATTTTTGCAATAATCCATTTCTTTCATGTCTAATGAATACTACATCAGATTCTCTTCTAAATCATTTGGATTAATTACAGGGTACTAGAAATACCAAGAAAATAGTACTATAAAAGTTTCATAATCATACTGCTGGAAATTAATTTATAATAAATCATTTACTAAAACCCTAATCTAGCATGCTTGTGAATCAAGTACTACATTCATAACTCCAAAAATCCAGAATAAAATCCCACTATTTCAAAATGATTTAAAAACGCTATTTACCAACTTTCATAATTTTCCAGAAAACTATTTATGCCATAAAATATTTTTAAATCATAAGGCCCTTTAATAACACTTGTGAAAGAACTACTATATTTATTCAACATAAAATTAAACTAAAATTCATGAGCATTCCCAGTGGCCAACAACATCTAATTCCAGAGTTTCAAGGGGGCCTTATTTGAATTAAAAATCTTTAATAAATAAAACATCAAATAGGGCTATACACATATTCATGAATAAAGTACTAAAAACAATAATCCAAAAATTCTAGTAAAATCAGCCAAGGGTCCTAACTATCCTAGAAACACTCTAACCAAGTTTCATAGCTTTTGAGTGCATTTAAACTACTGATTTGACCTAAAAGCCCTTCTACTCTAAAACTAGGGTTTAGGTTTTGAGGTACCTACCTAACTCAAAATTCTCTATTATTACAACCAGAGGGTTAAATACCCATTAACTACCTCTCCACCAAAACCCAAGGCCATACAAGGGCATTTGCCCCTATGTCCTTCACAAGCCCCAAAGTCCACATTTAGGGTTTGAACATGGGCCCTAGGGTAAACATACCCTAATCCATCCAATTTTCCCTAAGGGAGTCCTTAGTAACATTTAAAACCAGTGGTCAGAATCTCAACCTCTATTGAGGTGAGATGATCACACAAGTGTCAAAAGTACCTTTTCCCTAAGCTTCCCTTCACTAGGTCAAAACTAGGGTTTAGAGGATTCCTATTCAAAACTCAACCAAATGAGTTGAAATTTGAACCAAACCTAGATACCTATACCAGGGACACCTCACCAAAATTTGGGAGGGTTTGGAGATCATTTGACCCTTTAATTATCTTGCCCTAGCTTTTCGAGGTTTAGGGCAAAACCCTAGGTTACACTTCTTTAAAAGGTTTCCAATTTTTACAGGAGCTATTTCTAGGTGATAACAAGTCCCTGTCCATAATTCAAGGCATTTGGACCAAGGATTAGGTGTAGGAAATTATTCAAAAATCTGTCCTTTTTGTAGGACCTACCCTAGAAAAATAGCCCTATAGGTCAGTATACTTGTCCTAAAATTTTCCATTACTTATCAAACTGTAGATAATAAAAATGCCTACAACATTTATGTTGATCATTTTTGATGAACATGCCCCTAAAGGGCCTAAGTAATTTTTAGAAGAAATCTACCCTAGTTGTAGGACATACCCTTACTAAAAAGGCTCTACAGGGCAGTCCCCTCATCCAATTTTTCACCACTACATATCAAATTGTAGGTCTTCAAAAGACCTACAACTTTCATGTTGTACTCTTTTTCATGTAGTGCCCATAAGGGGCCTAAATTTAATTTACAGTGAAACTGTTTTAATTAAATACAGAATTTGAATATAAATAATCATTAAATCATAATCTAGGGTTGCACGGATCTTAAAGCAGATCCGATGGGAGCTGTACTTCATCTTCTCCAAATGGCCTGAACCAGAACCCGTGGAAGAGGATTTTCACGGGCCTTTTCCCGGCCACTAGGGGCGGCGCCACCACCGGGAAACAACTCCTATATGTTCCCGGTGGTGGGGGCTAGCCTTGCCGGCGGCTAGGGCGGCCGGAGGTGGCGGCGCCGCCCTACCCGAGAGCTTCAAAAACTCCATAAAAATGGAAATTTCTGAAATTTTAAGCTTTTGCTCCGGTTCGTTTGAGAATGAACTCAACTCCTAAACAATCCTAGGATCTAAACATGAGAGAAAAGGTGAGGGAGGACCTGATTTCGGGCTTGGATGCGAGTTGAACGGCGGGATGACATGGTGGCGGCGGTGGCGGCAGTGGCGGCGTTTCTCTCCTTGGTGGCTTCGGCAAGGGTTCTATCCTCCTTCTCTGATTTCGAAATGGGTTGCCCCTCTCTCCTAAGTGAGTATATAAAGAGGAGAGGGAGAGAGGGGGCGGTTTTCCTCAAGGGCCATAACACCTCTTCATGGTGGGGGTGGTTAGAGGAGAGAGAGGGTGGAAACACCTCTTGATGGCCGGGAAAAGGGTGGGGAGAGGAGGTGTCAACCTCTAGGTGGCTGTTGGCCCCTCTTTGTCCGAACTCATGCCTCCTCCCTCTTCAAAACACCTCTTCACCTCTCCACCACCTTTTCTCTCTCCTCTATATAACCAAATACTTATTTTTTTCTCTCTTCTAGTCATCCTCACGAATTTTCTTCCCCTAGAAGCCTAAAGGCAGCCCATAAAATGAATATTAAATCCTCAAATGCCATATGAGAGGGGGGCTCACCATTCTACCATGAAAATACTCTTAATTCACACTTTGTCTCTCCTATATTTAGCCTATTTCTCTCTTCTTTCTCTCTCCTAGTCAACATGTTGGCTAGCCTAGGGTTTAGTCTATAGGCAGCCATAATAACTCCTAATAAAACCCTATGAGTCTACATGAGGCGGCTTGAGCTTGAGTTAACCCAATTGAGCTAGGTTTGACTTGATTTGGGTTTAGGGTTGACTTTGTCAATTTGACCTTCCGAATCAACATCAATAGACCCCTAGGGACCCATTGACCTCCCCTAAGGCCTAGGTATGGTTAGGTAGGGTAGACTTGGCATAAAGAGGGTGAGTTGATCCACGACTGGGTTACTTTGACCTAACTAGGGCTTAAGTTGACTTGGGTCAACTTTGCCACTAGGTTTGCACCCAATGGGTCCTTGGTGACCCATTGATCTCATATTAGGTCTAGGAATGCCTTGGAGTCAGATTGAACCCACTAGACCACCAAAATCAGGGTTTTAAGATTTTACTATTTGCAGCCCAAGTGAGTCTCAACTAACTAGTTGGGTCACTTGACCTCCTAGGTTCAACCTAGGACTTGTTATGACTTAGGAATGTTCAAGTCACTCCTATGGGGGGTCTAATTGAAAAATGGGATGTTACAAATCCCAATAAACAAAACAAAAATTTCGTCCCCGAAATTAAGGTTAAGTCTATGGGAGCTTTTCTACCGGGTTATCTTATGCTTGTAACATCCCACGAGGGTTGAATTGCTTAACCAAGGTTAATAAACAAGGGCTAGCCCCAATAAACAAAGGATTAGCCTCTAATCTTAGGTGATACTCCGGTGTAAAACAAGTAGGGAAAAAATAATTACAAGCATCTTGAGAAGTTAGAAGATATTATCTGGCTAAACAACTCCGGGTACTTCTCTCGCATCAAGTCCTCGGGTTCCCAAGTATGCTCCTCTTGCCCATGTTTCCTCCACAAGACTTTGACTAGCGGGATCTTCTTGCGGCGCAAGACCCGTATCCCATGGTCGTCAATCCGTATCGGCTCCACCTGTACGGACCGATCTGTAGCTACCAGCCCATCAGTGGTGGTAATCTGTAGCTCCGGGCATAGTAGAGCCTTCCTGAGTGAAGTTACGTGGAACACGTCGTATAGGCCGGACAGCTCCTGCGATAGCTCCAGTCTGTAAGCTAATGGACCGATCCGCTCCAGGATCCTGAAAGGCCCCATGTATCTCGGACTGAGCTTCTTCCGCCGACCACGTACTCATGAAACCCCATGCATCGGCCGGATCTTCAAGAATACCCGGTCCCCAACCTGAAACTCTACTAAACGATGTCGAGCGTCATAATACTTTGCCTGTCTGCTTTGGGCCTCTAATATCCTGTCTCTGATCAGACTTACCTGAGCCTGCCTAAGTAAGCCTGCACGGATCTCCACTCCCTGGAAGTGAATCGGCCATCCCGATCTGACACAATCGTCTTGGGCACCCCGTGATAACGAACAGCTACTCACTATTCTTATGAAATACCCACGAGAGTTTTCTTTCGGGTCGGGGTGACCCCAACTACCTCGTTCAGTCTTATCTTCATCCGATGATGCAACATAGCGATTTAGTCTTATCTTCATCCGAATAATGTCGAACTATATTAAATTCAATCCCACTATGTTTGTTACGCCACATTCCCTAAATTAGGTCTAAGGAAACCCTAGTCAATCCTTTTTGCCCAATAAACAAAAGACAAGCCCCCAATAAACAAAAGATAAGCCCCTATCTTCCTTGGGCTAAGTATCTTTGATATTACCATGTTATATCCGTCCTAGCTGGGTGTACAATCTCCGGGGCTTCAATCTTCGACTTGGGGTTCCACCCTGAAACTCGTCGATATACCCCATACTTAAAACTCTTTAAGACACATTTTTGACAACCTTATCTGGGTCAAAATGTTCCCAATCCCAAATGTATATCATCTGAATTTGAATTCATATCCCACCCTTGGTGTTTGTCTTTGTGGTTGTCTCTGAGAAATCTTGTTACATGTACGAGGGTTAAGACCACTTATCTTCTACCATTCTGCTAATGGCTTATTGGTCCCAACTCTCCTTAAAGCAGTCTACTGATTTGAGTAATCCTTGATAGGGACCATAAGGTCACCTGAGTTTATCTATTAGGTTGTCATTCTCACGTTAAACTCTTCCTTTTATTCTATTTGGGTACATCCTTACCTTAAACAAGTTCATACCCAGGGTCTATTTCGAACTAGGGAATGTTATAAGTCGTCATGGTTGGTCATGTGTCCTAATGGGTTGAGTCTAACTCATTGACCTAGGAATTATAAGATGAGGTCTTTGCAGCCGGAGGTACTCTCTGTTGGGGGAAGGGTTTGCCTCAAGCTACAAAGAAGAATTCCATTTATTGAAGAAGTGGACAATTTATATGTGATCACCATATGGGCACACCACTGCTTCCGCTGCTTAGTTTGTCCCCAAACTAAACTCGCGCGGGGGTGACCTAGGGTTTGTGGACTGCTACTTTTTCGATCGTGATTATGCTCTGATACCACTTTGTAAGACCCCCTTTTTTTCGATTCCAATTTCCCGGGGTCTTATGCCCAAAACCGCCGCTTTGCGGTGACACCTTCGCACCCGAGAAGGTCGTCACTACAACGCGCCGATTCTGCCAGCCTTTTCGATCACAATCAAGTAGCAAGTAGTAAAGAAAGAGAAATGCAGTCCACAATAATAAATCACATATATGTAAACTCCACGAAGGGAGTGTCCACAATATAACATCAGAGTAAAAAACAGAGTACTGAAAGGAAGAGGGCTTAAGCCCGGTACAACAACACCTCACTACATGGTCACTCAAACGGAAGCTGAAAAACAAACTGCTACTAAGAAATGGAACTCACAGTCCCGGCTGTCTGAACTCTTGAGCTAGACTGCCCTGTCTCCAAGCGCACCGGCCTCCTGGGCTGCTCCTCCGGGCTGGGCTCCACGATTCCCTAAAATGATGTGGTCCGAAAACCATTAGTCTATAAGACTAAGTCCTATCATCCCCCACCCCTTCCCCCATGCCCTAAGGCACCGAGCGGAGAGGAAGAAAGGGGAGGACATGAAAGTGGAGAGTAGTCAAAAGCAGGTGACGGTGGAACTAACTAGCAAGTTATTACAGGGGAGCAATATAAGTGTTGTAATAGGTAAAACAGAAAGGTAAGTAAGTAAGAAATTAAACCTCCACTTATGTGAGTACACATAAGCCAAGGGATCTTCTACAAGGCTCCCATCGTATAAATGTCCCATTCCACTTATACGTTGGGGTGTCGGTTATCACGCAGCAGGTATACATATATCAAATTAACCTTAATTTATAAACTTGCCCACACAAGCTTATAGACCAAGGGGTCGTTTTGCAAGTCCTAAAGTATAAGCGTCCCATTCCACTTATACTTTAGGTGTCAAGGTTGTTATGAATGATTATGGCATGCTGCTATATGGTAGGTATGATGATCAAGCAGTGCAACTCACACACTCAACTTTGTGTAAACAAACCTTTAGTTCCCCCTTTCTGGAGATAACTCCCAGGATACTCCCGTAGTGGCAGACGGAAGCAGTGGGTTGGGCCTCGCCCACCTCAAAACCAGTAAAAGCACCACTGGTCTGACCTATCGTACGCCCTCAACGCCTGGTGCACGAGGCGGACTCCTGCGTACTCTTGCCGACTGGTCCGCCGGACTTAACCTTGGCTAAGTGCTAGTCACCTTGCCGAGTCAACGATATCGATGTCGGTGCAATCGAACTCCCCGATATCGAAAACCCACCACCTTAATCTTTCCTATTTTATGCACATGCAGCAGTTTAATATATAACAATTTTAAAGTGTCAAACTCCCGGACTAAACCGTCCGTATAAACCACATCCGAGACCAAATTCCCCGGACTAAAATGTCCGGCTCATCTCCAGACTTCAACCCTTAGAATACCACAGGACAGCGCCCCTTGAACACCTCGGGACGACTTAACCATTACTAACCCTAACTAATGAGTGTGTGCAATGTGAATCCCTATTAGGCTAATTACTCTTTCGTTTGTTTTAAGATTTACGTTAGCCCAGGACTGCCCCGGCATACCCCGTGAAGGGCTCTCAAAGGGCACTAGGAACCAAGACGGCGTCATTACGGCCCGAAGTTCCCTTTCGCAAGGCACTTATTATTATTGGTTGTTTTTTTTTCCTTTACCGTTCCCTCTATAAATTGCATCAATCTAAACCTAGGGTGGATTTGACTCTTCACTCTTACGGGGACGGCGATCTATCGTCGGTCCCGCGCACCTTCTAGAGCGCATCAACTCATTCCTCACCACACTTGAAACCTTCTATGGTGATCCATCCTCTTTATTTAAATCCAACCAACACAAGCTGTCCTTACGCTAACCCAAACCTTATCCTGTTACTCATTTCCCAAAGTTACTAACTACAGACCACCTTATTCTAAGTAATGTCTATGATAGGATGTCCTTTGTGTTTTCATCCGAATAGCCTGAGTTATTTACTGGGGGCCTGTCACGACATAATTGAATCAATTCCCGGTTATAACAATTTTCTCAATTAATCTATTAATTAATTAATTTTACTAAAATCCAAGGTCTTCCAAATTTGAACAAGTAGTATACTTTTCAGTCATGTATAAATTATAATAAATTTAAGAAAAATACTAATATGTCTAAAAATGATATATCCAAGGTTTGGCAATTTTCACTAAAGTCTAAGGGGCCTAAACATATTTTTGCAATAATCCATTTCTTTCATGTCTAATGAATACTACATCAGATTCTCTTCTAAATCATTTGGATTAATTACAGGGTACTAGAAATACCATGAAAATAGTACTATAAAAGTTTCATAATTTTACTGCTGGAAATTAATTTATAATAAATCATTTACTAAAACCCTAATCTAGCATGCTTGTGAATCAAGTACTATATTCATAACTCCAAAAATCCAGAATAAAATCCCACTGATTCAAAATAATTTAAAAACTCTATTTACCAACTTTCATAAGTTTCCAGAAAACTATTTATGCCATAAAATATTTTTAAATCATAAGGCCCTTTAATAACACTTGTGAAAGAACTACTTTATTTATTCAACATAAAATTAAACTAAAATTCATGAGCATTCCCAGTGGCCAACAACATCTAATTCCAGAGTTTCAAGGGGGCTTTATTTGAATTAAAAATCTTTAATAAATAAAACATCAAATTGGGCTATACACATATTCATGAATAAAGTACTAAAAACAATAATCCAAAAATTCTAGTAAAATCAGCTAAGGGTCCTAACTACCCTAGAAACACTCTACCCACGTTTCATAGCTTTTGAGTGCATTTAAACTACTGATTTGACCTAAAAGCCCTTCTACTCTATAACTAGGGTTTAGGTTTTGAGGTACCTACCTAACTCAAAATTCTCTAATATTACAACCAGAGGGTTAAATACCCATTAACTACCTCTCCACCAAAACCCAAGGCCATACAAGGGCATTTGCCCCTATGTCCTTCACAAGCCCCCAAAGTCCACATTTAGGGTTTGAACCTGGGCCCTAGGGTAAACATACCCTAATCCATCCAATTTTCCCTAAGGGAGTCCTTAGGAACATTTAAAACCAAATGAGTTGAAATTTGAACCAAACCTAGATACCTATACCAGGGACACCTCACCAAAATTTGGGAGGGTTTGGAGGTCATTTGACCCTTTAATTATCTTGCCCTAGCTTTTCTAGGGTTAGGGCAAAACCCTAGGTTACACTTCTTTAAAAGGTTTCCAATTTTTACAAGAGCTATTTCTAGGTGATAACAAGTCCCTGTCCAAAATTCAAGGCATTTGGACCAAGGATTAGGTGTAGGAAATTATTCAAAAATCTGTCCTTTTTGTAGGACCTACCCTAGAAAATGGCCCTATAGGTCAGTATACTTGTCCTAAAATTTTCCATTACTTATCAAACTGTAGATAATAAAAATGCCTACAACATTTATGTTGATCATTTTTGATGAACATGCCCCTAAAGGGACTAAATAATTTTTAGAAGAAATCTACCCTAGTTGTAGGACATACCCTTACTAAAAAGGCTCTACAGGGCAGTCCCCTCATCCAATTTTTCACCACTACATATCAAATTGTAGGTCTTCAAAAGACCTACAACTTTCATGTTGTACTCTTTTTAATGTAGTGCCCATAAGGGACCTAAATTTAATTTACAGTGAAACTGTTTAAATTAAATACAGAATTTGAATATAAATAATCATTAAATCATAATCTAGTGTTGCACGGATCTTAAAGCAGATCCGACGGGAGCTGTACTTCATCTTCTCCAAATGGCCTGAAGCAGAACCTGTGGAAGAGGATTTTCACGGGCCTTTTCCCGGCCACTAGGGGCGGCGCCACCACCGGGAAACAACTCCTACATGTTCCCGGTGGTGGGGGCTAGCCTTGCCGGCGGCTAGGGCGGCCGGAGGTGGCGGCGCCGCCCTACCCGAGAGCTTCAAAAACTCCATAAAAATGGAAATTTCTGAAATTTTAAGCTTTTGCTCCGGTTCGTTTGAGCATGAACTCAACTCCTAAACAATCCTAGGATCTAAACATGAGAGAAAAGGTGAGGGAGGACCTGATTTCGGGCTTGGATGCGAGTTGAACGGCGGGATGACATGGTGGCGGCGGTGGCGGCGGTGGCGGCGTTTCTCTCCTTGGTGGCTTCGGCAAGGGTTCTATCCTCCTTCTTTGATTTTGAAATGGGTTGCCCCTCTCTCCTAAGTGAGTATATAAAGAGGAGAGGGAGAGAGGGGGCGGTTTTCCTCAAGGGCCATAACACCTCTTCATGGTGGGGGGTGGTTAGAGGAGAGAGAGGGTGGAAACACCTCTTGATGGCCGGGAAAAGGGTGGGGGGAGGAGGTGTCAACCTCTAGGTGGCTGTTGGCCCCTCTTTGGCCGAACTCATGCCTCCTCCCTCTTCAAAACACCTCTTCACCTCTCCACCACCTTTTCTCTCTCCTCTATATAACCAAATACTTATTTTTTTCTCTCTCCTAGTCATCCTCACGAATTTCCTTCCGCTAGAAGCCTAAAGGCAGTGCATAAAATGAATATTAAATCCTCAAATGCCATATGAGAGGGGGGCTCACCATTCTACCATGAAAATACTCTTAATTCACACTTTCTCTCTCCTATATTTAGCCTATTTCTCTCTTCTTTCTCTCTCCTAGTCAACATGTTGGCTAGCCTAGGGTTTAGGCTATAGGCAACCATAATAACTCCTAATAAAACCCTATGAGTCTACATGAGGTGGCTGGAGCTTGAGTTAACCCAATTGAGCTAGGTTTGACTTTATTTGGGTTTAGGGTTGACTTTGTCAATTTGACCTTCCGAGTCAACATCAATAGACCCCTAGGGTCCCATTGACCTCCCCTAAGGCCTAGGTATGGTTAGGTAGGGTAGACTTGGCATAAAGAGGGTGAGTTGATCCAGGGCAGGGTTACTTTGGCCTAACTAGGGCTTAAGTTGACTTGGGTCAACTTAGCCACTAGGTTTGCACCCAATGGGTCCTTGGTGACCCATTGATCTCATATTAGGTCTAGGAATGCCTTGGAGTCAGAATGAACCCACTAGGCCACCAAAATCAGGGTTTTAAGATTTTACTATTTGCAGCCCAAGTGAGTCTCAACTAACTAGTTGGGTCACTTGACCTCCTAGGTTCAACCTAGGACTTGTTATGACCTAGGAATGTTCAAGTCACTCCTAAGGGGGGTCTAATTGAAAAATGGGATGTTACAGGTAATTTAGAAGTTTGCTTGTCATGAAGAGTTTATTTTAATTCAAAGTGAGTCTAGATCAAGTGCTATCTTTTAGTTTATTTTCTAGCAATAGTTTAATTTCACTCTCTTTATTATCCGACAAAATAATATTAATTTGTGTGAGTAGAAGTACTCAAGAGGCCCCGAGTCTAATACGATACTTGATCCTATACTCTAGAATGATAGGTACGCTTGCCTTAACGATTTAGAATCATGCGCTAGCGTGAATATTATCCATCAGTCCCCGAGGAACTCCTTTCACCTCCATTATCGCATATTCATATCCTTCTAATCTATTAAAAACATAAGTCTTTTATGGTTCATGAATATGTCAACTTTCACGCCATACAAGTAGAGATGCCACAACTTAAGTTCAAAAATCACAGCCGCCAACTCCAAGTCGTGAACTGGATAGTTTCGTTCGTGCACTTTCAACTAGTATGAGACATGAGCTATAACCTTTTTGAACTGTAGAAGAACGCAGCCTAAGTCGCTCCCTAAAGCATCGTTATATATCTCATAACCATCTATAACACATGACAAACTCAAAATAGGCATCGTGGTCAGGAGACTCTAAAACTCCTCACAAGCCCGTGCGCACTCAGGCGTCCAAATGAACTTCTGATCATTCCTCATCAGTGTTGTTAACCCAGAACCCGCGACTAGTTAGCATGGATTTCTCAGACCGCGCGGCTAGGTCTCCTAACCGCCACTCTCAGTATACCGATCTATTTTCACTGAAGCCGTGCGGCCTTCTTTCAGGTCGCCGCCACAGGGAACCCAAGGCAGCCCGTCCAGAGGCCGAGCCCCACAGCTCGTCAGAGGAAGACCGCCAGGCCGCGCTGCCTTCTTCTTGCTTCTCTCTTTTCCCTACTTCCCGTCACCCCTGCCCGGTTCTCCTGTACCCCGGGTAGCCGGTGATTTTAGCCCTGCCCGTTTCAGCAGGCCCCCAAGCCTATAAATAGGGGGCGACAACACACCCAAAGCACGCTGACTCGGGTCTAGGAGCTTGCTTGATGAGAGCTGCGGTCTCGAGTCTAGTGCCCTGCAGCCTGCTGATCGGCCGGCTTCTTTTCTTCTCTTTTTCTCCTTTCAAAGTGTAACCGCTTCTCTT
Source organism: Platanthera zijinensis (assembly GCA_039513925.1). NCBI lineage: Eukaryota > Viridiplantae > Streptophyta > Magnoliopsida > Asparagales > Orchidaceae > Platanthera > Platanthera zijinensis. The sequence continues at coordinate 47,801,738 of CM077083.1, forward strand.
TTAATAAGAAGTTAGCCCGTCGCAAGAGTGGTATTCAGGCCGTGGCGGGCGAAGTGTGGTGTCGCCTCATCTTGCAGCTTGCTCTTGTTTCTGCTCTAACCGCTAGTAACCGGCTACTCGAAAGTCTCTCGTCCTTTTCTCCTCTTCCCCAAGTGCTCGAACCGTTAGCTGGCGGTGCCCGATTTCTTGTCGTATTTCGTGCATCAACAGTTAACACGGGACCTTCAGATCCCGAGTAGTCGATGAAATAAGCGGACTAAGAACGTAAGACCGCTCTAACCGTAAGATCTTGGCGTCTAGTCATATAAGTCGTGCAACCTCGGTTATTGTTTTCAGTCCGGCACCAGCCCGTTAGCTTTCTTTCTGGTCTCCTCACCGGCCTCTACTATCAACAAGCCGTCTGTTCAAGCCAAAGTTGTTCGGCGGTTTTCAAAGTCCCAATTGCTTGTTTTCTCTTCTATTTGAGATGGATTTTGCAAAGGAACAAGGCGACTCTAATTTTTTATCAGCCGTTACGGATCCCTCAAAAGCGCAAGGTGTTTCTTATCAAAGTAACATAGTGTTTGACACAAGTAGTGACTTATCTGCCGAGCTAATCGAGTGCACGTCGCGATATGCAGCACGAGAAATGCTCAGCCCTCCTTTTGAAATTCCTAGACCAAACGTGACATATCGTCATAATTGTGATCATGGGGAGCAAGAGCCTCCTTCTAGATAGGATGACGTTCCTTCTCAGTTCATAAACCAAATTCGTTGGGAGGTTGTTTCTGATTATTTCAGAATGCCTCATCTACCTGAATATTATGGACTTGATGATCCCATTTCTCATCTGCAAGCTTCTGAATCAGCTATTTCATTATGGAAAGTGTCAAATGGTATCAAATGCTTACTCTTTATTATATCTTTTGGTGATCATGCAAGGGAATGGTTCTACAGTTTATCGCCTCGATCTGTCACTAGCTTTAAAGATTTGCAAAAGCAATTTCTCTCGAAGTTTGGTACTTACAAGAAGCGGAAAAGGGGCATAGGATCTCTCTTTCGAATCAAGCAGAGGGATGAAGAGTCTAATCCAGACTTTGTCGATCGTTTTCAGTTGGAAATTTTGGATGTTATCAACGTTCATCAAGATTATTACCGACATGCTTTTGTAAACGGACATCGGGAAGGCCCTCTAAAGTTCAAGCTCACTATGAAAGATCCCGGGACTTATGGAGATCTTATCGATATCGTTAATAAATTTCTAATGGGTGAAGAAGCAAACAAAGACTACGTCTCGTCTTTGAATAAGGAGGTTAAACCATCCCAGGAAATTTCTGGTAATCAACAGCACAGTTCTTCGCAGGCTATTTCACAATTCAGAAGTCACGAGTATCTTCCTCACCCTAAGAATATACCGGCAAATCCTATAGTATCTGTCGATCCTAAAATTCTAAAACGTGAAAAACGTTCGGATAAGCGTATCAAGTTTAAAATCTCTATGGAAGATCTCCTGGATGTCCTTCAAAAAATGCCAGAGTTCAAAAAGCCTCGACGCATGAAATCTAAAATCAAATATCGGCATGAAGAGCTTTTTTGTAAGTATCACAAGGATATAGGCCATCTACTAGGAGATTGCTTGGCTTTTCGGAAGCTTACAGATGAACTGGCAAAGGCTGGAAAATTGCAAGATTATGTCGTGCAGTGATCCTTTTGCATATTCTTCTCTAACAGGGTCAGTGGTACAAACAAAGATTTGATTTTCTTGATAATGAAGGTGCTTACGATTGGAATGACAAAGCATTTATATGCCATCTGGATCGAGTTACAAACATATATCCTTTGATTGCATTCTTCAGTGCATACATGCATGCATACGCCATTTAAATCTTATATCCTTAGCTTTGCTCACATCCGTTCACATGGATGCAAAGTGCCTTTTGACAAAAGCGATATTGTTTATATCGTGCTAAGTTCATAAGCCCTTCACATCCCGCTTGACATCAGTCGCAGATGTGTAGTGGTGAGTTCGCTTGACATCAGTCGCAGATATTACATACTTATCCTGCTTGACAATAGTCGCAGATATTACATATTTATCCCGCTTGACATCAGTCGTAGATATTACGTACTTATCCTGCTCGGCTATAGTTGCAGATATTGTGTACTTATCCCGCTTGACATCGGTCGCGAACATTGAACTTTAGCCATGCTTATTTGTTCTTTGTGTGGAAAGCAATGCCTCGAGAACCTGCCCACATTGTCACATAAGTTTGTAGCTCTTCCTGTTTTTACAGGTTAGCGCTAGCTTCTTAGCCATCTTATGGTGTTAAGGCCTGCACTAGTTCGTTTATATTATCAGCCCGCAGACCGCGCGGTTTGGTTTTCCGATTTAATTTATTCGGCTTATTGCGGACTACCTATCGAGTTATCATTAATATGATTATGAATACGGCTGACTTCGATTTTGTTATCAAGTTCTCGGTCTAAGTCCACTGGTTTATGGTTTATAGAAATATCTTCAGTCACTGACTTGAATATATTATGCAACAAGCCGTAGGTTGCTTATTTCCTGCCTTTAAGTTATCTCATATGTAAAATGCGGTTTGGATTGGTATTCACTCAAGTCATGAACATCTTTATCTTTGAAGACCGAAGCGGCTAAAGTAAGTGGCCGCGTGGCTTCCCGATAGTCAGTCTATATGTTCAGGCATATCGCTGTAAAATTACAGTCTATGCAGCGGTTTTCAAATACATATTATTCAAAAGAATATCTGGCTTATTAGTGGCTAAGTCTGCCAAACCGTTCGGTTTGTGGTTTATTATCAAAGAAATTCTAATCTTCCTTATTGATAAATCGGATCGGTTTGCGTGATGATTCTATTATTTGTTAACTCGGATACGGATCAGTCGGACTATCGGGCTAAGAATAAAAAGAGAACAAACTCACGCGGATAGACGCATGCAAAAAAAGATTAAGCCGTGCGAATGGGTAAGTAAAATCGCAATGCAAAAAGGTACGCACAAAAGTAAAAAGTATTTTCATTTCACTTTCAAAAAGAATACAATTATTAGACCGGGGGGTTTACAAAATGATACCGCCGGCCTTCAAAAAGGAAAACAAAAAATTATTACAAGTAAAACTATCCTAACCGTCTTGCTTAAGTCTCTTAGACCGGGGGGGTTTACAAAATGATACCGCCGGTCTTCAAAAAATTATTAGACCGGGGGGGTTTACAAAAAATTATTAGACCGGGGGGGGTTTACAAAATGATACCGCCGGTCTTCAAAAAGGAAAACAAAAAATTATTACAAGTAAAACTATCCTAACCGTCTTGCTTAAGTCTCTTAGCCGGAGGAGCGCTGGAGCCGACCTCGCTGTCAATGTCAACCTGAGATTGCGAGTAGTCACCGCTATCTGAGGTAGAGGAGTCACCCGAACTGCCAGTTTCCCCAGTCTCGGACTCTGCAAGATCAGCCCGCACGGTCTCGGAAGCTTGACCGCTGGACTTTGTAGAAGCACTCTCCGACTGGCTTCCTTGACTGTCTGCCTCCTCGTCTGCCTCCCCGTCCTCGCCCTCTCCATCGGCTTTAGCCTTGCCCTTAAGCGCTCTGTAAACTGCCGCAACCTTCTTCTTCAGGGGTGGAAACAGGTCGGTAAATGTGAAGTCGACGAATCCCGGGGCGAGACCGTCAAGGTCACAGAGGCGTTTTAGCGCTCCGTCAATCCCTTGAACGAGCTGCGGGAAAATAGATTTCTGGAAGGCCGGATTGGCCGGATTGTGCATTTTCTGCAAAGAACAAAAACAAATGGTTCAGTTTGTGCGGCTTTAAATTGAAGCCGCAAGCTCTAGGTAATATCTTACCGCATTGAGCTCCTTTAACTGTTCGTTTTCTTTTTCTTTCTCAGCAAGCCACCGCTGCGCTTCGGCAAGTTGCCGCTGCATGTCAGCTTGATTTGCGACTAACCGCTTATGGTCCATGCCCATGAGATGGTTAGCCACGAAACTTTGGGTGCTGACTTGCGCGGCAAATCGTGGGAAGACTTTCTCTGGTATTTTCTTTAGCGCCTTCAGGTTGCGCTTCCCGTACATGGCCGCGCCAACCGCATAGGGGTGGTGGCTTATCTTCTTCCTCCCCCAGTGAGGGAGGGTGGTTGAAACCTGCACCAAGTCGCCATCTGGATTCCACCGCATTGTCAGATTACCATGGGTATCCTTCAGGCCGCTGCCCATTCCTCGCAGCGTGAAGTCCCTGGAGGAAGCTGACTCCTCTTCTTCCTCCTCCTCCTCTACCCGCATCGGGTGGATTCTTTAGGCTCTCTTCTCCCTCTGAGTAAGGGTCAAACCGCCGGGAATCAACGGTTTGTTTAGAGGAACCGCCACTACAACTGCACAATCAAAACATGAAGTCAGTTCATAAGCCGCGCGGCTATCAGAACAGTTTGCTCGAGTTGGAACTTACTGTCTTCCGCTTGGATGTCTTCCAAGGACGGCAACAGCGGGATGTCATGATTTACATCAAGCTGCTCGCCCTTCAAGAAGTCATATATCTCTTTCTCCACACCCTCCAGCCCGCTGCTGCCGGAGACGGCCTCGTCGCAAACTTGCGGGTTAGCCGGCAGGAGCACAAGATTTCCCTCGAAGATGGCGTATCTTTTCGACAAATTTGGAATCTTGTTCGCCAAGTTTATGACTTTCAGCCCCCTGTAGCCGAAGTATAAGTGGCCGCGGAAGATATTTGTCCCGGAGTCCGGGATAGACCGCACGGAGAAGCATTCCCGGAACAACCTTTTTCAGAACCGGACTCTCTCCGACCTAAGGTAAGAGATGAAGCTATAGATGGTTGCGATGGAGTTCGGCGGCAGCTATCCGGGAACTACACCATAGTGATCGAAGACCGCAACAACTTCCATCAAGGCGGGAAACCGAAAGCCGCAGTCGAAATGGTCGATGGGGATGGTGATCTGATTTACGGTAGAGGTGTTAATCCGCTCATGCGGAAGGGGAAGCCGCGCGATTACCGGCTTCCTTGCATGTACTTTTACATGAAGTTATCCAACTCAGCTTGGCTAAGCTGGCATTCTTTGTGGTCAGTGGTGTGGAATGTGGATGAAGCATCAGTCCTAACCGCTGTAGCCCTTTCAGACCGCATCGATTTAGTCTTAGCCCGCATCTTGATTTTTCGTGCAGAGATCTCCGGAATTAGCTGTATTTATAGGATTCTCGTGATGCTACAGTAACCAACATCAAATCGTGGTTTATGTCAAGCCGCGCGGGCTCAACCTGCAGGACTTAGAGAACAGTTCTATATTCAAACCTCAGTCCAGTTCGGCTGTTCGCGCGGTCAAGTTCCTACACTTAGAAAAATTTCGAAGCAGAACAATACAACGACTAAGATTATAAAGCCGCAAGCAATTCGCAGTTACATTCTAGAAACATTCAACAAATGTACAACAATTGTTCACAACAATCAAATCGATCGACATACATAGTTTACAAATATTACAGAGCCGAATTAAAGTTTTTAGACTCATTTGTCATCGCTCTCTGGTGCTTCTCTCCCAACTCGAATTACTTGGTCGCCAGCCTGTACCAGCTGAACGTAAACCTGACTGATAAGGTTGTGGATAGAGTCCAGAGTTCGGTGAACTCGCGAGGTATCGCGCTCCACGCGGGTGAATTGCACCACTGGTAGAGCGCGACTCTCCAAGTCGCTAGCAGAAGAGACCTGCCTGTCCGTCCCATCCCCAGGAGGACTTGATGTCTCCCCGGAAGCCGAGCGACTTAGCAGCCGCTGCCTTTCAGAAGTCGTTTCAGCAGGCCGCTGATCCTTGCCGGCGTCTGCTGGCGGCTCCCTGTCCGCAACTCTGTCAAGTAGAATGTCGTCCGCTCTTTCTCTCTTAACTTGCACGGCCATCAGCACCAAGGCCTCCCAAATTCTCTTTCTCTCTTAACTTGCAGCCCGCCGCTCAGCTCTCTCCTGCTCCAGGGCAGCCAGGACCTCCCAAATTCTCTTCTCAGCGGTCTCCGTTGGAGACTGCTAGGCCTCTCGCTCCCGTCCCATGGTGCTCAGCAGCTCTTGAGTTTTCTTCTTGGCAGCCTCCGTCGCAGACCGCTTGTTTTCTCTCTCTCGTTCCAGTGTAGGCAGCATCTCTTAAGTCCTCTTATCGGCGACCTCCAGCATAGACCGCCATTCTTCTTCTTTAAGCCGAAGGGCTTCACCGTGTTCCTGCACCCTTTCCTGCAGGTCGGTGACTTCCTTATGGAATTCGGCCGACCTATCATCTCGGGTACTTGACATAGGGGGGTTCAGCGGAGGCAAGAAAGTTGTCAGGTCGCCCGGCTCCATCGCCTTCTCCGCCGCACCTGCAACAAATAGGCGAGCGGTCAGACTCGACCGAATAAGGGCGACTTATCTTAAGAAACTCGATAGGACAAGACCGCCGATCTTGGTTCTTTCTCCTTCTCTGACCGGGGTATCAAATCGCAACACTAGCCGCCTAAGTCGCTCAGAATCTATCCACTTTAGCTTTTCTCTCCATAGCCGCGTGGTTTCTCTTGCTTTGCATTTCAGTTGAGCCGTGGTCAGGAAGAAGCTCGCCGGCGGATTGAAAATTGTGTCCGCTCCCTTCTTCCGTGACCGCGACTTGTGGAATTTTATAACACGCCTAACCTCTCCATGTTTACCTTGTAGGAGAGAAAAAGGGGAAGCCTCTGGCTTTTTCCCCTCTACCTTCCCAGCGATTAGTCTCCTCATTTCTTCCATCTTTTCTTTAAGCCTCTGCTTTTAGGCTCCTTCAGAAATTTCCGCTCCCGTCTCACCAGGTTTTTCCCCAGTAACTTGAACATCGGGGAGATCGACCTCTTGTAAGACCGCTGATGCCTTCAACAACTCGTCTTGCCGCTCTAGCGTCTCCATCTTCTTGAGGATATCGCTCACTATCTCGCTGGCCGTAGGCGTATCTTCTAGCTCGTTTGGTTTAGAGTATGGAGTCTGCAGACTGTCGTATACCTCTTTCTCTCGCGGCCTATACTGCAAGCTTGCCGCTCCGGTCTTTACGGATACATTGCTGTTTTCGGCCCACATCTTCAGCGCCTTCCTCTTCATTCTCTCTTAGAGGGTCTCATTCTTTTCCCTTTGCCATTTCAGGTGACCGACTATTACTTATGTCCGTTTGTTCTTCTCTACAGAAGGCAGCATGACCTCACGTGGCTTATCGGCCTCGCTATCGTCGACCTCGATGACTTCGTCGAGGACAGTCAACTCCCGCGGCTTGGATGAGTCAACACTCTTCTCCTCCGTCGCAGGAAATTTCAAGAGAGGTTCTCCTGGTGGCGAGAAGGTGATGTCAAAAGACTTCGTTGTCCCGGTTTGAGGATTTATGCTATAGACACCGCTTCAGCTTTAGTCACTGCCGGCGACATTTCGACGGCGGACTCCGCCGGTTTTTTCCCAGACCCAGAAGCCGTCGGGTGAATCGGCTTCTCAATTTTATCCTCAGGCTTTGGGTCAGAGCTTGCCAGTTTCCGGCTCTTATTTTCTTCTCCGCCGACCTCTTTTCCCGGTCTAACATCGAAGAAAGGACATCCATATTTTAGAAAGTCGCGCCGGCTTGAAGAAGGCTAACCGCAAGTGGCAAATACTGACCCGTGGCTTCGCAGAATTTCTAAGAAATGACAGAGTTTAGGGCTTTTTATAGACACCCCAACATTAATGGCAGTCGCCGGCTTAGTCTAACATTTCCGAAATTTCCTGAAATTTTGAAATGTGTGGGGATTATGTAAACCCAGAACCCGCGACTACTTCGCTTGGATTTCTCAGACCGGGCGGCTTGGTCTCCTAACCGCCACTCTCAGTATACCAGTCTATTTTCACTGAAACTGTGCGACCTTCTTTCAGGTCGCCACCAGAGGGAACCCAGGGGATCCCGTCCAGAGGCCGAGCCCCACAGCTCGTCAGAGGAAGACCGTCAGGCCGCGCGGCCTTCTCCTTGCTTCTCTCTTTTCCCTGCTTCGCGTCACCCCTGTCCGGTTCTCCTGTACCCTGGGCTGCCAGTGATTTTAGCCCTTCCCGTTTGGGCAGGCTCCAAGCCTATAAATAGGGGGTAGTAGCTCACCCAAAGCACGCTGACTCGGGTCTATGAGCTTGCTTGTTGAGAGCTGCGTTCTCGAGTCTAGTGCCCCGCGACCTGCTGACCGGGCGGCTTCTTTTCTTCTCTTTTTCTCCTTTCAAAGTGTAACCGCTTCTCTTTTAATAAGAAGAAAGCCCGTCGCAAGAGTGGTATTCAGGCCGCGGCGGGCGAAGTGTGGTGTCACCGCATCTTGCAGCTTGCTCATGTTTCTGCTCTAACCGCTGGTAACCGGCTACTCGGCAGTATCTCCTCCTTTTCTCCTCTTCCCCCTAGTGCTCGAACTATTAGCTGGCGATGCCCGATTTCTTGTCGTATTTTGTGCATCAACAAGTGTGGTGAGAGGTAAGGCTATCCGCGAAAAGTTCTGCATGTAGCGCCTGTAGTAGCCAGCAAGTCCAAGGAAGCTCCTGAATTTTGCTACAGTACTCAACACAGGCTACTCTCGTATCGCAACGATCTTCGTCGAATCCACAGCAATATCCTCTCCACTAACCACATGCCATGAAAAGCCAACTATGACATCCAAAACACACACTTTGAGAACTTGGCATATAGTTTATTCCTCCTCAAGGTGTGCAAAACCATCCTCAAGTGATTTGCATGATCTTTTTCTGATTGAGAGTACACTAATATGTCATCAATAAATACGATAACAAATCGATCTAAGTACTCCTGAAAATTTTGGTGCATCAAGTCCATGAATACTGATGGCAAATTTGTAAGGCAAACGACATTACAGTGAACTCATAGTGACCATAACGTATATCGAAAGCTGTCTTGGGAATGTCACATTCCATAATTCGCAATTGGTAATAGCCAGACTTTAAATCTAGCTTCCAATAGATAGTCGATCCCACCAGCTGATCAAACAAGTCATCAATTCGTCGAATTGGATACTTGTTTTTCTCTGTCAACTTGTTCAGATCTCGATAATTAATGCATAGACGCAAGCTTCTGTCTTTCTTCTTCACAAAGAGGATCGGTGCAATCCAAGGTTACATACTTGGACGTATATTGCCTTGCTCTAGTAATTCTAGTAATTGAACTTTCAATTCTTCCATCTCCTTTAGCACTACTCGATAAGGTGAGTGGGCCATAGGTTTCGCACCTGGTACCAATTTAATATTGAAGTCAATCTCTCGTTGCGGCGAAATCCCAGGGAGATCTTTGGGAAACAAGTATGCATAATGTGACACAATAGGAATGTTACTCAAACTAGAATTCGGCTCTACAGCCTCTAATAGCGCGAAAAACATTTTTGGGCACTTTCGAACTGTCTTGACTACCTGGAGAGCAGACATCAATATCTTTCTTGATCCTCGCACACCAACAAACTTAGTCTCACGTTCGGTGTTCTGTTCAAGCGTGACTTCCTTAAAGGTGCAATCTATACAGGCACGCTACTCTAAGAGCCAATCCATGCCAAAGATTTCATCAAACTTGTTGGATCCCTTGTTTGGATTTGTGCTAGGTTCACTCTTAGGATGTCTTGACGCCCATGTATAGCCAGGGTCTCTGTCTAAGTCTTAGTTAGTTCCCCTCTAGGTCAGGTTTTGTGCAGACCAGCATTGCAGTTGACTCATACTTAGATTCAGAAAAATGTTGTGGACTATCTATATCAGTTCGACTATAGTCAAACTCAGCTCGACGATTGTCGATCTCTCATCGACAATCTCAGAGTCATTTACTCTGAACTGAGCTCGACGATCTACGAGCTCAGGTCGACGATTTCATTTTTCTCAACATTGATCTCTGTTCTACGATAGTCATTCTCTGGTCGACAATCTCTTAACTCTGTTCGACGATCTTTGAACGGAGCTCTACGATTCTGTACTGCTTTCAGTTATCAGTTCTTCAGAACGGTTAGAGTTATTTATTTTTATTATGATAAATTTTTTTAAGGCAAATATATTCTGATAATAAATGTTGATACTCTCAAGGCTGATAGCCGTATTCATGAAGCATTAATTATGGTATTCACAGAATGTTTTATCAAGACAGTTATGGAAATGCATTTATGATTGCCAGCCAATCTAGCCGTTTGGGGTCCTCAATTCTTGCAGAGAATTATGTTTTGACTTGGGAATTCAAATTGATGCCGTTTTCTTCATTCTGACAAAATATATATCTTAGAAAGACAAAAAGAGAAAGTGACAGTAATCAATCAGTAGTAAGAGAAGAATATTGCTCTCAAAAATCTTGTATGTTTTGCTGAAAAGAGGAAGAAGAAGAACTTTTTCAAATACAACTCTCTCCAGTCTTCTTCTTTCTTCAATCTTCAAATATTTACAGAGAGCCCAAAATCAATAACAATTCATAGATTCAAAAAGGCTCTGCAACATATTTTGAAGACCTACACCCAGGGCCAAGTTTCCTCTTCCTGAATATATACAACATCTCAGTGGGAGCATGGACATTCAACTTTAATCCACACAGTCTTCTCATTTGCCTGAGAAAGTGAAGATTTCCAAACATTCTTGTTTCTTTTACCTCCATCTGTACAGGGTTATCTCTCCCTTCAAAAGTGAACACTTGTGGTGATAGGGCACATGATCAAAAACCTATTGGATTTTGAGCTCCTGATCAAAAGCTCAAAGGGTCTCTAGATCTACATGCAGTAGATCTTGTGCTGATAGGGCACCTGATCAAAAACCTAAGTGGATTCCTACCTGGGTGGTAGAAGAGTGGATGTACCTCAATTTGGGGAACCACTATAAATTTTCTCGTGTCGTCTGTTTGCTTTGTGATTTCTTTGTGTGGTGTGTTATGCTGTGGTAGTCTAGGCTATCTTATTTCACTAGTTTTAATTATCAGTATTTTAATTCCGCAATAAATCTAAACAATTTTTAAATACTCTATTCACCCCCTGCCCCCTCTATAGTAAAACCTATCTATTCCTCTCTTTCAATTGGTATCATAGGGTGTGTTTTTAAGGTTGTACAGGCAAACACTTGAACCTAAGATCTCTGATAGATATTTTTTTACTCTATTTCTTTTTGTTATACCATGGCACAGTACAAGGACTTTGCAAGCACCAGACCTCCAGTTTGCAACTTGGAAAAGTTTGGAATCTGAAAGGCAAGAATCAAACTTTATATGAATTCAATTGATAAAGACATTTATGATTCTATCTTAACAGGAGTACCTCCACCACCAGCTTCCACTCCATGTACTTCCACAAATTTGACTGCAGTACCTCCTCCAGACTACAATGATGCATACAAGAAAGCAAAGATTGCTGATGCAAAAGCCATGAATATACTGGCACAAACAATGTCTGATGACATATTTCAGAAAGTAGCTGAATGTGAATCAGCTAAGGCCATCTGGGATTCCTTAAACCAGATGGTTGCAAAATCAACAGATGAAAGGAAGGACAGGAGAGCTCATCTCATCTCCCATTATGAGAATTTTAAAAAGGAAGAAACTGAGCAAGTTTTTGAGATGTACAACAGACTCAGTATCATTGTTAATGAACTGAAAACCCTTGACAAGGACACATGATATGACTACTGAATAAGTCTTAGGAAAGCTGATATCCTATGAACAGTTGCTAAAGAAAAGAGAAGCTGAGCAAAAAAATACTGTTATACCAACAAGGAAGGAACAGAATATAGCTTTCAAAGCTTCAAAAGAATCAGAAACTTCTCCATCAAATGAAGAGTTGATGAGTCTCTTTGCAAAGTGATTCTTCAAGATGGGGAGAAAAGAATTCAGAAGGAAATCATCAAGGAGTGATGATAAACCAAGGTATGATAAAACCCCTTCTAAAGAGATTATCTGTTTTGGTTATAGGAAAGCTGGACACATTCTTCCAGAATGTCCAGCAAACAAGCACAAGGAAAGGAGAAAGGAGAAAGACTCCAAGAAGCACTCCAGCAAACCATCCTCCTACAAACACAAAAAAGGAGAAAGGGTTTGTTGCAGAAACATGGAGTGACACTGAAGAATCATTTTCCTCTAGTTCCAGTGAGGATGAAGAAGAAGCAAAGGCCAAAGAAATTTGCTTAATGGCGATAAATGCTTCAGGACATGTCTCAGAAGAATATGAATCTGAAGAATGTTCAGATTGTGATCAGGTATTGGAAGACTTTGACTTTACCTTTGAAGATTTTAAATCAAACTTTAAATCTATGTGTAGTGATCTGATTAGATCTGAGAAGGAAATCAAACTTCTCAGAGATAGACAATTTAACTATGACAGTTTAGTATCAAAAAATGACAAATTGTAAAATTAAATAGACATGTATAGTGAACAAATCATTTTTCTGAAAATGGAATTAAGTAAGGCAAAATAGCTAGAGGAATCACTAAATGGGAGAAGCAAACAACTAGTAGAAATTACCAGCACACTTAAGGATAGACTTAATAAAAGTAAGTTAGGATTAGGTGCATCATCTAGTGAACCACAAGTTATTCAGAAAAACCATCTCTCATAACCTATAAAGTATATTTAAGATAAAGGTAAGAAAAATACGGAACAAATTAAAAAGTTTAATAAAGTTTTAAAAGAGGTTGAGAAAAATAAAGAAAAACAAAAAACTAAGTATCAACAAATATCATCGAACCAAGTTCGACGATCTCAGCATTATGCGTTGAATGACGATCGACAATCTCAGAACCCAGAGTTTAAGCCTAAACACTCTTCAAACGGGGATCGACGATATAATTATGTATCGTCGAACAGAGATCGACGATTGTGGAACCCAAATAATAGCTACTATTACTCTGAGAACCGAGATCGACGATATCAATGCTGGTCGTCGAACGCAGATCGATGATCTCAACCTAAATGTCGAACCCAAATCTGTATCATCAAAATTATAATTTCAACAGAAACTTCAATAATAACTCTAACTCTAAAACTTTTCATCCCTTGACTAACTGGATAATCCCACCTAAGAGATTTCATCCCTTAGGTTATAAAAGTCAATCTGAATACTCTTATATTTCAAGTTTTAAGTATGAAAAGAAGTCAGGACCCAAGGTTACCTGGGTCCAATATATATAAGCTGTTATTTTGCAGGTGAAGACCTATCCTACCATACAGGATAAATGGTATCTGGATAGTGGGTTCTCCAAGCATATGACAGGAAACAAGGCCAACCTAAATAACTACAAGGCAAAGCTAGGTCCAAAGGTTATACTTGGAGACTCAAGCTTTGGTCAGACAGAAGGCTATGGAGAATTCACACTTGGAGCTATCACATTCAGGAAAGTGGCATATGTAAGTGGCTTAAAACATAACTTGATATCCATAGGTCAGCTATGTGATGCAGGTTATGAGGTATATTTTACTGAATCCAAATGCAATATTCTTTAAATAATAGCATTGTGTTATCAGGTATTAGGTTAGGCAATATTTATTTAATTGATTTTAATTCTGCTTGTTCAGAAATTTGTTTGTTTAACAAAGTTAGCAATAATAATACATTATGGCATAAAAGGCTAGGACATGTAAATCTTAGAAACATTGCTAGGTTATCTAGGGACAACCTTGTTAGAGGATTGCCCTCTTGCCCCTACAAGAAGGAAAGCCTTTGCAAGACTTGTCAAGAAGGCAAGCAAACTAAAAATAGCTTTAAATCAGTTAATAAGAGTGATTCACATAGGATTTTGTATCTTCTCCATTTGGACCTTTTTGGACCAATTGTTGTACAAAGCCTGGGAGGGAAGTTCTATACTTTAGTTATTGTAGATGACTTCTCTAGGTTCTCTTGGGTTTTCTTCTTGAGAAACAAGTCTAATAATTTCAAATTTCTTAAAGACTTTCTAAAATGCATAAATATTGTGTACTCTACTCAAGTTGCATTGATCAGAAGTGATCATGGCACTGAGTTTGAATCTCTTCCTATGCAAGAATTCTGTGAGAAGGAAGGTATCAGGCACTACTTCTCTGCTCCTAGAACTCCTCAACAAAATGGGGTAGTTGAAAGGAAAATTAGAACACTCATTGAAGCGGCAGGCACATTGCTTACTGATGCTCACATGCATCTATCCTTTGGGTAGAAGCTATAAGCACAGCAAATTATGTCCTGAATAGAAGTTTGATACACAAACTTAAGGGAAAGACTCCCTATGAATTACTCAAAGGGAAAAAACCTAAAATAGATTACTTTATAATTTTTGGTTGTATCTGTTTTATTAACAATAACAACAAAGATTATCTTAGAAAGTTTGAAGCCAAAGCTACAATGGGAATCTTTCTAGGATATTCCCAAGTTAGCAAGGCATATAGGGTTTTCAATAAAACATCCTTGAAAATTGAAGAATCTGTTCTTGTTACTTTTGATGAAGCTAATATGTTTTATAAGGAGAAGAAAGCTTCTACCAGTAATTATTTGCAGGTACCTAATCTATGTGAGAAATTGGATGACTTAAATCTCACCCAAAAAGTGACATCTCATCCCTATTCAAAGATTGATGAAGATAGTGAAGAAGAATATTTGGAAATGGCTGAAGCTTCTCCAACATCAAATTTAATTCCATAAGAGGAATTAGTTCATGATGCTGCTGTTGTTGAACAAACTCCACCTCCTGACTATATTACACTTAGAGATCATCTCATATCTCAAGTGATAGGAGACATGTCAGTGGGTGTGCAGACAAGGAACCAACTCGATGAGGATGTGATGCATGCCTGCTTCTTATCTCAAAGTGAGCCCTCATCCATTAAAAATGTTGAGCAAGATCCACACTGGATTATTGCAATACAAGAGGAGCTAAATTAGTTTGAAAGATGCAAAGTTTGGAACTTGGTTCCCAGACCCAAAGGACAACTAGTTATTGGAACTAAATGGGTCTTCAGAAACAAATTGGATGCAAAAGGTATAATTGTCAGAAACAAAGCAAGACTAGTGGCACAAGGCTACACGCAAGAAGAAGATATTGACTATGATCAGACCTTTGCACTTTTTGCAAGGCTTGAAGCTATCAGAATTTTCTTGGCTTATGCTGCTCACAAGAAATTCAAGGTATATCAAATGGATGTCAAAAGTGCCTTTCTCAATGGGGAACTTTAGGAAGAAGTATATGTGGAACAGCCACCAGGTTTTATCTCTTCAACTCACCCCTCTTATGTTTTAAAATTGCATAAGGCTCTCTATGGTCTAAAGTAAGCTCCAAGAGCTTGGTATGAAACCCTAGCTAGCTTTCTTTTAGAGCATAAATTTTCTAGAGGCACTGTAGATAGGACTTTATTTGTTAAACATCATCATGATAGGATTCTTTTAGTTCAAGTATATGTTGATGATATTATATTTGGATCTACTGATTCTAAACATTGCAAAAGGTTTTCTGACCTTATGCACTCCAAGTTTGAAATGAGTAGCATGGGTGAACTTTTTTACTTTCTAGGTCTTCAAGTAAAGCAAGCTCCTGATGGCATCTTCATATCCCAGTCCAAATATGCTAAGGAATTAGTAAAAAGGTTTGGGATGGCTGATGCCTCAGCAATGAAGACACCCATGGCTTCTAATGCAGTAATTGATTCTGATGAAAAGGGTAAACCTGTTGATCAGAAAAATTTTAGGACCATTGTTGGGTCCCTACTATATTTACTGCAAGTAGACCTGATATAATGTTTGCAATATATCTTTGTGCTAGATTTCGGTCAACCTTAAAGAATCTCATTTAATTCTCCTCAAGAGAATTTTAAGATATTTAAAGGGCTGTCCTAATCTAGGACTTTGGTATCCCACAGAGTCAGAATTTGAAATAACTGGATATTCTTATGCTGACTATGCTGGATGCACAGTTGACAGAAAAAGCACTTCAGGAACTTGTCAATTCCTGGGTGATAGATTAGTATCCTGGTTTTGCAAGAAACAATCATCTGTCTCTACATCAACTACAGAAGCTGAATATAGTACAGCTGGGAGTTGCTGTTCACAGATCTTGTGGATTCAAAACCAGCTACTGGATTATGGATATTCCTCAAAAATTCCACCATATTTTGTGACAGTACAAGTGCCATATCTATTGCACAAAATCCAGTCCTGTATTCTAGGACCAAGCATATAGAAATAAGGCATCATTTTCTTAGAGATTGTGTTGACAAAAAACCTCAAGTTTATCTCCACTGATTTTCAAAGAGGAGATATTTTTACCAAGCCTCTGGATGTGCAAAAACATCTATTCTTTTTGAATTAGCTTGGAATGATAAATGGCATAGATTAAAATTGACATTTTGTCTTTGTGAAGATGTGGTCAACGGTCGCCGAACAGAGATCGACGATCTTCGAACTCATCTTGAGCCAAATCGTCGACCTGAGATTGACAACAGCTCTGTATGAAGACAAAAATCGTCGACTGGAGATCGACTACTTTGCTTCAGTAAATCAATCGTTGACCTAAGCTCGACTATCGATTTTTTTGATCGAGATCAGAGACCAAAGATATTATTTGTTTATAACTTAAATCTTTGACCTAAGATCGACGTTTTTTGTTTTATTGTCGGACAGAGATCGTCTCTTCATATTCCAAAAGAAAAACCTATATGTAGGTTTCTCTTCGATCTCTATCCCGCACTCTCATTTTCTCTTTTCTCTTGATCTCCCTTTCTCTCTTGAGTCTATAGGTTTTCCATGGCGATTTCTGCAGCAGTTCTCGTAGCGATGAAGTTCGACACAGGATTCAACGTCGACTTCGACTTGATCAGTCATTGTGATCCCATTTTTCAGGAAATATTACAGTTGTGCGATGATCAGGGATTGAAGAAGTTGATGAATACAAGGATAAAACTATCTTTTGCTGAAATTAAAGAATGGGTTTACACTTCCTCTACAAATGACTCTTCAATGATCGGTTTCGTCTTAGGACAGCAGGTGAATCTAAACCCTGCAACTCTTACAGAGATTTTTGAGTTAAATAATAGATCAGATGACCAGGAACAGGATAGTTCAGAGTATAGCAGGATGATATTGGAGATGGGTCATGCCGAGGGCATACCATCTAAGTTATTAAAGAAAAATTTATCCGTAGGTTTTAAGTTCCTTGCGGATATCGTGGGAAAGGTTCTGCTGGGCAAGCATTCGGCCCATGACAACATCAATAGGCAACAGTTTGCCGTCATGTCTACTCTGGTAAATAAGAAGGTCATTGATTGGGCCAGCTTGTTCTTTGATTTTATTAAGAAGAAGAATAACAAGAAGGAAGTCTGCTTAGGAAGGATTCTGGGAATCTTCCTTCAGAAAACAGCTCCAGAGCTATTGGTTTCTACAACCATAGCTATTAATGCAAGCAAGAGGTTGGATTCCTCTCTCTTCGGGAAGTGGGAGAGGACAGTTCAAAAGCCATCTATGGCTGGAACCTCCACCCTTATATCTGAGGACACAAGGGCTGTCACAGCCAATTTTCAACCTAATGAAGAAGTTCCTTATCTTCCTCCTCCTCCTCCAATCATTCCCAGTATTCCTTGTCTACCAACCAATGTTGTCCAAACCATCTCTTCTCCTATTCTGCCATCAACTCCCATTCACCATGCTGAACATCAATACCTCCACACCTTGTCCTTTCAAAATTTTGACCACCTCTCACCTCTCTCATCTCCTTCTCACCAACATGATTCACCCATCAACACTGAAGCCTCACCACAAATTTCCACTATTCATTCCTCCAGAAACTCCCCTATTCAAGATGAAATCATTACCGATTTCACTCCTCCTCCCTCAAAAATTCCGTCTCAACTCAGACTCCAACTGAGTTTCTTCAAAAAGACCAAACCCTCATCTCTCATTTTCTGGAACTCCTCACTCCTACTCTAAAATCCTTGATAGCAGAGGCTATTTCACCTCTTGCTCTCTCTATTTCCTCTCTTTCTGCCTCTATTTCTGCTTCCATTGTCCCTTCTTTATCTGGGGGCCTGGTTCCAGTTCTCACTTAAACCAGGCAGGGGGAGATGTCCAATGAAGATGTTGCAGGTTCAGACTCAGCGGAACTTCAGGCTAAGTCTCCTATAGCAGTGCATGAAGATGATGTAGGTTCAGTCTTAGTAGAACTTCAGGCTCAGTCTCCTCCAACAGTGCAGGAAGAAGAAGTGTTTCAAAAATTTTGTGCAGAAATAGTTCTTTATTCAAATTTGTGGATGTCAGATGAAGACACTGATGTGTCAATTCCTGGGATTTCCAATGGTTACTGTTTAATTAATCCCTACATTGATTTACAAATTATTTTACATTCATTCTCTCTGTTTAGATTAGTTTTGTTTTCAGTTGAGATCAATTCTTCCAGGGTCATGGTCTGTTATACCAGACCCATGAGTCCTTCTGTTGTGAAACAACTTCGGCAGATTCAATCAGCTCCAGTTTAAACAGATATTCCATCAGTTACAATGTGTACAGATATGTCATACCCTTTGGATGTTGAGCCTATGCTTATGTTAGAAGAAAAGAATGAATTTTATGTTATCTAAATTGCTTATGAACTACTTGATCTAGTGGCCTCAGGAAATCTGGCCTTAGCCCTAGAAACAACTTTAGTTAATATTTATGAGCCTTATAGTACTCTTCCCTCTCTGGATGATTTTATTGCTCTTGATATTCAGGAAGAAGCCAAAGAAAAAGCTGCCAAAAAGATTGCTGACAAACAGATGAAGGAAATAGATGATTTGTATGACAATCCTCAGGGTTTTTCTGATGATGCTGATGATTTAGAGGATGGTAATTCTAAGAAAAAGAAAGTTTCAAGGAAAAGAAAAGCTGCTCCCCAGGCTGCTCCCAAGCAAGGAAATACAAATGATACCCCTTATTACATCTTGAAAGGGATTACTCCATACCCTTGCATGGAGAGCTGGATGTGGTTATCCAAAGCCAGGAAGAAGAGTAGGAGATATTCTCCTCCTCCTCAAAAATTCAGAAGAGGCCCTCCTCCTCCTGCTATTGGTGCTTCAGGTGTTGTTTCTCAAGCATCTGGTGCATCTTCCCAGCCTTCCTCTTTCTCAAGATCATATCAAAGGCATGATAGATCTTCCAGGACTCATTCCCATGGTGACAGCCAACAGCATAGAAGTCAAAGTTCCTCAGAACATGTAAAAGAAGTGATTTATCAGAACCCTCCTTCTCTCCTTCTCAACAACAAGTTCCTCCCAAGGATCAGAAGACGGTTAGCTTATCAGTCAAGAAGACATGTTGTATCTCATAAAATAAAGTATAGTGAGGCCGCTCCTCCAAGATCTCTCTATTCTCAAAGTGATAAACAGCAAAGCTCAACAAAGTTTCAAGCTCAATCCACTCAGTTCAAAGCAGTTACAATATTGCCTCCTCAAGAAGATCAGCCACCTGTTGAACCAGAACTTGATCCAAACTTTAGGATGGCTAGGCTTCAGGAACTGATTGGTCTCTCTCAGATTAGAAAAGCTGTAGAAGAAGGAGAAGATCCATCTAAAATCTCTACTATGTCTTCCTACAGAGAAAAAAAGCTGAATAAACTTCAAGTCAGCAAGAAAATCTTTAATCCAGCTGAATATATGTCATTGCATCCTGAAGCAATTGTGCCCAGGACCAGCACTCAGACATCCCTTGGTGGACAAGACTTGATGAAATCTTAGAAGAATGTACCAGACCCAAGCAGGAAGATAATCTTCTCTAAACCCTAATCTGGTTCTCCATCTGATAGATTATAGTTTGTACTCTTTGCCTATTGCTTAACTGATTATGTACAATACACTACTATAACATATCTGCTGATGTTATTTCATCCCTTCAGATATTTATGGTTGTTGTATTTTATTTCTTTTCAGTTTTGTTTTTGAGTGACCTCACATAAATAGGGGGAGATTATTGGAACCCTTGTTTGGATTTGTGCTAGGTTCACTCTTAGAATGTCTTGACCCCCATGTATAGCCAGGGTCTCTTTCTAAGTCTTAGTTAGGTCCCCTCTAGGTCAAGTTTTGTGCAGACCAGCATTGCAGTGGACTCAGACTTAGATTCAGAAAAATGTAATGGACTATCTATATCAGTTCGACTATAGTCATACTCAGCTCGATGATCGTCGATCTCCCATCGATGATCTCAGAGTCCTCTACTATGAACTGAGCTCGACGATCTACAAGCCCAGGTTGATGATTTCATTTTTCTCAGCAATGATCTCAGTTCTATGATAGTCGTTCTCTGGTCGACGTTCTCTTAACTCAGTTCGACGATCTCTGAATGGAGCTCTACGATTCTGTACTGCTTTCAGTTATCAGTTCTTCAGAACGGTCAGAGTTATTTATTTTGATTATGATAAAGTTTTTTAAGGCAAATATATTCTGATAATCAATGCTAATACTCTCAAGGCTGATAGTCATATTCATGAAGCATTAATTATGGTATTCACAGAATATTTTATCAAGACATTTATGGAAATGCATTTATGATTGCCAGCCAATCTAGCCGTTTGGGCTCCTCAATTCTTGCAGAGAATTATGTTTTGTCTTGAGAATTCAAATTGATGCCGTTTTCTTCATTCTGACAAAATATATATCTTAGAAAGACAAAAAGAGAAAGAGACAGTAATCAATCAGTAGTTAGAGAAGAATTGTGCTCTCAAGGGATCTTGTATGTTTTGCTGAAAGAGGAAGAAGAAGAACTTTTTCAAATACAACTCTCTCCAGTCTTCTACTTTATTCAGTCTTCAAAGATTTACAGAGAGCCAAAAATCAATAACAGTTCACTGATTCAAAAAGGCTCTGCAACATATTTTGAAGACCTACACCCAGGGCAAAGTTTCCTCTTCCTGAATATATACAACATCTCAGGGGGAGCTTGGACATTCAACTTTAATCCACACAGTCTTCTCATTTGCCATAGAAAGAGACGATTTCCAAACATTCTTGTTTCTTTTACCTCCATCTGTACAGGGTTATCTCTCCCTTCAAAAGTTAACACTTGTGGTGATAGGGCACCTGATCAAAAACCTATTGGATTTTGAGCTCTTGATCAAAAGCTAAAAGGGTCTCTATATCTACCTGCAACAAATCTTGTGGTGATAGGGCACTTGATCAAAAACCTAAGTGGATTCCTACCTGGGTGGTAGAAGAGTGGATGTACCCAAATTTGGGGAACCACTATAAATTTTCTTGTGTCGCCTTTTTGCTTTGTGATTTCTTTGTGTGCTGTGTTATGTTGTGGTAGTCTTGCCTATCTTATTTAACTAGTTATAATTATCAGTATTTTAATTCCGCAATAAATCTAAACAATTTTTAAATACTCTATTCACCCCCCCCCCCTCTAGAGTAAAACCTATCTATCCCTCTCTTTCAAAACTCATATATCGTTAGCACCGATGCTTCCAATCTGAAATCCTGACTTCCTATCTGCACCTCAACACAGCAAGATCTATATGCATGCATCAAGCATCCGTTAGGTAACAACACATTTAATCTATCTATCGACATAAGAGTATGCACTCCGATTTGCACTACAAAGTCCTCAGATAGAAATGAATTAGAAGCACTTGTATCGAACGGTGCTCTCTCCTGATAGTTCCGAATAAGGACAAAGCCTACATTCATCAAGTTATACACAAGCAATTCACAAGGTATAAAGTATATAAAGTATGAAAACTATATACTACCAGTACCTGTGATGACATCAGCCTATTTGATTGCCTCCTATGGTCCAAGATTTTATACCCTCGGCTGAGCTGGAGCACATTGGGATGTAATGGACTCCACTGCCTTTCCCGTCTTTGCATAAGATGCTCCTACCTTCTTCTCAACTGTTGGATGACCCATGCCAACAATCTCGAGCCATGTGACCCACCTTGCCATAAGTAAAACATGTACGAGTGCTTTGCCCAGACGTTGCTCTATAAGTAGAAGTAGATGGAGCTTGTCCAGAAGACTTGGACTTCTTATTCAATTTCCGAAAATGAGATTTTGAAGAAGTCGGCACTTTGAACTCTGGCTTTTTACAGCCAAATCCTTTTTTCCCCTTTACCCTCTTCATATCTTTCTCCAACGAAAAAGTCGTATTAATAAATACTTGAAAACCTTGATTAATCAGACCCGAGAGAAGCAACCTCAGATCATCCCGCAGTCCCTCGTAGAACTCATGCAAGTAGTTATCTACACTACTCTCGCCCAAAGTCAAGCACTGAAACACATTCTCCAAGGCAATCTACTACGACAGAGGTAGATGATTTGCGAAAAATAATCTCAAAAACTCCTCCATTGAGATCTCATATAGACATCTGCCTTCAAAGTGATCTAACTCCAACTCATCCCACCAAAGCTGAGCCTCTCCCTCCAATTGGAAAGTGGCCAGGTTAACTTCTTCCCCTCCTATATTTCAATCGTCGTCAACACTCTCTTGACACGCGAAAGCCAGTCCTTCGCCTTTATTGGGGATCCTGCACCCGTGAACATAGGAGGACCAAAACTCATAAAATGCTTCAACTGCCTTTCAGTAGCTCGCCTTTCAACCAAAGCCTCAATAGGCCCTTGCCTAACATCTATAGGCTCAGCCACACCAACCTGGTTTGGGACCATAACAGGATGAACCTGCACAGTGGGATGTGCAATTATCATAGAAAACACTGCCTCAGCAACTAAGCGTATTGTTTTTGCGGAAGGGGAAGGTGTGGGCACATTAGCTAATGTCGTACTCTATATAGAAGGTTGGGGTTCAGACTGCCCCGCACCACTTCGAGTAACCTATAAGTGTAAAATACACAATTTAGCGACTACACAAATGGCAAATAATGACCAATAGGAATGCGCAGGTCCCTGGACATTCTTGAGTTCATTTTTTTTATAACGGTAAGAACATACACGTGCTCGTCACCCCTTAAAAGAATTCAACAATGAATTTTGATAAATATATATGAAGATAGTTTTAATTGAAAATTTAGTTGGATTTGTAAATAATACATTTGTGTGTTCTACATCTTTTTACTTATATACTGTGAATATGGAGGCAAGCGTACTTGTTGGATCCATTGTACATAATGCACTAGATTTGACGAAGTCAATCTTGTCAATGATATACATATAGTTATAGTTGACAGTGATGGGACAGGTAGCCTAAGTGGCCAAGTCAGGTAAATACTTACCTAAGTTGTGGATTAACAAAAATCTATGTAAGTCCACAGGCGTTGAGTGACGGTGACTCACTCAACGCCAGATGACTTATAACGCTGAGTGAAGCCTATACAGTCAAAGCAAAGCAGTGGAAAGCTGAGAAATTTTTTAAGTCTATAAGGGTTGAGTGAAGTCAACTCACTAAATGCCATATAGCAAAAGCTGTGAGATAGGCTAAAGCAGTAAAAGCCTGAGAAGAAATGGGCAAAAATGTGGCCAAGTCCATAGGCGTTGAGTGAAGATCACTCACTCAACACCATAGCCTCATAATCATTGAGTATAACTCAGAGAGTCAACGCCATAGGAAATCTGTGAATATTTACTAAGTCCACAGGCGTTGAGTGAGGCAACCTCACTCAATGCCATGTGATATTGCGTTGACTAATTCTCAAACAAAGTGTTCTTCGTAACACAGAAATTTGGCTAATTCCAAATGCGTTGAGTGTATCACACTCACTCAAAGCCAGATAATAAAAATGTTTGTTAAGTACTTTGTCATTGAGTGGAGCTTACTCACTCAACGCCAAGTAGCAGAAAATTGGCTAAGGCGAAAAGCATTGAGTGAGGCATGCTCACTCAAAGCTCTCAATGCTTAAGATGCTGGAGACGCAGAAAATTGGCAAAGTCAAAAAGCATTGAGTGAGGCATGCTCACTCAATTCTCTCAACGCTTAAGATCCTGGAGACATATAAAATTGGCTAAGGCAAAAAGCACTGAGTGAGGCATTCTCACGCAATGCTCTCAACGCCAATCATGTAGAAGTGGCTGAAGAATATGCTAAGGCAAAAAGCGTTGAGTGGAGCTTGCTCACTCAACGTTGTCAATGCTTAGATAGACAGAATTTTGTCTAAGTATTTTGGCGTTGAGTGAAGCTCATTCACTCAATGCCTATTCTACTAATGCTCTATTTTGGTAAGTCCACAGGTGTTGATGTCAGCAAAATCGACAAAGTCAACTAAGTTCAAATCAAGTACGGAGAAGCTATAGAAAACGACAAACTCTGCCGAGAAGCTACTATATGTCTTCTTCCATTAAAGCAAGGCGCAGCTAGAAGCTGCAGGTGGGGCCCACTGATCTCTAAGAGTCATTGATCGGCAAACTACAAAAGGAAGATATGTGCCAAGACAAAAGGTAACTTTTAGGGCTTTATCATTTTCAAAAAGGTTGCGGCTGGAATTCATCTTCGTCGCCATTATTGCATGTAAAAGCTTGAAGTCTCCCTACAAAAAGATTAGTTAGTTGTGTGTCTTCTTCATCGACACCAGCAAGATCAGAAGGATTTCCTTATGAGGGAGAAGCAGAAAAAAGGAAGACGTCTCTGCAGATCAAGTTGCTTCTCAGTTTAGCAAGCCCAAACCTGAAGATCTACTTCTGAAGCTGAGAAGAAGGAAGAATAAAGTAGCTAACTCTGTCCTAGGAATGAAGAAGCAAAGCAGTTTACTGCTAGTTACTTCCAGCTAAAGATCCTTGTAGCTGTGAAGAAAGTTTGAGCTGAGATAACTCAGCTCAAGGTGTTGTCACTGAGAAATTTCTTTGCGATAGATATAAATCTATTTCACTCCAGTAGGATCCTTTTGGATCCGAATTGTGGGGCTCTCTAAGCCTGAGGCAGGGCAAATTTGCCTGTACTATAGGATCCTGTTCGGATCAAAGGTAGGTGGTCATTTGATCACTGAGCTATAAGAAAGGAATAATCTCTAAGGTAGGATCCCTAGTGGATCTAAGGTAGGGTTGTCCTCCCAGACTGAGTGTAGGGCCATTGGCCTGAGGTATGTGGTATGCTTACCACTGAGTTATAGGCCCTTATGGCTGAGCTGCAGGTCTTGTAGGAGACTGGGAGATCCTGAGGGATCTGAGGTGTAAGCTCTATGGAGCAAAGTTTTGGAGAAGTGTCTTGACTAATAGGAAGTTGGCAAGGTGGGAGGAGAGTGGATGTACCAAAAAGTTTGGGAAACACTATAAATTTGTGTGTACTTTTTTGTGGTGTTTTTCTTTGTGCAGGTACTTGTGAGCAAATCAATGCCAACACACAAATCTCTAAAGAAGATAAAATTAAAAGTTAAAAATAACAGTGAGACAACCTATTCACCCCCTAGGTTGTATTTCAAGTGGTATCAGAGGGAGGTTGCTCAAAAAGGATTTAACAATCTAAGTGATCTCCAAATGTAGCTACAGTGAAGTGATTATGGGTTCTGGAGAAAATCATAAGGAGCTAGGTCCCATTAAACTCCCAATTTGCAGAAAGGAGAACTTTGGAATCTGGAAGGAGAGGGTCAGGCTATTCATGGAAGCCTCTGACCCTAGAATCTTTATGACTATCAAAGAAGGACCAATCATTCCCATAAAGGTTTCTGTTCTAGATGCCAATGTTCAGACTCATAAGAATTATTCAAAAATGACCAAGGATGAGGTCATGTTGGCTGCATTGGACAAGAAAGCCCAGAAAATCATTGTAAGTGCAATTGATGATTCAACTTTTTAGAATTTGGTTCACTGCCAGACCTCCAAAGTGATGTGGGACACACTTGTGGTCTACATGGAGGGGACTGAAGAGGTAGGGATGATAGGAAGTCTCTGCTCAACCAGAAGTATGGGGCTTTATGGTAAAACCTGAAAGAGAACATAGCTGCTTGCTATGAAAGATTTTTTAGGATCATAAATGAGTTGAAGACCTATGGGAGGGTCTTAAATAATTATGAAATAAATGACAAGTTTCTCAGATCTCTCACTAGAGACTAGGATACTAAGATATTTTCCATAAGATAGGTGGCTAAGTTTGCTGAAACTCCTCCCCAAACATTGTTTGGAAAGCTGCATTCCGATGAGATGCATCTAGCTGTAAAAAAAGAGGAGGTGGCCACCAGCAATCCCTAGCCAAGGGAAATTCCTTGGCCTTCAGAGCAGAAAGCACCAAAAAGGGCATGGAGAGGATTCTTTCTCCTCCAAGAAGACTAGCTGAGTCAGACAGCTCAAAATCAGAAGCATCAGACAGCAGTATGTCTGATGATTATTTTGCAGCTTTCTCCAAGCAACACAAGAGGCTGATGAAGAAGAAGCATTGGAAGAAGAGGCCTTCCAACTCCACTCATCACAGGAAGAATCACTCCAAGGTTGACAGTTATGATTCCAAACCTAATAAATATAACTCTTCTAAAGTAGTTTGCTACTGTTGCAGCAAGCCTGGGCATATGATAGCTGACTATCCAGTGAAGAGGAAGGATTCTAAGGAGAAGAAGCAACATCAACACAAAGGAAAGAAGGAGAAGTCCTTCATTGCTAAGAAGGAAAAGAGCTGGGCAGACTCAACATCATCTGAGCCTGAAGAAGAGAAAGCCTACATTGGGTTAATTGCTATTGCTGCTACTAATGATATAACTATATCAGTAAAGGAAGTCTGTCCATCAGCAAGGATAGGTATAAGGGCCCCTCTAACACTGTCAGATAGTGATTTAGAGGTGGATGAATATGTTATCCATATTTGTAGAGGGTTGATGGAAATGACTAATGAAGAAGCCAGTTAGGATTTGCCCGGTCCACGTAAGGTACATTCTTTACCTAATTCTGCTTTTATGTCTGGGTATGAGACCAGTCCTTGTTTAGAAACCTCTTCACCCAGTGGTGAAGAAGATTCTGGATCTGAATGAGATGTTAATCAACTGATTGATAAGTATTGAGAACTTTTGAATGCCTTTAAGAAGGTCAATAAGTTGTTTAAGAAGCAAGCTAAAGAGATTTCATCTCTTAATCTTGTAGTTGCCCAGTAGACTGTAATAGTTAATCTGCTGAATCAGAAATCTAGGGAAATAAGACAACTGAAGTCCCTCTTGGACATCCAGATAGCCTCCATCAAGCACAAGAACTGTCTCATCAGGGAGCTTGAAGAGAGGCTTGAGAAGGAGAAAAGAATTATGGCTAGCTATTCTAAGCCAAGTACAGTACTCACCTTGATAGACTCCTTCTCCTCTAAAAAGGGTAAGAAGGGGTTGGGATTCAAGGGAAGCACAAGAGTTACTCCTTCCAAAAGGAAGGGCAAAGATCCAGCTCAATTTATTGCTTCAAAGCCTCCAATTATTTTTATAAAAGTTCTGTTACCATCTAACAGGTATGACCAAGAAAGCTCTTGTGGACACTGGGAGAATGGTGGTCCCTCTGGGTTGAACAAAGATGTTCACTGCCGCGGTGAAACTTCTAGCTGGGTGAGTGCCTTTATGGCTGCCCTAGAGAAAACTCAAATGTCCCAAACTGGACCATTTGTTTTAAGTGCTTCAGCTCCAACACTCAAAAATGTTGTTGTAGCGAAGGCTCTGAATCTGACAGCTAAGGCTCCGACTAAGGGCAAGTCTAACAGCCAGGCTGATTTGGGAATTTTTGATGCCATCAAAAGCATGCTCATTGAAAAGAAGCTTGTTGTTGATAGCACTTAGAGCAGACCAAACAAGCCAGCTAGAAGAATGGCCTTCTGTCAAGTCCTAGCTGAAAGAAATCAGAAAAGGGCAGCAACACATCTTCCTTCTATTCAGGCTTCTACTAACTAAGTTGCAGGGCCTACATAGAATAGAAGATATAAAATACATGATTGTTCGTGCTGTGGTAAGATAGGGCAATTTGCCATTGATTGTTGGCATAATCCTAATATGGCAAGGACCGGAGTTAGTCCTCTAGTCAGAAAACTTGCTGGTGGATATGTTCAGTTTCAGACCAATATGCACCTAGGACCCAATAGATATTGGGCTCCTAAGGTAAAGTAAACTGTATAATGCAGGATAGTCCAAATGGTCATACCCCTATATGGTACTTAAATAGTGGTTGTTCCAAGCACATGACTGGGATAAGGAGCAACCTGAAGGAGTACACTCCAGTCAAAGATGGACCCAAAGTTATCTTTGGTGGTTCAGATAGAGGGGTTACAAGAGGGTATTGTAAGATCAGCAATGGCATAGTCACTATCACTAAGGTGTCTTATGTTGAAGGGTTGCAACACAACCTTATAAGCATAAGCAAGCTCTCTGATCTTGGCTATATTATTGTCTTCCACAAGGATGAGTGCCTAATTAGGAGGTCAAGTGACAAAGATGTCATCTTGACAGGCACTAGGAGTGGAAATGTTTATTGCTTAAACTTTCTATGTTTAGATACAGACTCTCCTATCTATCTAGTGGCAAATGAGAAAAGCATCATATTGTGTCCTATGACACAAGAGAATAGCCCATGTAAATTACAAGACTATAGGTAAGCTCTTTAGTCAATTGCTAGTTAGGAATGGTCCCAATGTGAACTGATCCAAGGAGGGTATATGTTCTGCTTGTTAGAAGAGCAAGAATACAATAGCTTCCTTCAAGGGCATTGGGACAAAAGATTCTGTGAGGTGCCTATACCTCCTGCATATGGACTTGTTTTGTTCTATGCCAATTCAAAGTCTTGGTAGGAAGGTCTACACCCTTATGGTGTTTGATGACTTTTCCAGGTTTGCTTGGGTGTTCTTCTTCAAGAGAAAGAATGAAACTCTTGATATCTTCATTAAGTATTTCAAGCAAATTCAGAATGAGTTCAACAGCTCTGTGGTCAAAATATGAAGTGGTCATGGGACTGAGTTCCAGTCTGATAGCATGATAAGGTTCTGTGAAGAGTATGGGATTCATCAAGAATTCTCTTCACCTAGAACACCCCAGCAAAATGGGATTGTTGAGAGGAAAAATAAAACTCTCATAGAGGCTGGGAGGACTCTACTGAATGACACATCTCTCCCAAGAAAATTTCCTGGCTGAGGCAATCAATACTGCATATCATGTCCTCAATAGGGCCTCTATCACCAAGTACCATAATAAAAATCTCTATGAGATCTTGAAAGGCAAAAAACCAAACCTGAGCTATCTCAGAATCTTTGGTAGTAACTGTTATGTACTTCATAATGGAAAATCCTATATAACTAAGTTTGCTGCCAAGTCTTTTGATGGGATTTTTGTTGGGTATAACAACCATAACTAAGCTTATCGGATCTATAACTTGAAAAGCCAAGTTGTTGAAGAGTCTGTATATGTGTTTTTGATGAGCCTACCATGATTTATAGTGAGCTACCAAGCTCCTCTTCTAGTACTGTAGATACAGAAATGTTGATGGAAAAGCTAGCCATCCAAGATGGAGCTCCAATGATGGAAGTTGAAGTGGATATTCCAGAAGGTCCACCATACACACTTAGTGCAGACGAAGATCAGCAAGGAGCTATTCCTGAAGCAGTTATTGAAAGAAGATTTCCTCCTATAATCAGACATTTGAGAGACCATCTTGCACACCAAATCATTGGTGAAGCTAGCCAAGGTATAGTGACGAAAAGCAAGAATCTGAATATAGCTATGTATGCCAGTTTCCTATCATAGGTGGAGCCAAAGAAGTTTGAACAAGCCAACATAGATAAATTTTGGATATTAGCTATGCAAGAGGAACTGAACAAATTCAAAAGATGCAAGGTCTGTGTTGGGTCCACTGATCGCAATGGCTCTGATTTTATGATGCCAAACTGGTCAATGAGATATACACAGTTGTATTTGATGTGTGTCTAAGTTCATGTGTGCAGGATAGCCCTTGTGACAAATATTAGGCAGATGGACTCAAAGAAGTGGCTGGAAGGGCAGAAGATTTTCCTAAGTCCACAGGCATTGAGTGATGTCTATTTACTCAATGTCAGGTAAGTAAAATCGTTGAGTATAGTCAGCCAAACAATTATCAAGCTTAAAATGTGGCTAAGTCCACAGGTGTTGAGTGAAGTCCACTCACTCAACGCCATAACATAAAAATCATTGAGTACTGCCTAGTCAGTCAAAGCCACAGAATTTCTGTATAGAATTTTGACTAAGTCCACAGGCGTTGAGTGAAGCTTACTCACTCAACGCCATGAGACAAAATCATTCTAAGTGTTTAGGCATTGAGTGTAGCTCACTCACTTAACACCATGAGACAGAAAATTTGTCTAAGTGTTTAGGCATTGAGTATTGCTCACTCACTCAACGCCATGAGATAGAAAATCTTTTAGGTGTTGAGTGATGCTTACTCACTCAATGCCCTGGGGCTATAGCATTGACTGAATCCTAGTCAGCCAGAGCCACTGTGTATTCAGACACAGAAAATTTGGCTAAGTCCAAATACGTTGATTGCTTTTACTTTTGTCGAGCTGAGCTCTGAGTTCGTTGAACTGAGCTCTGAGTTCGTCAAATTGAGCTTTCAATTTTCATCGAGCTGAGCTCTGCGTTGATTGTTTTTACTTTCGTCGAGCTAAGCTCTGAGTTTGTCAAAATGAGCTCTGAGTTCGTCGAACTGAGCTTTCAACTTTCGTGGAGCTGAGCTATGAGTTCGTCGAACTGAGTTCTGAGTTCATCGAACTGAGGATTTCTGGAATACACCTGAAAGTAAAATATGACCCTAGTCTCATGCTCACTCTGCTCTCAACGCCTAATGCCAGAAAACTTTTCCAAGTGTTTTGGCATTGAGTGAAGGTTGCTCACTCAATGTCTACTGGCTTTGATAATTTTCTAATTGTTTCGGCATTGAGTGGTGCTTACTCACTCAACCCCTTGTGACAGAATTTCTGTCAATGTCTTTTGGTGCTAAGTGATGGTCATTCACTCAATGCCTTCGCTACTGATGTTTGATTTTGTCTAATTCCATAGATGGTGACATCAGCAAAGTCAACACAGGTTCAAATATTTCGAGAATGCTGCTAGAGGCGCTGGCAGCCAGCTTTCATGATTTTTTGCACTAGAAAAGAGAATTTTTCGTTCTGTATCGCTGGGCCCCACACAAAGCAAAGAGTCTTTGAATCAGCCATCAATAGAAAGAATGTTCCTGAATGACAAAATCACAACCACCAATTCTGGTGGGGCCCACTGCTCAAAGAGCCATTGATCGGCAGAAGATAAAACGTGCAGGATCAGATCGAGAAAGAATTCTTCTAGGGTTTGGTCTTTTCACAAAGTGGCAGAACATCTTCGTTATCCTCACCATTATTTCAGAGGTTCTGAGTCATTTCTCTGAAGAAATGCAGCAGGTCTAACCTTGCTCTAGCAGATCTGAAGCCGATCCAAGATAGTTGGTGTAATCTTAATCAGCATCAGCAGGGTCAAAGACATATTCTCTGAGAAAATAAGGTAGCAGCCAAGGAATAACCTAGCTGTAGTTTCTGGGTGCTTTAGATAAAATAGCTTGTGATCTTCTCTAGCAAGGTTGTGACAAAGTAAGATTCCCCTACTGTAGAATACTTCACAGATCCAGCAGAACATTTATTGAAGATTTATTTTTGGAGTTGTGAAGAAGAGAGAGTTGAGCTTCTGGTCTAGTTCAGCAAGGTGTAGAATAGCAGATCTGCAAGGAAGCAACAAGGTCTAATATTGCAGCAGTTGAAAGCTGAAGAAAGATAGTTGGTGCCTTCTACCCCTGCACCAGCAAGTTCCGAGGAAACCTCTGAGTAAGAAGAAGCAGCAAAGGGCCAACCCTAGTTGTAATCACTACACCGTTAAGGCTAAGCTTTCCTGAAGACATTTTCTGGGTTGTGGAGAAGTAGTCTGGACTGAGATAACTCAGGACAGAGGTAGATAGGCTCAAAGAAATTTCTCTATTACCTTAGTGAAACCACTAACCCACTTCTACCTTGTAGGATCCTTTTGGATCTGAGTGGTAGGAGATAATTGGCTTTGAGGTGTAGGATCCAAGTGTGGATCTAAGTTGTAGGGCTGTTTAGCCTAAGTGTAGGATCTGGGTGCAAATCTGAGAGTAGGATCCTCTGTGGATCTGAGAGTAGGGCTTTGGCCGGGGTAGTAGGATTCAAGTTTGAATCTGAGCTGTAGGATCCAGTTTGGATCTGAGGTATGTGATCAGTTAATCACTGAGTGTAGGATCCTTTATGGATCTGAGGTAGGCTGTCCTCCCAGCCTGAGTTGTAGGGCCTTTGGGCCTGAGATAGGTGATCTTTAGATCACTGAGTTATAGGGAATTGTACCTAAGGTGTAGGTCTTGGAGGAGACTGAGTGGTCCTATGGGATCGTGTCATAGGCTCTTTGGAGCAGAGATTGGAGAAGTGCCTTGTCTAACTATAAGTTAGAAAGGTGAGAGGGAAAGTGGACGTAACCGTAATTTGGGGAACCACTATATATATTGTGTGTGATTTTCTGTGTGTTTTTTATTTGCAGGTTGTGTATATCTTGAAAGTAGAAAACAACTAACATCCATAGCACTTAAAGAAAGAAAAATTAAAGATAGACACAAGTTACTAAGAAACCTATCCACCCCCCTTCTAGGTTATTTAGCTATTCTTGAAATAAAGACATTCAGTCTGGTAGCTGGTCCCCAGACCACAAGGACATAATATCATTGGAGTCAAGTTCATTTACAGTGACAAACTTGATGAAAATGGCATTATAATCAAGAACAAAGCAAGGCTAGTGGCTAAGGGGTATATGCAAGAAGAAGGTATTAACTTTGATCAAACTTTTGCCCCTATAGCAAGATTGGAGCCATCAAACTGTTCCTTGCATATGCAGCACACAAAGGATTCAAGATCTATCAGATGGATGTGAAGTCAGCCTTCCTGAATGGTGACTTAAAAGAGGAAGTCTATGTTGAGCAGCCTCTAGGTTTTGTACTTCCTTACTCGCCTGATTCTGTTTATAGACTTAGGAAAGCTTTATATGGGATAAAGAAGGCTCCTAGAGAATGGTATGAGACTTTGTCTAGCTTCCTCATTGAGAACAAATTCTCAAGGGGGAAGATAGACAAGACCCTATTCATAAGAAAATCTAAGGGTAAGATCATCCTAGTTCAGATCTATGTAGATGACAACATCTATGGATCTACTTATGACAACCTCTGCAGGAAATTTGCCAAACTTATGTAGGGGAAGTTTGAGATGAGCAGTATGAGTGAATTTATTCTTGGGTCTCCAAGTAAGATGGAATGATGATGGTTTGTTCATATCTCAGTCTAAGTTCACTAGGGAGTTAATAAAGAAATTTGGTATGGAAAATTCCTCCACCATGAGAACTCTCATAGGATCAAGTATGCTCATATGCAAAGATGAGGTAGGGAAACCTATTGATGAGACTTTGTATAGGGGGATAATTGGTTCCCTTCTTTATCTAACTACTAGTAGGACAGACATCATGTATGCTACATGTGTTTTTGCTAGGTATTAGGCTTGCCCCAAAGAATCTCATTACTCTACTACAAAGAGAATTCTGAGGTATCATAAGGGAACACCAGATCTTGGCCTATTGTAACCTAGGAATTGGGAATTTGAAGTAACTGGCTATTCAGATGCAGACTTTGCAGTCTGTAAAGACGTCAGGAAGAGCACTTCTGGCACCTATCAATTCCTAGGTGGAAGGCTAGTTTCATGGAGCAGTAAGAAGCAAACTAGTGTTGCAATTTCAATTATAGAGTTAGAGTACATCTCAGCAGGTAGCTGTTATGCTCAGTTGATGTGGATCCAGCATCAGCTCCAGGACTACAACCTTCAAATAAGTAGAAGTCCTCTTTTTTATGATACTACTAGTGTTATTTCAATAGCTTGGAATTTTGTCTCCCATAGCATTTCTAAGCACATTGAGATTAGATTTCATTTCATTAGGGAGCATGTGGAATGTGAAGATATCAACCTTGAGTTTGTCTCAACCGACAAGTAAGTGGCTGATATCTTCACTAAGCCACTAGATGAAGCAAAGTTTAATACCTTCAAATTTTAGCTCGGTACGTTAAACCTGATATAGCTTCAGTTACTCCTCATCATGTTGCAAGCTATTTTGTATTTTGTAGATGGAATTGTTCTTTAAAGAAATGAAGATTCTCCAATTGCGGGGGAGCATGTCCAACACAATTCCAACAATTCACTACTGCATATTTGAGGGGGAGCAGATGATATGAATCCTACCAGCTATTTGCTAAAGTCAAGAAGGGGGAGGAAAAGATGATCAGAAGATCAGATTAATGTTCAAGTATGATAGATTAATGTTCAAGTATGGTAGCAACAATTCAGGGGAAGCAGGTGTACGTAGTGATGTTCCACTCTGTAGGCAAGGAAGTGTGGTAACTATAGATCACTTCTCAGTTATAGATCACTTCTACGTTATATAGTTTTTATTCTTATTGCTGCATAGTACTGTGTATGTCATTGACTCATTTGCTTAAGAGTTTTGTCTTCGTCAAATAGTGGGAGATTGTTTGGCCCAATGCCCATAATGTCCTAGATTTGAGGAAGTCAATCTTGTCAATGATATACATATAGTTGTAGTTGATAGTGATGGGAAAGGTAGCCTAAGTGGCCATGTCAGGTAAACACTTACCTAAGATGTGGGTTGACAGAATTCTATCCAAGTCCATAGGCGTTGAGTGAAGATGACTCACTCAACGCCAGATGACTTATAGCACTGAGTGAAGTCTATATAGTCAAAGCCAAAGCAGTGGAAAGCTGAGAAAGCGGCTAAGTCCACAAGAGTTGAGTGAAGTCAACTCACTCAATGCCATACAGCAAAAGCTGTGAAAAAGGCTAAAGCAGCAAAAGCCTGAGAAGAAATGGGCAGAAAAGTGGCAAAGTCCACATGCGTTGAGTGAGAACCACTCACTCAACACAATAGCCTCATAATCATTGAGTATTACTCAGATAGTCAATGCCATAAGAAATCTGTGAATATTTTCTAAGTCCACAGGCATTGAGTGAGGCAAGCTCACTCAATGCCATGTGATATTGCGTTGACTAATTCTCAAAGGAAGTGTTCTTCTTGACACAGAAATTTGGCTAAGTCCAAATGCATTGAGTATATCTCACTCACTCAACGCTAGATAACATAAATGTAAGTTAAGTAGTTTGGCATTGAGTGGAGCTTACTCACTCAATGCCAAGTAGAATAAAATTGCCTAAGGCAGAAAGCGTTGAGTGAGGCATACTCACTCAATGCTCTCAACACTTAAGATGCTGGAGATGTAGAAAATTGGCAAAGGCTAAAAGCGTTGATTGAGGCATGCTCACTCAATGCTCTCAACTCTAAAGATGCTGGAGAAACAGAAAATTAGCTAAGGCAAAAAGCGCTGAGTGAGGCATGCTCACTCAACGCTCTCAACGTCAAGCATGCAGAAGTGGCAAGAGAATATGCTAAGGAAAAAAGCATTGAGTGGAGCTTACTCACTCAACGCTGTCATCGCCTAGATAGACAGAATTCTGTCTAAGTGTTTTGGTGTTGAGTGAAGCTCATTCACTCAATTCCTATCTTACTGATGCTCGATTTTAGAAATGTCTATAGGTATTGATGTCAGCAAAATCAACAAAGTCAAATAAGTTCAAATTAAGTACGGAGAAGATACAGAACACGACAAACTTTGTCGAGAAGCAGCTATATGTCTTCTTCCATTAAAGCAAGGCACATCTGGAAGCTGCAGGTGGGGCCCACTAATCTCTTAGAGCTGTTGATCGGGGAATTACAAAAGGAATAGATGGGCCAAGACACAAGATAACTTTTAGGGCTTTATCATTTTCAAAAAGGTTGCAGCTGGACTTCATCTTCCTCGCCATTACTGCATGTAAAAGCTTGAAGTCTCCCTGTGAAAAGTTCAGTTAGTTGTGTGTCTACTTCATCGACACCAGCAAGATCAGAAAGCTTTTATTCTGAGGGAGAAGCAGAAAAAAGGAAGAAGTATCTGCAGTTCTAGTTGCATCTCAGTTCAGCAAGCCCAAACCTGAAGATCTACTTCTTAAGCTAATAAGAAGGAAGTATAAATTAGCTGACTCTATCCTAGGAAGGAAGAGGAAGAAAAGCAGTTTACTGCTAGTTACTTCTAGCTCAAGATCCTTTTAGCTGTGAAGAAAGTTTAAGCTAAGATAACTTAGCTCAAGGTGCTGTCATAGAGAAATTTTTGTGATAGATATAAATCTATTTCACTCTAATAGGATCCTAATGGATCTGATTTGTAGGGATCTCTGAGCCTGAGGCCGGGCAAATTTGTATGTGTTGTAAGATCCAATTTGGATATGAGGTAGATAGTCAGTTGATCACTGAGTTGTAGGAGAGGAATATTCTCTGAGGTAGGATCCCTAGTGGATCTGAGGTAGGGCTGTCCTCCCAGCCTGAGTGTAGGGCTTTTGGCCTAACGTAGGTGGTCTGCTAACCACAGAGTTGTAGGACCTTGTGGCTGAGCTGTAGGTCTTGGAGGATACTGAGAGA
The DNA here is from genome assembly GCA_039513925.1 of Platanthera zijinensis. Lineage (NCBI taxonomy): Eukaryota > Viridiplantae > Streptophyta > Magnoliopsida > Asparagales > Orchidaceae > Platanthera > Platanthera zijinensis. The sequence continues at coordinate 47,838,105 of CM077083.1, forward strand.
TCTTGAGGGATCTGAGGTGTAAGCTCTGTGGAGCAAAGTTTTGGAGAAGTTCCTTGACTAACAGGAATTTGGCAAGGTGGGAGCAGAGTGGATGTACCCAAAAGTTGGGGAACCACTATAAATCTGTGTGTACTTTTCTGTGGTGTTTTTCTTTGTGCAGGTACTTGAAAGCAAGTCACTGTCAACACACAAAGCTCTAAAGAAGATAAAATTAAAAGTTAAAAATAATAGTGAGACAACCTATTTACCCCCTAGGTTGTAAGCTAGCTTGAAAATAAAGACTTTCAGTACCTATCGCGTAATAGTATATTATTTTAAAATATCAAGGTCGTATTTTTCCACGGATCTGTGTCGAGTACTCTACTTTAAGGACTGGAACTATTATTTAATCGAAAAGAGTTGAAGATTTGTAAAAGTTAAAATAAAAGTAATATTTTGGGTTTTAAAAAAGAGATGAGGTAGAGAGCCCTCGATTTTGACTTACTTTGAGAAATAATTTTTAAACAAGAAAAGCTCTACTTTTCTTTATTAATTAAAATACTTGACCGTGGAGGTTCCAAAAATATGAGTGCACCTCTATCGAGGATACATCCACCTTATATTGCGTACTTTGACTGAACTTTTTCATCTAATTAAAAATACCTTTAAAATGCTTTATGTGGTGAACCCTGTTATTAACCTCCTACTGCAATTCGAAGTTTCAACTCGGGAGGCTTACATTCATCTCTTTCGAGAGTGAGCGTAGTTTCTTTTTACCTACGAGAGATAAATTCATGGTAAATCTTAAGTTTTTTTTAATTTAGAAAATAGGACTTGAAATTGCAGAATTTATATCCTTCCCAAAGCTCATCTCAATCATGCACTAAAAGGTTTTTAGGCTCTCATCGGAATGGGGGTGGTAGTAGAAAAATTAAAAGACATATAAAATTGTAGAAATAATATCCGTCTCAACCATCTTAATTAAGCGCTAAAAATTTCTTAGCCTCTCATCCGGGATGGGGGTGGTAGCAAAAGAATTATGATAAAAGGAATTACGAAAAAAGAAATACGCATACACCCTGTCTCAATAAAAATGGAAACTAAGTTAAAAAGCAATAAGAGTTGAAAAATTACTGAATACTGAAATAGGCGATTGTTAAATATAATTCGGTTTTGGCTATTCGCACACCATTGTTAACTGCAACCCGAAAATATAACCGTGCCCCATTTTTTCTTGTTGAACCCCGATATTTTTCTTGATGCACCTGAAAATATCTCCTAGGGGTGTGAGTGAGACGACTAATAGAGTAGTGTTGGGCGATGATTTCTCTCAGGTATTATACTATGAGTACCCGAAAATATCGGTGTAGGGCTTATATATTTTCTCCATTTTTCGAGAATCTGGAACGAAAAACCCATTTGATATATTTTATCTATTTTTAGGTTTGGGTACCTGAAGGAATCACTGTTAATTTGAGAGGAAGGTGACATGAGGAAGATGCAATAGGTGGGAGCGTCGGTGCTAGTATGGGAGATAGGAGCGGCTCTGCGAATAGGGGAACACGGGCATCGACGGAAGGAGCACGCTAGAAGGAGTGTCGACTTGTTAACCAGAGAGGAAGATAGCACGAGGAAGATGTTAGACACGGGAGCAACTTGGTGAAGGGGAAGATGGGATGCGGCTTCCGCGAAATGGGGAAGATGGGGTGCGAGTAAAATTTTATAAAAAGGTTTTTTAAAACTAAATGGGGTGCAGATAGCAATATGAGGGGTGCGGTTAACAATCGCCAAAATTTATTACTTAATATGTGTTACACACAAGGAAACCCAAAGTAGGGTCAGGAAAATATCACTAAAAACTACTCCTAAATACTATATACAACTATGTGGAACTCTACCAATTCTCCTCTAACCATCAGCCTTGTCCATCTATTTATAGCTGAAGTTTTTGTGGTACACGCCCCCCTATGGTGTGTCGCCTGGGCGTGTCAGTGACATGGAATCTTTGGATATAATTTCCGACGACTTCTGGATTGGATTGAACAAGTACATGGCCGTGACATTTGGGTCACGAGCGTGTCCTGTGGGCATGTATGCAAGGCAAGGCAAATTGGCTTCTTCGGGGCGTGACGGCACGCTTCTTGCTTGGTCATCGCTGATGACACAGGCATGTCAGCTGGACCATGGGCGTGACACTGGACATGACTTGAGCTTGCTGGCATTAGGACTTCGGTACGACGTGATAACCGATTCCTTGCTTGGTCACGGGTGATGTTACAAGCGTGATATATTTAACACGGGTGCATAACCCAGGCATGACTGATCATGATGGCCGAAATTGTCATAACCCGCATTTTCCCCGAGGTTAAGAAGTATCAGAGTACGGGAAAACACGCGTTGTGATGCCACGTCGAGCAGGGAATAACTGCTGATGCTCAGGCAATGCACCAAGACTTCAAATCACAAGTTTTAAAATAGTATAAAACTAGTTTATTTAAAGGTCGTATCCCTCGACACAGTGGATCAGCTAGTCAACGATTGGAAAATATATTTGTTTACAGCGGAAAAATACTTTGATTTAGTTGATTTGACATCCTAAATTAGTATAGTATTTATATATGAAAGATATTCTTTACGCTTAAAGAAGATAGTGTTTTAGCTTTGCAAATATGATATGCATGAGATACATATAATAGTTTAGGGTTTTAAAATACCTAACATGCAACCTAGCATAAAACCTTCCCAGAAGCAAGTGAGCAACCCCAAGAGGGAAAAAACAGTAGTTTTAATTCATATTCAGCAAAACAAGTAAGCCACCAGTGGGCTTCGACAACCCGACACGAACCCACCGGTGAGTGAGCATGTCCACACAGAAAAGAAGAATAACTACCTCACGAGGTGAAAGATCTGCAACTCAGCTACCCTGGAGGATATCAGCAAAACCCACTAAAAGGAAACAGCCGCCCTATCGGCTATAATCTGGACCTGAGGCATTCAAGAAAGAACGCCTCAGCACAATATCAAAGCATGAAGAATATAAGATTTAAGTGCGAGTAAAATGGGTTTACCAACACGGTAACAAAAGCAACAGCTAACAGTAAGTGAAAAGTATGACGGTAAGAAGAACAATACTATCAAAAGGACAGTAAAGGTAAATCACGCCAAGTGTGGGCACAAAAGCTACCTGCTCGGCAGAAAGAAATAACCTGCAGCAGTAAAGCATCAGTATACTAGCAGGAATAGCCAAATGCAGGAAAAGAAAGAGCTAACAATCCTAACTTTGTGGGAAAATGACCGGGGTGTAAATAATAAGGGGCTAGACTGGGTGGCAGTACCAGCACCAACAACCAGACCCCAAAATAAATACTCAAGGGTGAACACAACCAGTGGCAGCCTTAGGTCCACACACCTAAACAAGTCGGCCCCATTATCCAGACTTCGTGGTGTCCCCAGCTCAGCACACACATTCCACCCCTCCAGAGTCCAGGAAAAACCCCTTCCAGCCATAGTCTACGAATCGGCATGCAAAAAAATAGCCGAACACCCCAACATCCCCCTTAGGAAGGGAAAAACTCCTCTAACAGTCCTATATAAGCACACATCCCAAGGCTAAAGACTTAGCCTAAAAAAAAGCTGCGGTGTTGAGTGAGTCTACCTCACTCAATGCCAAAAAAGCCACGACGTTGAGTGAGGTACCCTCACTCAATGCCAAGGACTTAACCGCAAGCCCTGGCTGTGGCGTTGAGTGAGTCTACCTCACTCAATGCCAAACCTGCTTTGGCATTGTGTGAGGTCGACTCACTCAATGCCATCAGGCTTAACCGCTGAAAATACTGCGGCGTTGAGTGAGTCTACCTCACTCAACGCCAAAACTGCTTTGGCATTGAGTGAGGTCGACTCACTCAACGCCATCAGACTTAACTTGCTGAAAAAACTGCGGCATTGAGTGAGTCCACCTCACTGAATGCCAAAATAGCTGCGGCGTTGAGCGAGGTCTACTCAAATATTTAGGATAGCTCCTACTTAACAATTTTCCAGCTCTCACTCCTACCTCTCCTACCCGACCACAGCAGCTCCAAACTAGCCTACCTCAAAGTTAAGCCTAAACCTAATATTAACCAAGGCTGGACACCAGCCGAGACAAACAAAACCACCAACCAAACAAAAAGAAAGAAAAACTGCTGCTGCTAAAGCTAGAGTTTAGGGAGTAGCTCAGGAGGGATTGAGGGAGAGAGAGAAAGAAAAGAAAAACTTCTTGCTGCTCTACTTCTATGGAAGAACAACCAGCACACAAGCTAGGAGATAGAATAAAATAAATATCAAGGGCGAGGGAGCCACTTGCCTCTCCACTAAGCTCCAGTAGCTGCCTTCCCAAGCTCGGCACCGGCCGCAAAGCAGCTACTTAATTAGGAAGCTAGCTCCCAGAGAGAGCAGCTCGGATCCACCGTCGCCTGAGAGAAAAGACTCCTAAACTAGTCGCCACCGCCGGTCAAAGCTGCAGCTCCTCTGTCGGTTCTTTCTGCAGGAAGCCTGCTGATTTCTTGGGAAGGAGAAGAAGTGAAGCTCGATACCAGTTGGCTTCCTATATATCTCCAGCCACCCTCTCCAAAAGATAGTATAGAATAATCTAAGCATGGGGAGTTTCGGCCACCAACTACAATAATCCTACCTCTTCACCCGCCAGCTAACAGTCACTTCTTGCTTAAGCACACTTATAAATATACATGAATACTTACCTTAACCTCACCTCAGCTAACCGAACTCCGGCCACCTAACCGACCCTACCCGAGCTAAGCTAGGAACAAATATACATATAAACTTATATATATTACGATATATACATATATATATAAGCAAACTATATGTCTATAAGATAAAAAAAGAAAAGGGCTAACCGCACCCCATCATTACAAGCACAAATAAAAATATATATATAAATATAAATATATTTATACATGTACATATATATATATATATAATAAATGGCTAACATTTTAGCCTAAAACCAAGCACAAGCCTTACCAGGCTCGGGCACACAAGGCTACGCACAACAAAGGAAACAGCACGGCTACACACTACCGGCTAACAAAATGAATGTCGAAACAACGCGAAAAAAAAGAAACGATCACGGATTTCGACAAAACTCGCACTGTAGCTAAACACCCAGGTTACAAACACAACAGCAAAGTCAAAAACAACATCCGATGATCAAAACTCGGGCTAAAACTACCCGAAGCCAAAACACAAGCATTCCCTAAGAGGCTCAGCCGAGTCACCACAACAGACTCCAGCTAGCTGGGGAATCTTGCAAATAGGCTACTAATGGGCCATTAAAGGAACCTAAAGAGATATGACCACGCTCTAACAATGGCAAAAAGGCCGGAAACGCATCATCGTAACGCCAAACATCTATCAAACAAAACACAGAAAAGCCGGGGGCATTACAGAAATCTACTGAACTGTTGGAATTGTTTGTTTTAAAGTTACATGCCCTAGGTCACAAGTGTGACCTAGGGGCTTGACTTAGGAAATTTTGCCTAATTTGCCCAAAGTCACAGAAATACATGTAAGGCACAAAAACAGGTTAAGTTAGAATTGAAAATAAAAAGAAACGATTTATTTAGATATGTACAAAATATAATTACATTTTTTATTAAAACAAAACAAAAAATACACTAAAAAATATATATTTTGCTACTCATCAAATACCTTCATACTTAAACTTTGCTATTCAAGGGCAAAAGTATGAGTTGATTATACGAACCGTTATAAAATTTCTAATTCAACTATCAATTTATTAAATCAAGGGAAGATAGACATAAAGATCCAGTATAAAGAATTAAGTCCTACATTATGCAAATGATTTAGCCAGAAATAAATGTTCGTAGTCATAAGATTTCTTAAGAAAACAAAATAGCAAGCATCATTGCAATCATTAGTAATAAGTTAGATTAGAATTTTAAAAACCGTACTTTGAAAGAGAAATGATGGAAAAAGAAAACATATTAAATATGTTCTCTAAAAATTTTAAGCAAAATTAAATCAATTTGTAGTGGTTTTATAGGGTACAAACTTGTCGTTTGCCTATATAGTAGACTTTGATGTAGGAGCTTATGAATTTTTTCCTCTCACCTTATTCTTTCTTTGTTACAACTGCTTTAGGAAAATAATTTCCAAGGCAGAAAAAAAAACATAGCAGAATTAAACTTTATTTTAGCATAATGTATATGTTTAGGAGCACATACTCCATTTCATATAGTCTTTTAATAATTATTGGATGCTTATGTTTACGGAATGAAATCTTATTCTCATTAACATAAGATCTTTTCTTTTCTAGGAGCACATAATCCTAGATGCTTGCCTGCGTAAGAAAAAATGCCAAGCAAAAAGTAGATAGGTAGGGGTTTCAAAACAATATTCGAATTTTGATAAAAGCTTTTGAGAGCAACTCTAATAGCTTGAAAATTCCTATATTTCAATAAGAGTGGTGTTTAGATAATTACAGTCTATGATTTTTAGCTAACATAATACGCATACCTTTATTTATTGTAATACAAATCTTCTAACTTTTAAAATAAATGCACAAGATATTCTTTAAAACTTAACCCCAGATATTTAGAATTAAGGCCTTACATTATTCATCTCAAATTAAAGTATCTTAAAAACATTGGCACGCAAGCCGGCCACACATGACAATAAAATAAACACAACGGGCAATTCACTTTGGCCTTCAAGGGCCAGCTTAGATATCCTGGGCTTTAGCCCGCTAGATCCCACTTTGCTTCGTTGCACCTGCAAGGACATTACACTGCACGGTGGCAAATAATTGCAACGGTCAGTATTAGCTGACCAAATTATAATGACCCCACCCCTCATTTGGGGTGGCGGTGCTCCTTCCATATCGACATTAGTATTATCACAAAATGGAAAACAAAATGTGCAACTTAAGCACCATTATCTACATACGTTGGTGCCAACAACCAACGCCTCATGCTCCAGACACACTCTTGGTGCACAAGACCTCGTGGGTCACACCACCATCCTTTGACGATCATCAATGTTTGAGCTTTTAGTCTCATAAGGGCATAAGCCAGAGACAACGCCCCAAGCCTCCGGCAAAGTCATAATGATCTCCAGATCCACTGTATAACTCACTCCAAGATGGACGACAAGGGTTTGGTACAGTTCAGCTTTCCCGTACACAATTCGTCAGGCTCTCCAGCCACAACGTGGGTCAGCATCCCCTTTCCCATTTTCATACTATTCATAACCTGGTTATGATCCTCGGTTAGCACTCATGGCTACCTTGGTAAGGCAAATTAAGCCCAAACCCATCACATTATAGCTTAGCAAATAAAGCCCATGCTCATCAAATTTGTAACCTATAGGTCTCTCTGAGACAGGCTTCACAAGAAATATCCTACAGGACTCCCAGAGTCAGTCTTCACAACCAAACATAGCTTATAGGAAGCCATCACCGGTAGTAGCACTACATCGTGCGGTAGGGGATAGACTATCAATTCTTCACATTTTTCAAATGTTTTCCTAGAGACTACCCCCGGTACTCTCAACGCAGTCATCTGTACACCCCGCAACTCCGAAATCTACTCGATTACCACAGAGTCTTCTCCGGCATATAAAATATACAAACATCACAAATCCAGACAAACCCGTCTGGATGGACTTGACCTAGCATGCCTATTCCGTACTTTAATTCCAGATCTAAATGCAACACAATTGGGATACATGGATCTACTCGTTGGGAGAGCCACATCCACGTGTTCGTCGTGTGTCTACCCTCTAATGCCAAAAGAAATGACTTCACACGTTCAAGGAAAAGGATAGTTACCCTTGTAGTCCTCTTTGGCTCCATGGGAGAAATATAGACGGTTGAAAACGACCGCTATGGGCATGCCTTGTTCGAACCGATGTTTTATATTCCCTGTGTTTGAGAATATAAACTCTCAAGTTGTATTTGATCATGCCTTATGTTGATAGAGTGTGAAGGTTGACAGGTGCAAGCAAAGAAGAAGAAGACTCCAATGAAAACTAACGCCGAGTGGTAGAAGTTAACACCGACGGTAGCCGTGAATTAATTGGACAGAGTTCTCGAAAAATTACCGCACCGCGCTAGTCCTACCGCCTACGCTAACGCAATGAATTATTTGTCCAAGCTCTCGGGAAATTACCGCCACGTGGTAGTGCTACCGCGCCGCGCTAGCCTCTCAATGAATGCAGGATTTCTCGAGTAAACCGATCTACCGCCAGGTGATAGGTATTACCGCGCCATGCTAGCCTCTCTACGAATGCTAGGAAGGGTTTCTCGAGTAAACAACTTACTGCGTGGTGCTATCTTCTATCACGGGGCGCTAGCTCTTTGAAAAGGAAGAATACTCATTTTGAAATATTATTCCATATTTGGTTTACAGCTGGCACAACAAGCGTGCGAACCTACTGCCGTGTGCTAGGCTTACCACCTATGGTAGCCTATTTTCATGAAGACATATAAAAGGCCCCCTTGGTTTATGTGCACATTTATTGGAGGACTGAAGAGCGATGGGAGTTCATGAATTCCAGGGTTCAGCCGCCTTCTTGCGCACCATTCCAAAAGTCTCCGTCAAAGAAGATGAAAGTCGTCTCCCTCCCATTCGTGATCGAAAGAATCTGGCGATCTAAGATCCACATCGACTACTAAGAGCGGACCGGTTGCTAGCAAACGAAGATCTCAAGCACCGGCCGCGGATTGCTCAATGGAGAAGTCGTCAAGAGGGAGAACTTCAACCTTTAAATCATTTACATCTTTTATTCTTTTAATCCATTCTTTTTTTTCTAAATCTTATGGTGAGGAAAATCAGACGGTAAGGGTCGTCGGAATCCGGGTAGGATTCCGCGGTAAATCGTCCTGGGGATAGGGACGTCTAGATCGGAGGATCTAGCGGGGCTCTAAGACACCTCATTGTTTGAGGGTGAAGAGTCGGCTCGAATACTTTTCCTAAAAGGAAAAGGAGAGACCCAACCAGTCCATGCAGCAGGTCGGTATAAAAAACAAAAGAATTTTCATTTTCACTTCTTTCGATCTCCGGCGTCACGGGGATCACAATTTTTTAATTGTAAAACCATCTGCTGTTAACTCTTGCAATGAAATTTATTTTTGTATTATTTCTTCTACGATTCTGCTGTGAATGTCAGTTTAATCTCTTGAGTGAGGTGTACAAGCAAATTTGCATAGGAAACGAGTTCATAGACTTACTGCTGCGCGTTAGCTTCCTAACGCCCCGCGGTAGATTCCAGAACTTGATTTCCTGGGACAAAATATATTTAAGTTTGAATTAACTCGTAAAGCCTTATTCACTCCCCCCCCCCCCTCTAAGGTTGATCACTGCATCCAACAAGTGGTATCATAGGGAGGTTACTTCTAAAGGCTTAAAATCCTGAAGTAAGATGGATAACTCTGTTCACGCATTCAATGAGGGACAAGGTGTAAGTAGAACTCCACTATTTATGGGGAGTGACAATAGTCACTGGAGGACTCGGATGAAAATCTTTCTGATGACCCGCAGCATGGATGTATGGGCCATGATAGAGACAAAGTACGCTGCACCCACTATCACGGTTGAGGATACAGTCGTAGAAAAACCACGTGATAAGTGGGATGACGCAGACAAGCTTAGATATAAGAATAATGCCAATTCTATGAACTCGTTACTCTGCACCTTGAACAAAACTGAATTCAATAGAATATGTAACTGCGAGACTTCTTATGATATATGGCGTCTTCTTGAGCTCACAAACGAAGGTACCTCGCAGGTAAAGGAGTCGAAGCTGTTCTGACTCGAATCTGAATATGAATAGTTCAAGATGGAGATCGACGAGGATATGGACAGCATGTACACAAGTTTTACTAAGATCGTCAATGCATTAAGATTTCTCGGAAAGAGCTTTCTAAATGGTGACCTAGTGAGAAAGATCCTGTGATCTTTGCCTCCTTGCTTCAACCCGAAGCTGACGGTTATTGCTGAATCTCATGAAATTAGCACCCTAGACATAGAGAGCCTCATCGGCAATTTGAAGACACATGAACTTGAATTTAAGATTCAAGAAGAGGAATATCCCAGGGAAGTAAAGAAGAAGGGACTGGCGTTGAAGGTCGTAAGGAAGAGAAGAGCTGCTAAAGATTCTGAGGAAGATGAGGAGGAGAGCCTCTACGTTCGGGAGTTCAAAAAATTCATGAAGTATCCCAAGAAGCAGGGATAGTTCAAGACATTCCTGAAGAGAGGAGTTGGAGAAGGCAAAAGGTGGAACAAGCCATCAAAAGAGACGGAAAACGATGATGAGAAGTCCCAGTCGGAGTGTTATCACTGCCACAAGTCTGGGCACCTCAAGAGAGAATGCCCAAGATTCCAGAAGGAGGAGAAAGAAAAGCAAAGCCAGCACAAAGGGAAAAAGAAGGTGCTAAAGGCGCTCACCTGAGATGAGGATGGATCTGATGAATCAAGCACCACAGACTCTGGCAGTGAAGATGAGGAAAATCTATTCTTCATGGGGATGAATCAAGAAGAATCTGACGATGAGTCTAGTGTCTAGAGCGACACTAAGGTAACCCCACCTACTTATACTAAACTTCTAGAAATTTATGAACACTTAATTGATAAATTAGAAAGTGTTATTTATGAGAATAGTCTTTGAGAGACGAGAATAAGAAATAAAAAAGGACTTAGAAATATTAAAAAGTAAAGTAATTAGAAGTGGCAAAGAAAAGATCGAGTGTCTAGAGTGCTCTCAATTGATGACAACGATCGAAGAAAAAAAAAGTCTCTCCAAGTCGTCGGTGAGAACGAATAGCCTCTTAAATGAAAAGAATGTCTTGGAGAAGAGACTTCACTTGTCGCTTGCCAAGGTAGAGGAAGAAAAAAATAATTTGCCAATTGGTGTGTACTGCTTGTGACTGAAAACACCTCCCTAAAGGCGAGGATCCATGATCTTAACTGTGCCATCCAAAAGTTTGGAATAGGCCAAAAGTCTTTAAATATGTTGTTGGGTGCACAGTGTCATGGATCTGTGAAGTTTGGACTAGGATACGTGTGTCCAACATCACCACCGAGTGGGAAACATTATCATTCTGAGCGTAAGTCCAACTATAATAAAATAAAACATAAGATTAAGAGTTCTGTAGGGCTATCCCCATCCTCAAGCAAGAGCTCGAGCAATTTGATAAAGGCAGCATCCATGTCTTATATTTTGTATGTGAACTGTCATAAGTTTAGTCACACATATGGCTCGTGTTTGAGGAAAGGTGCCAAGAAAAATTTGCAAGTCTGGCTACCAAAGTCTTCTACCTATTGCATGGGTGGGACAACTTGGGTAACCCAATCTTTACCCTCATCTTCTTTTTAGGTCTGTTGGTATGCTAAAGACACGAAGAACGTATGGTACTTGGACTCTAGTTGCTCCATGCACATGGCGGGAGATAAAGATAAGTTCCTTAGCCTGAAGAAGAAGAAGGGTGGCATGGTGACCTTTGGGGACAACAACAAAGGACGGATACTTGGAAGCGACACTATAGGTAACATGACATTTTCTATTTCTAACGTTCTGTTTGTAGATGGACTTAAGCATAATCTTATTTCTATTATCCAATTGTGTGATAAAGGCCTAAATGTCATATTTGAGTCATCTACAAGCACATGAAAAATTATTGATGCCAAAACTTCTAGTGTATCACTTGTAGCTCACAGAAATCATAATGTGTACACTATTAGTTTTGATGATATATCTACATCTAATTTGAAATGCCTAGTTACTAAGAATGAGGATTTAGAACTTTGTCATAGGAGACCAGGACATTCTGGAAGTAAGCTTATTATAAAACTATTAGAAAATAAATTTGTACGGGGACTTCCCAACTTAAGCGATAGTTTAAATGTCTTATGCGCTCCTTGTCAAAAAGGAAAATTTGTTAAAACCTCTTCCAAGAGCAAAACTGAAGTTTCTATGTCTAGACCACTCGAACTCATTCACATGGATTCTTTTGGACCTCTGAGTACGTGTAGTCTAGGTGGAAAACGATACACCTTCGTTGTCATAAAAGATTTTTCACTCTATTGTTGGACGATCTTTCTTACGAATAAATCTTACACCTTTATCGAATTCTCAAATCTTTGTACGTGACTTCAAACTGAGAAGGAGCTAAAAATAAAATGTATTAGATCAGATCATGGAGGAGAGTTTGAGAATGATGACTTCTCAAACCTGTGTGACACCTTAGGAATTAAATACGAATTCTCCGCCACTCGCACTCCACAACACAACGGAGTTGTAGAATGAAAGAATCGTACTCTTCAAGAATTAGCCCGCACAATGCTTGCCGAGTTCGGCTTATCACGATCTTTCTGGGTTGAAGGGGTTAACACGGCAAGCCATGTGTTGAACTGAGTCATGCTTCGCCCACTTTTAAAGAGAACTCCATACGAGCTGTATTTCGAAAAGAAACCCTCTGTATTGTACTTTAGGGTCTTTGGTTGCCCATGCTATATTCTAAACACTAAGGATCATCTAGGAAAATTTGACGAAAAATCTAATCTAGGCACCTTCTTAGGATACTCGAGCAAGACTCGTGCCGAAAGGATCTACAATAAGAGGACCTTAGTGGTTAAAGAATTGGCTCATGTGCATTTCGATGAAAATTCCCCAACTAACGAGCCCAAGAAAAAAGAAGAGGAGGTTGATGAGAGTGTACCGATGGGGGATAAGAGTGAGGAGAGAGTTGTGGCGAGTGAAACTTAACCTCTTGTATAATGATATAGGCATCCTAGTAACTTAAATTTTTTGAAGCAACATCCACGGGAACAAGTCATAGGAGAGCCATCTCATGGAGTTAGAACTCGATCTGCACTGCATGAATCACTTTCAAACTTGTATTTCTTATCTGATATTAAACCCAAGAACGTCTCAAAAGCCTTAAAAGATGAATCATGGTTCTTAGCTATGAATGAGGAGCTATGCCAATTCGAGCGAAGTAAGGTATGGGTTTTAGTTGGGCGTCCAGATAACCATCCTATCAAAGGATTAAAATGGGTTTTCAAAATTAAAATTGATGGTGAGTCTAGGATAACAAGAAATAAAGCTAGGTTGGTGGCTCAAGAGTATTCTCAGATAGAGGGTGTGGATTTTGAGGAGTCATTCGCCCCAGGTTCTCGTCTTGAGTCAATCCATATGTTTTTGGCGTTTGTAAGTTATAAGCAAATTAGATTGTTCCAAATGAATGTTAAGAGTGCTTTCTTAAATTGGTATTTTAAGGAAGAGGTATATGTCGAGCAACGACCCGATTTAATGAATGTTGCCTACCCAAACCACATATACAAGTTGGTAAAGGCCTTATACAGACTGAAGCAGACACCCCGTGATTGGTATAATAGGCTCACCACCTTTCTCTTAGATCATGGTTTTAGGATGGTGTTCGACCCTTGTTTGGATTTGTGCTAGGTCTACTTTTAGGATGTTTTGACCCACCTGTATAGCAAGGGTCTTTGGCTAGTCTAAGTTAGATCCTTTTTAGGTCAGGTTTGTGAAGACCAACATTACAGTGGACTCAGAATTAGACTCAGAAGAATTCAGTGGAATATCTATATCAGTTCGACTATAGTCGAACTCAGCTCGACGATCGTCGATCTCCCATCGACGATCTAAGAGTCTTTTACTCTGAATTGAGCTCGACGATCTACGAGCTCAGGTTGACGATCTCTTGTTTCTCAGCAGTAATCTCAATTCTACGATAGTTGTTCTCAGGTCGACGATCTCTTAACCCAGTTCGACGATCTTTGAACTAAGTTCTACGATTTTATACTTCTTGCAGTTATCAGTTTACAGAATCGGTTTAAAGTGTTTATTTTGCTTATGATCAATTATTTAATGGCAATTATATTCTTATAATTAATGCTGATATTCTCAAGGCTAATAGCCGTATTTCATGAAGCATTAATTATGGTATTCACATAATATTTTATTGGCTTATCTTATGAAGATAGTTATGGAAGTGCATTTATTTTGCCAGCCATTCAAGCTGTTTGGGCTCCTAAATTCTTGCAGTAAATTAAGTATTGTCTTGGGAATTCAAATATATGCCGTTTTCCTTTCTGATTGAACAGAACAAGAAACAGAGAGAGAAAGAAAAAAGTTAGTAAGTCAGTGAAATAGAAGAGAAAAACATTCTTCAGCCGTACTCTTTCTTTCTCAAGGATTATTGCATTGCTTTCAAAGGAAGAAGAAGAACATTCTCAAAACATCTTTTTCAAGTCTTCTTCATTCATCGGCTTTCAAATATTTACAGAGAGCTCTATTCAAAATCAGTATACCGATCTAAGAAAGCTCAACATCAATACTTTGGATACCTACACCGAGGACCAAGTTTCCTCTTCCTGAATCAACACATCATCTCAGGGGGAGCTTGGGCTTTCTACAGCAATCCACATAGTCTTCTCATTTGCTTGAGAAAGAGAAGACTTCCATAACCTTTTTCTTTTACCTCCATCTGTACAGGGTTATCTCTCCCTTCAAAAGTGAACACTTGGTGATAGGGCACCTGATAAAAAACCTATTGGATTTTTGGCTCCTGATCAAAAGCTCAAAGGGTCTCTAGATCTACCTGAAAGAGATCTTGTGGTGGCAAGGCACCTGAACAAAAACCTGTAGTGGATTCCTACCTGGGTGGTAGAAGAGTGGATGTACCCAGGTTTGGGGAACCCCTATAAATTTACTTTTGTCATTTGGTTTGTCTTTCCTTTGTGTGCTGTGCTGTGTTGTGTTAGCTTAGTTTGTTTTATTCCCTTATTTATAAGTATCAGTATTTTAATTCCGCAATAAATCTAAATAAATTTTTAATACTCTATTCACCCCTCCCCCCCTCTAGAGTAAATTCTATCTATCCCTCGCATTCAATTGGTATCAGAGGGTGTGTTTTTAATGTTGTATAGACTAACACCTGGACCTAAGATCTTTGATAAATATCTTTTTACTCTATGGTTTTTTATTAAACTATGACACAGTACAAGGACTTTGCATGCACCAGACCTCCAGTTTGCGACTTGCAAAAGTTTGGAATCTGGAAGGCAAGAATCAAGATTTATATGAATTCTATTGATGAAGACATTTATGCTTCTATCTTAATAGGAGTACCAAAACCACCAGCTGCCCCTCCAAGTACTTCCACAAACAAGACTACAGTACCTCCTCCAGACTACAATGATGCTTATAAGAAAGCAAAGGTTGCTGATGCAAAAGCCATGAACATATTGGCACAAACAATATCTGATGATATATTCCAAAAAGTGGTTAATGTGAATCAGCTAAGGCCATCTGGGATTCCTTAAACCAGATGGTTGCAAGATCAGCTGATGAAAGGAAGGACAGGAGAGCTCATCTCATTTCTCAGTATGAACTTTAAAAAGGAAGAAACTGAGTAAGTTTCTGAGATGTATAATAGATTCAGCATCATTGTTAATGAGCTGAAAACTCTTGACAAAGACATCTCTGTAACTGAAATAAATGACATGATTCTCATGTGCTTCCCCAGCTCATGGGATTCTAGAATCTGGCCTATCAGAGAGACTAGAAGCACACATGAGATGAAAACAGAATCAGTCTTAGGAAAGCTAAAATCCTATGAACAGCTCCTGAAGACAAGAGAAGCTGAACAACAAAAGACTGTTACACCAACTAGGAAGGAGAGGAATATAGCCTTCAAAGCTTATAAAGAATCAGAAACTTCTCCATCAAATGAAGAGTTGATGAGTCTCTTTGCAAAGAGATACTTCAAAATGGGGAGAAAAGAATTCAGAAGGAAATCATCAAGAAGTGATGACAAACCAAGGTATGACAAGACCCCTTCTAAAGATATTATCTGCTTTGGTTGCAGGAATCCTGGACATATTCTTCCAGAATGTCCAGAGAACAAGCATAAGGAAAGAAGAAAGGAGAAAGACTCCAAGAAGCACTCCAGCAAACCATCCTCCCACAAGCACAAGAAGAAGGAGAGAGGGTTTATTGCAGAAACATGAAGTGATACTGAAGAATCATCTTCCTCTAGTTCTAGTGATGATGAAGAAGAAACAATGGCCAAAGAAATCTGCTTAATGGCGATAAATGCTTCAGGGCATGTTTCAGAAGAAGGAGAATCTGAAGAATATTCAAATTGTGATCAGGTATTGGAAGATTTTGACTTTACTTCTGAATATTTCAAAAATGATTTTAAATCTATGTGTAATGATCTGATTAGATCTAAGAAGGAAATCAAACTTCTCAGAGATAGATAACATAACTATGATAGCTTAGTGTCAAAAAACATTAAGTTGAAAAATGAAATATATATGCATAGTGAACAAATCACTTTCCTAAAAGTTGAATTAAGTAAAACAAAATAGCTAGAAGAATCACTGAATGGAAGAAGCAAACAACTAGTAGAAATTACCAGCACACTTAATGCTAGGCTTAATAGAAGTAAATTAGGATTAGGTGCATCATCTAGTGAACCACCAATCATTCAGAAAAACCATCTCTCTCAACCTGTAAAGTTCATATCAGATAAAGGTCAGAAGAACACAAAACAAATCAAAACAGTTAACAAAGTTTTAAAACAAGTTAAGATAAATAAAGAAAAACAAAAAGCTAAGTCTAAACAAAAATCGTCGAACCAAGATCGACGATATCAATTCTAGTCGTCGAACGAAGATCGACGATCTCAACATAAATCGTCAAACCCAAATCAGTTTCATCAAAACTATAATTTCAATAGAAATTTCAATAAGAACTCTAATCCTAAACCTTTCTATCCCTTAAGTAACTAGACAATCCCACCTAGGAGATTTCATCCCATAGGTTATAAAAGTCAACCTGAATACTCTTATATTTCAAGTTTTAAATATGAAAAGTAGCCAGGACCCAAGGTTACATGGGTCCAAAATATATGAGCTGTTATTTTGCAGGAGAAGACATATCCTACCATACAAGATAAGTGGTATTTGGATAGTGGATGCTTCAAGCACATGATAGGAAATAAGGCCAATCTAAGTAACTACAAGGCAAAGCTAGGTACAAAGGTTATATTTGGAGACTCAAGCTTTGGTCAGACAGAAGGTTATGGAGAATCTACACTTGGAGTTGTCACATTCAGAAAAGTGGAATATGTAAGTGGCTTGAAACATAACTTGATATCCATAGGTCAGCTTTGTGATGCAGGTTATGAGGTATGTTTTACCTAATCAAAATGCAATATCTCTTTAAATAATAGTACTGTATTATAAGGTATTAGACTAGGCAATATCTATTTAGTTGGTTTTAATTCTGCTAGTTCAGAAATCTATTTGTTCAACCAGGTTAGCAATAACAATACATTGTGGCATAAAAGGCTAGGACATATAAATCTTAGAAACATTGCTATGTTATCTAGGGACAACCTTGTTAGAGGATTGCCCTCTTGCCCCTACAAGAAGGAAAGCCTTTGCAGGGCATGTCAAGAAGGCAAGCAAACTAAAAATAGTTTTAAATCAGTTAATAAGAGTGATACACTTAGGATTTTGTATCTGCTTCATTTGGACCTTTTTGGAACAATTATTGTACAAAGCCTGGGAGGGAAGTTCTATACTTATGTTATTGTAGATGACTTCTCTAGGTTCTCTTGGGTTTTCCTCTTGAGAAACAAGTCTGATAATTTCAAAGTTCTTACAAACTTTCTAAAATGCATAAAGATTGAGTACTCCACTCCAGTTGTATTGATCAGAAGTGATCATGACACTGAGTTTGAATCTCTTCCTATGCAAGAATTCTGTGAGAAGGAAGGTATAAGGCACAACTTCTCTTCTCCCAGAACTCCTCAACAAAATGGGGTAGTTAAAAGGAAAAATAGAACACTCATTGAAACTGCAGGCATATTGCTTGATGATGCTCACATGCCTCTATCCTATTGTGCAGAAGCTGTAAGCACATCAAATTATGTGCTAAATAGAAGTTTGATACACAAACTTAAGGGCAAGACTCCCTATGAATTACTCAAAGGGAAGAAAACAAAAATAGACTACTTTTAAATTTTTGGTTGTATCTGTTATATACATAATAACAACAAAGATTTTATTAGAAAGTTTGAAGCCAAAACTACAATGGGAATCTTTCTACGATAATCTCAAGCTAGCAAGGCATATAGGCTTTTCAATAAATCATCCTTGAAAATTGAAGAATCTGTACATATTACATTTGATGAAGCTAATATGTTTTACAAGGAGAAGGAAACTTCTACCAGTAAATGTTTGCAGGTACCTAACTTATGTGAGAAGTTGGATGACTTAAATCTCACTCAAAAGGTGATATCAACTCCCTCTCCATAGATTGATGAAGATAGTGAAGAAGAATCTCATGAAGTTGCTGAAATTCCTCCAATAGCAAATTTAATTCCACAAGAGGAATTGGTTCATAATGCTATTGCTGAACAAACTCCACCTCCTGACTTTGTTACACTTAGAGATCATCCTAAATCTCAAGTGATAGGAGACATGTCAATTGGTGTGTTGACAAGGCATCAACTCAATCAAGATGTGATGCATGCCTGCTTCTTATCTCAAATTGGCCCCTCATCCATCAAAGATGCTGAGCAAGATCCATACTGGATTATTGCAATGCAAGAGAAGCTCAATCAGTTTGAGAGATGCAAAGTTTGGAATTTAGTTCCTAGACCCAAAGAACATCTAGTCATTGGAACTAAATGGTTTTTCAGAAACAAACAGGATGCTCAAGGCATAATTATCGGAAATAAAGCAAGATTAGTGGCACAAGGCTATAAGCAAGAAGAAGGTATTGACTATGATCAGACCTTTGCACCTGTTATTAGGCTTGAAGCTATTAGAATATTCTTGGCTTATGCTGCTTACAAGAAATTCAAAGTATATCAAATGGATGTCAAAAGTCCTTTCTCAATGGGGAACTCAAGGAAGAAGTATATGTGGAACAGCCACCATGTTTTATCTCTTCAACTCACCCCTCTTATGTTTTCAAATTGCATGGCTCTCTATGGTCTAAAGCAAGCTCCAAGAGCTTGGTATGAGACCCTAGCTAGCTTTCTTTTAGAGCATAAATTTTTTAGAGGCATTGTAGATATGACTTTATTTATAAGACATCATCATGAAAGGATTCTGTTAGTTCATGTATATGTTGATGATATTATATTTGGATCTACTGATTCTAAACTTTGCAAAAGGTTTTTTGACCTTATGAATTCCAAGTTTGAAATGAGTAGCATGGGTGAACTCTCTTACTTCCTTGGTCTTCAAGTGAAGCAAGCTCCTGATGGCATCTTCATATCTCAGTCCAAGTATGCTAAGGAATTAGTAAAAAGGTTTGGGATCGCTGATGCCTCAGCTATGAAAACACCTATGGCTTCTAATGCAGTAATTGATTCTGATGAAAAAGATAAACCTGTTGATCAGAAAAATTATAGGGCCATTGTTGGGTCCCTATTATTTCTTTACTGCAAGTAGACCTGATATAATGTTTGCAACATGTCTTTGTGCTAGATTTCAAGTCAACCCTAAAGAATCTCATTTAATTCTCCTCAAGAGAATTTTAAGATATTTAAAGAGCTATCCTAATCTAGGACTTTGGTATCCTATAGAGTCAGAATTTGACTTAACTAGTTATTCTGATGCTGATTATGCTGGATGCAGAGTTGACAGAAAAATCACTTCAGGAACTTGTAAGTTCCTGGGTGATAGATTAGTGTCCTGGTTTTGTAAGAAACAATCATCTGTGTCTACTTCAACTGTAGAGTCTGAATATATAGTAGCTGGTAGTTGCTATTCACAGATCTTGTTGATTCAAAACCAGCTACTAGATTATGGATACTCTCTCGAAAATACCACCATATTTTGTGACAGTAGCAGTGCCATATCAATTGCACAAAATCCAGTCCTTCATTCTAGGACCAAGCATATAGAAATAAGACATTATTTTCTTAGAGATTGTGTTGACAAAAACAAAATTAATCTCAAGTTTATCCCCACTGATTTTCAAAGAGGAGATATTTTCACCAAACCATTGGATGAGCAAAAACATCTATTCTTTTTGAATAAGCTTGGAATGATAAATGACATAGATTAAAATTGAATTTTGTCTTTGAGAAGATTTGTTCAACAATCGTCGAACGGAGATCGATGATCTTCAAACTCATCTTGAGCTCTATCGTCGACCTGAGTTTGACGACAGTTCTATGTGAAGACAAAAATCGTCGACCGGAGATCGACGACTTTGCTTCAGTAAATTTATCGTCGACCTATGCTCGACTATCAATTTACGCTATTTGTTTATAAATTAATTGTTGACCTAAGATCGACATTTTTGGTTTTATCGTCGGACAGAGATTGTCTTTTCGTATTCCAAAAACCTATAGGTAGGTTTCTCTTCGATCTCTGTCCCATGCTTTCATATTTTTTTTCCTTTTCTCTTGATCTCTTCTCTCTTGAGTCTACAGAACTTCAATTGCGATTTCGGCAGCAGTTCTATCAGCGATGAAATTCGACACTGGTTTCGACGTCGATTTCGAATCAATCAATCACTGTGATCCAATATTTCAAGAGATGTTGCAGTTATGTGGTGATCATAGTCTGAAGAAGTTTATGTCTACAAGGATTAAACTATCTGTTTCATAGATAGAAGAATGGGTGTATTCTTCCTCAACTAATGACTCTTCCATGATCAGATTCATTTCAGGACAGCAGGTGATTCTAAACCCTGCAATTCTTACCAAAATTTTTGAGTTCAAAAATGGAACCGAAGAGTTAGAATAGGATAGTTCATAGTATAGCAGGATGTTGATAGAGATGGGTCATGCTGAGGGCATCTCATCTAAGCTTTTGAAGAAAAATTTATCTGTTGGTTTTAAGTTTCTTGCTGATATTGAGGGCAAGGTATTGCTGGGGAAGCATTCTACTCATGACAATATCAATAGGCAATAGTTTGCCATTATGTCTACTCTAGTTAACAAGAAGTCCATAGATTGGGCTAGTTTGTTTTTTGATTTGATTTAGAGGAAAAACAACAAGAAGGAAGTTTGCCTAGGAAGGATTCTGGGAATCTTCCTGCAGAAGAAAGCTCCAGAGCTACTGGTTTCTTCAACCATAGCTATCAATGCAAGCAAGAGATTGGACTCCTCTCTATTTGGGAAGTGGGAGAGGATAATTCAAAAGCCATCCAAGGCTGGACCTTACTCCAATATATCTGAGGGAACAAGGGCTATAACAGCCACTTGTCACCCTAGTGAAGAAGCTCTTCCTCAGACTCCTCCATCTTCCCCAATCATCTCTCGTGTTTCCTCTCAACCTACAAATATTGTTCAAACTCCTCCATCTTCCCCAGCTATCCCTCTTTCTCCTACTCAGTCACCAATTCCCCAACATCTTGTTGAACCTCAAAACCTCAACATTATGTCTTTTCCCAATTTTGACCTCCTATCTCCTCACTCATCACATATCTGTCAAAATGATTCTCCCATCCACATTGATGCCTCACCACAAAATTCTTCTCCTAACTCCCCTATTAAGGATGAACACAAGACTAATTTCATTCCTCCTCCTACCCATCATTCTGTATCAACTAAGACACCATTTGAGTTTCTTCATTATGATACCCCTTTCCTCACTCATCTTCTGGAGCTCATCACTCCGGCTCTTAAATCCTTGATAGCAAAGGCCATTTTACCTCTTGCTAAATCTATCTCCACTCTATCTTCTTCCCTTTCTGCTTTCACTGTCACTTCTTCATCTAGGGGCCCGATTATAGTTCCTACTGAAACCAGGCAGGGGGAGATGTCCAATGAAGATGCAGCAGGTTCAGCCTCAACAAATCTTCAAGCTCTGTCTCCTCGGCAGGGGGAGATGTCAAATGAAGATGCAGCAGGTTCAGCCTCAGCAGATCTTCAAGCTCTGTCTCCTCCAGCAGTGTAAGAAGTAGAAGTTTTTCAGAAGTTTTGTTCAGATATAGTTCCTTACTCAGATTTGCTTATTTCAGATAAGGACACTGATGTGTCATTTCCTAGCATTTCTTGTGGTGATTGCTTTATAAATCCTACTATTAATTTACAGATTCTTTTGCATTCGTTTTCTGTTTTTGATCAGTTTTGACTTCAGTTGAGATCAATACTTCCAAGTCCATGGTATATTATACCAGACCCATGAGTCCTCAAGCAGTGAAACAACTCATGTAGATTCAGTCAGATTCGGTTTGTACAGAAATGCCATCTCCTATGGCTGTTGAACCTACTTTTGTTATCGAAGATAAGGATGAGCTAGATGCTCTTTTAATTGTTGAGTAGCTGATTTGTCTAGTGGCTTCAAGAAATCTGGCTTCAGCCCTAGAGACAAGATTAATAAACCTCTGTGAGCCAGGAGCTCCTCTTATTGAACTGTCTCCATCTTCTATGGATGTTGATCCAGTCCCAAGTCCCCTTGGACCATCCTACCCCATAGATGACAGTCCCCTTCCCTCTTTGGATTATGTCATAGCTCTTGATATTCAAAAAGAAGCTAAAAAGAAAGTTTCCAAGAAGATTGATGATAAACAGCTAAAGGAAATCAATGACTTATATCGCAATCCCCCTGATACATCTGTTGATGTTGAGGATGATGATGATTCAGAGGATTCTAATCCTAAGAAGAAGAAAATGTCAAAGAAAAGAAAGGCTGCTCCTAAAGCTTCTCCCAAGCCAGGCAATTCTAATGATACCCCTTACTACATTTTGAAAGGGATTACACTATACCCAGGCATGGAAAGCTGGATGTGGTTGTCTAAGAATGAACAAAAGGCTATGAAGAAGAGAAGGAGATACTCTCCTCCTCAGAAGTTCAAGAGAGGTCCTCCTCCTCCTGTTGTTGGTGCCTCGGGAGTTGTTCCTCAAAGATCGAATGCATCTTCCAAGCCTACCTATTTCACTAGAACTTATCAAAGGCAGGATAGATCATCCAGATCTCATTCCCAAGTAAGCAGTTAGCAGAACAGGAATCAAAGTTCAGCAGAGCAAGTAAAAGAAGTTATATATATGAATCCCTCCTTTTCTCCTCCTCAACAGCAAGCTTCACCCAAAGTTTAGAAGACAGCTCACTATCAACCTAGAAGGCATGATGAATCTCATAAGCCCAAAGGAAAGTATAGTGAGGCTGCTCCTCAAAAATTTCTTTACTCTCAAAGTGATGAACAACACAGCATGGCAAGATTTCAGGCTCAATCCACTCAGTTCAAACCAGTTACCATGTCGCCTTCTCAAGATGATCAACCACCTGTTGATCAGGAGGTTGATCCAAACTTCAGGATGGCCAGGCTTCAAGAACCGATTGGTCTTTCTCAGATAAGGAAAGCTGTAGAAGAAGGAGAATATCCATCAAAGTTCACCACTATGTCATCTTATAGAGAAAAGGAACTGGACAAGCTACAAGTTAGCAAGAAAATATTCAATCCAGCTAAGTATATGGCACTGCACCTTGAAGCAGGTCTACCCAGAACAGGTACTCAGACAACTCTTGGTGGACAGGACCTGAAGATATCTAAGAAGGAAGTACCAGATCCCAGAAGAATGATAATTTTCTCTAAACCCTCCTCTGGTCCTTCTTCTGATAATTTATAGTTTGTGCTCTGTAATATTTTAATATTTCACTGAATTATGTACAATGCATTGCTATAGTATATCTGTTAATGTTGTTTCATCCTTACAGATATTTATGGTCTTTGTATTCTTATTTCTTTTCAGTTCTGTTTTTGAGTTACCTCACACAAATAGGGGGAGATTGTTGGAACCCTTGTTTGAATTTGTACTAGGTCTACTCTTATGATGTTTTGACCCACCTGTATAGCAAGGGTCTTTGGCTAGTCTAAGTTAGGGCCTTTTTAGGTCAAGTTTGTGCAGACCAGCATTACAGTTGACTCGGAATTAGACTCAAAAGAATTCAATGGAATATCTATATCAGTTTGATTATAGTCAAACTCAGCTCGACGATCGTCAATCTCCTATTGACGATCTCAGAGTCTTCTACTCTAAACTGAGCTCGACGATCTACGAGCTCAGGTCAATGATCTCTTATTTCTCAGCAGTAATCTCAGTTCTACGATAGTTGTTCTCAGGTCGACGATCTCTTAACCCAGTTCGACGATCTCTGAACTAAGTTCTACGATTTTATGCTGCTTGCAGTTATCAGTTTACAGAATTGGTTTAAAGTGTTTATTTTGCATATGATCAATTATTTAATGGCAATTATATTATGATAATTAATGCTGATATTCTCAAGGCTAATAGCCATATTTCATGAAGCATTAATTTTGGTATTCACAGAATATTTTATTGGCTTATCTTATGAAGATAGTTATGGAAGTGCATTTATGTTGCCAGCCATTCTAGCCGTTTGGGCTCCGAAATTCTTGCAGAAAATTAAGTATTGTCTTGGGAATTCAAATATATGTTATTTTCCTTTCTGATTGAACAGAACAAGAAAAAAAGAGAGAGAAAGAAAAAAAGTTAGTCAGTTAGTGAAATAGAAGAGAAAAACATTATTCAGCTGTACTCTTTCTTTCTCAAGGACTATTGCATTGCTTTCAAAGGAAGAAGAAGAACATTCTCAAAATATCTTTTTCATGTCTTCTTCATTCCCCGGCCTTCAAAGATTTACAGAGAGCTCTATTCAAAATCAGTCTACAGATCTAAGAAAGCTCTACAACAATACTTTGGAGACCTACACCCAGGACCAAGTTTCATCTTCCTGAATCAACACATCATCTCAGGGGGAGCTTGGGCTTTCTACAGCATTCCATATAGTCTTCTCATTTGCTTGAGAAAGAGAAGACTTTCATAACCTTTTTCTTTTACCTCCATCTATATAGGGTTATCTCTCCCTTCAAAAGTGAACACTTGGTGATAGGGCACCTAATCAAAAACCTATTGCATTTTAGGCTCCTGATCAAAAGCTCAAATGGTCTCTAGATCTACTTGAAAGAGATCTTGTGGTGGCAGGGTACCTGAACAAAAACCTGTAGTGGATTCCTACCTTGGTCGTAGAAGAGTGGATGTACCAAGATTTGGGGAACCACTATAAATTTTCTTGTGTTGTCTGGTTTGCCTTGTGTTTCCTTTGTGTGTTGTGCTATGCTATGTTAGCTTAGTTTGTTTTATTCCCTTATTTAAAAGTATCAGTATTTTAATTCCGCAATAAATCTAAATAAATTTTTAATACTCTATTCACCCCCCCCCCCCCCCGCTAGAGTAAATTCTATTTATCCCTCACTTTCAGATGGGTAGTGCGGACACCACTTTATTCGTAAAGAATGAGCACTCAGATCTAATTATACTACAAATCTATGTGGATGATATCATTTTTGGGGCCACGAATGAAAAGTTGTGTGAAGAAATTGTCACCCTAATGAAATCCAAATTTGAAATGAGCCTTGTAGGAGAACTTACCTATTTCCTATGATTTCGTATTTCTCAATGCAAAGACGGAATTTTTATAAGTCAATCAAAATATATGAAAGATATGCTTGTATGTTTTGTGTAATGCCCCGAAACTCAAAAGAGTGACGGGTGGCGTTTTGAGCTAAGTCTGGGATTTGGTAGAGGTGACACGGCCTGGTATACGGGCGTGTCCCAGGGCGTGTCGTGCTCGGGTTCGGCGATGGTCGCGTGGTCGACGAAATCGCAGTCAACGGTCGTCGGGGTGTGAACACGGCCTTGGACATGGGCGTGTCCCAGGGCTTGTAAGTCACTCAAAGCCTTTCACTCAGCGATCGTTGAGTGAGGATGCACGGTCTGAGCCCAGTCATGTTCGGGTCCGACACAGGCGTGTGAAATTCGACACGGGCGTGTCAAATACCTGTATCCAACTCGGGTCGTTTGACGAGTTGTGCTAAGGCAGCTACACGGCCTGGTACACGGGCGTGTCTAAGGGCGTGTCACATGGCCGTGTCACGCTCTGGATGTTTTGGACCTGTGTCGTTGGAGGAACACGCCTAGCTACACGGGCATGTACTGTATGACACGGGTATGTCAAGCCTTACACGGGCGTGTCGAATGCCCGTGTTCTTTTTGGGATGTGAAGATTTTGGTGTCGATTGAGGCACACGGCCTTGGACACGGGCGTGTCGCAAAGCCGTGTTCGGCCCAGTAAGTTTAATTTCAAGTTGAATCACAGCCGTTCGTTTCCTTATTTTGGGATCTAACGGCCCAGGGCTCTCCATGCTAGGGTTAAGGCTGGGATTGGGGGTTTAAACCTTCACTTTCACTTAGCCATTCTCTTTCTAAAACCTAGAGAGAAGGGAGAGCAAGGAGTTTGGAGGAAGAGGAAGAACCGCCCGCCGAAGGAGATTCAGAGTGCCAAATCGCAAACCGAGCCCAGATCCACGGAGGAAAGATTGTTGCGGTGCTTTTCATCCGCATAGTTTTCCATGGCGCCGAGGAGAAACGCTAGGGTAACGATTTTCATCTTGAGAATGTGAAGATCTTCTTGCTTTGCATGGGAAAACCCACTCACGTGAGTGTGCGGTGAGTTTGCGGTATTCCTTGGCGTAGATATGTAAAGTCCCCCTTATTAGAATCTGGAATCGTAGTACGGACATAGGCATGGTGTGTGAAGCCTACCCGGACATGTTGGTCTGGATCGGTGATGTTTTGCTATACATATTGTGCCGGAGAAGACTCCGTGCATTTTGTTTGTTTTCGGGTTGCTATGCGTTAGAATACATCAGGGAATCTTGGGGATTAACCACAAGGTGCACCCGGAAATCTGGGCAGAAATGCATTTCTGCCATTTCGGTGGTATGGGATCTAGCCGGGTATATAGCGGGGCTATGTACCGTGTTTGATCGAAAGTTGAGACTGGGGGAAGCTGGGCCCGCGTCAAAGGCCAAATGGCCATGATGTAGGGATACCGGGGGATATCCGAAGATCAATGGATTAAGCCTATTATCCTTCACGTTCGACTCGTTATGGTTAAATCTTACTTTAGCAACTTCGCCCTACGCAATACCACACAAATAAATCTATCAATTAACGCTAGCCAACGGGTAGCCAAACCGGTAGGGATCAAATAAGGGCTATGAGGCCAATATTCGATCGAGCTAAATGGACGAATATTGCGTCCGACCGAGCGGCGTTGTACCAAAAGAGATCTACCGATTAAGCTTCGATTCGGATTAGGTAGATCTCTCCCAACGAAAATAAAACGAGGGTTTGCCAAACCCGTAGGATCAAATAACATAACAAGAGAAAAGCAACACAATAGGAAATCAACCACGATGGGTTTCAACGATTCAACGTAACGCTACGGATTATTCCACCACAAGAATATTCAAGAAGGAAATCACAAGGGAAGTAGAAACGTTTCGTTACCCCAATCGGAATAGATGATTCCAATTATTTCTCTACTTGGGTCGTCTCTCAACGGATCCGCTGGAGTTGCGCCGGAAGGAAATGATAATCTTGCTCGCCTTCGTCGCTTCACGCCGGTGGAGGCAAACCACAAAGGAGGAAACACCTTTGATCTTGGCCGATGTTTACACCAAGGGGTTGGGGCCTTTGAGGGTAGTCGGATGTTGGATTGGGGAAAAGGGGGATGGACGGGTTTGGGGTATGGAGGTTGGCGGCTATAGTGGTGGTCGAGCCTAATGAAGAGGAGGTGATGGAGGTTGGCGGCTATGGTGGTGGCCGAAATTGTGGAGGCAAGAAGAGGGTCGGATTTCCTTGGAGATAAAGGGAGAGGAGGAGGAGGGGAGGGAGCCAAGATAGAGAAGGGGAGGAGGTGTGGCCGGCGGCCAAGAGAGGGAGCAAGAGGAGGAGGGCCGAAAATTTCCTAAGGGGGAAAAGGAAAAGAGGGGGAAATTCAATCTTGAATTTTGGTTTCAATTTTTCATCTTCAATTCTTAAAATGAGAACAAACATGCCTTTATATAGGCTACACCACTCCATCTCCTCCATACAAATGAAAACACTCATGATGGCTAATAACACCCATCATGACATGAAATAACTATAGTCCGTACATGAAATAAAATAGCTATGATGGTTATACGTCTCCATCTACATGAAATTAATACATGAAATAAAAATATTAATCTCGCGATAAAATAGATAATAAACTATATTAATTCTCCATATTAATTTATTAATAATAATTATTAATAAACTAAAAATGGGCTTGCGCCGCGGGCGGATATTCTGGCGCCGTTCCACATGATCATCACAGCGCCGCCAGACTTTATTTGGAGGCAGAGAAATGGAATCCGTAAGCGCGCCATCATCGTCTTCACCTTGTTGAGGGCCGTCGTCGCCATCAATCCTCCCCCTCTTAAAATTACTCATCACCGATGAGTACCGGTGCGGGGAGGCATCAACCTTTAGAACCATGAAGCGGCACACGCCACCACCTGGAGAGCAAAGCACATCCACCTGGAGTATCCTGTCATGCAATAAAATGTCCCTAGGGAACCTTGGAAAAGCATTAGGCAATAAAGGAAAACAAGCTTTAACATCATCAACCAACGTACCTCCAGAGGAGACCGGTGAAGAAAACAATCCAAGTAAAAACTCACTACCCATACCCAAAGAGAACAAAGTGGACCCACACGGAGAGATATGAAATTCAAGTGGCGGAGAATCGTATAGCGTTAAATCAAAAACATCAAAAACAAGGGAAAAATCCCAATCAGTGAAAGATTCCAAATGATATGCGTATTCTCCGAACGTTATTAAAATCCATACAGGGTCCAACTTACCAACTCGCCAATTTTCTAAAGTGCCCGAAGGCATCCGTTCAGGGACGAGAAACACCAAAACAAAATCGTCACTCTTAAAGTAAGACACTCTTTTGTGTAAGCTAGCAATAAAATGATATGAGATAATTTGTATAGCTAGCGCATTACGATCGTGCGTACATAAGAAGAAATCATAACTAGCATAATCCGGAGTGAGATTCGGCGACAAACTAGCGGGTAACTCATGAAATGTTACCACAGTGAAAAATTCATTTAAATAGTACCGAGAGAAATGGTTATGGTGTGGTGTGAAACCATGTGCAACGTGACTGACCCCAAATGCAAAACATAAAGGATTTAAGTCCGGGGGAATGGGGGCCTTAAAAGCAAAGATTATTTTTAGAGGCATAAACTTCGCAGCTCTAATGTGATACTTAAAATAATAACGCTTGGCACGAAGATATGCCAAGGTAAGCCG
This sequence comes from Platanthera zijinensis, assembly GCA_039513925.1. Lineage (NCBI taxonomy): Eukaryota > Viridiplantae > Streptophyta > Magnoliopsida > Asparagales > Orchidaceae > Platanthera > Platanthera zijinensis. The sequence continues at coordinate 47,867,320 of CM077083.1, forward strand.
CTCTTCACTAATACAAGTAGACTTATATTTAAATTTTAGAACGTCATGAATAAAAACTAACGGAAAACACTCATCACCAAATATAGACGTGGACGCTTGCAGAAATGAAGGGAAGTGCGAGTGACCTAACTCAAAGTACCCATATTCCATCACGGCTGTGTGCATGATAGGGTCAACAAATGGAGGAGGATAAATGAGTGCGATCGGGCTTGGCAGATAAGTGTGTCGAGGCGACATCACATCATAAGGCACTATAGCCAAGGGATCACTAGCAGTCCGACTCGAAATCCCAAAACATGGATTTGACGTCCAGAAAGGAGCATCCGGTTGCAAACCATTATAATCATAGGAAAACTCAAACAGGGGGTTCACCCATACGGAAAACTCATCCGACGTGTCTTCCAATTCATGAGGTAATTCGTGTAATTCCAACTCAGTGATCGGGTCAGAAGAAAGAGTTGGTAGCACGACAGACGGGAGAGAGTTAAGTTCATATTCCATATCAGGCAACGGGGTTAGCATCAGGGAATGCTTATCCGGTTCCACTCCAATAACGTCTTCTAGAAATAAAACTCTCTCGCTAGGACATTCTTCCAAACATAATTCTTCCCATGAGGTAGGGACATCGTCAAAAATAGGGGATAGACAAATCGACTCCAAGGGAGTATTATAATTAGCTTGAATCCCAAGCGGCGATGATATCGTCAAAGAACTAACTCCCGGATGTATCACACTAAGATTATCCCAGACTGAACAACCATCCCAAGGTGACTCGTCCAATATCGTAGGATCAACTAATAAGCCAGGGTCAACCAATATAACATCGGGTCCAAGCAAGTCATCATCTAACTCAGTAACATGTAAGCTCTCTACATCGGACGACTCTACTGTCTCAGCCAACATAACTACTAACTCAAGATCATCAGCAGACTGTAACTCTTCTGTCTCAGACAAAATATCAATCGACTTAGGATCATCAAAAGGTTCCACAACGGTTAGAGGGGATGACTGTGAAATGTCGCCGAAGGGAAGTGGGGGTGGTTCCTCAAATGAGAAATCCTCATCCAAGTCACTTGGGTAACCAATCTCCTCATCGTCACTCAAATTGTCATCAATAATAACCTCGTCCTTAGTGACAGGTACACTTGTAATCACAACCTCAGATTTCAAGAGAGAATCAACGACTAACTTGGGTAAGTTAGGAGGGGACTCACACGCTAGCGTACGATGGTACGGAGAGGCATATTCATCCTTCAATATGGCCTTCATGCTATCCCAACTTAGACGTGATCTACCATACTTAACTATTATTTGAATCTCTTCCACTATCCAAAATAGTTTAGCTTTTCCTATCAACTTAAGTCTAGCTATTCGCACCATATCCGCGTTGTTCAAATCGTACCACTCAAAGTAATACTCCCTATCCTTAACCCAATCTAAGAAAACACGTAGACCTCCTAAACCGTCATAAGTGGGGGTCATACTAATTGTGGGAGGATAGATGTGGGAACGAGCAGCATGGACATCGTAAGTCATCCTAGCGCGAACCGGAGGTGAAAATTCACCCGGAAAGTGCGTGTGCTAGGGAAATAAGATCTGGACCACTTAACTCTATCAAAGACGGAATTGTTCCCGCTTAACCACTAAGGTTTTAAACATTTTAAAATAGGGTTTTTGCTGGAAGAATATAAGGATTATTAAAAAAAAATTTCTGGAATTTTTTATAAAGAAAATAAAAATCTAGGCCGCTATTGGCACACCAAATACTAAATTTTCAAATTAATTAATAAAAACAAATTCTTAATGGAAAAATAATTTTTTTTTGTTTTAATACTGAAAATTATATGAAGAATTTCCAGAAATTTTTAATTTTTAATTTTGAGAAAAGTTGACATTTTAATGCCGCTATTTGCAGACCAATATGTAGAAAAACTAGTTTTCATGAAACATAAAAGTTTTGAAATTTGAATTTTGAAATTCGAAATTGAAATTTGAAATTTACATTTTGAATTTTGAAATTCGAAATTCGAAATTCGAAATTCGAATTTTGAATTTTGAATTTTGAATTTTGAATTTTGAAATTTGAAATTTCGAATTTGGAAATTTGAGATTTGAAATTTGAAATTTGAGATTTTGAATTTTGAAATTTTGTAATTTGAAATTTGAAATTTCGAAATTGGAAATTTGAGATTTGAAATTTGAAATTTTAAATTTTGAAATTTGAAATTGAAATTCGAAATTTGAAATTTGAATTTTGAATTCTGAATTTTGAATTTTGAAATTCGAAATTTGAAATTTGAAATTTGAAATTTGAAATTTGAATTTTGAAATTTGAGATTTGGAATTTCGAAATTTGAAATTTGAATTTTGAATTTTTAAATTTTGAGCGGGGGAGGAGTGCCAATTAGGAAATTGACGAGAACCTCCCTCTGATACCAAATTGATGTAGGGATACCGGGGGATATCCGAAGATCAATGGATTAAGCCTATTATCCTTCACGTTCGACTCGTTATGGTTAAATCTTACTTTAGCAACTTCGCCCTACGCAATACCACACAAATAAATCTATCAATTAACGCTAGCCAACGGGTAGCCAAACCGGTAGGGATCAAATAAGGGCTATGAGGCCAATATTCGATCGAGCTAAATGGACGAATATTGCGTCCGACCGAGCGGTGTTGTACCAAAAGAGATCTACCGATTAAGCTTCGATTCGGATTAGGTAGATCTCTCCCAACGAAAATAAAACGAGGGTTCGCCAAACCCGTAGGATCAAATAACATAACAAGAGAAAAGCAACACAATAGGAAATCAACCACGATGGGTTTCAACGATTCAACGTAACGCTACGGATTATTCCACCACAAGAATATTCAAGAAGGAAATCACAAGGGAAGTAGAAACGTTTCGTTACCCCAATCGGAATAGATGATTCCAATTATTTCTCTACTTGGGTCGTCTCTCAACGGATCCGCTGGAGTTGCGCCGGAAGGAAATGATAATCTTGCTCGCTTCACGCCGGTGGAGGCAAACCAAAAAGGAGGAAACACCTTTGATCTTGGCCGATGTTTACACCAAGGGGTTGGGGCCTTTGAGGGTAGTCGGATGTTGGATTGGGGAAAAGGGGGATGGACGGGTTTGGGGTATGGAGGTTGGCGGCTATAGTGGTGGCCGAGCCTAATGAAGAGGAGGTGATGGAGGTTGGCGGCTATGGTGGTGGCCGAAATTGTGGAGGCAAGAAGAGGGTCGGATTTCCTTGGAGATAAAGGGAGAGGAGGAGGAGGGGAGGGAGCCAAGATAGAGAAGGGGAGGAGGTGTGGCCGGCGGCCAAGAGACGGAGCAAGAGGAGGAGGGCCGAAAATTTCCTAAGGGGGAAAAGGAAAAGAGGGGGAAATTCAATCTTGAATTTTGGTTTCAATTTTTCATCTTCAATTCTTAAAATGAGAACAAACATGCCTTTATATAGGCTACACCACTCCATCTCCTCCATACAAATGAAAACACTCATGATGGCTAATAACACCCATCATGACATGAAATAACTATAGTCCGTACATGAAATAAAATAGCTATGATGGTTATACGTCTCCATCTACATGAAATTAATACATGAAATAAAAATATTAATCTCGCGATAAAATAGATAATAAACTATATTAATTCTCCATATTAATTTATTAATAATAATTATTAATAAACTAAAAATGGGCTTGCGCCGCGGGCGGATATTCTGGCGCCGTTCCACATGATCATCACAGCGCCGCCAGACTTTATTTGGAGGCAGAGAAATGGAATCCGTAAGCGCGCCATCATCGTCTTCACCTTGTTGAGGGCCGTCGTCGCCATCAGGCCATGGCGGGGTGAGCAACGTGTAACACCCCAATTTGTCGTAGGAGCGACGGGGATCGTTTTTGGCCAAGTCAGATTTTTGGTGCAGGTGACACGGGCCCCGACACGGGCGTGTCAGAGGCCGTGTCGGGCGTGTCGAGCTCGAATCGTCGAACTGGCCGTGTAGTCGACCAGTGTAGGTCGACGATGGTCGTGTGGAGGGACACGGCCTAGGACACGGGCGTGTCCCAGGCCGTGTCACTCAAGGGAATCGTCGAAGTGGTACACGGGCCGTGACACGGGCACAGACACAGGCGTGTTAGATGTGACACGGGCGTGTCCCATGCCGTGTCACCAAGCCGTGTACCCCTCTGACTGCAAAGTGTCGATTTATTGCACACGGGGGGCGTAACACGGGTCCCGACACGGGCGTGTCGCAGGCGACACGGGCGTGTCGGAGGCCGTGTCACATGCCGTGTGCTGGTTTTCAATCTGGGTCGAGACGGCGAATGAGCTACACGGCCAGGCACACGGCCGTGTGCCAACCCGTGTTCGGCCTAGATTTTATAATTTGGGGCTTAATCGTGGCCGTTCATTTCCTTGGCTTTGGATCCGACGGTGGGGGGCTGCTCCTGGATGGTTTTACCCAGGAATAGGGTTTAGAAACCCTCATTTTCTCTTGAGTGGTTCTCTTTCTAAAGCTAGAGAGAGGAGAGAGTAAGGAGGAGGAAGAAGGGCTAGATCTGGCCGCCGGAGGAGCTTCGGAGTTCCGAATCGTGTTCCGAGTCCAGATCCGCGGAGGCAACGCCGTTGCGGTGCTTTCCAACCGTATAGTTTTCGATGGCGCCGCGGAAGAATGCAAGGGTAACGATTTCTCATCCTTGGGCATGTGAAGCCCTCTTTTCCTATGCATAGGAAGCCCACTCTCGCGAGTGAGCGAAGAGTTGGAGCGTTCCTTGGGATAGATATGTGAAGTCCCCCTTGTATAGAGTCCGTATGCGAAACGGGCATAGGCATTGTGTGTGAAGCCTATCCGGACAAGTAGAGCCGGATCGGTAATGTTGCATTGCATACGAACCGGGGAATACTCCGGGTGTTTGGGTGTTTTTCGGGTTTTCTACTTGGTAGATTGCATCAGGGAGCCTTGGAGATTAACTCCAAGGTGCACCCGGAAAACTGGGCAAAGGCGGGTTTTGCCAACGCGGTGGCCGGGGAGCCAACGTGAACATAACTGGGTTATGTGATTGTTGTGGCGGAAACGGGACTCGGTGAGTCTTGACCTGCGCATATGGATTAAATTGCCGTTGCGATATGAGCACGGGTCAGGCGGAACCGTACCCGGTCTATGTCGTTCTGTAGGACCGTTGGCATGGATGAGGGTCTTCGGCGGTCTATGGCTTAAATTGCCGTGACCAAGGCCAGGAAGGCAAAATGCTCATATGGATGACCGTCCAAGAGGCGGTGGTGGATTGGGAACGTCCATGGCTTGAATTGACGTGACGTTGGCCGGTTCGCCGAGAATGTGCCCTGAGTGCACGGGGTGTGTGGCCGTGCGAGCCTACGCCTGTGTTGATGTGTGTTCATATTAATAGCATTGCCTATACTAATGAAGTGCAGGGAAAGAGCATCGCCGCCCCGATTTTGGGGGCGGGATCGTTATAATTTGGTCAGCATTGCTGACCGTTGCTATTGTTTGCCACCGGGCGGTGGTTTGTGGCTTGCAGGTGCTGCGGAGCAGAGTGGGAAATAGCGGGCTAAAGCCCTTGTTGTTGTGCCGGCCCTCGAAGGCCTAATTGCTTATGTATCTTTCCCGTTTTCATGTATGGCCGGCCTGCGTGCCGAAGTTTGGAAAACATTATTTTGTTAAGTGAATAATGTAAGGCCTTAAGGCCAGTTCTCTTTTGTGTATGATTACATTCCTGAGTTGGTAGTGGACATTCATGCTTTGTAGCAGGGTTCTTATTTCTTTTGCAGCTTAATAGTTTTGCTTCCGCTAGGTGTTGTGTAGGACGACATGATTGGTTGAATGGTTTCAACGCGTAACCAACCGGTCTGTCCGTAGTATATGGCGTCGGGCCCCGACCGGACCTACTGCTATATGCTATCTGACGGATAGGGGTGTTACAAATTAGTATCAGACTACTGGTTTCGGTCAAGCTTAAATGAATTCGTGGAAAAATTCACTTTAAGGGGTGGTGAGCACATGCGTGTGTCATCGTTATAACATGAAAAGAACCCATGAATGTCCACTTAGGAATGAAAATATACATGTTTGAGGAACCTGCGTGTTCCTATAATTGCTGTTTGCAGTATTTTTTGGGTCGCTTATCGGTGTTTTGCACGATTATAGGTGACCAGAAGTGGTGTTGGGCCGTCTGAACGGCCAGGTTCTGAGGCGGGCAGTGCACCAAGCGATGCGCCTGCAACACCTCCGTCTGCCGAGACCATTAGGTTGGTGGCAAAAGCGGTCATGGCAATGATCAATGCACAGCCTGCAAGGCAGGTGCAGCAGCCCGCTCCTGCTATGGAGCAAGTACCGCTTCAAACGGCAGAGCAAAGGAGGGTTGAGCAAGTAGTGTTGGAGCCAGAGTTGCCTCGGAGAGCAACGGAAAGACAACTGAAGCACGTGATGGGCTTTCACCCACCTGTATTCACGAGCGCAGAAACCCCGACCCAAGCAGAGGATTGGCTCTCAAGGGTCAACAGGGTGATGACTGCGACGGAAATGGAAGAGTGGCAGAAGACCAATATAGCGACGTTCCTTTTGGATGGGGACGCAAGGTTATGGTGGGAAGGCCTAGAGCTACATCAGTTGCGGGGAAGGCCGTTGGCCGAAGTTTCGATGGAGGAGTTTGCGAGACTGTTCATGGCTCGATACCTCCCCTCGGCGCAGAGGATTGCGCTAGAAAGCGAATTTCAGAAGTTGGTGCAAGGGGATTGTACCGTTGATGAGTACCTCCACGAGTTTACTCGGTTGGGGAGATATGCCGGCGCTACCTTCGCAGACGAGGAGCGCAAGACGAGTCGCTTCTATGAAGGGCTAAGAGATGATTTAAGGTTGCTACTGTCGGGGCCCAAGGCGCAGGGTTTCATGACCCTGGTCAATTCAGCCCGGTCCTTGGAGAAGGACATGAAGAATGTCCAAGCAAAGAAGGAATCCGGTAGCAAGAAAGCGGAGTACAAGGCACCGACTACGTCGAAGTCGGGCTACCGCAGATTCTATAAGAAAGCTAAGACGTCGGGTCCAGCTGCTTCAGGTGCCTCGGGGACAACTACCAATCGAACCCCGGGCGCTTGTTTCACGTGTGGGAAGCCGGGGCACCTTGCCCGTGATTGCTGGAGTGGACGCTCAAAGTCCGAAAGGAAACAAGGAGCTACCTACGAGGAGAAGGGCAAAGCGGTGGAGTCAACCGCGTCCCACTATGCTCCGACTCAGCCTAGAGTCTATAACTTGGGCCAGCAGGAGGCCATCAAGCAAGCGGATGTGGTGACAGGTATGAGTTAATTTATAGCAAGTTAGCTTTAATACCGTTATCTATTGCTTGTTAGCCTAATATTGTTTGTATAGGCTTGGTTGTGATTAGCGATAGTCCGGCACGGGCACTGTTCGATACGAGAGCTTCACACTCCTTCTTGTCCGAAAGCTTTATATCGCGCATCGGAGTCCCTTCTTCGTTGGCGAAGGACAAGTTGGATGTGCTGCTACCGAATGGGTGCTCGATGCGTGCGGACAGGGTGTGCGCCATAAAGGTTCACATTGGGAGCCAAGAGTTCGACTTGCTAGCGTCATTGCTCCCGCTAGTAGAGTTCGACGTAATCTTTGGAATGGATTGGCTGTCAGAGCAGAAAGCTTGGATTGACTGTGACCGGAAGGAGGTCAAGCTGTGTGTAGGGCGGGAGACTACATTCGAGGGGTTAAAGGGGTCGAGCAGGACACTGATGTCTGCTCTTCAGGTGGTGAAGGCAGTTCGTGCTGGTGCAGAGCTGTTCTTTGCAATAGTGGGGGCTGTGGAGCCAAAGTCCCCGTTGGATAGAATCCCCGTGGTTTGCGAATGCCCCGATGTGTTCCCGGATAGCCTTCCCGGAGCCCCACCGCAGTGGGAGATTGATTTCACCATCGAGCTCGTACCGGGGGCCAAACCGGTATCACGTGCTCCGTATAGGTTGGCGCCTAAGGAGATGGCAGAGTTGAAAGTTCAGCTAGAGGAGCTGATGGAGCAAGGATATGTGCGTCCAAGCTCGTCGCCTTGGAGCGCACCGGTCCTCTTCGTTAAGAAGAAGGACGGGAGTATGCGGCTGTGTATCGACTACAGAGAGTTGAACAAGCTGACGGAGAAGAATAAGTACCCGATCCCGAGGATCGATGATCTCTTTGATCAGTTAGTCGGATCGTCGGTATACTCCAAGTTGGACTTGAAGTCGGGGTACTATCAGCTGAGGATCAGGGAGTATGATATCCCAAAGACGGCGTTCAGTACGAGGTATGGGCATTTCGAGTTCACGGTCATGCCGTTTGGACTGACGAATGCGCCACCGGTGTTTATGGATCTGATGAACAGGACGTTCAGAGATTTCCTGGATCGCTTTGTGATCGTCTTTATTGACGATATTTTAGTATACTCGCAGTGCGAAGAAGACCACTTCAAACATTTGTATTTGGTGTTGGAGACTTTGAGGAGGAATGAGCTTTACGCAAAATTCTCCAAGTGCTAGTTCTGGCTACCCTCGGTAGCGTTCCTTGGTCATATAGTGAGTGGGGAAGGTATAGCGGTGGATCCGACGAAGATTGTTGCGATACGGGAGTGGCCTGCGTTATCTTCTGTCGCGGAAGTCCGTAGTTTTCTCGGGCTTGCCGGATATTACAGGCGCTTCGTAGAGAAATTCTCGCGGGTAGCGTTACCTCTCACGAAGTTGACAAGGAAGGATCAGAAATTCTTGTGGACGCAAGAGTGCGTGCAAGCTTTTGAGGAGCTGAAGAGGCGGTTGACCACGGCGCCAGTGCTTAGTTCGCCGAGTGGGACCGAGGGCTTTGAGGTGTATAGCGACGCTTCAGGTAGTGGCTTGGGCTGCGTGTTATTGCAGCATGGAAGTGTGATTGCGTATGGATCGCGTCAGCTGAAAGTGCATGAAAGAAATTATCCGGTACATGACTTGGAGTTGGCGGCCGTGATTTTTGCACTCAAGTTGTGGAGGCACTACCTATACGGCGTAAGAGTCGATATATACACCGATCACAAGAGTCTAAAATACTTGTTGGATCAAAAGGACCTTAATATGAGGCAGAGGAGGTGGATGGAGTTCCTGGGGGACTACACCTTCAAGATACATTATGTACCCGGGAAGGGCAACGCAGCTGCGGATGCGCTGAGCCGCAGGGCTCCCGCCCGAGCCAACTGGTTGTCGGTGCATGATGAGCGGCTTGTGCGGGAGTTGGAGGAGCTTGAGATCTGTTGCGTTGACAAGCAGACGAGCGCCAAAGCAATGTTAAACTGGACAGAGGTGCAATATGACCTGGCTGACCGGGTTCGGCAGGCATTGGAGTTAGATGACTCCATGAAGGAGCTTCTAGAGGCCGCTCTGGATGGGTCAAATTCCCAGTTCTCGGTGGATGATGGTTTGTTAAGGAAGGATCATCGGTTGTGCGTCCCGAGAGGGGGTAACCTCCGGGCGGAGTTGATGTACGAGGCTCATCATACCAAGTACTCAATCCACCCAGGGAGCACGAAGATGTATCGTGATCTCAAGAAGCTGTTTTGGTGGCCGGGGCTTAAGAAAGATGTGGCGTTGTACGTGGCTAAATGCCAAACGTGCGCCTTGGTGAAGGCGGAGTGCCAAAAGCCAGGCGGATTTCTGAAGTCCTTGCCTATACCGGAGTGGAAATTCGATGATATATCTATGGACTTTGTGCACGGGTTGCCAAGGTCGCAGAAGGGGAACGACGCCATCTGGGTGATCGTAGATCGACTAACCAAGGTGTCGCATTTCATTCCGCATAGGAAGGATGATCCAGTGGAGAAATTGGCAAAGTTGTATGTCGATAATATTGTTAGGCTGCATGGTGTGCCCCGTAGCATTGTGAGTGATCGCGATGGGTGGTTCACATCAAATGATTGGAGGTTGGTGCAGCAGATGCTGGGAACAAAGTTAAAGTTCAGCACAGCTTTCCATCCGCAGACGGATGGGCAGACCGAGAGGGTCAATAGAACGATGGAGGACATGCTCCGCATGTGTGTTCTAGACTTCGGGAGGCATTGGGAAGACCACCTTTATTTGGTGGAGTTCGCGTACAACAACAGCTACCAAGCGAGTATACAAATGACGCCCTTCGAGGCCCTGTATGGTAGGAAGTGTCGCACGCCGTTATCGTGGCTTGAAGCGGGTGAGGCAAGGTTGTACAAGAGGTGGAGAGTGCTACCTCATTAGTGCGGATCATTCGGGAGCGCTTGTTGATCGCACAGGACCGGTATGCGAAGTATTACAATGCCAAGCACCGGAACGTGGAGTTCGCGGTAGGCGATTGGGTATACCTGAAAGTGAAGCCGTTCAAGGGGGTTCCGCGGGTGAGACGCTTGAAGAAGCTGAGCCCAAGATACCTTGGACCTTTTGAGGTTCTGGAGCGAGTCGGCGAAGCTGCATACCGTTTGAAGCTATCGGTGGAGTTGAGTGGATTACATGATGTGTTCCACATTTCTATGTTGCGGAAGGCGGTGCAAGAGCCTTCGCAGGTGATCGCGGTTGACCAAGTGCCGGTGGACGAAGGGTTGACGACAAGGGTCAAGCCCGTTCGTATTGAAGATGTTGAGGTCAAGAGGCTTCGTAACAAGGAGATCCGGATGGTTAAGGTCCGATGGGATAACTGCGGGCGTGAGGAGCTCTCTTGGGAACGGGAGCAGACTATGCTCGAGGAGTACCCGGAATTATTCCGCTCAGGTACTGTTTTACGTTAAGTCCTGTTTTCCTTTATTAATTTCGTGGACGAAATTCTTTAAGGGGGGTAGAATTGTAACACCCCAATTTGTCGTTGGAGCGACGGGGATCGTTTTTGGCCAAGTCAGATTTTTGGTGCAGGTGACACGGGCCCCGACACGGGGGTGTCGGAGGCCGTGTCGGGCGTGTCGAGCTCGAATCGTCGAACTGGCCGTGTAGTCGACCAGTGTAGGTCGACGATGGTCGTGTGGAGGGACACGGCCTAGGACACGGGCGTGTCCCAGGCCGTGTCACTCAAGGGAATCGTCGAAGTGGTACATGGGTCGTGACACGGGCACACACACGGGCGTGTTAGATGTGACACGGGCGTGTCCCATGCCGTGTCATCAAGCCAGGTACCCCTCTAACTGCAAAGTGTCGATTTATTGCACACGGGGGGCATGACACGGGTCCCGACACGGGCGTGTCGCAGGCGACACGGGCGTGTCGGAGGCCATGTCACATGCCGTGTGCTGGTTTTCAATCTGGGTCGAGACGGCGAATGAGCTACACGGCCAGGCACACGGCCGTGTGCCAACCCGTGTTCGGCCCAGATTTTATAATTTGAGGCTTAATCGTGGCCGTTCATTTCCTTGGCTTTGGATCCGACGGTGGGGGGCTGCTCCTAGATGGTTTTACCTGGGAATAGGGTTTAGAAACCCTCATTTTCTCTTGAGTGGTTCTCTTCCTAAAGCTAGAGAGAGGAGAGAGTAAGGAGGAGGAAGAAGGGCTAGATCCGGCCGCCGGAGGAGCTTCGGAGTTCCGAATCGCGTTTCGAGTCCAGATCCGCGGAGGCGACGCCGTTGCGGTGCTTTCCAACCGTATAGTTTTCGATGGCGCCGCGGAAGAATGCAAGGGTAACGATTTCTCATCCTTGGGCATGTGAAGCCCTCTTTTCCTTTGCATAGGAAGCACGCTCTCGCGAGTGAGCGAAGAGTTGGAGCGTTCCTTGGGGTAGATATGTGAAGTCCCCCTTGTGTAGAGTCCGTATACGAAACGGACATAGGCATTGTGTGTGAAGCCTATCCGGACAAGTAGAGCCGGATCGGTGATGTTGCACTGCATACGAACCGGGGAAGACTCCGGGTGTTTGGGTGTTTTTCGGGTTTTCTACGTGGTAGATTGCATCAGGGAGCCTTGGGGATTAACTCCAAGGTGCACCCGGAAAACTGGGCAAAGGCGGGTTTTGCCAACGCGGTGGCCGGGGAGCCAACGTGAACATAACCGGGTTATGTGATTGTTGTGGCGGAAACGGGACTCGGTGAGTCTTGACCTGCGCATATGGCTTAAATTGTCATTGCGGTATGAGCACGGGTCAGGCGGAACCGTACCCGGTCTATGTCGTTCGGTAGGACCGTTGGCATGGATGAGGGTCTTCGGCGGTCTATGGCTTAAATTGCCGTGACCAAGGCCAGGAAGGCAAAATGCTCATATGGATGACCGTCCAAGAGACGGTGGTGGATTGGGAACGTCCATGGCTTGAATTGACGTGATGTTGGCCGGTTCGCCGAGAATGTGCCCTGAGTGCACGGGGTGTGTGGCCGTGCGAGCCTACGCCTGTGTTGATGTGTGTTCACATTAATAGCATTGCCTATACTAATGAAGTGCAGGGAAAGAGCATCGCCGCCCCGATTTTGGTGGCGGGATCGTTATAATTTGGTCAGCATTGCTGACCGTTGCTATTGTTTGCCACCGGGCGGTGGTTTGTGGCTTCAGGTGCTGCGGAGCAGAGCGGGAAATAGCGGGCTAAAGCCCTTGTTGCTGTGCCGGCCCTCGAAGGCCTAATTGCTGATGTATCTTTCCCGTTTTCATGTATGGCCGGCCTGCGTGCCGAAGTTTGGAAAACACTATTTTGTTAAGTGAACAATGTAAGGCCTTAAGGCCAGTTCTCTTTTGTGTATGATTACATTCCTGAGTTGGTAGTGGACATTCATGCTTTGTACCAGGGTTCTTATTTCTTTTGCAGCTTAATTGTTTTGCTTCCGCTAGGTGTTGTGTAGGACGACATGATTGGTTGAATGGTTTCAACGCGTAACCAACAGGTCTGTCCGTAGTATATGGCGTCGGGCCCCGGCCGGACCTACTGCTATATGCTATCTGACGGATAGGGGTGTTACACAACGGGATGGTGGAACCCTACCCACTCCATCTGTTTCTGTTAAAGAGACCTAAAGTTACGTGGAACTTACCGATGATTTGGAGATCGAGTCTAGGCTATGGCTGAAGGACTAAATGCTCACGAGATATGCCACCCTGGGGGTGGTTGTGGAGTCAAGTATCGGACAGGGTTCGGACTGGCTTCGCCGAGTAAGTGCCCTGAGAGCACGGGGTGTATGGTCGTTTGTGCGTGTACCTGTGATGTTATGTTTATTCATTATGTTGTTTGTTTTGCTAACAAGTGCAGGGAAGAAGCTTTGTCGCCAAGGTTTGGGGGCAGAATCGTTATAATTTGGTCAGCTTTAGCTGACCGTTATTCTTGTTTGTCACCATTGTGGTGATTTGTGCTTGCAGGTGCTGCGGAGCCGAGCGGCAAATAGCAGGCCAAAGCCCAAGTTGCTGAGCTAGCCCTCGAAGGCCTTGTGTGTTTACTTTATTAGTTCATGTGTGGCCGGCCTACGAGCCGAAGTTTGTAAAACACAATTTTATTGAAGTAAACTGATAGTTTTACTTTCAAGATAACCTAAACACCTAGAGGGGGGGGGGTGAATAGGTTCTAATTTCTTGTTTATACTTCTAGGCAGAATTCAATTACAAATTAAAACATCTAGCACAACATTCACAGACAACTAAGCATGATAGATTGCACAATGTTTTATAGTGGTTCCCCAAGGTCTGGGTACATCCACTTTCCCCCTTCACCTATCTAGCAGTATGCTAGATTCGGCCAAACTTCCACTATTCTCAGATCCTCAGATCCTACAGCTCAGAACCTGGATAGGTTCCTACAACTCAGGCTCAACAGCCCTACCTCAGCCTTGCCTCAAGGCCTACCACTCAGAGAATAACCTTCTCCTACACTCAGGCAAATAGCCCTACCACTCAGAGATCACCTCTCCTACACTCAGCCTTTATAACACAGGCTTACAACTCAGATCTGTGTAAACAGATCCTACAGAAATTTAGAAAAGATATTTTAATGTCTTGCCTTTGTTGAGAGAGAAGAGGGCAAGACACTTCTTGATCAGCTGATGAAATCAACTGAATCTGAGCTTTCTTCAAAGCTTCTTGAATCTGAACTTAGCTGAGTTGATTTCCAAACAGCTTCTTGAGAAACCACTGATGGCTTCCTTCTTCTTCTTCAAGATGACTGGATCCTTCTCTATCCAACACCTTTTCTGATACTTCAGACTTCTTCTTCTTCTTCTTAGATCTACTGATGAAGATCTTCTTTAGAGCTTAGCACTTTCTTGAATTGAAACTACAACAGGATCGTAATCCTTCTGTTTCTTCTTCTTAGATCTTCTTCAGTTATTTTTCTTAGTTGTACTTTTCATTCTGAATATGTCTATTTATAGACTTTCTTCATGGTAACCGGCTGATCCGGTTGCTAACTGTTTTCTGACAGGTCTGACAGCTTCAGTTAAACGGTGGCAACCCACAGCTGTCAAGTCTTCAAACAGTTCCTGTACCTTAGCCTTGGACAGCAAAATGTCGAGACAGTCTGTTAGAAAGTGTCGAGACCAATCTGTCTATCTGTGTCGACACAAGTGACTTTGGTGTCGACACAGTCTTTGATGATGCCAACTAAGTTGCCTTTAAGTCGACACAGCTTCTTCAGAAAATAACTTGGTCTAGACTCTGCAGTGTGTCGACACACGTCCTGTGTGTCGACACAGTTGTTGTAGATTCAGAACTCAGTATGTGTCGACTCAGCCTTCAGGTGTCGACACAGCACTTCTATTCTACCAAAATGTGTCGACTCAGTCTTCTGGTGTCGACACAAGCATAGTCGACTTCTGCCAATATGTGTCGACTCAATCTCAAGGTGTCGACACATCCACCCAGTGTCGACACAGTTGAGGTCGACTATCTTCTTCTGTGAGTCGACAATCTTTTTCTGGTCGACTATCTTTCACTAGTCGACTATCTTTCTCTGGTCGACTATCTTTCACTAGTCGACTATCTTCTTCTGGTCGACTATCTTTCACTAGTCGACTATCTTCCACTAGTCGACTATCTTTCTCTGGTCGACTATCTTTTACGGTGTCGACATTGCTTCCCAGTACTGAGGTCGACAATTTTCTTTATGTGTCGACACTGCTTCCCAGTGTCGACATAAATGTGGTCGACTATCTTTCTCTGTGTCGACACTGATATTCTGAAGTGTCGACACAAATATTCTGAAGTGTCGACACAATTTCTTCAGGTGTCAACATGTGGACTTAGAATATTTGTCTGCATTCTTTAATACTTCTTCACCTGCACATGTCAACTCAAAACAACATCAAATACACCTTGATGTATATCATTGAGCTAAGTTAGGCTTCTTCAAATCAGGTACACATTTTCCAATGTACCCAACAATCTCCCCCTATTTGGAGAAGTCATAACCCTTATAGCCAATGATATACACCATTTACAAAAAGTATAAACTGATGATATATGACATAACAGGAATACTTAATATAAACAAAACATAAAAACAATCCATCACAGAATGAACATTATATGATACCAAACAACATTTTGTTTATAACTTGATAATGTTTGAATACAGAGATTTACATTTAATGATTTAATCAAAACATTACAAAATACTTTGAAAGAA
The DNA here is from genome assembly GCA_039513925.1 of Platanthera zijinensis. Classification (NCBI taxonomy): domain Eukaryota; kingdom Viridiplantae; phylum Streptophyta; class Magnoliopsida; order Asparagales; family Orchidaceae; genus Platanthera; species Platanthera zijinensis. The sequence continues at coordinate 47,882,883 of CM077083.1, forward strand.
CTAAAAATTAAGACTGATCAGGCTCTTTTATGACAATCCCTTTGCCAGATAGAACTTGAGCCTTCACAGGAGCTTCAGAATCTTCACCTGGCTTCTTGCCTTTTAGATCAGCCTTCTTCTTTGCTTCTTCCTTGAGCCTTTGCCTTTCAAAATAATGAAAGGGCTTTGGGAAGTACTTGCTTGGCTCCTGAGCATCTGGAGGCAGCCTACCCAGCTTAGCTTTTCTTCTAAACTGTATTATGGCCTCTTGCCTGGCTTCATACTTCTGCCATTCCATCTCATTGAACCACTTGCCTCTTTCATGCATTTAGTCTTTGACAGCCTTCCATGCAGTGAGTATAATATTTCTGGAAGTAGGACTCCACTGCTCAAAGTCTGGCTTAAGTTCAGCCTGCTCTCTAAATCTTTTCTTAGATAGTAGAGCATCTTGCTGGTTTTTCAAAGTAGCCTCAGGCTTATCAACCTTCCCAATAACAACATTAGTAACCTCCTTTGGAGGACTATACATTCCTTGAACTTGCTGATCAATCATATCATAATCTGGAGGAGGGTAAATGACTTGGGCAACCTCAGGTTGATTGCCTTCAAGTAGACTTGTTTGTATTCCTGACTCAGCCACCATAGCATCATCACACAAAGGTGGATATCCCAATGTGGCTCGAATACTATTGGTCACCCATTTGGTGTGCTCTGAGCCTGCATGAACTAACATCCTCTCCCCCTTTATGGCTTCTCTAGTAACATGATCTCTTAGATCTTCCTTCTGAAATCTGATTTGGCCATCTAGATAATTCACACCCTCTTTAAAAAATGGTTTTAACTTTAGAATCTTGTCAGATATTTCCTATTGAGAGGTAGTGATTGCAATTTTAACAGAATCAATAGCAGCTTGAAAGTTCTTATCAAATTCTTCCATTTCCTTTGCTCTAGCTGCAGACAAGCCTGGAACAGTCTTTTTCAATTCTTCAAAGATCTCATGATGAGATTCAGTTAAATTCTCATTCATCCTTGTCTGATTTTCCAAGACATAGCTTTGCTTTAAAGCAATATCATCCACCTTAGGGATTATAGACTGCTGTTGTTTTGCCAAATATACCACAACATTACCTCCTTTATGGAAGCAATCTGTCATCTCCTTCTTATGCATATTGACCTCAAACTTAATAGATTTTATATCTTGAGCTAAGTCAAATTGCAGGGACTTGTTGTTCTCATCAACATATTTTTCAATAGCCACTCTGTGTTCATCAAATTTCACTTGTAAATCGACCAAAAACTTGTTATAATCAAAGTCAGAAGGAGTGTGATGTGCTGTAGACTGTAGAGCCTGCTTATAGCTCTTGCTCCTTCTCTGGAAGACCAGAAGTTTTCTCTTCTTAGCCACCCTGGCTTCTTCATTCTCAGAATCAGAAGTACTATCAATTTGAACTCTTTCTTTGGGAGGAGGAGGAACAGCTGCTTCAGTGCCATGGTGTACAGTCTCAACATGCACAGGCTCCCCCTCAATTTCTTGCTCCTCTTCCATTCTATCAGTAACTATTTCATCATTTGGAAATAACTCATCAAGAGTATATTCCTTCTGGGCTGGAACATCTGCAGTATTCAAGTCTGGAGATAAATCAATTTGAGCTTCCTCTTGCACTTGCTCAGACAGCTTCTCCCCCTGTACTTGTTCAGTATTGGGGATGTCCTGGGCAGGTGAGGACACTTGCTTTTCCTGGACCTGTGCAGAAATAGAAATATTAGAAATGTCTTTTGTAGGAAAATACACCAGCTCCCCCTGCACCTGTACCTGGTCATGAGTAGATATAGTCTGTGTAGGTGAATAGACTTGCTGAGCTGGTATTCTTACTTCTTCTTCTTGAATTGCAGGTATTGTGGCATCCTGAACTTGTGTAGAAGCAGGCTGATCTTCAACCTCTTGTCTTACTTGCTCTTCTTGTGGGTGCTCAGTACTGGTAGCATGACCTGGGGATTTCTCAGGTGAATCCTGCCTTTCCACTTCAGGCATCTCTTTGGTCAGCACCCTATCCCATCCGGAGAACAATCTCATGTCCATCCTTCTCATGTGATTAATTTTTGTTCCAGGTTGTTGTTGCATAACATCAGGAATCTCCTTACTTAGGTATATACTCATTATTCTAGCCAGATTTGGCTTCTTGATTCCTTCCTTAATCTTTTCATAGATTACAGTTGACCAATCCGTTGGAATTGTAAACACAATCCTGGTCATTAGGCTGAACATGTAGGCGGAAATCCTATCATGTCCACCTGGCTTGCACAGAATAACTTTTCCAACCACCTTAGACAGGAACTTGCCCTGTTGATTCATTCCTTTCCTGTTGAATGCAGCTCCAATTTTCATGGTGGAGGATGACTCCATACCATATTTCTTAATCAATTCTTTGGTGAACTTAGACTGGGATATGGACAAGCCATTATCAGTCTGTCTTACTTGGAGTCCCAAGAAAAACTTCAGTTCCCCCATACTGCTCATCTCAAACTTCCCTTGCATAAGTTTGGCAAACTTTTTACAAACAGTAGATCCAAAGATTATGTCATCAACATAGATCTGAACTAAGATGATCTTGCCTTTGGATTCCCTAAGGAATAGAGTTTTGTCAATTTTTCCTCTTGCGAATTTATTCTCAATAAGGAAAGTAGACAGGGTTTCATACCAAACCCTTGGAGCTTGCTTTAACCCATATAGAGCTTTCCTAAGCTTATAAACAAAATCAGGTTTAAGAGGATCTACAAAACCTGATGGCTGCTCTACATATACTTCTTCTTTAAGATCACCATTCAGAAATGCTGACTTCACATCCATCTGGTATACTTTGAAGTCTTGATAGGCTGCATAGGCAAGGAATATTCTGATTGCCTCCAGCCTTGCTACTGGAGCAAAGGTTTGATCAAAGTCAATCCCTTCTTCCTGCCTGTATCCTTTTGCAACCAATCTTGCTTTATTCTTTACTATTATTCCACTTTCATCTAGCTTGTTCCTATAGATCCATTTTGTGCCAATTATGTTGTGGCCTCTTGGTTTAGGAACAAGCTCCCAGACATTGCACCTTCTGAATTGATTCAGCTCCTCTTGCATAGCATCAATCCAGTGCTGGTCTTGGATAGCTTCTTCAAACTTCTTAGGCTCCATTTGTGACAGGAAACTTGAATGTAGAACTGTGTTTTGATTTCTGCTTCTAGTTTGCACCCCCTGTCTTGGATCACCTATTATCTGATCAGCTGGATGATCTCTTAAATGTCTTGTAGCTGGAGGAAGATTTCCTTCTGGTTGAACATCTCCAGCTCCTTCATTTAGCTGAATCTCTTGATTTTCATCAGCTTCTATAGTGTCTTGTTCTCCCCCTGGACAGAAACCTTCATTTTCCAATGCCCCATCTTCCTTTGATACTTCAGTAATGGAGAGCTTGTCCATACTTTTGCTTATACCTGTTGAGTCATTTGATCTACAAGACAACTCACAGTTGATTAATCTTGTTTCATCAAACACAACATGCACAGATTCTTCAACAACTTGAGTAGTCAAGTTGAAGACTCTATAGGCCTTACTATTTGTGCTGTACCCAACAAATATCCCATCCTGGGATTTGGCAGCAAACTTAGTCAAATATGACTTGCCATTGTTAAGTATATAACACTTGCAACCAAAGATCCTAAAGTAAGATAGATTTGGTTTTCTGCCTTTCACAATCTCATAGGGAGTCATTTTGTGGCTTTTGGTGATAGTAGCCCTATTGATTACATGACAAACAGTGTTAACTGCCTCAGCCCAAAAATATTCTGGGAGAGAGGTGTCACTCAATAGAGTTCTACCAGCTTCAATTAATGTTCTATTCTTTCTTTCAGCAATTCCATTTTGCTGAGGTGTTCTAGGTGAGGAGAACTCTTGGAAAATCCCAAAGTCTTTACACAATTTTGTTATGCTTTCAGATTGAAACTCAGTACCATGGTCACGTCTGATTTTGACCACTGTACTATTTAGTTCATTCTGAATTTGCTTTACAAAATTAAGTAATACACTTGGGGTTTCAGATTTTTGTCTCAGAAAGAACTCCCATGTAAATCTTGAATAGTCATCTACAACCACAAAAGTGTAGACTTTCCTACCTAGACTGTGAACTGACATAGGACCAAAAAGATCCATATGCAAGAGGTATAAGCACCTCACAGAATCCTTGTTTTCAAGGCTTTGAAAGGAGGATTTTGTCTGTTTGCCCATTTGACAAGCTGAGCATATCCCTTCCTTTATACACTTAACTTGAGGTCCATTCCTCACTAACTCTTTGCTAAAGAGTTGGCCAATTGTCTTGTAGTTTAGATGAGCCAATCTCTTGTGCCACTTAACACAATGAGAAGCATTGTCATCAGCTAAAAGACAGATGGGAGAAGCCTTATTCTCACATTCAAAATTAAGACAATATACATTTCTCTTCCTATACCCAGTCAATATGACCTTTTGATCACTTGACCTTTTGATATGACATCCATCTTTAACAAATGAAATGTCATATCCTAAATCACTTAGCTGGCTTATGCTTATTAGATTATGTTTCAAGCCTTTTACATAAGCCACTTGAGTGATAGTAATTAGGTTAGAAGAAATGTTACCAAACCCTTTGATGACTCCTTTTTCAGATCCACCAAAGATCACTTTAGGTCCATCTTTGACAAATGAATACTCCTTCAGCAGCCCCTTTGTTCCAGTCATGTGCCTGGAATAACCACTATCCAAGTACCATATAGGGGCATGGTTACTTGGATTCACCTGCAACACACAATTACTTACCCTTAGAACCCAAGTAAGTCTTGGGTCCTTGGTTCAGGTTAGCATTAATAAAGCTACCATAACCTCTTCTAACAGGTAGACTATTGTTCTTTATAACACTTGGGTTATACCAGCAGTCTAGTGCAAAATGGCCTCTCTTGCCACAGCACCAACATTCAAACTTATTGTATCTAGATCTAGATACATCCTTGTCAGAAGAATTTCTGTTCATTGCTGGTGCTGCAGCAACTTCACCTACTGATTTCTTAAAACCATTGGGTTTATGACCATAGGTAGGCTTGCTTGCATTTACACCCTTGTTCTTCAGAACATTAGTCTTAATATGACCTTGAATATTAGAAGGCACTTTCAGAACATTAGTCTTCATGATCATATTTATTAGAAGGCACTTTCACCTTACTAAACATTATGGGGACTGAAAGGTTTAGTGGCTGAACAGGAGCTTTGCCTTTCCTCTTGAATCTGCCAGCCCTGAAGTTACCTTTAAATCCTAATCCAGCCTTACCCTTTTGAGTGACAAATTCATCTATCAAGGGTAAGACAGATTTTGGCTTAGAGTAACTAGCCACTAAATCCCTTTCAATTCTAAGTCTGGCCTCCAGACTCTTCACTTGATCATTAGTATAGTTAATTGTGCCCATCTGAATAATAGTTATATTCTTCAGCTTGGCAATTTCATTTAATTTTTGATCAATAACTTTCTCTAACTCAGTTGTAGCAACCCTTAGTTCAGCAATTTCCTGAGCCTGAGATTTAACCAGGTTCTTGCTTTTCTTAAGGGACTGCAACAAGTCCCCATACTTGTCTATTAATTGATAGACATCTCCTTCAGATTCAGATGCATCTACATCACTTGATGCAGATGTAGCTGATTCTTCACTTGTACAAAAAATAGATGTAATAGAAGGACATTGTACCTTATTAGGACCAGACTGATTCTGGCATATGTCCTCTTCTGATCCTGTCATCAGCCCCATACACTGATGATTCTTTTGTTCATTGATGGAGTCTAGCAACTGCAGAACCTCCTCTTCTTCAGATGCAACATATAGTCCAATATATGCTTCAGCTTCAGATTCTGACTCTGAAGTTGACTTGTCTGTTAGACTCTTATCTTTCTTTGCAACAAAGGATTTCTCCTTCTTGCCTTTCTGATGAGTCTTCTTCTTTTCTGAAGACTCCTTTCTCTTATCAGGACAGTCAGCCACTACATGTCCAGGCCTATTGCAACAATAGCAGACAATCTTTGAAGTAGTGGCTTTGCTGGGCTTTGATCTGCTCTTCTCTTTCCTTGATGACCTTTTCTTCTGATAATAGTCATCAACTTGTTGTGATGTGGAAGGCCTAGACTTCCATTGCTTCTTTTTCAAGAACCTCTGGAATTGTCTTGTGAATGCAGCAAAGTCTGCATCTGAATCACAGCTTTCTGAACCCTTATCTGAATTTTCAGAACTATCTTCTGCAACTTCCTTAGGAGGAGATGGTGATTTCCTCCTATTCTTTCTAGTGGCTTCTGCATTGAATGCCATAGTCTTTTCTCTATGCTCTCCTCTTGAATTCTTTTCCTCCTCCTTCCTCACCATAAGTTGCATTTCATAGGATATCAACTTTCCAAACAAGGTGGGAGGAGATATCTCTGCCAATTTAGCCACTTTTCTTATGGCACAGATCTTTGTGTCCCAATCCTTTGTTAAGGATCTCAAGAATTTTTCATTCAGTTCATAAGTACTGAAGACTCTTCCATAGGACATAAGCTCATTCATAATTCTATAGAATTTCTTGTAGCACTCAGTTATGCTATCAGATTTTCCTTGTCTAAAACTTTCATACTCCTGATTGAGCATAGATTTCCTGTCCTGCCTTACTTCTTCAGTTCCCTCCATGTAGACAATCAATGTGTCCCACATCTCTTTGGAGGTCTTGCAGTGAATCAGATTCTGAAATGTTGAATCATCTATGGAACTAACAATAATGTTCTGAGCTCTTTTATCCATGGTTGCCAAGATGATTTCATCCTTGGTCATTTCTGAATAACTCTTTGGAGTTTGGATATTTGCATCAAGAACTGATACTTTCATTGGAATGAAGGGGCCTTCCTGTACTGTGATGTAAACCCTTGGGTTAGATGCCTCCATAAACAGTCTGACTCTTTCTTTCCAAATTCCAAAAATTTCTTTCTTGCATATGGGTAATTTCATAGACTCTAGCTCCATATGATTCTCACAAGAACCCATCTTTTTGAATCTTGATTCTGCCTTTCAGATCTACCTCAGACTGTTAAGTCCTTTTTGAGGAACCTCCCTCTGATACCACTTGATAGTTTTACTTTCAAGATAACCTAAACACCTAGAGGGGGGGTGAATAGGTTCTAATTTCTTGTTTATACTTCTAGGCAGAATTCAATTACAAATTAAAACATCTAGCACAGCATTCACAGACAACTAAGCATCATAGATTGCACAATGTTTTATAGTGGTTCCCCAAGGTCTGGGTACATCCACTTTCCCCCTTCACCTATCTAGCAGTATGCTAGATTCGGCCAAACTTCCACTATTCTCAGATCCTCAGATCCTACAGCTCAGAACCTGGATAGGTTCCTACAACTCAGGCTCAACAGCCCTACCTCAGCCTTGCCTCAAGGCCTACCACTCAGAGAATAACCTTCTCCTACACTCAGGCAAATAGCCCTACCACTCAGAGATCACCTCTCCTACACTCAGCCTTTATAACACAGGCTTACAACTCAGATCTGTGTAAACAGATCCTATAGAAATTTAGAAAAAATATTTTAATGTCTTGCCTTTGTTGAGAGAGAAGAGGACAAGACACTTCTTGATCAGCTGATGAAATCAACTGAATCTGAGCTTTCTTCAAAGCTTCTTGAATCTGAACTTAGCTGAGTTGATTTCCAAACAGCTTCTTGAGAAACCACTGATGGCTTCCTTCTTCTTCTTCAAGATGACTGGATCCTTCTCTATCCAACACCTTTTCTGATACTTCAGACTTCTTCTTCTTCTTCTTAGATCTACTGATGAAGATCTTCTTTAGAGCTTAGCACTTTCTTGAATTGAAACTACAACAGGATCGTAATCCTTCTGTTTCTTCTTCTTAGATCTTCTTCAGTTATTTTTCTTAGTTGTACTTTTCATTCTGAATATGTCTATTTATAGACTTTCTTCATGGTAACCGGCTGATCCGGTTGCTAACTGTTTTCTGACAGGTCTGACAGCTTCAGTTAAACGGTGGCAACCCACAGCTGTCAAGTCTTCAAACAGTTCCTGTACCTTAGCCTTGGACAGCAAAATGTCGAGACAGTCTGTTAGAAAGTGTCGAGACCAATCTGTCTATCTATGTCGTCACAAGTGACTTTGGTGTCGACACAGTCTTTGATGATGCCAACTATGTTGCCTTTAAGTCGACACAGCTTCTTCAGAAAATAACTTGGTCTAGACTCTGCAGTGTGTCGACACAAGTCCTGTGTGTCGACACAGTTGTTGTAGATTCAGAACTCAGTGTGTGTCGACTCAGCCTTCAGGTGTCGACACAGCAATCTTCTATTCTGCCAAAATGTGTCGACTCAGTCTTCTGGTGTCGACACAAGCATAGTCGACTTCTGCCAATATGTGTCGACTCAATCTCAAGGTGTCGACACATCCACCCAGTGTCGACACAGTTGAGGTCGACTATCTTCTTCTTTGAGTCGACAATCTTTTTCTGGTCGACTATCTTTCACTAGTCGACTATCTTTCTCTGGTCGACTATCTTTCACTAGTCGACTATCTTCTTCTGGTCGACTATCTTTCACTAGTCGACTATCTTCCACTAGTCGACTATCTTTCTCTGGTCGACTATCTTTCACGGTGTCGACACTGCTTCCCAGTGATGAGGTCGACGATTTTCTTTATGTGTCGACACTGCTTCCCAGTGTCGACATAAATGTGGTCGACTATCTTTCTCTGTGTCGACACTGATATTCTAAAGTGTCGACACAAATATTCTGAAGTGTCGACACAATTTCTTCAGGTGTCAACATGTGGACTTAGAATATTTGTCTGCATTCTTTAATACTTCTTCACCTGCACATGTCAACTCAAAACAACATCAAATACACCTTGATGTATATCATTGAGCTAAGTTAGGCTTCTTCAAATCAGGTACACATTTTCCAATGTACCCAACAATCTCCCCCTATTTGGAGAAGTCATAACCCTTATAGCCAATGATATACACCATTTACAAAAAGTATAAACTGATGATATATGACATAACAGGAATACTTAATATAAACAAAACATAAAAACAATCCATCACAGAATGAACACTATATGATACCAAACAACATTTTGTTTATAACTTGATAATGTTTGAATACAGAGATTTACATTTAATGATTTAATCAAAACATTACAAAATACTTTGAAAGAACTAAAAATTAAGACTGATCAGGCTCTTTTATGACAATCCCTTTGCCAGATAGAACTTGAGCCTTCACAGGAGCTTCAGAATCTTCAGCTGGCTTCTTGCCTTTTAGATCAGCCTTCTTCTTTGCTTCTTCCTTGAGCCTTTGCCTTTCAAAATAATGAAAGGGCTTTGGGAAGTACTTGCTTGGCTCCTGAGCATCTGGAGGCAGCCTACCCAGCTTAGCTTTTCTTCTAAACTGTATTATGGCCTCTTGCCTGGCTTCATACTTCTGCCATTCCATCTCATTGAACCACTTGCCTCTTTCATGCATTTGGTCTTTGACAGCCTTCCATGCAGTGAGTATAATATTTCTGGAAGTAGGACTCCACTGCTCAAAGTCTGGCTTAAGTTCAGCCTGCTCTCTAAATCTTTTCTTAGATAGTAGAGCATCTTGCTGGTCTTTCAAAGTAGCCTCAGGCTTATCAACCTTCCCAATAACAACATTAGTAACCTCCTTTGGAGGACTATACATTCCTTGAACTTGCTGATCAATCATATCATAATCTGGAGGAGGGTAAATGACTTGGGCAACCTCAGGTTGATTGCCTTCAAGTAGACTTGTTTGTATTCCTGACTCAGCCACCATAGCATCATCACACAAAGATGGATATCCCAATGTGGCTCGAATACTATTGGTCACCCATTTGGTGTGCTCTGAGCCTGCATGAACTAACATCCTCTCCCCCTTTATGGCTTCTCTAGTAACATGATCTCTTAGATCTACCTTCTGAAATCTGATTTGGCCATCTAGATAATTCACACCCTCTTTAAAAAATGGTTTTAACTTTAGAAGCTTGTCAGATATTTCCTTTTGAGAGGTAGTGATTGCAGTTTTAACAGAATCAATAGCAGCTTGAAAGTTCTTATCAAATTCTTCCATTTCCTTTGCTCTAGCTGCAGACAAGCCTGGAACAGACTTTTTCAATTCTTCAATGATCTCATGATGAGATTCAGTTAAATTCTCATTCATCCTTGTCTGATTTTCCAAGACATAGCTTTGCTTTAAAGCAATATCATCCACCTTAGGGATGATAGACTTCTGTTGTTTTGCCAAATATACCACAGCATTACCTCCTTTATGGAAGCAATCTGTCATCTCCTTCTTATGCATACTGACCTCAAACTTAATAGATTTTATATCTTGAGCTAAGTCAAATTGCAGGGACTTGTTGTTCTCATCAACATATTTTTCAATAGCCACTCTGTGTTCATCCAATTTCACTTGTAAATCGACCAAAAACTTGTTATAATTAAAGTCAGAAGGAGTGTGATGTGCTATAGACTGTAGAGCCTGCTTATAGCTCTTGCTCCTTCTCTGGAAGACCAGAAGTTTTCTCTTCTTAGCCACCCTGGCTTCTTCATTCTCAGAATCAGAAGTACTATCAATTTGAACTCTTTCTTTGGGAGGAGGAGGAACAGCTGCTTCAGTGCCATGGTGTACAGTCTCAACATGCACAGGCTCCCCCTCAATTTCTTGCTCCTCTTCCATTCTATCAGTAACTATTTCATCATTTGGAAATAACTCATCAAGAGTATATTCCTTCTGGGCTGGAACATCTGCAGTATTCAAGTCTGGAGATAAATCAATTTGAGCTTCCTCTTGCACTTGCTCAGACAGCTTCTCCCCCTGTACTTGTTCAGTATTGGGGATGTCCTGGGCAGGTGAGGACACTTGCTTTTCCTGGACCTGTGCAGAAATAGAAATATTAGAAATGTCTTTTGTAGGAAAATACACCAGCTCCCCCTGCACCTGTACCTGGTCATGAGTAGATACAGTCTGTGTAGGTGAATAGACTTGCTGAGCTGGTATTCTTACTTCTTCTTCTTGAATTGCAGGTATTGTGGCATCCTGAACTTGTGTAGAAGCAGGCTGATCTTCAACCTCTTGTCTTACTTGCTCTTCTTGTGGGTGCTCAGTACTGGTAGCATGACCTGGGGATTTCTCAGGTGAATCCTGCCTTTCCACTTCAGGCATCTCTTTGGTCAGCACCATATCCCATCGGGAGAACAATCTCATGTCCATCCTTCTCATGTGATTAATTTTTGTTCCAGGTTGTTGTTGCATAACATCAGGAATCTCCTTACTTAGGTATATACTCATTATTCTAGCCAGATTTGGCTTCTTGATTCCTTCCTTAATCTTTTCATAGATTACAGTTGACCAATCCGTTGGAATTGTAAACACAATCCGGGTCATTAGGCTGAACATGTAGGCGGAAATCCTATCATGTCCACCTGGCTTGCACAGAATAACTTTTCCAACCACCTTAGACAGGAACTTGCCCTGTTGATTCATTCCTTTCCTGTTGAATGCAGCTCCAATTTTCATGGTGGAGGATGACTCCATACCATATTTCTTAATCAATTCTTTGGTGAACTTAGACTGGGATATGGACAAGCCATTATCAGTCTGTCTTACTTGGAGTCCCAAGAAAAACTTCAGTTCCCCCATACTGCTCATCTCAAACTTCCCTTGCATAAGTTTGGCAAACTTTTTACAGACAGTAGATCCAAAGATTATGTCATCAACATAGATCTGAACTAAGATGATCTTGCCTTTGGATTCCCTAAGGAATAGAGTTTTGTCAATTTTTCCTCTTGAGAATTTATTCTCAATAAGGAAAGTAGACAGGGTTTCATACCAAACCCTTGGAGCTTGCTTTAACCCATATAGAGCTTTCCTAAGCTTATAAACAAAATCAGGTTTAAGAGGATCTACAAAACCTGATGGCTGCTCTACATATACTTCTTCTTTAAGATCACCATTCAGAAATGCTGACTTCACATCCATCTGGTATACTTTGAAGTCTTGATAGGCTGCATAGGCAAGGAATATTCTGATTGCCTCCAGCCTTGCTACTGGAGCAAAGGTTTGATCAAAGTCAATCCCTTCTTCCTTCCTGTATCCTTTTGCAACCAATCTTGCTTTATTCTTTACTATTATTCCACTTTCATCTAGCTTGTTCCTATAGATCCATTTTGTGCCAATTATGTTGTGGCCTCTTGGTTTAGGAACAAGCTCCCAGACATTGCACCTTCTGAATTGATTCAGCTCCTCTTGCATAGCATCAATCCAGTGCTGGTCTTGGATAGCTTCTTCAAACTTCTTAGGCTCCATTTGTGACAGGAAACTTGAATGTAGAACTGTGTTTTGATTTCTGCTTCTAGTTTGCACCCCTGTCTTGGATCACCTATTATCTGATCAGCTGGATGATCTCTTAAATGTCTTGTAGCTGGAGGAAGATTTCCTTCTGGTTGAACATCTCCAGCTCCTTCATTTAGCTGAATCTCTTGATTTTCATCAGCTTCTATAGTGTCTTGTTCTCCCCCTGGAAAAAAACCTTCATTTTCCAATGCCCCATCTTCCTTTGATACTTCAGTAATGGAGAGCTTGTCCATACTTTTGCTTATACCTGTTGAGTCATTTGATCTACAAGACAACTCACAGTTGATTAATCTTGTTTCATCAAACACAACATGCACAGATTCTTCAACAACTTGAGTAGTCAAGTTGAAGACTCTATAGGCCTTACTATTTGTGCTGTACCCAACAAATATCTCATCCTGGGATTTGGCAGCAAACTTAGTCAAATATGACTTGCCATTGTTAAGTATATAACACTTGCAACCAAAGATCCTAAAGTAAGATAGATTTGGTTTTCTGCCTTTCACAATCTCATAGGGAGTCATTTTGTGGCTTTTGGTGATAGTAGCCCTATTGATTACATGACAAACAGTGTTAACTGCCTCAGCCCAAAAATATTCTGGGAGAGAGGTGTCACTCAATAGAGTTCTACCAGCTTCAATTAATGTTCTATTCTTTCTTTCAGCAATTCCATTTTGCTGAGGTGTTCTAGGTGAGGAGAACTCTTGGAAAATCCCAAAGTCTTTACACAATTTTGTTATGCTTTCAGATTGAAACTCAGTACCATGGTCACGTCTGATTTTGACCACTGTACTATTTAGTTCATTCTGAATTTGCTTTACAAAATTAAGTAATACACTTGGTGTTTCAGATTTTTGTCTCAGAAAGAACACCCATGTAAATCTTGAATAGTCATCTACAACCACTAAAGTGTAGACTTTCCTACCTAGACTGTGAACTGGCATAGGACCAAAAGGATCCATATGCAAGAGGTATAAGCACCTCACAGAATCCTTGTTTTCAAGGTTTTGAAAGGAGGATTTTGTCTGTTTGCCCTTTTGACAAGCTAAGCATATCCCTTCCTTTATACACTTAACTTGAGGTCCATTCCTCACTAACTCTTTGCTAAAGAGTTGGCCAATTGTCTTGTAGTTTAGATGAGCCAATCTCTTGTGCCACTTAACACAATGAGAAGCACTGTCATCAGCTAAAAGACAGATGGGAGAAGCCTTATTCTCATATTCAAAATTAAGACAATATACATTTCTCTTCCTATACCCAGTCAATATGACCTTTTGATCACTTGACCTTTTGATATGACATCCATCTTTAACAAATGAAATGTCATATCCTAAATCACTTAGCTGGCTTATGCTTATTAGATTATGTTTCAAGCCTTTTACATAAGCCACTTGAGTGATAGTAATTAGGTTAGAAGAAATGTTACCAAACCCTTTGATGACTCTTTTTTCAGATCCACCAAAGATCACTTTAGGTCCATCTTTGACAGATGAATACTCCTTCAGCAGCCCCTTTGTTCCAGTCATGTGCCTGGAACAACCACTATCCAAGTACCATATAGGGGCATGGTTACTTGGATTCACCTGCAACACAAAATTACTTACCCTTAGAACCCAAGTAAGTCTTGGGTCCTTGATTCAAGTTAGCATTAATAAAGCTACCATAACCTCTTCTAACAGGTAGACTATTGTTCTTTATAACACTTGGGTTATACCAGCAGTCTAGTGCAAAATGGCCTCTCTTGCCACAGCACCAACATTCAAACTTATTGTATCTAGATCTAGATACATCCTTGTCAGAAGAATTTATGTTCATTGCTGGTGCTGCAGCCACTTCACCTACTGATTTCTTAAAACCATTGGGTTTATGACCATAGGTAGGCCTGCTTGCATTTACACCCTTGTTCTTCAGAACATTAGTCTTAATATGACCTTGAATATCTTCATGATCATATTTATTAGAAGGCACTTTCACCTTACTAAACATTATGGGGACTGAAAGGTTTAGTGGCTGAACAGGAGCTTTGCCTTTCCTCTTGAATCTGCCAGCCCTGAAGTTACCTTTAAATCCTAATCCAGCCTTACCCTTTTGAGTGACAAATTCATCTATCAAGGGTAAGACAGATTTTGGCTTAGAGTAACTAGCCACTAAATCCCTTTCAATTCTAAGTCTGGCCTCCAGACTCTTCACTTAATCATTAGTATAGTTAATTGTGCCCATCTGAATAATAGTTATATTCTTCAGCTTGGCAATTTCATTTAATTTTTGATCAATAACTTTCTCTAACTCAGTTGTAGCAACCCTTAGTTCAGCAATTTCCTGAGCCTGAGATTTAACCAGGTTCTTGCTTTTCTTAAGGGCCTGCAACAAGTCCCCATACTTGTCTATCAATTGATAGACATCTCCTTCAGATTCAGATGCATCTACATCACTTGATGTAGATGTAGCTGATTCTTCACTTGTACAACAAACAGATGTAATAGAAGGACATTGTACCTTATTAGGACCAGACTGATTCTGGCATATGTCCTCTTCTGATCCTGCCATCAGCCCCATACACTGATGATTCTTTTGTTCATTGATGGAGTCTAGCAACTGCAGAACCTCCTCTTCTTCAGATGCAGCATATAGTCCAATATATGCTTCAGCTTCAGATTCTGACTCTGAAGTTGACTGGTCTGTTAGACTCTTATCTTTCTTTGCAACAAAGGATTTCTCCTTCTTGCCTTTCTGATGAGTCTTCTTCTTGTCTGAAGACTCCTTTCTCTTATCAGGACAGTCAGCCACTACATGTCCAGGCCTATTGCAACAATAGCAGACAATCTTTGAAGTAGTGGCTTTGCTGGGCTTTGATCTGCTCTTCTCTTTCCATGATGACCTTTTCTTCTGATAATAGTCATCAACTTGCTGTGATGTGGAAGGCCTAGACTTCCATTGCTTCTTTTTCAAGAACCTCTGGAATTGTCTTGTGAATGCAGCAAAGTCTGCATCTGAATCACAGCTCTCTCAACCCTTATCTGAATTTTCAGAACTATCTTCTGCAACTTCCTTAGGAGTAGATGGTGATTTCCTCCTATTCTTTCTAGTGGCTTCTGCATTGAATGTCATAGTCTTTTCTCTATGCTCTCCTCTTGAATTCTTTTCCTCCTCCTTCCTCACCATAAGTTGCATTTCATAGGATAGCAACTTTCCAAACAAGGTGGGAGGAGATATCTCTGCCAATTTAGCCACTTCTCTTATGGCACAGATCTTTGTGTCCCAATCCTTTGTTAAGGATCTCAAGAATTTGTCATTCAGTTCATAAGTACTGAAGACTCTTCCATAGGACATAAGCTCATTCACAATTCTATAGAATTTCTTGTAGCACTCAGTTATGCTATCAGATTTTCCTTGTCTAAAACTTTCATACTCCTGATTGAGCATAGATTTCCTGTCCTGCCTTACTTCTTCAGATCCCTCTATGTAGACAATCAATGTGTCCCACATCTCTTTGGAGGTCTTGCAGTGAATCAGATTCTGAAATGTTGAATCATCTATGGAACTAACAATAATGTTCTGAGCTCTTTTATCCATGGTTGCCAAGATGATTTCATCCTTGGTCATTTCTGAATAACTCTTTGGAGTTTGGATATTTGCATCAAGAACTGATACTTTCATTGGAATGAAGGGGCCTTCCTGTACTGTGATGTAAACCCTTGGGTCAGATGCCTCCATAAACAGTTTGACTCTTTCTTTCCAAATTCCAAAAATTTCTTTCTTGCATATGGGTAATTTCATAGACCCTAGCTCCTTATGATTCTCACAAGAACCCATCTTTTTGAATCTTGATTCTGTCTTTCAGATCTACCTCAGACTGTTAAGTCCTTTTTGAGGAACCTCCCTCTGATACCACTTGATAGTTTTACTTTCAAGATAACCTAAACACCTAGAGGGGGGGGTGAA
The DNA here is from genome assembly GCA_039513925.1 of Platanthera zijinensis. Taxonomy (NCBI): domain Eukaryota; kingdom Viridiplantae; phylum Streptophyta; class Magnoliopsida; order Asparagales; family Orchidaceae; genus Platanthera; species Platanthera zijinensis. Next base: position 47,899,259 of record CM077083.1, read on the forward strand.
TAGGTTCTAATTTCTTGTTTATACTTCTAGGCAAAATTCAATTACAAATTAAAACATCTAGCACAGCATTTACAGACAACTAAGCATGACAGATTGCACAATGTTTTATAGTGGTTCCCCAAGGTCTGGGTACATCCACTTTCCCCCTTCACCTATCTAGCAGTATGCTAGATTCGGCCAAACTTCCACTATTCTCAGATCCTCAGATCCTACAGCTCAGAACCTGGATAGGTTCCTACAACTCAGGCTCAACAGCCCTACCTCAGCCTTGCCTCAAGGCCTACCACTCAGAGAATAACCTTCTACTACACTCAGGCAAATAGCCCTACCACTCAGAGATCACCTCTCCTACACTCAGCCTTTATAACACAGGCTTACAACTCAGATCTGTGTAAACACATCCTACAGAAATTTAGAAAAGATATTTTAATGTCTTGCCTTTGTTGAGAGAGAAGAGGACAAGACACTTCTTGATCAGCTGATGAAATCAACTGAATCTGAGCTTTCTTCAAAGCTTCTTGAATCTGAACTTAGCTGAGTTGATTTCCAAACAGCTTCTTGAGAAACCACTGATGGCTTCCTTCTTCTTCTTTAAGATGACTGGATCCCTCTCTATCCAACACCCTTTCTGATACTTAAGACTTCTTCTTCTTCTTCTTAGATCTACTGATGAAGATCTTCTTTAGAGCTTAGCACTTTCTTGAATTGAAACTACAACAGGATCGTAATCCTTCTGTTTCTTCTTCTTAGATCTTCTTCAGTTATTTTTCTTAGTTGTACTTTTCATTCTGAATATGTCTATTTATAGACTTTCTTCATGGTAACCGGCTGATCCGGTTGCTAACTGTTTTCTGACAGGTCTGACAGCTTCAGTTAAACGGTGGCAACCCACAGCTGTCAAGTCTTCAAACAGTTCCTGTACCTTAGCCTTGGACAGCAAAATGTCGAGACAGTTTGTTAGAAAGTGTCGAGACCAATCTGTCTATCTGTGTCGACACAAGTGACTTTGGTGTCGACACAGTCTTTGATGATGTCGACTAAGTTGCCTTTAAGTCGACACAGCTTCTTCAGAAAATAACTTGGTCTAGACTCTGCAGTGTGTCGACACAAGTCCTGTGTGTCGACACAGTTGTTATAGATTCAGAACTCAGTATGTGTCGACTCAGCCTTCAGGTGTCGACACAGCAATCTTCTATTCTGCCAAAATGTGTCGACTCAGTCTTCTGGTGTCGACACAAGCATAGTCGACTTCTGCCAATATGTGTCGACTCAATCTCAAGGTGTCGACGCATCCACCCAGTGTCGACACAGTTGAGGTCGACTATCTTCTTCTGTGAGTCGACAATCTTTTTCTGGTCGACTATCTTTCACTAGTCGATTATCTTTCTCTGGTCGACTATCTTTCACTAGTCGACTATCTTCTTCTGGTCGACTATCTTTCACTAGTCGACTATCTTCCACTAGTCGACTATCTTTCTCTGGTCGACTATCTTTCACGGTGTCGACACTGCTTCCCAGTGCTGAGGTCGACGATTTTCTTTATGTGTCGACACTGCTTCCCAGTGTCGACATAAATGTGGTCGACTATCTTTCTCTGTGTCGACACTGATATTCTGAAGTGTCGACACAAATATTCGGAAGTGTCGACACAATTTCTTCAGGTGTCAACATGTGGACTTAGAATATTTGTCTGCATTCTTTAATACTTCTTCACCTGCACATGTCAACTCAAAACAACATCAAATACACCTTGATGTATATCATTGAGCTAAGTTGGGCTTCTTCAAATCAGGTACACATTTTCCAATGTACCCAACATGAACTATTGTAAGGCCTTAAGTCCAGTACTTTTTGTGTATTTTGTACTTCATTCCTACTGGGTTTTTTGTTAGTGGACATTCATGCTGGTTGGCAGGGTTCTTATTATTTCAACTTAATAAATTGCTTCCGCTAGATGCTCTGTGTAGGATGTGTGTATTGGTTGAATGGTTTCAATGAGTAACCCACTGGTCTGCCCGTTGTTAACCCCAGAATCCGCAACATTTCCAGCTAGGCATCTTGCCCTTCCCTCGCTGAACTTAAGTACTCAGTTCGCCCAGCTCGCCAGTGGACATGGTCCGTCACCTAGGCGGACTCCAGAAATCCGTCCGCTCAGGTCGCCCTCAGTTCCCAGCTCTGCTAGATCGGCGAGTCAGGCTCAGACCGGCAAGCTCCGAGTCAGGCCGCCCAGGTCGCTCAGGTCGCGGCTAGTTTAAAAGTCACGCGCTCAGTACGACCAAGGGAGGTCTCCAGCTCACTGGCCTAGTCCGCCTGTCCCGCGCGAACTGCTTGTTCCTTCTCTTTTTTGATTCCCGTCACCGCTGCCCGGCTCTTTTGTACCCCGGGCAGCCGGTTATTTTAGCCCTGCCCGCTTGGGCAGGCCCCCAGCCTATAAATAGGGGGAAGTGGTGCACTCAAAGCACGCTGACTCGAGCCCAGGAGACCACTTGTTAAAGGCTGCGGACTCGAATCTCTGACTTTGCGGTCTCCAGCTTGCTTTCGGCTTGGCTTTGCTTTTCCCTTCTTGTAACCCCTTCTTTGTAATCAAAAGTAAGCCCGTCGCAGGAGAGGCATTCAGGCCGCGACGGGCGAAGTCCGGTGTTGCCGTGCCCCACGGCTCCTGCTTTTCTGTTCCTTTTCTAGTCCGCCAAGTAGACTGCTGCTCGGAGTTTGTTTTTCCTTTTTCTTCCCCAAGTGCTCGAACGGTTAGCTGGTGGTGCCCGAGTCCGTCGCTTTTCGAGCATCAACAGTTAACACGCGACCTTCAGATTCGAGCAGTTTTTTGAAACCGCGGATAGAAATGTCAGACCGCCGAGGTCGCCGCTCCAACCGCTCCAGCTCCCCCGATGATTCGCTGTGGGAGGCGTTGGAGCAGTCCCGCTGGGAAGCTGAAGTATCTCGAAGAGAGACTGACCAGCGGCTCGATACGATCAGCCAAGCCCTGTTAGCATTGACTCAGCGACTTGCTCCCCAGGTTGCTGAAGAAGTTGCTGAGACACCTGTCCGCCAGACTCCAGTCCGCTGGACCCCGGCTCGTCGCACCCCTCTTCAGCAGTCGCCTGCGACTGCGCCTCCGCCTCACCACCAAGCTCAGTCCGCAGCTCCCCCGCGACCTCAGGCGGATCAGTTCGCCCCCCTGATGGATTTCTTCAGGGAAGCAGCCCGAGGGACCCCGGCTCGCCGACTAGACTTTGTTGATCGGCAGTCCGCAGAGCTCGCAGAGTTTCGTCCTCCAGTCCGCCCTTCTACTGATTCAGAAACTCCCTCTCCCTTCGTCGATCGAATCCGATGGGAGTCAGCGCCAAGCAATTTCAGAGAGCCTCGTCTCCCTTTTTATTCGGGGGAGACTGATCCAATCTCCCACCTACAGGCATTCGAAGGGGCAGTAGCATTGAGAAGCCTCTCTGACGCCCTGAAATGTAAACTTCTAGTGACCACTCTTGATGGTCAAGCAAGAGAATGGTTTTATGAGTTGCCTCCAGGCACCATTTCCTCCTTCGCTGAGCTTCGCAGCGAGCTGCTCCTGAGGTTTGCAACCTCTAAGAAGAGAAAGGATGGGCCGGCAGCCCTTTTTGATATTAGACAAAGAGACAATGAATCGGTGGCAAGATTCGTTGATCGGTTCCAGAAGGAAATTCAAGGGGTAAGGAATGTGAACCCCGATTATTATAAAGTTGCCCTGATTCACGGCCTCCGGGAGGGCCCGTTAAAATTCAAAGTGACAACGAAGGCACCGTCAACCTATCAGGAGCTCATCGCGATAGCTAACCGCTTTATTGAGGGGGAAAATGCCAATCCAACCTATATCTCATCCCTGACAGCTAAAGCTGGAGGAAGGGATGTCCCCAACTCCTCTTCCAACAATCAGTACCACAGTAAGCCTCCCCGGCCTGACTTCCACCCTCCACCTCAGAGGGGGCGCAACCTCCGCCATAAGAAACCCTTCCTTGGCCATCAACAGTTTCATGATCAGAGACTGTCGTTGGCCGCCGCTCCCGCCGTTCCCCTTCAAGCGCTCCCCATTCTTCAGAGAGCCCTGCCAGCTTCAAATCCTCACGGGAGCAGCCCTATGGAAGAGCTTGCAGATCTAGGCATCGACTTTGAAGAGGTTGCCCAAGTAATCCAGAAGAAGGTTGAAGAAAAGAAGCAAGGGCCTCAGAGAGATTGGAAGCCCAGAGACAACTCTCAGTTCTGTAATTTTCACAAGGAGAAGGGTCATCTGACTAAAGACTGCAAGGCTCTTCAGAAGCTAGTTGAGAGGTTGCTCGCCGAGGGTAGACTCGAGGACCTGGGCAGGAAGAATGATTCTTCAAGGCCTTCCACCTCCAAGGGCAAGGAGGTGGCTGAAGTTCACCAGGAGTGCATAGAGATAAGGGATGAGGGCCATCTGGGGCTCATTGATATCCAAAATGAGTGTATTGATGTTGTCGATGAGGGGGCCTTAGGAAGACTCTTTTTCATCCATGGCGGAGCAGGGGCTGAGTCTACCCGGAAGTCCTCTTTGTCAAGGCTTTCGCGAACTGAGGTTGCTTCTACTTCTTCTGCCCCACCTTCTGAAGTCGTCACCTTTGGTTCTGCGGACCTTCCTGCAACCGCCAACCCCTTCGATGATGCCATCGTGGACCAGGCAGCCATCGGAAACTTCACGGTCGATAGAATTCTCATCGACACCGGCAGCTCCGTGAATCTCCTCTTTAAGTCCACTTTCGAAGCCCTGAGGACTGGAAAAACTCTGCTTTCCACCGAAGGGCCACTCTATGGCTTCTCAGGAGAAAGGAAGGAAGTTGAAGGAAGTGTTACACTCACGGTGACGCTCGGAGGGGTGACCAAAGAAATCCAGTTCATAGTGGTTGATGCTCCGAGCAGCTATTATGCTATCTTTGGGAGACCATTGCTAAACAAATATCGCGCCATCATTTCAACATACCATCTAGCCATCAAGTTCTGCAAGGATGGCCGCCAGTGTAGGGTCAGGAGCGACCCGAGGCAGGCTCGAGAGTGTTACCTCCGAACAGTCAACATGACTGAGGTTTCCCCCCCAGCCTTTCCAGCAGCAGCAGAAGCCACTCCTTCAGAAGATGCTGAGAATAGAGAAGGTGCTCACCTGGAACCTGCCCAGGTGACGCAAGAAAACCCCATCGCAGAAGGGGAAGGAAGAAAGCTCTCCATCAACTCCGAATTGCCAGAAGATCAAAAGGCGGAGTTGATATCTTGCCTATTGGAGAATCTGGATGTCTTCGCTTGGTCAGCGGAGGACATGCCAGGGTGGATCCCGACGTGGCTTGCCATCATCTCAATGTTGATCCGGCCGCCAAGCCCGTCCAGCAAAAAAAGAGGGATGTAGCTGTCAAGCTAGCAGAGCCCATCAGAGAGGAGGTTGCTAAACTCCTCAAAGCGCGCTTCATTCAAGAGATTCAGTATCCCGAGTGGGTCTCGAATGTTGTAATGGTTAAGAAACCTGGGGGAAAGTGGCGTATGTGTGTAGATTTCACCCGTTTGAATAAAGCGTGCCCGAAAGATTTCTACCCCTTGCCTCGGATAGATTTATTAGTTGATTCTGCGGTAGGGTATCCGTTTATGAGTTTTTTAGATGCATTCTCTGGTTATCACCAAATAAGAATGCACAAACCTGATATCCCTTGCACATCGTTCATCACTAATGACGGTTGCTATTGTTATCTTGTGATGCCCTTTAGGCTTAAAAATGCTGGCGCAACCTATCAACGCATGATGGACCAAGTGTTTAAAGAGCAAAAAAGTAGAAACCTCGAGGTGTATGTGGATGACCTTTTGATTAAGAGTAGGTATCTTCCGCAGCACCTTGTAGATCTTATAGAGACCTTTTCTACTCTACGAAGGCGCAAAATAAAGCTTAACCCGTTAAAATGCGTCTTTGGGGCAAGTAAAGGGAAATTTCTCGGCCATCTCCTTACTCCCGAGGGTCTAGCCCCCAATCCTGATAAGGTTAAAGCCATCCTTGGTATGACCCCTCCCCGTTCACCCAAAGAGGTTCAGCAGTTAGGGGGAAGGTTGGCAGGACTCGGGAGGTTCATCTCTCGAGTTGGAGATAAAAGTGCACCATTCTTTAAAACTCTTCGGGGAGCGTCCAAGTTTCAATGGACAGAAGAGTGTTCCTTGGCTTTTGAGCAATTAAAAAAGCAGCTAACCTCGTCTCCTTTACTCCAAAGCCCCCGGGCAGGGGAGGTGTTGTTCCTATACCTAGGGGTTGGTCCCGAGGCAGTTAGTTCAGTTCTGATTCGCGAAGAAAGCAGGAGGCAGTTCCCTGTTTACGATGTCAGTCACATCCTGAAGGATGCAGAGGCAAGGTACCCCATCCTAGAGAAGCTAACTTTAGCATTAGTTATGTCTGCCCGCAGACTCCGTCCGTATTTCCAGGCTCATTCAATTCAGGTAGTTACTGATCAACCTTTGAAGAATGTGTTAGAAAAACCAGAGCATTCAGGCAGACTAGCTAAATGGGCAATCGAGCTGAGCGAGTTTGACATTTCCTATGTGCCCAGAACAGCTATCAAGGCACAGGTGCTTGCAGATTTCCTGATTGATACGACATAATCCAGCTCGGACCAAGCAGCAAGGTCCCCTTTAGCTTGGACCATTTATGTGGATGGAGCTTCTGGTAGAAACTCCTCGGGTGCAGGAGTAGTTTTGATAAACCCGAATGGTGTCAAACTTGAGCAGGCCATCAAGTTCTATTTTCCAGTGACTAACAATCAGGCAGAATATGAGGCTTTATTAGCCGGCTTGAGGCTTGCGCGAGAGCTGGGAATTGATCACGTCCATATCAAGACTGATTCACTGGTAATGGCTTCACAAGTTCTTGGCAACTTCGAGACCAGGGAGCTAGTGTTGAAAAAGTACCTTGTGCTAGTAAAGGTTGAGGTTGTCAGGTTCAAAAGTTTTACTATTGAGCACATTCCAAGGACAGAGAATGAGGAGGCCGACGTTCTCGCAAAGTACGGACTCTCGTCAGGAGGGACAACTTCTAAACTTTTCTGCCCAGCGGTGGAGGAAGAAGGGCTAATGCAAATCGATCAGTGTCCCTCTTAGATGGATCCGTTCATTCTCTACCTGTCAACTGGGAATCTACATCAGTCAGTGAAAGATAAGAAGAGATTCAGGTTGAAGGCAGCACACTATTACTTGATATCCAACATTCTCTACAGGAAAACCTTCTTGTCCACAATGGCAAGATGTGTTTCAGAAAGTGAGGTTCCCACCATTCTCCGAGAAGTGCATTCTGGCGAGTGCGGAAGTCATTCGGGAGCAAGAACATTAGAAAGAAGGATCCTGCGGCAAGGTTACTTCTGGCCTACAATGAAGAAGGACTCTGGGGCCTATGCAAGAAAATGTGTTCAATGCCAGAAATTCGCCCCTCTTCAGCATCAAGCAGCTCAATCTCTCAGATCGATCACAACCCCTTGGCCCTTTGCTGTTTGGGGAATGGATCTCATTGGCCCTTTTCCCATGGCAAGTGGGCAGCGGCGCTTTATTATAGTTATGATCGACTACTTCAGTAAGTGGATTGAGGCTAAAGCACTGGCAAAGACGACAACCCAGGTCGTGAGGAATTTTATTTGGGGTGAGATAGTCTGCCGACATGGAATCCCTATGGCAATAATCACCGATAATGGACCACAGTTCAATAATGCGGAGATGGTAGACTTTTGCAGGCAGATCGGAACAGAGCTGCGCTTCGCATCAGCTCATCATCCCAGAAGCAATGGTCAAGTAGAAGCAGCTAATAAGCAAATCCTCAACCTGCTTAAGAAAAAGGTTCAAAATCTCAAGGGCAGTTGGGCTGATCAACTTCCCTCAGTCCTCTGGACCCTGAGAACAACACCTTCATCTGCAACAGGAGAAACCCCGTTCAAGCTTTCTCACGGGTCCGAGGCATTGATTCCTGTTGAGTTTGAAGTTCTGTCGCCTAGAGTACTGCTTGCCAGGCAAGGCACGGAGGATTGGCTTGAGTTGAACAGCGAGGAGATGAGGTTCAGTTTGGAGCATATCGAAGAGGTCAGAGACAAGGCTGCTATCAGGCAGGAGGAAGTAAAAAGAAGAATGGCCCGTTACTTCGATAAGAACGTAAGGATCAAACACTTTCAAGTGGGAGATCTGGTTCTTAAAAAGGTCGATGCTGCTGCAAGAGCCAGCTCAGTTGGGAAGCTTAATCCTAGCTGGGCAGTACAATTCATTATCAAGGAAGCACTTCAGAATGGGGCCTACCGGTTACAAATGTTTGAAGGAGAAGACATGCCGCACACATGGAGCGGAGATGACCTAAAGCGGTTCTTTTCCTGAACTTCTTTTCTTTTCTTCCTGTGTAAACTCTTTAAGAGGTTCACTATTAATAAAAAATTCCTTGCCAACACTTTTATCAAGTATCTTTGTGTTTCAAGCATTGACAGTTAAATATATGGAGCAAGGATAACTCTAAACGGTTCTCTCTGAACTCTCTATTTTATGGTTATACGAATCTCTCAAAATTGATACTTGCCTAAATACTCATACTAACACTTCTTCGAATGCCTCTTCTTTCATACCTCCTCGAGCAACTCCCGACAGTTGCTTGATGCCAGGAGATATCGCCGTGTTCAGTAAAAACCTCCCCTAGAACCGTTGGTGTCAGCATAACACCACGACGACCACGTGTTGCGGGGAGATTTCGCACCGTGTAGTGGGAGCCTACCAACTCTAGTGCGGTAGGATACTGGATTTCGGATCCCGGCTAGTACCTAACCCCACTTCTGCATTATGGAGGAGTGAAGTGGAGGTCAGCTCTACCACGCCACTTAAGGGATATTGTTACAACCCAGATGATCGTACGGGGAAAGCAATGCCGCTCCGGCCGCACCTACCCCCAGATCATCTTAGGGTTGTGACTCTCGAACACTCCTTGATACCCTCAAGCAGTGCCTGCAGAAGACCCACAGTCTTGTCGATCTCAAAGGAAAGCAATGCCGCTCCGGCCATACCTGCCCAAGAGATCGACTTAGACTGTACTTCAGGCAAGAGGGCAGTGAATTGAGTTATTGAGTCTGCAGACCCCGAGGTCCAGTGGGGAAAGCAATGCCGCTCCGGCCGCACCTACCCACTTGGCCTCCGGACTGCGGCTTTCTTCTTCACAGGGGTTGTCATTATTGATGGAGTGCGGACTCCAGTTGCCTTATCTGCTCAGTCCGCCGTCACCTGGGTTGATTCTGTAATTCATAACCTTGTGAGGAAAGCAATGTCGCTCCGGCCGCACCTACCCGCTTGGTTGTGAATTACAAGTCATTTCTGATATTGTCCATTAATGAAGTGCGGACTCCAGTTGCCTTATCCGCTCAGTCCGCCGTTCCTTGGTTAATTCGGTAATTCATAATCTTGTGAGGAAAGCAATGCTGCTCCGGTCGCTCCTACCCGCTTATTATGAATTACAGGTCACTTCTGATGTTGCTGACTGAGGCAGTGCGGACGTTGGTTTTCTAATTCGCCTAGTCCGCAGAATTTGTTCGATGCATACAATGTACTCGGAAGAAATTCAAGCGCGAATATCTGCGGATGGTGACCCTAGCCCGTCCAGTTCGCTTATTCATGATATTTGGGTTAGCAGATTATGGTTTTTTCGTTATCTTAGTTCTCGCAAAAACTGGCAAAAGTTCTGTTAAACGCGGACTGGGAACTGAACTCGTCCAAGTCCGCATCATTCGTCTCTTTCCCAAGGAATACATTCTGTTCATATTATAACAAGATTGTGGTAATGAAATTTCAGCTAGCAAAGATATAAGTGCGATCTCTAAAGCATCAGCAAGAAATAAGCAGAAAATCTCAGAAGATATCAAAAATATCCATTTTTATATATATTCATTCAAAAATTACATGTCCTGGCGGACTCGCGTAAAGTCCGCCCCTCCCCCTTACATTAAAGAAAACCAAAAAATTACAATATATATTCCTATTCTGTCCTCTGCTTCTTGTCCGCAGGCTTCTCAGGGCTTGACCCATCCACATCCACTATAGGCGAGTATCCGCCTGAGTCACTGCTGCTGCTGTCGTCAGAGTGAGAAGCGGCAGAGGGTTCTGTTCGCGAGCTGCTCTCGCCAGAGCTGGAGTTAGCGGACTGATCCGACTGACCTCCTTGCTGCTGACTTGAGGCCACGTCTTCAGCAGCTTCCTCGTCAGTAGACTCCTCCTCGTCATCCTCGGCAACCGCTTTCCCATTATCGGCTTGCTCGAACTCGGCAACTTTATCCTTTAGCTCCGGGAAAAGCTTCAGGAAAGGAATAGAGTCTACCCCAGCCTTCACGTACCCATCGCTGATAACGCGCTCGAGCGCGACCTCGACGCTTTCCCTTACAAAAGGAAACATGGCCTTTTGAAAGTCTGGATTGGTCACCTCATATGCGATCTGCAAAAGAAATCAAAACATCAGTCCGCGAAAGATAAGCAAGATTAATGGCGATTAACTAAGCACTTACGGCCTTGTCTTCTTTATATTGATTAACTTTTACACCAAGTCGCCTATTCCTTTCTTTCAGCGAATGGCTTTCCTTCTTATGCCGCGCATTGTCCCTAAGCAGCTCGCGCGTAAGCCTGCCTAAGAAGTGGTTGGTGACGGCGGCGTTCGCACTGGCCTGCGCAGCGAGAAGGGGGAGGTCATCAGGTGCCACACCTTGCAGATTGCGGAGGTTTTTCTTCCCGTACAAGGCGGACAGGGCGATGTGGGCATGGCGAGATGGGCGCGGGCTCCTCCAAGAGGGAAGAGCCGTTGATAGGCGGACATACTTTTTCTTCTCATGCCAGTGGATCATGGGGTTGCCCCTCAGATCCTTCTGCTTCTCGCCGAAGCCTGCAATGTCGAAGCTGCCATCAGAAGAATAACCCGCGGCGGGGTCTCCGTCTTCCCTCCTCTTTTTTGCGATTTCTTTTCTCCTTTCCCCTTGCGTAGGAGTCTGTCCGGCAGGCGCAACGGGCAGATTTGCGGGCACCGCCAAGGTCGCTGCAAGAGAGAAAGTTAGCTAAAATTCCCAGGTTGTTGCGGATACAAACGAAGGTCGCAAGACTTACTCTCTTGGCGGCTAATAGTATATAGCCCAGGCAGCAGCGGGATGTAATAGTCAACATCCAGCCTCGCTCCGTCAAGGAACTTGACGATGGCGGCCTCGGCATCGTTCAGCCGCACGCTCTTGAAGTCAGCATCTACGCGCAGCTGCGGACTGGTATGAAGGAACCCCAGGTCGCCTTCAAAGATGAGATACCTGGAGGTCCAGTTGTGGATCTTATTCGGCAAGCCCACAACCTTCATTCCCCTACAGTAGAAGTAGATGATGCCATTGTACTCAGGGTCTCCCGTCGGGGTAATAGAGCGAACAGAGAAAATCTTCCTGAAAATCTTCAAGGAAAATTCAACCCTCTCAGCTCGCAGGTAAGCAATGAAACTGCAGATGGCAACCATACTGTTCGGGGCAAGCTGGCCCGGAACCACCCCATAATGCTCAAAGATCTCCGCGACCTCCCAGAGCAGGGGAAATTTGAACCCGCAGTCAAAATGGTCTATTGGAATTGCGAGCTGGGTAGCGGTTGAAAAATTAAGTCGTTCGTGGTGTTCGGGGAGCCGCGCGAGTACGGGCGAGCTCGCCATATGAACTCCCAAAAAGCCTCCAGGTCGGCTTCGGTTAGCCTACTCCTTTTATGATCAGTAGTGTGGAAGGCGGCTGCGGCTTCAGTGCGTGCGGATACCATGTTTTCAGACCGCAAGTCTTCAGCTCCCACTGTTTTCTACACAAACAGAGAATGACAACCCTATTTATATAAAAACCGTCTGACATGACAGCAGTCAATCCGCTCAGATCGGTAAGCCAGTCCGCTCAGCTCGCCTCTTCCCTGTTTTCCCTGCAATATCAGATATTTTTCAAGGCTTTGCGGATTCAAAGCCAGTCCGCTCAGCTCGCCTCTTCCCTGTTTTCCCTGCAATATCAGATATTTTTCAAGGCTTTGCGGATTCAAAGCCAGTCCGCTCAGCTCGCCTCTTCCCTGTTTTCCCTGCAATATCAGATATTTTTCAAGGCTTTGCGGATTCAAAGCCAGTCCGCTCAGCTCGCCTCTTCCCTGTTTTCCCTGCAATATCAGATATTTTTCAAGGCTTTGCGGATTCAAAGCCAGTCCGCTCAGCTCGCCTCTTCCCTGTTTTCCCTGCACTATCAGATATTTTTCAAGGCTTTGCGGATTCAAAGCCAGTCCGCTCAGCTCGCCTCTTCCCTGTTTTCCCTGCAATATCAGATATTTTTCAAGGCTTTGCGGATTCAAAGCCAGTCCGCTCAGCTCGCCTCTTCCCTGTTTTCCCTGCAATATCAGATATTTTTCAAGGCTTTGCGGATTCAAAGACAGTCCGCTCAGCTCGCCTCTTCCCTATTTTCCCTGCAATATCAAATATTTTTCAAGGCTTTGCGGATTCAAAGCCAGTCCGCTCAGCTCGCCTCTTCCCTATTTTCCCTGCAATATCAGATATTTTTCAAGGCTTTGCGGATTCAAAGCCAGTCCGCTCAGCTCGCCTCTTCCCTGTTTTCCCTGCAATATCAGATATTTTTCAAGGCTTTGCGGATTCAAAGCCAGTCCGCTCAGCTCGCCTCTTCCCTGTTTTCCCTGCAATATCAGATATTTTTCAAGGCTTTGCGGATTCAAAGCCAGTCCGCTCAGCTCGCCTCTTCCCTGTTTTCCCTGCAATATCAGATATTTTTCAAGGCTTTGCGGATTCAAAGCTAGTCCGCTCAGCTCGCCTCTTCCCTGTTTTCCCTGCAATATCAGATATTTTTCAAGGCTGTGCGTATTCAAAGCCAGTCCGCTCAGCTCGCCTCTTCCCTGTTCTCCCTGCAAATAATTGCGAATTCACAGGAAGCCCACAGGGATCGCAATTTTCTAGTAAACAAGATAAGCAAGCATAAAATGCCTGCCCGCATAACTTACATTCCACAACGGGATTATCCGAAAAAATAATAGTATGCAACAAGCAAAGTAGCATCACAGCACAGATACAATCATACAACAAAGAGTTTCAGCAACAATGTTATACAACTTAAAAAATAATAGAAAATAAATGTTTGGGCCTTAGCGCCTTCCGCGGTCTCTCAGAGCAGGTCGCACCTCCTCCTCCATTCCAACATGAGCGGCCAGGTCACTCCCTCGCAAGATCTCGCAGTAGAGCTGGGAAACCAGATGGTGCATATTATTGAAGGTGCGGTGCATATGAGCCATGTCTCTGACTACCCGCGGAAATGGAATCAATTGAACTGCCGGGGTTGGATCTGCGACCACCGCGGGCTGCCCGCTTGCCGCAGGGGCTGATCCCTCCCCCACAGCAGGCTGAGACGTTTGCGATCTCACCCCAGCGGCTTCGCTTACTTGCTTTTTTCCTTCTCTCGCCAAAGCCAAATATTTATTCCTATAATGGCGGACATCTCCGCTCAGTCGACTTTTCTCCTTGTTTGCTCCTTCGAGTGCGGATGAAAGGCCGGCGACCTCGCTTTCTAGGATCTTTTCCCGCGCTTTGCTTTTCTTTAGTTCAGTTCTAAGCTCGCATAACTCTTCCTCATATTTTTTCGCTAACAGTGCGTTGTCTTCTTTAGCAGGCAGCTCCTCCTGTGTGAGCTCATCAGTAATCCGCTCCGCAGCCTCCGACACGTTTGGTGGCGTGGGCATGATCTCGCCGACCTCGACAGAATCAGGCGTGGACTTTTGAACTACAACAAAGAAAGTGAAATCGCCTCAGTATCCAGGCCGCAATAGCTCCAGAAAAAAAAAAGAGAAAAGGGAAAAGGTTTTTATCCACTTTTGGTTATCTTCGCGGCGATCTGACGACTATCAAGGATAGGTCGCCTCACGCGCTCCGGATCAAAAGCCTCTAGGCGACGCCTCCATTCACGGCGGACTAGTGCTCTTGTCTCGGCCAGCGATCTGCTCGAGGCGACTATGTCATCAGTTTCTGTAAGGATCTTGACTGGCCGCGACTTTCGTGGAGGGGATTTGTACAACAAAGAGCTCTGAAACCGCTTGGTCGCCGGCTGCAACTTACCAGATCGCATCAGCTCCGCAGCAATGTGAAGATCCTCAGTCCGCTTATCCACCACGAGCTTCTCCGAGGCCGCTTCAACCTTCGCCTTCATCATTGCGAGTTGCTCCTCTGTTTTCTTCCTCTCTTCAGCTGGAAAAAAAGAAGAAGGGTCGTCAAGATTTTCTCCTCCAGTTGCGGTATCAGGCTGCAGCACCTCCAGTAGAGAGCGATTTATACTCGCAAGCTGATCATTATCTATAGAGTCGAGTATCTCAGTGGTTGATAAGCTGAGCGTGGAAGGGGGATCACCTTCTGCGAGCAGAGGATCGGGGGTGACGAGATCGTCTTGGACTTCCTTTTCTCGCGGCCTATGCTGCAAGCTCGCAGCTCTAGTCCGCTTGGAGATATTTTTCTCTTTTCTAACTTTCAACTTCTTCTCTACCCGCTCGGCGGCATTACCATCTCTTTTCCTCTTTTTCTTATTCTCATGAGTCTTCTCTAAATCGATGACAACCGGCTTTGGTTCGGGAACTGAGTTTGGAGCGACAACCAGCGCCAAGGAGGATACTGGCTTCACAACTTGCTTTTCGATGGAACTGTTGGTCGCGTTTTCAGCGGACTCCTTATCTCGCTCCTCGGCAACCTCCTCTCCCCTTTCCACTATCCGCTCACCAGCAGGAAGCTTCTCCTCGATCCTTTGCTGCTGGACTTTCGGCGATGAAACTTCCTTTTCCGTTTCTATCCACAACATGATAGTCCCGGAAGGAGAGCGATGCACCTCCATGCTGGAGGAGTTCGCAGGGTTTTGGTTAGAAATGGAGGGCAGATTCGGTTTCTCCCGTAGAGGACTTGAAGGAGCATTCGCAGTCTTTACAGTATCGTGGACTGGATCTTGCTTCACCTGGTCTGAACTCTCCCCCTGGTGGCGGGCAGGTGCATCTTTTTGATGGCTCGATTTCTTAGGCCGGGAACTCGCTTTTGGCTTCTCAATCGGAGCAGCCATGCTACCAAAGAAGGACCCTAGCCTCGCCATGCCGGACTGGAAAGTCGAGACCGCAAGTGGTGAGTAACGACCCGTCGCGCAGACAATTCTGACAGAAGACAGCGCTTCCGGCAGTATTTATAGCACAAATAGCATTAATGATAGTTGCGGACTCAGCGGTTAAGGAAACATTTTCGGAATTTTCCAAAACTCAAAAATGTGCGGGGATTATGTTAACCCCAGAATCCGCAACATTTCCAGCTAGGCATCTTGCCCTTCCCTCGCTGAACTTAAGTACTCAGTTCGCCCAGCTCGCCCGTGGACATGGTCCGTCACCTAGGCGGACTCCAGAAATCCGTCCGCTCAGGTCGCCCTCAGTTCCCAGCTCTGCTAGATCGGCGAGTCAGGCTCAGACCGGCAAGCTCCGAGTCAGGCCGCCCAGGTCGCTCAGGTCGCGGCTAGTTTAAAAGTCACGCGCTCAGTACGACCAAGGGAGGTCTCCAGCTCGCTGGCCCAGTCCGCCTGTCCCGCGCGGACTGCTTGTTCCTTCTCTTTTTTGATTCCCGTCACCGCTGCCCGGCTCTTTTGTACCCCGGGCAGCCGGTTATTTTAGCCCTGCCCGCTTGGGCAGGCCCCCAGCCTATAAATAGGGGGAAGTGGTGCACTCAAAGCACGCTGACTCGAGCCCAGGAGCCCACTTGTTAAAGGCTGCAGACTCGAATCTCTGACTTTGCGGTCTCCAGCTTGCTTTCGGCTTGGCTTTGCTTTTCCCTTCTTGTAACCCCTTCTTTGTAATCAAAAGTAAGCCCGTCGCAGGAGAGGCATTCAGGCCGCGACGGGCGAAGTCCGGTGTTGCCGTGCTCCACGGCTCCTGCTTTTCTGTTCCTTTTCTAGTCCGCCAAGTAGACTGCTGCTCGCAGTTTGTTTTTCCTTTTTCTTCCCCAAGTGCTCGAACGGTTAGCTGGTGGTGCCCGAGTCCGTCGCTTTTCGAGCATCAACATCCGTGGTATATGGCGTCGGGCCCCGGCCGGACGTACTGTTATATGCAATGCGACGGATAGGGGCGCTATAATTTGGTATCTGACTACCGGTTTCGGTCAGACTTAAATGAATTCGTGGACAAATTCACTTTAAGGGGTGGTGAGCACATGTGTGTAATTCATCGTTATAACATGATAAGAACCCATGAATGCCCACTTAGGAATGAAAATACATATGTTTGAGGAACCTGCGTGTTCCTATAATTTCTTTTGCAATGTGGTTTGGTCGCTTATCGGTGTTTTGCACGATTATAGGCGACCAGGAGTGGTGCTGGACCGTCAGAATGGCCAGTTTCTGAGGCGAGCCGCGCACAAAATGATGCGCCTACAACACCTCCTTCAGCTGAGACCATTCGATTGGTAGAGGAGGCTATGTTTGCGATGATCAATGCATAGTTTGCGAGGCAGGTGCAGCAGCCTGCTCCTGCTGTGGAGTAAGTACCGCTCCAAGCGGTAGAGCCAAGGAGGGTGGAACAGGTGGTTGTGGAGCCAGTGTTGCCAAGGAGAGCAACAGAGAAGCAACTTCGACACATGATGGGCTTCAATCCTCCCGTGTTCTCGGGGACGGGAACCCCAACTCAAGCAGAGGATTGGCTCTCTAGAATTAAGAGAGTGCTGTCAGCTACTGAGACTGAAGAGTGGCAGAAGATCACAATTGCCACGTTCTTGCTGTATGGTGAAGCAAGACTATGGTGGGAAGGCTTGGAGCTACACCTCTGAGGGGTAGACAGCTTACTGACGTCTCGATAGAAGATTTTTTGAGTCTGTTCTTGGCTCGATACCTCCCCTCAGCTCAGAGGATTGCTTTGGAAAATGAGTTCCAGAACTTGGGTCATGGAGAGGGTACCGTGAATGACTATCTCCACGAGTTTACTCGATTAGGTCGGTATGCAAGCGCTACCTTCGCTGATGGGGAGTGAAAGTCCAACCGATTCTACGAAGGTCTAAGGGATGACTTGAGACTATTACTATCGGGACCGATGACGCAGGGTTTCCTGACCTTGGTCAACACAACCCGGTCATTGGAAAAGGACATGGAGAATGTTCAGGCAAAGAAGGACTCCAGTGGCAGGAAATCAGAGTTCAAGGTGCCGCCTGCAAAGTCTGGTTTTCGAAGATGGAACAAGTAGGCTAGGACATCGGGTTCAGCCCCTTCTTCAGGTGCCTCGGGGGCAACTACCAACCAAACCCCGGGCGCTTGTTTTACTTATGGTAAGACGGGGCATTTTGCCCATGATTTTTTTAGCGGATGTACGAAGTCCAAGAGAAAGAAAGAAGCAACTTATGAAGAAAAGGGCAAGGCGGTGGAGTCAACTGCATCCCACTATGCTCCGACTCAACCGAGAGTCTATAATATGGGCCAGCAGGAGGCCATCAAATAGGTAGACATGGTGACAGGTACGATTTAATTTATAGCAAGTTAGCTTTAAATACTGTTACCTAGTGCTTGTTAGCTTAATACTATCTTGTATAGGCTTTGTTCTGATTTGCGATAGTCCGGCACGAGCACTATTCGATATGGGAGCTTCACACTCCTTTTTGTCTGAAAGTTTCATAACGCGCATCGGAGTCCCTTCTTCGATGGCAAAGGACAAATTTGATGTGCTGCTACCGAATGGGTGTTCGATGCACGCAGATAGAGTATGTGCCGTAAAGGTTCATATTGGAAGTCAAGAGTTTGACTTGCTAGCGTCGTTGCTGCCGCTAGTAGAGTTCGACATCATCTTTGGTATGGATTGGCTTTCGGAGCAGAAGGCTTTTATAGATTGCAATCGTAAAGAGATCAAGCTGGGTGTTGGGCAGGAGACAACGTTTGTGGGACTGAAGGGGTCGAGCAAGACGCTGATGTCTGCTCTTCAGGTGGTCAAGGCAGTTCGTGCTGGTGCAGAGCTGTTCTTCTCGTTAGTGAAGGATGTAAAGACTAAGCCCACTTTGGGTAGTATTCCTTTGGTTTGTGAGTACCCTGATGTGTTCTCGGACTATCTTCCCGGAGCCCCACCGCAGCGAGAGATCGATTTCACCATCGAGCTATTTTCAGGTGCCAAACCTGTGTCACGCTCTACTTATAGGTTGGCGCCTAAGGAGATGGAAGAGCTAAAGGTTCAACTGGAAGAGTTAATGGATCAAGGGTATGTGCGTCCAAGCTCGTCGCCTTGGAGCGCACCGGTCCTCTTTGTTAAGAAGAAAGACGGGAGCTTGCGGCTGTGTATCGACTACAGAGAGTTGAACAAGCTAATGGAAAAGAACAAATACCCGATCCCAAGGTTTGATGATCTTTTTGAATAGTTAGTCGGGTCTTCGATATATTCAAAATTGGATCTGAAGTCCGGCTATTATCAGTTAAGGATAAGGGACAGTGATGTACCGAAGACAGCATTCAGCACGAGGTATGGGCATTTCGAGTTCACGGTCATGCCGTTTGGGCTGACTAATGCTCCATCGGTTTTAATGGATCTGATGAACAAGACGTACAGAGAGTACCTAGACCATTTTTGATCGTCTTCATTGATGACATATTGGTGTACTCGCAGTGCGAGGAAGATCACTTCAAGTATCTGCATCTGGTGTTGGAGACGCTGAGGAGGAATGAACTTTATGCAAAATGTTCCAAATGCGAGTTCAGGCTATCCTCAGTAGCATTCCTTGGGCATATAGTCAGTGGAGAAGGGATAGCGGTAGATCCAGCGAAGATTGTTGCGATACGTGAGTGGCTTGTATTGTCTTCGGTAGCAAATGTCTGGATTTTCCTTGGGCTTGCCGGCTATTGCAGGCACTTTGTAGAGAACTTCTCGCGGATAGCGTTACCTCTCATGAAGTTGACAAGAAAGGATCAGAAGTTTGTATGGTCGTAAGAGTGCGCGCAAGCATTTGGGGAGTTGAAAGTTCGGTTGACTACCACACTAGTGCTAAGTTTGCCAAGTGGAACCGAAGGCTTCGAGATTTACAATGATGCCTCAAGCAGTGGTTTGGGCTGCGTGCTGCTGCAGCATGGAAGTGTTATAGCGTATGGCTCGCGTCAACTGAAAGTGTACGAAAGGAATTATCCGGTCCATGACTTGGAGTTGGCGGCCGTGATTTTTGCGCTAAAGCTGTGGAGGCACTACTTGTACGGCGTAAAGGTCGATATTTATACCGACCATAAGAGCCTTAAGTACCTGTTGGATAAGAAGGATCTGAACATGATGAAACGGAGATGGATGGAGTTCCTGGGGGACTATACATTCAAAATTCATTATGTACCAGGGAAAGGCAATGCAGTTGCGGATGCGTTGAGTCGCAGGGCTCTCGCCCAAGCCAACTGGTTGTCGGTTCATGTTGAGAGGTTAATTCGGGAGTTGGAGGCGTTCGAGATCTATTGTGTGGACAAGTAGACTAGCGCCAAAGCATTATTGAACTGGACGGAAGTTCAGTATGACCTGGTTGATCGCATTCGGCAGGCTATGGAGTTGGATGGCAGTATGAAGGAGCTCATGGATGCAGCATTGGATGGGTCAAATTCCCAGTTTTCAATTGAAGATGGGCTACTAAGGAAGGACAATCGTTTGTGCATCCCAAACGTGGGAAATCTACGGACAGAGTTGATGTACGAGGCTCATCATACCAAGTACTCAATCCACCCAGGGAGCACGAAGATGTACAAGGATCTAAAGAAGTTATTCTGGTGGCTAGGGCTTAAGAAGGATGTGGCACTATTTGTGGCTAAATGTCAGACTTGTGCCTTAGTAAAGGAAGAGTGCTAAAAGCCAGGGGGATTCTTGAAATCCTTGTCTATTCCTGAGTGGAAGTTCGACGACATTTCGATGGACTTTTTGCATGGCTTGCCAAGGTCGCAAAAGGGAAATGATGCCATCTGGGTGATCGTAGACCAGTTAACAAAGGTATCACACTTCATTCCGCATAGGAAGGATGATTCAGTGGAAAACTGGCGAAGCTGTATGTGGATAATATAGTCAGACTGCACGGTGTGCCCCGCAGCATCGTGAGTGATCGAGATGGGTGTTTTACGTCCAATGATTGGAGGTTGGTGCAGCAGATGTTGGGGACTAAATTTAAGTTCAGCACAGCCTTCCATCCGCAGACGGATGGGCAGACCGAGTG
The DNA here is from genome assembly GCA_039513925.1 of Platanthera zijinensis. Classification (NCBI taxonomy): domain Eukaryota; kingdom Viridiplantae; phylum Streptophyta; class Magnoliopsida; order Asparagales; family Orchidaceae; genus Platanthera; species Platanthera zijinensis. Next base: position 47,919,465 of record CM077083.1, read on the forward strand.
GGTCAACAGAACCATGGAGGACATGCTTAGCATGTGCGTTCTAGACATCAGAAAGCATTGGGAAGACCACTGTATCTGGTGGAATTTGCGTACAACAATAGCTACCATGCGAGTGTACAAATGGCGCCCTTTGAGGACCTATATGGTAGGAAGTGTCGCACACCATTATCGTGGCTCAAAATGGGTGAGGCAAGGTTGTACAAAATGCAAGAGGTGGAAAATGCTACTTCATTGGTGCGAACCATTCGGGAGCATTTGCTGGTCGCTCAGGATAGGCAAGCTAAATACTACAATGCCAAAAATTGGAACGTAAAGTTCGCGGTTGGCGATTGGGTGTATTTGAAGATAAAGCCGTTCAAGGGTGTGTCATGGGTACAACGCTTGAAGAAGCTGAGCCCGAGATACCTTGGTCCGTTTGAGATTCTTGAGCGGATCGGTGAAGCGGCTTACCGTCTAGAGCTATCGGTGGAGTTTAGTGGTCTACACGTTGTATTACACATATCAGTATTACGGAAGGCGGTGCAAGAGCCTTCGCAGGTGATCGTTGTTTATCAAGTACCAGTGGATGAAGGGTTGACAACTAGGGTCAAACCCGTTTGCATTGAGGACTTTGAAGTCAAGCGACTTCGTAACAATGAGATAAGAATGGTCAAGGTCTGTTGGGACAATTACGCTCGGGAGGAGCTCTCTTGGGAACGAGAGGTGACCATGCTTGAGGAGTACCCAGAGTTATTTCACTCAGGTATCGCTTTTTGTCTTCTATTTTCTTTTCCTTTGGTAATTTCGTGGACGAAATTCTTTTAAGAGGGAGAGAGTTGTAATGCCCCGAAACTCAAAAGAGTGACGGGTGGAATTTTGAGCCAAGTCTGGGATTTGGTAGAGGTGACACGGCCTGGGACACGGGCGTGTCCTAGGGCATGTCGTGCTCGGGTTCGGAGATGGTCGCGTGGTCGACGAAATCGTAGTCAACGGTCGTCGGGGTGTGAACATGAACTGGGACACGGGCGTGTCCCAAGGCGTGTCAGTCACTCAAAGCCTTTCACTCAACAATCGTTGAGTGAGGACGCACAGCCTGAGCCCAGGCGTGTTCGGGTCCGACACGGGCATGTGGAATTCGACAAGGGCGTGTCGAAAACCGGTATCCTTCTCGGGTCGTTTGACGAGTTGTGCTAAGGCAGCTACACGGCCTGGGACACGGGCGTGTCTCAGGGCATGTCTAGCACACGGCATGTGACACGGGCATGTCACATGGCCGTGTCGTGCTCGAGACGTCTTGGACCTGTGTCGTTGGAGGAACACGCCCAGCTACACGGGCGTGTACTATATGACACGGGCATGTCAAGCCTGATACGGGCGTGTTGAATGCCCGTGTTCTTTTTGGGACGCGACGATTTCGGTGTTGATTGAGGCATACGGCCTTGGACACGGGCGTGTCGCAAGCCGTGTTCGGCCCATGAAGTTTAATTTCGGGTTGAATCTCAACCGTTCGTTTCCTTATTTTTGGATCTAACGGCCCAGGGCTATCCATGCTAGGGTTAAGTCCGGGATTGGGGGTTTAAACCTTCACTTTCACTTAGCCATTCTCTTTCTAAAACCTAGAGAGAAGGGAGAGCAAGGATTTTGGCGGAAGAGGAAGATCCGCCCGCCGGAGGAGATTCGGAGCGCCAAACCTCAAACCAAGCCCAGATCCGCGGAGGCAAGATCGTTGCAGTGCTTTTCATCCGCGTAGTTTTCCAAGGCGCCGAGGAGAAACGCAAGGGTAACGATTTTCATCTTGAGCATGTGAAGCACTTCTTCCTTTATATGGGAAAACCCGCTCCCACGAGTGTGCGATGAGTTTGCGGTATTCCTTGGGGTAGATATGTAACATCCCCCTTGTTAGAGTCCAGAATCATAGTACGAACATAGGCATGGTGTGTGAAGCCTACCCGGATGTTGATGCGCGAAAAGCGACGGGGAAAACGGGCACCACCAGCTAACTGTTCGAGCACTCGGGGAAGAAAAAAAAAACAAACTGCGAGCAGCAGTCTACTTGGCGGACTAGAAAAGGAACAGAAAAGCAAGGGCCGTGGAGCACGGCAACACCAGACTTCGCCCATCGCGGCCTGAATGCCTCTCCTGCGACGGGCTGGCTTTTGATTGCAAAGAAGGGATTACAAGAAGGGAAAAGGAAAGCAATGCAGAAAGCAAGCTGGAGACCGCAAAGCTAGAGATTCGAGTCCGCAGCCTTTAACAAGTGGGCTCCTGGGCTCGAGTCAACGTGCTTTGAGTGCACCACTTCCCCCTATTTATAGGCTGGGGGCCTGCCCAAACGGGCAGGGCTAAAATAACCGGCTGCCCGGGGTACAAAGTAGCCGGGCAGCGGTGAAGGGAAACAAAAAGGAAAGAAGAAGCAGTCCGCGCGGGACCGACGGACTGGGCCAGCTAGCTGGAAACCTCCCTTGGTCGCATCGAGCGCGATCCTCAGACTAGTTGCGACCTGAGCGACCTGGGCGACCTAAGCTACCTGGGCGACCTGCCTTGGAGCTCGCCGATCTGAGCTTGACTTGTCGATGGAAGGTCGACGATCCAGCTGAGTTGAACCAATGGCGACCTTGGCGGACTGATATCTGGAATCCGGCCAAGGAGGAACGAGGCGTCTAGCTGGATATGTTGTGGATTCTGGGGTTAACATAATCCCCGCACATTTTTGAGTTTTGGAAAATTCCGAAAATGTTTTCTTAACCGCCGAGTCCGCAACTATCGTTAATGCTGTTTGCGCTATAAATACCGCCGGAAGCCCTGTCCTCTTGTCAGAATTGGCTGCGCGACGGGTCGTTACTCACCTCTTGCGGTCTCCACTTTCCAGTCCGGCATGGCCAGATTAGGGGATTTCTTTGGTAACCTTACTACTTCGACTGAGAAGCCCAAGGTCAGCTCCCGCCCTAAAAAGTCCAATCGTCGTCGCGATAACCCACCCCGCAACCGAGGAGAGAGCTCAGGTTAAGAGAAATCAGACCCAGCCCGCGTCATAGAGCCTGAGAAGGTCGTGACTGTTGTTCCTCCCAACCCACCAAATGAGAAATTGAATCCGTCTGTTTCCGACAAGAATCCTGCGAGCTCTTCCAGCATGGAGGTACACCGCTCTACTTTTGGGACTATTATGCTGCTGATTGATACGGGCAAGGAAGTGTCGTTGCCGAAAATCCAGCAGTAGATGATCGAGGAGAAGATTCCTGCTGACGAATAGGTAGAGGAAAGGGTAGAAGAGGCTGCTGAGGAACGAGTTAAAGAGCTCGCCGAAGTCGCAGCTAAAGATTCCGTTGAGCAAGCTAAGGAGCCAGTGCCTTCCCTGGCTCTGGTTGTCGCACCGACATCAGTCCGCGAACAGCAGCAGGTCATCATTGACTTGGATGAGACGCCTGAAAAAAGAGGAAAAGAGACAAGAGTACTGTTGCGGAGCGAATAGAGAAGAGGCTGAAGGTTAGGAAGGAGAAGAATGTCTCCAAGCGGACTGATGCTGCGAGCTTGCAGCATAAGCCGAGAGAAAAGGAGGTTCAAGATAGCGATCACGTCACCCCTACCACTCTGTCCACAGAAGGTGATCCCCCTTCGATGCTTAGCCTATCCACTACTTAGATCCTTGACTCAATAGATGACGAGCAGCTTGCGAGCATGAATCGCTCTCTACTGGATGTACTGCAGCCCGATGCCGAGGTTAGGGGAGAGAAACTCGCTGATCCTTCTTTTCTTCCAGCTGTAGAGAGGGAAAAGACTAAGGAGCAGCTTGCCGTAATGAAGGCAAAGGTCGAAGAGGTCTCGGAGAGGCTTGCCGCGGATAAGCGGGCTGAGGATCTTCGGACCGCTGCCGAGCTAATGGGGTCAGGTAAGTTGCAGCCGGTGCCCAAGCGATTCCAGAGCTCATGGTTATATAAATCTCCTCCACGGAAATCGCGGCCGGTCAAGACCATTACAGAAACCGGTGATATAGTCGCCTCAAGCAGGTCGCTGGCCGAGACGAGAGCGGTAGTCCGCCGAGAATGGAGGCGCCGCCAAGACGCTTTTGATCCAGAGCGCGTGAGGCGACCTATCCTTGATAGTCGCCAGATCGCCGCAAGGATTTTCGAAAGTGAATTGAACTTTTTTATTTTTTACCTTTCTGGGCCTATTGCGTCTTGGATACTGAAGCGAATTTTCTTTTTTGTTGCAGTTCAGAAGTCAACACCTGATTCCGTCAAGGCCGGCGAAATCGTGCCCACGCCACCAGATATATCAATGGAAACTGCGGCGCGGACTGATGCTGAACTCGTACAGGAGGAGCGACCTGCTCAGGAAACGTACGCGTTATTAGCGAGGAAGTATGAGGAGGAGTTATGCGAAATTCGGGCCGAATTAAAGAAAAGTAAAGAGCAAGAAAAGATCTTAGAAAACGAGGTGGCCAGCCTTTCATCTGCGCTCGAAGGAGTGAAGAAAGAGAAGAACTGACTAAGCGGAGATGCCAGCCACTACTGAAACAAGTACTTGGTCTTGGCGAGAGAAGGGAAGAGACAAATGAGTGAAGCTGCTGGGATAAGGCCGCAACCGTCTTCTCAACCTGTTGCGGGAGAGGGGTCAGCCCCGGCGGCGAGCGGGCAGGCCACGGTGGTCGCAGATCTGACCCCGGCAGGTGTTCCCTTAATTCCATTCCCGCGGGTAGCCAGGGATGTCGCTCATATGCACCGCACTTTTAACAATATGCACCACCTAGTTTCTCAACTTTACTGTGAGATCCTGCGAGGGAGCGACCAGGCGGCTCATGTTGGGATGGATGTGGAGGAGCGACCTGCCCCGCGAGATCGCAGAAGGCGCTGAAGCCGAAAAAATTGTTGTATGATTCAATGTTTGACCATCTTGTATAACTGTGTTTGTGCTGTGATGCTACTTCTGTTTGTCGTATGATGTTATTTTTAAACTTTGGATAACCTTATTGTTGAACGCAAATTGTGCGGGCTGGCTTTATGCTCGCTTACTTTGTTTACTGGAAAATTGTGGTCTCTACGGGCCTCCTGTGAGTTCGCGGTTACTTGTAGATAAAGAGCAGGAAAACAGGGAAGAAGCGGACTGCCTTTGAATCCGCAAAGCCTTTAGAATTGCTTGAATTTGCAGAAAAAACAGGGAAGAAGCGGACTGCCTTTGAATCCGCAAAGCCTTTAGAATTGCTTGAATTTGCAGGAAAAAACAGGGAAGAAGCGGACTGCCTTTGAATCCGCAAAGCCTTTAGAATTGCTTGAATTTGCAGGAAAAAATAGGGAAGAAGCGAACTGCGCGGACTGCCTTTGAATCCGCAAAGCCTTTAGAATTGCTTGAATTTGCAGGAAAAACAGGGAAGAAGCGAACTGCGCGGACTGAGAAATCGGTCCGGGCGGATTAACTGCTGTCATGTCGAACGGTTTTCTATAAATAGGGTCTTAATCTTCTCTTTGTATAGGAAACAGTTAGAGCTGAAGCCCTGCGGTCTGAAAACATGGTATCTGCGCGTACTGATGCCGCAGCTGCCTTCCATGCTACCGAGCACAAACGCAGCAGGCTAACCGCAGTTGACTTGGAAGCCTTTTTGGAGAAGCACATGGCGGGCTATCCAGTACTTGCGCAGCTTCCGGAGCATCAGGAGCGATTGAACTTCTCCACAGCCACCCAGCTTGCGGTGCCAATCGATCATTTTGATTGCGGGTTCAAATTCCCCCTGCTTTGGGAGATCGCAGAGATCTTCGAGCACTATGGGGTGGTTCCAGGCCAGCTCGCGCCGAACAGCATGGTCACCATCTATAGCTACCTCGCTTACCTGCGAGCTGAGAAGGTCGAGTTCTCCTTGAAGATCTTCAGGAAGATCTTCTCTGTTCGCTCTATAACCCCGCAAGGAGACCGCGAGTACAAAGGTATCATCTACTTCTACTGCAGGGGATGAAAGTTGTGGGTTTGCCGAATAAGATCCACAACTGGACCTCTAGGTATCTTATCTTTGAAGGCGACCTTGGATTCCTTCACACCAACCCGCAGCTGCACCCAGATGCCGACTTCAAAAGCGTGCGGCTGAATGACACCGAGACCGCCATCGTCAATTTCCTTGAGGGAGCGAGGCTTGACATTGATTACTATATCCCACTACTGCCCGGACTGGACGCCGTAAACCGTCTGGAGAGTAAGTTTCGCGACTTTCATTTGTATCCGCCACGACCTGGAAGTTGCTAATTTTTCCTCTTGCAGCGACCTTGGCGGTACCCGCAAATCTACCCTTCGCGCCGGCTGGACAGACTCCTACCCAAGGAGAAAGAAGAAAAGAAATCACAAGAAAAAGGAAAGAAGACGGAGATCCCGCCGCGAGTTATTCTTCGGATGATAGCTTTAATATCGCGGGCTTTGGCGAGAAGTAGAAGGATCTAAGGGGTAACCCCATGATCCATTGGCATGAGAAGAAAAAGTATGTCCGCCTGTCAACGGCTCTTCCCTCCTGGAGGAGCCCTCGCCCATCTCGTCATGCCCATGTCGCCCTCTCTGCCTTGTACGGGAAGCAAAACCTTCGCGAACTGCAGAGTGTGGCTCCTAACGACCTTCCACTTCTCGCCGCACAAGCCAGTGCAAACTGCGCCGTCACCAACCACTATATGGGCAGGCTCACGCGCGAGCTGCTTAAGGAAGATGCGTGGCATAGGAAAGAAAGTAGCCTGCTGAAAGAAAGAAATAAGCGACTTGGCGCAAAGATCAACCAATATAAAGAGGACAAGGATGTAAGTGTCAGTTAGTCGCCGTTTATCTCGCTTATCTTTCGCGGACTGACATTTTATGTTTCTTCTCCAGACCGCATATGAGATAACGAATCCTGACTTCCAGAAGGCTATGTTTCCTTTTGTTAGGGAAAGCGTGGAGGTGGCCATTGAACGCATTATCAGCGAAGGGTATGCAAAAGCAGGGGTGGACTCCATTCCCTTCCTGGAGCTTTTCCCGGAGCTAAAGGACAAGGTTGCCGAATTCGAGCGAGCGACTAAGGGAAAAGCGGTTTTTGAGGACGACGAGGAGGAGTCCGCTGATAAAGAAGCTCCTGAAGATGCGACCTCCAGTCAGCAGCAAGGAGGCCAGTCTGACCAATCCTCCAACTCCGGATCTGATGAGAGCAACACGCGGACAGAACCCTTGGCTGCTTCTCATTCAAGCGGCAGCAGCAGCGGTGAGTCGGGCGGCTATTCGCCCGTGGTGGATGTGGACGGGTTAAGCCCGGAAGAGCCTCCAGACAAGAAGCAGAGGATCGTATAGAAGGATAAATTGTAATTTTTTGTTTTCAATGTAAAAGTGGGGGGGGGGGGGGGGGGGGGGCGGACTCTGCGCGAGTCCGCCAGGACATGTATATAATTTTGGATGAATAGAAAAAAGGATATTTTTTGACTTCTGAGATGCTCTGCTTATTTCTTGTTTATACTTTAGAGGTCGCACTTCTCATATCAATCTTTGTTATAGCTTTATTGCCTGTTAAAAACTCTGGCTGAAATTGCATAACCACATCTCGCTGCAATATGAACGGAATGCCTTCTCAGCGAAGAGAACGAATGATGCAGACTTGGGCGAGTTCGGTTTGCAGTCCGCATCTTGCAGAACTTTTCAGTTTTTGCGAGAACCCAGATGACGAAAACCATAATCTACTAACTCAAATAACGTGAACAAGCGAACTGGGCGGACTAGGGTCACCGCCCGCAGATATTTGCAGTGAATCTTTTCCAAGTAATCATTAAATTATATAAGTTGAATAAATCCTGCGGATTATGCAGATAAGATAAATGGAGTCCGCACTGCATCAATAATAATATCAGAAATGACCCGTAATTCATAACCAAGCGGGTAGGTGCGGCCGGAGCGGCATGGCTTTCCTCATAGGATTATGAACTACAGAATCAACTCAAGGACCGGCGGACTGGGCGGATAAAATATATGGAGTCCGCACTGCATCAATAATAATATCAGAAATGACCCGTAATTCATAACCAAGCAGGTAGGTGCGGTCGGAGCGGCATTGCTTTCCTCACAGGATTATGAACTACAGAATCAACCCAAGGACCGGCGGACTGGGCGGATAGGATATATGCAGTCCGCACTGCATCAATAATAATATCAGAAATGACCCGTAATTCATAACCAAGCGGGTAGGTGCGGCCGGAGCGGCATTGCTTTCCTCACAGGATTATAAACTACAGAATCAACCCAAGGACCGGCGGACTGGGCGGATAAAATATATGGAGTCCGCACTGCATCAATAATAATATCAGAAATGACCCGTAATTCATAACCAAGTGGGTAGGTGCGGCCGGAGCGGCATTGCTTTCCTCACAGGATTATGAACTACAGAATCAACCCAAGGACCGGCGGACTGGGCGGATAGGATATATGGAGTCCGCACTGCATCAATAATAATATCAGAAATGACCCGTAATTCATAACCAAGCGGGTAGGTGCGGCCGGAGCGGCATTGCTTTCCTCACAGGATTATGAACTACAGAATCAACCCAAGGACCGGCAGACTGGGCGGATAGGATATATGGAGTCCGCACTGCATCAATAATAATATCAGAAATGACCCGTAATTCATAACCAAGCGGGTAGGTGCGGCCAGAGCGGCATTGCTTTCCTCACAGGATTATGAACTACAGAATCAACCCAAGGACCGGCGGACTGGGTGGATAGGATATATGGAGTCCGCACTGCATCAATAATAATATCAGAAATGACCCGTAATTCATAACCAAGCGGGTATGTGCGGCCGGAGCGGCATTGCTTTCCTCACAGGATTATGAACTACAGAATCAACCCAAGGACCGGTGGACTGGGCGGATAGGATATATGGAGTCCGCACTGCATCAATAATAATAAAAGACCCCTGTGAAGAAAAAAGCTGCAGTCTAGAGGCCAAGCGGGTAGGTGCAGCCGGAGCGGCATTGCTTTCCTCACATGACCTCAAGATTTGCAGACTTAATCAACCCAATTCACTGCCCTCTTGCCTGGAGTACAGTCTAAGTCGATCTCTCAGGCAGGTGCGGCCAGAGCGGCATTTCTTTCCTTTGAGATCGACAAGACTGTGGGTCTCCTGCAGGCACTTCTTGAGGGTACCAAGGAGTGTTCGAGGGTTATAACCTTAAGATGATCTGGGGGTAGGTGCGGCCGGAGCGGCATTGCTTTCCCCGCGCGATCATCTAGGTTGTAACGATATCCCTTAAGTGGCGTGGTAGAGCTGTACACCACTCTGCTCCTCCATAATGCAGAAGTGGGGTTAGGTACTAGTCGGGATCCAAAATCCAGTATCCTGCCGCACTAGAGTTGGTAGGCTCCCACAACACGGTGCGAAATCTCCCCGCAACACGTGGTCTTCGTGGTGTTACGCTAATTCCAACTATTCTAGGGGAAGTTTTTGCTGAACTCGGCGATATCTCCTGGCATTAAGCAACTGTCGGGAGTTGCTCGAGGAGGTAAGAGAGAAAAGGCACTTGAAGAAGTGTTAGTATGAGTATTTAGAAAAATATCAATTTTGAGAGATTCGTATAACATAGAAGAGAGAGTTCAGAAATAGAACCACTTAGAGTTGTCTTTGCTCAACATATTAACTGTCAACACTTGAAACACAAAGACACTTGACGAAGCGTTAGCAAGGAACTTTCATTAATAATGAATTTCTTAAAGAGTTTACATAAGAAGGAAAGAAAAGAAGTTCAGGAATAGAACCGCTTTAGATCATCTCCACTCCACGTGTGCGGCATATCTTCTCCTTCAAATGGTTGTAACCGGTAGGATCCATTCTCAAGTGCTTCCTTGATAATGAAAGGTCCCGCGCAACTAGGATTAAGCTTCCCAACTGAGCTGGCTCTTGCAGCAGCGTCGATCTTTTTAAGAACTAGATCTCCCACTTGAAAGTGTTTGATCCTTACATTCTTATCGAAGTAACGGGCCATTCTTCTTTTAACTTCTTCTTGTTTGATGGCAGCCTTGTCTCTAACCTCTTCAACATATTCCAAACTGAACCTCATCTCCTCGCTGTTCAGCTCAAGCCAATCCTCCGTACATTGCCTAGCAAGCAGCACTCTAGGTGACAGAACTTCAAACTCAATAGGAATTAATGCTTCGGACCCGTGAGAAAGCTTGAACGGGGTTTCCCCTGTTGCAGATGAAGGCGTTGTTCTTAGGGTCCAGAGAACTGAGGGAAGTTGATCAACCCAACTACCCTTGATATTTTGAACTTTCTTCTTAAGCAGGTTGAGGATTTGCTTATTAGCTGCTTCTACTTGACCATTGCTTCTGGGATGATGAATTAATGCAAAGCGCAGCTCTGTTCCGATCTGTCTGCAAAAGTCTATCATCTCTGCATTATTGAACTGTGGTCCATTATCAGTGATTATTGCCATAGGGATTCCATGCCGGCAGACTATCTCCCCCCAGATAAAATTCCTCACGACCTGGGTTATTGTCTTTGACAGTGCTTTAGCCTCAATCCACTTACTGAAGTAGACGATCATAACTATAATGAAACGCCGCTGCCCACTTGCCATGGGAAAAGGGCCAATGAGATCCATTCCCCAAACAGCAAAGGGCCAAGGCGTTGCAATCTATCTGAGAGATTGAGCTGCTTGATGTTGAAGAGGAGCGAATTTCTGGCATTGAACACATTTTCTCACATAGGTCTCTGAATCTTTCTTCATTGTGGGCCAGAAGTAACCTTGCCGCAGGATCCTTTTTTCCAATGTTCTTGCTCCCGAGTGACTCCCGCACTCGCCAGAATGCACTTCTCGAAGAACAGTAGGAATTTCACTTTCTGAGACACATCTTGCCATTGTAGACAAGAAGGTTTTTCTATAGAGGATATCAGATATCAAGTAATAATGTGCCGCTTTCCACCTGAATTTCCTCTTATATTTTACCGACTGATGCAGGTTCCCAGTCGATAGGTAGAGAAAGAATGGGTCCATCCAAGAGGAACACTGATCAATTTGCATTAACCCCTCCTCCTCCACTGCTGGGTGAAAAAGTTCAGAGATTGTCCCTCCTGACGGGAGCCCATATTTGGCAAGAACGTCAGCCTCCTCATTTTCTGCCCTCGGAATGTGCTCAATAGTAAAACTTTTGAACCTGCCGACCTCAACTTTTGCCAGCGCAAGATACTTTTTCAACACCGGCTCCCTGGTCTCGTAGTTACCAAGAACTTGTGAAGCCATTACCAGAGAATCAGTCTTAATATGGACATGATCAATTCCAAGCTCTCTTGCAAGCCTCAAGCTGGCCAATAAAGCTTCATACTCTGCCTGATTGTTAGTCACTGGAAAATAGAACTTGATGGCATGCTCAAGCTTGACGCCATTTGGGTTTATCAAAACCACCCCTGCCCCTGAAGAGTTTCTTCCAGAAGCTCCATCCACATAGATGGTCCAAGCTAAAAGAGATCTTGCTGCCTGATCTGAGCTAGATTCTGTTGTGTCAATCAGAAAATCTGCAAGTACTTGTGCCTTGATAGCTGTCCTGGGCACATAGGAAAATTCAAACTCGCTCAGCTCAATTGCCCACTTAGCTAGCCTGCCTCAATGTTCTGGTTTCTCTAGCACGTTCTTCAAAGGCTGATCAGTAACCACCTGAATCGAATGAGCCTGGAAATATGGACGGAGTCTGCGGGCAGACATAACCAATGCCAAAGCTAGCTTCTCAAGGATGGGGTACCTTGCCTCTGCATCTTTCAAAATGTGACTGACATAGTAAACGAGGAACTGCCTCCTGCTCTCTTCTCGGCCCAGGACGGAACTAACTGCCTCGGGTCCAACCCCTAGGTATAGGAACAACATCTCCCCTGCTTGGGGGCTTTGGAGTAAAGGTGTCGAGGTTAGCTGTTTTTTCAACTGCTCAAAAGCCAAAGAACACTCTTCTGTCCATTGGAACCTGGACGCTCCCCGCAGAGTCTTAAAGAACGGCGCACTCTTATCCCCAACTCGAGAGATGAATCTCCCGAGTCCTGCCAACCTCCCCCCCCCAATTTCTGAACCTATTTTGGAGAACGGGGAGGAGTCGTATCAAGGAAGGCCTTGACCTTATCAGGATTGGGAGAAAGACCCTCAGGAGTAAGGAGATGGCCGAGAAACTTCCCCTTACTCGCCCCGAAGATGCATTTTAACGAGTTAAGCTTTATTTTGTGCCTTCGCAGAGTGGAAAAGGTCTCCGCTAGATCTATCAAGTGTTGTGGAAGAGACCTACTCTTAATAAAAAGGTCATCTACATACACTTCGAGGTTTCTACTTTTTTGCTCTTTAAACACATGGTCCATCATGCGTTGATAAGTCGCGCCAGCATTTTTAAGCCCAAAGGGCATCATAAGATAATAATAGCAACCATCATTAGTGATGAACGATGTGCGAGGGATGTCAGGTTTGTGCATTCTTATTTGGTGATAACCAGAGAACGCATCTAGAAAGCTCATAAACGGATACCCTACCGCAGAATCAACTAATAAATCTATCCGAGGCAAGGGGTAGAAATCTTTCGGGCATGCTTTATTCAAACGGGTGAAATCTACACACATACGCCACTTCCCCCCAGGTTTCTTAACCATTACAACATTTGAGACCCACTCGGGATACTGAATCTCTTGAATGAAGCGCGCTTTGAGGAGTTTGGCAACCTCCTCTCTGATGGGCTCTGCTAACTTGAAAGCTACATCCCTCTTCTTCTGCTGGACGGGCTTGGCAGCTGGATCAACGTTGAGATGATGGCAAGCCATGTTAGGATCCACCCCTGGCATGTCCTCCGCTGACCAAGCGAAGACATCCAGATTCTTCAACAGGCAAGATATCAACTCCGCCTTCTGATCTTCTGGCAACTCGGAGTTGATGGAGAGCTTTCTTTCTTCCCCTTCTGCAATGGGGACTTCTTGCAACACCTGGGCAGGTTCCAGGTGAGCACCTTCTCTATCCACAACAGCTTCTGTCGGAGGAGTGGCTTCTGCTGCTACTGGAAAAGCTGGGGGGGGGGGGAAACCTCAGTCATGCTGATTGTTCGGAGGTAACACTCTCGAGCCTGCCTTGGGTCGCTCCTGACCCTGCATTGACGGCCATCTTTGCAGAACTTGATGGCCAAATGGTACGTTGAAATGATGGCTCGATACTTGTTCAGCAACGGTCTTCCAAAGATAGCATGATAGCTGCTTGGAGCATCCACCACTATGAACTGGATCTCTTTGATCACCCCTCCAAGCACCACCGGGAGTGTGACATTTCCTTCGACTTCCTTTCTTTCGCCCGAGAAGCCATACAGTGGCCCCTCGGTGGGAAGCAGAGACTTTCCTGTCCTCAGGGCTTCAAAAGTTGACTTGAAGAGGAGATTCACGGAATTGCTAGTGTCGATGAGAATTCTATCGACCGTGAAATCTCCGATGGCTGCTTGAACTACGATGGCATCATCGAAGGGATTAGAGATCATAGGAAGGTCTGCAGGGCCAAAGGAGACGATTTCAGAAGGTGGGGCAGAAGAAGAAGTAGAAGCGATCTCAGTTCGTGAAAGCCTTGACAGAGAAGACTTCCGAGTAGACTCAGTCCCTGCTCCGCCATGGATGAAAAAGAGTCTTCCCAGGGCTCCTTCGTCGACAACGTCAATACATTCACTTGGTATATCAACGAGCCCCAGATGGCCCTCATCCCTTATCTCTATACACTCCTGCTGAACTTCAGCCACCTCCTTGCCCTTGGAGGTGGAAGGCTTTGAAGAGTCACTCTTCTTGCCCAGGTCCTCGAGTTTACCCTCGGCGAGCAACCTCTCAACTAGCTTCTGAAGAGCCTTGCAATCTTTAGTCAGATGGCTCTTCTCCTTGTGAAAATTACAGAACTGAGAGTTGTCCCTGGGCTTCCAATCTCTCTGGGGCCCTTGCCTCTTTTCTTCAGCCTTCTTCTGGATTATCTGGACGACCTCTTCAAAGTCGAGGCCCAGATCTGCAAGCTCTTCCATAGGGCTGCTCTCTTAAGAATTTGAAGCTGGCAGGGCACTCTGAAGAATGGGGAGCGCTTGGAGGGGAACAGCGGGAATGGCGGCCAGCGGCAGTCTCTAACCATGAAACTATTGATGGCCGAGGAAGGGTTTCTTATGGCGGAGGTTACGTCCCCTCTGAGATGGAGGTTGGAAATCAGGCCGAGGAGGCTTGCTGTGATATTGATTGTTGGAGAAGTTGGAGGCATCCCTTCCTCCAGCTTTGGCTGTCAAGGATGAGATATAGGTCGGGTTGGCATTTTCCCCCTCAATAAAGTGATTAGCCATTGCTATGAGCTCCTGATGAGTTGATGGTGCCTTTGTTGTCACTTTGAATTTTAATGGGCCCTCCCGGAGGCCGTGAATCAGGGCAACTTTGTAATAATCGGGGTTCACATTCCTTACCCCTTGGATTTCTTTTTGGAACCGATCAACGAATCTTGCCACTGATTTGTTGTCTCTTTGCTTGATGTCAAAAAGGGCTGCCGGCCCATCCTTTCTCTTCTTAGAGGTTGCAAACCTCAGGAGCAGCTCACTGCGAAGCTCAGCGAAGGAAGAAATCGTGCCCGAAGGCAGCTCGTAAAACCATTCTCTTGCTTGACCATCAAGAGTGGTTACCAGATGCTTACATTTCAAGGCATCGGAGAGGCTCCTTAATGCAACTGCCCCTTCGAATGCCTGCAGGTGGGAGACCGGATCAGTCTCCCCTGAATAAAAAGGGAGACGAGGCTCTCTGAAATTGCTCGGTGCTGACTCCCACCGGATTCGATCGACGAAGGGAGAGGGAGTTTCTGAATCAGGAGAAGAGCGGACTGGAGGACGAAGCTCTGCGGGCTCTGCGGACTGCCGATCAACATAATCTAGTCGGCGAGCCGGAGTCCCTCGGGCTGCCTCCCTGAAGAAATCTATCAGGGGGGCGAACTCTCCAATCTGAGGTCGCAGGGGAGCTGCGGACTGGGCTTGGTGGAGAGGCGGAGGTGCGGTTGCAGGCGACTGCTGAAGAGGGGGAGGACGAGCTGGAGTCCGGAGGACTGGAGTCTGGCGGACAGGAGTCTCAGCAACTTCTTCTGCGACCTGAGGAGCAAGTCGCTGAGTTAGTGCCAACAGGGCCTGGCTGATCGTATCGAGCCGCTGGTTAGTCTCCCTTCAAGATACTTCAGCTTCCCAGTGGGACTGCTCCAACGCTTCCCACAACGAATCATCAGGCGAGCTGGAGCGATCGGAGCGGCGAGCTCGGCGATCCGACATTTCTATCCGCGGTTTCAAAAAACTGCTCGAATCTGAAGGTCGCGTGTTAACTGTTGACGGGGTGGGTTATCGTGACGGCAACTGGACTTTTTAGGGCGGCAGCTGACCTTGGGCTTCTTAGTCGAAGTAGCAAGGTTACCAAAGAAATCCCCTAATCTGGCCATGCCGGACTGGAAAGTGGAGACCGCAAGAGATGAGTAACGACCCGTCGCGCAGCCAATTCTGACAAGAGGACAGGGCTTCCGGCAGTATTTATAGCGCAAACAGCATTAATGATAGTTGCGGACTCGGCGGTTAAGAAAACATTTTCGGAATTTTCCAAAACTCAAAAATGTGCGGGGATTATGTTAACCCCAGAATCCACAACATATCCAGCTAGACGCCTCGTTCCTCCTTGGTCGGATTCCAGATATCAGTCCGACAAGGTCGCCCTTGGTTCAACTCAGCTGGATCGTCGACCTTCCATCGACGAGTCAAGCTCAGATCGGCGAGCTCCGAGGCAGGTTGCCCAGGTCGCTCAGGTCGCCCAGGTCGCTCAGGTCGCAACTAGTCTGAGGATCGCGCTCGATGCGACCAAGGGAGGTTTCCAGATCGCTGGCCCAGTCCGCCGGTCCCGCGCGGACTGCTTCTTCTTTCCTTTTTGTTTCCCGTCACCGCTGCCCGGCACCTTTGTACCCCGGCCAGCCGGTTATTTTAGCCCTGGCCGTTTGGGCAGGCCCCCAGCCTATAAATAGGGGGAAGTGGTGCACTCAAAGCACGCTGACTCGAGCCCAGGAGCCCACTTGTTAAAGGCTGCGGACTCGAATCTCTGGCTTTGCGGTCTCCAGCTTGCTTTCTGCATTGCTTTCCTTTTCCCTTCTTGTAATCCCTTCTTTTCAATCAAAAGCAAGCCCGTCGCAGGAGAGGCATTCAGGCCGCGACGGGCGAAGTCTGGTGTTGCCGTGCTCCACGGCACTTACTTTTCTGTTCCTTTTCTAGTCCGCCAAGTAGACTGCTGCTCGCAGTTTGTTTTCTTTTCTTCCCCGAGTGCTCGAACAGTTAGCTGGTGGTGCCCGTTTTCCCCGTCGCTTTTAGCGCATCAACAACGGACATGTTGGTCTGGATCGGTGATGTTTTGTTATGCATATTATGCTGGAGAAGACTCCGTTCTTTTTGTTTGTTTTCGGGTTGCTATACGTTAGAATGCATCAGGGAATCTTGGGGATTAACCCCAAGGTGCACTCGGAAATCTGGGTGGAAATGCATTTCGGCCATTTCGGTGGTCTGGGAGCCAGCCGGGTATATAGCGGAGCTATGTACCGTGTTTGATCGAAAGTAGGGACTGGGGGAAGCTGGGCCCGCGTCAAAGGCCAAATGGCCATGGAGGGGTGAGCAACGAGCTGGTGGAATCCTACCCGCTCCATCTGTTTCTGTTAAAGAGACCTAAAGTTACGTGGCACTTACCGATGATTTTGAGATCGAGTCTAGTCTACGGCTGAAAGGACTAAATACTCAAGAGGTTTGCCGCCCTGGGGGTGGTAGTGGAGTCAGGGTTCGGACTTGGTTTGGACTGGCTTCACCGAGTAAGTGCCCTGAGAGCATGGGGTGTACGGTCGTGTGTACGTGCACCTGTGATGTGATGTTTATTCACTATGTTGCTTGTTTTGCTAACAAGTGCAGGGAAGAAGCTTTGCCGCCCCGGTTTGGGGGCGAAATCGTTATAATTTGGTTAGCTTTAGCTGACCATTATTCTTATTTGCCACCGTTGCGGTGATTTGTGCTTGCAGGTACTACGGAGCCGAGCGGCAAATAGCAGGCCAAAGCCCAAGTTGCTGAGCCGGCCCTCGAAGGCCTTGAGTGTTTACTTTATTAGTTTAGGTGTGGCCGGCCTGCGAGCTGAAGTTTGTAAAACACAATTTTTTTCAAGTGAACTGTTGTAAGGCCTTAAGGCAAGTACTTTTTGTGTATTTTGTACTTCATTCCTACTGGGTTTTTTGTTAGTGGACATTCATGCTTGTTGGCAGGGTTCTTATTGTTGCAACTTAATAAATTGCTTCTGCTAGATGCTTTGTGTAGGACGTGTGTATTGGTTGAATGGTTTCAATGAGTAACCCACCGGTCTGTCCGTGGTATATGGCGTCGGGCCCCGGCCAGACCTACTGTTATATGCTATGCGACGGATAGGGGCGTTATATTTTGGGTATGAGAATCTGAAACAAGTCAAAACTCCTATGAGTGCCTCACTTAAATTTGGAAAATATGAAAGTGGCATTTACGTCGATCAGACTGTTTTTAGAGGTATGATAGGTTCTTTGCTATATTTGAGTGCCTCCAGGCCCGATATCACATTCGCGGTGTGTTTTTGCGCTAGATATCAAGCCGACCCTAAGGAGTCATACTTGAAAGCTGTAAAGCACATATTTAGGTATTTGATTGGCACGCAAAACCTTGGACTCTAGTTCCCACACACCACTGATTTCACTCGTCGCGGGTACTCAGACTCAGACTATGCCGGATGTTTGCATGATCGCAAGAGCACATGTGGTATGTGTCACTTCCTAGGCCCTGCATTAGTTTCCTGGACAAGTATAAAACAGAACTCCGTTGCACTTTCTACCGCTGAAGCTGAATATATTGCCTTAGGAAGTTGTTGCGCACAAGCACTGTGGATGTCTCAAATGTTAGAAGACTTTTGCCTAACTTGTAGGAATGTTAAACTTAGGTGTTTTAACAAGAGTTCTGTAGACTTGACATATAATCCAGTGCATCATTCAAGATCAAAAAATATTGACGTGCGCCACCATTTCATTCGAGATCATATCAAAAAGGAGAACGTGATTGTAAGCTTCATTGGCACCGATGACCAACTAGCGGACATATTCACAAAATCACTCCCAGATGCACGTTTCTCACAACTTCGACTCGAGCTTGGTGTTCTGGACCTCTCATCCTAGTCATCGATGTATGTGTCTGACTTTTTTTGTTTTTAGTTCTTTTCTTTTTCTATGTTCATTTTCATCATGTATTTGCTTATGAGTTGTTCTCTTGAGTTTCCTTGATACTTTCTCTTTTAAAAAAACAAAAAATTAAATATATATAAAAAAACAAAAAACTGTGAAGTGATCATATCATATTGGCTCACATGACGGTGACTTAGACCATAACGCGTACGTACAATGTTTGAATTCAGACTTTTAATCTCTGTAAACATTATCCTCCGATCATAGTGGGTTGAATCTATAGGTGCTTAGCTATTGAGTGCGACGAGACGGGGTCATGTTTTTTGTCTATGCCTCTAGGTATGTGTGAGGATTTAGATAGGGGAATGACTTCACATGATACACACATCCCTAACCGGTGCACTCAAGAAATGAAAAGAATGCTAAGCATGCATGTTATAAATCGTGCCACTATATTCTAACATGCTAGAAATAAGTTGAATAATCAATGTCACGATACACTTGCGCTTATACTAGGTGTGAAATGTTGGGCCAAGTCTCTAGTACAAAAGTCGTATGTATACAAGTTAAAGTGTATCTATCTAGGTGGATAGATTTTGATTGACTCGGGGCTCTATGAAGTTTCAAAAAAAAGGATCAAAGTGATAACTCTACGCTACCAAAATAAATTTATACAAGCTATCACATCTCTTGTCACGGTTCCTCCCAAGCACTACTCACTCCTCCTGATAAGTCTTTATGAGCATTGTGAGGATGAGCACCTTGGTTCAAAGAGTCACTTTGATCTTGTGCATTGTAGATGTACTCAATCCACCCAGGGTTCAAATTGATTACTTCCTAACACTTATAGCATTGTAGATGTACTCGCTGTGTGCTTAGTTTAGTCTGTGCTGTCCAATTCATATTACCTCTAAATATGGAACTTATCTGTCTGTATATCCTGCCCCATTGTGTGACCCATGTGCTTATAATTCTAACTTCTAGCATTTAGCCTTCACTAGAGCACAAGTTCGACACTTGGCCGCATACAACGCTACATCCTTTTTCATCCTGGGCCACAAGAAAAGCTTTTCAGGTCTTTGTACATCTTTGTGCTCCCTGGGTGGATTGAGAACTTGGTATAATGAGCCTCGTACATCAACTCCTCCCTATTGTACTCACTTTTGGGATGCACAAACGATTGTCCTTCCACAACAGCCCATTATCAACCTTAAACTGGGCATTAGACCCATCTAAGGCCTCAGCCATGAGCCGCTTCATGTTGTCATCCAAATTTAAAGCCTGCCGAATCCGATCGACGAGTTCATACTGTACCTCAATCCAACTCAAACGTGCTTCAGCACTCGATCTCCTATCAACACAAGAGATCTCTAAGGCCTCCAAATCTCAAACGAGACACTCATCGTGCATCAATAACCAATTAGCCTGCGCAGGAGCTCTGCGACTTAACGCATCCGCAACAGCATTTCCTTTTCCAGGAACATAATGTATCTTGAAGGTATAGTCCCCAAGGAACTCCATCCACCTTCGTTGACGCATATTTAAGTCCTGATCTAATAGGTACTTCAAGCTCTTATGATCAGTGTAAATTTCAACCTTCACACCGTACAAATAGTGCCTCCAGAGATTCAACACGAATATCACGACCGCCAACTCCAAATCATGGACCAGATAATTCCTCTCATGCACCATCAGTTGGAACGAACCATAAGCTATCGACCAAAAGTTCTCCACAAAGCACATGTAGTAGCCGGCAAGCCCTAGAAAACTCCGGACATCCGCGACAGAAGACAATACAGGCCACTCTTGAATAGCCGCAACCTTTTTCGGATCCACTGCGATACCCTCACCACTGACCAATATGACCAAGGAACGCTACAGAATATAGCCAAAACTCACACTTAGAGAACTTGACATACAATTGATTACTTCTCAAGGTCTCCAGGACAATATGCAAGTGCTCTGCATGATCATCCTCGGATTGGGAGTATACTAGGATATCATCGATGAACACTATCATGAATAGATCCAATACTCCTTCAACGTCCTGTTCATCAAGTCGATAAACACCGATGTCACTTTCGTCAGCCCAAAATGCATGACCGTGAACTCGTAATGCCCATATCGTTTACTGAACGCCATCTTGGGAATATCACTTTCCCTGATCCTCAACTGATAATATCCAGACTTCAAGTCCAGCTTTGAATACATAGTCGATCCAACTAGCTGATTGAATAAATCATCGACCCTCAGAATCGGGTACTTGTTCTTCTTTGTTAGCTTATTGAGTTCCTAATAATCAATACACAGTCGCAGACTTCCATCCTTCTTCTTCACGAAAAGGACTGGGGCGCTCCAAGGTGACGAACTTTGATGCACAAACCCCTGCTCTATCAGTTCTTGAAGCTGCACTTTCAACTCCGTCACCTCTCTCGGTGCTAAGCGGTAAGGAGACCACGACACCGGCTTGTCACTAGGAACCAACTCAAAGATGAATTCGATCTCTCTTTGAGGGGGGCCCCAGGGAAGTTTTTGGGGAAAAATTCGGCAAACTACAACACCACATGGATACTGGCCAAGTTAGTCTTGGGCTTCTTCACCTCTAAAAGAGTGAAAACAGCTCTACACCCTCATGAACTGCTTTAAAAACTTGGAGAGCAGACATCACTGTCTTGCTTATTCCCTTCAAACAAGAGAAAGTAGTTTCTTAGCTCGTATTCAACCCCAGCTTTATAGTCTTATAACCATAATCGATGTACTCACACTGCTCTAAGATCCATTCCATGTCAAAGATCACGTCAAACTCTAATATCGGTAGTAATGACGCTTCCAAGTCAATATTTTGGCATCCAATCAACACTTTAACGCAACAGACTCTATCAGCGTGCATCGAACACCCATTATGTAGCAACATATCCAATCTATCCATAGCCACAGAAGAGGGCACTCTGATACGTGATACAAAGTCCTCGGATAAGAAGGAATGTGAAGCTCCTGTATAAAATAGTGCTCGAGCCAGATAGTCCATGACCACGACAAAGCCTAAAACACGACAGTCATATGACCAAAGCATAAGATGCAAGGTATGCAAAATATTACAACTAAAATCTAACATATACCTGTCACCACATCGCCCTGCTTGATGGCCTCTTGTTGGCCAAGGTTTTAGACTCTCAATTAGGCTGGAGCTTGATGGGATGCGATAGACTCCACCGCATTTCCTTTCTCCGCATAGGATGCTCTTGCCTTATTTTCTAACTTACCAATCCAATAGTCGCGGGACTTATGCCCCGACTTCCCACAAGTGAAATAGTGTATTGGGCCTCGACGCCCAGACGATGCCCTAGAAGTAACCGACAAAGAAGCTAGTCCGGAAGGTTTGGCCTTTTTGTTCAACCTTCGGTACCCAGTCTTCTGCGATCTTTGTACCTTGAACTCTAGGCTCTTCAATGCCAAGTCCTTCTTACTATGGGCCCTCTTCAGATCTTATTCCAAAGAACAGGCCGTATTGACCAGGGTCAGAAAGCCCTGTGTCATCAAACCTGAGAGAAACAACCTCAGATCATCACGCAATCCTTCATAAAACCGATTGGTCTTTCGCTCCTCATCAGAAAACGTGGAGCCAGCATAACGTCCCAATCTTATGAACTCATATATATAGGTAGTCGTCCACACCACTCTCTCCTTGGTTCAACCTCTGGAACTAATACTCCACTTTTATTTTCTGCAATGTCGGGACGAACTGTGCAAGAAATAGTCTCGAGAACTCCTCCATCGATACATTTGTGAGTTGTCTCCCAGCCAAAAGATGTAGCTCCAACTCGTCCAACCACAGCTTTTTCTCGCTATCTAGGAGGAAAGTGGCTATTTTAGCCTTCTGCCACTCCTCAGTCTGCGTAGCCGTCATGACTCTTTTTACCCTAGAAAGCCAGTTCTCAGCCTGAGTTGGGGTTCCAATCCCCAAGAAAACTGGTGGAATAAAGCTCATCACGTGCTTTAACTACTTCGCCGTAGCTCTTCGCTGCACTATAAGCTCTGTCGCTACTTGAACCGCCACTATGAGATCTACTATGCCAAGAGGCACTTGACCTAACCCAGGAGCAGGAGGCTGCACATGCCTCCCCAATTGGGCATTGATCATAGAGAACACCACTTCTGCTACCATTTGTATGGTTTCTACAGAAGGAGGGGTTGCATGCATGTCATTATGCGCACTACTCTTCATGAAGTGCTGCTGTTGCAACTGCCCCGCACCGCTCCTAGACACCTATAGTTGTAAAAACACTTGATTAGGGGACAACTAGATTGCCAAAACGCAATCATTAGAACACCTAGGCTCCTCAAATATGTGTATTTTCAATCCAAAGTGGACATTCATGGGTACTTTTATGTTATAATGGCAACGCACATACTAGTGCTCTCCTCCCCTTAAAATAATTCACCCATAAATTCAAATAAGGAAGACCGACACCATAGTTTGATACCAACTTGTAACACCCCATTCGTCACATAGCATATAACAGAAGGTCCGGCTGGGGCCCGACGCCTTATACTACGGATAGATCAAGGAGTTACTAAATTGAAACCATAATCCAATATTTCGCATCCTAACACAGAGTGCATTCTAGAGGAAGTAATTTAAAGGTTATAAATAAAACCCAACAGCATGAATGTCCACTACCACAAAGGAATGAAAGACAAATACACAAAGAAGGTTTTGGACTTAAGGCCTTACATTATTCATCTAATGTATCTTACAAACATCGGCACATAGGTCGGACACACAGGAGAATAAAATAAACACAATGGGCACTTTGCTTTGGCCTTCAAGGGCCAGCGTAGCTATCCTGGGCTTTATCCCGCTAGATCCCGCTTTGCTCCGCTGCACCTGTAAGCACATTCCACCACATGGTGGAAAATAATAGCAGTGGTCAGCATTTGCTGACCAAATTATAATGACCCCACCTCTCATTCGAGCTGGCAGTGCTCCTTCCCTACAGGCAATAGTATAATCCCAAAATGGCAATCAAAATGTGCAACATAAGCACAATTAGCACGTATGTTGGCATTAACGCCAAACGTCTCGTACTCTCAGGCACACTCTTGGTGCACAAGACCTCAAGGGTCACACCACCGTCCTTTGATGGTCATGAACATTTTAGCTTTTAGTCTCACAAGGGCCTAAGCTAGAGAAACCACCCCAAGTCTCTGGCAAAGTCATAACGATCTGCAGATCCACTGTATGACTCGCTCTAAGACAGATGACAAGGGTTAGTTACAGTTCAGCCTTTCCCGTGCTCAATTTGTTAAGCACGCCAGCCACGACACTGGTCAGCATGCCCTTTCCCATTTTCGTACTATTCATAACCCGGTTATGATCCTAGTTTAGCACTCATGGCTACCTTGGCAGGGAAAATTAAGCCCACACCCATCACATTATCGCTGAGCAAATTAAGCCCATGCTCATCAAATTTGTAGCCCACAGTCCTCCATGAGACAGGCTTCACAAGAAACAGCCTACCGGTCTCCCATAGACAGGCTTTGCAACCAAACATAGCTTACACGAAGCTATCACCGGCGGTACCACTACCGCCACGCTGTAAGGGACAGACTATCAGTTCTTCTCCTTTTTCGAATGTTTTCCTGGAAACTATTCCCAGTACTCTCAATGCAGTCATTTGCACACCCTGCAACTCTGAAATCTACGTGATTACCATAGAGTCTTCCTCGGCATACACAACATATAAACATCACCAATCCAAACCAACCCATCCGGATGGGCTTCACCCAGCAAGCCTATTTCATACTTCGATTTCGGATATAAATGCAACACTACAGGGATACACGGATATACCCGTCGAAAGAGCCACATCCATGTGTTCGTGGACTGTCTATCCTCTAATGCCAAAAGAAGGACTTCACATGTCCAAGGAAGATGATCGTTACCCATATAGTCCTCTTTGGTGCCATGGGAGAAATCTAGACAGTTGAAAATGACCGCTCCGGGCTTGCCTCCGTAGATCCGAACTCGCTTTGTGAATCTGAGACCCGAAACACGAACGGCGGCAAGATCTCCCTTCTTTCGGAGCTGCTACACCTCCTCCAAAAAACTGTGCCAAACTCTCCAACTCCAGAATAATAAATAGGAAACGACCAAACCAGGCATATAAATATAAAGCTACCGATGCGCGGTAACTATCTACCGCCGCTCGGTACCACCTCGTTTCACTTGTAACCTCCCAGGCCCTCCAATCACAGGCCGACACGTGTCCACACCGTTACTGATTCGCTAATACCGAATGTGAGGATGCTTTCACCTCGCGGTAGCTAGCAACCGTTACGTCACGATCACCCTTGCTATCGCCACGCGATAGCTACTACCATTGTGCGGTAGTAACCCGGGTGCTTTGACAAATAAATTGCCAAGCTACCGCCAGTGGTAACTCTACAGATGGGAGTTAACTTCCCGAGAACTCGGACAATAAAAAGGGCTAACGCTGCACGCTAGAAACGTACTGCCGCACGGTATACTAGGCATTGAGTCGACTCAACGCTCTCAACGCTATCAATGGAGCTACTATCGCGCAGTACCTAGCTATCGTCCGGCTATAACCTCCAAAACACCATTTATTGCCTTAATTAAATTGGGGAGTTACAGCTGTGAACCTCTTTGTTCACACTAGTGGATCTGCCATTCATCCAGTGACCATAGATACTTTCTTATTCTTATCTGTTGAAAGGCAACATCACCTTCGTAAAGGGGATGCGAGGCATAGAAGCCAGAGGCTGGACTTATGCTTTTCCTTTCCCTTTGAAAGGGGCAACTCCAGTGTTTCCCTTAAATCCCTACCCCTTCTTACCCTTCATAGTATAGGAGTCTATCAAGGGCAACACAGTATTAGGCTTAGAGAAACTAGCCACAATTCCCTTCTCCCTCTAGAGCTTCACTTCAAGATCTCTGATGAGACTATCCTTGTACTTGATGGTGCCAATCTGGATGAGAGTAATTTTCCTGAGTTGGCTAACTTGCCTGTCCTTTTGATCCAACAAAGATGATATCTCAATCTGTTGGGAAGCAGCAAGCTGAAGGGAGGTTATCTCCTTAGTCTGCTTCTTAGTCAACTTCTTGCACTTCTTAAAGGCATCTAGAAGTACACCATACCTGTCAATCAATTGATTTACATCTCCTTCAGATTTAGAATCATCTTCACCACGGGATGAAGAAGCTTTTGTACAGGGACTAGTCTCATACATAGACTCAAAAAAAAAAACTAGATAGAGGAAATACCTTTTCTGGGCTAGGCTGACCCTGGATGGATTCTTCATCAGACATTTCCATCAGCCCATAGTAGTTGTAGACATCTTCTTCATCTTCATCCTCCTCTGATTCACTGTCTAAATGTGATTGAGGGGCCCTGATACCTATCCTAGTAGCATGATAGTCTTCAGTTTCTCTAGCAGCAACTAGCCCAATGTTGGCTTCTTCATCTTCAGTATCTGAGTAAGATGAATCTGTCCAGCTCTTCTTCTTTTTAGCAATAAAGGACTTTTTCTTCTTACCTTTGTGTTGGTGCACCTTTTTCAAACCATCCTCTTTTCTCTTCACTGGGAAGTCAGCAATCACATGCCCTGGCTTGTTGCAACAATAGCAGACATCTTTAGAGGAACTATGTTTACTACTTTAAAATCACACCTTTCTCCTTTGGAATGATTCTTTCTGTGATGAGTGGAGGAGGAGGAGGGTCTACTTCTCCACTGCTTCTTCTTCATAAGCTTGTGAAATTGCCCGGAGAAGGCAGCGAATTCTTCATCAGATATGCTACAGTTTGAGGAGCTTGACCTTGTGCTATCTGAATCAGCATGCCTTCTTGGAGGAGAGGGAATCCTATCCTTACTCTTCTTGGTGCTCTCTGCTCTGAAGGCCAAAGAATTTTCCTTAGCTTGGGATTTACTGATGGTTTACTCCTCTTTCCTAGCAGCCAACTGCATCTCATAAGAGAGCAGCTTTCCAAACAGTGTATGGGGTGGAGTATTAGCTAGCTTGGCCACCTCTCTGATGGCACATATCTTGGTCTCCCAGTCTCTAGTGAGAGACCTCAGGAAAATCTATACATCCTCCTAGGACAATTTACCACAGATTCCTCCTAGGAATCTTACGGCCTCTTAGATCGATTTCTCACAAACTCAGACTTAATAGAAGAGTGAAAATACAAATAAGAATAAAAGAGTTTGAAATTATTGATCTCAAAATAAGAAATCCTATGTAGAACGGTGCGCGATCGAGGCTTTCGAATGATATTCTTCGTGCACTCGATCAACCGCTGATGGTCGTTGGATATTTTGCTCTTCAGAGTTCTTTGATCACAAACAGGAGTGAGAAATTTTGCTTTTTCTTACTTGGAGGTAGTGGTTTGTACCAAATGAGATAGTAGTCGAACCCTATACATGTAATCCTCCTTATCTTCTTAGAAAAAGAAACACGCACTTTTATACTCATCTTTAAAAAAATCTATCGTCTGCGGCAGAGCTAGCGCCTGGCGATAGGTCTTCTCAAGCG
The DNA here is from genome assembly GCA_039513925.1 of Platanthera zijinensis. Taxonomy (NCBI): domain Eukaryota; kingdom Viridiplantae; phylum Streptophyta; class Magnoliopsida; order Asparagales; family Orchidaceae; genus Platanthera; species Platanthera zijinensis. Next base: position 47,946,195 of record CM077083.1, read on the forward strand.
GTGTCGCCAGCTATCCATAAAATTAGGAAAAAAATCCAAAATAATATTCATACCACTTTTGGATACTGCAGCGCAGTAAGGCTAACGCCTGGCGGTAATGGTGTCTTCTCGATAAATTGATTCGATGATTTTCGAAATGGCTAGTGCCCCGCGGTAGGTAACAGAGATGTCACTTTGCACGCTCAACAATAATTTTTCATTGCTAGCGCCAGTGGTAGTTCTAGTGCCCTGCAATAGAGCTAGCACCCAGTAGTAGGTAATAGAGAAGACCCTTTGCACGCTCAACAATAACTCTTCAACGCTAGAACCAGCGTTAGTGCTTGTGCCCAGTGGTTGGTCACAGAACTTGAAACTTTCATTCTTCATACTTGTACATAAGCACACTATACCCAACACAAGTATGATCAAATACAACTTGGGATTTGATATGGTCAAACTAAAGAGAAGCTGACCATTGGTTCCAACAAACCCCCATTTTTTATAATATCAAATCTCGTTCATGAGATATAAATCATTAGTACCAAGGTATAGTGTAGTTCAACAATAAGCATAAAATATAAATATAAGTACAAAGTATGAAGTACGACTCCACCTACATGTGCGCTCCCCCTATATGTGTGTTCCCACTCAATGTGATCTTCCCCTATGTGGCTAGTATGGAACTTACTCATGAACAAACAAATCTCCCCCTTTTGATATTATTGAAAGGGCGGGGAATTAACGGTAGTGGTGTAAGATTTAGCAGAGAGATGAAGTTTAAGAAAAGCAAACACAAAATTATGGGAAACAAAAAAACAATACGAGTTAGGCACAATGATTAAAAACCTAGCCAACAAGAAAAGCATTTGATTTAAATCATTGGTAGATGATGCGCTTACGGCAAGTGCACCGCTTACATAAGTAATATAAAATGGGGAGGCTTTTCCAAGTATCGAATCTCTCAAGGAACACCGTAAGGTGGAGTTGTCTTTCAAGGAGGACTTGAGATTGAGTCCTTAGGTCGAGGTCACGAAGGGGTTTGGTTTTAGTTACAAGAAAATAAAAGCCAATTAAATCTACTCCTATGCAGGCCGCTATGCGCTGCTTCGCTCAGTGGAATGGAAGAGTAGGAAGGCATAGGGAACGAGTAGAACTGCGGATTGAGGGTCGGAAATACCTCATCGCAACTCGCGCCATTAGCAATCGCTAGTGCGACAATACTAACTATGGTGGCGTGTGGAAATACGGGCGCTGCTCAAGCAACAAAAGTAGTAAAATTATATAAATTCACATAGATATGAAACAAATAACGCTTACAACTAAAGTGCATCATCATCTACATATGAAGAATTAACCACACATATTCAACAATAAAGCAAGAACAAGTCAAGAAATCGATTGAATCTGAAGGCTCGTCGAGGAGTCGCGGAAGGAATAGCCGGGTTATCAGTCCGTGTCCATGCTTGGTCCTCAGCTACGTCCAGGGTAGAGAAGGCTGGCACTACTCTCCAATGGACCCATCTTCTTTGTGTCACGATACAGAAGAAGGTTGCAAGGTTCCCTTTGCTTGATGGATCAGAGTACGTAAACAAAATTGCCCTGAAGGGCTACAACAAAATCTCTCTCTCACTCACATCTGTAACCGACGGTAGCGACGGTACCGTCCCTTCAGGCCCTGTCACCCGGGCCTGGCTGTCCGTCTGCATAGCCTGCTGCTCCACCTGCGGGGTTTCCTCCTAAAAAGGAAGACGTAGCAACCGTTAGTCAAAAAGACTAAGTGGTTTCACATCTGCTCCCCCAGCGACTCCTTGGCACCGGGCGGAGAAAGGAACAGGTACAATATATAAATAACAGTAGTATAACAGGTGAAGTGAGTATACATATTATAAGCAACAATATCAGTAGTGTATAATAAACAAGCTCTTATTTTCAAATCTACAGACTACAGCAGCAAGAGAGTATATAACTAGAACAGTATGTAACTCAACTTATATGGATGCCCATACAAGCATATAAGTTGAGGGTCGTTCAGCAGAGAGTAACTCATCGTATAGGAGTGCCCATACAAACTTATACGATGAGGGTCTTGTGTATGTAATGAAGTGCAATGCTATGTATGCAATACAATGACACACCCATGCTCAAGCACATGCAATCGCTATGTCAACACAGACTTATAGTTCCCACTATTCGAGCAGGTAGCTAACCTCTCAGGAATCAACCGTCGTGGCCAAACGGTGACAGTAGAGCGGGCATCTCAACTACTAGGTTGGTCTCCACACTACCTGGCATAGGCCTCTGTACGCCTCAATGCTAAGAACACAACAGCGGAGCTCACCTGCGTACTACGGCTCAGCGGGTTCTCTTGGGTAAATATGCACCAAGATCCTAGCCCCGACTGGCCTATGGTATGACACGGAAGGAGCCTCGAAAATGAGTACGAGGACCAAGCCCAACCGTTCACTTGGCACGGAAGGAGCCTCGGGACGTGAACACCGAGGAATAAGCCCAACCGCCCAAGGTCTAACTGTCAAATCCCATCGGTGTGACGATTGGCAAGCCCGTAGACCTACCACACTATCCTTAACCCGGGATTACGACACCGCGTGTCGACTCACACCGCATACAATTCCACAATTCATGGCATGGAAGGAGCCTCGGAGAAAGCACGAGGACCAAGCCCAACCATCCAACAAATACGGATGGAGCCTCGGGACGTGAACACCGTGGACCAAGCCCAACCGTTCACATGGCACGGAAGGAGCCCCGGGACGTGAACACCGAGGACCAAGCCCAACCGTCCAGTTTTATCCAACTCAACCTCATTCCCATTAGTGACGGTCTACACTGCACTTGTTAACTTCCACAATGCTACCCGTAGGGGGACGACACTCTAAGCATTGGACTAACCATTCCCTTCCATCAATTCATTATACATCAGGGCCAAAGTTTAATCATTTACAAATCCTTTCACATGAATTCAACATATTATAGATAATTCGCATAATGGTGATGTACCAAATATAACAAAACCTTTCTTTCACTTAGGCTCGATTCACATCTCGGCATAGGAATTCAAGTCCTCAAAAATCAACCCTCACATTACCTCGGTGATTAACACAAAAGAATTCACCCAACCTCGAGATGGATTGCAACATCTATTCCAGCGAATCCAAGTTCATATTGTAATCACTTAGAATTATATGTAATCTGGTCAGCAACTTTGACTAAGGATTCCCGTGGCTACAGGTATCGCCTGAAAACGTACAACCACTCATTGGAAAGGTAATTTAAAGTGCTACAACTTTCGTGTTTAGTTGAAAGCCCAGTTCTGGTCACATCATACCAGAAATCCAACTCAAAGTCTGCTGCGTACAGGATACAGATTTCCTGGGCATTAACTTCCAACCGCAGCGGATTTAAATGGACTTTCCTGTGGCTACAGGTATTGCATGGAAACTTGTAACCACTCATTGGAAAGATAATTTCAAGGGCTACAACTTTCGTGTTTAGTTGAAAGCCCAGATCCGCCCCCTTCTTGCTTAAAAATAGCCAAGAAGGTCGCTGCGTGCAGAATACGGATTCTGCACGCATCTTGAAGCGAAGTGAACGGCATCCGTTCATCTTCCTCTTAAAGCGATTTTCCCCAAATCGCAACCAGAAGTTCCTCCACCCTTATTCTCCCTCTTGAGGCCATTTTCTCTTCACGAGACCACCCCTATCATCACTTTGAAGCGAGGGGAGGTTGAAGACGACTAAGCTTTAGAGCACAAGCTCTAGCATGGCCTTCCTAGAAAGCTTCATCTCACACATCAAGACTCGTTTGAGTCGATGTCTCGCCTAAGAATAACAATAGATCTTGCACCAAGGGAGAGGGGAGGAAACTCACTTCATTTCCAGCGTTTCCTCCGTTGCCGGCCATGGATCGCGTTACTCTTCGTTGCGGCATCCTTGATGCAGTTGTTCTTCACGGCAAAAGAAGGAGAGAGAGAAGTCCGCCTCCAAAGCTCGCACCAGCAAGCTCTCCTCCGGCAATCTGCGATATTCTCCTCTACCCTTCGCTCCCGACGGTTTGCACGGTGATGGCTCGGCAAGAAGGATCGGATGCGATGGTTAGGGTTTGGTTTACTCCCTTTTTATATTACATATTAGGCTAAGTCCCTTCCGCCACGTGACACCCTCTAACTGGACCGCCCAAATCAGGTTTCATTTGGAGTGACCATTCCAAAGATCATTCAGCACGAATCCCGAGGTCCGGTTCGGTCCGCCTGTACAAGCCGGTGAATCGGCCTGGGCGCAGAAAACGCACAAGTCAAATTCGTCGGGAATCAGCCAGTGATTCCCGTCGATCGGCGAGTATTGGCGGGTCATTCTCGATGAATTCGTTGAGTATCAACAATGATACTTAATGACTATTTTCGCTAAGTCTAAACTTGATGCGGATTCATTCTACATTTTATCATAACTATGTAGAGGGGCATAAGCTAGATTGAATTATCTTTCAGGCAAGTGCATCTATCAATCATAGTATAAGAGAAATCTACATCTCGTATCGTATTCCACAGGGTCATTACAGCTATTCGTACTCACTCTCACTCTATTATCATACCTAAACTTAAAATTGCGTTCTAACATAGATTAATCCTAATTATGACTATTCGGATAAAAATTGTATTGGAGAGTTACAAAAATAATTTCCAGTCGAAAGTTAAGAGCATTCAATGAACATAATCACTTTGTGTAATCATGAAATAACCAAACTATCAAATTCATTGTATTGTAAAGGGTTAAATTAATTATTAAATTATCTCTCGAGCAATTTAAAATCTAAGTTAAGTAAATTTTCTCTCGAACAATTTACAATACTCAAATGTTTATTGAATGAAATATCCTATCTAATACATAGATTCATGAAGCTTCATCTCTAAAATACCATAATTCCATTCATTCGTATTCTAATTTTCCAAGAAACATATCTCTCGATCATGAGTTTTGAATTACAAAGAGAAATAACACATAAATATGAAGATTTAACCATCATCCAAACAATCCAATTTCTCAATCTAGACATTTGGAATTCATGTAAAAATAAATAATCATTCATAATAAGGATAATTCTCAATGTTTGCAAGCCCATATACGAATAAAATACAATGAAATTGATTAAAACAAACCGATACATGATTACTAAATTGTTCAAACACATTGTTCATGAAAATTAAAAGATAAATAAAGTTGAATTACCAAGAGAGATACAAGATTAAATGAGATAAATTAAAGAATAAATGCATACGAATATCTCCTTCAAGCCTTCCTTCTCTAGGGTACTCCACTTTCGTTCTCCAGAAAACTCTCCAAGCAAAATAATCCAAAAAGTGCAGAATAATATTTTCTCCAGGTTTTTATAGTCCAATAGCAAACATGGTCGAACACGGGTGCCGACACGGCCGTGTTGCAGGCCGTGTCGGCAGTTCCAGGGCAGTTCCACACGAAAAGACGTGTTTGATCATGGGCCGTGTTGGATCACACGGGTACTGACACGGCCGTGTTCTGGAACACGGCCGTGTTGTTCTTCATGTTCTTCAGACACGGGGGCTGGAAAATTGCTTCAGCTGGGATGGAACACGGGTAGGCACACGGCCGTGTTCCTACCCGTGTGTGAGCAATTCTTCTTCTGTGATCAGTCCTGTTGGCCCCGTAAACTCCCCTGTTTGCTCCAAGACTTTTAGTTCCACTGGCTAGTCGTAGCTGCATTAGCAAAATGACATAGTAAGGGAGAAGTTCAATACATAAAATAGTAAAAACTCTAAACTATGCTCTACTACTCATGACAATACCAATTCTCAATTATTTAGTGCAATTACTTGAATAAAGAGGTAGAAAACAGCGGACATGATTACAATTATTATAATAAAAATCTACCATAATTGTAATCATCACACATCCCCAGACTTAAGTGTTTGCTTGTCCCTAAGCAAACTAATTCAAACAATTGGGTTACCAATACATAATTCTTCTTCCGCACACTGATTGTTTTGAATTCGAATAGAGATTTGATGCTGCAATTGTATAGGAAATAGTTTAGCAGACTTTTCTAAATATAACTTTTTCTTAAAAATTTCTCCAATACATATCTTAACTACTTTTCGCTCTTTCTTAGAATTATAATTATAGTTATCCATAACTATTGTAAGGAGAAAATAACAATCTTGATAACATATGCATTAGTCTTTTCAAAAAAATTAAAAATCTCCCTATTGATAATCATACACTTTCCTTTACACACCCTCTCCATAGCACTAATGAGAATTAGTAAAGTTGGATCCTTAGGACTTGTATGGTGGTGTATTGTTTTGGCTTAGGATAGGTGATTATAGGTGGGGTAAGTAAAAAAAAAAACTCGATGTTTAATTTTTTTTCACACCTAGATCACAATTGAGCCCTTTGTATGATAAAGACCTTTAACATACATTGATATTTTATGAGCACCCCCAGACTTTGCACGTATTATACTTCTCCTATTTTTGAGGAAGGATACTCTAAATTTTTTTCTTTTCTTAACCAAGGGTCCATAGTAGGGATCATTCCGAATGGGTGCAAGTGTACACTCACTCAGGCCACATATCACTATATTATTTTTTTTTTCGTTTTCTTTTAGGGACTTCATAGTAGGGATCATTCCGAATGGGTGCAGGTGTACACGCTCACTCAGGCCACATATCACTATGAAAGAAATACAACTCATAAAAACAACTTCATTTCATGACGATCTTAATGATAGTGCTACTAGGTGAGAATTGGCCTTGGTGAATTTTAGAGGTGGAGTAATATAAAAATATAGGGATAAAGTCCAAATTGGGTGAGCAAAGGTATAATGTTTAAGGTTTTGGGATCGAACGGCTCAATCTATCCAAAAGGAGGCCTAACTCATTTCCACCTTTACTAATTAACATGTGTAAAAGGTTTGAGGATCGCTAGTAAGTTCTAGACACCAATAGAGAAAATTTTTGTTATTGTTGATCTACTAATACAAAATTATCAAAATATTACACTCATCGACTCACTTTAGTATAGATAAATATTTTTTTTCTAAAATGGAGTGATTATTAGTTAATAATATAAAGGACAATCTTTTTAAACCAAATTATATGGAGAAAAGTAATCTAATGAATTTCTATACGTAGTTACTAATCAACAAATTTGAACACGAATTCGGTTTAATCAGCGTGCGAAAGTGAATTAGATAGTTATATTCCCAATGAGTGAAGTAATGAACGCTTAAAGAGAACAAGAGAACATAAAGAAATATAGAGTATTATGATAAAGAGAAAATAAGTAATTGTAATCATGTATTCCACTGTCAATACTCATTATAAAAATACAGCATACCCCCAGACTTGAGTTGCAATGCCCTCATTGCAAACAAAAATTAAAACAAGGGAACAGAAGTTGCACTACATAAAGAACTGATGAGCATGAATATAAAGCATCACAACACGAAACAGGAGTAAAATCTGAAATAAAACATTTTTTTTAATAGATATACCGATCATACAAATACAAGATGATAAAAACAATACTAAAGATATAGCACGACAGAGCCAGATATGCAAAGCCAGATGTATCAGAAAAACATAGGTGCGTCATCTTGATCAGTCGGATCATCCTGAGGGTGAGATGGACGAGGAGCTGGTCGCGGTGGGCTGGTAATCACCATGTGCTGCCGGATTTGATACATGACGTCCTCAGTCCGTTACTGCTGCTGCTCGATACGCTGAAGGCGCGGCGACAACTGAGTGTCATAAAAATGCTGCAGCTCCTGTGCAAATCGAGACTGTCGCTGAGGCTGGGCAGATGATGACTCCCCCTGAGTACGCGTCGAACGGGCAGGTGGAATGAGAGGCTCATCGAGATCTGGATCGACCTCATCGTCGTCGTCATCGTGGATATGAAGGCCACGAGTCGCAATGGTATATATAGTCCCTCCTCGGCCTTGACGAGCGGTAACGAGGGGGATGGCTCGAAGACTGGCCATGGTGATAGGCACAGTTTTCGCTACCACCGCCATCGGGGGAAGAGGTAAAAATATGCCCATATTCTTTATCAGACGCGTGATGTAGGGGGCTACACAAATAGACCCGACGCGGGAGTTCTCCGCCTGATGAAGAATAAAATGAGCAAGCATATAGCCCAAATGGATAGGATAGCGGGCTGTCATGCTGTGCAGATAATGAATGTCCTGCCGACTCACAACACCGGAGCTTTCGCCCCGGCCACTCAGTGTATGGCTAAGTAGGTGATGAATGTAATGTACGGCGGGGGAAACCAATTTTGAAGCCTTAGACCTCTTGGCTTCGTAGGCGTCGGTGTCGAAAGATAGACGTCGCCAAACACCACCTGCCTGCTCGCGACTGGGGAGATCAAATTGCAAATCAGAGTAGGCGGCACTAAGGAGGAATGCCTCGTCGTACACTCCTAAATGCTGTGTAAACTGGTAGAGAGAAAGTGTATAGAAGGTACCCCCTACTCGAAAAGAAATATTACCCCCGGTTGGTCTTTCATTATCGGCACAGGGTCGAAGGTTCACATAGAAGGTGGATAAAAATTCGAGTGTGAGTTCTCTAAATCCTAACTCTTCTATGGCAAAGAACTCTCGCCACCCCACTACAGAAATTAAATCCCTCACAGTAGCCACGAGGCCTATAGTTTCTAGGACATCCCAATCTATTATTCGTATGTCCTGATATTTCTTGGCTTGTAAGCGATTATAACGGTTTGTGCGGATAGGATCTGTGAACACTAGTGGTTGAGCGACATCGCGCCTCTCGGTAGATAATGCTTGAAGATCCGGGCGACGTCGGCGACCACCTTGGCTACGTGATGATGCCATGATCTGAAAATAAATAAATAATAAAAACAAAAAAAATCTAATGTAAATTTCAGAAGGAGAATAGAAATAGAAATGAACAAGAGGAGATTGGAGGGAAATAACCCAGGAGTTTTTTACTGATTATGTTGAGCGCGAAGAAATGAGGCTATTCCGCGAATTTTGGAGAAGAAGATGGATTTCCCGGCTGGAATGGATGTAGAAATAGGAAGAGGAGGAAGTGGGAGTGATGAAGAGAATGGAAAATTCTGCCCCCTATAAAAAGAAGCCGAACACGGGTGCACACACGGCCGTGTGTGTACCCGTGTTAAGGAATCGTTCTGCGCGGGAAACACGGTCTTCAAGGAGACGTGTGGTCAAATCGCGGGAAACTGCCCGTGTCAGATGGACACGGTCAACAACACGGCCGTGTCCCCTACCCGTGTGTGAGCAACTCTGGATCTAACACGGCCATGAACACGGGTTGGTGGAAAGCCGTGTACTTCTCTGACTTGAAACACTTAATTCGTCGTATCGACACGGGTGAGCACATGGCTGGGTGGATAGCCGTGTATTTTACACACGGCTATGAACACGGCATGGTGGACAGCCGTGTATATTACACACGGCTAAGCACACGGCTTGGTGGAAAGCCGTGTACTTCTCTGACTCGAAATTTAAATTGTGATAGAGAACATGGCAATGTACACGGGCTGGGTGAACGGGGCGTGTGCTAGACACGGCCATGCACACGGGCGTGTGCATGGCCGTGTACACTTCTTATTTTGATTTCTCCTGATTACGTAATTTATTTATTTTTAATTAAAGTTTCATTAAAATTTTTTTTTTAATAACATATATAGACAATATACTATACTATTCTATATATTCTCTTAGTCTAGGTGAAGGCATGATTCTAGTCGAGCAAAGTCTTGGGGAAGTGCACTGTTATAAAGCTTTAACCGGTGCCCATTGACTTTAAAATCTCCCTTTTCAGGGTGAGTTAGTTCGACGGTGCCATAGGGAAAAACTTCTTTAACCTGGAATGGTCCGGACCACTTAGACCTAAGCTTCCCGGGAAACAGACGCAGTCTAGAATTAAAAAGGAGCACCTGATCACCCTTGTTGAATGTTTTGGTTTTTCGGAGGTGACGGTCATGAAATAGTTTGGTTTTTTCCTTATAAATTCTGGAGTTCTCATAAGCCATAGTCCTCCATTCATCTAGTTCATTAAGTTGAAGTTTGCATTTTTCCCCTATAGAATTTGTATCAAAATTTATAGAGCGTATTGCCCAATATGACTTGTGCTCTAATTCTATAGGTAAGTGACAAGATTTACCATAGACTAATCTAAAGGGAGTGGTACCTATAGGCGTTTTAAATGCGGTCCTATAAGCCCATAAACAATCGTTTAGTTTCCTAGACCATTGTTTCCTATTCCCCTCTATAGATTTTTCTAGGATGCGCTTAAGTTCTCTATTGGATACTTCAACTTGACCACTAGTTTGGGGATGATATGGTGTAGCTATCCTATGTGTGACTCCATATTTCTGCAATACCTTATCTAACTGTAGATTACAGAAGTGAGAACCCCTATCGCTAAAAAGTGTTCGTGGTGTGCCAAATCGCGCAAATAGAGATTTCAGGAATTGGATTACTACTCTACTATCATTAGTAGGTAAAGCTTGCGCCTCAACCCACTTTGATACGTAATCTACGGCCACCAAGATATACTTATTCCCGAATGAAACTGGAAATGGACCCATAAAGTCTATCCCCCACACATCAAATACTTCACATTCAAGAATAAAATTTTGCGGCATTTCATGTAATTTAGAAATATTACCTGATTTTTGACAAGAATCACATGAAAGCACATACCTTTGGGCATCCCTGAATAGAAGGGGCCAATAAAAACCCGAATCAAGAACCTTTTTCGCAGAGCGATTTGCTCCATAGTGACCACCAGTAGGACCTCACGGGCTGGGTGAACGGGGCGTATTTATTTTTACATGAAAAAAAAAAATCTAATGTAAATTTCAGAAGGAGAATAGAAATAGAAATGAACAAGAGGAGATTGGAGGGAAATAACCCAGGAGTTTTTTACCGATTATGTTGAGCGCGAAGAAATGAGGCTATTCCGCGAATTTTGGAGAAGAAGATGGATTTCCCGGCTGGAATGGATGCAGAAATAGGAAGAGGAGGAAGTGGGAGTGATGAAGAGAATGGAAAATTCTGCCCCCTATAAAAAGAAGCCGAACACGGGTGCACACAACGGCCGTGTGTGTACCCGTGTTAAGGAATCGTTCTGTGCGGGAAACACGGTCTTCAAGGAGACGTGTGGTCAAATCGCGGGAAACTGCCCGTGTCAGATGGACACGGTCAACAACACGGCCGTGTCCCCTACCCGTGTGTGAGCAACTCTGGATCTAACACGGCCATGAACACGGGTTGGTGGAAAGCCGTGTACTTCTCTGACTTGAAACACTTAATTCGTCGTATCGACACGGGTGAGCACATGGCTGGGTGGATAGCCGTGTATTTTACACACGGCTATGAACACGGCTTGGTGGACAGCCGTGTATATTACACACGGCTAAGCACACGGCTTGGTGGAAAGCCGTGTACTTCTCTGACTCGAAATTTAAATTGTGATAGAGAACATGGCAATGTACACGGGCTGGGTGAACGGGGCGTGTGCTAGACACGGCCATGCACACGGGCGTGTGCATGGCCGTGTACACTTCTTATTTTGATTTCTCCTGATTACGTAATTTATTTATTTTTAATTAAAGTTTCATTAAATTTTTTTTTAATAACATATATAGACAATATACTATACTATTCTATATATTCTCTTAGTCTAGGTGAAGGCATGATTCTAGTCGAGCAAAGTCTTGGGGAAGTGCACTGTTATAAAGCTTTAACCGGTGCCCATTGACTTTAAAATCTCCCTTTTCAGGGTGAGTTAGTTCGACGGTGCCATAGGGAAAAACTTCTTTAACCTGGAACGGTCCGGACCACTTAGACCTAAGCTTCCCGGGAAACAGACGCAGTCTAGAATTAAAAAGGAGCACCTGATCACCCTTGTTGAATGTTTTGGTTTTTCGGAGGTGACAGTCATGAAATAGTTTGGTTTTCTCCTTATAAATTCTGGAGTTCTCATAAGCCATAGTCCTCCATTCATCTAGTTCATTAAGTTGAAGTTTGCGTTTTTCCCCTATAGAATTTGTATCAAAATTTAGAGAGCGTATTGCCCAATATGACTTGTGCTATAATTCTATAGGTAAGTGACAAGATTTACCATATACTAATCTAAAGGGAGTGGTACCTATAGGCGTTTTAAATGCGGTCCTATAAGCCCATAAACAATCGTTTAGTTTCCTAGACCATTGTTTCCTATTCCCCTCTATAGATTTTTCTAGGATGCGCTTAAGTTCTCTATTGGATACTTCAACTTGAACACTAGTTTGGGGATGATATGGTGTAGTTATCCTATGTGTGACTCCATATTTCTACAATACCTTATCTAACTGTAGATTACAGAAGTGAGAACCCCTATCGCTAATAAGTGTTCGTGGTGTGCCAAATCGCGCAAATAGAGATTTCAGGAATTGGATTACTACTCTACTATCATTAGTAGGTAAAGCTTGCGCCTCAACCCACTTTGATACGTAATCTACGGCCACCAAGATATACTTATTCCCGAATGAAACTGGAAATGGACCCATAAAGTCTATCCCCCACACATCAAATACTTCACATTCAAGAATAAAATTTTGCGGCATTTCATGTAATTTAGAAATATTACCTGATTTTTGACAAGAATCACATGAAAGCACATACCTTTGGGCATCCCTGAATAGAAGGGGCCAATAAAAACCCGAATCAAGAACCTTTTTTGCAGAGCGATTTGCTCCATAGTGACCACCAGTAGGACCTGAATGACACTGCTCCAGGATTCTCCACCCTTCCTCGGCGGATACACACCTTCGGATCACGGAATCTGCACATATCCGAAAAAGAAAAGGGTCCTCCCAAAAGTAATATTTCAAGTCGGAGAAAAATTTCTTTTTCTGCTGGTATGAAAAATCCTTTGGGAGGACCTTAGCCACAAGATAGTTTGCATAATCTGCAAACCATGGATAATCATTATTAATTTTCGAAGATAAGGCAAATAACGATTCCTCAGGGAACGTATCTGAAATTTCAGACTCATCTAACGTTGCTCGTAACGGATTTTCTAAACGTGAAAGATGGTCTGCCGCTAAGTTTTCTGCTCCTCGTTTATCCCTAATTTCCAAATCAAATTCTTGCAATAGAAGCACCCAACGGATTAAACGAGGCTTAGCTTCCGCCTTGGCTAGCAAATATTTAAGTGCAGAGTGGTCCGTATAAACTACCACCTTGGACAATGTTAAATAGGATCTAAATTTATCAAAAGCAAAGACTACTGCTAGAAGTTCTTTTTCAGTAGTAGTATAATTCTCTTGTGCATTATTAAGTGTTTTACTAGCATAAAATATAGGATGAAAATGTTTGTTTTGGCGTTGTCCTAAAACAGCTCCTACCGCAAAACTGCTAGCATCACACATGATTTCAAATGGCTGAGTAAAATCAAGCGCTATCATAATAGGAGAATTAACTAATCTCTCTTTTAAGAACTCAAAAGCATGTAGACACACTTGATCAAAGAGAAACGGTGTATCCTTTTCTAATAGTCTCGTAAGTTGTTTAGCAATTTTTGAAAAGTCTTTAATAAACCGGCGGTAAAATCCGGCGTGGCCTAAAAAACTTCTCACTGCTTTAACGGATGTGGGTGGTGGTAACTTTTCTATCATTTCTATCTTCGCTCTATCTACTTGAATTCCCTGATTGGAGATTTTATGACCTAGTACTAACCCTTCTTGCACCATAAAATGGCACTTCTCCCAGCTAAGTACTAAGTTCGTCTCCTCACATCTCCTTAGAACCTTCTCTAAATTATTCAAACATAAATCAAATGCATCTCCAAAGACGGAGAAGTCATCCATAAACACTTCCATGATATCTTCAACATACTCGTTAAAGATAGCTAACATGCATCTTTGGAAAGTAGCGGGGGCATTATAAAGACCGAATGGCATACGCCTATAGGCAAAGGTACCAAATGGGCATGTGAACGTGGTTTTCTCTTGGTCTTCTGGGGCTATTGGGATTTGGAAATACCCAGAAAGTCCATCTAGAAAACAATAATATGAATGCCCTGACAAGCGTTCTAATATTTGGTCAATAAAGGGTAAAGGAAAATGGTCCTTCCTAGTGGCATCGTTTAATTTCCTATAGTCTATACAGACACGCCAACCTGTTACTGTTCGCGTTGGAATCAATTCATTTTTATCGTTTGCTAGCACAGTTAAACCACCCTTCTTAGGAACCACTTGGACAAGGCTAACCCATGAACTATCGGAAATAGGGTATATCATTCCAGCGTCTAATAATTTAAAAATTTCAGCCTTAACTACCTCTTTCATATTAGGATTAAGCCTACGTTGCGGTTGAATAGATGACTTATAGTTTTCTTCCAAAAGGATTTTATGAGTGCAAAAACTAGGATTAATACCTTTTATATCAGAGATTTGCCATGCTATTGCACCTTTACATTTCTTTAACACAGTTATTAATTTAGCTTTTTCAATTTCAGAAAGATTAGAAGAAATAATAACTGGGTAAGAAGAGTTAGTTCCTAAGAATGCATACTCAAGATGATCCGGTAATTTTTTTAATTCAACTACAGGTGGATCCTTAGTATTATTCTTATGAACTTCATTATCTCCTTTTGTAAGTAAGTTATATTCAGTATTTCCATTCATCGAAACAGAGTTATCTAGAAAAAGTAAATGATCAACAATCTCTTTACTAGTTTCATCTTCTAGAAAACAATTAGTAATGCAAATTTCTAAAGGATCTTTATAATAAAAATTAGAATCAATAGAAGACAATAAATTGTCAACACCATGAGAATAATAGCAACAATCATCACTATCTAAAGATTGTTTCATAGTATTGCCAATTTGAAAAGTGACTTCATCCTCCCCTACTCTCAAAACTAATTTACCATCAAAAACATCAATAAGAGCTCTAGAAGTGGCTAGAAATGGGCGACCTAGTATAAGTGGTACTTCGATATTTTCGTCCATATCTAAAATAACAAAATCGGCAGGAAATATAAATTTGTCTACCTTAACTAATACATCCTCCAATATACCTCTTGGGTACTTAACCGACCGATCTGCTAATTGAATACTCATCCTAGTCGGGCTAAGTTCTCCAAGGCCTAGTTTCAAATATAATGTATAAGGCATCAAATTTATACTAGCTCCTAAATCCGCTAAAGCTTTATTAACTTGCAAATCACCGATTAAACATGGAATTGAAAAAGAACCGGGATCCTTAAGCTTTTGTGGTAATTTATTTTGTAAAATAGCAGAGCATTCTTCACTAAGTGTGACTAACGATAATTCTTCTATTTTCTTTTTATTAGAAATTAAATCCTTCAAAAATTTAGCATACTTAGGCATTTGAATAATATCAGAAAAAGGTAAATTAACATGCAATTGTTTAATCATAGAGACAAATTTACCGTATTGCGCATCCATGCGCTCCTTGTTCATCTTTGCTGGATATGGTACGGCTGGTTGATATTCCATCGGTGTCACGTTCGGTGCTTCTCCACTAGACTCCTCTTGAGGTGCATCCGGTGCAAGCCTTGGGTCTTGTAACTCCTTCCCGCTACTCAACTGAATTGCTCTTGCATGTTCCTTTGGGTTTGTCTCAGTATTTCCTGGAAGTGTTCCTTGTTGTCTCTCTGATACCATCCTTGCCAACTGCCCAATCTGATTCTCCAAATTTCGAATAGAACCCTCTTGATTACGGAAGGCAACATCGGTAGTTTGCATGAACTTTGCAAGGACATCTTCCAATGTTGGCTTCCTTGGCTCCAATTGTTGTTGTTGTTGTTGTTGTCCAAACATGGGTGGTTTACATTGGTTGCCTTGCCCTCCCCAAGAGAAATTGGGGTGGTTCCTCCATCCTTGATTGTATGTAAAACTATATGGGTTGTTTCCTGGATTGAAAGGTGGTCTAGGATTATTACCCATGTAGTCTACATGTTCTTGCACTTGAGGTTCACCACTAGGGATTCCAACAAGGGAGGGGTCCCATTGTTGAGGTACCATTGGGGGTGGCGCTAAAGAAAGGTTGTCCATCTTTTGATGGAGCTTCTCCACTTGAATTGCTAAGGCTATAACGGCATCCACTTCATACATTCCGGCGGGCTTGGTAGACTTCGGCCACACGGTAGTCCATTGGTAGCTATTCATTGCCATTTCTTCTATCAACTGCTGGGCTGCGTCAGGTGTCTTATTGTTCAAGGTGCCTCCACTAGCCGCATCAATCATCTGTCTGGTGGCTGGATTTAAACCATTGTAGAAAGTCTGAATCTGAAGCCAAGAAGGTAAGGCATGATGGGGGCATCTCCTTAATAATTCTTTGAATCGTTCCCAAGTATCGTACAATGATTCAGCCTCCACTTGAACATACGTAGAGATGTCGTTCCTTAACTTTGCGGTCTTTGCCGGTGGAAAATACTTCATCAAAAACTTCTCAACCATCATGTCCCAAGTAGTAATGGATCCTTTAGGTAACGAATTGAGCCACTGCTTTGCCTTATGCCTCAATGAGAATGGGAACAATCTCAATCGAATGCATCGTTGGAGACACCATTAATCTTGAAAGTATCACATATCTCTAGGAATCCGGCTAAGTGTGTATTGGGATCCTCGTCTTGTAAGCCATCATATTGAACATATTGTTGGACCATTTGTATCACGCTCGGTTTCAGTTCGAAATTATTGGTTGGAATGGGTGGTCGAACAATGCTTGACCCAGTTCCTTGGAGATTGGGTCTAGCAAAGTCAGACATGGTTTGCTCATTTTGGTTGGCCATGGTATCTAGATCTTCAGGATGGTGTTCTCCTTGATTCACTGTTTCTTCTTCTATCAGATCTTCTACACTATCTGTGGTGTTAATACCCACGTCTCTGTGATTGGTGTTGTGAATAATTCGTTCCGGTTCAGAATGAAATGGTTCTAACCCAGAATTTCTTGCCCTGGTCATAGACTAACAGACAACAAGACAGAGATTAAATAATATAATTTTACTTAAACTAATCTACAAAGATTTATTAGTAAACAACAATGGTAGATTAATAAAGTTAAAGCTTTCAAAATATTGAAAAAGAGTCCCCGGCAACGGCGCCAAAAACTTAATGACTATTTTCGCTAAGTCTAAACTTGATGCGGATTCATTCTACATTTTATCATAACTATGTAGAGGGGCATAAGCTAGATTGAATTATCTTTCAGGCAAGTGCACCTATCAATCATAGTATAAGAGAAATCTACATCTCGTATCGTATTCCACAGGGTCATTTCAGCTATTCGTACTCACTCTCACTCTATTATCATACCTAAACTTAAAATTGCGTTCTTACATAGATTAATCCTAATTATGACTATTCGGATAAAAATTGTATTGGAGAGTTACAAAAATAATTTCAAGTCGAAAGTTAAGAGCATTCAATGAACATAATCACTTTGTGTAATCATGAAATAACCAAACTATCAAATTCATTGTATTGTAAAGGGTTAAATTAATTATTAAATTATCTCTCGAGCAATTTAAAATCTAAGTTAAGTTAAGTAAATTTTCTCTTGAACAATTTACAATACTCAAATGTTTATTGAATGAAATATCCTATCTAATACATAGATTCATGAAGCTTCATCTCTAAAATACCATAATTCCATTCATTCATATTCTAATTTTCCAAGAAACATATCTCTCGATCATGAGTTTTGAATTACAAAGAGAAATAACACATAAATATGAAGATTTAACCATCATCCAAACAATCCAATTTCTCAATCTAGACATTTGGAATTCATGTAAAAATAAATAATCATTCATAATATGGATAATTCTCAATGTTTGCAAGCCCATATACGAATAAAATACAATGAAATTGATTAAAACAAACCGATACATGATTACTAAATTGTTCAAACACATTGTTCATGAAAATTAAAAGATAAATAAAGTTGAATTACCAAGAGAGATACAAGATTAAATGAGATAAATTAAAGAATAAATGCATACGAATATCTCCTTCAAGCCTTCCTTCTCTAGGGTACTCCACTTTCGTTCTCCAGAAAACTCTCCAAGCAAAATAATCCAAAAAGTGCAGAATAATATTTTCTCCAGGTTTTTATAGTCCAATAGCAAACATGGTCGAACACGGGTGCCGACACGGCCGTGTCGGCAGTTCCAGGGCAGTTCCACACGAAAAGACGTGTTTGATCATGGGCCGTGTTGGATCACACGGGTACTGACACGGCCGTGTTCTGGAACACGGCCGTGTTGTTCTTCATGTTCTTCAGACACGGGGGCTGGAAAATTGCTTCAGCTGGGATGGAACACGGGTAGGCACACGGCCGTGTTCCTACCCGTGTGTGAGCAATTCTTCTTCTGTGATCAGTCCTGTTGGCCCCGTAAACTCCCCTGTTTGCTCCAAGACTTTTAGTTCCACTGGCTAGTCGTACCTGCATTAGCAAAATGACATAGTAAGGGAGAAGTTCAATACATAAAATAGTAAAAACTCTAAACTATGCTCTACTACTCATGACAATACCAATTCTCAATTATTTAGTGCAATTACTTGAATAAAGAGGTAGAAAACAGCGGACATGATTACAATTATTATAATAAAAATCTACCATAATTGTAATCATCAATACTCGACGATTTTCCCTTAGCCGTTTCATCGGACACCCTGTCGCTGTGTGCGTTGAGTATCAGTCAGTGATACTCGACGATCGGTGGGTATCACCGGGTATTCTCGGCGATCGGTGAGAATCGTCAGGCATTCTCGACGATTTTCCCTTAGCCTACTGCAGTTCTGAGTCCGGCGGGTATCGACCACCGATACCCGTCGAATCGGCGAGAATCAACCTCCATTCTCGACGATCGACGAGCATCATCCTCCATTCTCGACGATTTTTACTTAGCCGAGTTCCCTCATCTCGGCTACTGGTTGGGGTATCCTTGAACCCAACCCTACACTTATTCAATGCACCTGACACCTCGCGTCAGTGCACCCCGAGCCCGAGTTGAGTCTCTTGACTCAGAACACGTGCGAGGGGCCTAGCGCGAATTGGGACGTTACAAATCCTATTAATAAAATAAAATGATTTCGTCCCCGAAATCAGGCTGAGGTCGTGGGGAGGAAAGCATACAGAAAAACAAAATATGCTTTTAAATAAAATTACCTGAAGCAAACAACTCCGGGTAGCGTCTTTGCATCAAATCCATTGGCTCCCATGTGAATTCCTCCTTCCCATGATTAGACCATAACACTTTTACCAAGGCGACACTTTTGTGGCACAAGGTTCTTATCTCATTATAAACGATCCGCACCGGCTCCAGTTGCACAGATCTGTCAGATGCCACAGTACCATCAGTTGTGGGGATGTATTGTTCGGGCCGCAACAGCGCCTTCCGAAGCGACGATATATGGAACACATCGTGGAGATTCTCTAGCTCGGCGGTAGCTCTAGCCGGTAGGCCAAAGGGCCAACCCTTTCCAATATGACATAGGGCCCAACATACCGTGGACTGAGCTTCTTCACTCCTCGCACTCGTGACACTCCATGCATCGGCCGGATTTTTAGAAACACCTTATCACCCACTTGAAATTCCACCATACGGTGCCTTGCGTTGTAATACTACACCTGCCGACTTTGAGCCTCCAACATGCGATCCCCTATTAGCCTAACCACCGCATCAGTATCATCTATGTACTCAATTCCCAAAGTCTTCGGGTCTTCATCTTGCACCCAAGATAAGAAGGTCCTACACCTCCTTCCATATAGGGCTTTATGGGGCGCCATGCCAATACTAGCTTGATGGCTATTGTTATAGGAGAATTCCACCAAGGGCAAGAGTCTTTCCCACGGCTCTCCCCTATCTATCACACACAACCTCAACAGATCTTCCAATGTTCGGATGGTCCGCTCAGACTGTTCGTCCGTCTGAGGATGAAATGCGGTACTGAAGGTAAGACGTGAGCCCAAATACGTCTGTACCGCCTTCCACTCCTTGGAGGTGAAATGACCATCACGATACGAAACTATCGTCTTAGGTACGCCGTGATACCGTACAAATTGTTCCACAAACAGGCGTACCAAGACATCCACATGAGCTTCCTTCTTCATAGGAATGAACCGGGCAACCTTCTTCAGGCGATCAACGATCACCCACACTGAATCATTCCCTGAGCGGGAGCGAGGTAGCCCATGTACGAAGTCCATGGATATATCCTCGAACTTCCATTCGGGGATTGGCAACGACTGCAACAGGCCACCGGGGCTCCTACATTCCTCCTTCACTCTTTGGCAGGCTTCACAATGCGTGACAAAGTACCGGACATCTTTCTTCATCCCTGGCCAACACATCGTCTTCCGTAAGCCAGCATACATCTTTGAAATTCTTGGGTGCATGGAATATTGAGAGCAATGTGCTTCTCTCATAATATCCTCCCGGATTCTGCCACCATTGGGAATGTAGAGTAGGCCGCGAAAGTAAACGAGGCCGTCCTTTAGTGTGTACTCGTCGGTAATCCCGTCTTCGATTAACATTATTGCTGGGGCCAAAGCCGCATCCAATCCTTGCTCCACTCGGATCTGGTCCCGGATATCACAAACTATGCTCATGCTGGACAGGTACTCCGTATATTCCGAAGAAGTCTTAAATATTAAGGTGATGTCCATCTCCTCGATCATCCGTGCCAACTCCATGCTCATCAATCGAGATTCTGGGTTCGAGCCGGGTACTTTCCTACTTAACGCATCGGCTACCGAGTTTGCTTTTCCGGGGTGGTAATTCAAGGTGAACTCGTAGTCGCATAGAAACTCTAACCACCGCCGTTGTCTTAAGTTCAATTCCTTCTGGGTATGGACGTACTTCAAATTTTTATGATCCGAGAAGATTTCGCAGTGGACGCCGTATAGATAATGCCTCCATACCTTCAAGGCGAACACCACCGCTCCTAGCTCCAAATCATGCACCGGGTAATTGATTTCATGCTTCTTCAATTGTCTTGAAGCATAAGCAATTACGTGCCCGTGCTGCATCAACACCGCTCCCAACCCCTGATAAGACGCGTCCGTATAAACTTGAAATCCTTCCTTCCCAGACGGAAGGACAAGGATGGGGGCGGAGGTAAGTCTATCCTTCAATTCCCGGAATGCCGCTTCACACTGGGGTGTCCACTCAAATGGCACTCCTTTCTTTGTCAAGGAAGTAAGCGGGAGGGCAATCTTGGAGAATCCTTTTACGAACTTGCGGTAGTATCCGGCAAGTCCAAGAAAACTCCTCACATCGGCTGCCGACTTCAAGGGCGACCACTCCTTCACGGTGCGCACCTTGGCCGGATCCACAGCTAGTCCTGCCCCACTGATTACATGGCCCAAGAAAGCAACTTCCTTAAGCCAGAATTCACACTTACTAAACTTGGCGAATAGGGCGTGCTCTTTTAGCTTCTCTAGAACTAAGGCCAAATGTCCGGCATGTTCTTCCTCCGTCTTCGAGTAGACCAGGATGTCGTCAATGAACACAATGACGAAGACATCTAAGTAGGGCTCAAACACTTTATTCATCAAGATCATGAAAGTTGATGGGGCAATGGTGAGTCCAAACGGCATCACTGTGAACTCATATAAGCCGTACCTTGAGCTGAAAGCCGTTTTCTATATATCATCCTCCTGTATTCTCAATTGGTAGTACCCCGAGCGCAAGTCTAGCTTGGAGAACCAATGTGCTCCCACCAGTTGGTCGAACAACTCATCGATCCGAGGTAACGGGTAGGTGTTCTGTACTGTCAGTCGGTTGAGTTCCCGATAGTCTATACATAAACGCAGGGTTCCATCTTTCTTTCATGACGAATAGAACAGGGGCTCCCCAAGGCGACGAGCTGGGGCGAACAAACCCTGATTCTACCAACTACTGCAATTGCACTCTAAACTCCGCAAGTTCTTTTGGGGCCATCCGATAAGGGGTCCAGGAGACAGGCTTAGCTCCTGGTACAAGCTTAATCTGAAAATCCACTTCTCTATACGGGGGTAACTCTGGCAGTTTCTTGGGAAATACCTCAGGGAAATCCCGTGCTACCCGGACATCCTTCACATCTACCTTCATCTCTTTTAGTTCGAATCGTATCATGTAGACTTCATCCCCTCTCATATGAGCTTTCAAGGTCTGGATTGAGGATAACAATATTCGTGGTGCGAAATTTATACCTTGGAAGACTACATCAGTATCCCCATGTCTCAAATAGAAATGCTTCTCCGCACAATCGATTCTTGTATGGTGCCAATCCAGCCATGCCATACCCAGAATGAGGTCGAACTCTGGTATTCTCAAAATTGTGGCAGGGGTATCAAAGGTTTTTCCCCCAATGGTTATCTCTAACTCACACTTCGCGGTTGCCGTCATCTCAGATCCGTCTAGGAGGCGAACTCTTAGAGCAATACTAGTGAAATATTGCACTCCGTGTGTATATTTGATGAAGTCTTCAGACACGAATGAATGTGAGGCACCGGTGTCAAATAACGTATAAGCCGGTTACCCGCCGACCATCACGGTGCCTAAGTGTCATTAATAATACTCAAGCTAGACGTCCAGTATATCTCAAGCAACTATGGAAAATTAATGGAAGCAAAATGACTAATTCAAATCGTACCTACAATCATCTCTTGAGGGTTCCGCTCTTGAGTCATGTCCAGGGCATACATCTGATCTTGAGCGGGTCCGGGGTTTCTTCCTCATGGTCCTCGTCCTCGACCACGCACATACCCTCTCCCCCGCGGGGCTGCTGGAGGGAGAGTGAAAGGCGCATCTCCAAACAGGTGCGGGCAGTAGCGTCGAATGTGGCCCGGTTGGTTGCATTCGAAGCACACTCGCTCCTGCCTTCCGCCGTGTTGCTGAAACTATGGAGGTGGAGGTAATGCTGGCGGTTGTGGAACCGGGCGCTCCTCTCAAAAGTTCTGGGGAAAATGCCTGCCACCCCTCCGATATCCTCTTCCTCTTTTATTTTCAAACCTCCTTCTATTGCTGGGGCCGGCTTCCATCATGCCCTCTGCTGGCCTCTTACCACTTCCCAAGTGGTCCGCTTCCAGTCTCTTCGCCATATCAATAATCTCCGCCAGACTAGAGTCCGCTATAAACAAAAGGGCTTGCCTTAGGGGGTCTCGCAAGCCTTTGTAGAATCTTTTGGCGTACCCTCTATCATCCAGCTCATAGGAGTCAGCGAATCTAGCATGGTGCTGAAACTCCTGTTGGTACTCCGTCACCGACATGGACCCTTGCTTAAGTTGTAAAAATCTCTCTTCCAGACCATCCCGAGCGGCCGAGGGGATGAAATTCTCTAAGAAGGCTTCGGAGTATTCGCTCCAACTAATGTCCGTGTACACTCTTCCACGAAAAGTGGAGCCCATGAGGGACTTCCACCACCTTTTGGCGTGCAGCTCTAAGAGTGTCACCACAAGGGTCACCGCCATGTTGTTTGGACATCTTATTCCTGCCAACAACTCTTGTATAGTGTCGAGCCACTCTTCCGTATGCACTGCCGACTCTGTCCCAATATAAGCGGGAGGGGAGAGAGCTCGGAAAACGCTTAACCAACTAGAACCCGGACCCTGTTGTTGTACAGGTGTCTGCTAAGATTGGGACCTAAAGGCGTCCAGAATAGCTGTGAGCGTCTGCCCTAGCTCTGATTGTTGGAATTGTGTAGGTACGGACGGGGCGGGGATGCCCCTTATTGGCTCAACATGTGCTGGGATCTACACATAAGGTACAAATCTAGGGTTAGGTTGGCTAATCTAAGGTTAAAGATGGACAACTTAGTGTGAATTACATATGGGCACACCACTGCTTCCGCTAAGTCATCTTGTCCCCAAACTGACCAATCAAACGGGGGTGGCGCCATTGTTAAGTGACTTTCGCCTTGGAGGATCGTAGCAAGCTGATACCATTTGTAAGACCCCCCTCCCGGAACACAAGACACGGCACGAGAGGGGTCTTATGCCCAGAATAGCCGCCTTGGGGTAGCACCAGCACTCGAGCTAGCCTGTACCACAAGACGCCTATTCTGCCGGCTACAACCAATATCAACATATAACTGCCAACCCAACCATAATAATATGAAAGTCAAATCCACACCAAGCATAAGTCCATAAGTGCATCAAAAGAGAAGCTGAAGCAAGCTTCTACAAAATCAGAGTACGTAAACAAAATTGCCCCGAAGGGCTACAACAAAATCTCTCACTCACTCACATCTGTAACCGACGGTAGCGACGGTACCGTCCCTTCAGGCCCTGTCACCCTGGCCTGGCTGTCCGTCTACAAAGCCTGCTGCTCCACCTGCGGGGTTTCCTCCTAAAAAGGAAGACGTAGCAACCGTTAGTCAAAAAGACTAAGTGGTTTCACATCGCTCCCCCGACGACTCCTCGGCACCGGGCGGAGAAAGGAACAGGTACAATATATAAATAACAGTAGTACAATAGGTGAAGTGAGTATACATATTATAAGCAGCAATATCAGTAGTGTATAATAAACAAGCTCTTATTTTCAAATCTACAGACTACAGCAGTAAGAGAGTATATAACTAGAACAGTAAGTAACTCAACTTATATGGATGCCCATACAAGCATATAAGTTGAGGGTCGTTCAGTAGAGAGTAACTCATCGTATAGGAGTGCCCATACAAACTTATACGATGAGGGTCTTGTGTATGTAATGAAGTGAAATGCTATGTATGTAATGCAATGACACACCCATGCTCAAGCACATGCAATCGCTATGTCGACACAGACTTATAGTTCCCACTATTCGAGCAGGTAGCTAACCTCTCAGGCATCAACCGTCGTGGCCAAACAGTAATAGTAGAGCGGGCATCTCCACTACTAGGCTGGTCTCCACACTACCTGGCCTAGGACTCCGTACGCCTCAACGCTAAGAACACAACAGCGGAGCTCACCTGCGTACTACGGCTCAGCGGGCTCTCTCGAGTAAATATACACCAAGATCCTAGCCCCGACTGGCCAATGGTATGACACGGAAGGAGCCTCGAAAATGAGCATGAGGACCAAGCCCAACCGTTCACTTGGCACGGAAGGAGCCTCGGGACGTGAACACTGAGGACCAAGCCCAACCGCCCAAGGTCTAACTGTCAACTCCCATCGGTGTGACGATTGGCGAGCCCGTAGACCTGCCACACTATCCTTAACCCGGGATTACGACACCGCGTGTCGACTCACACCGCATGCAATTCCACAATTCATGGCATGGAAGGAGCCTCGGAGAAAGCACGAGGACCAAGCCCAACCATCCAACAAATACGGATGGAGCCTCGGGACATGAACACCGAGGACCAAGCCCAACCATTCACATGGCACAGAAGGAGCCCCGGGACGTGAACACCGAGGACCAAGCCCAACCGTCCAGTTTTATCCAACTCAACCTCATTCCCATTAGTGACGGTCTACACCGCACTTGTTAACTTCCACAATGCTACCCGTAGTGGGACGACACTCTAAGCATTGGACTAACCATTCCCTTCCATCAATTCATTATACATCAGGGCCATAGTTTAATCATTTACAAATCCTTCCACATGAATTCAACATATTATAGATAATGCGCATAACGGTGATCTACCAAATATAACAAAACATTTCTTTCACTAAGGCTCGATTCACATCTCGGCATAGGAATTCAAGTCCTCAAACATCAACCCTCACAATACCTCGGTGATTAACACAAAAGAATTCACCCAACCTCGAGATGGATTGCAACATCTATTCCATCGAATCCAAGTTCATATTGTAATCACCTAGAATTATATGTTATCTGGTCAGCAACTTTGACTGAGGATTCCCGTGGCTACAGGTATCGCCTGAAAACGTGCAACCACTCGTTGGAAAGGTAATTGCAAGGGCTACGACTTTTGTGTTTAGTCGAATGCCCAGTTCTGGTCACATCATACCAGAAATCCAACTCAAAGTCTGCTGCGTACAAGATACAGATTTCCTGGGCATTAACTTCCAACCGCAGCGGATTCAAACGGACTTTCCTGTGGCTACAGGTATCGCATGGAAACCTGCAACCACTCGTTGGAAAGGTAATTTCATGGGCTACGACTTTCGTGTTTAGTCGAAAGCCCAGATCCACCCCCTTCTTGCTTAAAAATAGCCAAGAAGGTCGCTGCGTGTAGAATACGGATTCTGCACGCATCTTGAAGCGAAGTGAACGACATCCGTTCATCTTCCTCCTCAAGCGATTTTCCCCAAATCGCAACCAGAAGTTCCTCCACCCTTATTCTCCCTCTTGAGGCCATTTCCTCTTCACGAGACCACCCCTATCATCACTTTGAAGCGAGGGGAGGTTGAAGACGACTAAGCTTTAGAGCACAAGCTCTAGCATGGCCTTCCTAGAAAGCTTCATCTCACACATCAAGACTCGTTTGAGTCGATGTCTCGCCTAAGAATAACTATAGATCTAGCACCAAGGGAGAGGGGAGGAAAATCACTTCATTTCCGGCGTTTCCTCCGTTGCCGGCCATGGATCGCGTTACTCTTCGTTGCGGCATCCTTGGTGCAGTTGTTCTTCACGGCAAAAGAGGGAGAGAGAGATGTCCGCCTCCAAAGCTCGCACCAGCAAGCTCTCCTCCGGAGATCTGCAATATTCTCCTCTACCCTTCGCTCCCGATGGTTTGCACGGTGGCGGCTCGGCAAGAAGGATCGGATGCGATGGTTAGGGTTTAGTTTACTCCCTTTTTATATTACATATTAGGCTAAGTACCTTCCGCCACGTGTCACCCTCTAATTGGGCCGCCCAAATTAGGGTTTCATTTGGAGTGACCGGTCCAAAGATCATTCAGCATGAATCCCGAGGTCCGGTTTGGTCCGCCTGTACAAGCCGGTGAATCGGCCTGGGCGCAGAAAACACACAAGTCAAATTCGGCGGGAATCAGCCAGTGATTCCCGTCGATCGGCGAGTTTTGGCGGGTCATTCTCGACGAATTCATCGAGTATCAACAATGATACTCGACGATTTTCCCTTAGTCATTTTATCGGACACCCTGTCGCTGTGTGCGTTGAGTATCAGTCAGTGATACTCGACGATCGGTGGGTATCACCGGGTATTCTCGGCGATCGGTGAGAATCGTCAGGCATTCTCGACGATTTTCCCTTAGCCTACTGCAGTTCTGAGTCCGGCGGGTATCGGCCACCGATACCCGTCGAATCGGCGAGAATCAACCTCCATTCTCGACGATCGACGAGCATCATCCTCCATTCTCGACGATTTTTACTTAGCCGAGTTCCCTCATCTCAGCTACTGGTTGGGGTATCCTTGAACCCAACCCTACACATATTCAATGCACTTGACACCTCGCATCAGTGCACCCTGAGCCCGAGTTGAGTCTCTTGACTTAGAACACGTGCGAGGGGCCTAGCGCGAATTGGGACGTTACAAAGGCTTTCGTTTTTATAGGGGTAAGAAGACAATCCTTTAACAAGGTTGTCCCTAGATAATTTGGAAATGTTTTTCAAGTTAACATGACCTAATCTCTTATGCCAAAGTTCATTATTGTTACTAGTTGAATTAAATAAGCAAATTTCAGATTTGGCTGACTGGAAGTTAACTAAGTAAATATTTCCTACTCTAGTGCAAGTCAATACTACAATATTGTCCAAAGAAGTGATAATACAGGCGGTTTTAGTAAATGATACATGAAACCTTTCATCACATAATTGACTTATGGAGATGAGGTTATGTTTCAGTCCACTTACATATGCTACATTCCTAAAGGTAACAGCTCCCACATTAACTTTACCATAGCCTTCAGTCTGGCCATAGTTGGAGTCAACAAATATTACTTTTGTTCCTAGCTTTGCCTTATAGTGTGTACGTTGGCCTTATTTCAAGTCATATGCTTAGAACAGCCACTTTCCAAATACCACTGTTGCTTTGTGGTAGAACAGTCTTTTACGTGCAATGAAACAGATTAGTCATTTCTGACCCAGGTTACCTTGAGTCCTTCTTTCTTCACATAATTAAAACTAGAAATGTAAGAGTATTCAGGTTGGCTTTTATAACCTAAAGGACTATATTTCTTAGGTGAGATAATCAATTGATTAAATTTATTATTAAATGTTCTTTGTGGATTATAGATTTCAAAAGGATTGAGATATCTGTTATACTGATCTAGGATCGACGAACTATGGTAAGTTTGTCGACCTCGATCTCTGCTCGAAGAAAGAAGGTATTCATTCTAAGGGCACCAATATCGTCGATCTCTTGTCGACGAACCATACTGGTTTCGTCGATCATAGGTCAAAGAATAATTGTTGTTATGGTTTTCGATCAGATTTCGTCGTTCTGAGGTTGACGAACTGTTCACATTTCGTCGATCTGAGTTCGACAAAAACTGTTGAACATTGTTGTAGTTGTTTTTCTTATTATTCTTGGATTTTTGTTTTAGTTCCATTTGCTTTAATACTTCATTTACTTTATCTACTTGTTCAGTATTCTTTTTACCCTTACCTGAAATAAATTTACTGGTTTAGATAACTTATTCTTCTTGATTATAAGGTGTTCACTAGATGATGCACTTAGTCCTAGTTTACAATTATTAGACCTAGCATTTATAGTACTAGTTATGTCTAACAGTTATAAGCTTCTACCATTGAGAGGTTCTTCTAATTTCTTGGCCTTACTTAAATCAGATTTTAGGAAAATAATTTGTTCATTTGCTGAGTCAAGTTCAATTGTTAGTTTAGTATTTTCAACAATGTGCTTGTCTCGATCAGTTAATCTTTCTCTAAGAAGTTTAATTACTTTTTCAGAGTTTATTAAATCTACACACATGGTTTTAAATTCAATTTTAAAACTATCAGAACTATAATCAAATGATGATAGTACCTGATCAGCTTCTGATTCTGAAGCTTCTTCACTATCAGATTCTTCTTAAGCATCTGATGGGCTGCAAGAGGCATTGATAGACATGAGGAAGACTTCACTAGCCTTTGCCTCTTCTTTCTCTAAACTTGAGCTGAAAGATGTGGATTCATCTTCTGTGTCACTCTAGGTTTAAGCAACAAAGCCCTTCTCCTTCTTTTTCTGCTTGCTGGAGGAAGGCCTGCTATAGTGCTTGCTCTTGGAGTCTTTTTCTCTTCTCTTTCTTCTGATGCTCAGGGCATTTAGAAATGTAATGTCCAGGTTTCCTGCATCCAAAGCACACTATTTCTTTAGTAGTAGTTTTATCATACCTTGGCTTGTCATCATTCCTGGATGACTTTCTCCTGAAGTCCTTTCTTGCCATTTTGAAGAATCTCTTACCAAAGAGACTCATCAATTCTTCATTGACTGTTTAAGCTTCAGTCTCTTCAGCTACTTTGAATGCTATATTTTGCTCCTTTCTTACTGGTGGAGGAGTCCTTTGTTCTTCAGTTTCCCTGGATTTGATCAGCTGCTCATTGGATTTGAGCTTTCCCAAGAGAGATTCTATGGAAATCTCATTCACGCTTCTGGCCTCTTTGATTGGCCAGATCCTGGAGTCCCATGAGCTTGGGAAGCACATTAGGATCTTGTCATTCACCTCTGTGAGAGAGATGTCTTTATCCAAGGTCTTCAACCTACTGATGATGGAGCTTAATCTGTTGTACATGTCACTGACAAATTCAACTTCATCTTTCTTGAAATTTTCATACTGTGAGATGAGAGTTGATCTTTTATCCTTTCTCTCATTTACTGAGCCAGCAACCATCTACTTGAGAGAATCCCATATTGCTTTTCAGAGGTGCATTCAACCACCTTTTGAAAGATGTCATCTGACATGGTTTGAGCCAATATGTTCATTGCTTTGGCATCTGCAATTTTGACTTTCTTCTGTGCTTCTGTCCACTCAGGTGGTGGAACAGCATGAGTGCTTGAAGTAGAAGTTGAAGCAGTTGTTGTAGTAGGAGGTCCTATCAAAATGGAATTAAATATGTCCACATCAATAGAGTTCATATACAGATTAATTCTTGCCTTCCAGATGGCAAACTTATTTAGATTGCAAACTGGAGGTATGGTGCTTGCATAATCCTTGTTTTGTGCCATTATGATAGAAGAAAAGTTGAGAAGAAGAAACTCTGATCTAACTGAATCATGGTTCATGTATTAACTTGTATAACCAAACAAGCACACCCTCTGATACCAATTGAAAGGAAGGGTTAGATCTGATTACTCTAGAGTGGGGGGGTGAATAGAGTATTAAAAATTTTGGTTTATTCTTAATTTATATGAGAGTGAAAATAGTGATACTATATAGTAGTTAAGCAAAAGAAAATAGGCTAACTATTCCAGCAATCACAAAAACAGCAAGAACAAAACAAACAGAAAATGTGCAACCAAACAACACAAGAAATTTATAGTGGTTCCCCTAAACTTGGGTACATCCTCTCTTCTACCACCCTAGTAGGAATCCACTTACAAGTTTTGATCAGGTGACAGCCACCTATGAGATTTTGATCAGGTGCTCAAAAACTAATCTCAAGTCTTTTGATCGGGAAACTTGGAACCAAGCTAACTTTGAAGGGAGTAAAAACAATATACAGTGGGGTGGAAGGAGGTTGATGGAAGTCTTCTCTTTTCTCAAAAACAACTTGAGAAGACTATGTGGATTCTGATCGTGTCAATGCTCCCCCTGAGAAGATGAAGGTTCTGGAAGACTGAGCTTTGCTTCAGGATTGTAGGTCTTCATCATTGATCTGCCAATGTCAAGGAAATCAAGTTGACTTATGTTGAATCAAAGATTTTTGTAGATTCCTGGATTTGAAGATGAAGAAGACTCTTGATTTCTTATGATTATTCTACTTCAGTCTTGAGTATTGGCAAAGAATGAAAAAGCGCTGAGAGGAATGAAAGAGACGCCCAGTGGTTGAATGTTTTCATTGTTGTATCTTTTTCTTTTCTTGTCTCTATATCCTTGAAAAGAGAGAATCTCTTTTTAATATTCTGTCAATTAATTCTCCTTTGAATTTTGAATAACTTCCTTAAATGCAGGCTGATTTTGAGAATTCAAAACGGCTGGAATAAAACATTTATGAGTTTCCCAAACTGTCTTTGATAGAATAAGCAAATAATTATTCTGATGAATACCATATTTAATGCAGCCAATAATTATTATATCAAGATGAATATGTTTATTCAATACACAGAATAATAGTGCTAATATATGAGAAAATAAAGGAGCAGAAGGAGGAAAAACTCATTCTGAAACTGGACAGAAAACGTCGAACTCTGAACAGAATACGTCGACCTTAGATCCAAGATCGTCGACCTAAGAATTCATGTACGTCGACCTGAGCTCTGCGAACTGCTAACTAAGAAATACTTGCCAAATCTGCACTCTGAGTTCGTCGAGCTGAGAATCTGTCTGAAGAGAACAAATCGTCTACCTGAGCTCAAAGATCGTCGAGCTCAGCTCAGAGAAATAACTCTTAGTTCGTCGATCGGAGATCGACGATCGTCGAGTTGAGTTCGAAGAATTTCAAACTGATCAAACTGTCTTCTGATATCTTCTAAGTTTGAGTCTTTCGATGTCCTTTGCTGGCTGGTCAAAGGAAGTACATTTAACAGGAGTAGCCAAAACTCTAGGACTATTAGAGATCACCTTGGCTATACAATGTTGGGTCAGACTCAGCCTAAATTAGTGAACCTAGGCCAAATCAAACTAGGGATCCAACAGAGTCATTCCAGATGTTAGACAAGATACAGATATCCCTGGTGTACGAGGATCACCCAGAGCTATATCGGGAGTACCTATCATCGTTGGTTGCCATCGATGACATTCGGGATTGTATCAGAGCTGAGTAGAGGAAAGACGAAAGGATGGAGCAAGTGTTCATATCCTTAGAGGCAAGCATGGATGGGGAATATACAGAGGGAGATGGGCTAAATACATCAGAGGCAGGGTGTACATACCGCCTGGGGAAAGAATCCAGGAGGACATTATGACTGAGGCCCAATTTAGCAAGTACTCGGTGCACCTAGGCATCACCAAGATGATGGTCGATCTGAATAAGACAATGTACTTGCCATGCATGAAGATGGATATCACCTACTTCATGTCCCACTGCGAGGCATGCCAGTTAGTAAAGGCGGAGTTCAGGAACCCCACATGATTTCTACAACCACTTCCAGTCCCGGAGTGGAAGTTCAAGGATATTGCGATGGAATTCATACATGGGCTTCCCCGATTGCGGATAGGGAATGATTCGATATGGGTGATCGTCGACTGGTTGACGAAGGTAGCTAGATTTATCCCAATCAGAAAGGATGACTCGGTTGGTGTGCTGATTCGGAAGTTTGTGGAGCAGTTTTTCCGTTATCATTGAATACCTAGAACGATCGTATCAAATCGAGATGGACAATTTACGTGCAAGGAGTGGCGATCAGTGCAGACTTACTTGGGCACACGACTGACTTTTTGTACAGCTTTTCATCCCCAGAGGGATGGAAAGACAGAGCACAAAATCAGACTTTGGAAGATCTACGACGACTTTGCATATAGGATCATGGTGAGCCGTGGGAGAGGCAGCTACCATTGATAGAGTTCTCATACAACAATAGCCACCTGTCCAGCATCGGCATGGCCCCTTATGAGGCTTTATACAGGCGGAGAAAAGGAATCCTCTGTCTTGGATACAAGATGAGGATCCGAAGGTGCTCGACTCAGATTTGGGTTAGGACACCGAGGCTCAGGTAAGGATAATACAGGATCGGAGCCTCTAACATCCGATCCTGTATTATCCTTACCTGAGCCTCGGTGTCCTAACCCAAATCTGAGTCGCGCACCTTCGGATCCTCATCTTGTATCCAAGACAGAGGATCCCTTTTCTCCGCCTGTATAAAGCCTGATAAGGGGCCATGCCGATGCTGGACAGGTGGCTATTGTTGTATGAGAACTCTATCAATGGTAGCTGCCTCTCCCACGGCTCACCACGATCCAATATGCAAAGTCGTCATAGATCTTCCAAAGTCTGATTTTGCGCTCTGTCTTTCCATCCCTCTGGGGATGAAAAGCTGTACAAAAAGTCAGTCGTGTGCCCAAGTAAGTCTGTACTGATCGCCACTCCTTGGACGTAAATTGTCCATCTCGATCTGATACAATCGTTCTGGGTATTCAATGATAACGGAAAAACTGCTCCACAAACTTCCGAATCAGCACACCAACCGAGTCATCCTTTCTGATTGGGATAAATCTAGCTACCTTCGTCAACCAGTCGACGATCACCCATATCGAATCATTCCCTATCCGCAATCGGGGAAGCCCATGTATGAATTCCATCGCAATATCCTCGAACTTCCACTCCGGGACTGGAAGTGGTTGTAGAAATCATGCGGGGTTCCTGAACTCCGCCTTTACCAACTGGCATGCCTCGCAGTGGGACATGAAGTAGGTGATATCCATCTTCATGCATGGCAAGTACATTGTCTTATTCAGATCGACCATCATCTTGGTGATGCCTAGGTGCACCGAGTACTTGCTAAATTTGGCCTCAGTCATAATGTCCTCCCGGATTCTTTCCCCGGGCGGTATGTACACCCTGCCTCTGATGTATTTAGCCCATCTCCCTCTGTATATTCCCCATCCATGCTTGCCTCCAAGGATATGAACACTTGCTCCATCCTTTCGTCTTTCCTCTACTCAGCTCTGATACAATCTCGAATGTCATCGATGGCAACCAACGATGATAGGTACTCCCGATATAGCTCTGGGTGATCCTCGTACACCAGGGATATCTGTATCTTGTCTAACATCTTGAATGACTCTGTTGGATCCCTAGTTTGATTTGGCCTAGGTTCACTAATTTAGGCTGAGTCTGACCCAACATTGTATAGCCAGGTTGATCTCTAATAGTCCTAGAGTTTTGGCTACTCCTGTTAAATGTACTTCCTTTGACCAGCCAACAAAGGACATCGAAAGACTCAAACTTAGAAGATATCAGAAGACAGTTTGATCAGTTTGAAATTCTTCGAACTCAACTCGACGATCGTCGATCTCCGATCGACGAACTAAGAGTTATTTCTCTGAGCTGAGCTCGACGATCTTTGAGCTCAGGTAGACGATTTGTTCTCTTCAGACAGATTCTCAGCTCGACGAACTCAGAGTGCAGATTTGACAAGTATTTCTTTGTTAGCAGTTCGCAGAGCTCAGGTCGACGTACATGAATTCTTAGGTCGACGATCTTGGATCTAAGGTCGACGTATTCTGTTCAGAGTTCGACGTTTTCTGTCCAGTTTCAGAATGTGTTTTTCCTCCTTCTGCTCCTTTATTTTCTCATATATTAGCACTATTATTCTGTGTATTGAATAAACATATTCATCTTGATATAGTCATTATTGGCTGCATTAAATATGGTATTCATCAGAATAATTATTTGCTTATTCTATCAAAGACAGTTTGGGAAACTCATAAATGTTTTATTCCAGCCGTTTTGAATTCTCAAAATCAGCCAGCATTTAAGGAAGTTATTCAAAATTCAAAGGAGAATTAATTGACAGAATATTAAAAAGAGATTCTCTCTTTTCAAGGATACAGAGACAAAAAAAGAAAAAGATACAACAACGAAAACATTCAACCACTGGGCGTCTCTTTCATTCCTCTCAGCGCTTTTTCATTCTTTGCCAATACTCAAGACTGAAGTAGAACAATCATAAGAAATCAAGAGTCTTCTTCATCTTCAAATCCAGGAATCTACAAAAATCTTTGATTCAACATAAGTCAACTTGATTTCCTTGACATTGGCAGATCAAAGATGAAGACCTACAATCCTGAAGCAAAGCTCAGTCTTCCTGAACCTTCATCTTCTCAGGGGGAGCATTGACACGATCAGAATCCACATAGTCTTCTCAAGTTGTTTTTGAGAAAAGAGAAGACTTCCATCAACCTCCTTCCACCCCACTGTATATTGTTTTTACTCCCTTCAAAGTTAGCTTGGTTCCAAGTCTCCCGATCAAAAGACTTGAGATTAGTTTTTGAGCACCTGATCAAAATCTCATAGGTGGCTGTCACCTGATCAAAACTTGTAAGTGGATTCCTACTAGGGTGGTAGAAGAGAGGATGTACCCAAGTTTAGGGGAACCACTATAAATTTCTTGTGTTTGGTTGGACATTTTCTGTTTGTTTTGTTCTTGTTGTTTTTGTGATTGCTGGAATAGTTAGCCTATTTTCTTTTGCTTAACTACTATATAGTATCACTATTTTCACTCTCATATAAATTAAGAATAAACCCAAATTTTTAATACTCTATTCACCCCCCCCCCCCACTCTAGAGTAATCAGATCTAACTCTTCCTTTCAATTGGTATCAGAGGGTGTGCTTGTTTGGTTGTACAAGTTAATACATGAACCATGATTCAGTTAGATCAGAGTTTCTTCTTCTCAACTTTTCTTCTATCATAATGGCACAAAACAAGGATTATGCAAGCACCATACCTCCAGTTTGCAATCTAAATAAGTTTGCCATCTGGAAGGCAAGAATTAATCTGTATATGAACTCTATTGATGTGGACATATTTAATTCCATTTTGATAGGACCTCCTACTACAACAACTGCTTCAACTTCTACTTCAAGCACTCTTGCTGTTCCACCACCTGAGTGGACAGAAGCACAGAAGAAAGTCAAAATTGCAGATGCCAAAGCAATGAACATATTGGCTCAAACCATGTCAGATGACATCTTTCAAAAGGTTGTTGAATGCAACTCTGAAAAGCAATATGGGATTCTCTCAAGTAGATGGTTGTTGGCTCAGTAAATGAGAGAAAGGATAAAAGATAAACTCTCATCTCACAGTATGAAAATTTCAAGAAAGATGAAGTTGAATTTGTCAGTGACATGTACAACAGATTAAGCTCCATCATCAGTAAGTTGAAGACCTTGGATAAAGACATCTCTCTCACAGAGGTGAATGACAAGATCCTAATGTGCTTCCCAAGCTCATGGGACTCCAGGATCTGGCCAATCAAAGAGGCCAGAAGCGTGAATGAGATTTCCATAGAATCTCTCTTGGGAAAGCTCAAATCCTATGAGCAGCTGATCAAATCCAGGGAAGCTGAAGAACAAAGGACTCCTCCACCAGTAAGAAAGGAGCAAAATATAGCATTCAAAGTAGCTGAAGAGACTGAAGCTTAAACAGTCAATGAAGAATTGATGAGTCTCTTTGGTAAGAGATTCTTCAAAATGGCAAGAAAGGACTTCAGGAGAAAGTCATCCAGGAATGATGACAAGCCAAGGTATGATAAAACTACTACTAAAGAAATAGTGTGCTTTGGATGCAGGAAACCTGGACATTACATTTCTAAATGCCCTGAGCATCAGAAGAAAGAGAAGAGAAAAAGACTCCAAGAGCAAGCACTACAGCAGGCCTTCCTCCAGCAAGCAGAAAAAGAAGGAGAAGGGCTTTGTTGCTTAAACCTAGAGTGACACAGAAGATGAATCCACATCTTTCAGCTCATGTTTAGAGGTAGAAGAGGCATAGGCTAGTGAAGTCTTCCTCATGTCTATCAATGCCTCTTGCAGCCCATCAGATGCTTAAGAAGAATCTGATAGTGAAGAAGCTTCAGAATCAGAAGCTGATCAGGTACTATCATCATTTGATTATAGTTCTGATAGTTTTAAAATTGAATTTAAAACCATGTGTGTAGATTTAATTAACTCTGAAAAAGTAATTAAACTTCTTAGAGAAAGATTAACTGATCGAGACAAGCACATTGTTGAAAATACTAAACTAACAATTGAACTTGACTCAGCAAATGAACAAATTATTTTCCTAAAATCTGATTTAAGTAAGGCCAAGAAATTAGAAGAATCTCTCAATGGTAGAAGCTTATAACTGTTAGACATAACTAGTACTATAAATGCTAGGTCTAATAATTGTAAACTAGGACTAAGTGCATCATCTAGTGAACACCTTATAATCAAGAAAAATAAGTTATCTAAACCAGTAAATTTATTTCAGGTAAGGGTAAAAAGAATACTGAACAAGTAGATAAAGTAAATGAAGTATTAAAGCAAATGGAACTAAAACAAAAATCCAAGAATAATAAGAAAAACAACTACAACAATGTTCAACAGTTTTTGTCGAACTCAGATCGACGAAATGTGAACAGTTCGTCGACCTCAGAACGACGAAATCTAATCGAAAACCATAACAACAATTATTCTTTGACCTATGATCGACGAAACAAGTATGGTTCGTCGACAAGAGATCGACGATATTGGTGCTCTTAGAATGAATACCTTCTTTCTTCGAGCAGAGATCGAGGTCGACAAACTTACCATAGTTCGTCGATCCTAGATCAGTATAACAGATATCTCAATCCTTTTGAAATCTATAATCCACAAAGAACATTTAATAATAAATTTAATCAATTGATTATCTCACCTAAGAAATATAGTCCTTTAGGTTATAAAAGCCAACCTGAATACTCTTACATTTCTAGTTTTAATTATGTGAAGAAAGAAGGACTCAAGGTCACCTGGGTCAGAAATGACTAATCTGTTTCATTGCAGGTAAAAGACTGTTCTACCACAAAGCAACAGTGGTATTTGGAAAGTGGCTGTTCTAAGCATATGACTTGAAATAAGGCCAACGTACACACTATAAGGCAAAGCTAGGAACAAAAGTAATATTTGTTGACTCCAACTATGGCCAGACTGAAGGCTATGGTAAAGTTAATGTGGGAGCTGTTACCTTTAGGAATGTAGCATATGTAAGTGGACTGAAACATAACCTCATCTCCATAAGTCAATTATGTGATGAAAGGTTTCATGTATCATTTACTAAAACCGCCTGTATTATCACTTCTTTGGACAATATTGTAGTATTGACTTGCACTAGAGTAGGAAATATTTACTTAGTTAACTTCCAGTCAGCCAAATCTGAAATTTGCTTATTTAATTCAACTAGTAACAATAATGAACTTTGGCATAAGAGATTAGGTCATGTTAACTTGAAAAACATTTCCAAATTATCTAGGGACAACCTTGTTAAAGGATTGTCTTCTTACCCCTATAAAAACGAAAGGCTTTGTAACGTCCCAATTCGCGCTAGGCCCCTCGCACGTGTTCTGAGTCAAGAGACTCAACTCGGGCTCGGGGTGCACTGATGCGAGGTGTTAGGTGCATTGAATAAGTGTAGGGTTGGGTTCAAGGATACCCCAACCAGTAGCCGAGATGAGGGAACTCGGCTAAGTAAAAATCGTCGAGAATGGAGGATGATGCTCGTCGATCGTCGAGAATGGAGGTTGATTCTCGCCGATTCGACGGGTATCGGTGGCCGATACCCGCCGGACTCAGAACTGCAGTAGGCTAAGGGAAAATCGTCGAGAATGCCTGACGATTCTCACCGATCGCAGAGAATACCCGGTGATACCCACCGATCGTCGAGTATCACTGACTGATACTCAACGCACACAGCGACAGGGTGTTCGATAAAACGACTAAGGGAAAATCGTCGAGTATCTTTGTTGATACTCGATGAATTCGTCGAGAATGACCCGCCAATACTCGCCGATCGACGGGAATCACTGGCTGATTCCCGCTGAATTTGACTTGTGTTTTCTGCGCCCAGGCCGATTCATCGGCTTGTACAGGCGGACCAAACCGGACCTCGGGATTCGTGCTGAATGATCTTTGGACCGGTCACTCCAAATTAAACCCTAATTTGGGCGGCCCAATTAGAGGGTGACACGTGGTGGAAGGGACTTAGCCTAATATGTAATATAAAAAGGGAGTAAACTAAACCCTAACCATCGCATCTGATCCTTCTTGCCGAGCCGCCACCGTGCAAACCATCGGGAGCGAAGGGTAGAGGAGAATATCGCAGATCTCCGGAGGAGAGCTTGCTGGTGCGTGCTTTGGAGGCATACTTCTCTCTCTCCCTCTTTTGCCGTGAAGAACAACTGCACCAAGGATGCCGCAACGAAGAGTAACGCGATCCATGGCCGGCAACGGAGGAAACGCCGGAAATGAAGTGATTTTCCTCCCCTCTCCCTTGGTGCTAGATCTATAGTTATTCTTAGGCGAGACATCGACTCAAACGAGTCTTGATGTGTGAGATGAAGCTTTCTAGGAAGGCCATGCTAGAGCTTGTGCTCTAAAGCTTAGTCGTCTTCAACCTCCCCTCGCTTCAAAGTGATGATAGGGGTGGTCTCGTGAAGAGGAAATGGCCTCAAGAGGGAGAATAAGGGTGGAGGAACTTCTGGTTGCGATTTGGGGAAAATCGCTTGAGGAGGAAGATGAACGGATGTCGTTCACTTCGCTTCAAGATGCGTGCAGAATCCGTATTCTACACGCAGCGACTTTCTTGGCTATTTTTAAGCAAGAAGGGGGCGGATCTGGGCTTTCGACTAAACACGAAAGTTGTATCCCTTGAAATTACCTTTCCAACGAGTGGTTGCACGTTTCCATGCGATACCTGTAGCCACAGGAAAGTTCATTTGAATCCGCTGCGGTTGGAAGTTAATGCCCAGGAAATCTGTATCCTGTACGCAGCAGACTTTGAGTTGGATTTCTGGTATGATGTGACCAGAACTGGTCTTTCGACTAAACACAAAAGTCGTAGACCTTGCGATTACCTTTCCAACGAGTGGTTGCACGTTTTCAGGCAATACCTGTAGCCACGGGAATCCTCAGTCAAAGTTGCTGACCAGATTACATATAATTCTAGGTGATTACAATATGAACTTGGATTCGATGGAATAAATGTTGCAATCCATCTCGAGGTTGGGTGAATTCTTTTGTGTTAATCACCGAGGTAATGTGAGGGTTGATGTTTGAGGACTTGAATTCCTATGCCGAGATGTGAATCGAGCCTTAGTGAAAGAAATGTTTTGTTATATTTGGTAGATCACCATTATGCGCATTATCTATAATATGTTGAATTCATGTGGAACGATTTGTAAATGATTAAACTATGGCCCTGATGTATAATGAATTGATGGAAGGGAATGGTTAGTCCAATGCTTAGAGTGTCGTCCCACTACGGGTAGCATTGTGGAAGTTAACAAGTGCGGTGTAGACCGTCACTAATGGGAATGAGGTTGAGTTGGATAAAACTGGACGGTTGGGCTTCGTCCTCGGTGTTCACGTCCCGGGGCTCCTTCCGTGCCATGTGAATGGTTGGGCTTGGTCCTCGGTGTTCACGTCCTGAGGCTCCATCTGTATTTGTTGGATGGTTGGGCTTGGTCCTCGTGCTTTCTCCGAGGCTCCTTCCATGCCATGAATTGTGGAATTACATGCGGTGTGAGTCGACACGCGGTGTCGTAATCCCGGGTTAAGGATAGTGTGGCAGGTCTACGGGCTCGCCAATCGTCACACCGATGGGAGTTGACAGTTAGACCTTGGGCGGTTGGGCTTGGTCCTCAGTGTTCACGTCCCGAGGCTCCTTCCCTGACAAGTGAACGGTTGGGCTTGGTCCTCATGCTCATTTCCGAGGCTCCTTCCGTGTCATACCATTGGCCAGTCGGGGCTAGGATCTTGGTGTATATTTACTCGAGAGAGCCCGCTGAGCCGTAGTACGCAGGTGAGCTCCGCTGTTGTGTTCTTAGCGTTGAGGCGTACGGAGTCCTAGGCCAGGTAGTGTGGAGACCAGCCTAGTAGTGGAGATGCCCGCTCTACTATCACTGTTTGGCCACGACGGTTGATGCCTGAGAGGTTAGCTACCTGCTCGAATAGTGGGAACTATAAGTCTGTGTCGACATAGCGATTGCATGTGCTTGAGCATGGGTGTGTCATTGCATTGCATATATAGCATTTCACTTCATTACATACACAAGACCCTCATCGTATAAGTTTGTATGGGCACTCCTATACGATGAGTTACTCTCTACTGAACGACCCTTAACTTATATGCTTGTATGGGCATCCATATAAGTTGAGTTACTTACTGTTCTAGTTATATACTCTCTTGCTGCTGTAGTCTGTAGATTTGAAAATAAGAGCTTGTTTATTATACACTACTGATATTGCTGCTTATAATATGTATACTCACTTCACCTATTGTACTACTGTTATTTATATATTGTACCTATTCCTTTCTCCGCCCGGTGCCGAGGAGTCGTCGGGGGAGCTGATGTGAAACCACTTAGTCTTTTTGACTAACGGTTGCCACATCTTCCTTTTTAGGAGGAAACCCCGCAGGTGGAGCAGCAGGCTATGTAGACGGACAGCCAGGCCAGGGTGACAGGGCCTGAAGGGACGTTACCGTCGCTACCGTCGGTTACAGATGTGAGTGAGAGAGAGATTTTGTTGTAGCCCTTCGGGGCAATTTTGTTTACGTACTCTGATTTTGTAGAAGCTTGCTTCAGCTTCTCTTTTGATGCACTTATGGACTTATGCTTGGTGTGGATTTGACTTTCATATTATTATGGTTGGGTTGGCAGTTATATGTTGATATTGGTTGTAGCCGGCAGAATAGGCGTCTTGTGGTACAGGCTAGCTCGAATGCTGGTGCTACCCCAAGGCGGCTGTTCTGGGCATAAGACCCCTCTCGTGCCGTGTCTTGTGTTCCGGGAGGGGGGTCTTACAAATGGTATCAGCTTGCTACGATCCTCCAAGGCGAAAGTCACTTAACAATGGTGCCACCCCCGTTCGATTGGTCAGTTTGGGGACAAGCTGACTTAGCGGAAGCAGTGGTGTGCCCATATGTAATTCACACTAAGTTGTCCATCTTTAACCTTAGATTAGCCAACCTAACCCTAGATTTGTACCTTATGTGTAGATCCCAGCACATGTTGAGCCAATAAGGGGCACCCCCGCCCTGTCCGTACCTATACAATTCCAACAATCAGAGCTAGGGCAGACGCTCACAGCTATTCTGGACGCCTTTAGGTCCCAATCTTAGCAGACACCTGTACAACAACAGGGTCCGGGATCTAGTTGGTTAAGCGTTTTCCGAGCTCTCTCCCCTCCCGCTTATATTGGGACAGAGTCGGCAGTGCGTACGGAAGAGTGGCTCGACACTATACAAGAGTTGTTGGCAGGAATAAGATGTCCAAACAACATGGCGGTGACCCTTGTGGTGACACTCTTAGAGCTGCACGCCAAAAGGTGGTGGAAGTCCCTCATGGGCTCCACTTTTCGTGGAAGAGTGTACACGGACATTAGTTGGAGCGAATTCTCCGAAGCCTTCTTAGAGAATTTCATCCCCTCGGCCGCTCGGGATGGTCTGGAAGAGAGATTTTTGCAACTTAAGCAAGGGCCCATGTCGGTGACGGAGTACCAACGGGAGTTTCAGCACCAGGCTAGATTCGCTGACTCCTATGAGCTGGATGATAGAGGGTACGCCAAAAGATTCTACAAAGGCTTGCGAGACCCCCTAAGGCAAGCCCTTTTGTTTATAGCGGACTCTAGTCTGGCGGAGATTATTGATATGGCGAAGAGACTGGAAGCGGACCACTTGGGAAGTGGTAAGAGGCCAGTAGAGGGCATGATGGAAGCCGGCCCCAGCAACAGAAGGAGGTTTGACAATAAAAGAGGAAGAGGATATCGGAGGGGTGGCGGGCGTTTTCCCCAGAACTTTAGAGAGGAGCGCCCGGTTCCACAACTGCCAGCATTACCTCCACCTCCACAGTTTCAGCAACACGGCGGAACGCAGGAGCGAGTGTGCTTCGAATGCAACCAACCGGGCCACATTCGACGCTACTGCCCGCACCTGTTTGGAGATGCGCCTTTCACTCTCCCTCTAGCAGCCCCGCGGGGGAGAGGGTATGTGCGTGGTCGAGGACGAGGACCATGAGGAAGTAACCCCGGACCCGCTCAAGATCAGAAGTATGCCCTGGACATGACTCAAGAGCGGAACCCTCAAGAGATGATTGCAGGTACGATTTGAATTAGTCATTTTGCTTCCATTAATTTTCCATAGTTGCTTGAGATATACTGGACGTCTAGCTTGAGTATTATTAATGACACTTAGGCACCGTGATGGTCGGCGGGAAACTGGCTTATACGTTATTTGACACCGGTGCCTCACATTCATTCGTGTCTGAAGACTTCATCAAAGATACACACGGAGTGCAATATTTCACTAGTATTGCTCTAAGAGTTTGCCTCCCAGACGGATCTGAGATGACGGCAACCGCGAAGTGTGAGTTAGAGATAACCATTGGGGGAAAAACCTTTGATACCCCTGCCACAATTTTGAGAATACCAGAGTTCGACCTCATTCTGGGTATGGCATGGCTGGATTGGCACCATGCAAGAATCGACTGTGCGGAGAAGCGTT
The DNA here is from genome assembly GCA_039513925.1 of Platanthera zijinensis. Lineage (NCBI taxonomy): Eukaryota > Viridiplantae > Streptophyta > Magnoliopsida > Asparagales > Orchidaceae > Platanthera > Platanthera zijinensis. Next base: position 47,989,471 of record CM077083.1, read on the forward strand.
TCTATTTGAGACATGGGGATACTGATGTAGTCTTCCAAGGTATAAATTTCGCACCACGAATATTGTTATCCTCAATCCAGACCTTGAAAGCTCATATGAGAGGGGATGAAGTCTACATGATACGATTCGAACTAAAAGAGATGAAGGTAGATGTGAAGGATGTGCGGGTAGCACGGGATTTCCCTGAGGTATTTCCCGAGAAACTGCCAGAGTTACCCCCGCATAGAGAAGTGGATTTTCAGATTAAGCTTGTACCAGGAGGTAAGCCTGTCTCCAGGACCCCTTATCGGATGGCCCCAAAAGAACTTGCGGAGTTTAGAGTGCAATTGCAGGAGTTGGTAGAATCAGGGTTTGTTCGCCCCAGCTCGTCGCCTTGGGGAGCCCCTGTTCTATTCGTCAAGAAGAAAGATGGAACCCTGCGTTTATGTATAGACTATCGGGAACTCAACCGACTGACAGTACAGAACACCTACCCTTTACCTCGGATCGATGAGTTGTTCGACCAACTGGTGGGAGCGCATTGGTTCTCCAAGCTAGACTTGCGCTCGGGGTACTACCAATTGAGAATACAGGAGGATGATATATAGAAAATGGCTTTCAGCTCAAGGTACGGCTTATATGAGTTCACAGTGATGCCGTTTGGACTCACCAATGCCCCATCGGCTTTCATGAGCTTGATGAATAAAGTGTTTGAGGCCTATCTAGATGTCTTCGTCGTTGTGTTCATTGACGACATCCTAGTCTACTCGAAGACGGAGGAAGAACATGCCGGACATTTGGCCTTAGTTCTGGAGAAGCTAAAAGAGCACGCCCTATTCGCCAAGTTTAGCAAGTGTGAATTCTGGCTTAAGGAAGTTGCTTTCTTGGGCCATGTAATCAGTGGGGCAGGACTAGCTGTGGATCCGGCCAAGGTGCGCACCGTGAAGGAGTGGTCGCCCTTGAAGTCGGCGGCCGATGTGAGGAGTTTTCTTGGACTTGTCGGATACTACCGCAAGTTCGTAAAAGGATTCTCCAAGATTGCCCTCCCGCTTACTTCCTTGACAAAGAAAGGAGTGCCATTTGAGTGGACACCCCAGTGTGAAGCGGCATTCCAGGAATTGAAGGATAGACTTACCTCCACCCCCATCCTTGTCCTTCCGTCTGGGAAGGAAGGATTTCAAGTTTATACGGACGCATCTTATCAGGGGTTGGGAGCGGTGTTGATGCAGCACAGGCACGTAATTGCTTATGCTTCAAGACAATTGAAGAAGCATGAAATGAATTACCCGGTGCATGATTTGGAGCTAGGAGCGGTGGTGTTCGCCTTGAAGGTATGAAGGCATTATCTATACGGCGTCCACTGCGAAATCTTCTCGGATCATAAAAATTTGAAGTACGTCCATACCCAGAAGGAATTGAACTTAAGACAATGGCGGTGGTTAGAGTTTCTATGCGACTACGAGTTCACCTTGAATTACCACCCCCGAAAAGCAAACTCGGTAGCCGATACGTTAAGTAGGAAAGTACCCGGCTCGAACCCAGAATCTCGATTGATGAGCATGGAGTTGGCACGGATGATCGAGGAGATGGACATCACCTTAATATTTAAGACTTCTTCGGAATATACGGAGTACCTGTCCAGCATGAGCATAGTTTGTGATATCCGGGACCGGATCCGAGTGGAGCAAGGATTGGATGCGGCTTTGGCCCCAACAATAATGTTAATCGACGGCGGGACTACCGACGAGTACACACTAAAGGACGGCCTCGTTTACTTTCGCGGCCTACTCTACATTCCCAAAGGTGGCAGAATCCGGGAGGATATTATGAGAGAAGCACATTGCTCTCAATATTCCGTGCACCCAAGAATTTCAAAGATGTACGCTGGCTTACGGAAGATGATGTGTTGGCCAGGGATGAAGAAAGATGTCCGGTACTTTGTCACGCATTGTGAAGCCTGCCAAAGAGTGAAGGAGGAATGTAGGAGCCCCGGTGGCCTGTTGCAGTCATTGCCAATCCCCGAATGGAAGTTCGAGGATATATCCATGGACTTCGTACATGGGCTACCTCGCTCCCGCTCAGGGAATGATTCAGTGTGGGTGATCGTTGATCGCCTGACGAAGGTTGCCCGGTTCATTCCTATGAAGAAGGAAGCTCATGTGGATGTCTTGGTACGCCTGTTTGTGGAACAATTTGTACGGTATCACGGCGTACCTAAGACGATAGTTTCGTATCGTGATGGTCATTTCACCTCCAAGGAGTGGAAGGCGGTACAGACGTATTTGGGCTCACGTCTTACCTTCAGTACCGCATTTCATCCTCAGACGGACGAACAGTCTGAGCGGACCATCCGAACATTGGAAGATCTGTTGAGGTTGTGTGTGATAGATAGGGGAGAGCCGTGGGAAAGACTCTTGCCCTTGGTGGAATTCTCCTATAACAATAGCCATCAAGCTAGTATTGGCATGGCGCCCCATGAAGCCCTATATGGAAGGAGGTGTAGGACCTTCTTATCTTGGGTGCAAGATGAAAACCCGAAGACTTTGGGAATTGAGTACATAGATGATACTGATGCGGTGGTTAGGCTAATAAGGGATCGCATGTTGGAGGCTCAAAGTCGGCAGGCGAAGTATTACAACGCAAGGCACCGTATGGTGGAATTTCAAGTGGGTGATAAGGTGTTTCTAAAAATCCGGCCGATGCATGGAGTGTCACGAGTGCGAGGAGTGAAGAAGCTCAGTCCACGGTATGTTGGGCCCTATGTCATATTGGAAAGGGTTGGCCCTTTGGCCTACCGGCTAGAGCTACCGCCTGAGCTAGAGAATCTCCACGATGTGTTCCATGTATCGTCGCTTCGGAAGGCGTTGTTGCGGCCCGAACAATACATCCCCACAACTGATGGTACTGTGGCGTCTGACAGATCTGTGCAACTGGAGCCGGTGCTGTGGTCTTGGTAAAGTGTCGCCTTGGTAAAAGTGCTATGGTATAATCATGGGAAGGAGGAATTCACATGGGAGCCAATGGATTTGATGCAAAGACGCTACCCGGAGTTGTTTGCTTCAGGTAATTTTATTTAAAAGCATATTTTGTTTTTCTGTATGCTTTCCTCCCCACGACCTCAGCCTTATTTCGGGGACGAAATCATTTTATTTTATTAATAGGATTTGTAACGTCCCAATTCGCGCTAGGCCCCTCGCACGTGTTCTGAGTCAAGAGACTCAACTCGGGCTCGGGGTGCACTGACGCGAGGTGTCAGGTGCATTGAATAAGTGTAGGGTTGGGTTCAAGGATACCCCAACCAGTAGCCGAGATGAGGGAACTCGGCTAAGTAAAAATCGTCGAGAATGGAGGATGATGCTCGTCGATCGTCGAGAATGGAGGTTGATTCTCGCCGATTCGACGGGTATCGTGGTCGATACCCGCCGGACTCAGAACTGCAGTAGGCTAAGGGAAAATCGTCGAGAATGCCTGACGATTCTCACCGATCGCCGAGAATACCCGGTGATACCCACCGATCGTCGAGTATCACTGACTGATACTCAACGCACACAGCGACAGGGTGTCCGATGAAACGGCTAAGGGAAAATCGTCGAGTATCATTGTTGATACTCGACGAATTCATCGAGAATGACCCGCCAATACTCGCCGATCGACGGGAATCACTGGCTGATTCCCGCCGAATTTGACTTGTGCGTTTTCTGCGCCCAGGCCGATTCACCGGCTTGTACAGGAGGACCGAACCGGACCTCGGGATTCGTGCTGAATGATCTTTGGACTGGTCACTCCAAATGAAACCTGATTTGGGCGGTCCAGTTAGAGGGTGTCACGTGGCGGAAGGGACTTAGCCTAATATGTAATATAAAAAGGGAGTAAACCAAACCCTAACCATCGCATCCGATCCTTCTTGCCGAGCCGTCACCGTGCAAACCGTCGGGAGCGAAGGGTAGAGGAGAATATCGCACATCGCCGGTGGAGAGCTTGCTGGTGCGAGCTTTGGAGGCGGACTTCTCTCTCTCCTTCTTTTACCGTGAAGAACAACTGCATCAAGGATGCCGCAACGAAGAGTAACGCGATCCATGGCCGGCAACGGAGGAAACGCCGGAAATGAAGTGATTTTCCTCCCCTCTCCCTTGGTGCTAGATCTATTGTTATTCTTAGGCGAGACATCGATTCAAACAAGTCTTGATGTGTGAGATGAAGCTTTCTAGGAAGGCCATGCTAGAGCTTGTGCTCTAAAGCTTAGTCATCTTCAACCTCCACTCGCTTCAAAGTGATGATAGGGGTGGTCTCGTGAAGAGGAAATGGCCTCAAGAGGGAGAATAAGGGTGGAGGAACTTCTGGTTGCGATTTGGGGAAAATCGCTTTAAGAGGAAGATGAACGGATGCCATTCACTTCGCTTCAAGATGCATGCAGAATCCGTATTCTGCACGCAGCGACCTTCTTGGCTATTTTTAAGCATGAAGGGGCGGATCTGGGCTTTCAACTAAACACGGAAGTTGTAGCCCTTGAAATTACCTTTCCAACGAGTGGTTACAAGTTTCCATGCAATACCTGTAGCCACGGGAAAGTCCGTTTGAATCCGCTGCGGTTGGAAGTTAATGCCCAGGAAATCTGTATCCTGTACGCAGCAGACTTTGAGTTGGATTTCTGGTATGATGTGACCAGAACTGGGCTTTCAACTAAACACGAAATTTGTAGCACTTTAAATTACCTTTCCAATGAGTGGTTGCACGTTTTCAGGCGATACCTGTAGCCACGGGAATCCTTAGTCAAAGTTGCTGACCAGATTACATATAATTCTAAGTGATTACAATATGAACTTGGATTCGATGGAATAGATGTTGCAATCCATCTCGAGGTTGGGTGAATTCTTTTGTGTTAATCACCGAGGTAATGTGAGGGTTGATTTTTGAGGACTTGAATTCCTATGCCGAGATGTGAATCGAGCCTAAGTGAAAGAAAGGTTTTATTATATTTGGTACATCACCATTATGCGCATTATCTATAATATGTTGAATTCATGTGAAAGGATTTGTAAATGATTAAACTTTGGCCCTGATGTATAATGAATTGATGGAAGGGAATGGTTAGTCCAATGCTTAGAGTGTCGTCCCCCTACGGGTAGCATTGTGGAAGTTAACAAGTGCAGTGTAGACCGTCACTAATGGGAATGAGGTTGAGTTGGATAAAACTGGACGGTTGGGCTTGGTCCTCGGTGTTCACGTCCCGGGGCTCCTTCCGTGCCATGTGAACGGTTGGGCTTGGTCCTCGGTGTTCATGTCCCGAGGCTCCATCCGTATTTGTTGGATGGTTGGGCTTGGTCCTCGTGCTTTCTCCGAGGCTCCTTCCATGCCATGAATTGTGGAATTGCATGCGGTGTGAGTCGACACGCGGTGTCGTAATCCCGGGTTAAGGATAGTGTGGTAGGTCTACGGGCTCGCCAATCATCACACCGATGGGATTTGACAGTTAGACCTTGGGCGGTTGAGCTTGTTCCTCGGTGTTCACGTCCCGAGGCTCCTTTCGTGCCAAGTGAACGGTTGTGTTGGTCCTCGTGCTCATTTTCGAGGCTCCTTCCGTGTCATACCATAGGCCAGTCGGGGCTAGGATCTTGGTGCATATTTACCCAAGAGAACCCGCTGAGCCGTAGTACGCAGGTGAGCTCCGCTGTTGTGTTCTTAGCGTTGAGGCGTACAGAGGCCTATGCCAGGTAGTGTGGAGACCAGCCTAGTAGTTGAGATGCCCGCTCTACTATCACCGTTTGGCCACGACGGTTGATGCCTGAGAGGTTAGCTACCTGCTCGAATAGTGGGAACTATAAGTCTGTGTTGACGTAGCGATTGCATGTGCTTGAGCATGGGTGTGTCATTGCATTGCATACATAGCATTGCACTTCATTAAATACACAAGACCCTCATCGTATAAGTTTGTATGGGCACTCCTATACGATGAGTTACTCTCTGCTGAACGACCCTTAACTTATATGCTTGTATGGGCATCTATATAAGTTGAGTTACATACTATTCTAGTTATATACTCTCTTGCTGCTGTAGTCTGTAGATTTGAAAATAAGAGCTTGTTTATTATACACTACTGATATTGTTGCTTACAATATGTATACTCACTTCACCTGTTGTACTACTGTTATTTATATATTGTACCTGTTCCTTTCTCCGCCCGGTGCCGAGGAGTCGCTGGGGGAGCGGATGTGAAACCACTTAGTCTTTTTGACTAACGGTTGCTACGTCTTCCTTTTTAGGAGGAAACCCCACAGGTGGAGCAGTAGGCTATGCAGACGGACAGCTAGGCCAGGGTGACAGGGCCTGAAGGGACGGTACCGTCGCTACCGTCGGTTACAGATGTGAGTGAGAGAGAGATTTTGTTGTAGCCCTTCAGGGCAATTTTGTTTACGTACTCTGATTTTGTAGAAGCTTGCTTCAGCTTCTCTTTTGATGCACTTATGGACTTATGCTTGGTGTGGATTTGACTTTCATATTATTATGGTTGGGTTGGCAGTTATATGTTGATATTGGTTGTAGCCGGCAGAATAGGCATCTTGTGGTACAGACTAGCTCGAGTGCTGGTGCTACCCCAAGGCGGCTGTTCTGGGCATAAGACCCCTCTCGTGCCGTGTATTGTGTTCCGGGAGGGGGGTCTTACAGCCTTTACAGGGCTTGTAAATTAGGAAAGCAAATTAAAAGAAGTTTTAAATCATTAAACAAAAGTGACTAACCTAGGATATTGTACTTACTACATATGGACCTTTTTGGCCCTATAGGAGTACAAAGTCTAGAAGGGAAATCTTATACTTTAGTGATTGTAGATGACTTCTCTAGATTCACTTGGGTTTTCTTTCTGAGATCTATGTCTGATAACTTTATGATTCTTACAGACTTTCTCAAGAACATACATATTGAGTACTCTAGTCTAGTTGCATTGATTTGAAGTGATCATGGTACTGAGTTTGAGTCTCTTCTTATGCAAGAGTTCTGTAGGAAGGAAGGTATCAGACAATGCTTCTCAGCTCCTAGAACACCTCAACAGAATGGGGTTGCTGAAAAGAAGAATAGAACACTAATTAAATCTGCAGGCACATTACTTGCAGATGCTTATTTTCCCCTATCCTATTTGGCAAAGGCTGTAAGCACAACACATTATGTGCTGAATAGAAGTCTTATACACAAACTTAAGAATAAGACTCCTCATGAGTTACTGAAAGGGAAGAAACCTAAAGTAGATTACTTTAAAATATTTGGATGTTTATGTTATATACACAACAACAATAAGAAACACATTAGAAAGTTTGAATCCATTTCTGATATGGGAATTTTTCTTGGATATTCCCATGTAAGCAAGGATTATAGGGTATATAACAAATCTACCTTAAAAATTTAAGATTCTATCCATGTTTCTTTTAATGAGACTAACATAATTTTCAAGGAGAAGACTTCTTCTACCAATGAATCTTTGCAGAAACATAAGTTGTGTGAGAAGCTTAATGACCTAACCCTTACCAATAAGGCAGGTAGCCATTCTTCTCCACAATGTGCTGAAGAAAGTGAAGAAGAAGACACTGTAATCAGATATAAACCAACAATAGCTAACTTAATTCCATAAGAGGAATTTATTACACAAGCTATTGGGCAACCAACTCCACCCACTAACTTGATCAAACTTAGAGATCACCTCATATCTCAAGTAATTGGAGACATGTCAGCTGGTGTGGAGACAAGGCATCAACTCAACTAAGATTTGATGCATGCCAGCTTCATATCTCAAATTGAGTCCCAATCAATTAAAGATGCAGAGAAAGATCAACACTGGATCATTGCAATGTAAGAAGAGCTCAATCAATTTGAGAGATGCAGAGTTTGGGACGTAGTTCCAAGACCCAAAGACTACTCAGTCATTGGAACTATGTGGGTATATAGAAATAAGCTGGATGCCCAAGGTGTCATCATAAGGAATAAAGCAAGACTTTTTGCTCAAGGTTATAGGCAAGAGGAAGGGATTGACTATGACTAGATTTTTGCACCTGTTGCAAGGCTGGAAGCAATCAGGATCTTCCTTGCATATCCTTCCTACAAGAAATTCAAAGTTTTTCAAATGGATGTCAAGAGTGCCTTTCTGAATGGAGAACAAAAAGAAGAGGTCTATGTTGAACAACCTCTAGGTTTCATCTCTCCAACTCATCCCTCTTATGTCTTTAGATTGCATAAAGCTCTCTTTGGTTTAATACAAGCTCCAAAAGCTTGGTATGAGACCTTAGCTAGCTTCCTTTTAGAACATAAATTTTCTAGAGGCATTGTAGATAGGACATTATTCACTAGGCACCATAAGGATCAAATTTTATTTGTACAAATTTATGTACATGATATTATATTTGGGTCTACAGATTCCAAACTATGCAAGGAGTTCTCTGACCTCATGCATTCAAAGTTTGTGATGAGTAGTATAGGTGAGCTCTCCTACTTCCTTGGTCTCCAAGTTAAGCAGCTACCTGATGGCATCTTTATATCCCCATCTAAATATGCTAAAGAGCTGATCAAAAATTTTGGGATGTCAGATGCCTCATGCAAGAAAACACCTATTGCTACAAATGTTGTAATTGAATCTGATGAACATTGGAAACCTGTTGATCAGAAATTATATAGGGCCATTGTTGGATCCCTACTTTACCTTATAGCAAGCAGACCTGACATAATGTTCTCTACATGTCTTTGTGCTAGATTCCAAGTGAACCCCAAAGAATCTCACCTTACTTTCTTAAAAAGGATTTTAAGATATATAAAGAGTTTTCTTAGTCTAGAACTTTGGTATCCTACTGAGTTAGAGTTTGAGTTAACTGGATACTAAGATGTTGACTTTGCTGGATGCAAAGTAGACAGAAAAAGTACCTTTAGAACATGCCAATTCCTTGGTACTAGATTAGTCTCCTTGTTTTGCAAGAAACAGTCATCTGTGTCTACATCAACTGTTGAAGCATAATATGTAGCAGCTGGCAGTTGCTGTTCCCAAATGCTGTGGATCCAGAACCAACATCTGGACTATGGGTTCCACTTAAATAATTCAACTCTATTATGTGATAAAACAAGTGCAATTTCCATTGCACAAAATCCTGTCCATCAAAGTAGAACTAAGCATATAGATATTAGGCATAATTTAAATAGAGAGTGTGTAGACAAAAATAAAATTAACCTTGTCTATATATACACTGATTTGCAAAGAGTAGATATCTTCACCAAAGCTTTGGATGAGAGGAACAATTTGTTCTTTATAAATCAGCTTGGTATGATAAATGGAGAAGCCTAAATTTAATTTCTATTTATGGTCGATGAATGTTTCAAATTTCGTCGAATGGAGATCGAGGAACTGATTAAATGTTCTTGAGATTTTTCGTCGACCTGAGATCGACAAACACTCTGAGTAAGTCATTTTTTGTTGACCTGAGATCGACGATCCGGCTTCAGAAAATTTTTGTCGGCCGGAGAGCGACGAAAAGTTTTCTCTTCTTTTGACTGAGATCGACGAACTCTTTTGTCAATAAAATATTCCGTCGACCCCAGATCGAAGATTTCTTATGTTTCGCAGGACGGAGTTTGTCGTTTCAAATTCTTTAAAACTTTATAACTAGGTTTTATTCGACATCCATCCCGCGCATTTAGTTCCCTTACACTTGATCTTTCTGTTTCCTTATTGCAGGCGACTATGGCTATTCCGGTAGGTGCTCTCGCAGGAATGGAGTTCGGCATGGGATTCGACATTGATTTTGAATCGTTCCAACACTCAGACCAGAAATTTTTTTATATTTTGCAGTTGTTTGAGGAACTGCACCTGAAGAACCTGATGATGACAAGAATGAAGATAGCAACGACTAAAATCAGAGAATGGGTTTACTCTTCATCGACTCCATATGCTGATACGATGGGTGGAACAATATCAGGTAACACCATCCCTTTTACTCCAGAAATTCTTATAGATATTTTCGGCTTAGTTAATGGAGAAGAAGAACTTGAAATGGATTCTTCTGAATTTGATGAGATGTTGACTTTGATTGGTTATTCTGGAGACAACCCCAATAAATTGTTGAAGAAACATTTGTCTGTCGGGTACAAATTTCTTGCAGACATAGTTGGAAAGGTGTTGCTGGGCAAGCATACCTCCCATGATCATATTACTAGACAGCAGTTTCTAGTTTTGTGTGTTGTAGTCAATAAGAAAGCCATTAATTTGGCTAGGATTCTATTCAATCTGATAAAGAAGAAAAACACCAAGAAAGAAGTGTGTTTTGAAAGGATACTTGGCATCTTCCTTCAGGCAAAGGCCGTTGAATCCCTGATCGCCCCGACCGTATTCATCAACGCCTCGAAAAGGCTGACTTGCGCCTTATTTAATAGGTGGGAAAGGAACATCCCAATGCCATCCAGGGCTTTCTCCTCCAAGAATTCTGAGAGTACTAGGGCTATTCCAGCCGCTCCCCAACCTACAGATGACAATTCTATTCCTCATCCTCCTCCACTCATTCAAACTCCTTCCACATCCATCCAACAAATCTCTACAGCTCCAATTCATCAACCCACACCTACACCTACACCTCCTGCTTCCCCCATCCACCCTTCTACACTAGTTCATCAACCTACACCTCCACAATCCCACAATTCTTCTCCAGTACAACAATAACAACATCTAGAGCAAGCTCTTTCACTAGTTACTATTACTCCTCCTTTGTCCCCCCTTCGTTCTCATCTTGAAGATATACATCATCTTCAAAATTTTTCATCACTACCATGATTCAACCTTCTTTCATCTCCAAGCCATTCTCTATCTCCTCCAGATGAACTCATGATAGACCTTCATCCCTCATCCTCTTCTGTCAATCCATCTGTCTCTAATCAGACCCCTCCAAAATTCATGGAATTGACTTCACCCTCCATTTTCTCAATACTGCAATCCATCACACCCCTACTTCAACAACTTATAGCAGAGGCTATTTCACCTCTTTCTTCTTCTATCTCAACTCTTGCTGCTCAGCATTATGCCCTCCCTGTCCCTCATTCTTCTATCAGGGGCCTTGCTCCAGTTACAACTAAAACCAGGTAGGGGAGATACTCTTTGAAGAAGTAGCTCCAATAGTAATAGCAGTAGAAGCTCTAGTAGTAGCAGCAGTAACAACAGCAGATGAAGACATTGTTGATATAGAGATTCCTGATGTAGAACTTAATAAATTTTTGGATTCAGATTTTGAGTCAACTGAGTTACCTCTTTCTGTGGACATTCTTTATAGAGATTGTTTCATTTCTCTAGAACTTGAGCTAAATTCAGTTATTAATTCTTTTGATATTTTGTATAGAGACTGTCTTCCTTTTATCTCTTTTCAATAGTGTACAGATATAGTTTGTTATAAAGCTCCTATCAGTTCAGAAATTTTATAGCAGATTCAGAATAGCTTTGAAGCTCCAGAGCCTGAACTTTTTTTAGTTATAGAGGCTGAGCTTGTCAAGGTTGCTGAGGATGAATTTTCTTGGGCCAAGGCTCTCTCTCCTCCCACTTTTGTCTTCTCCTCCTCTCCATTGCCAGATATGGATGAGATTTTTGCTGAAGACATTGTTCAGGAAGCTGAAATGGCTTCAGATGCAGTGGTTCTTACTCCAGTTGTTCCACCTCATGTTGAAAAGTAAATTCCACCGGAAGTTATAGCACATATTGATGCATTATATGACAACCCACAGAGTTCTTCTGAAGATGATCAAAAAGATGATTTTTATTCTGATAATGGCAAGAAGAAAGTTTTCAAGAAAATAAAAGCTGCACCAAAAGCTCTTCCTAAGCCAAATCCAAATAGTGACACTCCATATTACATACTGCAGAAGATTACTCCTTATCTTGGAATGCTTCAATGGTTGCGGCTGTCCAAGAATGAACAAAAGAAAAAAAGAAGAGGAGAAGGTATAGGTCTCCTCTAAGACAATTCAGGAAAGACCCTCCTCCTCCTCCTCCTCCCTCTTCAGGCTCCTCAGGTAATATCATTCAGAAACCTGCTCCTATAACCAAAACATATTAGAGATATCCTAGGTAAAGCAGTCAGCAAACCTCTATAAGCAACCCTCCTCCAGACCCTTCCAAGAAAGTTCCTACCAAAGAACAAAAGCAGGACTCTAGTCCAAAAAGGCCAGAGTCTCCTCCAATTCCTTTTGTTGATCTAGAGCAGGAGACCTCTGCCAAGATGGCTAGATTTCAGGAGTTAGTAGGTCTCTCTCAGAGTAGGAAAGCAAAAGCTGAAGGCAAGGACATTTCTCAATATTCTACAATGTCAGCCTATAGAAAAGAAGAACTGAAAAGGTATGCAAAAACAAATAAGTTCATTAATGTTGATGATTATATGAAACTTCACCAGAGGGTGATGTTCTAAGAACTTCATCTCAAACTGTTATTGGAGCATCTGACATGTATATGTCAAAGAAAGAAGCGGCCAATCCAAACAGGGAAATTGTAACACCCCTATCCGTCGCATAGCATATAGCAGTAGGTCCGGCCGGGGCCCGACGCCATATACCACGGACAGACCGGTTGGTTACGCGTTGAAACCACACAACCAATCAGAGCGTCCTACACAACACCTAGCGGAAGCAATTTAATTAAGTTGCAAAAAGATAAGAACCCTGCCACAGAGCATGAATGTCCACTACAACCCAGGAATGAGTACATACACAAAAGAGTTCACGGCCTTAAGGCCTTACAAAAATGTTCGCTTAACAAGATAGCGTCTTTCATACATCGGCGCGCAGGCCGGCCATACATGAATATGAAAAGCTAATAACTAAGCCTTCGAGGGCTGGCGCTGCAACTTGGGCTTTAGCCCGCTATTTGTCGCTTGGCTCCGCAACAGCACCTGTAGAAACAACCCACCCAAGAGGTGGCAATACAAAAGGGCAACGGTCAGCAAAGCTGACCAAATTATAACGACCCCGTCCCGTTTCTCGGGACGGCGGTGCTCCTTCCCTGCATGTAAAACTACCATAGTAATTCTATAAAGCATTCTATTCGCCACAAGTGTCGGCACGCACGGCCGCACATTCCGTGCTCTCAGGGCACTAATCGGTGAACCCGGTCCGGACCCAGTCCGACACCGCGATTCCACCACCATCCCTCGGATGGCAACACACGTGAGCATTTAGCCCTTTCAGCCGAAGCCTAGGCCCGTTTCCAGCCCCCCGGGAAGTCCCATGTACTTTAGGTCGCTTCTACCGAGACCACTTGGAATGGGTAGAGTTCCACCCGCCCGTTGCTCACTTCACCACGACCATTTAGCCATCGGTGCGGGCCAAGTTTCTCCTCATTCCCACAATCGATCAAAACACGCACATAACCCCGTTATGTACCGATTTGCCCTCCAAGGCAACATCGTGGCGGCAATTCGATTCCGCCCAAGCTTTTCGGGTGCGCCTTGAGGTTAACCCCCAAGGATCCCTGTATGCAATCTACCGCGTAGAATTTTCGGAAAACTAAATTCACCGGCGCGGAGTCTTCTCCGGCCATGCAATGCAAACATCACCGATCCGGGTTAAACCCGAATAGGCTTCACACACAATGCCTACGCCCGTACTCCGATTCCGGGCTCTAACAACGGGGACTTTACATATCTACCCGAAGGGATTCCGCGCCTCAACGCTCACTCGCGAGAGGGGGGAATTCCCCATGCATGGAAAGAAGGGCGACTACACATGCCCTATGAAGAGGATCGTTACCCTCGCATTTTTCCGCGGCGCCATGAAGATGTAGTCGGATGGAAAGCTTCGCCTCGCCCTTGCCTTCGAGGATCCGGACTCGGATCGCGAATCGGTGCTTCACAACTCCTCCGGCGGCCGGATCTTGGGCTCCTCCTTCCTCTTGCTCTCCCTTCTCTCTAAACACTTAGAGAGAGAGTGGACCAAAGAAAAATGAGGATACAAAGCCCTAATCCCGGCTAATAACCCCCCAGGAGCAGTCCCCACCGTCGGATCCAGATCCAAGGGAACGAACGGCCGAGATTAGATCCAAAATCCCAAAAACTGGGCCGAACACGGCTTGACACACGGCCGTGTGTCTGGCCGTGTAGCTCATTCGCCGATCGACACGGCTCCTGACACGGCCGTGTGCCACGGGCCGTGTTACCTGGAGCTTCAGGACGATCGTCGAGCTTCCAGAACACGGCTTCGAACACGGCTGTGTTCGAGGTCGTGTGCCCCACACACGGCTTGAGACACGGCCGTGTGTCTCAGGCCGTGTACTTCTCTGACTCGAGACAGCACAAAAACCCAATAAATCCCTGAACACGGGTAGGCACACGGCCGTGTGCCTGGCCGTGTGCCCCTGTTCAGATCTCCAAAAGAGCCGTTTGATCGCCCCGCGATCATCTCCGAGGTTGGGGTTTTACAACTCCCTCCCCCTTAAGAGAATTTCGTCCCGAAATTAAGAACAGAGACTACACAAAAGAATAAGCAAATCGAGTACCTGACGGGAACAACTCGGGGTACTCCTCGCGCATTGTCTGCTCTCGCTCCCAAGAGAGCTCCTCGCGCCCGCAGTTATCCCAACGGACCTTCACCATTCTGATTTCCTTGTTCCGAAGCCGCTTGACTTCGAAATCCTCAATAGATATGGGCTTGACTTTCGTTGTCAACCCTTCCTCAACCGGTACTTGATCAGCCGCGATCACCTGCGAAGGCTCTTGCACCGCCTTCCGCAAAACCGAGATGTGGAATACATCGTGCAAAGCACTTAACTCCACCGATAGCTTCAAACGGTACGCCGCTTCGCCGACTCGCTCCAGAACCTCAAAAGGTCCAAGGTACCTCGGACTCAACTTTTTCAAGCGTCGAATCCGTGAGACACCCTTGAATGGCTTGATCTTCAAGTACACCCAATCGCCTACCGCGAACTCCACGTTCCGGTGCTTGGCATTGTAGTACTTCGCCTGCCGGTCCTGAGCGATCAGCAAGCGCTCCCAAATGATCCGCACTAACGAGGTAGCACTCTCCACATCCTACTTCTTGTACAACCTTGCCTCACCCGCTTCAAGCCACGATAACGGCGTGCGACACTTCCTACCATACAGGGCCTCGAAGGGCGCCATTTGTATACTCGCTTGGTAGCTGTTGTTGTATGCGAACTCCACCAAATAAAGGTGGTCTTCCCACTGCTTCCCGAAGTCTAGAACACACATGCGGAGCATGTCCTCCATCGTTCTGTTGACCCTCTCGGTCTGCCCATCCGTCTGCGGATGGAAAGCTGTGCTGAACTTTAACTTTGTTCCCAACATCTGCTGCACCATCCTCCAATCATTTGACGTGAACCGCCCATCGCGATCACTCACAATGCTACGAGGCACACCATGCAGCCTAACAATATTGTCAACGTACAACTTTGCCAATTTCTCGACTGGATCATCCTTCCTATGCGGAATGAAATGCGACACCTTAGTTAGCCGATCTACGATCACCCAGATGGCGTCGTTCCCCTTCTGCGACCTTGGCAACCCGTGCACAAAGTCCATAGATATATCGTCGAATTTCCACTCCGGTATAGGCAAGGACTTCAGAAATCCTCCCGGCTTTTGGCACTCCGCCTTCACCAAGGCGCACGTTTGGCATTTAGCCACGTACAACGCCACATCTTTCTTAAGTCCCGGCCACCAAAACAACTTCTTGAGATCACGATACATCTTCGTGCTCCCTGGGTGGATTGAGTACTTGGTATGATGAGCCTCGTACATCAACTCCGCCCGGAGGTTGCCCCCACTTGGGATGCACAAACGATGATCCTTCCTTAATAACCCATCTTCTACCGAGAACTGGGAATTTGACCCATCCAGAGCGGCCTCCAAAAGCTCCTTCATGGAGTCATCTAACTCCAATGCCTGCCGAACCCGGTCAGCCAGGTCATACTGCACCTCTGTCCAGTTTAACATTGCTTTGGCGCTCGTCTGCCTGTCGACGCAACAGATCTCAAGCTCCTCCAACTCCCGCACTAGCCGCTCATCATGCACCGACAACCAGTTGGCTCGGGCGGGAGCCCTGCGGCTCAGCGCATCCGCAACTGCGTTGCCCTTCCCGGGTACATAATATATTTTGAAGGTGTAGTCCCCCAGGAACTCCATCCACCTCCTCTGCCTCATATTAAGGTCTTTCTGATCCAACAGGTATTTTAGGCTCTTGTGATCGGTGTATATATCGACCCTTACTCCGTATAGGTAGTGCCTCCACAACTTGAGTGCAAATATCACGGCCGCCAACTCCAAGTCGTGCACCGGATAATTTCTTTCATGCACCTTTAGCTGACGCGATCCATACGCTATCACGCTACCATGCTGCAACAACACGCAGCCCAAACCGCTACCCGAAGCGTCGCTATACACCTCAAAGCCCTCGGTCCCACTCGGCGAACTAAGCACTGGCGCCATGGTCAACCGCCTCTTCAGCTCCTCGAAAGCCTGCACGCACTCTTGCGTCCATAAGAATCTCTGATCCTTCCTGGTCAACTTTGTGAGAGGTAACGCTATCCGCGAGAAGTTCTCCACGAAGCGCCTGTAATAGCCGGCAAGCCCAAGGAAACTACGGACTTCCGCTACCGAAGACAACACAGGCCACTCCCGTATCGCAACTATCTTCGCCGGATCCACCGCTATACCTTCCCCACTCACTATATGACCCAGGAACGCTACCGAAGGTAGCCAGAACTCGCACTTGGAGAACTTTGCGTAAAGCTCATTCCTCCTCAAAGTCTCCAACACCAAATGCAAATGCTTGAAGTGGTCTTCTTCGCACTGCGAGTACACCAAAATATCGTCAATAAAGACGATCACAAAGCGATCCAGGAAATCTCTGAACGTCCTGTTCATCAGATCCATAAACACCGATGGCGCATTCGTCAGTCCAAACGGCATGACCGTGAACTCGAAATGCCCATACCTCGTACTGAACGCCGTCTTTGGGATATCACATTCCCTGATCCTCAGCTGATAGTACCCCGACTTCAAGTCCAACTTGGAGTATACAGATGATCCGACTAACTGATCAAAGAGATCATCAATCCTCGGGATCGGGTACTTGTTCTTTTCCGTCAACTTGTTCAATTCTCTGTAGTCGATGCACAGCCGCATACTACCGTCCTTCTTTTTAACGAAGAGGACCGGTGCGCTCCAAGGCGACGAACTTGGACGCACATAACCTTGCTCCATCAGCTCCTCCAGCTGAACCTTCAACTCCGCCATCTCCTTTGGCGCCAACCTATAAGGAGCACGTGACACGGGTTTGGCACCCGGCACGAGCTCGATCGTAAAATCAATCTCTCGCTGCGGTGGGGCTCCGGGAAGGCTATCCGGGAACACATCGGGGTATTCGCAAACCACGGGGATGCTATCCAACGGGGACTTTGGCTCCACAGCCCCCACTATCGCAAAGAACGGCTCTGCACCAGCACGAACCGCCTTCACCACCTGAAGAGCAGACATTAATGTCTTGCTCAACCCCTTAAGCCCCTTGAAAGTAGTCTCCCGCCCTACACCCAGCTTGACCTCCTTACGGTCGCAATCGATCCAAGCCTTCTGCTCTGACAGCCAATCCATTCCAAAGATAACATTGAACTCTACCAACGGCAATAATGATGCTAGCAAGTCGAACTCTTGGCTCCCTATGTGAACCTTCACGGCGCACACCCTGTCCGCACGCATCGAGCACCCATTCGGTAGCAACACATCTAACTTGTCCTTCGCCATCGAAGAAGGGACTCCGATACGCGATATAAACTGTTCGGACAAGAAAGAATGCGAAGCACCAGTGTCGAACAGTGCCCGTGCCGGACTGTCGCTAATTACCACAAAGCCTAAGCAAAAGACATCAGCTTAACAAGCAATAGGTAATAGTATTCTCAAGTCAACTTGCATAAATTAACTCATACCTGTCACCACATCCGCTTGCTTGATGGCCTCCTGCTGGCCCAAGTTGTAGACTCTAGGCTGAGTCGGAGCATAGTGGGACGCGGTCGACTCCACCGCTTTGCCCTTTTCCTCGTAGGTAGCTCCTTGTTTCCTTTCGGACTTTGAGCGTCCACTCCAGCAGTCACGGGCAAAGTGCCCCGGCTTTCCACACGTGAAGCAAGCACCCGGGGTTCGATGGGTAGTTGCCCCCGAGGCACCTGCAGAAGAAGCTGGACCCGATGTCTTAGCCTTCTTAAAGAATCTACGGTAGCCCGACTTCGATGTAGTCAGCGCCTTGAACTCTGATTTCTTGCCACCTGATTCCCTTTCTTTCTTTGCTTGCACGTTTCTCATATCCTTCTCCAAGGACCGGGCCGAACTGACCAGGGTCATGAAACCCTGCGTCTTGGGCCCCGACAGCAGCAACCTCAAATCATCCCTTAGCCCTTCATAAAAGCGGATCGTCTTGCGCTCCTCGTCTGCGAAGGTAGCGCCGGCATATCTCCCCAACCGAGTAAACTCGTGGAGGTATGCATCAACGGTGCTATCACCCTGCACCAACTTCTGGAATTCGTTCTCTAGCGCGATCCTCTGCGCCGAGGGGGGGTATCGAGCCATAAATAGTCTCGCAAACTCCTCCATCGGGACTTCGGCCAATGGCCTTCCCCTCAACTGATGCAGCTCTAGGCCCTCCCACCATAGTCTTGCGTCCCCATCCAAAAGGAACGTCGCTATAGTGGTCTTCTGCCACTCTTCAGTTTGCGTCGCAGTCATCACCATGTTGACCCTTGAGAGCCAATCCTCTGCTTGGGTCGGGGTTTCTGCCCCCGTGAACACTGGTGGGTGAAAGCCCATGACATGCTTCAGTTGTCTTTCAGTTGCTCTCCTAGGCAACTCTGGCTCCAAAACTACTTGCTCAACCCTCCTTTGCTCTGCCGCCTGAAGCGGTACCTGTTCCACAGCAGGAGCAGGCTGCTGCACCTGCCTTGCAGGCTGCGCATTGATCATTGCCATGACCGCTTCTGCCACCAACCTAATGGTCTCAGCAGACAAAGGTGTTGCAGGCGCATCGCTTGGCGCACTGCTCGCCTCAGAACCTGGCCGTTCAGACGGCCCAGCACCGTTTCTGGTCACCTAAAATCGTGCAAAACACCGATAAGCGACCAAGAATTACTGCAAACAGCAATTATAGGAACACGCAGGTTCCTCAATCATGTGTATTTTCATTCCTAAGTGGACATTCATGGGTTCTTTTCATGTTATAACGATGACGCACACAATGTGCTCACCACCCCTTAAAGTGAATTCGTCCACGAATTCATTTAAGCGTGACCGAAAACAGAAGTCTGATACCAATTTGTAACACCCCTATCCGTCGCATAGCATATAGCAGTAGGTCCGGCCGGGGCCCGACGCCATATACCACGGACAGACCGGTTGGTTACGCGTTGAAACCACACAACCAATCAGAGCGTCCTATACAACACCTAGCGGAAGCAATTTAATTAAGTTGCAAAAAGATAAGAACCCTGCCACAGAGCATGAATGTCCACTACAACCCAGGAATGAGTACATACACAAAAGAGTTCACGGCCTTAAGGCCTTACAAAAATGTTCGCTTAACAAGATAGCGTCTTTCATACATCGGCGCGCAGGCCGGCCATACATGAATATGAAAAGCTAATAACTAAGCCTTCGAGGGCTGGCGCTGCAACTTGGGCTTTAGCCCGCTATTTGCCGCTTGGCTCCGCAACAGCACCTGTAGAAACAACCCACCCAAGAGGTGGCAATACAAAAGGGCAACGGTCAGCAAAGCTGACCAAATTATAATGACCCCGTCCCGTTTCTCGGGACAGCGGTGCTCCTTCCCTGCATGTAAAACTACCATAGTAATTCTATAAAGCATTCTATTCGCCACAAGTGTCGGCACGCACGGCCGCACACTCCGTGCTCTCAGGGCACTAATCGGTGAACCCGGTCCGGACCCAGTCCGACACCGCGATTCCACCACCATCCCTCGGATGGCAACACACGTGAGCATTTAGCCCTTTCAGCCGAAGCCTAGGCCCGTTTCCAGCCCCCCCGGGAAGTCCCATGTACTTTAGGTCGCTTCTACCGAGACCACTTGGAATGGGTAGAGTTCCACCCGCCCGTTGCTCACTTCACCACGGCCATTTAGCCATCGGTGCGGGCCAAGTTTCTCCTCATTCCCACAATCGATCAAAACACGCACATAACCCCGTTATGTACCGATTTGCCCTCCAAGGCAACATCGTGGCGGCAATTCGATTCCGCCCAAGCTTTCCGGGTGCGCCTTGAGGTTAACCCCCAAGGATCCCTGTATGCAATCTACCGCGTAGAATTTTCGGAAAACTAAATTCACCGGCGCGGAGTCTTCTCCGGCCATGCAATGCAAACATCACCGATCCGGGTTAAACCCGAATAGGCTTCACACACAATGCCTACGCCCGTACTCCGATTCCGGGCTCTAACAACGGGGACTTTACATATCTACCCGAAGGGATTCCGCGCCTCAACGCTCACTCGCGAGAGGGGGAATTCCCCATGCATGGAAAGAAGGGCGACTATACATGCCCTATGAAGAGGATCGTTACCCTCGCATTTTTCCGCGGCGCCATGAAGATGTAGTCGGATGGAAAGCTTCGCCTCGCCCTTGCCTTCGAGGATCCGGACTCGGATCGCGAATCGGTGCTTCACAACTCCTCCGGCGGCCGGATCTTGGGCTCCTCCTTCCTCTTGCTCTCCCTTCTCTCTAAACACTTAGAGAGAGAGTGGACCAAAGAAAAATGAGGATACAAAGCCCTAATCCCGGCTAATAACCCCCCCAGGAGCAGTCCCCACCGTCGGATCCAGATCCAAGGGAACGAACGGCCGAGATTAGATCCAAAATCCCAAAAACTGGGCCGAACACGGCTTGACACACGGCCGTGTGTCTGGCCGTGTAGCTCATTCGCCGATCGACACGACTCCTGACACGGCCGTGTGCCACGGGCCGTGTTACCTGGAGCTTCAGGACGATCGTCGGGCTTCCAGAACACGGCTTCGAACACGGCTGTGTTCGAGGCCGTGTGCCCCACACACGGCTTGAGACACGGCCGTGTGTCTCAGGCCGTGTACTTCTCTGACTCGAGACAGCACAAAAACCCAATAAATCCCTGAACACAGGTAGGCACACGGCCGTGTGCCTGGCCGTGTGCCCCTATTCAGATCTCCAAAAGAGCCGTTTGATCGCCCCGCGATCATCTCCGAGGTTGGGGTCTTACAGAAATCATATTCAAACAACCTGCTGAAGGATCAAACAAGTATAAAGCTAAACATAGAAAATGAGTTTATCTATTGTGTTGTTCTCATTTACATTTGAACTCTATTTTTGTTTATATCATGAAGAATGTGCTGTAAATATCTGCTGAATGTTTATTTCTGTCAGATATATTTTCGTTTTGCATTATGATTACTTATTTTGTTTTGTATTAGTGACCTCACCCAAATAGGGGGAGATTGTTGGATCCCTAGTTGGATTTGGGCTAGGTTCAATAATTTAGGCTGAGTTTGACCCAACATTATATAGTCAGGGTCATGTCTAGTAGCCCTAGATTTTAGGCTAGTCCTGTTAGTTCTACTTCCTTGGATTAGCCAGCAAAGGACCTCATAAGACTTAGACTTAGAAGATATCAGAAGACAGTTTGATCAGTTCAAAATTCTTCAAACTCAGCTCGACAATCATCGATCTCCGATCGATGAACTCAGAGTTAATTCTCTTAGCTGAGCTCGACGATCTTCGAGCTCAGGTCGACGATTTGTTCTCTTCAAATATATTCTCAGCTCGACGAACTCAGAGTGCAGATTTGACAAATATTTCTCAGTTAGTAGTTCGCAGATCTCAGGTCGACGAACAGGCATTCTTAGGTCAACGATCTTGGATCTCAGGTCGATGAATTCTGTTCAGAGTTCGACGTTTTCTGTCCGGTTTCAAAATGAGTTTTTCCTCTTTCTGTTCCTTTTTTTTCTCATTTATTAGCAGTATTATTCTGAATATTTATGGCACATATTCATCTAGATATAGACGTTATTAGCTGTATTAAATATGGTATTCATCAGAATAATTATTTGCTTACTCTATCAAGGACAGTTGGGAAAACTCATAAATGTTTTATTCCAGCCATTTTCAATTCTCCAGATCAGCCAGCATTTAAGGAAGTTATTCAAAATTCAAAGGAGAATTAATTGAAAGAATATTAAAAAGTGATTCTCTCTTTTCAAGGATACAGAGACAAGAAAAGAAAAAGATACATCATAGAGATCATACAACCACTGGACGTCTCTTTCATTCCTCTCAACACTTTTTCATTCTTTGCCAATACTCAAGACTAAAGAAGAATAATCATAACAAATCAAGAGCCTTCTTCATCTTTAGTTCTACGAATCTACAAAAATCTTTGATTCAACATCAGTCAACTGGATTTCCTGGACATTGGCAGATCAAAGCTGAAGACTTACTCACCCTGAAGCAAAGCTCATTCTTCCTGAACCTTCATCTTCTCAGGGGGGAGCTTTGACACCATCAGAATCCACATAGTCTTCTCAAGTTGTTTTTGAGAAAAGAGAAGACTTCCATCAACCTATTTCCACCCCCATTGTATAGAGTTTTGACTCCCTTCAAAATTTAGCTTGGTTGCAAGTCTCCTGATCAAAATACTTGAGATTGGTTTTTGAGCACCTGATCAAAAGCTCATAGATGGCAGTCACCTGATCAAAACCTGTTAGTGGATTCCTACCAGGGTGGTAGAATGGTGGATGTACCCAAGTTTTTGGGAACAACTATAAATTTCATGTGTTGCCTGGTTGCACATTTTCTGTTTGTTTTGTTCTTGCTGTGTTTGTGACTGTTGGAATAGTTAGCCTATTTTCTTTTGCTTAACTACTATATGGTATCACTATTTTCACTCTGATATAAATTAAGAATAAACCAAAATTTTTAATACTCTATTCACCCCCCCCCCCAATCTAGAGTAATAAGATCTAACCCCTCCTTTCAAACTCCATTGCCATCAACTGAGGTCCTGCTCCTGAGCTCGTAGCCTTCCAGCTCAGCGCATCCGCCACCATATTTTCCTTCCCTGGGTGGTAGTGAATCGTGTACTCATAATCTGGATAGAAATCCACCCATTGTCTCTGGCGAACATTCTGCTCCTTCTACGTATCAACATATTTCAGATTTGTATGATCCGAAAATATGTCGTAGTGCACTCCATATAAGTAATGTCTCAAAATCTTCAGCGCAAACACTACTGCCCCCATTTCCCTATCATGAACAGGATAGTTCTACTCATGCTTCTTCAGCTGTCGTGAGGCGTATGCTATCACATGACCATTATGCATCAGAACATCCCCCATCCCCTATAAAGATGCATCTATATACACTGGAAAGCACTCCTTTGTAGATGGAAGGGAGAGGATAGGGGTTGACGTAAGCCGGCTCTTTAACTCCAGAAAGGCCGCCTCACACTGCGGCATCCTAACAAATGGATCATCCTTCTTCATCAATGAAGTAAGTGGGAGAGCCATCTAAGAAAACCCCTGCACAAACTTCCGGTAGTATCTAGCTATTCCCAGGAAACTCCGAACGTCCATTGCCGTCTTAAGCTGAGGCCAGTCCCGCACTACCTTAATCTTTTCAGGGCCCACAGCCAGTCCCGCTCCACTGATAATATGGCCTATAAAGGCCACCTAGGTCAGCAAAAACTGCCATTTGCTGAACTTGGCGTAAAGCTGATTCTCCCTGAGCTTCCCCAACATCAAAGACAGGTTTTGTGTATGCTCCTCCTTCGTTCTGGAATAGATGAGGATGTCATCTATAAAAACTATGACAGACCGGTCGAGGTATGGCTCGAACACCCGATTCATCAAACTAATGAAGGATGAGGGCGCGTTCATTTGACCGAAAGGCATCACGGTAAACTCATAGAGTCCGTATAAACTACTAAAGGCTGTCTTCGGGATATCATCCTTATGAATGCGACGCTGGTAGTAACCCGATCTCAGATCCAACTTTGAGAACCAGTGGGTTCCCTCAAACTGATCAAACACCTCATCTATCCTTGGCCATGGGTAGGTATTCCTTACTGTAGGTATATTCAGAGCCTAGTAGTCGATACATAGTCGGAGAGACTCGTCATTCTTCTTGACGAACAGTACCGGAGCTCCCCAAGGCGAGGAGATCAGTCTAACAAACCCAGCCTCCACCAATTCCTTTAACTGACTCCTAAACTCCACCAGCTCCTTATGAGCCATCCGGTAGGGAGCCTTCGATACCATCTTAGCTCCGGGCACTAACTATATCTGGAAGTCCTTTTCCTGATGCGGGGGTAGCCCTGACAGCTTCTCTGGGAACACGTCAGCAAAATCCTGCACCACTGGAGACCTAGAGATGGGATCCTTGGTCTCAGCAATCTCAAATAGCACCTGGTATACCTCTTCTCCCATCATGTGGGGCTTGAGGGCTTGTACAGATGAAAATAAGATTGGGGTTGTAAAT
The DNA here is from genome assembly GCA_039513925.1 of Platanthera zijinensis. Lineage (NCBI taxonomy): Eukaryota > Viridiplantae > Streptophyta > Magnoliopsida > Asparagales > Orchidaceae > Platanthera > Platanthera zijinensis. The sequence continues at coordinate 48,013,960 of CM077083.1, forward strand.
GTGATACCCTTGATGACGATATAGGAATCCCCTTTCCTCAAGGTGATCCTCTTCGCCAAGCAGTCAATCTGGGCATGGTTCCAATACAACCATGTCATGCATAAGATAAGATCAAAACCTGGCATCCTTAGGATCATCGTTGGTGCTTCGAATGCCTTTCCGCCGATCTCCGCCTCCAAGTTACAGTGGGCGGAGGTGAATAGCTCTGATCCGTCTAGTAGACGCACCATCCTCATCAAGCCAGTAAATCATTCCACACCTTATAGTCCTTTCACGAATGCCTCCGACACAAACGAGTGTGAAGCACCCGTATCGAATAGCGTATAAGCGGGTTTGCCCAGGAAGAAGACTATGTCTGGGGTAGTTAAATATCTTTAGAAATCTAGTTATGTATTTCCTACTTAGTCTATTAATTCTATGTTCATGAATCTTTCTTTTTAGGAAAGAAAGAACTTAAAATTACTGGCGTACCTATTATAACTTTCTCCGGATTTCCAGGTTGAGCCAAATCCAGTGCATACACTTGATCCCTCTCCTTCTTGCGGTCTCTGCCCTGGTATCCATGTCCTCGGCCACGTCCTTGGCCTCAAAAATACTGAGCAGGCGAGGGAAACTGTTGTGCTGGTAGTGGTGCCCCCCTCATTGGGCATTTTCTTTGGATATGACCTACCTAATTGTAGTTGAAGCACTCCGGCGGGGGGATATTCCATACCCCTGGGACTCTGCATCTCCCATATCTTGAGTGGCTGAGGAGCCATCACCACTGGTTCCCTCTGCTCTTGTCTTGCCTCCTGACGAGGCTGGTCCTCTATCCTTCTTCCATCTCTCCAATCAACAATATAACCCCGTCACTAATCATTTTTGGCTCCCCATCCCTGATCCTAAGTTGGCCTCTTCTGGCCTCGAGTAGTGTGCCAATCTACCTTAATCCTCTTCGCCATTTCCAATATCTAAGGGATAGGCCCGTCAGATACGAACAACAGAGCTTCTCTCAGATTGAAAGTGAGGATAGATACAACTCTAGAGGGGGGGGGGTGAATAGAGTATTCAAAAAATTATGACACCCTACTAAACTCCCTTAGAGTTAATTTGTGGAATGAGTTTATAGATATTGATAACCCTTGAGCCTAACACAAAGTATAGTGCACAAGAGAGAGCTAACTATAATTACAGTTAAGCTTGGGATCCTATCACAGCAACTAGCAATCCTAGTTATTTCTACTCACAGCCACAGTGCAATAAATTAAATAAGCAGCACAGACGACACAAGAAATATTATAGTGGTTCCCTCTAAATAGGTACGTCCATTCTTCTATCACCCTGGTAGGAATCAACTATAGGTTTTTGTTCTGGTGCCCTGCCACCAACTGATCTGCTTCAGGTAGATCAAGTAGACCCTTTGAGCTTTTGATCAGGAGCTCAAAATCCAACACAGGTTTTTGATCTTGTGCCCTGCCACCAAGGGTTCACTTTTGAAGGGAGTAATAACCCTTTGTACAGGAGGTTGAGAGAGTTAAGGTTTCTTCTCTATTGTTAAACAGATTAGAGAAGCTATTGGATTGCATAGAGCTAGAGAGCTCTAAAGAATCAAGGCTCCCCCTGGCTTAGAGAATATCAAGGAAGGAGTCTTGCTTCAGGGTACAGGAACTCTTCTGAACTAAGACAAAGAACTGTCTTGGAGTTCTGAAGGAGAAGCTTGAAGAAGACTCTTGATTTGGAAAAGGTGTTCTACTTCAAACATCTTCCTTTCTTCTTCTTCTTCTTCTAAAAGCCTCTGAGTGAATGTCTTCCTATGAGCATGATGAACTCAGGATGAAGAAGAATGCTGAAGAGATTTGATCTTCTCAGGTGAATGTGAATTTCTGAGAGCTGTAGAACTTTCTTGCTTTCACTCTTTCTCTATGCTGCTATGTATATCTGTAAGTTCTTGGGTATCTGTTCTGTTCTCCTTTCAAAAGAAACTCTTTATATATGAGCCTTTGCAACGGCTCTAATTTGAGTTTGAATCTTGTCTTCTTCTGGAATCTGCAATCTGGGCTGCAAAAAGCATAAAGCAAAAGTATATCCTGCAGGCAGACATTCTATAAGGGTATAAAGCTTTCTAAGAAGCTGTATATCCAATCTGATAAAAGGGTGCAAGAAAAAGGTCACATCAGAAAGAACTCTTTACGGCCAGAGAAGACTTTCTGAGTCTAACGGCTATAAAGGACAGCCTGGCAGATAAAGTAGAAAATATATTTCAACTAAGAAGACAAAACACTTTGTCAGATAAAGATTGGCTCATGCATAAGGAATGGAGCAGAGATTGGCTGGAAATAATAGCATAAATTTACTGAAATAATCTTTTATAAAATATGCCAAATAAATATGAGATAAATCATAGAATAGAAGAGGACAAAATTACTAAATACATACAGCAAAATGTCGAACGACCCTCGAAGATCGTCGACCGAAGCACAGAGATCGTCGACCTATCAAACAGATAGTCGAACGATACCGATAGTCGAACTATCAAAGCAGATAGTCGAACTACCACAGCAGATAGTCGACCTATCAGAACAGATAGTCGAGCTATCAGATAGTCGACCTATCAAGACAGATAGTCGAACTATCAAGCAAAACAGATAGTCGACCTATCAAACAGATAGTCGAACTATCAAACAAAACAGATAGTCGACCTATCAAACAGATAGTCGAACTATCAAAGAAAACAGATAGTCGACCTATCAAACAGATAGTCGAACTATCAAAGAAAACAGATAGTCGACCTATCAAACAGATAGTCGAACTATCAGATAGTTGAACTATCCAAGCAGATAGTCGAACTATCAAACACAATAGATAGTCGACCTATCAAGACAGATAGTCGAACTATCAAGCAACACAGATAGTCGACCTATCAAACAGATAGTCGAACTATCAGATAGTTGAACTATCCAAGCAGATAGTTGAACTATCAAGAAATCTGTCTGGTCAAAAGAAGTCGAGCAGGGTTCGATGATCGGCGAGGCAGATTCCACAGAACGTCGAGCTAACAAGAGTTGAACTAACTCAGAGATTGACGATCTGCTGACAGACAAACGTCGACGAACTAATAGACGATCGTCGAACAGTCGATAGACGATAGTCGAACCAAAAATGACTTAACCAAATTTCTCATCTGGATAAGCAATTCTACAACTAAGGGAATCTAACCTATTAGCTAACCTTTGACCATAGATAAATCTTGGGTCAAGAGACTGAAAGAGAAGACTGAACTCAAATCTAAACTAGGGTACCAACAATCTCCCCCTATTTGAGTTAAGTCTCTCAACAACAGAATACACAAAACAAACTACTGGAAATAAATAAAATACAGGAAGGGAAATATCTAAGCAGTAGAGAGCATCAATCAAACAGACAAATAAATAACTGTCAATCAATGAAATTTAAGAAGCTTCAGAATCAGGTTTAGATTCAGAGGAACTAGGAATAAAAGAAATTTTCCTGAAAGGGTCTAAAGCTTCTTTCTTCGATAGCTTTAGATCTTGCTCTCCAATAATTCTAGATTCTGATGTCCTCGGAACAACTGCTTCAGGATGCTTTTCCATATATTTTGAAGGGTCAAAGACCTCAGGTCTAACCTGGAAATTATCAAGCTCCTTCTTTCTGAATTTAGACATTGTCTTTAATCCTGTAGTATCTTTACCTTCAGCTTTGGCTTTTCTAATCTGGGCTGATCCAACTAGCTCAAGAAATCTAGCCATCCTAAAATCAGGATCAAGCTCTTGACTTTCATACACATTTTCACAGGTTGGATCTACAGGTTTCACAGCTTTGAATTTAATAGAAAGATCTAACAGGCTTTCAGCTGGCTCTTTATTTTCCTGAATAACTAGAGAAGAAGCAGGAGCAAACTCAGCAAATTTCTTACTTGATTTTTCAGAGAAAATAACTCTTTTACCTTTTGAAATAGTTTTCTTTGCATGATCTGGCTTTGAAGAAGATATGCACTTGGTTTCTTTGGAAGGAGGAGGAGAAAAGGTTGGTTTCTGATAAACTACCTTCTTCACTTGTTCTCTTGCATCAGCATCATGCCTTTGGTATCCAGATTACGATCTACCTTGATATCCTTGATTGCTTTTCCTTTGAGAAGATTGGGATAGAGTAAACCAAGCAGACGGGGCAGAAGGGTTTGCAGACAAATTGCCAGAAGCTCCTGCACTGGGAGGTGGAGGAGGAGGACCTCTAGGGGTCCATTTTGGAGCTGGACTGTCATACCTTTTGGATTTCTTTCTTAACTTTTGCTGATTCTTTGAGAATCCCATCCAATGCTGAAACTCTTTGGACTTGGGATCTATTCCTTTTAAGATATAATAAGGAATATCATTGTCAGGGTTTGGAGGAGGAGGAGCAACAACTTTTCTTTTCTCTTTGGCAAATTTCTTTCTCTTGGATTCTTCAGAGTCATCAGAATCATCCTCATCCTCAGAGTTTGATGAAGGAGGATGATCATAAGGATCAAACGCTTCTTGCACAGCTTTTTCTTTCTCTTTTAAAGCAGCTTTTTCTAACTCTTCTTCCAAGGCATCCTGTGCCAGAAGAGTGTCTAGATCCAGTCCTGGGGTGTCATCCCAGACTGTAGACTTTTCCACTTGAATTTCTGAAACATTCTTTTGTTCAACTGTAACTGTCATGGAGACCAGTTCTTCTTGCACAACTAACTGAGCTGGTTGAGCAGCCTCAGGGTCTTGAACATCAGGTTCTGGATCAGCTAGAACTTCTGGAGCAGGTTGTTGAACAAGTTCTTGGACGACTAACACTTCTTCCACTATATCTGTAGTATCATGAACACAAATTTGCTAAATGACATTGTATCATTCCTTCTAGGTATTCCCATACTAACATGTCAGTTATCAAGTCTAGAAAATGAGTAAAAGAGTTACCTTCAGGATTTTACTTAGAATGTCCTAACTCCCATAATTCATCTAGAAAGGAGGTAATGACTCCTTCTTGGTAGAGGGCAACTAGGGGAGTGGAGCATTCTTCTAGGCAGACATTGACAACAAATTCAGTTTTCATTATAGCATCAGAAATATCTTTTTCAGACAGAGGAGGTACTGTTTCTTCTATCTCTTTTTCTGTATCTGCTGGAGGATCTGCTGGAAGAGAGGCCAGGGGCAGTTCAGAGGCATCTTCATAGAGCATCTCCCCCTGCCTGATTTCAGTGGAAACTGAAACCAGGCCCTAGATGAAGAGGGCTCAGCAGATTTGGAGAGGGCTTGGATGGAGGTAGTCAGGGAAGAGATGGAGGATACAAGGGGAGCAATTGCTTCTTCAATCATGATTTTGATTGAAGGAGTAATTAACTCCAATATGCTTGAGATGAAGGCTGGGGTGATTTCAAATGAAGGTGGGGGAATCACAGTAGATGGATGAACAGCAGGGATGGTGTATTTTTGATGAGATGGAGAGTGAACTGGAGAATGATGGGTGGATGCAAGAAGATCAATATGATCTGAATGAAGAATTGGTGACTGAGGAGGAGTGGATAGCTCAGAAGCCAATAAATCAAAACTAGGATGAGATATCCTAGCAAGATGAGAAGGGAGTGGAGATGCTGGTGGTGATGCATGGAGAATTGTGGAAGAATCAAGAAGATGAGATGCAGAAGATGGAACTTCAACTGAAGTAGATGGTGGCACTTCAGTGGATGGTAATGCAGAAGAAGTGGATGGAAAGGAGAGATTGGCTGAGCCTGCTTCTTGAAGGAGGGGAGTGACTGAAGCAGTCCTTGTGCTCTCAGATGCAACTGGAGCAACCCCTGCTGGAGCGGGCTTCAGAAAGCTCCTTTCCATTTGACAAATAGGGTTGGGTCCATCTTTTTGCTGGCATTGATGGATGTAGAAACTGAGACCAACAGATGGGGATATTTCTCTTTTAGAAATATCCCAAGAACCCTACCCAGGGTGACTTCCTTCTTGCTATTCTTTTTCCTTATCAAATCAAACAAAAGTCCTGCCCAGTTAATCTGCTTCTTGTTCACGATGGCACACATCAGGGCAAACTGTTGCTTGGTTATATTATCATGGGCAGAGTGCTTTCCCAGAAGCACTTTTCCGACTAGCTCAGCAAGGAACTTTATCTTCAACGGAAAGTTCACCTTTAGCAGCTTAGAAGGAATGTCGTCGGCATGTCCTAATTCAGTCAACATTCTCCCAAATTCTGGGGTATCTTGCTCATAATCCTCGTCCCCATTCAATAATCCAAAAATTTCAGTTAAAACGGCGGGAGTCAAAATTACCTCTTCTCCGCTTATCGTTCCGGTCATAGAGTCGTCATTGGAGGATGAAGTAAATGCCCATTCTTTAATCTCTTGAACGTTTATCTTTATTCTTGTGGACATGAACTTTTCTAATCCTTGATCTTTGCAGAGGTTGAGGATTTCCACTATCGCATACTCACAGCAGCTGAAAGAATCAAAGTCCACGCTGAAAACAGCATCGAACTTCACCACAGACAGGAGGGCTGGAGCAATCTCCATCGAAGGGGTTGGAGAAGGCGAGAGAGACGGCGAAGGCGAAACGGCAGAAATCGCGAGACAGGGAGCAAGCAGAAAGACGGAATGCGAGAAGACGCTCTCTGTCGACGATAAAAAGAACGATCTCTTAACCTAGGTCGACCATCGGTTTTATATTAAACCAGCAATCGTCGATCTATTTTAAAAGATACTGGAGACGATGGTCGAACGGTCGTTCGACGATCGTTCCTGAAGCAGAGTAGTCGATCAATCGTTCGACTATTTATGTCTTCACAAACAACAAGATGTCATCAACCATAGATCGATGATAGGCTCGACCTGTTCGGCAATCTTCGAACGTCAGTCGACGATCTTCAAGCAGATAAGCCTTCATCAACCATAGGTCGACAATAGGCTTGATCCGATCGACTATCTTCGAACATCATTCGACGATCTTCAAATAGGTTTCAACAAAGGCAGACGTCACACTTAGTCTTTTCCATTAATCATGCCTAGTTGAACCAAAAAGAATAGATGCTTTTGTTCATCTAAGGGCTTGGTGGAAATATCACCTCTCTGAAGGTCAGTGGATATGAACTTAAGGCTGATCTTGTTCTTTTCCACACAATCTCTCAGGAAATGGTGTCTAATCTCAATATGCTTGGTTCTAGAGTGGTGCATAGGATTTTGTGCAATGGAGATAGCACTGGTACTGTCACACATGATTTTTGTGTTCTTGTGTGTGTACCCATAATCCAAAAGTTGGTTTTGAATCCACAGGATCTGTGAACAACAACTAGCAGCTGCTATATATTCAGCCTTTGTAGTTGAAGTTGAGACAGAAGCCTGCTTCTTACAGAACTAAGAGACCAATCTCTCTCCCAAGAACTGACAAGTTCCTGAGGTACTTTTACTGTCAACTCTAGAACCAGCATAATCAGAATCAGAGTATCCAATCAACTCAAATTCTGATTCAGCTGGGTACCATAGTCCTAGATTTGGACATCCCTTCAGGTATCTCAAGATTCTCTTGAGAAGAATCAGATGAGATTCTTTGGGGTTGACCTGGAACCTAGCACACAGGCATGTAGCAAATATTATATCTGGTCTACTTACAGTTAAATACAATAGGGAACCAACAATGGCCCTATAATTCTTTTGATCAACTGGCTTGCCCTGATCATCAGAATCTATAACTACATTAGTAGCCATAGGTGTATGCATTGCTGAAGCATCAGCCATCCCAAACTTCTTTACCAATTCCTTGGCATATTTGGATTGGGAGATGAAGATGCCATCAACATCTTGCTTTACTTGGAGACCAAGAAAGTAAGACTGCTCACCCGTACTACTCATCTCAAACTTAGAATGCATCAAGTCAGAGAACTTTTTGCACAGTTTGGGATTAGTGGAGCCAAAAATAATATCATCTACATACACTTGAACTAACAGGATTGTGTCCTTGTTGTGCTTGACGAAAAGGGTTCTATCAACTACTCCCCTAACAAAGTTGTGCTCTAACAGGAAACTAGCTAGAGTCTCATACCAGGCTCTGGGTGCTTGTTTAAGTCCATAAAGAGCTTTTTGCAACTTGAAAACATGTGTGGGCTGAGTTGAGGAAACAAACCCAGGTGGTTGTTCAACAAATACCTCTTCCTTTAGCTCACCATTTAGAAAGGCACTTTTGACATCCATCTGAAAGACCTTAAACTTCATATAGGCTGCATAGGCAGAAAGATCCTTATTGCCTCTAGCCTTGCAACAGGAGCAAAGGTTTGGTCATAATCTATACCTTCCTCCTATCTGTAGCCCTGAGCTACAAGCCTAGCTTTGTTCCTTACAATAATTGCATTTGCATCGAACTTGTTCCTAAACACCCACTTGGTGCCTATGATCAGTTGGCCTTTAGGTCTTGGAACCAAAGTCCATACTTTACATCTTTCAAACTTATTGAGTTCCTCTTGCATATCAATGATCCAGTGGGGATCTAGCTCAGCATCTTTAATGGTGAGGGGCTCAACCTGTGAAAGGAAACAAGCATGTATCACATCCTGTCTTAATTGATCTCTTGTTTGAACACCAGCTGATATGTCTCCAATCACTTGAGATGTAGGATGATCTCTAAGTGTGACAACATCAGCAGGTGGGATGTGATCTTCAGCAACAGTTGGGATTAATTCCTCAGGAGGAATTGGATCTACTATTGGTGGTACAGCAACAGCTTCTGCAAAGTCTTCATCACTGTCTGAATCAGTGATATGAAGAGTTGATAGATGGAGAATCTCTTGAGTGACATCTTTACTAGATTCTAGTACCTGCAATGAACTTGAGGAAGGGTAAGTTTCCTTCTCCTTGTAAAACATCTGAGATTCATCAAAGGACACATGCACAGATTCCTCAATTTTAGAAGTTGATTTATTAAATACCCTATAAGCTTTGATTACTTGAGAATATCCAAGAAAAATTCCCATTGAAGCTTTTGCTTCAAACTTTCTAAGGTATTCTTTATTATTGTTATGAATGTATACTACACAACAAAATACTCTAAAATAATTAATTTTAGGTTTTTTCCTTTAAGCAACTCATAAGGAGTTTTACTCTTAAGCTTGTGTATAAGACTTCTGTTCAAGACATAATTAGCTGTGCTAACAGCTTCTACCCAATAGAAAAGAGGCATGTTAGCATCTGCCAATAATGTACCAGCAGCTTCAATCAGGGTTCTATTCTTCCTTTCCACTACCCCATTTTGTTGGGGAGTTCTAGGAGCAGAGAAGCTATTTTTGATACCTTCTTTCTCACAGAATTCTTGCATGAGAAGAGAATCAAACTCAGTACCATGATCACTTCTGATCAAGGCAACATGAGTAGAATACTCAGTCTGCACACATAGTAGAAAATCTGTAAGAACATTGAAGTTATCAGCCTTAGTTCTCAAGAAGAACACCCAAGTGAACCTATAGAAGTCGTCTACAATTACTAAAGTGTAATACTTCCCTCCTAGACTCTGTACATTTATTGGGCCAAAAAGGTCCAAATGTAGTAAGTACAAGATTCTAGGTGAATCACTTTTATTTACAGATTTAAAGGAATTCTTGGTTTGATTGCCTAATTGACAAGCCTTGCTTAGGCTCTCCTTCTTGTCGGGGCAAGAAGGTAAACCTCTAACAAGGTTGTATTTAGATAACCTAGATATGTTCTTGAGGTTAACATGGCTAAGCCTTTTATGCCATAAGGTGTTGTTATTTGTTACTTCATTAAATCAGCAGATTTCAGAATGGGTTGAATTAAAATCTACAAAATAAATATTACCTTGTCTAATACCTACTAACACAACATTACTATTTAAAGTAATATTACAAAGAGTGTTAGTGAACGATACCTGATATCCTGCATCACACAACTGACTTACTGAGATAAGGTTATGCTTCAGTCCAGTTACATATGCAACCCTTTTGAAATTTACTGCTCTAATGGTAATCCTACCATATCCTTCAGTTTGACCATAGCTAGAATCCCCAAAGATCACCTTTGGTTCAAGTTTGGCCATGAACTTTGACAGATTTTCTTTATTCCCTGTCATATGTTTGGAGCAACCACTATCCAAATACCACTTGTCTTTAGTATATGGATAGGTCTTCACCTACAGAATAGACAATTAGACATTGTGGACCCTGGTAATCTTGGGTCCATTATTCTTTACATAATGAAAACTTGAAATGAAAGAATAAGCAGGTTGGGGTTTATAACCTAAGGGGCAAGATCTCCTAGGTGGGATGTGTTGACAGTGGGGTGCATGATTACAGTTATTGATATTATCTCTATCATAGTACTCTCTTTCTCTATCACAGCATTCTATTACTTCTCTTTAAGCTTTCAGTACTTCACTCATTGGGAATATAAATATCTAATTTACTTTCGCACGCTGATTAAACCGAATTCGTGTTCAAATTTGTTGATTAGTAACTACGTATAGAAATTCATTAGTCTACTTTTCTCCATATAATTTGGTTTAAAAAGATTGTCCTTTATATTATTAACTAATAATCACTCCATTTTAGAAAATATATTTATCTATACTAAACTGAGTCGATGAATGCAATATTTTGATAATTGTGTATTAGGAGATCAAAATAAAATAACAAAACTCTTCTCTATTGGTGTCTAGAACTAACTAACGATCCTCAAACCTTTTGCACATGTTAATTAGTAAAGGTGGAAATGACTTAGGCCTCCTTTTGGATAGCTTGAGTCGTTCACATCCCAAAACCTTAAACATTACACCCATGCTCACCCAATTTGGACCTTATCCCTATATTTTTGTGATACTCCAACTCTAAAATTCACCAAGGCAAATCCTCACCTAGTAGCACACCTATCATTGAGTTTGTCATGAAATGAATTTTAAGAGTGATATGTGGCCTGAGTGCGTGTACACTTGCACCCATTCGGAATGATCCCTACTATGAAGTCCCTAAAAACAAAAACATAGTGATATGTGGCCTGAGTGAGTGTGACTTTGCACCCATTCGGAATGATCCCTACTATGGATCTTTGGTTAAGAAACAAAGAAAAAAATATATGGGAAGTATAATTCGTGCAAAGTCTGGGTGTGCTCGTAGAATATCAATGTTTGTTAAGGTATTGACCATACCAAGGGCTCAATTGTGATCTAGGTGTGCAAAGAAGAAAAAAAACCATCGAGTTATATTTTTTTTTTTGCTTACCCCACCTATAATTACCTATCCTAAGCCAAAGAGGTTACACCACCATACAAGTCCTAAGGATCCAACTTTACTAATTCTCATTAGTGCTATGGAGAGGGGGTGTAAAGGAAAGTGTATGATTATCAATAGGGGTATGTTTAAGTTTTGAAAGACTAATGCATATGTTATTAAGATTATTCTTTTCTCCTTACAATAGTAATGGATAACTATAATCCTAATTTTAAGAAAGAGCGAAAAATAGTTAAGATATGTATTGGAGGAATTTTTAAGAAAAAGTTATATTTAGAAAAGTCTGCTATATTATTTCCTATACAATTACAGCATCAAATTTCTATTTGAATTCAAAACAATCAGTGTGCGGAAGAAGAATTATGTAACGGTAACTCAATTATTTGAATTAGTTTGCTTAGGGACAAGCAAACACTCAAGTCTGGGGGTATTTGATGAGTACAACTATGATAGATTCTATACCCTATCTTCTATATAGATTCATGGAACTTTATCTCTAAAATACCATAATTCCATCATTTCGTATTCTAATTTTCCAAGAAACATATCTCTCGATCATGAATTTTAGATTACAAAGAGAATTAACACATAAATATGAAGATTTAACCATCATCCAAAGAATCCAATTTCTCAATCTAGACATTTGGAATTCATGTAAAAGTAAATAATCATTCATAACAAGGATAATCCTCAATGTTTGCAAACCCATATACGAACAAAATACCATGAAATTGATTAAAACAAGAAGATACATGATTACTAATTTGTTCAAATACATTGTTCATTAAAATTAGAAGATAAATAAAGTTGGATTACCAAGAGAGATACAAGATTAAATGAGATAAATTGAAGAATAAATGCATACGAATATCTCCTTCAAGCCTTCCTTCTCTTGGGTGCTCCACTTTCATTCTCCAGAAAATCTCCAAACAAAATTCATCCAAAAGTCCAGAATAAAATTTTTCTCCAGGTTTTTATAGTCTCATAGCAAACATGGTCGAACACGGGTTCCGACACGGCCGTGTTGCAGGCCGTGTCGACAGTTCCAAGGCAGTTCCACACGAGCAGACGTGTTTGGTCATGGGCCGTGTTGGATGACATGGGTACTGACACGGCCGTGTTGGAGAACACGGCTGTGTTATTCTTCATGTTCTTCGGACACGGGTAGGCCGGATCAAATTCTTCAATTTGTCCCGAGAAGGACACGGTCTGGACACACGGGCGTGTTCAAACCCGTGTGAACAAATAGTTCAAGCTAGGATAGAACACGGGTAGGCACACGGGCGTGTTCCTACCCGTGTTCGACCAATTCTTCTGCTTTGATCAGCCCTCCTGGTCCCGTCAACTCCCCTGTTTGCTCCAAAACTTGAGTGTTTGCTTGTCCCTAAGCAAACTAATTCAAACAATTGAGTTACCGATACATAATTCTTCTTCCGCACACTGATTGTTTTGAATTCAAATAGAAATTTGATGCTGTAATTGTATAGGAAATAGTATAGCAGACTTTTCTAAATATAACTTTTTCTTAAAAATTCCTCCAATACATATCTTAACTATTTTTCGCTCTTTCTTAGAATTAGGATTATAGTTATCCATTACTATTGTAAGGAGAAAAGAATAAACTTAATAACATATGCATTAGTCTTTCAAAACTTAAACATACCACTATTGATAATCATACACTTTCCTTTACACCCCCTCTCCATAGCACTAATGAGAATTAGTAAAGTTGGATCCTTAGGACTTGTATGGTGGTGTAACCTTTTTGGCTTAGGATAGGTAATTATAGGTGGGGTAAGCAAAAAAAATATATATATAACTCTATGGTTGTTTTTTCTTCTTTGCACACCTAGATCACAATTGAGCCCTTGGTATGGTCAATACCTTAACAAACATTGATATTCTACGAGCACCCCCAGACTTTGCACGTATTATACTTCCCATATATTTTTTTCTTTGTTTCTTAACCAAAGATCCATAGTAGGGATCATTCCGAATGGGTGCAATGTCACACTCACTCAGGCCACATATCACTATGTTTTTGTTTTTAGGGACTTCATAGTAGGGATCATTCCGAATGGGTGAAAGTGTGCACGCACTCTGGCCAGATATCACTATGAAAATTCATTTCATGACGAACTCAATGATAGGTGTGCTACTAGGTGAGGATTTGCCTTGGTGAATTTTAGAGTTGGAGTATCACAAAAATATAGGGATAAGGTCCAAATTGGGTGAGCAAGGGTATAATGTTTAAGGTTTTGGGATGTGAACGGCTCAAGATATCCAAAAGGAGGCCTAAGTCATTTCTAAAATATAGATAAATATATTTTAGACCCAATGAGTATACTAGGTGAGGATTTGCATTCATCGACTCACTTTAGTATAGATAAATATATTTTCTAAAATGGATTGATTATTAGTTAATAATATAAAGGACAATCTTTTTAAACCAAATTATATGGAGAAAAGTAGACTAATGAATTTCTATACGTAGTTACTAATCAACAAATTTGAACACGAATTCGGTTTAATCAGCGTGCGAAAGTAAATTAGATATTTATATTCCCAATGAGTGAAGTACTGAAAGCTTAAAGAGAAGTAATAGAATGCTGTGATAGGGAAAGAGAGTACTATGATAGAGATAATATCAATAACTGTAATCATGCACCCCACTGTCAACACCAATACCCCCAAACTTGTGTTGCAATGTCCTCATTGCAAAAAATTAAAAAAATTGAGGTTATTATTGCACCAGGATAGAGGGAACTGATGATCATGAATATAAAGGAGCACAGAACAAAATAATGAGCAAAAAAAAAATACTTCTAGATATACTGTACATGCTAATACAAGATCATGATAATAACAATAAAAAGGATACAATGCTCCAAAGCCAGAGATACAGGGATAGAAAATCAAAAATACATAGGCGTATCATCCTGGTCAGCCGGATCATCCTGAAGGCGAGATCGATGAGGAGCTGCTCGTGGTGGGCTAGTAATCCCTAAGTGTTGCCGGATCTGATATATGACGTCCTGAGTCCACTGTTCCGTCTCCTCAATACGCTGAAGGCGCGGTGATAGCTGAGTGTCATAGAAGCACTGGATCTCCTGTGCATATCGAGACTGCCGCAGAGGCTGGGCAGAAGAGGACTCCCCCTGAGTATACATCGAGCGGGGTGGGGGAATGAGAGGCTCATCAAGGTCTTGATCTACCTCCTCGTCGTCGTCGTGGACATGACATCCACGACTCGCTATGGTGTATGTAATCCCACCCCGGCCTTGACGTGCTGAAACGAGGCGGATGGATCGAAGACTTGCCATGGTGATGGGCATAGTCTTTGCTACCACCGTCATCGGGGGAAGAGGCAAGAATATGCCCATATTCCTTGCCAAGCGCGTAATATAAGGGGCTACACAAATGGACCCGACGCGGGAGTTCTCCGCTTGATGAAGAATGAACTGAGCAAGCATATACCCTAAGTGGATGGGGAAACGGGCTGTCATGCTTTGCAGATAAAGGATGTCCTGTCGGCTAACTACGCCGGAGCTTTCGCCCCGACCGCTCAGAGTATGGCTAAGAAGATGATGAACGTAATGTACGGCGGGGGAAACCAGCTTTGAGGCCTTAGACCTCTTGGCTTCGTAGGGCTCGGTATCAAAAGAGAGACGTCGCCAAATATCGCCCGCCTGGTCGCGACTTGGGAGACTAAAATTTAGATCAGAATAGGCGTCACTAAAGAGGAATGCCGCTTCGTATACTCCTAAATGTTGTGTAAACTGGATGAGAGATAGCGTATAGAAGGTGCCTCCTACTCGAAAGGAAATATTCCCCTCGGTTGGTCTTCCATTATCGGTCATGGAGGGTCGAAGGTTTAAATAGAAGGTGGACAAAAACTCGAGCGTGAGTTCACGGAAACCTAACTCTTCTATTGCAAAAAAACCTTGCCACCCTATTACAGAAATCAATTCCTTAACATTGGCAGTAAGACCTATGGCTTCCAAGACGTCCCAGTCGATCATTCGTATGTCCTGAAATTTCTTGGCTTGCAAGCGGTTATAGCAGTTAGTATGCACTGCATCCGTGAAAACTAAGGGCTGAACGACGTCGCGTCTCTCAGTAGACAACGCTTGTAGTTCCGGTCTACGTCGGCGACCGCCTTGGCTACGTGAAGATGACATGATCTGAAAATAAAGGAACAAAATATTCTAAAGCAAATGAAGATGGAAAAAAATCAAATAAATAAGAAGAGATTTTATGGATAGACACCTAGGAATTATACCGATGATGTAAATAGCGAAGCGACGAGGCGATTGCACGAAATTGGGAGAGCTCCGGCTGTACTGGTTGCAGGAATGATTAGGGGAGAAGGTGGAACTGATGGAATGAACTCCAAAAAATTTGCCCCTATAAAAAGAAGTCGAACACGGGTGTACACACGGCCGTGTGTGCACCCGTGTTAGGGAATCGACGTGGGCGGGAAACACGGTCTTCAAGGAGACGTGTGGTCATTTCACGGGAATTGCTCGTGTCAGTTGGACACGGTCAACAACACGGCCGTGTCCACAACCCGTGTGGTCAATCTGACAGGTGGTTGGATCTAACACGGTCCACAACACGGGTGTGTGTGGACCCGTGTCCTTCTCTGTATGAAATCTCTTTAGTTGGCCGTATCGACACGGGTGAGCACATGGTTGGGTGAACAACCGTGTACATTAAAATACGGCCACAAACACGGGTGTGTGGAGACCTGTGTTAAGCGCTAGCGTAAAATTGAAATGGTGATGAATGATACGGCAACGCACACAGGCGTGTATTTTCCCGTGTGGTGCTCTATAAATTTCTGCCTTTCCTGGTTTAAATAGGGTGCACGGCTGGGTGACTGTGCGTGTGCTAGACACGGCTAAGCACACGGCCGTGTGCTTGGCCGTGTACTCTTCTTAAATAGTGATTTCTCCTAATTACTTTATTTTATTTTATTTTATTTTTCGGGGTAGAAATTTAAATAAAGTTTTCATTAAAATTTTTATAAACTATTTAGACAAGTTACTATTAAATTATATATATAGTTTCTTAGTCTAGATGAAGGCAGGATTCTAAGCGAGCAAAAGCTTGGGGAGGTGCACTATAATAAAGTTTTAACCGGTGCCCGTTGACTTTAAAATCTCCTTTTTCAGGGTGAGTTAGTTCGACGGTGCCATAGGGGAAAACTTTTTTAACTTGGAAGGGTCCGGACCACTTAGACCTAAGCTTCCCTGGGAATAAACGCAGCCTAGAATTAAAAAGGAGAACCTGGTCACCCTCGTTGAATGTTCTGGCTTTTCGGAGGTGACGGTCATGAAATAGTTTGGTTTTCTCCTTATAAATTCTGGTGTTTTCATATGCCATAGTCCTCCATTCGTCTAGTTCATTAAGTTGAAGTTTGCATTTTTCCCCTATAGAATTAGTATCAAAATTTAGAGATCCTATTGCCCAATATGACTTGTGTTCTAATTCTATAGGTAAGTGACAAGATTTACCATAGAGTAATCTAAAGGGGGTGGTCCCTATAGGTGTTTTAAATGCGGTCCTATAAGCCCATAAACAATCGTTTAGTTTCCTAGACCATTGTTTTCTATTCCCTTCTATAGATTTTTCTAGGATACGTTTAAGTTCTCTATTGGATACCTCAACTTGACCACTAGTCTGTGGATGATATGGTGTAGCTGTCCTATGTACGACTCCATATTTCTGCAATACCTTATCTAGCTGTAGATTGCAAAAGTGAGAACCCCTATCGCTAATAAGTGTACGTGGTCTGCCAAATCGCGCAAATAGAGATTTCAGGAATTGAATTACTACTCTACTATCATTAGTAGGTAAAGCTTACGCCTCAACCCACTTTGATACGTAATCTACGGCTACCAAGATAAATTTATTCCCGAATGAAACTGGAAATGGACCCATAAAATCTATCCCCCACACATCAAATACTTCACATTCAAGAATAAATTTTTGCGGCATTTCATGTAATTTAGAAATATTACCTGTTTTCTGACAAGAATCACATGAAAGCACATACCTTTGGGCATCCCTGAATAGAAGGGGCCAATAAAAACCCGAAACAAGAACCTTTTTCGCAGAGCGATTTGCTCCATAGTGACCACCAGTAGGACCTAAATGACACTGCTCCAGGATTTTCCACCCTTCCTCGGCTGATACACACCTTCGGATCACGGAATATGCACATATCCGAAAAAGAAAAGGGTCCTCCCAAAAGTAATATTTCAAGTCGGAGAAAAATTTCTTTTTCTGCTGATATGAAAAATCCTGTGGGAGGACCTTAGCCACAAGATAGTTTGCATAATCTGCAAACCATGGATAATCATTTTTTACTTTCGAAGATAAGGCAAATAACGATTCCTCAGGGAATGCATCAGAAATTTCAGATTCTTCTAACATTGCTCGTAATGGATTTTCTAAACGTGAAAGATGGTCTGCCGCTAAGTTTTCTGCTCCTCGTTTATCCCTAATTTCCAAATCAAATTCTTGCAATAGAAGAACCCAACGGATTAAACTAGGCTTTGCGTCCGCCTTGGCTAGCAAATATTTAAGTGCAGAGTGATCCGTGTAAACTACTACCTTGGACAATGTTAAATAGGATCTAAATTTATCAAAGGCAAAAACTACTGCTAGAAGTTCTTTTTCAGTAGTAGTATAATTCTCTTGTGCATTATTAAGTGTTTTACTAGCATAAAATATAGGATGAAAATGTTTGTTTCGGTGTTGTCCTAGAACAACCCCTACAGCAAAACTGCTAGCATCACACATGATTTCAAAAGGCTGAGTAAAATCAGGTGCTATCATAATAGGAGAATTAATTAATCTCTCTTTTAAGAACTCAAAAGCATGTAAACACTCTTGATTAAAGAGAAAAGGTGTGTCCTTTTCTAAAAGTCTCGTAAGTGGTTTAGCAATTTTGGAAAAGTCTTTAATAAACCGACGGTAAAATCCGGCGTGGCCTAAAAAACTTCTCACTGCCTTAACGGATGTGGGTGGTGGTAACTTTTCTATTGTCTCTATCTTCGCTCTATCTACTTGAATTCCGTGATTGGAGATTTTATGACCAAGTACTAACCCTTCTTGTACCATAAAATGGCACTTCTCCCAGCTAAGTACTAAGTTTGTTTCCTCACACCTCCTCAAAACTTTTCTAAATTATTCAAACATAAATCAAAGGAATCTCCAAAGACGGAGAAGTCATCCATAAACACTTCCATGATATCTTCAGCATACTCATTGAAGATGGCCAACATGCATCTTTGGAAAGTAGCGGGGGCTTTACATAGACCGAAAGGCATATGCCTATAGGCAAAGGTGCCGAATGGACACATGAACATTGTTTTCTCTTGGTCTTCTGGGGCTATTGGGATTTGGAAATACCCAGAAAGTCCATCTAGAAAACAATAATACGCATGCCCTGACAAGCGTTCTAATATTTGGTCAATAAAGGGTAAAGGAAAGTGGTCTTTTCTAGTGGCATCATTTAGCTTCCTATAGTCTATACAGACACGCCAACCTGTTATTGTTCGCGTTGGAATTAATTCATTTTTATCGTTTGCTACCACAGTTAAACCACCCTTCTTAGGAACGACTTGGACAGGACTAACCCATGAACTATCGGAAATAGGGTATATCATACCAGCATCTAACAATTTAACAATTTCAGCCTTAACTACCTCTTTCATATTAGGATTAAGCCTACGTTGCGGTTGAATAGATGACTTATAGTTTTCTTCCAAAAGGATTTTATGAGTGCAAAAACTAGGATTAATACCTTTTATATCAGATATTTGCCAGGCTATTGCACCTTTACATTTTTTCAACACAGTTAATAATTTGGTTTTTTCCATCTCAGAAAGATGTGAAGAAATGATAACTGGGTAAGACGAATTAGCTCCTAAGAATGCATACTCAAGATGATTCGGTAAATTTTTTAATTCAACTACAGGTGGATTCTTAGTATTATTCTTATGAACTTCATGATTTCCTTCTGTAAGTAAGTTATATTTAATATTTCTATTCATCGAAACAGAGCTATCTAGAAAAAATAAATGCTCAACAATGTCTTCACTAGTTTCATCTTCTAGAAAGCAATTAGTAATGCAAATTTCTAAAGGGTCTTTATAATAAAAATTAGAATCAATAGAAGTCATTAAATCATCAACACCATGAGAAAAGTAGCAACAATCATCACTATCCAAAGATTGTTTCATAGTATTGCCAATTTGAAAAGTGACTTCATCCTCCCCTACTCTCAAAACTAATTTACCATCAAAAACATCAATAAGAGCTCTAGAAGTGGCTAGAAATGGATGACCAAGTATAAGTGGTACTTCTATATTTTCGTCCATATCTAAAATAACAAAATCGGCAGGAAATATAAATTTGTCTACCTTAACTAATACATCCTCCACTATACCTCTTGGGTACTTAACCGACCTATCTGCCAACTGGATGCTCATCCTAGTCGGGCTAAGTTCCCCTAGGCCTAGTTTCAAATAAAATTTATAAGGCATCAAAATTATACTAGCTCCTAAATCCGCTAAAGCTTTATTAACTTGCAAATCACCGATTAAACATGAAATTAAAAAAAGAACCAGGATCCTTAAGTTTTTGTGGTAATTTATTTTGTAAAATAGCAGAGCATTCTTCACTAAGTGTGACTAAAGACAATTCTTCTATTTTCCTTTTATTAGAAATTAAATCCTTCAAAAATTTTGCATACTTGGGCATTTGAATAATATCAGAAAAAGGTAAATTAACATGCAATTGTTTAATCATAGATAAAAATTTACCATATTGCGCATCCATGCGCTCCTTGTTTATCTTTGCTGGATATGGTATGGCTGGTTGATATTCCATTGGTGTCACGTTCGGTGCTTCTCCACTGGACTCCTCTTGAGATGCATCCTGTGCAAGCCTTGGGTCTTGTAATTCCTTCCCGCTCCTCAACTGAATTGCTCTTGCATGCTCCTTTGGATTTGTCTCAGTATTTCCTGGAAGTGTCCCTTGTTGTCTCTCTGATATCATCCTTGCCAACTGCCCAATCTGATTCTCCAAATTTCGAATAGAACCCTCTTGATTACGGAAGGCAACATCGGTAGTTTGCATGAACTTTGCAAGGACATCTTCCAATGTTGGTTTCCTTGGCTCCAATTGTTGTTGTTGTTGCCCAAACATGGGTTGTTTGCCTTGGTTGCCTTGCCCTCCCCAAGATAAATTGGGGTGGTTCCTCCATCCTTGATTGTATGTAAAACTATATGGGTTGTTTGCAGGATTGAAAGGTGGTCTGGGATTATTACCCATGTAGTATACATGTTCTTGCACTTGAGGTTCACCACTAGGTATTCCAACAAGGGAAGGGTCCCATTGTTGAGGTACCATGGGGGGCGTAGCTAAAGAAAGGTTGTCCATCTTTTGATGGAGCTTCTCCACTTGAATTGCTAAGGCTGTTATGGCATCCACTTCATACATTACGGCAGGCTTAGTAGACTTTGGCCGCACGGAAGTCCATTGGTAGCTATTCATTGCCATTTCTTCTATCAACTGCTGGGCTGCCTCAGGTGTCTAATTGTTCAAGGTGCCTCCACTAGCCGCATCAATCATCTGCATGGTGGCTGGATTTAGACCATTGTAGAAGGTCTGAATCTGAAGCCAAGAAGGTAAGGCATGATGGGGTCATCTCCTTAATAATTCTTTGAATCGTTCCCAAGTATCGTACAATGATTCAGCCTCCAATTGAACATACGTAGAGATGTCGTTCCTTAACTTTGCGGTCTTTGCCGGTGGAAAATACTTCATCAAAAACTTCTCAACCATCATGTCCCAAGTAGTAATGGACCCTCTAGGTAACGAATTGAGCCACTGCTTTGCCTTATGCCTTTATGAGAATGGGAACAATCTCAATCGAATGGCATCGTTGGAGACACCATTAATCTTGAAAGTATCACATATCTCTAGGAATCCGGCTAAGTGTGTATTGGGGTACTCGTCTTGTAAGCCATCTTATTGAACATATTGTTGGACCATTTGTATCACACTCGGCTTCAGTTCGAAATTATTGGTTGGAATGGGAGGTCGAACAATGCTTGACCCAGTTCCTTGGAGATTGGGTCTAGCAAAGTCAGACATGGTTTGCTCATTTTGGTTTGCCATGATATCTAAATCTTCAGGATGGTGTTCTCCTTGATTCACTGTTTCTTCTTCTAACAGTTCGTTTACAATATCTGTGGTGTTAATACCCATGTCTCTTTGATTGGTGGTATGAATAAGTCGTTCTGGATCAGATTGAAATGGTTCTAGCCCAGAATTTCTTGCCCTGGTCATAGACTAACAGACTACAAAACAGAGATTAAATAATATAATTATACTATAAACTATGTTACATATATTTATTAGTAAACAAAAATGGTAGATTAATAGAGTTAAAGCTTTCAAAATATTAAAAAGGGGTCCCTGGCAACGGCGCCAAAAACTTGATGAGCATTTTCACTAAGCCTAACCTTGATGCGGAGTCATTCTACGTTTTATCATAAATATGTAGATGGGCATAAGATACATTGAATTATCTTTCAGGCAAGTGCACCTATCAATCATAGTATAAGAGAAGCTTACATCTCGTATCGTATTCCACAGGGTCCTTTCAACTACTTGTACTCACTCTCACTCTTTTATCATACCTAAATTTAAAAGTGTGTTCTAACATAGATTAATCCTAACTATGACTACTTGGATGAAAAATTGTATTGGAGAGTTACAAAAATAATTTCAAGCCGAAAGTTAAAGGCGTTCAATGAACATCATCATTTTATGTAATCATGAAATAACAAAACTATCAAATTTATTGTATTGTAAAGGGTTAAACTAATTATCAAATTCTCTCTCGAGCAATTTGAAATTTAAATCTAAGTTAAGTAAATCTTCTCTCGAACAATTTACAATACTCAAATTTGCATTGATTGAAATACCATATCTACTACATAGATTCATGGAACTTTATCTCTAAAATACCATAATTCCATCATTTCGTATTCTAATTTTCCAAGAAACATATCTCTCGATCATGAATTTTAGATTACAAAGAGAATTAACACATAAATATGAAGATATAACCATCATCCAAAGAATCCAATTTCTCAATCTAGACATTTGGAATTCATGTAAAAGTAAATAATCATTCATAACAAGGATAATCCTCAATGTTTGCAAACCCATATACGAACAAAATACCATGAAATTGATTAAAACAAGAAGATACATGATTACTAATTTGTTCAAACACATTGTTCATGAAAATTAAAAGATAAATAAAGTTGGATTACCAAGATAGATACAAGATTAAATGAGATAAATTGAAGAATAAATGCATACGAATATCTCCTTCAAGCCTTCCTTCTCTTGGGTGCTCCACTTTCGTTCTCCAGAAAATCTCCAAACAAAATTGATCCAAAAGTCAAGAATAAAATTTTTCTCCAGGTTTTTATAGTCTCATAGCAAACATGGTCGAACACGGGTTCCGACACGGCCGTGTTGCAGGCCGTGTCGGCAGTTCCAAAGCAGTTCCACACGAGCAGACGTGTTTGGTCATGGGCCGTATTGGATGACACGGGTACTGACACGGCCGTGTTGGAGAACACGGCCGTATTGTTCTTCATGTTCTTCGGACACGGGTAAGCCGGATTTAATTCTTCAATTTGTCCCGAGAACGACACGGTCTGGACACACGGGCGTGTTCAAACCCGTGTGAACCTAGGGTTTCTATTCATATTAAGGTTTCTAAGGTTCTGATTATAATTTTCAAATTCATATTGAAAACGTCGATCGGCGTTTGACGATGTATGCTCAGATTGTCGAGCTTCGTTCGACCACTGAGCCTGCGATCGTCGAGCAGCGTTCGACGCTTTTTGTATTTCCTTAAACTTTTGTTTTCTTTCTCTTAGCTTTATTTAAGGCTTGATTAACTTATCTTACTTGCTCTGTGTTTTTTATCCCATCAGCTGAAATAAAGTTCACTGGAGTTGAAAGATGATTTTTAAGAATAATTGGGGGTTCACAAGAAGAAGCTCCTAAGCCTAGCTTATTATTGCCTGACCTAGTGTTTGTCATGCTGGTGATTTCTAGCAGCTTAAGGCTTCTACCATTTAATGATTCTTCTAATCTCTTGGACTTTGCTAGTTCATTTTTAAGAAACTTTATTTCTTCACTAGATTTAGTGAGTTCTGCTTCTAACCTAGCATTTTCAATGGAAATAGATTCTGATTCTACTAAATTATTTCTAAGTTCTTTAATCTCCTTTTCTGAACTAATTAAATCTAAGCAAAGGGATTTAAACTCAGTTTTAAATTCAGAAGAAGAAAAGTCATATGAAGACAATACCTGATCCTCACTTAAGCTTGAGGAGGAAGATTCCTCATCTGAATCACTCCAGGTCTCAGCAACAAATCCCTTCTCCTTTTTCTTGTTTTTGTAGGAGGACTTGGAGTGTTTCCTGTGATGTTCTTTTTCCTTTCTCTTTTCTTTTCTCTTTTCCTCTGGACACTCGGGTAGAATGTGTCCAGGTTTCTTGCAACCATAACAAATGATTTCATTAACAGGAGATCTATCATACTTTGGTTTATCTTCATATCTTGAAGATTTCTTTTTGAAGTCTTTTCTTCCCATCTTGAGAAACCTTTTGGCAAAAAGTGCCATCAGCTCCTCATTAGATTGGCTTCCTTCAGAAGCATCAGCAGCTTTGAGAGCAAGAGTTTGCTCTTTTCTTGCTGGAGTTGGAGTCTTTGCTTCAGCCTCAGCTTTCCTGGTCTTCAGCACTTGCTCAAAAGACTTGAGCATGCCAAGGAGAGCTTCTGTTGAGATTTCAGTTGTACTTCTGGCCTCCTTGATAGGCCAGATCCTAAGATCCCATGTGCTGGGGAAGCACATGAGTATCTTATCATTGACCTCTGTCAATGTAATTTCCTTATCAAGAGTTCTCAGCTCATTGATGATTGAGCTGAGTCTGGTGTACATGGCTTCAACTGATTCAGCTTCAATTTTCTTGAAGTTTTCATACTGGAATATAAGGTTGGACCTTCTGTCCTTCCTTTCATCAGTTGAACCAGCTACAATCTGGTTCAGTGAGTCCCATATGGCTTTTGCAGAGGTGCAGTCAGCCACTTTCTAGAAAATTTCATCAGACATAGTCTGAGCCAGAATGTTCATAGCTTTGGCATCAGCTATCTTTGCCTTCTTGTAGGCATCATTGTAATCTGGAGGAGGCACTGCACTTAGATTTGTAGATGTTGTAGCAGTGGTTGCAGCAGGAGGTGCTGGAGGTCCTGTCAAAATAGAAGAGAAAATGTCTTCATCAATAGAGTTCATATATAATCTTTTTCTTGCCTTCCAGATGCTAAACTTAGCTAAGTTGCATGCTGGAGGTCTGGTGCTAGAGTAATCCTTGGACTGGGCCATGAAGTGAATATCTATATGCTTGGTATCTATCAGGATCTTGTGACTCAGGTGTTAGCCTGTACAGTCAGACAACCTCCCTCTGATACTAATTGAAAGTGAGGATAGATACAACTCTAGAGGGGGGTGAATAGAGTATTCAAAAAATTATGACACCCACTCAACTCCCTTAGAGTTAATTTGCGGAATGAGTTTATAGATATTGATAACCCTTGAGCCTAACAAAAAGTGTAGTGCACAATAGAGAGCTAACTGTAATTACAGTTAAGCTTGGGATCCTATCACAGCAACTAGTAATCCTAGTGATTTCTACTCATAGCCACAGTGCAATAAATTAAATAAGCAGCACAAACGACACAAGAAATTTTATAGTGGTTCCCTCTAAATAGGTACGTCCACTCTTCTACCACCCTGGTAGGAATCCACTACAGGTTTTTGTTCAAGTGCCCTGCCACCAACTGATCTACTTCAGGTAGATCAAGTAGACCCTTTGAGCTTTCGATCAGGAGCTCAAAATCCAACACAGGTTTTTGATCAGGTGCCCTCCCACCAAGGGTTCACTTTTGAAGGGAGTAATAACCCTTTGTACAGGAGGTTGAGAGAGTTAATGTTTCTTCTCTATTGTTAAACAGATTAAAGAAGCTAGTGGATTCCACAGAGCTAGAGAGCTCTAAAGAATCAAGGATCCCCCTGGCTTAGAGAATATCCAGGAAGGAGTCTTGCTTCAGGGTGCAGGAACTCTTCTGAACTAAGACAAAGAACTGTCTTGGAGTTCTGAAGGAGAAGCTTGAAGAAGACTCTTGATTTGGAAAAGGTGTTCTTCTTCAAACAGCTTCCTCTCTTCTTCTTCTTCTAAAAGCCTCTGAGTGAATGTCTTCCTGTGAGCAGGATGAACTCAGGATGAAGAAGAATGCTGAAGAGATTTGATCTTCTCAGGTGAATGTGAATTTCTGAGAGTTGTAGAACTTTCTTGCTTTCACTCTTTCTCTATGATGTTATGTATATCTGTAAGTTATTGTGTATATGTTCTCTTCTCCTTTCAAAAGAAACTCTTTATATATGAGACTTTGCAACGGCTCTAATTTGAGTCTGAATCTTGTCTTCTTCTGGAATCTGCAATTTGGGCTGCAAAAAGCATAAAGCAAAAGTATATCCTGCAGGCAGATATGTTATAAGGGGATAAAGATTTCTAAGAAGCTGCATATCCAATCTGATAAAAGGGTGCAAGAAAAAGGTCACATCAGAAAGAACTCTTTACGGCAAGAGAAGACTTTCTGAGTCTAACGGCTATAAAGGACAGCCTGGCAGATAAAGCAGAAAATATATTTCAACTAAGAAGACAAAACACTTTGTCAGATAAAGATTGGCTCATGCATAAGGAATGGAGCAGAGATTGCCTCGAAATAATAGCATAAATATACTGAAATAATCTTTTATAAAATATGCCAAATAAATATAAGATAAATCATAGAATAGAAGAGGACAAAATTACTAAAGACATACAGCAGAACGTCGAACGACCCTCGGAGATCATCGACCGAAGCACAGAGATCGTCGACCTATCAAATAGATAGTCGAACGATACCGATAGTCGAACTATCAAAGCAGATAGTTGAACTACCACAGCAGATAGTCGACCTATCAGAATAGATAGTCGAGCTATCAGATAGTCGACCTATCAAGACAGATAGTCGAACTATCAAGCAAAACAGATAGTCGACCTATCAAACAGATAGTCGAACTATCAAACAAAATAGATAGTCGACCTATCAAACAGATAGTCGAACTATCAAAGAAAATAGATAGTCGACCTATCAAACAGATAGTCAAACTATCAAAGAAAATAGTTAGTCGACTTATCAAACAGATAGTCGAACTATCAAATAGCTGAACTATCCAAGCAGATAGTCAAACTATCAAACACAACAGATAGTCGACCTATCAAGACGGATAGTCGAACTATCAAGCAACACAGATAGTCGACCTATCAAACAGATAGTCGAACTATCAGATAGTTGAACTATCCAAGCAGATAGTTGAACTATCAAGAAATCTGTCTAGTCAAAAGAAGTCGAGCGGGGTTCGACGATCGGCGAGGCAGATTCCACAGAACGTCGAACTAACAAGAGTTGAACTAACTCAGAGATAGACGATCTGCTGACAGACAAACGTCAACCAACAGATAGACGATCGTCAAACAGTCAATAGACGATAGTCGAACGGCGTTCGACTATAGTCGAACCAAAAACGACTTAACTAAATTTCTCATCTGGATAAGCAATTCTACAACTAAGGGAATCTAACCTATTAGCAAACCTTTGACCATAGATAAATCTTGGGTCAAGAGATTGAAAGAGAAGACTGAACTCAAATCCAAACTAGGGTACCAACACAGATCCTCTCGTAGGCCCTTATAGAACCTCTTGGTGTATCCTGCCACATCCAACTGATAAGAATTCACGAATCGGGCTAAATGATTGAACTCCCGATGGTACTCCACCACTATCTTGTTTGGTGTAGGCCATTATCGAAGTCTCAAATACGGGCTAGGGGAATAAAGCGGACGCGACTCAAACTCCACTATCACACTCGCACAAGTTTTATTCACAGCACACTCGCAAGAAAAATAACACAGTTAACCGACGTACGGTAGCAACACCGCTGAAAGGTCGAACGAACGAAGATAGGTCGATGTTCTTCCAAGCAAAAGGGACCTACCCGGTCCGGACAAGCGTGGTTGTACCAAAAGAGTCTACCCAAAATGCGATCGAAAAATGGTATATCTCTCCCAAAAAAAATACGGGGCTTGCCAAGCCCTTTTGGAAATAACGCGTTATGATAGATGCAAATCAAAAGGAAAACCACGAAGAATCTAACGATTCAAATCCAACGCGAAAAATCTTTCCGGCCACTAGACTATCAAGAGAGAATCACACTTGAATGGAATGGTTCGTTACCCAAGTCGGAATAGATGATTCTGACTACCTTCAAAGGATCACTCTTCTGCGGTTCCGCCGGAGTTACGCCAGATGGAAAGATAGATCGTCCGCCTTTGCCGCTTCACACCGATGTCCATATTCTTCGTCGTTGAAGGAGACTTTCCTCGGATAAAAGTCAAAGTGAAGAGGGGTGGCCATTTTCTTCTTCAAGGGGTGCTCGGGT
The DNA here is from genome assembly GCA_039513925.1 of Platanthera zijinensis. Lineage (NCBI taxonomy): Eukaryota > Viridiplantae > Streptophyta > Magnoliopsida > Asparagales > Orchidaceae > Platanthera > Platanthera zijinensis. The sequence continues at coordinate 48,041,842 of CM077083.1, forward strand.
GGAGGAGGAAGATGGTCAGCCGGCTATGGGTAGTGGAGAATGGTTGATGTAGAGGGAGAGGAGGAGGCGGCTATGGAAGAGGGAGGAGAGGGGCGGCCGGACTTGAAGTAGAAGAGGAAGGGGTGGCGGTTTTGGGAGAGAAGGATAAGGGAGGAGAGGGTTGGCCGAATGCTTAGAGTGGGAGAGAGAAGGACGGTGGCGGCTAAGAGAGGTAGAGAGAGTGAGAAGTTTAACAAGTTATTATTCTTGTGCCGAGGGCGGAAATTGTAGCGCCGCTCCATACGAACGCCATGGCGATGCGAGTCCTTTGTTGGAGACGAAGGAGGGTCGTTCGTTAGCGTGTCGTCTTCAATAACTTGGGCGCCGTCATCTCGACCAATCCTTCCCCGCTTGAAAGGACTCATTACTGATGAGTCGTCTTGAAGATACCGTCGTAGAAGAACACCATCCAACAGACCGACCTCCGCTTCTGGGAGAAAGAGTCATCAGAGGCGGGGCGATCATTCCAACGAATCAAGTATCGACGCACATCTCCATCTGTAGTGGGAAACACGTCATCCTGGAGAATCCTGTCTTGCAAAAATTTTATCCTGGGAAACCTAGGAAAAGAATTAGGCAGCAAAGGGGGAAAATCTATAGCATCAACATTTAGCGTACCTCCGTTGGAGACCGACGGAGAGAGCGATCCCTTACCAAACTCAACCCCATACCCATGAGAATCTGTAGTTGAACTAAACAGACAGGAAGATAATTCTAGTGGCGGAGTAATATATGGCGTTAAATACAAAACATTAAAAACAGGGGAAATACCCCAATCAGTTGGTAATTCCAAGAGAAATGCATTGTCTCCTAACCTCTTCAAAATCCGAAAAGGTCCCACTCGCCGATCCGCTCACTTTTTTAAGGTGCCCGTAGGCAACCGTTCAGGTATGAGACGCGCCATGAATAAATCGCCTACTTTCAAGTTAGACACTCTCTTATGTGCGTTGGCATTAACTTGATAAGATGTGTATTGAGTGGTAAGCGTTTCATTTATGTGCTTGTGCAGATCATGGATATGAGAGGAAAAGTCCTGTGCAAATTGACTTGACTTAAAAGATGGCGGTAACGGAATCATGTCAAGTGGCACGGGTGCTTTATAACCATGTACGATCTCATTCGGGGACAAACCCGTGGACCTATTTTTGGAATTATTATATGCTAACTGAGCATGAGGGATGATAAGGTCCCATGTACCCTTGTGGTCTCCTACAAGGCATCAGAGCAAACTACCTAAACTTCTATTTACAACTTCGGTTTGCCCATTCGTCTGTAGGTGGTAAGCTGAAGAGAATAGAAGTTTGGTGCCCATAATCCTCCACAGGGTCTTCCAAAAATAACTAGTAAACTTCACATCCCTATCGGTAACAAAAATTTTGGAACGCCTCGATGGACAACTACCTCTTTAAAATATAATTGTGCAACGTGTGACGCATCGTTGGTTTTATTGCACGCGATAAAATAGGCCATTTTGGAGAAACGATCTGCAACAACTAAGATAGAGTCGTGACGTCTAAATGTGATTGGGAGGTTGGCCAATGAGGAGCCCGGAATGAAATCAATGGCATGCTGGATATCCCGCATGGGGGGTAACTCAGACAGTAGCTCGTCCGGATACACATCCACAAACTCATCTAAGAGCTTTCTCAGTGCCGGCGGCAAATTCTCAAATGTTGCTGCATCTTCCTTAACTTGTAGACAAACTAATGCATAAAGGACACCATCTACAAAGGTAGTACGCTTCAATTCTTTCTTCCCTATGAGACTCAACGTTTTCTTCTCGACCGGGATGACCGTATCCTTGGAGGGGGCCGAAAGATCCTTTGGCGGAGCGGGTTTAAAGATAATGGTTTTGCCATTAAATTTAAACTCGTAAGTGTTGGCCCGACCAAAGTGGGTAACGTCATGATCATACAACCAAGGGTGACCCAGCAAGACGTGAGAAGCGTCTATAGGGATGACGTCACACCAAATCTGATTAGAATAAGCTTTGATGGTAAGGGGTACCAAGCATCGCTTCGACATGAGGAGGGAAGACTTGTTTACCCATGCCACCTTATAAGGGTGAGGGTGTGGCTCTGCAATAAGTGACATACGCTTCACTGCGGCTTCAAAAATAACATTCATGCAACTACCACTATCAATGATCAACCTACACCATTTTTCACCACTTTTAAAATTCAACGTGATAATGTTCGTCCGATTCCAGTCGTCTAATGCTCGTGGGGTCGTCAATATACACCTCATAACCATCATATGGGAGTAATCCTCCATATCACTTGGCACTCCATCCGACTCGCTCTCGTCTCCCGCCTCGTAAGTAAGGTCGTCTCACCCACCAGTGGAATCTAACAGGGCTAATGGTTTGGGTTAAGTAGGACAATCAGTAGCATAGTGCCCTTGGTTCCCGCAAGCGAAACAGGTGACATTCGTTCTGTTGACCCTACCCATTGGGACTCTCTCACCAGAGGGGTTTCTATTATTCCTAGCCATCAAAACTATGGAGGTCGAGTCGGAGGACTGATATTTTACTTTGTCCTTATAGGTGGAGGTGGGCGGTGGTCCTAATATGGACTTGCCCTTTTAGAACGAGCTAGTCTTACCCTTAAGCACATTGTGCTTCTCAATATCTAAGGCAGCGTTTAATGTGACGTGCATGTCAGTGTGACCATAACGAAAAAGCTTTCCTTGGATGTCGGGGTTTAGTCCCTTACGAAACCTGGAGAGGGTGACCTCGGGCATCTCTTTCACGTCACAACTAACCATAATGTCCTTCAGCAGACTCATGTACTCAGAAGCCGACCTAGTCCCTTGCTTAAGGGTGGCTAAATCATCGAACATCTGTGTTCGATGGTACGTGGGGACGTACTGCTCAGTCAGCCTAGCCTTCATGTCATCCCAAACAATGGGCAACGCACCGTTCTCGACTCTCAAACGCCGTTCCTCATTTAGCCAAAATATTTTAGCACGCCTTAGCAACTTCATCCTCGCTACTCACACCTTATCCGCGTCGTTCAGAGCATACCACTCGAAATAGCATTCGATTTCCATGACCAAGTCCTGGAAGACTTGGGGATCCCCCATGCCATCGTAGGATGGTGGCTTGACTCGGACGGCCCGAGTAAGATCAAACTCGTAAGGTGCGCGTGGATCGTGCTCATTAGGAGGGTGGGTGTAAGGATTGTGATTGTCTCCCACCCGTTGGTGAGCGGGTTGATTACGGGGTGCCCCTTGTGGTAATCCCATTCCGTGAAGTGCCTCCCTAATGGCTGTCATCTGCTCCGTGAAATCATGACGGAGTTCCTCAATCTCAGTGAGGGAACGTCCCTTGCCCTCGTCATCATCCATAGTAGAAGATGATGGAGGGTATTCCGTACCCAGCCTAGTGCGCATGCAACTATGATAACAACAGACTTAGACATACCACGGAAGGATTTAATCCCGCTTAACGATTATAGAAAAATAAATTTTTTTTATTTTCTTACAGGAAATAAAATGAGGACTATTAAAATTTTTTTTTTTTGATGAAAAATAAGAAATCTTTGCCGCTATTAGCAGACCAAAAATTTTTTTTTTTTGAGATTTTGACAACAAACGTGCATACAGCAGTGCGGGCTAACGTGCAAAAATAATAGGGGTGGGTGCCAATTAAAAAATTGACAAGAACCACCTCTGATACCAAATTAGTGTAGGCCTCTATCGAAGTCTCAAATACGGGCTAGGGGAATAAAGCGGACGCGACTCAAACTCCACTATCACACTTGCACAAGTTTTATTCGCAGCACACTCGCAAGCAAAATAACACAGTTCACCGACGTACGGTAGCAACACCGCAGAAAGGTCGAATAAACGATGATAGGTTGATGTTCTTCCATGCAAATGGGACCTACCCGGTCCGGACAAGCGTGGTTGTACCAAAAGATTCTACCCAAAATGCGATCGAAAAATGGTAGATCTCTCACAACAAAAATACGGGGCTCGCCAAGCCCTTTCGGAAATAACGCGTTATGATAGATGCAAATCAAAAGGAAAACCACGAAGAATCTAACGATTCAAATCCAATGCGAAAAATCTTTCCGGCCACTAGACTATCAAGAGGGAATCACACTTGAGTGGAATGGTTCGTTACCCAAGTCAGAATAGATGATTCCGACTACCTTCAAAGTATCACTCTTCCGCGGTTCCACCGGAGTTGCGCCGGATGGAAAGATAGATCGTCCGCCTTGGCCGCTTCACACCGATGTCCAGATTCTTCGTCGTCTAAGGAGACTTTCCTCGGATAAAATTCCAAGTGAAGAGGGGTGGCCGTTTTCTTATTCAAGGGGTGCTCGGGTGGAGGAGGAAGATGGTCGGTCGGCTATGGGTAGTGGAGAATGGTTGATGTAGAGGGAGAGGAGGAGGCAGCTATGGAAGAGTGAGGAGAGGGGCGGCCGGACTTGAAGTGGAAGAGGAAGGGGTGGCGGTTTTGGGAGAGGAGGATGAGGGAGGAGAGGGTTAGCTGAATGCTTAGAGAGGGAGAGAGAAGGAGGGTGGCAGTTAAGAGAGGTAGAGAGAGAGTGAGAAGTTTAGGAAAGATTAGGGTTAAGAGTTTTCTTCGTTCAACTTGACTTAAAGAAAACACTACATGCCTATATATAGGCCTAACTCCAAATCTTTGCTATATGTAGCCCAAATAAAAATAACACACTCCATGGCTACATGCAGCCCAAATAAACTTACATACACCAAATGATTAAATAAAGCACGCTAAAAATATAATTGCTCTCAAGCTAATAATAGAAGAAGTTCAACTAGTTATTTGTCTTGTGCCGAGGGCGGAGATTGTTGCGCCGCACCATACGAACGCCATGGCGATGCGAGTCCTTTGTTGGAGACAAAGGAGGGTCGTCCGTTAGCGTGTCGTCATCAATAACTTGGGGGCCATCGTCTCCACCATTGTTGCCCTGCCTCAACTATAGAAATCTGTCTTCCAGCTTATCTCTGTGAACCTAAACTGTATTTGATATTTCACATGAGACTTGCTTTTCTGAACCGATTAAGTAATCATGTATGTTGATTTTCATTTAAGATTCGTGGTATTTTATTCGTATTTGTGCTTTCAAACTAAGAGATTGATCATAGATTTGAAGTTAGTATTTGTTTTATATGAATCCAAAACTTCTAGATTGAGAAATTTGAAGGTTGTGATGATGGTTTTTAATTTCATTCTCTGGTGTTCTTTCTCTTTGTATTTCAAATTTTATGATCAAGAGATATGTTATTTGGATTTTTGGAAATACAAATAATTGATTCATGGTATCTTTGAGATAGGATTTCATGAATTTATGTATTAGACTAGGTTAATTTATATCATTGCAAATTTGAGTGTTGTAAATTGTTCGAGAGAAAATTTACTCAACTTAAGTTTAGGTATTGAATTGCTCGAGAGAGAATTCGATAAATATTGAACTCTTTCAATACAATGTATTTGATAATATTATTAATACGTGGTTACATAGAATTGAATTAATGAGTGAATATTCTCATGAGATTACTCTTAGACTATCTGCTTTTTACCATCCTTAATCCTCCAATGTTACTTTATCCAATTAGTCCTAGTAATGTTAATTAAAAGTAACAACCAATTTAAAATATAGGTACGATAATAGAGTGAGATTGAGTACGAGTACTTGAAAATACCCTGAGGAATAGGACATGAGATGTATATTTCTCCTATACTATTATTGATTGGTGCCCTTACCTGAGATTAAAATCAATTTAGCTTATACCTATCTACATAGTTTATACTAGAGTATAAATTATCGCATCAAGTCTTTAACATCACACTATCACAAAAGTCTCGGGGATGGGTCCATCCTTGGTATTACCTTTTAGGAACCACATAAGTTGGTCTAGGAAAGTGACCATAGGACGTCTCAAAGTCGTATTTATTTATGGGAAAGATAACCTTCTTATAATAGAGTAGACTTTGAGGTGCTTTCCCTTTTCCTTTGGTAGTATATTTCTTAGTATACTTAACTTTCTCAGCAACATGGCAAGGACCACTACCCTTATTAGGAGCAGAGAATTCATCAATAAGAGGAAGAATGATCTTTAACTTAGAGTAACTAACATCAAGTTTCCTTTTCACCAAGAGCTTTTCTTGTCGCTCATCTAAGTATGTCTCCTTCTAACTTAATAGTTCAGCAGAGCACTTTAATTCCTCTTTCAAGGTGTGAACTTCATCTCTTAGAGGAGTTAATTCAGTAATTTCCTCCTACAAACATGATTCTACTGCCTTGAGAGAAGCAATCTCTTTTAATTGCTCTTTGACTACCTTGCAGCATTTGTCAAAAGCTCTCAAAAGTTCTTGATGCTGAGCGATCATGTATGAATCATCTTCCTCAGAAGAATAATCTTCATGACCATTAGTTGAATTTTAAGATTCAGAGAGCATAGTGTGAGGGTCTTCCGTTGAATTGGGAGTCGCCTACTTCCTCATCCGATTGAGCCATGAGCCCAAAGTAGGCTTCTTCATTTTCAGAGCTTGACTTACTTGAGTCACTTTCGCTAAGAGTATTTGACTTCTTCACAACGAATCTCTTCTCTTCTTTCCTCTTGCCTTTGAAGGATCTCTTCTTATCTTTCTTGGATCCTTCCTTATTTTTATATGGACACTCCGCAATCACGTGTCATGTCTTATTACAACAATAACAAACTATGTAAAAAGAGGAATGTTTGTTCGGTTTAGACTTGTACCTATTATATATGTTGTAGATTTTCTTGGACCAATAACAATAACGATGTGATCTTCTGAAGTCAGAGGAGGACTAATTTTTCATTTGCCTCCTCTTGCTGAGTAGTCTTTTGAATTGCTTAGAGATTAGCTAGAATTATCCACCAGACAATTAAGAGCATGACGTGCTTGGCTCCGAATCTTCTGGGGCATCCGAAGCTCGTGTCTTTACTAGTGACACAACTTTATATTTCTCTTAACCCTTCGCCCTTCAGAGCTACCGACTCTTCTTTTCTTGAAGTTTTTCTGCTTTGCTTCTCCTTCTTCCATGTGTTCATTTATAATTCATAGGAAAGGAGCTTCTCAAAAAGGTTTTGGGAATAAATATCAGGCAGCTTTCCAAATTCCCTAATGGCCACCACCTTGGTGTATCATTCTTTTGTCAGGGATCTTAGAAATTTGTCATTGAGCTCACCATTAATAAATGTACGACCATTGTTTTTGAGGTCATTGACGATCTTAAAGAATTTTTTAAAGTTGTCAGCAATTGTATCATTAGATCCTTGCTTTAATGTCTCATATTCTTGATAGAGCAGAGATCTACGATCATCTCTAACTTCCTCAGTTCATTCTATGAGATCCACGAGATAGTCCAACTTCTCCTTGGCAAATTTGCAGTGGAATATATTTTGCAATATTGAGTCATCCACTACACTAGCTATGATATTCTTTGCCTTTTTATCCAAGGAGACTAGAGCTATTTCATCCATGTTCAAGTCCATCATTTTCTTCGGAATAATAACAATATGATTCAAAGCAGATGGCTATGTAGGAATGTATGGTCCTTCTTTGACAAATTGAAAAATGCACAGATTAGAAGATTCCATGTATAATCTAACTCTTGTCTTCCATATGGGGAAGTTCTCCTTAGTGCATACAAGAAACTCCATCGAAGACATATCCTTGCTTTTGTCCATTATAGATAGTGATATCTCTTGACAATTAGATAGGAGATCTTGTTCAAGGTGTTAACCTTATATCGAACAACACCCCTCTAATACCAATTCAAAGTATTTATAGTCAACCTAAATAACCTAGAGGGGGTGAAAAGGTGAGTTCTGCGTCTTATAGAAGAATAAAAATTAGTACAAAAAATAAGCACACAAAAACCCAGAGAATTTATAGTGGTTCCCCAAGTTCGGTACGTACACTGTCCCGCCTCGCCTATCTACAACGAAGGGCTGGATTCGACTACTTCACCAAAACTTAGATTATTCAAATCTTACACCTCGGAGCCTCAACTCCTACAACTCTTAGACAACGCTCCTTTAACTCAGAGAACAACCTATCCTACAACTCAATCCTAAAACAAGGATCTACAACTCAGAAGTTAAACTTCCTACAGGAGTTCAAAATAAATTTATGCAACTCTTTATATTGAAAATAATCAAAACCTTTATATCTGAACAAATTCAGTCTTCTTCTTCCTAGAATGAAATCATGAAAGCTTTGCAGAAGGAGAAGACTTGAAACAAAACTTGAAACTTAATCTGAAATCTTGGTCCAACACGATCTGAAATCTTGGAGAAGACTAGAGAAGAGATTTGTTGAATCAACTCTTTTAACGAATCGCCGATCGTGCAAGGCTAGGTCATGAACTTTTCTTTCTGAAGGTTGTACAAGTGATGGAGAACAACATCCTTTACACAATTTCAAATTAAGAATGAGCGATTAGGGTCTAACGAATTAAAACTAGTTATTTATAAAATTCTTTCTCCAAGGACTACAGAATACTTTCCAAGAACGAAACATCCACGTATACCGTGCATGTCCGTCGGCAAGAAGTAGAAAACCATCAGACAGAAAATATAAAATAAATTTGCTAAATTCATTCGTTGAATATTGTTGTATACCCATGAGTATACTCGATGAAATGTCTTCGATATCTGACAAATTTAACTTGGACAAATGCAGAGAAGTAAATTCGAGAACTTAAGGCATACCCATAGAGTTTTGATGAATTTGTCGAATATCGACATACATATTCGACGAATTCAACTAGAATCAATAGATTCACTCCATGAATTCGACGAGTTACATGAAGATACTCGATTCTTTTTTTTCTTTAGTAATTTCCAAGAACTCAGAGGTTATTCCTTAAGTAAATACGACGAATTCAACAAGTTCCAGTAAGTATACACGATGAATTTGACGAGTATCCATGAGTATACTCGACAAATTCGACTAGTATTCACTACTATACTCGATGAATTCGACGAGTATTCACTACTATACTCCATGAATTTGACGAGTATTCACTACTATACTTTACGAATTTTACTTAGGGAAAAATTCAGCTCTTCTGAATGTAGCAACTTGTCCTTCTTATTTCTTTTAATGCACTTGGAATAAAAGTACACTCAAATAGAGAGATTACACGTGAGTGAACCCATTGGCCTATATAATGAGGGATTATATTATATAGTCCTCTATTTTATGACCCACTATTATTTGACATTGGTTGAAATTAGTAATAGAGTCCTGCAAGCAAATAACTAAAAAAACAACATCAAATACAATCTCAATTCATATTAGTTCTAGGGACACTTCTTCAAATCAAGGTTATTGTGGATACAATATCCAAAATTCACTCTGAAGCTTTGGAGGCACTACATGTATGGCGTAAAGGTCGATATCTTTACTGACCATAAGAACCTAAAATATCTATTAGATCACAAGGAATTGAATATGCACCAGCGGAGGTGGATGGAGTTCCTTAGGGACTACACCTTCAAGATATATTACGTTCCTGGCACTGGAAATGTATTTGCGGGTGCACTGAGTTGTAGTATTCCTTCATAGGTCAATTGGATACAGATGCATGATGAGAGTCTTATTCGAGATTTGGAGGCCATGGAGATCTCTTGTGTCGATAGGAGGTCTAGTGTCGAAGCATGTGTGAACTTGACAAAAGTGTAGTATGACATTGCAGACTGAATTTGGCAAGCGCAGGAGTTTGATGATAGTATGAGACGTTATTTGGCAGAGTATTTGGATAGGTTAAATACCACGTTTACTGTTAGTGATGTCCTTTTTAGAAAGAACAGTCGATTGTATGTCGTAAATGTGGGAAAATTATGGGAGGAGTTAATGTATGCGGCACAATTCACAAATTACACCATCCACCTGGGGAGCACAAAGATGTTTATGGACATGAAAAAGTTGTTCAGGTGGCCAGGATTGAAAAAGGTCATAGCTCTATATGTGGCAAAGTGTGAGATCTGTGCCCTAGTAAAGGCCAAATGTCCAATGCCAGATGGATTTATGAAGTCATTACATATACCTGAGTGGAATTTCGCTGACATATCTATGGATTTCGTCCACGGCTTGCCGAGATCGCAGAAGGGGAACAATGCAATATGGGTGATCGTTGTTTATTTAACGAAGGTGTCACACTTCATTCCGAATAGGAAGGACGATTTAACTAAAAAGCTGGCGAAGCTTTACATTGATAATATTGTATAGTTGCACAGTGTGCCCCGTAGCATCGTTGGTGACTGAGATGGGAATTTCATGTCTAACAATTTGAGGCTTATCCATAAGTTGCTGGGAACCAAACTGATGTTTTGTATGGAATTTCATCCTTATACTGATGGTCAAACCGAGAGGGTAAATAGGATGATGGAGTATATGCATTGTATGTGCGCCCTAGATTTCGGGAAAAGGTGAGAGGACCACCTATTTATGATCGAGTTTGCTTACAATAATAGCCACCAGACAAGTATTCAGTTGGTGCCCTCCGAGGCTCTTTATGGTAGAAAGTGTCGTACTCCTTTATTGTGGCTGGAGATGGGTGAAACAAAGTTGTTTAAGTGAAAGGAAGTCTTAGATGCTACTTTGACCATTCGTACATTTTGGGAGTTATTACTGATCGCTCAGGATAGACAGGCTAAGTATTATAATGCCAAGCATAGAAATATCAAGTTCGTCATTGGCGATTGGAATTATATGAAGATCAAACCGTTCAAGGGCATTTTAAGGATTCGACACTTGAAAAAGCTAAGTCTGAGGTACATTGGGCCATTTGTGATATTGGAGCGCATTGGTGAATCTTCCTATTATTTGAAGCTTTTTACTTAACTAGGTGAACGTCATTATTTCAAGAATAGCTAAATTACCTAGAGGGGTCAGGGGTGAATAGTTTTCTTAGTCATTAGTGAATTCTTTCTTAGTTAGCTGGTTTATTGGTAGATTAAGTTTTGCTTTCAAGACAAGCAACATGCACAAAGAAAAGCAACACAGAGAATACACACAGAATACACACAGATTTATAGTGTTTCCCCAATTTTTGGGTACATCCACTCTCCTCCCACCTTACAGACTTCCTGTTGGTCAAGGCACTTCTCCAAAACAATTCTCAAAGAGCTTACACCTCAGATCCTTCAAGATCTCTCAATCAATTAAGCCCTACCACAGGCAATTATGCCCTACTACTTAGGCTATGGAGGATAGCCCTACCAAAGATCTACAGAAAGAATCTTCCTTAGGCAAAAGTTCCCTACTTCTTAGTGAGTAAAACTCACCTACTTTAGATCCCAGCAGGATCCTACACTCAGAGAGGAACCATCTCCTATAGATTAGGCAAATTTGCCAAACAACTTAGATCTACTTCTGCATCCCACATCAGAGCAAGTTTGCTCCTACAACTCAGATCTACAAAGGATCCCACAAGGTGGAAGTGGGTTGGTGAGGTTCTTGATTGGACATAAGAGAAATTTCTCTATGCCAACCTACCTTGACTGAGTTAGACTCAGCAAAACTTTGACTCCAGAAAGTATTTTCCTGAGTCTACTTTTCTGGACTAAGAACTCCTTAGTCCCAACTACTTCACATCAATAAGTATGTCTACTTGAGCTGGAAGTGACTTGTAGAACACTGTTCTGCCACTTTCTAAATGGAACCAAAAGTTCTGCCCTATCTCCTTCTTCACAGCTCCCTACGGGAATGATTTGTTTGATGAATATGTGAATCACCTGCAGCAAGGGTCGGCCCTAGCGGCTATCACTTTCTTAATGAATCACCCTGTTCTTGCAAGCTGGTGCAAATGAAGATAGCTCTAGCAATCTTGCTGATAAGGATGTTGATATCAACAGCTAACTTGATATGCCTCTAGACTTGCTTGTCTTAGGCTCTCTGATCTTCAGCTTTAGACACAATAATGGTTATTTCAAGAACTACTATCACCGCTGCTATTTTTGTAAAGATCTTCTCCTTTTATTTATTGTAACCTAACAGCTCTATTAGCAGTGGGTCCCACATCATTAATGCTGGCTGCATCTTTGCTTTAACGCCTAACTATCGTACAGTAGCCCTGTGGCACCTTTTGTCATATACTGTGGCTTTGTCTCTCACCATTTTAATATGGTTGACTTTTTGACTTGCTGACATCACCACCTGGAGACTTAGTCAAAATTCAAGCATCAGTAGTATAGGCACTGAGTGAATGAGCTTCACTCAATGCCGAAACACACAGACAAAATTTTGTCTATCTACGCGTTGAGAGCGTTGAGTGAACAATCCTCACTCAATGCTTTTTGCCTTAACAAAAACTTCCTGCAACTTAGGCATTGAGAGAATTGAGTGAGCTTGCCTCACTCAATGCTTTTTGCCTTAGCGAAATTTCTGAACTTAGTTCGAAGAATTGAACTGAGTTTGACGAATGGTGAGCTCAGCTCGACGAACTCTGAATTAGTTCGATGAATTTTTAACCGAGTTATACTCATAGCTATTTTGTTGTGTGGCGTTGAGTGTCTTCAACACTCAATGCAAAACTACATAACCATATATCTGCCTTTAGCTGCATGGCGTTGAGTGAGTTGACTTCATTCAACGCCTGTGGACTTAGCCACTTTTATGCTCATTTCAACTTAGGCTTTTACTGCTTTAGCCTATCTTACATCTTTTTTTTGTATGGCGTTGAGTGATGTGACTTCACTTAACGCCTGTTGACTTAGCCATTTTCTCAGCTTGCCACTACTTTGGATTTGACTGTATAGGATTTACTCAGCGATATAAATCATCTGTCGTTGACTAATTCACCTTCACTCAATGCCTGTAGAATTAGATAGATTTATGTCAGCCCACATCTTAGGTAAGTATATACATGACTTGGCCATATAAGAAACATGTCCAATCAATTCACAAAATTCATCCTGCAATCGCTCATCTTAAACACAAGTTTGATTAACACATGTGTATACATTATTTGCTAGGCCTTCTTCAAATCTAGGACATTTGGATCAATGGACCCAATAATCTCCCCCTATTTGAAGAAGTCAAAACCCTAAGATAATGTATACAATAACACACCTATGCAGTATATACAGTAAGCAATTTAAACGGTATATCTTAGATATATAAAATGAACACAGATAAAACAAAGGCTATATCATTTATCATATGAAAAATTATATTGTTTGTTCTTGAAAGAAAAAAATATGTTCCTTAAGCCATATAAGAAGAACCTGAAACTTTTCAAGTTCCAGGTTCCCTTATAACCATTCCTCTGCCTTTGATATTCTTTTCCGGTTTTCCTTCTACATCAGTTGGCTTCTTTCCCTTCTTATTATCCTTAATTGCTTCATCAACTACCTTCTCCTTTTTGCTTCAGCCTCTTCTATCTTAGATTTTTTCCTTTGGAAATAGCTGAAGGGATTTGGAAACTACTTGGTAGGCTCAACTTCACCAGGTAAAAGAAGGTTTGAGTTCTTATTCTTCTAGTAGATTCTCCTACAGGCATCCCTCTTTTCCATTTTCTCCTATTATGAGAAGCTATACCTTTTGCCTTTGTCAGGTGGCTTGTTTTTTACCAGATCCCAAGTAGTGAGAATGATGGCTCTTGATTCTGGGCTCCATACTTCAAAATCAGGCCTCTGTTCCATTTCTTCTCGATATCTCTTTTTTCTTAGCCTGTCCTCCTCTTCAACATCAACAATGATTCTTTATTTGACCTGTAGTGACCGGTTTACTATGGGGGAAGAATGAGGGATTCTTATAAAAAGTAGTCTTCTCTCTCCACTGCTCATAAGCACTGTCACCCTCTTTAATGTACTAAACATATTCTTGATTGTCTTGAACTTGGGTAGTAATATACATATTGTTCAAGGCTTCTTGTACATGATCAGGCATCATTGGCATGTTATTATATTACAATGGCTCCATTCCCAATGAACCTCTCATAATATTTGTGGCCCAGACCATATTATCAGTATTTGTCTTGATGACATTTCTCTCCACCTTTTTGACTTTTTCAATTACTTGAGTAGTCTAGGAGGTGCTAGCTTCAGTTCTTTTGAGCTCCAGACAATTAATTCTTGCAATTACATTATTTTTGACCACCAATAAGTGGTCATCTAGCAGTTTGGTGCATTCATATGCTTTGGTTAGTATAGCAGCAGTCTGCTTATTCAACAATACATAGGTAGCATTGTGTACAACAAGTGAGTTCTAGGCCTGAATCTCTTGATTTAGCGTGGTAATGACCACATTCTTGTTCGCCTCATCCAGCTTTTCCATTGTATTGTCGACAGCTGGTGCAGCCCCGGTGAAAAACTTCACAGTTTCACCCTTTAGTAAGATTACTTTAAATCAAATTTATTTGATATCTGTAGCCAACTCATTCCTGATGTTCTTTAAAGAATCATCTATAATAGTTTCCTAGGTTCTTCTTTGTTCATCTAATAAGCTTTTCAGCTAGGCCAGGAGCTTTGGTGATATTTGATTTGTTCTAGCTGATGTGCTTTCATTTTGGGTCTGCTGAACTTGCCTGACCCCTGTTCTTAGAGCGGGGTCATCCACTGTTTGAGTTGGGGATTGTTCCTTCTCATGACTAGATTCCTCTTCCTCTGATTCTGAGGAAACTAGATCATGCACTTCATGAGTAGGGAGATCAGATTGTATCTCCCCCTCAAACTCTGCCATGCTTTCATTTGTATGCAGGTTAGCAGCAGTAGCAACCTCTTTATCAGCTGTAGCAGACAGTACCACTATTGGAGGAACTTTTAGTTGCTCCCCTATAAATAATGCATCTTGCATTATTTCTTGTATCAGCTGCTCCCCGTCAATTGGAGCATTCCTTTTCTCAGCACTTGGAATTTCCATATCTTAATCCAATGGTTGTTCTTCTTCAAACATAATTGTCTCATTATCTGAAGCAATTTTGATCTCCCCCTTACTCTAAGGCCTAGGAGCATCATCATTATCAGACACAGGCACATGCCTATCTGCATCATCCAATCTCGAGGCATCTTCATCCATCCTTACAGATATCCTGTCACCACCTTCCTTTGCAATAGATCCAGCCATCTTAGTAGTAAGCTCATCATCTTCAAGGACAATGTATGACTCTTGTCTGCTTACACGACTAAGGGGAGTAAGTTCAGAAGAGGCAGATACCTGAATATTTATGTCCCTCCTGAAAACTTAAGCAAATGATGATAGATCTAGATTATAGGCTCTTCTTCCTCAGACGAGCTGCTAGAGGAGATGGGCTGAGTAGCAGTAATCTTCTTTCCTTTCCCTTCCACAGCTGATGGTCCATGGGGTTGAAGTACCATGTCCCACCTCTCTAGTATCTTGATGTCCTTTCGTCTCATGTGGTGTATCCTTGCACCAAGCTTCAAGTTTAGGATTTTTGAGCTGTTTCTTGCAGAAATCATGATAGGATTCTCCCCAAATTTAGTTCATCCATGCAGTCCACTATTCAATCAATAACCATCCTGCCCCAATCAGTCCTTTTGGTCATAATGACCCGTGCCATCAGCTCAAAGATCTTCTTTGAAATTTTATCATGTGACCCTGTCTTGTAGAGCAAGGCTTTTCCAATTACATTGGCTAAAAACTTACCCCTCAGGTTAAGTTCTTTCCTTAGGATGGATTCGGTGGTGTGCTTGGACAGTCCATACCATTTTATTTCAACTTTGAAGTCATCCTGTGCGAGTTCATCTTCGTCGTCTGCGGTAAAGAACATGGGAAGCTTGAGGGCTTTGCTCAGCCTCCTTGGGTTTATCTTGACTATCATTCCATTAACACTCGTATTAAGCTTGCTAACAGATACATTTCCCTTGCATTGGTGAACAACTCTAGTACTTCCCTTTTCACCAGAAGACAAGGTTCTGACAGGACAAATTCTAGGTTAAAAGCCTAGAGAAGATGAAGAACAAATTGTATCTGTTCTGGGACGTCCTTGAATCCATTCTTCAATAATTCCGAACCATCAAAGAGGAAATCCCATCCCTTGGGTTCCATTTCACAAGCAAATTCCTGTAACCTAGTGAGAGCAGCTTTCCATCGGTTTGGCAAATGCGGGAGGGAGAGGGTAAGTAATAGTGACTTTTCTTATTGCACAAGCTCTTCTATTTATATTTATTCCTAAAAAGATGGCGGAAGGTCACTATCCTATTTTGTTAAATAATTTGGATCAATGGCCAGGATTGAATCCCGACACTTATCTGCAGGTCATCTTTTCTATAATTTTTGTTAAGTAAACTTGTTTTGATCAACATCAGTTTTATTTAGCAATTAGATTTCACTAGCCCCTAACTGGGTTGTCCTATCTTGTATGGGTAAGGTTGTCCTACAGTACACATATTAATATGTGTTCTAGTGGGGTGCAATTAGACATAATTTCAAAATCCTTAACTTAATTTCAACTAAGAGTGTGTTAGCCTCCAAACTTAATTGATTTAAACTAAGTTTTGATACTTATCTATCCTAGTACTGCATATGTAATATGTGTCTCTGGATATGATGAGACTAGTTACTTCTTGTGGCATAGTGAACATGTGAGCCACTAATATATTTATGGAGAAGAATAGTTTAGATAAATGTTTCCACTTCTTTTCAGACATTTGTTTCAATTTTCTTATCTCTAACAAGCATAATCAATTTATCAATTAAATAGTAGAATTAAAAGATAGGTGAATTCTACTTATCTCTGCCCTGTACACTTGAAGCCCATAGTGGATTCACAGTCTCTGAGCATACCAGCAACCTTGCTTCTGATTTTTATCCTTTGATGTGAACATGGATTTCCTTAGCAAGCTTCCCCTCAACAGTTGCACATTTCTTTAACATCTTGTGCACTATGATTAGTTGAGTCATTCTTTGTACCAAGACTTAGGTCAGGTACATCTCTGTCAAAGGACCATAAATGGTTATGGCCACTTTGACTATCCTACAAAACAGAAATTACCTTACCTTAGGAACCCAAGCTGACTTGGGTCCTAGGTTCCTGTTAGCATAAGAATGCATATGTCTACCTACATGATTCATGTCAGGAAGACATAGCCTTGCCTTTTGCACACTGGGGTTGTGGTTACAATCTATGGTAAAGTGACCCACTTTGCCATAATACAAACATTCATGGATGTTTTATCTCCTTTTCTGAACACACTTTGAAGTGTGCAAGACATTTCTAGCTGCCTGTTCAGTGGGGAGAATTGTGGCCTTCTTCATGTTTCTTTCAGCAAGAGTTTGACCAAAAGTGAATCTGCTAGTGGGAGCACTTAGCTTGCTCTGAACTTCATTGGTACCAGCCTTCTTTGCAGTTGGCATGTTCTTAATGTCTTCAGAGGTAGCTAAGTAAACTTTACTGACTGAAGAACTTTTGGGTTGTGTTCTTACTTGAAGAACCTTTGAATAAGGCACAACCTTATCCTTGAATGAGGGTGCTGAGGCACCAAATGCAAAAGGTCAAGGTTGGGCCTTTTGGACTTCTATATGGGGTGGCTTCTATGCAGTCAATGTAATACCCCCTTCCCGGAACACAAAACACGGTACGAGAGGGGTCTTATGCCCAAAACAGCCGCCTTGTGGCAGCACTAACACTCGGGCTAGCCTGTAACACAAGACGCCTATTCTGCCAGCTACAAGCAATATCAATATAAATATACCAACCCAACCAAAATAATATAAAGAAATCAAATCCACACAAGCTATAAGTCCAAAAGTACAGTAATAGAGAAGCTAAACATGCTTATATAAAATCAGAGTACAGCTATAAGGTTACCCCAAAGGGGCTACAACCAAACTCTCATATACTCACATCTGTAACAGACGGTAGCGACAAAACCATCACTTCAGGCCCTGCCGTCCTGGCCTTGCTGACCGGCTCCATGACCTGCTGTTCCATCTGCGGGGTTTCCTCCTAAAAAGGAAGGTGTAGCAACCGTTAGTCATAAAGACTAAGTTGCTTCACATCCGCTCCCCCGGCGACTCCTCGGCACCAGGCAGAGAAAGGGACATAGTATAATATATCTTTATAAAGCAGGAGTATAAACAAGCAAGTGGTATAGGTATGGTATCACTACGTATATGAAGCAGTGTATAATCATGTAATAAGTTATTCTAGCATTTCTACCATCTATCACAGCACATGAGTAAAACTATAGCAAAGGTAACTCAACGTAAATGAATGCCCATACAAACATATAGGTTGAGGTTCGTTCAGCCGTAAGTAACTCATCGTATAGGAGTGCCCATACAAAATTATATGATGAGGGTCTTATGTATGTAATGAGGTGCAATGTTATGTATGCGATGCAATGACTCACCTATGTTCACGTACATGCAGTTGCTATGTCGACACAGACTCGTAGTTCCCACTTTTCGAGCAGGTTGCTAACCTCTCAGGCGTCATCCGTCATGTCCAGAAGGTGACCGTAGAACGGGCACTTCTACTACTAAGTGGGTATCCACACTACTTCACTTAGGCCTCCGTACGCCTACCCGGTAAGAACACAACAGCAGATCTCACCTGCGTACTACGCCACAGGGGGTATCTCGGGTAGATGTGCACCAAGATCCAAGCCCCGAACTGGCCTATGGTGTGACCCGGAAGGAGCCTCGGAAATAAGCACGAGGGTCAAGCCCAAACGTTCACTTGGCACGGAAGGAGCCCCGAGATATTAACACCGAGGGACAAGCACAACTGCCCAAAGTCTATCTGTCAACTCTCATCGGTGTGACGATTGGCGAGCCCGTAGACCTGCCACCCTATCCTTAACCGAGGATTATGACAGCGCGTGTCGACTCACACCGTATGCAATTCCAAAACACCTTGGCATGGAAGGAGCCTCGGAGAAAGCACGAGGACCAAGCCCAACCATCCACTTTACTCATCTCAACACCATCACGTCTAGTGACGGCCAACACCACACTTACTAACTTCCACAATGCTACCCGTAGCCAGATGACACTCTAAGAATTGGACTACCAAATTTCATTCTATCAATTCAACATACATCATGTCCATAGTTTATTAATCTACATGTTCTTCTCAATGATTTCAGCATAAAATAAAACAATGCGCATAAATGATAGTCTACCAATTTATATCAAGCCATTTCGTTCAACTAAGCTTGCTTCAAACCTCGTTATATGAATTCAAATTAATAAACTTAAACCTTCATATCACTATAATGATTTCCACAAAAGAGTTCACCCGAACCTCGAGTTAGATAGCAACATTAATTCCACCGAATATTAATAAATGTTATACACTACCCAAAAATTTAGGTGCAGAATTAATCTAGACAGTAACTTCAACCGAGGATTCCTGTGACTACATGGATTCGGTGAGTTTGTGTAACCAATCGATGGAAAGGTATTTCCACTGCCTATAACTTTCATGTTCAGCTGACAACCCAAATCAGACTAAATCCCACATGAAATTGGCTTCAAAGCCTACAATGTACAGAATATAATTTTTGTGCGCTTAGTCTACAGACCATACTTCGATGAGACATTACCGTGGCTACAGCCTTCACCCAAAGGCGTGTAACCACTCGTTGGAAAGGTAATTTCAAGGGCTATAACATTCGTGTTTAGTCGAAAGCCCAGATCGGACCATTTCCTTGCCTTGAAATAGCCAAGAAGGTCACTGCGTGTAGAACACAAATTCTACATGCATCTTGAAGCGGAATGAACGACATCGGTTCATCTTCCTCCTCAAGATGATCACCCCAAATCTCAAACAGAAGTTCCTCCACACTTGTTCTCCCTCTCAAGGCCATTCCTCTTCACGAAACCACCCCCATCATCACTTTGAAGAAGGGGAGGTTGAAGAGGACTAGTCATTAGAACAAAAGTTCTAGATAGGTCTTCCTAAAAACCTTCTCCTCACACATCAAGAATCATTTGAGTCGATGTCTCACCTAAGAGTATCTAAGGGTCTAGCACCAAGGGAGAGGGGAGGAAGCTCACCTCATTTCCAGCGGTACCACCATTTCTGGCCATGGACCTTGTCATCCTCCTTGGCGACATCGCTTTTTCCTTGACGGCGGTGGCGTTTCTCCTCCTTCAAGGTTTGCCCCAGCAAGATCTCCTCCTCTAGAAATCTCCCACCAAAAAAATATGGTTTGGGAAGAGAATTAGATAACCAGGGTTTCACTTTTCCATTTTATAAAAAAGTGACACGGGTAGGGACACGGTCGTGTCCTTACCCGTATTCAGTCTTGGCGAAACATCATCACCGGTTTGACTAGCGTTTCATGCTCATACGCGGGTACTGACATGCCCGTGTCAGTACCCGTGTCCAGGTGACACGGCCATGGTTATGGTCGTGTTAATACCCTTGTCCTCTTCAGTACACTTCTCGTCTTGCTTGCCTTGGAGCACACGAGTAGGGACACGCCCGTGTCTCTAGCCGTGTCCTACTCTGGACAGACTCAAAGCCACTAAAAACGGGTAGGGACACGCCCGTGTCCATACCAGTGTCCTTCTCAGGTCACACCACTCAATGCCACTGAACACGGGTAGGGACACGCCCGTGTCCCTACCCGTGTCCTTCTCGGGACACACCACTCAACGCCATTTCAGAATCACTCAGCACCATAGTCACTCAACGCCACTGAACACGGGTAGGGACGCGCCCATGTCCCTACCCATTTCATGCTTAACACAAGTTTTTAGCCTATTTCCTTGTTCCCCGCGAGTGCGCACCTGATCTCCTGCACCCCGTTGAGCCCAAACCAGCTCTCTTGACACCAAAAACACGCACAAGGGGCCTAGCGCGAATCAGAACGTTACAAATCCTATAAATAAAATAAAAGATTTTGTCCCCGAAATCAGGCTAAGGCTATGGGGAGTGAAGCATACAGAAAAACAAAATATGCTTTTAAATAAAATTACCTGGAGCAAACAACCCCAGGTATCGTCTTTGCATCAAATCCATTGGCTGCCATGTAAAATTCTCCTTCCCATGATTAGACCATAGCACCTTTATCAAGGCAACACTTTTGCGGCACAAGGTTCTTATCTCGTTGTCTACAACCTACACCGGCTCCAGTCACAAAAACCAATCAGACGCCACAACACCATCAATTTTGGGGTTGTATTGATCGGGCTGTAACAACGCCTTCTGAAGTGACAACACATAGAACACGTCGTGGAGATTCTCTAGCTCCTGTGGTAGCTCCAACCGATTGGCTAACGGGCCAACCCTTTCCAGTATAGTATAAGGACCCACATACCTTGGGCTGAGCTTCTTCACACCACGCACCCGTGTCATTCCATGTATCGGTCGGATTTTCATAAATACTTTATCACCCACTTGAAACTCCACAAGACGGTGACTTGCATTATAATACTTCGCCTGCCAACTTTGAGCCTCTACATGCGATCCCATATCAGCCTAACCACCGCATCAATGTCATCTATATACTCAACTCCCAAAGTCTTCGGGTATTGATCTTGCACCCAAGACAAGGGGGTTCTACACCTTCTCCCATAAAGGGCTTCATGGGGCGCCATGCCGATTCTCGCCTGATGGCTATTATTATAGGAGAATTCCACAAGGGGTAAGAACCTTTCCCATGGCTCTCCCCTATCCAACACACATAATCTTAACAGATCCTCCAATGTCCGGATGGTCTGCTCAGACTGCCCGTCCATCTGAGGATGGAACGTGGTGCTTAAGGTAAGGCGCGAGCCCAAATACGCCTGTACCTCCTTCCACTCCTTGGAGGTAAAGCGACCATCACGGTCAGAAACTATCATCTTAGGCACGCCATGATACCGTACAAACTGCTCCACAAAGTAGCGTACATCCACGTGAGCCTCCTTCTTCATTGGGATAAACCTGGCTACTTTCGTCAGTCGATCAACGATCACCCATACTGAATCATTCCTTGAGCGTGAACAAGGTATCTCATGTACGAAGTCCATGGAAATATCCTCGAACTTCCACTCTGGGATGGGCAATGACTGTAACAAGCCACCGGGACTCCTACACTCCGCCTTCACCCTTTGACAGGCTTCACAATGTGTAACAAAATATCGGACATCCTTATTCATTCCCGGCAAACACATGGTATTCCGTAAGCCGGCTTACATTTTTGCAATTCCCGGGTGCACATAATACTGAGAGCAATGTGCCTCTCTCAAGATATCCTCCCGGATTTTACTGCCCTTGGGAATGTAGAGAAGGCCACGCAAATAAACGAGGATGTCTTTTAGTGTGTATTCGTCAGTAGTCCCGTCTTCGATTGACTTGATTGTCGGGGCCAGAGCCGCATCCCCTCCTTGCTCCACCCGGATCCGATCCCAGATATCACAAACTATGCTCATGGTGGCCAAGTACTCCGTATATTCTGCCGAAGGAGCCTTAAATATCAAAGTAATATCCATCTTCTCAATCATCTAAGCCAACTCCATACTCATCAACTGAGACTCTGGGCTTGAGCCTGGTATTTTTCTACTTAATGCATCGGCTACTGAGTTTGCTTTTCCAGGGTGGTAGTTCAAGGTGAACTCATAGTCGCATACAAATTTTAACCACTGTCGTTGTCTTAAGTTCAACTCCTTCTGAGTATGAACATACTTCAAGTTTTTGTGGTCTTAAAAGATCTCGCAGTGGATGCCGTATAAATAAGGCCTCCAAACCTTCATGGCGAACACCACTGCTCCCAGCTCCAAATCATCAATCGTGTAATTGATTTCGTGCTTCTTCAATTGTCTTGAGGCATAAGCAATCACGTGCCTGTGCTGCATCAATACCGCTGCCATCCCTTGATATGAAGCGTCCGTGTAAACTTGAAATCCTTCCTTCCCAAACGGAAGGACAGGGATGGGGGCAGAGGTAAGTCTATCCTTCAATTCATGGAATCCATCTTCACATTGGGGTGTCCACTCATACGACAACAGTTTCTTTATTAGGGAAGTAAGAGGAAGAGCCATCTTTGAGAATCCCTTTACGAACTTGCGGTAGTACCCGACAAGTCTAAGTAAACTCCGCACATCGGTCGCTGACTTCAAGGGTGACCACTCCTTTAAGTCAGAATTCGCGTTTGCTAAATTTAGCGTACAAGGTGTCCTCCTTCAATTTCTTCAACACCAAGGTAAGGTGCTTGCCATGCTCCACCTCCGTTCTTCAGTAGACTAGGATATTGTCGATGAAAACAATGACAAAGATGTCCAAATAGGGCTCAAATACCTTGTTCATCAGGCTCATGAAAGCCGAAGGGGCATTTGTGAGCCCAAATGGCATTACGGTGAACTCGTACAACCCATATCTTGAACAAAAAGCTGTTTTCTAGATGTCCCCTTCTTGTATTCTCAACTGGTAATACCCTGAGCGCAAGAATAGCTTAGAAAACCATTGCGCTCCAAGTAGTTGATCGAAAAACTCATCGATTTGAGGTAGCGGGTAAGTGTTCCGCACCATCAACCGATTGAGTTCCCGATAATCTATGCACAGAAGAAGGGTTCCGTCCTTCTTCTTCACGAACAATACAGGGGCTCCCCAGGGTGACGAACTAGGGAGAATAAACCCTGACTCCCCCAGTTCTTGTAGTTGAACTATAAACTTCGCGAGTTCTTTCGGGGCAATTCGGTTAGGGGCCTTGGATATAGGCTTGGCACCCGGTACGAGATTAATTTGGAAGTCAACCTCTCTATGCGGGGGTAATCCTTGCAGTTTCTCAAGAAATACCTCGGGGAAGTCCCGCACCACCCATGCGTCTTTTACGTCCAATGCTACTTCCTTCAACTCGAACAAAATCATAAAAACTTCATGTAAGACCCCCCTCCCGGAACACAAGACACGGCACGAGAGGGGTCTTATGCCCAGAACAGCCGCCTTGCGGTAGCACCAGCACTCAGGCTAGCCTGTACCACAAGACGCTTATTCTGCCGGCTACAACCAATATCAACATATAAATGTCAACCCAACCATAATAATATGAAAGTCAAATCCACACCAAGCATATGTCCATAATATCATAAATAAAGAAGCTACAACAAGCCTATAATATTAGAGTACGAGAACAGAATTGCCCCGAAGGGCTACAACAAAATCTCTCACTCACTTACATCTGTAACCGATAGTAGCGACGGTACCGTCCCTTCAGGCCCTATCACCCTGGCCTGGCTGTCCGTCTGCATAGCCTGCTGCTCCACCTGCGGGGTTTCCTCCTAAAAAGGAAGACGTAGCAACCGTTAGTCAAAAAGACTAAGCGGTTTCACATCCGCTCCCCCGGCGACTCCTTGGCACCGGGCGGAGAAAGGAACATGTACAATATATAAATAATAGTAGTACAACAGGTGAAGTGAGTATATATATTATAAGCATCAATATCAGTAGTGTATAATAAACAAGCTCTAATTTTCAAATGTACAGACTACAGCTGCAAGAGAGTATATAACTAGAACAGTAAGTAACTCAACTTATATGGATGCCCATACAAGCATATAAGTTGAGGGTCGTTCAGCAGAAAGTAACTCATCGTATAGGAGTGCCCATACAAACTTATACGATGAGGGTCTTGTTTATGTAATGAAGTGCAATGCTATGTATGCAATGCAATGACACACCCATGCTCAAGCACATGCAATCGCTATGTCGACACAGACTTATAGTTCCCACTATTCGAGCAGGTAGCTAACCTCTCAGGCATCAACCGTTGTGGCCAAATGGTGACAGTAGAGCGGGCATCTCCACTACTAGGCTGGTCTCCACACTACCTGGCCTAGGCCTCCGTATGCCTCAACGCTAAGAACACAACAGCGGAGCTCACCTGCGTACTACAACTCAGCGGGTTCTCTCGGGTAAATATGCACCAAGATCCCAGCCCCGACTGGCCTATGGTATGACACGGAAGGAGCCTCGGAAATGAGCATGAGGACCAAGCCCAACCGTTCACTTGGCACGGAAGGAGCCTCGGGACGTGAACACTGAGGACCAAGCCCAACCGCCCAAGGTCTAACCATCAACTCCCATCGGTGTGACGATTGGCGAGCCCGTAGACCTGCCACACTATCCTTAACCCGGGATTACGACACCGCGGGTCGACTCACACCGAATGCAATTCCACAATTTATGGCATGGAAGGAGCCTCGGAGAAAGCACGAGGACCAAGCCCAACCATCCAACAAATACGGATGGAGCCTTGGGACGTGAACACCGAGGACCAAGCCCAACCGTCCAGTTTTATCCAACTCAACCTCATTCCCATTAGTGACGGTCTACACCGCACTTGTTAACTTCCACAATGCAACCCGTAGGGAGACGACACTCTAAGCATTGGACTAACCATTCCCTTCCATCAATCCATTATACATCCCGACCATAGTTTTAATCATTAACAAATCCTTCCACATGAATTCAACAAACTATAGATAATGCGCATAATGGTGATCTACCAAATATAACAAAGCCTTTCATTCTCTTAGGCTTGATTCACATCTCGGCTTAGGAATTCAAGTCCTCAAACATCAATCTTCACATTACCTCGGTGTTTAACACAAAAGAATTCACCCAACCTCGAGATGAATTGCAACATCTATTCCATCAAGTTCATATTATAATCACCTAGAATTTATGTAATCTAGTCAGCAACTCTGACTGAGGATTTCCGTGGCTACAGGTATTGCCTGAAAATGTGCACCACTCGTTGGAAAGGTAATTTCATGGGCTACGACTTTCGTGTTTAGTCTAAAGCCCAGTTCTGGTCACATCATACCAGAAATCCAACTCGAAGCCTGCTGCGTACAGGATACAGATTCCAACCACAGCGGATTCAAACGGACTTTTCCGTGGCTACAGGTATCGCATGGAAACGTGCAACCACTCGTTGGAAAGGTAATCTCAAGGGCTACAACTTTCGTGTTTAGTCAAAAGCCCAGATCCGCCGCCTTCTTGCTTAAAAATAGCCAAGAAGGTCGTTGCGTGTAGAATACAGATTCTGCACGCATCTTGAAGCGAAGTGAACGGCATCCGTTCATCTTCCTCCTCAAGAGATTTTCCCCAAATCGCAACCAAAAGTTCCTCCACCCTTAATCTCCCTCTTGAGGCCATTTCCTCTTCACGAGACCACCCCTATCATCACTTTGAAGTGAGGGGAGGTTGAAGACGACTAAGTTTTAGAGCACAAGCTCTAGCATGGCCTTCCTAGAAAGCTTCATCTCACACATCAAGACTCGTTTGAGTCGATGTCTCGCCTAAGAATAACTATAGATCTAGCACCGAGGTAGAGGGGAGGAAACTCACATCATTTCCGGCGTTTCCTCCGTTGTCGGCCATGGATCGCGTTACCCTTCTCCGCGGCATCCTTGGTGCGGTTGTTCTTCACGGCAAAGGAAGGAGAGAGAGAAGTCCGCCTCTAAAGCTCACACCAGCAAGCTCTCCTCCGGCGATCTGCGATGTTCTCCTCTACCTTTCGCTCCTGACGGTTTGCACGGTGACGACTCGGCAAGAAGGATCGGATGCAATGGTTAGGGTTTGGTTTATTCCCTTTTTATATCACATATTAGGCTAAGTCCCTTCCGCCATGTGTCACCCTCTAATTGGACCGCCCAAATTAGGTTTCATTTGGAGTGATCGGTCAAAAGATCATTCAGCACGAATCCCGAGGTCCGGTTCGGTCCGCCTGTTCAAGCCGGTGAATCGGCCTGGGCGCAGAAAACGCACAAGTCAAATTCGGCGGGAATCAGCCATTGATTCCCGTCGATCGGCGAGTATTGGCGGGTCATTCTCGACGAATTCGTCGAGTATCAATAATGATACTCGACGATTTTCCCTTAGCCGTTTTATCGGACACCCTGTTGCTGTGTGCGTTGAGTATCAGTCAGTGATACTTGACGATCGGTGGGTATCACCGGGTATTCTCGACGATCGGTGTTGGAACACCCTTTTTATATTTGGGTCAGGATAACTATGCTAAGGATTCATGACCTCATTGTATAGCATAGGTCATTGAGTGTGAGTTTAGAACTTAGGATATTTGAGAATTTAGTTCTGCTCAGCTCGACGGATAGTCGACCCCAGCTCGACGTGTCGTCGTCCTCAGCTCGACGCGTAGTCGACCGCTGCTCGACGCATAGTCGATCGCAGCTCGACGCAGCGTCGTCCTCAGTTCGACGTAACGTCGACTTCAGCTCGACGTTTTGGCGTGATTCTCTCTGCATCCTTAATCACTCTCTGATCGACGGATAGTCGAGCTCAGATCGACGATTTATGATGAGTTCGATGTTTTGAGTTCTCCCGTCTGTTGACATTTGAAATTCAAATTAAAGATCATCAAAGTAGTTATTGCAAGAGATCCCCTGGCCGTTTCAAGACTTAATTGGTCCATATCTCAAGGAATTTTCATTGGAAATCAATTAAGGCACTTCCTTCCAAGGCATGGACAGTTAAGGAATGCATTGAATGCCCTGCAACGGCTATCTATCAGACAGTAGTAATTCTATTACTCAGAGATTTTTTCTAGAGAGACAGTAACACAGTTTTTCAGATTTGTTACAGAGAACATTCTTCATCATCTCTCTCTTCACAGAATCTGCTGCAGAGAATTCAAAGAGAAGAACATCACTCAGAGAAATATCATCATCAATACTCTCTGATTCTCATCTGCTCTGCAATCAACTCTTCTACAGACTGCCTTCTACCTTCAGACATCAAATACTCAGTTTCTGAGTTATCTATTGCTGAAGAAGGACAAGCAGTGAAGGCCTGTCACCCTTGTGCAAAGCTTCTTCTACCTGAACTCATCTACATCTCTGGGGAGCTCTGATAACATCAAAATCCACAAGCTTCTCTCTGATAGTTGACAGAGAAGCATACTCATCCTTTCTTTACCTTATTCCATCTGTACAGGGCTTTAACTCCCTTCAAAAGTTACCCTTTTGGTTAGCTGAGACCTTGTCAAAATCAGTGGTGGCAAGATACCTTATCAAAAAATCTGGTGGTGCCCAGGACACCTGATCAACCATCCTGTAGTGGATTCCTATCAAAGGGTGATAGAAGAGTGGACTACCAAGTTTGGGGAACCACTATTATTTCCTTGTGTCTTCTGTGGTTTATGTTTACTTCTTGCTGTGTGTTGTGTGCTGTTTGCTTTATCATTATATTTAACCATTGCATAACTCACTTTCTACACTAAGTAAATCAAAAGTTTTAATACATCAATCTATTTGAACTTACTCTATTTCTCCCCACTCTAGAGGTAGATAGATCTTATCACCTAACTTTCAATTGGTATCAGAGGAGGTCATGGGTTCAAGAGGGGGGGGCGCTATTAAAATCCTGATTTTTCCCTTCTAACTGTGTGGGTCCGGTGGGTCAGGCAACCGTGGACATGTGGTAAACCCCACCTCTGAGCCGTGTGGGCCATGTGGTAACCCCACCTCTGAGCCGACGGGTTGTGCTGGACGCGGGGGGGATTGTTGGGTCCGGCGTTTCCTTCACTTGACCCGTGGCGCTCTGCTACTTATATATATAATTAAGTAGCGCCCTCTCCAACAGTCCGGGCTTTTGGTGCAGTTGGGTATGCGCTTGATCCTTCAATTGGTATCAGAGGCAGGTTGGTCTTTCCTTCAGGCTAACACCTGGACCACAAAGATCTTTGATAAGATCAAACTCTACAGAGGGTTTATTTTGTTTTGATAAAAATGTTTTTATAAAAACTCATGGCACAAAACAAGGATTATGCAAGCACAATACCTCCAGTGTGCAATCTATCTAAGTTTGGACTCTGGAAGGCAAGGATAAAATTATATATGAACTTTTTGATGAAGACATTTTTTAACTGTGTCTTAAACAGATTGTCCAGGCCTCCTACTACAACAAGTACCTCAGTTGTTCCACACCTGCAGGAACAGACACTGATATAAAGAAATGGAAAGTTGCTGATGCAAAGGCATGAACATCTTGGCCCAAACAAGTCAGATGACATATTTCAGAAGGTTGCTGAATGCAACTCTGCCAAAGAAATCTGGGACAAACTAACTGAGATAGTCTCAGGTTCAGCTGATGAAAGAAAAGATAGAAGAGCTCAGCTGATAACACAGTATGAGAATTTCAAAATGGCTCAAGCTGAATCTGTGGCTGACATGTACAACAGATTTAGTCTGATTGTCATTGAACTGAAAACTTTGGACAAGGATATATCTCTCACAGAGATAAATGATAAAATTCTCATGTGCTTACCTAGCACTTGGGATTCAAGAATCTGGCCAATTAAAGATGGCAGAAGTCAAACTGAGACATCCACTGAAGCTCTCTTAGGCAAACTCAAGTCCTATGAGCTATTTGTCAAAAATAGAGAAGGGAGCAAAACATAACTTCTTCTGCACCCAAAGTGGAGAAGACAATAGCTCTCAAAGCTTCAGAGGAGGTACCTAAAGAGAAGGAGATAGGCAATGAAGAACTTTTAAGCCTACTAGCCAAAAGATTCAACAAGATGGCTAGAAAGAACTTCAGAAGATGGTTTCTAAAGACCAAGATAAGCCAAGGTATGACAGATCCAATAATAAAGATATTATATGTTATGGCTGCAGGAAACCAGGACACATTGCACACAAAGTCCTGAAAATCAAGGCAAAGACAAGAAAGACAATAAAGACAAGAGAGAAAGAAGAGACAAGAAAAGAGATAAAACTCCAAGAAATACTATGATAAATCCTCCTCCAGCAACACCAAACTACAAGGAAAAGATTTGTTGCTGAAACATGGAGTGATACTGAAGAGTTGAAGAATCATCCAGCACAAGTGATGATGAGGATGATGCTACTGAGAAAGGATTCTGCATGATGGCAATCAATGCATCACAAAGCAGCTCAGATTCAGAGCATGAATCTGAATATGTGACTGATCAGGATAAGTGAAGATCAGGTACTTGGCTCCTTTGATTTTTTTCTGATGATTTCAAATTTAGATTAAATCTATGTGCATAGACTTGCTGACTGCTGAGAAAACAATTGATTCTCTTAGAAGTCAGTTGTCTGATTACAGCACATTAAGTGCAAATATCTCAAGCTTTCTGATGAGTTAGAATGTTGTTGGGAGGAGATAGCTTCACTAATGAGTGAGCTATCCAAGGCTAAAAGCTTGAGGAAACTCTCAATGGGAGGAGTCTCAAGTTAATAGACATCACAAGCACAGTGAATTCAAGAATGAATGGTTCACTAGATTTGGGTGCCTCTTCAATCCAACCTATAGTGCTAACAACTCCCATAAAGTTTACCAGTAACAAGGGTAGAGAAATTATGGTGGTAGCCAGATAAAATTTCTGATCTACCTAAGCCATTTCATTGTACAACAGAAAACGTCAAAGAGCTCGACGATCTTCGACCAAAGCTCGACGCCATTCTAACAAGAATCAGCAACACCATGCTGAAGCGTCAAACTCAGGTCGACACACGTCGAACTCAGGTCGACTGGCTGTTGTCCCTGAAGGTAGGCTTGTTCGAACGTTGAATGGAGCTCGACGTCCTGAAACATCAGCGTCGAACTTAGATCGTCGATCGTTCGAACAGAGCTCAGAGCCTTGTTTTATTTACACAGGATAAATCTAAATCAAATCATAATATCCTACATCTCAGCCTAACCCTTATACTGAATGGGTGATTCCTCCTAGGAGATATCATCCTGAAGGCTATAAGAGTCAGCCTGAAATGTCTTTCATTTCTGATTTTCATTGGTTATCAACCTCAACCCAAGGTGAACTGGGTGAAAAACAATTAAGCTGTACATGTGCAGAATGAAGAGCTATCCAGTGGTGAACCAGCATTGGGTACCT